>OU015692.1:2500000-3750000 GCA_907165295.1 Nomada fabriciana | reverse complement strand
TAACAAGATATTAAATAATAATAAATAATCAAGATTGCATTGACGTTTACCTTTGCCAACGTATTATTTTACAATCTCCCGATAACAAGCCACGAAAGCTATCAACAAATAATGAACTACTCATTGCTGGATCTAACAATTACCACGATCACTGCTCCTTTGTACAACGCTCAACACCAATATTATTCGAACACCGAAAAATCATTGAAAACCACAAGCGACAATCGAACGCTATACCGTTTAATCCTTTTCCCTCAATTTCACCCCGACAACAACGCGTCGCAGGCTCACCGTATCGAATGAACCAGAGGCATCCTAAATTACAACCTTATGTTGCCGCTATCAAGCTCGACGGTCCGATATTTCGGGTACTTTTTTTCCCCAGTTGGAATCACGGACTCGCCGTGGCCGAGCAGGCTTTCATTTTGAAATGACCCTGTTTGCATAGCCGGTTTTTTTTTTCGACGAGGCCGGTCGTTTTGCATGCAACAAACAATGCCCTCGATTACGTCGGGCGAACGGTGGTTTAAAGTAACGAGATCGTCGCGTTTGCCGACGCTTTGTGCATTTTTACGGAAATTACAGGAGGTTGTTTGTACGCCGCAGCATGGCTTTCTACCACCTGCTACTACGACGACTACCTGCCTCACCTCCTCTTACTGTTAGCCAGGCTAACAAAGTTTTTTGGCTTTGACGTTGCTGCTACTCGGTGTTCCGTAGATGTGGCCAGGTCGTTTGTGGAATTATGAAAAAAACCATCAAGAAGGAACTGGACGGGCCATTTGAATTATGTAACTGGGAAACCAACTGGGTTTCGATTCTCTTGGAACGTTTTCGGCATTGCCCGACGAACGTGTGCTTTTCTTTTCGTCGTTTCCCCTTTGTGTATTAGAGAATTTTCCGTTACTGCTTTGTTTGCGGTATTTTCTCCACGTCGGTGTTTTGCGAGATTTAAAGAGAGGTGTAAAAAGGGTTTTTTTAAAAACGAGTTCGTGTATTTAAAATATTAGCCGATTTTCTCCGCAGAGAGCTTTGCTCTTTCTATTCTTTATGGTAATGGATATACGGCGGAGAGTAAAAATGTCGGCTTTCGAGAAGAGAAAAATGCTTGGAACATTCGAAATAGTAAAGACAAGTTTTTTTAAATAAAAGTGAAAAATTTCCCGCGCTTGCCTATCTCGTTCAAAAAGTTCCTACGCCGCGTGTTAGACTCTTGAAAACCGATGAAGAAGTTTCCTTTCGTGTTCGCACATACGCAACTTTGACGATCAAATGAAATCTACACTTATTTATATGTACATCATTTACGGAAACCGAAGATTTTAATTAAATCGCTGGATTTCGTTGTGCATACTTATTAAATTTTACATCGTGATGAACGGTTCTGATAAAAATGAATATTCCAACACACACGAATCAAATACTGTACGAATACTATTTCAAATCACTTGCACCGTGTCTTCGTTCTCGTAGGGAACACCAACCTTCGCAGCTTTAAATCCCCGCGAACTACTTCTTCTACACCCAGTTTGTACAGTACAATGAAAGTCTGTTTTCCGTATCGACGTGTTAGTTTTGCCATCGAGATTTGTGCACGGTTACACAACCGCGCCTAGTATTTGCAGCGCGAACGATCCAATAAAATGGTACGTTTACTAGACCGTTGGGCCGATAAAACCGAGCTAGGACGATCCTTGGCATCAATTTTTTAAGGCCACTTCCCCGAGAGAATTTCTCCTGCGCCGAGATATCGGCGTCTTGTGAACAGCCACGTAGGCTATACGGTGGAATTCATACGGCCAAAAGAACGTCAGTTTCCATCCAACATCGTGGCTGAGCAGATATCGAGATGCCAGAAGAACAACGACGTATCCCCTTCCGCCACTAAAATATTTATCGTAACCACCACGTGGAAAGTATCGCGTGTTTTATTCATGCTATTGTCTATGCCTGATTCTGCATTTATGTGCATCCGTACGCATGTCGTTTATTTCACTTTTTCTGACGTTGCGTATGTTATTTCGTTCGGTTCTGTATGTTATTTATATTTCTTGTAAATAAGCGGTTGAAAGCCGCACAGTTCAGAATAGTGCAGTGCGCGCCAGACAATTCTTCGTGCAGCTGAAGTGGCTAATGTGTAATTTCATATTCCATACTTATTTCATTAATACAGGTACAGAAATAAACTTTCCTGAAACAAAGTTTCCTAAACTAATTTCAATTATATATTCCAATCTTTTCGCGAGATATATTTTTCACCACATATTCAGGGTGTTCTATTTCTATGTACAATCCCATCGTTCGCACAGTATATCCGCGGGGAAACTGCTTCATCGTCAAAGGGTTAACACTAGAGCCCCCAAGGTAAGCAAAATAACTCATCTGCATTTCCTCAAATTTCCATCACTTATCCTTTTAATTCCCCGTTTACCTTTTAATAATACTATACACGTTATCCACGAGCTTTAAATAAAATACGAAAGATATTAACAAACATGCCTATTTCTTCCCACATCAATGATTCCTGCAAACACCTGTAATTAATTCTACGGTTAATCAAACGTGCTCGCTTAACCCGCGATTTAAATGTTGATTTATACCAGCCGAGTCACTGGTTCTTCTCTTTCTATCTCTTTTCTCCTCCAATATCGCTGGCATGTTTCAACGGTCCCCGACACATCTTTCGAGTCGGGCCATACGTGCACAGCCGCTCGCGGGAAAGAGTAATTGAAAGCGGCGAGAGAAGTCAAGGGGCTGAAGTGAAGGAGGCAGAAGGCGGCTTTTTTCCCTGATACACGTGGCGAATGCGTTAAATTGATAAAGTTTCGCAAGAACTTTTATAATACCGGGCCGTTGAAGAATGTTCAAGTATATACGAGCTGGCAATTTATGTTCTTCCACGTGGCGGTGCTGGCCACCTTCGAATCCCGGAGGGTCTTGAGCCGACTAGGTGAGTATCACATACAGGGTGTCGCAGGTCTGCCAGTACAATCGGGCAGCAGGTGATTTTGCAAGCCAAAGTAAGTCGAGCGGAGAAGAAAATTTGCATAAAAAATGGGTGGGAAAACCGTTTCGAGTGCACACATAAATGCGTATTTTTATTTTCGTTAGCGTTTGACTCTCCGGCGACATTGATCGTGCTAGAGTATCGATTTACCTTCGACAGAAAATTTCATCATTCGAGACGAATCGAACGTTAAATGTGTCGATGCAAGTCGTTGAACGCGTTCAGTCCGAATTTTCCGCAGCAATTGTCTCCAAAACGAAATCTCAGACGACAAAAATCCCTCCTCCTTCGTCCGACTTATTTCTGGTTGTACTACGCGAGACCTATGGGACACCCTGTACGCTCTGTATGCCCATAGCCTCGACCATCTCAAGTTCCGCCTCTATGCTGGTAGGTGCGGGCTGTTTATCACACTTTCGAGGAGCATAACTGTCGTAAAATCGTCCCGTGATCTACATTACAAAAGATTCGTAGCTGCCGTAGGGTTTGGCAGTGTGTGTAACCGAGTTCCTGCCGGGGCCCGCCTTTCGTTTCCTTCCTTCCTTCCTTCCTTCCTGCCTGCCTGCCTGTCTGGCTCCCTGGTCGCCCGCTTTCCAACTTTGCAATTGTAATCAACGATAACGATTCCGGCAGCTCGTTTCGTTATTCGCACGGAATAATTTCCGCGAAATGCAAAACGGCCATTCGAACGTTTCTATTTAAGCGATTACCTTTGTGCCGGGCTCCGACGACTTCAGGTATCGTTTTTTCGGTGCTTCAGCGCCGCTCCCGTTTCTTATTCACTGTGCATGCGTGTGTTTGCAGTTCGAGCTGCAGGAACATCGACAAACGTGTATTGGAATTGTTATGTACACGGTTCTCTTGAATGTGGACGTTTTAATTATGGCACTGATTAGAGATAATGGCCTTTTCGAAATCAATCATCATATTGGGCATGCTATTTTATTGGTACGTGGGTGGATAAAGTAGATAAGGACAATGAATATTGTATTTTTTGTAATTTTAGAAAATGACAGATTGTTAAATTATTATTATCACACGACTGTGTCCTGAACAATTGTATGCAGGAAGAAAGTTGTATTAAATATTTGGAAAATAATACCGTCCATGTGTATATTAACTTAAATAAATGGACTAAGAAATAGAATTGGTAGTGCGTACTTTGTACGAGTAAGTTTCTTTCAATCTACATATGTATGTACGTATATTATTCATGACCACTGTTCGTTTAAGCTTTATATGATTTATATGCTACTTTACACGTTACGGCAATTGTATGTATGAGTTAAGTTCACTCTGAATGCAATGGAAGAATGTTATACATTATTACAAATACTTTTGGGCGAGAAGTTCGAGGAAAAGGAACTTTCTGAAACGTCGAACACCTTAATTGGTTAAAGCGCTCCTCGCAAAGCGAAAGATACGGGCTCCTGTCCAACATTCTTTATAGCAGGCAATAATTTTCCTCCTTTCACAATGGAAAAGATTTGTAAGTCAACAATCACCGAACATTAGGAAGAATTTTTTATATACTCTTAAACACAAGAAGCAGAAGAGAAACACCATTAATAGGATATAAACAGAAATATTTAATGATGCGCTTAAAACTATAGAGAATATTATTAATAATTGTTTACAGAATTACATGCTGCGAATAGGTCTTTATTTTTGTAATTTTCTCAAGATATTCTTCACACAATATTTAATTCGCTAGATGAGTTCAAAATAAGGTTCGTCTGATATATCTTGGCATCACTTTGATAAAAATCGTCGCAGCAAAAAATTGTGTGCAATTTGTTCCTACCTTTTGCATACATTCATATATGATTCCAAACGTAAAATCTACATAAATTTGTAACCGCAAGTTTGGCTACCGGACAACTGTTTGCCCATTAATTCAAAATCAATATTACAGATATCAACAGTTACTCGTTCCAACTAAATAATTTCAAAGTTATTTACTCGCAAGAAAATGAAATCTATTCATGATTCGACGAAATCGTGTACCACCAAGTCCAATAACCATATTTATAATAAGTAAAGATTGTGCAGTGGCAAATTAGGTTGGGCTATATAAAGAAGTAAATCTATCTCTCCCTTCATTTTCCCAAGTATTTCTGAAGAGGGGAACAGGATTGCATTACACGAACCGAGACGCGAGTAGTTGCTCGAATACAGGTCAAGTAGGAAAAGTGTAGCAAGAATTCGCGGAAAATGTCGCTTTGCGCTTTCCCACAAATGTTAGAGGCAGCTGGCAAAGACGTATGCCTACGTACGTGCATGGATGTGTATCGACTTCACCAAGCATCCCGGAAATATTGCATCTGAACTTCAGAGAAGTTTGAAGGCGAAATATGCCAGGCCACATTAAAACGTTGCCACGGATATGGGCGTAAGTTTTAAGCATACGCGGCTTGCACGCGTATCAAGGGGGTGAATGCTGTTAGGTATTCAGCAACTGTTAACACTTTCGATGGGGAGGGCGTATGTACGCGCCCTTAGAAATTCGAGACACCTTTGTTGGAAATATACATGTGCATGTATAATACAAGGAACGTGTGCAATGGTTCTGTGAAATGATGTTTCGTTATTGTTATCATTTATATAAATGCTGCCCCAGTTAATTAAATATGATGAGTGATAGGTAAGTATTGGGTAGTTGCATGTGGTATGATTTTCTAGGGTTAGAAAACTTCTCGAAATTTGGCGGTGAATTTTGCAGGCAAATGGAATTTATTGTGCGTCAATGTTAAAGCTAAAGCTCTCGCGAATGCAACGTGATGGTTCCTGAATTATTCCAGTACAGAATGACAGATTTGGTATCAGAGCGAGTTATGAATAAACGTAAAAATCGAACGCTCTTTTTGTATGAATTTAAGCTTGTGCCCAAAGCAACAGAGATTACCATAATACCAATACCGCTTTTCGAAAATGCACAAAAATTGAAAGTACAGTCCATCACTGGTTTGAACAATTTAAATCAGAAAATATAAACGCGAAAAATGCAATGGTAGTAAAAAAACTGTTTGAAATGAAGTGATACGTATTGTTTACTACAAATGAACATATATACAAAATCGATAAATTAATAACAAAAACGTACGAATTCTACCCAACCTTTAAACACTGAATTCCAACAAATTTCGTGTATACTTTGTATACTTTGTTTCCAAAACTCATTTCTGTCCACCATAGACCCCCATAAATTCGTCAAACGCTCTTTCACCAGGAGTTTTCGGCAAACTTCGAGAAGAATACGTCGCCCAATGTCTGCTTCTCTGCGCGTTGCTGATACCGATGCTATAGCATTAGAAACGAGTTAGAACTCGTCCCAACGAATACCAAAAGTTTCGCGTCGATTTCTCCCAACCTCCGTCGCCGACAACGTCGTCGTTCTCCTCCGTTGGCGTCGTCGTCGTCGTCGTCGTCCTCCCTTACTGTAGATTCAACGGGTGTGAATCAGAATACCCGGCGACTTTACCCTCCTGAAAATGAGTCATTCCTGTCCCGACACGACGACGTTCGCGTCAACAGGAATACGGAATATATTGTCGATCAGATAGGTAGAACGAAGTTTCGCGTTGACGAGGAACAGAGAACCGCGCCACGATTTCTACGACTTCGATCCGGGTGCACCGGGGGACGGTTACGTCGTACGATTGACGTTTGAAAATCGTTTTGGGAAGAAAACGCTGGCCGCGTGGATTGCACGCGAACCCCTTTATGCGTTTCGATACCACCGCCGATCGAACGATAATAAATGTCTGCTCGGTTAGGCAGTAAGAGTCCTGCTGGCGACGGTAACCTGTCGCCACGCCATTGAACACGTTCATTTGCATATTTCGGAATTCTCGGCTCTGTTTTTAGGAATGGTGAATTTGCATAGGAGATGAAGAAACGGGTGGGCGTAAAAAAATGTGGCGATGTAAATGAATCTGGGCGTGGGTGTGAGATGGGACGTAATTAATAATGCAGTTGCTCTTGGTCTTTGCATGCTGAATAATTTACGTAGCATGGGTTTGCGAGTCTTAAATGAACTCAATATGATTGTTTTGCTGATTTTGCTTTGAACTAGTCTGCACGATGAAGCTATACTATTCGCTGTTCCATAGCTACTATAGTATTATATTATATATTTCTCTCAGGGGTATATGAAATACTGTGTTAATGTTCGATTTCTGCGTCCCACAAAAAATTATCCATTCGAAACCACTTCGTTCTCCGTAGGTTTACATATTTCACTCTCTCGCCCTCTCTCTCTCGAAAATGTTTTTCTTTCAGGGAATTACGAGTCGCCGGACAAGATTTCGCGATCGTGCTGCGAACGACAAAACTCTATAAGCGAAGGGAAAACACTTTTAGAAGCTCCGAGGGAACGATTTCCTCTTTTTTGCAGAAATCTGTGCAGCGACGGGACTTCCGGCCAGCGGAAATTTACTGGTTCACATGGCGTCAATTTACCAAAACGTGGAGCTAGGGGGCACGTACGAAAAATTGATTTGTCGGACAGACGCGTGGCGCTTTGGTGCGCGTATTGGACAGGCACACGGGCCAAGCAATTTTAATGGTATTTGATTTCAAAGACGCGGATGCACGGAGGGTCTTCGAATTGGCTGGAAATCCATTTATGAATGGTCCACGGGCACGCGAGCAACGAGAAGCACGACTTTTTCACGGACGATATCCACCTTTGAAGTTTCCAAAGAAGGATATCCTACCATAGTAATTAAAGCGAAACTTTGTATCGCTAGAAGCGCCCCGTTTCTCCCCTGCGCGAGCCAGGTTGACTCCGGCACAAACGAAGAACTTGGGCGCCACAGATTTTCTTTTCTGCCGTTGTGAATGGCTCGAAATCCGTTTGTTCGCCTTTCAATTACGCGATAATAGGTGCCGCGTCTACTTCACGGAACTTGCCGAACAATACATCTCTCGTACACAGGCGAGAGACAGTCGGGTCGCTGCTATCTTTGCAAACTTGTCTCTGAGTGTACGAGGTGTGATCAAAGCGGTGTTGCAACTTTTGAAAAATCATTTGCAATAGTATTTATTTATTCGCGTCAATTTAAGTTGCCCCCTTCAAAGTAATCCCCATTGGATACGATATATTTTTGCCGGCGTGTCCCCCGGTCATTTCCTTTATTCTGAGCAACGAGGAAACTGGAAATTCGTAGCAAATAATATGCATCAGGCCACCTGTCGCGGCCACCTGTTACAAGTGAATTAATTCGTCCGAAAATAATATTTAAAACACACGAAAGGAGCAACTTTTTCAGTAAAGATTTAAACGGATCTCAATATCGAAAAGTAAGAGCCATTCTAATATAAATTTCTTCGTAAATGTCATAAAAGTGTACCAAATGTTTATGCAAGCGTTCAGATAATAGGATGCAAACTGCAATGATATGCAGGATCAAAGGGCTCGCTTTCAAAAGTCTCCATTGCATTTTCACATGCTACAAGCGTTACACACACACAAATCTACTACTGCTATATAGAAACTAGCTTAGCAGCAAACTATAATATCAATCCCACACAAACAAACTTATTTTCTTAATCCTCCCACTCATTCTAGTCCTCATTCAAACTCCCCCTTTAATCTCCAAACATTCCTATTCTCATAATTCCTTTACGACCGCGAATAAAACTATACCAGCCACGACGAACCCGCGCAAACTATGCAATATAAAATAAAAAAAAACAGCATTCACAACAGGCGAACCGTGTAAAAACTAGCACCGACAGCATTTCGTTCCTCCCCTATTCCCGACCACCCTGTACCAACCTCGTATCCTACCAGCCCTTTAAACATCGCGATCTTCGAATGCTTTCCTCCAAACAGGAAGAAAGTTTCGGTATCAAAACGTTTCAGCAGTCGAGCGGAATATTACATTCCACCCACCCGTTCGTTATCTATCGTACTTCAACCCCTCCTGTTCCATCCTATCCCCCCCGCCCCTCCCAAGTGCACAGCACCCGAAAGAAGGAATTTCGAATTTCGCGTTGGCGAATCTTGCCCGGGGCAAAAGACAAACGCACTTCGCGATCCATTTGTTCTGCAGTCCGAGCGTTCCAACGTGCACGCTGCAATCTGAACCTCGGCTGCGGATGATGAACGGCCGTACGAAGGGAGACACATTGCCATCACGATAGAATGCTCAACGGAAATTGAAATTTTGACGGGACATAGACGCGCTGCAGAAAGGGCCGGACCGTGCAGCAGCATAGACGTAACACGGCCGTGTGTATAAGATCGTACGTCATGTGCCGATGCCGCGTCTCGAACACGTCCCATACCAATAACTTATTCCCAATGATGCGTATCGTTTATCTTTAGCAGCGTACAACGAGCCGATTTATGGCACTGACAATATCTGAATTTACTAGACGCACAGGGAGGCAGAGCGGCAGGGTGCGAGAACAAACGGGGCGAGGATGCATATGCGAGAAAAAACGGAGGATATTGGAGTGCGCAAACGAATGGGGGATGAAATGTGGACGGCGGCGAAGGAAAAATTAGGGGGCGAAGGGAAAACAGGAATGTGAGGACCGATGAACGATTATATGAAGGTTCGCGGTTACGTAGGGGCGAAAAGGGGAACGGACGGAATGGGACGGAACAGGGTGGGAGAGGTGTCAAACACGAGCAATGATAGGTACAGTTGGAAGGGAGAAAATGAAAGAATAAGAGGGATATAAATAATGGCGGATTGCAAATGTTGGAAGTGGACGAGCAAAGGTGGAGAATTTGCTGGTATCTTTTTTAAAGAGAAGAGGAGGGGGGGGGGGTGGAATGGTAATAATACGATACAAAGGAGGAGAGGCGAATGTGAGATGAGAAAACGAGAAGAATGACAGGGTAAATATCGGGGCTGAAAAGAAGGGGTGGTGAGGGAGTAAATTGTAACTTCACTAAATTTGAGTGGCTGCTGCATACAGGCGTTAAAATTTCGAACAACCCTACCACTTTGTGACGTCGACAATAGACATAACATTTACGAAACCAACAAAAGGGTGAAAAATTGTTTACTCACTTTCCGTGAAAGAGTACACAGCTTTGAAGCCTCGGGAATGGCGGGACGACGTGATGCCGTTAAATTCCAAGGAAAGTCGTGGTCCGTTGCTCATGATAGGCCGTGATGGTTTTTCACCGCAGAACGAATCTATTTTCTCCTTCTTCCTGTCTATGTGCACGTACGCCACTAACGAGTCCACGCCTTCGCACCTGGAATTGTACAAAAGGAACGGAGGAAATACACTAGCGTCGGCGACGTTCTTCAGGCGCGTCGTTTCATTTCGTCCACGAAATTACGAGACTCGCCACTTCGACAATACAACTGACCCCTTGCGCGTAGCAAACATTATTACAGCTACGAAAACACTCATTACCATTGTTTCCATTAGTATAATTAGGTAAATAGTAGATGAGACGAATTAACGGCGTGCTACGCAAAATGTGATAGTTCACGCGAACGTGGTGTGAAACGAAGATGCATATATGACAATTAGCAGCGCAAAATTTCGACGCACAAATGTTGTTAATTGTGTTTGCAGATTTGGTTCGCGACACGCGCAGAGGATGCAATTTACAGCCGCTCCTACTTAACATAATTATCATGCACAAAACATAATATTCTTTGCAGGAGAAATTAATTCAATTTCTTTCGTGAATTGCGCGTGATTCGATATTACTTTGTAGATATTCATTTTTCAAGAATCCTTCACTTTTATAATAATATTTGACGCGAAACATATGTATTTCTGTTCAGTAAAGTCATTACTTGGGAATCACGAGGAGCCTCAAAAGGGTTGAGGATCGTTATCAATTTTATTCATATGCAAATAAATTCATTTCTAATTTCAATCCAACGAGATTGCTCGTGCGATTGCTTCGTAGCCTTTCAACACCACCAATGTTGCATGTATTATGTTTAATTTTATTTATTCGAACTACTAATTCCGGATCGGGCAACTTGAAATTTTAATTGGGTTGCAGATTCTCAGGAGCGCACTGTAAACTCGTGTACGCCGGATTCGAACAGATTTGATCAGTAATGGGTTTTGGGACTTGTGGCAACGGCTTCCCCAAAATTAGGAACATGTATGTACAACCACTCTGAATTGCGTGCTTGTACCACGCAGTACAAGCTTGCCGAAAGCATTTAGGAATTAAGGAAGCTTCTACTCGGCTTTCTTCGCTTTTATTCCAATCGAGGTCAAGGAGGAGCTTTCTTTGCCCAACCCAATTGTCATTTGCAAAGAAAATATATTCGAAGTCCGGTCGAACAATTCCAAATTGCGATCTGTTTGGGATTCATTAGAATATAATTAGACTATTGACTTTAAATATTGTTTCACGACTCTGCATTGTTACTTTTTCTGAAACATTGTTACGAACGACGTATAGGCATATTATATAACACGTAGAGAAGTGTTACTAGTCGTTCAGATCCCTAAAACGAACGAAAAAGTATAATGCTAGACTCGTCTGAAACTATCATAAGCTGTAACTGATTATACACTTCGATACAAAATTCTGCAACTTCGTCGTCCAGATTTATCAGCATTTATATCGTTTCATCTACATTTTGGTCTTAAGTGAAATTGGTTCAACTACGTCAACTGCCCCAGATCGTTGAAATTGTGAGACGAGAACAAATCTCGTTTAATTAATAAAGTTCGACCGTTTTTATGCTTGGAGTACGGTTGGGGCATTCCGCGAAACTTCGGATCTCCCAGGGAAATACTCACACCATTGCGTGGAAATAAGAGTAAACCGGTGTAATATTTTAAAGTACACCGCCGGAGCTCCGTATACAAATTGGTTTCCGATACGTTGCCGAAACATGCCGGCGGTGTTGTTCGATCGATGTTTCTCCTACGCACTGGCTATCCAGCGTTTCGTTTTATGCCTATTTCGCATTCGTATAAACGTAGAGTCTGTCGTAAAACGTGGACGTCGCTTTGGGGGTTGATTTTCAACCCAACACGAAAGAGTCGTCTAAATAAGCCGATTTACTACTTCGATTTATTTCTGTATTACTGTCGCTACCGCGTTTGACAATATTGTTCAATTTTTAAGCAGAAAACCGAGAGGATTAATTGTATTTAATTATTCGTTCGCGATGGGGATTACCTTTTGTACAGCTTGGTTCGAAATTGGATGTACACGTATCTCACTGAAAGTAGTACGGCATTTGAAATGATCGGCCGGTTAAATAATAATATGCAGCGTGGCAATTTATAAATACGATTACTTTCAACATTAATATTATATTAGGTCATTTCAGCACTATATGCGTTTATTACAATGTTCTCCGATATATCTGTCGTCTCTGTAAAAATTGGAACGTCTGTGCTGTAGGCTTGAACACAAAATACAGATGAAACAGAATTATGATTTCTGTTTATCGAGAAAAATACTTTCACTTGCATGAATCCTGTATCGAACTAATCGAAAGGTTTATATGGTCCATATATTCGTAGAAGCCGGAAACTTCCATGAATTTTCCAATTGGATATACCAATGCCATATGGTAATATTCAATCGAGCGGAAAACAACTCGTTTCGAATGTATGTTTATGAAGAGCATATTCATTGAATATGAACAAGACTATTGATTTTTCGTCCTATTTTGCTTTTCATCGATTACCATACACTATGTACCTCTAAAATCCGGAATAATTTTTTCAAGCAGCATATAAATTACTCATCGGATCGAATCAATCAGGCCTTCTAGCTATTTGAATAATAGATTTGCAACAATCATGCGATGGGTCGGCGCAAATCGCGCCACGAACTCGTTGCTTATTTAATGCAGCATCGAACAATCGTCTGGTTCGTTAAAGTAAAACGGTTCAAGGCGTAACGAAACGGCCAAGCAGAATCTCAGTCGTATTCCAGGGTGCCACTAAATTTTCGCGCGCCGACCGGACCGCTGAACCGACTATAATAAGTACGAATGTTGCGTGACGCCCTAGCTCCGATAAAAAACGGCGATACAAAAGATCTATAACTCCTTTTGGAAAGATCCGGATGAATTATCGTGCCGTTAAAACGAGTGAATTCAAAGATGTATGCATATCGGACTGGCTGGAAATATCGCCGGGCTTTTTCCTCCACTTCTAACGACACGATTTGTATGCGCGCTATGAATGTCGAGGGTGCATTAATAATGAACGCGAAATTAAAAATGACGAATTGATTCCCGTCGATGCACGTTTTCTTCCCCTCTTATTTCTTCATCATTTCCAATCTAGCGTTTCCAACAGTATCGATTCCGGTTGATCGATATCAATTCCATCGACACGAAGCAACTACGACGGTTTTACGATTGCATGCAAATTTAGTTTGACATTTTCGCGGATTAATTACGGAAATCAGCATAATATTAACGAAAGCTGGAGTGCTTTTAATGAGTTATGATTATTTTATAATTGTTGTGCAATCATACAGAAGA
This sequence comes from Nomada fabriciana, assembly GCA_907165295.1. Taxonomy (NCBI): domain Eukaryota; kingdom Metazoa; phylum Arthropoda; class Insecta; order Hymenoptera; family Apidae; genus Nomada; species Nomada fabriciana. The sequence continues at coordinate 3,736,536 of OU015692.1, read as the reverse complement.
AATGTAGCAGTGATATTTTATAGATAGCAATTTGCTGCGAAGTTCTTCGTTATTCGATTTATTTTTAGCTCGAATAATTTTGGGCAGATATACTGAAAGGAAAAGTATTCCCCAGGATATTTCTCTTTCATTGTTCTGCATTTTATTTTTTTGTGTCGACGCGAAAGATGGGCACGAAAGATGTTAAAATGGGTTAGTATAATTTCGAATATATTCTGAATAAATGTTACACTTTGTTGAACTACCTGTTCGTTCAAATAACCACCCTTTTTTTACCCTTGCTCGAATCTCTGAGGCTTTCCACCGTTTCACTTTGACGTAATTTCTATTCTTTTATCTTTTACGTTAGTGCACACTTCCGCTCGACTAGATCGTTCTTTTTCTTTTTACCTCCAAAGTCGCGACCCTTTAATACCCTTCGAGACTACTTCATACTTTATTCAGCCCGATGAGACGATTTTAATATGCATAATGACGTATGCATATATAAACTCCATATAAAGGAAAACGCGGGAAAGGAAGTTTTTCTTGTCACCTCGCGAACGTGCAACATGCGTCTGCTCTTTCACTTGCTTCCCGTCTTCTCGAACAGTTTCTCATTCGTCTTCACACTTGTCCATACATCCTTCATACGTATGCGTTCGTGCGCCAGCGACGCGTGCCGTAACACATACTCAATGGGAAAACTTTTCATTTGGTCCGACAAAGGCAGCCTCACCTGGGGGACCACCGCGTATTTCCATTCGCTACTGATTTCACGCCCTGTTAGAAGGCCAGAACTCAAGATGCGTCTTCCCCTTGTACACTGCAGTGCACTGCCCGGGTACAAGACGCAACCTCCACCCCTGACCGCGCCACTTGTCCAATTTTATATTCAACAGTCGCGACAGTGCCGCCTAACTTCGTGCAATAACCCAATGTCGAGTTGAAATTCTTCAATCGGGACTTTCGTTTTCGGGCTGAATCTCTCGACGCTGGAATTCCTCTGCTTTCTCACCTCTTCAACCCTCCCCCCCAAACCCGGTTACGTACAATCATTTACCTCTTCTTGCCATTCCGCTTTTCCCGCGCGTTTCCTTTTTCGAGAGAAATATTGCACTCTTGGTGGTAGATGCTCCTCTACAGATCGTGCGATGAGGAACTCAGTTTCGAAATTAATGGAGTGTTTCTTTTACCACGTGGAATAGCGCTGTTGAAAATGCAGGGAACAAAGAGTTTGAAAATTTTGGATCATTCGCGTGGTCTTTAATGTGGCAGAGTTTAGAGAAAACTTTAGTGCGTGAAACTTTAGTGCGTTACTTTAAGTATTCAGAATACCATTCCGGTGTACGTATACATCCACATATATGCCGGGATGTATTATAAATGTGGCTTCCGTCATCTGTGAGGATACATATTTTAAGAAGAGAAATGTTGAGAAATTTCAGACAATACGCGAACCTGAAAGTTTTCACAATGGCAATTCTTTTTATGACCAGTATATGACAAATTCAGGGGATAAAACTTTAGCCGTGGACAATGTCGTTTTTAGCATTGAATAAAATTTATATAAACTACAGTTTCAGATTAATATGGTCGCGGGTATTTTTAAATTTATCAAAATTTTGTATCGTGTCTCCGCTGTATTATTTCCGCTCTCGCGTCTGGTTCAATCAGTTTGAACGCAGTAATCTGCGCAAAACAACAGGAGCATGTGAAAATGTGTAACAGAAAATGAAAGAAGCGTATCATTCGAAATTTCAACATAGCGTTACAGGCACATATTCCTTTCATTTGGATATAAATTCGAAATCACGTTCTACAAACGATGGGGCTTATTTTGTAATTGTTGTATACAAGCACCTACTACAGAAGGGCTATTAGCGATTTAATATATTCGAATAATTCGGTGTTACATTTTTTAGTAGTGCTTCATTTGCATTAAATATCTTGAAAATTTTAATTACTCTCTCGACGGTTTTCTGCTGCCATTCTGAGCTATAGAGTTGATATCAAATCTCGGCGAATCATTGCGTGTGGCAAGTTTGTCCTTGCATTTATTACATATTGCTGCATCGTTTTTATTTAACAGGTTTCGGCGAATGAATATCGCACGGCTGATTTTACAGATATCCAGTAAAATAAAATTGTTCCAACAAATTGAAAATCGATGTTTTCAACATTACTCGTGGTCCACTTTCATTGAAACGCGTGGACAGTAAAAACGTTCTCAGCATCGAATTGTTTATGACAATCATACTTAAAAATGTAAGCGCCAATCAATATTCACTCGCGAATTTCTTTAACGCAATGAAAGGAGTTCTGATTGGTAAAACGTTCTCCCCCTCAGGTATTTAAGGGTTAACATTGTAAAAATAATATACTCTATTCAAAGCTCGGCGATTGTTGCTGCAGAAAATATTCGTACGTGAACTTCGAATTTCGCAGCGACGTGTTCCCCTTTAAACAAATGCATTTTCATCTGGCGTGTCGGTGGCGCACTATTTTCTTGTTATCCCGCCCGCAAAATCTGACACTTTGCGGGTCAGCATTAACAGGCGAATGCAGAGTTTTCGGGCTACGGGGTAATCGCACGAATGGAGCGATATAAAGAATATTATTGCGTGCACATTCGTGTAACGTTATGTGCATGGTCGGTCGTGTGTAGTAACGGGTATGGAATGAATGCGCCTGGAGAGTGCACGAATGTTGGGTCGTGTGTGACGTTCGAGGAGAATTTCGACCAATCCACTCGGATGATTGGAAGGAAACTGGGCAGGGAAATCAGATGTTGGTTGCGGCCTCGCCACCCTCTATTCACTTAAATCTCTAGCTGCATTTGAATACACGTCCATACTGTATGCATCCCGAACTGCGCCTAATAAAAGGCAGGAACACTTGAGACATTTCTCCGTTGAAATTTTTTCCTTGTCAAACGAATGATTTCATGGTGCATTTCGTGTTATCTTTTCCGTTTTTTCTTCTTTGGTCATATCGTTAAAATTGCTGACAGGAACATTGTCTTGTGGAATATTGAAGCGCAGCTGGGTAAATAATGGAAAGAGTGTATATTGCGTACATTTCTTGGCTTAGCTTGTTTGATGAGTACGTGAAATATTATTTTAATGAAAAATTCTTTCCCACAGCGTGCACGGGTTTCAGGGAAGTTTTCGTTATTTGATGTCGCGGTGATATTGCATAATTTTGCGAGAAGTTATTGGAGATTGAATAATGAATAACAGAGATGCGGAGGCGTATCGTGTCTCCTGTTTTGGATTTTATTACCCCGGTCCGATTTGAAGCTTATCTTCCAACAGTTTTATTTAGCAAAATTTCATACCGACAGTGTAATAAATATCACTGCTCGGAAATACAGCAATGAGTACGAAAAATATGAGTTCAACGAAATATGAGGTGGTGGGACGAGGGAGGAGGACACCGTCAGAGATGCACAAAGAGAGAAAGAGACAGGGAAGAAGATAAAGAGAATAAAACATTGAGAGGAGCATAAAGGTAGACATAGATGGAAATATAGAGAGACACGGGAAGAAACATTATAAAACATTATAAGGTGAGAAATGGAGAGGGAGATGGCGAGAGAAGTATGAAGAGTGGGAGAGACGGGCGTGCTGAGAAATCTAGAAAGACATAGAGAGAGAAGCGCAGGGGAAGAAACATTCACGGCAAGAGGGACGCACAGAGATACGTAGAGGGAGTGAGAAAGGATTGAGTTCTTTTTGCCCGCGATATTATCGATCGGAACCAGCTCGTTAAAGTTCTCGTTATTTACCAACGTTGCTTTCACCCGTGCACCATGTTGTTTCGCTTGATTATCTCGATTTTCCTGAAACGCAACGGGAACAATTACACGACCGGAGGAACATTGCCAGTGACAATTAAACTACGGTCAAGGCTGGGCACGTGGAAAATGAACGAGGGGATGACCGATCGCAATTGCTGTTGTCAGGAAAGCGTTGCATTACAGGCAGATTCTCCGAATTCTGCGAATACCTGGGCCAAGCACCCATCCTCGATCTGCACCGTTCGATCGTTTCATTGATAGCCAACGATTCTCTGGCGACGAGATGTTCTTTCCCAAATTGTTGACGGTTGATGGCGACGAGTTGCAAATTAGTTGTCAATTAAGTAGCTGCGCAGTGTAGCGTATCGCGTTGCGAACATTAATTACGTACACGCTGTCTCTACTATAAATTAATATAGCGTAGCACATCTGACGTTTGACGCAGTAACAACGCACACGATGACTCGCGGATGAGTTGAGGTTGGGGTTGTCAAGTCCTGCGGAAATTTAGTGCAATTTCTCCGATTCAGTCAACACGTAGATCTGTACCCGCCGGCCATTGTCCCACAGAAACAATTATCCTACGTCCAGAGTTGTGTACTTTCTTTAACCCCTTCTGTACTTGAAGGCGTGACGATCGTAAGAAATCGAAAGGGTTGAAAGAAGAACATAAGAATCATTCTATCGACGCAATTAAAATAAGTAAGTAATATTATATTTTGTTTAAATAGAAACACGTGGACAAGGCATTGTCCATGTTGTGTATGTATTGTAATTATATACAGAAACATATATTTGGTAGCTGTTGATTAAAAGTATGATCCTACCGACGAGGTAAACTTCAAAATAGCGTGGACTATCTGCGGTAATGTAGTCTCGGCTGCGTTACAAAATGTTTCAAATATGGTCTCCATAGAAGTTACAGGTCTCTTCGCTTTACGTACTTAAACTGGGTCAAAAAGCTGGAGAAGCGGGCGGAAATATACGTAAAGCGTATGGAGGGGGTGCAATTAGTGATCGTGAATTGCAATTTTGGTTCACGATGTTTCGAAACAGATATGAGACTGTGAAAGACGATCCGCGAGAAGAAAGATTACTGCCGGTTAATGATAGTCTTCTCTCGTAGGGAATCATGTCAAGTCTATAGAAAACGTACGCTGAATCGACGAAACATTTGGAGATAACAGTATAAAATTACTCGTGGATTTGTTCTTCGATTTATCGAGCTTTATCAAACATCCAAGAACTCTCGGCTTTACGCCATATTTCATGATATACACATAAGTTTTGTAGATTAAAAGATTCACACTTTATCGGATCTTTAATCAGAAAGTTTCTGTGATGTACTTTAAAAGCTATCTTTACTCTTATTTATGTGGTGATTTATGTTACCTCATTTGCAGTATAAAGCAAACGTATACTATGAAAGAGGTATGCAAGATTAAGATTATAAAGTTTGCCCTCATATCTTTGAAAGTAAAAAAATTAGTTTTATAATGCGATTCAATAATGTGCATAACATTTTGACCGGCGAATTAACTCGTTTTCACTTTTAGATGCACAACGCGAGATAAACCATTCGCATATCCGGGCTTCATTGAAACATCAAGCGAATCGCGTAATTAAAATGTCGGATTTATTATTAAAACAACTCTGTATCAGCGTGGAATTTGACTGCATGAATTTCTTTGAATTTTTCAGCTACATTTTACCGGAATTTTCGTGCAATTAAATCTCTTGTTAACAGGTGTAATATGAAACGGCAGATTTATTTCTGCATCAATTTCTCACGTTCAAATTTCATATTTGCCACCTGGACTTTTTTCTCGGTAAATTACAAATTTTATTAATATAGTTAGCCATGTTTATTGGATACGTCATGCGTTTTTCCATCAATTTACAATCAATTAAGAAGCTACTAATTTCTCTGGTATTTGGTATCAAAACGCTATATCATTTAATAAAATATATTTGACGAAATTTTTTGATCCAATACGTATCACGTGCTGTGCGCAATTATATGCACTGTAACACACGCTCAACGTGATTCGATTATCAAAGACTGTCTAAAATGCATATAAAAAAGTTTTTAATAAAAATGTTTAATCTGTTCAGGCTAGTCTAGGATTCACATATTATATGAATTCGATAACTTTTTCCTTAACAGATAATCCATATGCCAGTGGTAAAACGGAGCTCCAAAATAAAGATTGCTGTTTTATAGTATGAAATATTTCGTGCACTTTTTCTGTTCATTCATTGCATTTATAAAAGCATTGCAGATAACCATTGTTCGAAAATGTTATTATTAACGATTTTTCGTTGGTATTTCTGGGTATCTAGCTCTCTAATGTATTGCACTATTTTATACATGAAAGTAACACAAATTAATCTATCGATTACCCTAATGATAAATGAAATTACGTTCCTTGGTCGTACTTTAAACAACGTTTCAGCAGATTACACGAGACACGCGCAATTTTAATACAATTTTACGACGAGGGACACGTTACATGCTTACTAAGCGCATGCTAATTAGATGTACTGTTTAGTAACGGCACATTAAACAGGTTCGCGCTAGACTAACTTTTAGAAGACAGATTTCAAGAATGGAATTAACGATAATCATGTGCATTAGTATAAATTCGATCCACAAAATCCAATTTACTGCGACACTAAACCAGCAACGTAAAAGCAGGTGGCGTTACTTTCGAAAAGTAAATCGAGCTTTGTTCCAACAAAAAAAAAAAGCAAAAGAAAGGAAAACGCACTTGGAAAATCGTAATCGTTTCAATCAGCCCCAAATAATAACTTTTCGCAATCAGCGTAAGTGGCAGTGGAGAAGAAAGAAAACACGTGGACACCGTTAGAAAATATTGTATGTTCATGCACGAGTGTTGTCGCGATACAACGTAACCCTTTAGCGGCGCAGCACGCGTGTGCTCGTGAAATCGATCACAACTGTCGGTTCCCGTGCTTTTCACAAGGACAAGCAGAATTTCAGGAACGTCCGATCCTCGTCGTCGGACAACGGAACGAACTCGTCGATCAATCGGTACGCTAATGGCGGAATTCGACCACCGCCACTCGATGCACTCCGTGCAAATTGTATTTGAAGGTACGTCAAGCAGAGCTCAGGATCGTGGTTGCCAAACTCTACACTGCCTTTTGATCGTATAGTGAAAACGCCACTGTGACAGTGTACGTGTCGTCGCGTTAGTTCTTTCCGCCGTTATTGACGCGATGCCGTTAAATTAACGTTTAGGAGCGTCGATGGTGATTGTTCGCAATTTGCTTGACCTACGTTTCAACCCTTCGTTGGAAAAAACAGACGGAAAGGGGAGAATCGGGTGGCTGAACCGGGATACGAACTCTGATCTTTCGTTTCTGTTGGATTACAGGGATAACGAATTTTCTGATCGATATACTGTATTCCATTTTTGGACGGTGTGTTTGGAATTGTTTGTTAAGTGTTGGAAATTAATTGCAGATATCTATCATTGTATGAATAAACGTTTATGTCACAAGTTGTCGTACAATATCTTTTCATTGGTGGTGTTCAACATAATTATCAGGGAAAAACATTTGAAATATTTAATAATTTAACTAATTAATGAACTGTTTCTTCTGTTACACAGCTCGTTTCATCCGACCAATAGCCGTTAATGGAAGGTTACCGTGAAAATGTTCTGCCTACAATAGAGATTAATGTTTAACTTTTAACGTCGAACAGCATTTTGTTTAAGAAAATAGCTCGGTTAGTAACTGGGCCAGAACGTGGCTTAACATGATACTACCTGTACGTGACGCTGGATATACGGTGAATGCCAGGTCGAGAATTATTTATGAGAAACTAAGCAGAGCACGCAACACTCTTATGCATAACATTTTGCAATTCACTCGGACTTGAGCCGTTGCAAATTACATGTATCGCGTCGTACAATTCCTTTTTCTTCGCCGAGATAAAAGAATACCCTAATTAACTCTAAACTTCCTTGCTATGCAAAGCCCCTACTAGTTTTGCTATTTTATTTAACCGCGCGGTTAATCATTCTTTCGAAGAAGTTATTATTTCAGTAATTAAAATTCATTAAATAATATTTTCATCTTGCCATGAATTGAAATAATTGAAAATTTAGTGTGTCATGGTACAAAGGTGGAACAAATAATGTTTCTTCAAATTTTCTAAAGTATTTTATTTTTAGTTTGTGTATGCCGAAGAATCCCTTGGGAATGAGCGGTACAGACGTCATAAGTGCGACAGTTGAGGAACGCAAGAGTGTAGAACGAATTATTGTTTCTGCGTTCACGTAGAAATAAAATCTCAATATCGCGGTCTTTATATTGGATAACATTTAATCAAAAATCAAAATACACCAAAAATTAAATTTAACTTACGCAATTATGAAAATCAATTGTTTTAATACAAAATCGTCGATTTATTGCACGTGACTCTAATAATTCAATCATTCCCTATACATTAAGACAATTTCTCGAGAGTCATTGTCTCCCCCTGGAACAAAATGTATTCAATAAGAGAAACCATGTTTGTGCCAAGGAAGGTTCAACGTAAATTTTAATTCTTCGTGCGTCCACTGTCGCCGGGGCTAGATAAGCTTGCTATTTACGCTATAAACAGGAAGGACGGGCAGAGTCGAGAATAAAATAAGGACTTACTCGTTCGCCCCGTTCGACGTATGGTACAAGTTCAAATCCTGGAATACCACTTGGACTCGTTCCTTGCCTCGTCCCTGGAAGTCGTATGTACAGCGTGTCCTCGCTGGATAAGGATTCGGATATCCTGGCGACGTGACCACTCCTGTTTTCGTCGAGTCGCTATTGAAAACCATGTCGCACAGTGATGCTGCAAGGAAAGGATAATAAAATCGTGAGAATGTGGTAGCAGCGATGTTTATGCACGAGACAAATAGAAAGACATTGAAGGTATTACACGAGAAATTAATTAATGCTTAAATATTGAACAATCGTGATAGATGAGAAATTATATTGGATTGAGATCAATTGGTTCAAGCTTTTCGTTTTTTAAATACGGACTAAAGATCGTATATTCGATACTGAAATACTGAGACGTCAGCACGTGGAAACGAATATAATGTCAACGAAACTTTTATTACAAGATTACAGAATAACAGAGATGTTTGTCATTGTAATAGAAATGATATTTTTATTATAGTTTTCATAGTACTGCTATATTTGTATTTTAACTGTATTATGAAAATGCTAATAAAGTTAAAAAAAAGTGTAACTGAAATTTTAATAATCTAATGGAGCATAATTATCGTTTTGCAAAGGAGTTAAGGATTTTTCCTTCTATTAATTTTTAATTTCACAGTAGAATTCGTGCCATTAAGCAATAGTAGGTGTACGATATAATATATTTAATTTAAGACGAAGTCATCGATCTCCAGATAAAGCAATGTCTTTCAAAGTAAATAACTGCAAATGCCACTACTATTGTCTTATAAATTAGCATTACATCTGGCATATATCATTCCCGTGAATCTTAACCATCTACAAAAGATCCCAGGCACTACTCTTCGCCCTCTTCTTTACACAGATGCATCGTATACATATGTATACTGGTACATTGCATATTCTCGTTGTTACATACGTACTACAGAAAATATATTTTCACGGTGAGTCGTAAATTTCGTGTGGATAAACAGACGACTATTTGCCGGGTCGTAAGCTCGACAACGCGGTACAAATGCGAAATTCACTGTTTGTTTCAACCTAGAGTCATCTTCAGTGCCAGAGTTTCAGCTTTCAAGTTTCCCTGGGTGATATTTAGTTGCGAAGAAGGCTGCAGAAAGGAAAGGGGTGGTTTTTCACGTTGCCTCGTTTCGTCGAACATTCGCTGAAATTATTTGCGAGAACAGTTTCGCATACATTGTTTCGGGCCTGGCGAGCGCACCTTTAATTAATCGATATCACGTTAATTACCGGATACAAAGAGTATTAATTTATTGTCCGTCTGGTTCATTGGGCTGTTTGCGTAATTAGTTGGCTGCCATGCGACGCGTGAAACGTAGACGCTTCAAAGGCGTGTGCTGCGAATAACCATGCACGTTTGTGCCCAATCGCTTTCAATGGCCAATGTAAAATTTTTAATTTGTCTGCTTATTTAACAATCACGAATTCGACGAGTTTTTCAAACTCGAAATGAAGCATTTCGTTATCACGTTGCTTTTCAACGGTAAATTCAGTATGCAAGACAAATTCAGTACATTGTTGGTAAAGTAATAATCTTCAATAAAGATGATAGTAGTTCATGGCATAATTAAGTGTTTAATTATGTAATTATTATAGCTTCATCTACACTATATGTTCAGACGTTCATCCGTTCCAAATTATTTTTCTGAAGAATCCATTCTACCCGTTCATCCCCTTCTATTCCAATTTGTCCTCATTCTATCGATCCCGTCGGTACTGTGTTCCGTTGTTATATTAATGCGCTTCAATGGCATGAGTGCTTGTAAATCAGCATAAGAAAAATCACACTTTTGAAGAAACGGTCGCGATGTTCTTTAGTGCTCGAAAGCCGGGAGATGCGATGTGACAAGGATTTACTGCGCGGCAACTGAAAGGGTGAAGTGATACGTACTATGGCTCATGAATGTTGCATGAATGTTAGGATCACAGTTCTACGAGCATATCCAGATATCGTGCTCGAGATTACTAGCGCATCGAAGATATTCCTTGCGATATAGTTTACATTTGGCATATTACAGATATTTTTCGTTACAGAAAATGTTCGGCGCACGAATTATATTTATCGCCTTGAACTAAATGGAATGAAAGTTGTTAGCAGAAATTTAGATTCATCGCGACAGAATGTATCACTTTCAAACTTCAAACGTGGCCACAATTTATTTCGGATAACAGACAAGCATAATCGTTGCTTTTTATCGAATCTAGATTACGGGAAGGTAGCTTGTATACTATACGATCCAAGCACGATTTATAGGGTGCTAGACTTCAATAGACACGTATAATAAATCATTAGGCTCTTTTAAACGGAACGCTAGTAACAGTGGCAGTTCATTTGTACAATTTACTGTCTACGATTCTAGCACGGAGAAAGCAAGTCTCGTTTCCACCAACCCACTGCTAATATTTTATCCATGCAGTACGATCCATTATATCAAACTTTTTTCGAAAAATTCACTCTCAAGCCGAATGGTTGCAGTGAAGTCCGTCATGATAACTTACAAAACATTTCACATTCTTGAAGCTTATTTTCTGTTTTAAATATATGGATGGCACCGAGTTTATTCTTCAAAATGAATGGCAAAATTTTATTGGCCAGTTAATTAAAGATTAATACATTACAAAAAGGTCCGAAATGAACTTCGTTTGCTTGTACTTCAGTTTGAGAAATGTAATAAATTTTACATTGAAAATTATTGCTCGTTCAGAATACCTAATGGGTTCAGTCCTTTAATCGATATCGAACATACGTTTAAAAAGAAAGCCGAATGGAACGCTGCAATCCCATATCCCTGGCCCATTCACCAAAGGCATTGTCCGAGAGCTGCACGAAATAAGGGATGAAATTTTTGCAACCGTCCGTAAATTCTTCGATAACTAGGTTGCCAAGGGGTCGGCCTTCGAGACTCCGCGATTACAGTGCCGTTTCGCTTCGTTAGCGGGCAATTTCCGCGGAAATGAGAGATTATACAAGCGAAAAACGGACGGTCAACAAACGGGAGTGTTCGCGTTGTCGAGCTGTTCGTTAAAACGTACAATACTCTGCGACGAAAGAAATTAATGAGCCGGCCTGGGTCTGCTTCGGTCGGAGAAACACAGGGAACGCAGAGCAACGAGTACCGGTTCTAATTGAATAATCGTGCCGCGGCTACGGCAAACGCGATTCGCGAATTTTAATTCACTTTCGACGTTAATGCGGTTTCTATCTAACGACACGAAAGATCGCAGCGAAATTAACGGGCGCCGCCCCCTTCCCCGTTTAACGCGAAACCATCGTGGCTGTAATTCACGGTAATTTCGGTTTCAGCCTCGCTTTCCAGCTGGATTCAACGGCCATCTAATATGCAGCTCGGCCGAAAATGTGCTCGCCGCGAAGGGAAATAGATTAAAGGTGAGGAACATAAAAAAGAAGAGGAGGAGAATCACATAGAATACCGGCATAATGTTTTTCTGTTTGCAAACCGGTGCTGTTTACCGTACAATTCGTTCAAAACTTTCGAGGCGGCCGCTGCGGCGGATTATCGACGTTTGAACACCGCTTATACGGCGAGTCAAATAATGGGAACGAGGAAAGAGACGGGCGATAGGAGCGGGGTAAACGTTTTAATTTGCATTCATGAGTCGTCCTCTCAAAATTCTTAGGAGGCCACCAAGTATTCCAAGTACGTCTCCGGTTATATCCGAGGGTCGAATTCACTTATGACGATCGATGCGTCTACTTCGAAGAAAACGCCCGGTAGGTTAACGTATTCACCGAGTTGACGATCTTAGACGGGGGATTCGAGTCGGTAGACAAAGAGGCGTTTAATATAGAAAGGTTAACAATCGAGATCAGCCGGTTTATTGGACGCTTCAATGAAAGTCCAGTGACTTCATCTTATCGATGGCTGTCGACAGGATTTTGGAAGAAAGTCACGGACTCTCGTGACGCATTTTTATTAACTTTTATTAAGCATTTTATTTTTATTAAGCATGCCTTACTAGGTGCAGTTTTTTCCAAAGTGTGTGCAACGGAAAGCAGTATGATATAACGTTTATTATATAATATCTGTTTTTAGCAATCGTGCTTGGGTAGTTTCACGTTGCTTATAATTGCTATTAATTGAATTCGTGAAAGATTTTATAAACACTTAACTGGTTAATGTGACTTGTCTTATATTACTAACCATCTATTGTTAATTCTATTAAAACATCATTACGTTGCTTACACGGTAATTAATTTTAATTCGCTTTTCGAATCAATAGATTTGCAAATGGCTCCTGAACTTTAGATCGTTTTATTACGTCCTACAGAGAGAATTTCCTTCAGTCACGTATTTTCAATTTCATTCCGTTTAATCGTCACCGTCAATCATTAACGCGATACATTAGCAACGACCTTCCACAACAATTCTGAGCGAAACAAATTATTGAACCACGCATTATCAAAACCCTCCCCCTCCTGTACCGCAAACAATTTCTGCCCAATAAGTACCAGCGAACGCGACTCGCCACATAAATAATAACAAAAAAACCCACCAATCACGCGAGAAACAGAAAATGATACAAAATTGCATTTCCCGGTCCCATCAGCCGATCCACTTAATTCCGCGGCGCAATCGAACCCACCTACAGAATCGGCCGGGGGGTTCTAATTAAAATCCGCCTCCGTAAAATTTTCGTGCAAGCGTACACGCGATATTAGGCCAACGACTGACGATGCCCTCCCCCGCGCCCCCGCTTCGCCCCCGCGAAATTCAATCGCAGCCCGTTTCTATTTTAATTTAAACATCCTCGGGCCCGCGCGAATGGCCGCACGAAAATCAGTTTACAGCCAGTTCCACGGGAAACTCGACAACTATCAGCAAGCCATCGTAACGGCGTGCCGCCAGCAACCAGCGGCCATTTGTCCGCGCGAATTCGTTCACTTGGGCACGTTAAAAAGGAAGTTCTGAAAGGCGGCGGAATTTCGCGGTGTCAAGTGGATTCGGGCGTGTAATTTCGAAAACTCTTGTTCGCCGGGTAATTGCACGTCCACAGCGCGACGCTCGACCAGGACGCCGGAGCGTCGGAATAGTTTTAAGCTCGTTTCACTTGCCGTCCGCCAACATCGTACGTCGACGGTGCACAACAGGCGAACCTGTCGTCTGGCCGTTGGTCATTGCGTTGCAGAACGTTGCGTCTGTTCGCGCGGTCCTCGGCAGGGTGAAAATCGTTAACAATTGACCCCACCGCCCCCAAACCACCCTCGCCGGTCCCGTCTCGCTTTGGCCGCGATTGCGGATTTCCTGATTCACCGGGCGCATTTAACCGGAGGACGAACTGAGTCAGCGGGTGGCAGGGTTTATAGGTATTAATAATTTACCGAAGGCAGGCGGGAAGGGCGAAAACTTTGGCGAAATTAATTTGAGCGCCGTTCGCTGGTCCACGTCTTGCAGGGTAACGGGCCAAGCACAGTCGTATCTCCGTGTGGATTTAAACAAGTAGTTTGGTAACCCCTCTATATAGCTCGGTGCCGATGTCCGGCACTCGCTCAGCAGAATCGCTGCCCCGACGAGATATCTGCGGGAATATCCTGTTCCGTTTCTGTAATGCAGTTTCATATTTTCTGCCGGATTTCTGCATTATTCACGGGGGGACGTTTCAACGCGAACACTCGGCACGTCGGGCGGGTTCGTCATTTATGAAGGCTGGTTGAGAGACGCCAGATGGGGATTCGTTGTTGTATCCACTTCCTCGGACTTTCTTCCGACCGTTTCCGGGCCCGCGAGATTTTCGCCGGGAAATCACCGTCGTTTCTCGCATGTCCCGCGAGTATTTGTCGAGGAGACTTTATTGATGATTAGGGACCCGACGACTGGCGGAACGGAAGAGGTAAGAAAAAGGACACGTAGAATCATTGGCACTGTGATTATTGTAATAATTGTGAATAATCGAAGGCGATATTTAAGTGGTATTTGGATTTGGAAATTGGATTTATCGTGATATGGAAATCATTATGGAGAATCATGGAGTTAATGATAAGTTTTGATTGGCGATGCAAATTGTTATAATAAGTTAAATGAAAAATAAATGGTTCATAGTGATTATTAAAATTGAGTAAGGTTCGAAGCGGCCAGTAATGCATTTAAATGACGTGTTAAAATATAAATATCAAGCTGATAGTAATATATTCCCATGATTATAAACGTCAAGTTGCGGTAAAAAGTGATATTACAAGAACGTTCGCTGGTTTTTATGAAATTGTGAAATTGCATAATGGGATGTGGCATACTTTGTTGATTGCATTAAATATTCGCAACGGAAATATGCACATCTGAATGACGAATATTATTTATACAAAATATAGAATTTCATAGCATAACGAGTAACCTGATTGCACGATATAATATTATGTATTAATTCACACACAATTATTTTCCTGAGTAATGCGTACATTTTATGTTTGCTATGTTTCTGTCGTTCTCAGTGGTTATTGAAAATAAAAATATCTTAATCCTATTATAGTAAAACCGATGGGGATTAAAGCAAATTTCAAGTCATTAATGGATACAGAAATACCAAATGGTGGTTGTATTCGAAATATAACTGAAGCAATTCCGTTTCTCATTCGAATTTGTCATTCTACCAGAAAGATGGAAAGTTCTTTTAACCATAACATCAAGGATATCAAAAACGAGACATCAAAAGTTCTGTTCTTTTCAAATGTTAAGTACTACGTAATTCAACTGCTAATGAAATATCTGAACATTTAGGGAAATTGCAGCGGCATTATCCGACGTGTGCTTAATTGCTGCCAAAAATGTAAAATCCTTTCTATCTCAATAAAAAGTATCACATATTCCATTCGCGCATAAGAGAATGCAGTCCTTTCATATGTTGCAAATGTAATTATTTCACTTCACAGAGCGTCCATTGTCGGCAATAATATACAGAGGATTTAATTGGGCCTTTCTATGCTATTATTTATCTTTTACTTTTAGTGCCACTTTGAAATGACATGCCTTTTTTATCTTCAGGATTCCCATGGTTCTACTAGTTACAGTTACAGTGATAACTAATTTTTCTCCAATTTGCAGCTGAGTAACATGCCACCAGTTAACTGAATAAATTAATTAAAAATTCACAAAATTTTCCGTGATCAAATACGCAGAAATATTTACAAAGCTGGATAAGTGCTTGGGAGTAATTGATCAATGGTGTACCTTCGATTGATAACGCATAAATAACCATGCAAGTAAATCCACGTAGAAAAGATCCAGTGTATTATACGATCAGCCAATCTTGTTGCCTCTAGTGAAACCGAGTCCAGCGTGAAACAAATTTGTCCCATCCAATATGTCTGGCACTTTATCTCATGGTTTAAGGTGCTACATAATTTCCGATACAACACACTGACGAAGCACGTGTAGGACCTGTTTCATTGTGCCCCACGAATCTCCATTTTACGGTCTCTTGACTTAAACCGATTAACCACTGAACTCTCCATATAGTACTATCTCATTTGATAAACGTCGTTAAGCGCACTTCAAAATCCTCCCTATATCCTCTTTAATCGCGTGGACAAACGGGGTCTTCGTGGAGGGAGGCTTGCCATGTGCACACGCACATCGACGAGGAAAAATAAAGAATCACTTTATGGCCAGGTAAAAGATTATCGCCCAGTTTCATGGTACTCGATGAACAGTTAACTCGTACGTCGCTATTAATTGACTTCTGATATGAGCATACGAGCACCATTATCAGTCAGGATAAGGCCTGTTAATAGTATCACGTATTTTAATCCCCCGCAGCAAATTGCACGATTGTGTTGGCTTAATGCACGTGGAATTTCCATTGGAAATTACGATGGTTGAATGGTAAACAGATGTTGCTGTTAACTGTGGACATGGTAATGAAAATCATTTTTACCGAGTAATTTGATTTATCAACGAGTAACAGGGTATTTGTTCGTTTCAAAGGAAAGTTCAAGCATCTAGTTAACAAGACTTTTCTGAATAGGTACGATTTTTATGGACTCTTTGCTTGTGAATTACTTGTCCCCTGGAAAAATATCTGAAGTTCTGGGTAAGTGGATAGATAAGGTCGATGAATGGTGTGAGAAGGGCAGAAAGTTAGTTTGTTCGTCTGTAGCCTTCGCGTAATCAGTTTTATCGTCTCAGTAGTATTATCCGAATTGTGTTTATTCTTGTTCTCTTGTATTCTTGTAACAAACGATACGTTATATGTAACGAAGTAGAAAAGGCAATCACGCGCATAATGGCGGTATTAGATAAATAATGAAGTAATGGGAAAAAAATTGACAAGCGCCAAAAATATTGTACGATGTCATAAATTGAATAAAGCAAATCCTTTTAACGATATAATGCCAGTAGCGTAATAATGAAGTCAGGTAATTAATAAACTTTTACATACTATCACTGCATGGCATATTGTGCTTATTGTTTAAATTAATTACCTTTCAGACTAAATCCATGCTTCGGAATAGCAAAATGATATTGTTTATAGTGTTAAATTATTGTTTATTATTTCCATGGAATTAGTAAATTTAGAATAAATGATATCGGATTTCGGCCTATTATACGTTTCAGTTTTACGATTCTTCACTTCCAATTTCATTCTTATTTCGTTATATTTCAATGACTATTGTCTATCGCCGCGTCAGCAGAACAACGCAATGAATGGAAAGAAAGGAAAGGTTAATCCTGCACGAGGAATATTTGGAAAATGCATACGAAACAGTTGTCATAAATGGGAAACATTTGTGGAATCCAATACTCGTTCGTCAGTCGCATGCCAGCAGCGAGACGAAAAAGACAGAAATATGGGTACAACGCACACTATCTGGAAAGAACGATGCGGATCGTTTATCAATCACGATTTCTTTGCCTGTACGTCGGCTACAATGAACCATTTTTAGATAACGCTGTACAGATGAGAAATGGTGGACATATGAAAATATTGTAAGAAGAGAACACCATGAGGAAGAATCCTTTCTACCGCTGCAGCTAGGCGCAACATCCAAGGTTAAAAAGATTTAGTTGCATATTTTCTTACTACTTCGGGGGATGATAGATTGCTTAAAATATTTATGGAAACCGAATTTAGCGTTTGGCGGTGAACGAGAGGCTACGACTATGAGGCATCGAGATATTGATTTGTCCACAGGACCGACAGCTTCGACAATTATTGGAAGTTAATTATTATCAAGATCGTGAAATGAAAGTTTCGCAGGTGCATATTAAAATGGATTACGATTGTTTTTGATTTTCAGTGAAACAAAGGCAGTATAGGTTATTCTGTAGTAATCGAAGTTAGGGTGTAGAAAGTGAAGTAGTAAATTAGTAGCAATATTTCGAAGGGCGAGTATTTTTTGCACTTGGTGCCACAATGCGAGCATGTCTCCTTGAAACAAATATGTACACACCTTCCGGCAAAGGGGATGATACGTCTACAGTCAGATTTCATTCTTTTAGAAGCGCGCTTTGGATACCTACGCGTGTGAACTGGCGAAGATTTTCTTCTAAATTCGCCTGGCAGTCAACGTGTTAACGTTTCATAACTTATTCCTCTTAGAATTAACACAGTCCCAGGCTACTGCCCGAATTTCAACTTGTCCAATTTCGCCCTAATTCAGAAAAAGCAAACAAATATTTTCCCGTACGCAGCATATTTCGCATGGAATTATCCAAAGTTATCTGTGAGATTTTTCTTTCATTTATAGGTATCCTGTTACTCCGCAGGCTGGAAAATAAAATGGGTGATCCATATTCGTACCATCCCCTCTATCGCAGTGCCCGATGGGGCACTTGGAAAAGTAAGTACTCCGAATTTATATTTTATTAGGCTCCGCAAAGGTTCTTGCGTTTTTCAATACGGCGCAATAAAGCGTGGAACGAATGCACCAGTGATAACATGCTGTTGTTTCAGATATCTGCAGATCTTTCGCCAATTCAGCGCACGGTTTCTACGGACCTGGCTCGATTCCGTGTCAGAGAAGGCTATCATTAACCAGCGGTGGACTCCCTTTGCGCGGATCGTGTTTGAGCGTCTCATATCTGTCCCGAAACTTTCCGTACCCAAATTGCAATTCGAGATCTGCTAACTGCAGCCTCTCCATACGCTTTATATACGTATGCACGTTTCACGCTGATTTTGCAGGGCGCCTCAGAAAATCTGTACACACCGTTGGAGTTCTTTAGTCACTCAAACTTTTCTTCTTCTCAGGTGCATTGAATTCAAGTCGGGCACAGGACGAAGCTTTGAAGGGGGGGGGGGATTTATCCTCAAGTGTTACTGGAAGTTTCACCGACGATATTCTTTATATATCTTGATAAACCTCGCGTCTGAAATTATTTGAAGTGTGTATAGACTTTTTGGGGGCAATCTGTATTTCCTTTTTATCTTGTTCAAGTGAGCCAGGCAAAGCTGAGGGAACTATTATTTTGTGATATTTTGTCTTTTGGAGAAGTTTGAATCTATGGAAGTGTTATAATTGTAGATTGCAGCAATTATATGTAGACATAGATTTGCCTTCTTCAAATCCTCCCTTACATCAAACCACCCTTGGCCATTCAACGGACTGCGTGTATTCTATCAAGTAAACATACATCGTCCGAATAGCAAATTGCAGCTCTCCCTGAATCGCATTCCCCTAAGATCCACGCGGATCGCCAAAATATTACGACCTCCCGTTCACCGATGCGACAGGGGCTGCGTGAAATCTCACCCCCTTAAGAATCGCAGGCGGCCCTTTATCGGGAGAAGCCTTGTCGGTGAAATCGCGTATGCATTTCCAGTCGTTGACGATTGGCAACGGAGTTCGACGATACTTCTCGGTGAAACTAAGGGACGAAGAAGAAACGGGGATGGGGATCGATAGAACAAACGAAGAGAGGGTGACGCCACGCCGGAAACCGACGCTGGTGTCTGACGTGGAATTCTGGAAAACTGGCGAACCATGGCGGTTGCGACGCGGTTTTGTCTCAGGGAGAGAGGCCGCGGATCCGGATGCCGCGAAGAAAGGGGGAGGAAACGAAGCGGGCTAGAAGACGAGCCGAGATGAGGGTAGATAAGGGGAGAAACGGCGGCAAGGAAATCGAGAGGCGGCGAGGGGGCGGAAAGGGTGAAGGAAGGGAACTTACTTAACGTCGCGGCAAAATGGAACGGTAACTAATTCTGACTAGACCGGCTGATTTATCGGCTTTTGGTTCTTCATCGTTGCCTTTCAACGTCCCACGCTCGCACACTACTTCGAGCTACTTTCCAAAGTATTCCGCCGTTCTGTCAGAGATTTCGTGTTTCCCTTCGAGTCGCTCGTTACGCGGCCGACCCCCTCGCCCCGCCCGGAGTTCTCATTTCCATGCAGTAAAAATGTTTTCCCCGCCGGGACCGGGGAGACAGGAGGACCAGTGTCGACGTCGATAGCAGAAATTATCACGTTTTATCGCATCGATGGCCATCGTCGATCCGATAACATTCCTCTCTTACTACCCGTTCGAGCAACGTCGTTTCCATTGTGCGTCTTCCTGCGATCTATTTCTCTCAACGGTTCATCCCTTCCTCATTTTCCCATCCATCTCAGCCTTCTCTATTTTCCCTCGTTTCCGTCCTACCCTCGGTCGAGAGCACGCCCCTCCGCCTCCTCCACCTCCCCCATCGGGGACAAATATTTTGATTGATATCGTTTTCATCGCTCGATCGCATTTCCATTAGCTGATGAGCTCATCGAGCGGACGGCCCGCGTGCCACTGGCCGGACGAAGTTAGCCGGGCACGGTTGGTGGAGGATACGAAAAAAAGAGAAAAAGGAAGAAAGGAATCAGAGCTTTGTGCGCCGGTTGACAAGCTCGAAAGATGACGCGTCGCGGCAGAACGCGGCCGACGAAATATTCGAATCATGAAATATTTAAAGCGGCGCGCCGCAGCAGTCCGCGGGCCAGCCGTGACCCGACCAAGTTGCCGCTGGATCTTCGATTTTGTGCACTCGACTCCGGTGCACGCTTATGAAACATTCAAACGACGCGTTCAACTCCTTCCCGCAGAGCGGGGCCGAATCGATATTCCTGTGTTACGCGCTCATCGTTCTCTTTACGGGCAGTGCGCTGACCCCCGGCGTGCTTCCGAAGCTGGAACATCCATCATCTCGCAAGTCCGTCAGAACAGGGGATAGCTCGTCTATCAAGGGACTGATTAGCGACGATAAAGATCTCGAAATGAATGGACCGTGCCACTCGACCGGCTCATTGTCCTCCGAGCGTGCAACGACTGCGCTATGGACCGCGGCAACGAGCTTCCGTGCCGTTTTTGCTAAACAACCGCGCTTGAAATTATTAATCGCCGTCGGCTGGACAAAGTGAGAGCGTTTGCGCGTTTGAATAATCGAGGGGATCTTTGTGCCTCGATGATGCGTTTTGTGGACGACACGGAAACGTACAGACGGGACGGGTGGTATTTGTTTCGGGCGTTGGCGGGTCTTGGTTTTCTGGTAGGAAGTAGCTAGAGAAGTTTCGAGTTAGGTGTTTTGTTTATTTAATATGGTCGCACTTGGATTTGGTATATAAATATATGGTTCTATTTCGAGGGGTAATACAGAATATCGATATATCGTTTTAGCGAAGGAAATATAATGCGAACCCAGGGTGGCAAAAAACAAATGTCCAAGCCATTCGATTTATCTGTTTCAGCGATTCCCCCCGGAAGTTCACCGCGATCCACGGTCACACTTTACCGAAAAATTTGCTTCACAAATGAGTCCGAACATCCATGATTACCGGAATCGCCCATTCGTTTCGCCGGAACGGCGAAACGAAGGAAAAGAAGAAAAAAAGCACCCTCTCTCTGCAGCACAGGGATGAACGAAATATATAAACAAAAAAGATAAGGAGGGAATAAAAAATCGCGTTCGAAACTATCTAATTTACATTCAAATACTCCACTTCGGGGTTAATCCCTCTGTTATCGATTGAAGCGTTCCCCGTTCCAGCTGTGCAAAGCGATACGCGGAAAGGAGAAATAAAACGGCGACCAAGGCGTCTCTGGACGCGTCTCGGGCGTGCCAAAAATCCGCTCCGCGCTTGTATATCGCTTCATTTTCATGCTGTGCACACGGGGAAGGACTGCAACAACCGGGGGGGTGCCTGACCCCGCCTCGGCACGACAGATCCATTCCTCACGCCGTGTACCGGCGCTTCTCTTATTTTTTCTGCCGGTCGTTCAGCTGCAACACGGAACGATCGGTAATCGTGACAGCCAATCGCTCTTCCGGAATTTAACCGTGAGGTTGACGTTTCGGAGAGTGCGCCAAGCACTCGCCCGGCCAACTTCTTTTCCAACGATTTCGCACCCGTTTCACTCTGTGTCCAGCCGTTTCCATCATCGTGAACCCCTGTCCCCGCGCATCACGGCCACGGATTTGGGATGCCGATGATTAACGCGCACCCTCTCGCGCCCTGATCGAAATGCGAAGTATCGCGGCTGCCCGGACCATTCCGGGAATCTGAAGAACGTTCACCTGGGGCGAACTCGCTCGTTTATCATTGCGAGGGTCGTGTTTAAAGACGCGCCGTGTACGCTACGCGGGTGGCGAAGAAGCAGGTAATTAAGGTGCATCTGCTGTGTGCGACGTTTTTGGCGGGTAGTATTTTCGACGGACAAAACGTTTCTGTACGAACCGGCGGTGGCGCGGCGCTGCGACGGGATTGAAATTTTGGCGAAACGTTGCGAAGCGGTTGAATAATATATTGTCGCCTGTAGCGAGAGAGTTGCGGAGCATTTGTACAGTATATTTGGTATTTCGTGTGTAAAATTCAGTTTGAAGAGGCACGCGCACGTGTTTGAAGGTTTTGCCAGGTACCACGGTATGAAATACAGTTTATTGTAATAATAGGGGGATCGTATATTAAATGGCGGACATACTGCCGCGAGGCGACGTTTCCTCCCGTTGACGCGAAATTTTATATAAACGCGAAAAATACTGTTCGGGCGGGAATTCGGTGCGAATACAGGAGTATAATGGGGCGCAGGTAAATATCATACGCTTTCGATTTTCCGGTCGGACAAAGAGTTTTCCGCGCGCGTTCCTGTTATTTGACTTTTCAATCTCGGTGCCGAACGTACGGCGATGCGCAAAAAGGAAATCGCCGGGAGCTGGTGAAAATAAAAGCCCTCGAAACCTGTGAGTGATCAGACCTGGCGAGAAATGATATCATTGGAAAAATCCGCTGCAGGAATGTACTCTGTCCTGCGAAAATTAATATTTTCATTGTTCCCTGTGCAGCTTTGTCGGCATTCTATGCTGTGGCAGGGCAAAATACCGGGAAAAGATATAAAATCATCGTGTCCTACCGATATGTGTTTGCTTACTGGCAATATTCACGGAAACATAGTGAAGCTTGCAGAAGCGCCCCGCTCACGTAGCCGATACAGTAAAAAAATTCAAGTATTATTTCGTTCACGGTGCAATTGTGCACGCGGACTCTCCGCTTTTCATTTGTTTGCCATGATCAGAAACACGTTGGGCTCAGGTTTCTTCCTTCACAATTCTCGAAATGGATTAATGCTTGTCTTATACCATGGCCCGTAAAATTTGCAACGTATTGCCGGTTAATTGAAATACCTTTACGTCCCATCGGCGAAGGGAAAAAGATTGCGCAACGACGCGGAGCACAATGGCTGGGTTAACGCGAGGAGGGGGTTGCGGTTTATTATTCTCCCTTGGAACCATTAGAAGGGGTGTGACAGCGGTACGCTCGCCTCGTTGCGGCACTTTAGGTACCCCCATAAATATTCCTTAATACGCGCGGGCCATAATGCGTATCGATGCAGCCGATGTACAAACATAAATATGACTGCATACTCGATGCGTGATCTTAGCACCACGTTGGGGCATAAGTTCCCGTAATGCTGCACCGTAGGCTTTCGCTATTAATTTATCAGCCGAATTCCTTCACGGGCTACATAGAAATAGGAATACAAAAAGCCAATATTACCACTAGTTTCGTTATCTCTGGCTATTATCCTGGGGAGGTTACCTGCCACGAGGTAAAAGAATCGCGATTACTAAAATCATAGTTCCATTAACAAGAAAATACTATTGTTACCATTATTACCATTTTCTATACCGTCAGAGGCTTTTGAGGCCCAACGTCGGGGCCGAAGGGGAGAAGAAAGAGGCGAAAACAAAGAGGCGAACGATGAATTTCGACGGGACGGAAAAGAGCATCGAGTGCGCGGGACGTAAAAATAAAGAGAGAGAAAGAAAAAAGGAACGGGGGGGGGGGGGAAATACGGGCTGAACCCAGAGAAAACGAAAAGAATAGGAAAAAGGAGTGACTCGGGGCGAATGGAGGTAAAGCGAGGTTCCATCGTTAATGCTCGCAATTCATGAGCTTAATATACAGTGAAAACGGGGACCGTGATAGCGTGTCCCGCGAAAATCGGGCAAAAACCGACGAAGGAAAATAGGAAATCCAACGAGCGAATATTACTCGACAAGGGAAAGTATTATTCTATGCGGGCAACCGAACGCTAAGAAGTAAGCTTCCCTTACACCACTCCGCCCCTCCGACAGCCATCGTGTTCCGGTTTGAGCGAGATTAATTCCCGGTCGTCGTCCTTTGTAAATTTCAGCCAAGAATTTCGTCGTGCACCATGGGCCGTGCGTGGCTTATATTATCTCGTTCCCGTACACTCCGGCTCGTTATACAATTCTCGGGGGATTCACAGTGCTGTGACAAACTGGGGACAAGACGGGGCCGTAGGACGGGCAAATAGAGATAAAAAGGGAAAGCGTGCATAGTAGGCGGTGGATTCCTCAAAGGAGGGAAAATTGTATATTGCAAATAAAAGAAGGGCCCCTCGGTTGAATGTACCGGCGGGGTAATTTGCGAATTTCAAGCAGGAAATTCTCTGGATGTCTTTGCGGACATACTGGAAGTGTGTGTGTGTGTGTTTTTTTGTTGTGGCGCATACCTGCCACGCCGTGGCTCATTATAAGAGTCCCGGCGGAAATGTTTGACGGCGGGAAAGCGAATTAAGTGAGGAGATGAGCTCCTGGAAATTATTCACATGCTAATAGGACTAGAAAAAGGAGAAGACGCATGCAGTCTGGGAGTGTAGGTGCACGCGCAACGTGACTGGCTGAAAGTGAATGGGGGATGCGCTAATACTGTAATTTGCAATTTCGGGTCGTGAATTTGCGTTCACGTGCTTGGAGGAAATTCAGAGCCTGTGTCTCGGTGACGGAAGTTCCGGTTGCGCTTTCTCGGGAAACCGTATGAGAAATTCAGTTTTAAGGGCGAAGGTGCAGTTTTCAGAGCGACATGGACAGGGGAAGTGGGTTCGAGGCAAATGTAATAATTTTAATGAAATGACAAAGTGGTATGTTTGCGATTTAAATGTTTTGGTGAATTTTTAGTAATGCGATCGATGATCTGACAATCTGGCAGGGAATTAAAAAATAACTGGACAGGCTTATAATTATTCAACTTCGAACTAATATGAAAATTAATGAACTTTGATGTAAAATTAAATAGAAGAACAAAGCATTATTTTGCGGCAAATCGTGCATTTCTCTGACTTTTGTTCCGTGTAAACGAATTAAACAAAAATTTTAACGATTGAAGCGTAATTACGAAACATCGCGTAACTCTGCCGGGATTCAATTATCGTTTGAAGATTTTTCAACGCTTGAAAGCTCGCAAAGCACAACTGTGGCAGGAGTTTTAATAGTTACTTTCATTTTCCGTATACAGCTTCCAATAATTTATATTTTCACGCCACGCGTTCAAAACTTGTGCACACCACTCAACTGCTTTTGTTCTGCAACGTTACTTCTAGTGACAATTTTCCCGTCAACCAAAAACCTTTCCACC
The DNA here is from genome assembly GCA_907165295.1 of Nomada fabriciana. Classification (NCBI taxonomy): domain Eukaryota; kingdom Metazoa; phylum Arthropoda; class Insecta; order Hymenoptera; family Apidae; genus Nomada; species Nomada fabriciana. The sequence continues at coordinate 3,711,172 of OU015692.1, read as the reverse complement.
GAGTTAATTATTTTCGTTGCACGATGAAATGCTGGCTTCGAGTTAGTTCCAAACAGAACTCGCTTGAAACCAACCGGCCCTTACTGCGCACAACCCACTGAAATTATTATCACGCTTCTCCAAAAGAACTTCCTTCGTGACTTTATCAAATCAAATCCCATTGACCGCAATAGGCGAAGTCCTAAAAATTCGACTAGAAATTTCACTGATCGCGTACACGAAATCCTTTAAATTCAGCAATCCCCCAAAAATCATCCGCTGCCACAAAACTCCGAGTACCACCGACCTCGACATCCCAAGTACAAGACAATATCCTTCCCCGAGGAGGAATTCAATATTCCAGTAGAACAGAAAATCGTTCGGCCATCGGCCTCAGAGGAAACCATTATCCCCACACGTCCCTTTCAATTCCACTCGAAGGTTTTTCCCTGTCGCAGGAGCAAAAATACTGAAGCAGCAAATACGATAACTCTCTAATCCCGGCCCCGCCGATGGCCAGCTAGGATAGGAATGTTGCGCTTGCAGCGCCCGGTCGCAATTAAACTCGACGACCCTTCAGAAGCTGCTTCTACTCGACGGAGGATCACGTATATATTCCAGGTCGCGCGATCAAACAGCCGGATAACAGATAAAGCTTTTCCTTCGTCCACGGATAAGACCCCTTAACCCGACACGATGCGATGGTCGAGTAACAAAGTTCGAAGGTCACAGGATCCGCGACTGAATCTCTGCCCGTCTAATTTCACGGACGATGTCTCCACTTGGTCGACGGGCGAAAATCCCGTGGACACGCACGCCCAGCGGCGCACAACGGAGATCCCCGATATCCCAATTGCTCCGTCTCGAATCCGGGCCCGGAAGGCCAACAAAACACATTAACACTAATCTGTCCGTACGTCGAGGGCAGTCAATGGCACGGCACGAATCCCATTTGTCCAGGGCGACGTCTCGCGTCGTGACGTACGGCTCTGTGCGGCGTCCACGTCGTTCCCTGCCCGTTCGCATCTCGTGCAACGTGTAACACGAGCGACGTATGCATCGAACGTGACGCGACACCGATCCAGCCAAGGTACATTCCTACGGGGACTGGTAAAACATCCTACGGGCTAGGGTCGACCGAGCCGCGAGGCAATCAGGTTTCTTCGCTCGCGGGGATGAAAACGAGGATTTGCCGGGGCGCACAGGTTCCTTCCACCGGCTCCTTCAGTTTCGGAGAAGTTCGGCCAGAAGGTGAACAAGCTGGCGTAGTTACCGCGGCTACAACGGAAGATAGCGGCGAAGGGGAACGCGAGGATTCGTAGGTGGCGGACCTGGCCGCTTATCGAACGCGGTTAGAGGTAGCAGCCGTTCTCGGCTTATCCCCGAGGACGTCGCCAAAGACGAACTGACTATCTTGCACAACGTATTGTACCTTTCTTCGTCTCCTTTCCAACCGTTCGTAGTGCGCCTCGTCGCCCCTTTTCACCCCCGTTGATTCCAGTTTTTGAACGCCCTCCGGACTGATTCAGAGTTTTCGGCCAGTTCAACGAATTGCTTTCTAGTGTTTAGTTGCGGTTAATTTGGGGATAGTATTTCTTGAAATAATTGTATTTAAGAAAACTACGCTTAATGAACAGCTCTTTCTTATTAATACAAGATGCAAGTGTATGGATTTCTGCGCGCCATACACTTTCAAGTAGCTTTATCCTACTCTGTGCAGACTTTCGTGTATTCTCCATTCGCAGTCGTAGTTTGCAAATTCTTAAAGTCCTTATACCTTTTTCTACAACGTTTCGCACAATCTGCCAGTTCTGCATTTCCTGTTCATTCAGATTGTGCACTCGCGAAACAGAATTAAAGCATCGATAAGAAACAAATAGGCATTAGTTCGCATTATTTAATTATTCATAAACTATCTTCGATTATTTCATTTCCGTTCTTATTATCATACGCGCTGCCTCAACGGCGTTACGTCCCTAAGTATCCTATTAATTAGTTGAATCACCCTTCCCCAAGGTAAAGAATAAAGTTATCGATCAGGAACGAAGGCAATCATCTTTATGCTCGCCGATAAATAATTCATAGGACTCTGCCCGAGTGGCCATCCCTTAATGCAACAAACATCCTTTTTATTCCACGAAACGTGATCGCCGGGATAATTGGAACGGAACGGAACGCGCAAAATAACGCTGAATTACTTCGTTAAACGCTGGCAAACGAAGAGAAAGGTTAAATGGCTTTCTTATACCTGGCCCGCAAAAATTGCACAACGGATACAGTGCATCCCAGGCGCGGTCGCGCGGCTAACGAAACGGCCATCGGGCGAAACTTTATTCTTAGAAAAAAAAAAAAGAAGCACCGCGACAATAGTTGTTGCCTCGAAGCACGTACAATGCCGCCGCTGCTGCACGATGTCGCCCAGTTCTAGTCGCAACGAGGCGTGGCGCAATTTTCCAAAGTTTTCCGGCCGGAAGAAAATTTAGAAGAGTTATGTAGAGCGAAAAAGAGCATCGATAGACCGGCATCGACGGCCCGCTTTAGCTTTTCCCGTGCGAAATGGACCCGTTATGGCGAATTCCCGTCCGAAACGACTGGTATTACGAACTTACCTAGCCGGGTGAATGGCCGCGTTCCAGCAACAGAAGTTGCTCGGGTCTCGAAACGACATCGTATGATAGGGAAATAATGTAAAACTCATTGTCGCGGCTCTATGAGCCTGTGAAATTATTTTGATCAATAATTTAACGCGAGTCGAAGAGAGAGAGAGGGAGGGACCGGTGTGTTTAAATTCTAGTTGTTCCAATTTTTATTTTGCTCTTCAGGTAACCGAGATTACTTTGTAAATGGGTATTGTTTTTTTGAAATCTCCACCGAAATGCATATATACGTACATGAACGAAGTGGAGCGGATTACAATAACGGCTTTCGAAATAGATTATTTATTATTCACAACCAATATAAAAATTGGAATTAATCAGTTTGGTTTCGGAGTGACTCAATTAATTAATGCTTGCCAATAAAGTTGCCGCATTTAACATAATTTATCGAGGTGTTTCACTCATTAATGACTGTGCTCAATTAATCCATAAATCGTTGTACAGTTGCAATTTGCGATTTGAATTAATATAGAATATTTGGAGGTTTGTGTAGTTCGATAGGAATTGAAAATGTGACCTCGGGCATAAAGTGTACACCATATTATATTATATTATTTATACGGTACAATGTCAGGGTGATCAGAAGCACGGATATTTGGGGTTTAATATTAATAATAATAGGTGATATCTCCGAAAATCAAGTAGGCTATACCATCCTTTCACAAATCGCAAACGAGCAGCCTTTGAATCCCATATTCAAAATTACAGCACAAGAACAATTGAACTGTCCCAATGTTCTCGCGAAAAATATCTTCCAAATTAATGATCCCAGTCACCAAAAGCCCTATCAATAACTTTAGCGATGCAATTCCTACTACCCAAAAGTGATAACAGTTAATACTCCTTACTATTAACGGAATTGTTAAAGTTAAAATATCTCGTATTTGTACGGAACTGCATAAAATTTTCGCCTGGCTATGACGCGACACGACGGAACACGAACATAATCTGACGATTCGACCAGACCGACTCGACGTTTCCATTCCACTGCTCGGTTAACTCCTGAGAATTCCAGAACGTTGACACGAATAAGTGTTATCGCACTGCTTGGCTGCGAGCTGCCACCGTGGTCAATGCGCTGCGAGTGAAATGTTGAGCACACCCCGGTGTACATTACGTGTCACTGTTCGAAATTAAGGGTATCCGAGGCTTTCAGTTTAATTACTGCAACTCGATGGACGAGTTACTTATTCACCTAACCGTTGTAGTTAGTGCGTTTGCTGACTCTGCCGGATTCTGATGAGAACTTGTTATCGGAGGGAGTTTCTAATTAAGCGGACCGTTAATACGGTCAATTTTGCGTTGTTTCGAGATAGGTGTAGGAAACGGGTCGTTAGGTTCTTGTGGAGAGATTTTGGTTTTGTCGTAGGAAGAAGGGACAGATAGTACATAATTGCATTAGTACTGTATTACATTTTTGAGAACCATAAAAATATTCGGGATTGTTTTGTAATTTTGTGCAAGCCAAGATGAAAGTTGGACTAACAATAAGTGGGTAGGCGACTAGCTAAAATTTTTGACACGCATTTTTGTATCATATTTAATTCATTAGTTGAACATTTATTAATTCACAAATGTGAATCATAGGTATGTACCTACAACATATTTTGCAAGTTCAATGATTTACATTTAACTATTGACATGCATTTGTAATTTACACAATTGCGTATCTAATCGCAGTTTCCTCTCAAAAATTAATAAACAAATTTCTACTTATAAGATTTAAATATTACAATAAATTGTAATTACAGAGGGTTTAAAACATTCATTTGAATGAAACGTGCTCGTTTCTCGTTCTAAGTCCTCGAAACCTATTTGAAATCCATGCTTCTTTCAAACTCGATTCTTGATTCGATCCTCACTGGCGTCCGGTCGAGGCTTGTCGAATCAGAACACATATATCTTACCCCGGTACAGAATTGAAATCAGCCGTGAGAGCATTGAATTTACGTTGGTGATAAAGACGACGTAGCTCGGCGCCTCGTACGGAAACTTATACACCAGCATGGCGTGCAAACGTTCGTGAAACCAAGTTATACGGCACATACCTTAACGCGAATCGACCAACCATTGAAAGACTGTGATTACGCTCTATCGAGAAATTATCGCGTACTATTTCGAGGACTGGCACGCGTGCACACACAACGCACCTTCCTCTACGTCAAGCTCATTAGCGTGGTTTAAACATCCTGTGTCAGTCGATGTATCGATGTACGTTTCGAATGTGTAAGTTACGTTTCATGGTACGTGGAAGTCCTACGAAAAGGACAGTGTTAGAAATTGAGGAATTTCTAGTACATACGGAAGTGCAAGATATTTCTATGCCACGACTCTTTATGCTTTGAGGAATCAGGAAACAGAAAATGTTTATTGTTCGAGTGATGAGAGAATTACGACGAAATTCGAATGGTTTTGTTACGGTAGATTTACGGCTTGGTTCAATAGTGAAACTTGAAATGATAAATTGTGTGTACTCGTTACGAGTTTGTATTTTAAAGGCAGACGATTATTAACTGAAACGATCAATAGATAATACGCGTGTATTCGAGACCGTAGATTTTAGCTTGCCAGGCAGGATAAAGGCTTAGGCATAAAGGTATTTATAAAAATAATGGCCGCACTTTGGAATACAATATTTCTTTTCATGGAAAATATGAATGTAACTAACAACTTGTAAGAATGTACCTGGTTTGAACAGGGATAGGAGACTGTCTTTTAATCCGGTTTAATGTTGCCTCATTCTACCATTAAGTCTCAAGGGGACGAGTAATTTCATTACTGGTATTCAATTCAGTCTCTCATTCACAACGATCCAATAGGAAATTATCAATTCATCGTATGCGTTGCATACTTCAAACGGATTATAATATAGTTCCGTCTCCACCTTTTACTCTCTTACCCACTGTGGCACTATTGTATAAAACGCGTATTTTAATCGAGCGTTATAAAAAGTAACCAATTAAATAGCTGCACAGTATAATATTTGACATTACACAAATTTAATAAATATGCTGTTTTAATATTTAAATTAACGATTTTCGTTTTAATCTTTCAAAAGATATTTCCCGGGTATAAATTTAAAAATGAATGTCCCCATTCCTTTATTGTTTTATAGAATTTTGAATTCCCCTGTTTAATTTTCAATTAACTGTTTCTCATACTTCAAATAAAACCATTGTATATAAAAAGCTATAAACTGTGTATAGTAATTAAAGCGACAGCCCGCCTTCATAATTTCACCGGTTAAACTCAATTCGCTTCTTTAATACATACTACATTCTTGTAAATAACCAATTGCAGCATCCAATTATTTCGTTATTCCTAGCTACAGAAATCCCACCCTCGCGATGTAAACGTCGAAACGAAATACGGAAACATTAACAAAATCACTAAACCGATACAGATCGGGGAATATTTTATGGCCACCTTTAACCCACCGCTCACACGGTGTTTTCAATTCACAGCAATTTCCCAAACACTCTGGCGAAGTGTATCGGATATCCCGTTGGGACACCGTATACATCCAGATCAATAATGCAAATTAAAGCTCTCGCAGCGTTCCAGCTACTGTGACATTTCGCAGGGCATAATATTTAAACGGCTCAGAAACAGAAGCCCCGCCATCGATTCTCTAATCTTCGCTAACCATTCTGGCTTTAACTAACAAAACGAGCAGCTGTACATTAATCCACTGTAAGTGTAACCATGTCGCAAGACCACGAATATCTACCCCGGCCGTTTCCTCTCGTCGGCATCTTCAGTAACGAGAAAAGGTGGAAATAACGCCCTCTGCCTTTCCTGTAGCTTTTTCATTGTTATACTAATTCTTATTATTACATTTCTGTTTCAATATAGAGAACATGTATCGGTGTCTCTGCCTCCCCCTTTGGCGTGTCAAGGGTTAAGAAACAATGGGGGCTATAGCAAAGGGGGTCAGCAGTAAGTGACGAAGGAATTCACGGCTCATCCGTTCGAGTTGAACGGGATTGCCCGCCGTGTTCTTTGGGAATGGCGGCGTCGTTCGAGGTGTCTGGATAGATCGACGTAGGAGGCCAATTGATTCAGATTCGCGCACGCTCCAACGGTTATCTTCTATAGCTCGTAAACGCGTCTTTTAAGACGGTGCTTTGGCACACGTGCTCATCCATGGTATCGGTTATTCACCATCCCCAGAATCGTTGCCTGTTTTTTCGCCAACTCGCCCGCCCCATTCCCTATTCCTCTATCCCCCGTTTGTGCAGCCCTTTCTACTCCATACCATTCTTCTATTGGCGTGTCCGCTTTAACGAGCACCGGGTGATGGCAATGAATAAACGGCGAGCCTATAGGTGCACGGTAAAAGAAAGGGAAGAATGTTTGCATCCCGTTCTGAACGTGCCGTACTACTTTCCTGTAACTTTGTGCCCGTGATTCTTTCGTAAATACCCCTGTATAAGGGAGAGAGAAAGAGAGAGAGGGGGATCGCCGTACGGAATGCTGGACGAGCAGATTGAACTCAGTTTACGATTCGAACCACTTTTCCGAATTTTTCGACGCGGCGCTTTTTCAAAGGGCTTCCGATAACGATAGCTCGTCTCTGCAGACGTTGATACTAATTCCCCTTTACGATCTCTTCTCATTTCCCTGCGCCGCTGGGGAACTCGGAGGGCTGGTTTTTTTTAGATGAAAGAGACTTCGTTGGAAATGTAAGGAATTTGGGATCAGAATTGTTGCCGGTACGCTGTCGAACGCTGGGTTTGTTTTACGCTTCGCCGTTCGCGTTTATGAGGGAGATACTCGAAGGACGTGGAGAATTTTAGGGTGATTTGTGGAGCGTAAATCCGAGAAGAATATCTCGTGATTGAGATTGATGGTTAATTATATTGCGACCAGGAGGGTTGGACGTGTTTTATGGACTTGTTGAATGTGCACTTTTAGAGGAAATTGGAATCAAGGTGCTGAGAGGGGGAACACATATGTACGTGTGCATGATTGTCGTTGATTATTTTTTTTTGATAGACTACGGGAATACTCAATTGTTCTGAGAAATTGCGTGTTACAAGTTGAACGTTTTGTCGTCATTTTTGGTAACATTAAGGTAACATTTAAAAACCCTTGTAGGTATTGTTTGTGAATTGTTTAATTTCTCTTGAAACACGAAGGGCTGCTCGTGAGGAGTAGAATAAAATAATTTCTCGCCATAAATTGGGAAATTCTTCTTATTTTCATTAAATTGTACTCTTCGGTAAAAGCATTTGGGAAGCTTCGAGACTCAGTTGCGTTTTTTTTTTATATTCATATAATATTTAAGACAATTATTGTTTGGTTATACGGCCTCGTTTAACTTCGCAAGATAAGGTAAAGCGCGTTGCGTAATAAAAATTTTAAAAGCATTTTTCTCGTCAAGTTTAATAACGCAATATTAATAATAATGGTAACGAAACAATCATTGTCAAATGCTGGAGAAAACTAATAACCTTGGTAAAAATTAACGTAAGCGTAACGTTTGCATTTATTACCATAAAGTAATTATAAACTTTCAACTACAAAATACACAATTTATCAAATGTATCATACCAAGGCATAGAAATCGCCAACCCAGAGTTCATTTCGTTTAATCTTTCATTAACACGAAATTTTCATAATTGTACTCATACAATTAAACTTCCTTTGACGATGTTACAGGTAAAACGTTAACAATCTCATTTACCAGCAACCTGCGCAAAAGCAAAGCGAAACAACGGTTCATTTTTCGTCCCGAAATAGACGTCACGGTGAAACAGATGTGCACAGACACAAGCTTACAATTCAAGATGGAAAGATGCAGAAGTTCGTGACCATGGTAGAAACGTGGCTGATAACGTTGCGAAGGGCGACGACCCCTAAAATGAGGGTTGCGGAACGATAACGGTAACAACAAAGGTGAAAATGATTTCGTTGCATAAAATGTTACGATCATTCCATTAAAACGTCCATGGGGTTAGAAATGGCCACACTAAGTAAAAGGATAAAGGGTGAAGGTAACCCTTAGCATACCAACCTTCTGCGATTGTCATTCATGTTTTTTTTATGCCATTCGATAATTAATGGAAATATGTTGCCAGCAATTTTTTCAAGGATTTATTACTAATTTCAATTGGTTGGCATAGACGTAGCACGAAACCAAGTGAAGGGTTTCCAAACCCCTTAAAAATCTATGATCTTCGTATATTGTACACTTTTTGCTACTCTCAGTAACTGGTGAGTTGATAGTTTACCAAATAAACAAACACCACTGTGTATACGATGCCCAGGCAAAGAATGGCGATCATGCCACCTTGGCACGATAAAGGGTTAAAGGAGTGTATGCTAAAATTACGATTCGAGAGAACGATGGTCGGATGTATAGAAATTCCTGTCGCACTTGCCGAGATTCGTCTCGCTCTGACGTCGTCCCATCTTAAAGTCTACCTGTTATACCCGCGTCCTCGTTGTGGCGATAGAACTTTCACAAGTAAGCAAGATGAAAGGGGAAAACCGGGTGAATTCGATCACGACGTCGTGCTCCGCTAACGAAATGGTTTCACTTATAGATACGTAAGAATGGCGGAAGGGGATGACGGAACGGAATCTGCTCGTACTCTCCGAATCCTGTTAACAATAATAGCCAGTAACAGTGGCCCTTTCCAGCCAATAGTTGGCGGAGACGCATTACGTACAATAAACGAGACGGCGAACGAATTCGACTTTCGAGGAAAAGGCTTTCATCGATCACCAAGGGTAACGCGAGAGGTGGGCACGGAAAGGGGCGCGAACGAATGGCTCCTCAGTAACAAGTTGAGCAATGAAATTAAAAATAAATTCGTTGAACGACCGGTGATTAGTTGCAAGCAACTTTGGTATTCGACAGTTTCTATTGTAATGGTACAGGGGAAATGAAATGGTACACTTGATGTGTGGGATTGTTTTTTTATTTGTATGCTTGTACTTAGAACGAGGAAGAGTATTATTAGGGTGTACTTATGCTGACTGATATGAAATTGGTTGAAATCTGCACTGACTTTTCAACCTTGTAAATGGTAAATAGGTTATATTACAGTGATTTAAAAATTTAATCATGCGAATTAATTGTAGAATTAGTAAACTGCAAGCAGAGAGTTTTTCGCGTGTGTGACTCTGTTAACCTGCAAAACTGGCATGCAGGAAAGATATACAACGAGCTATCCGTTTCAAATAAATAATTCAAAAAGTGCTCACGTTAATGCACCCCGACATTGGTAGCACGGTCTAAATTTAATTTCGACGCATCCAGCTCCGAGCTCATTCGATCTATGTATGTACAGTGACGAAAATAAACAGCGGATAGCGAGGCAAGAAGCACCTGTTAATAAATAATCACTGCAAAGCACGCTATCAATTCTTTTTAGTAATACGTTCGGTGCATCCGGTTTAGTGGTTGCCGTTTTGTTGTTCCTCCATTTGAAATTCTTTCCGTATAAACTTTATTAACACGTATGTATAATATTTCGTGACATTTTTATTACAGTTCCTTCTGCAGTATATTACATACATTACTGTAGAAACTAGTACTGTATGCTATACTATCGTTGGAAAAGTTGTTGCAACAAGCGAAGCGTTAATTAAAGTTGTACATACCAGAATGCAATGGAATTAATAAACAATTCTGGGAATGCGAGAATATTTGTTTCAATAACTCCATCCACTAACATTACTGGGATTGAAGAACGTTGAAAATGTAAAATAATAAAACACCTCTGCACATCGTACTATGCCGTGAAATTTCTCCTTGATGGATAATTATGTGGATATAATGAATAATAGATGGTAAGTGAAATGGAATTTAGTTGGGCGATTTTAATGTACCACAGCGTTGTTTAAAATATTCCTTTCAATTTAATACTAACTAGGATTATTTGTTTTAATAATGCAAACAATAAATTCAGTGGTGTTGTTTTTCCGATAGGTCTAGTTGCACATTTATTCATGTGTCTTGATAGCCAATGGGTAGAGATAAAATTCTATTATTTATTCTATTTTTTTTTTCGTTTAAGACCACTGCCAGATAGACCGCGGTGTATCGTTTATCGACACATTGGTTCTTTTTCACAATCTCTTTGCGATACTCCAGTTACACATGCGTGTACATATATGTACATGGTGCGTATGCAAGAACAAGAGAGTTATAGAGTTATCAATTTCTGAAATTGCTTGCACACGGTGAACCTGTACGTTCTTTGCAACTGAAGATCGATGATCGCACAGCCACACGTGCACTCTTTGTTTAGCGGCCAGATTTCAATTTGTTCTTGCTTGCTTGTCTTTAAAATTGTGTAGCAGAAATATTTACAATGAAATTATACTTTTTATCTTAAAATACTTAATAACATTTATCTATTAGATGGATGGTATTTCTAAATTTGTATAATTCGTATGTATGTACATACATATATTACATTTTAAATAAATTTGTTTTATCACGAGCATCATGTTTCTCTTGCTTTGTATTCCTTTTATGAAGAATCCCAATTCAATCATCCTAATTCTTCTAATGGAATTTATACACTTCACAAAATTATCTATTTATTTAGGCATGCACACTTTTGAAACGGTCATTTACATAAATCCCCAATATTAGCACATCTACGTAAATTCGTCAACCCCACATTTCCCAGCATCCACACTGTATCGTAAACCCTGCTCTCCTAACACCTTCTTAACACGATCACATTTCTTGGCTGGATTCGAAATAAATTCTCCAGGACAAGGGCTCCAATACCAAACGTTATCTACATAACATTTCACAGTTGCTTGCTTGTTCTCGGCGCTTCTCACGTTCATTTCCTGCGTAGTTCGAAGCCAACGAACTACACAGAGATAACAGCAAGCAAACCCTGGAACAATACCTTATGTATGCGCTGAACTGTTGATGTTAATACCAAGGCAAGTAATGATAGACACCCAGCACCGAGATATCTGCCGCGAAATTTGGATGAAAACAACGAATAAGAAGCTCGAAACCCATGGAATTGTGTTACGGCGTCAAGTATGCCAATAGTCAAGCACGAGCGTATCCATCGGCAAGCATATAAATAGCCAGCGGGGAAACCATGCGAAACCGAGGAAGGTAAGTACGTATATACTTGCCCCGAACCGCAGGCAGAAAGGTATCGCCGATTGGCCTAAACTCGTGGTTTCTACTTGAATGGCAAAGATTTGCCGCTCGAGGGCCCTTGATCGATACACAGAATTAACTCCGCTTTGTTCCCGGTCGATCGTTAGACGTAACCGTGACGCCTGCAACGAACTTCCGCAGGACACGACCGTACGTACACTAGGCAGTTTAATTACGCTAAACCTCGCGGCGGCTAATGAAACGGATGGTCCGGTTCTTTTATCCTTTTTTCTTTATTTTTCTTCCTTTCCATCCGACGTCGTCGTTTCCGGATACAGGCAGCTACCCTCGCGGAGGGTGGAAGATGAACAGGAAAAAGAAGACGATCGGAAGGGCGGGTTGGGAGAAGACGGGATAACCGCATTGCACCACGCCTGCCAACCACATCGATCAACAAATCACCGTCTATAAGCAGAGAAGACTTGGAAAGGAACTCCTTGGGGAGCATCTCGATCTCAGCTGGGGGACGGTGTTCTTCACGTTCACTGCAATGCCACCTAATTACTGTCTGTTACGTTTTTTGTTGCGCACCGGTGCGTGAGACTGCCTCGCATTTTGTTGCACGCTTTTCATTCCACCGTTTTCGATATATTATTAACGCTAGGTTTCCGGACGAGTTTGAACGCTTGTTTTTTCCTTCGAAATTAATTCACCTGTTGTCTGACACGGTTCGCATATACTACTACATCAGTAATGGCTTACTATTTTGTATGTACTATGATATGTATATTTTATACCGCTGACTTGTACTATTTAATAATGTCTGTAAAAGATGTCAATGTTTATTTTCGATTGCGGTTTATTCCTGAGGCCTGTGTTCCCGATAAAAACTTATACCGTTGACCTGCACTACTTGAAAAACATATGCCTCTGCTCGGATCATTTACTTGTACGTACAACTTCAATGTATCTTTACGTATTAAAATCACAATTTGTATCAAGAGCAACATACGAGAGATTACATTTGTTTCGCAAAGCGTTAATTAATAAAGCGTACATCGCGAAGGTTTCCATTTACGCGTTACACAATTACAGGAACGCAAACTCGTCGAAACGTGTACGAGAACCTCGTGAATTCGTTTCATCTAAGCTGAATTTCAAACCAGCTTTATCAAATGAAATCTCAATTTCATTTCCATTTCCATTCGATTCGAAGCAGCGCGAGAATCATTTCCGCAAAAATCTGTAACTCGAAGCGGAGCTGGAAGTAATATAATTGGCACGACCTTTTCTACGCACAAAATCAAAGGGACAAAGGAAATTCAACGGGAACACGTTTATGGAAAGAAGAAAAATGATGGGACGTAATAAAGCGGGAATATATACCCATGGACCAATTACGAATTCTACAATACTGATTCTGTTTTCGCATGCTAAATTTATTCCATTTACGACCTAACAAAGATGTCGTTGCCACGGGTATCCGTCAACGATGTCCGCGGGACAAGCCAATATTCATGAAATTACGCGGGGGAAAAGTAGATTATTCGCGAATACCGCGTATCTCGCTGCGCGTGCACCACAGATTTTCTTTTAACGTGAAATAATGTCGGTGGACGTTCGTTAAAATCGGGGTTTCAATTCAATTACCGGTACCCAGGGAAAAAAGAGACGTAGAAAAGGAAGGGACAAGGAAAAAAATGAAAGAAAGGCGGGTTACGCTACATACAATGGAACGTACGATGAAAATAGGTTACCATCATTCTGTTGCACACATAGCTGGAGAATTTTTTTGTATTGCTGCTGTTGTTCGTTACAGAAACGTAGAAATCAAGCGGAAGGATGTTATCAAAACTTCCGTCTGCGTGACAAATTGAATTTCTGCGGAAGCCTGAATATACGAAACAACACGGCTGACAACAGCGTCGAAAAAAAGGGTAGCTGAACATTGGCGGCTACGAGCGATGGGGGAAAAAAATACTCGCTGTGAAATCATCTGCATGATATAAAAAAAACACCTGCCATTTCATGGACGAGCAACGAGATGCGTGTTGAACTGCGATTTTTCGACGATCCACGATCTATGAGCAGAAGTTGAAATGACTGAATTGTCGATCGAATGTTTATTTACCGCCGTCCGTACTTAGCGTCGTCGACGAACGTCGTCGACGTGGCGATCCTGCTCGTACCGATAGTCGTTCCTAGCCATTGTCGCCGTCTGCCCGGTCGATGACGATGTCTCTTGAAATCGATATGAATTTATGGTGTTTTTCTATTGCGCCGACTTGGCAGAACTTTCTTAAAAACGGCAAACCGCGGAAACATTACGCCGCAATTTATTACGCGGCCGCGTTGCAACTGCAAACGGATCTTGTGTGAGAAATCGTGGTTCCGGTAAATTCGCCCATCGTCGAATTTAATAACCCGCGGAGCGCAGCGACATCGTTAAGAAGTCTGGATAGAATTACGCGGAGAACGAACGATGAAATCGGTGAACGAGAAAAATGAAACAGTTTGGAAACATCCGTGTGATCGAGTGCCGGCAAAGTTTCGTTCGTTGTTTGCCCTTTAAATTTCTAAGTACCGGCAACTTTCGTTACGAGGCTTTTATTTGTTAGAATTCCCGCGACTGTAAAATGTTTAACAACGATGTTCCATCGGTGATACGAACTTCACGGACGCTCATTTCAAGGATTCGTAATATAATTATTTTCCTATGTATCTGAAAGTAATGCACGGGAAAGCATCGTATGCAGAAGTAATTTCCAAAGCAAGCACTAGAGTAGCAAGTTAGACGTAACACGTTTGGTGACATTATGTGAGCGTTGTTTGTCGAAATTATGAATTTATTTTCGTCGTATACTTGAGAGACTGTCGGGTTTAGTTACTTGATATTTTATTACAGTCATGGGTAGGAGACACAGTTTTTAAAATCAATAGTACAGAGAAATATAAATTACAGCTGCTCCTGGATTTGGTACGAATACATAAATAAATTTTAACGTTAGCTGTTTAAAGGCTTAGAGTTTTTAATCTATATCGTGATAAATTGTATGATATGCTGCCCCAATATTGAACGGCAGATTCAATTAATGTTTGCACTAAATTTTGCAGAAACTCTGGGACAATGTTAATGAAACTGCTACCATTATTCATTAGAACAATACACGCCCATGAATACGTACCTCATACAGATGAAACCCGATTTAAACGAGGAAATTTAACTAGCTTCATAATTTACGAACGCGCGGCTAAGCAGCTTGTAAAAAGAAAATCGGGTCGTAAAAAATATTTTCCCTTACAACGCATTTGCGAATGATTAGTTAAAAATACAAGAACATTGACGTTGCTCCAGTATAATGTCATACAAATTTTTTTCCACCATTTGACCTGTCCACTATAAAATATAACAAAGTATGGCCCAGTTAAATCTTCAAGATTTAAACAAACATCGATTTGATCGCTGATCAAACAAATTCAGCAATTTGTTTAATCGACAAGGCATTCAGTGGGTTAATGGAGACCCGCGTAACACCGGCAGGTGTGCAAATTGCACGGCCCTCAATTACCAGCCCAACACACTAGCATGTAACACAGCCTAAACACACGAGCCACGCAAGTCACATCCTGAAAATCTTATTCAAATACGATGGCAGCAAACTCCTTAATAAAATAAAACTCTTCGATAAAATTGGCCGTGCCAAGAATGACCATCGGCCTCCGTGTGTGACGTGACCGATTCTTCCGAAGAACGACTCACCTCTTTAAATCCAATTACGGCGAACATTGGAAGTTACCTCGAGGGAGAGTTTAGGCTCAGGTAAACGCCGTACCCATACGCATGTAGAACCGAAGACACCGGCCCGCCCCACCGGTAGTGTCCAAGCCCGTGTTTAAACAGAGGAGCCCCATCAAACATTCGACTTGAGATGCAGGGGAGCATTTCGCGTAGCCAAACATACGTACCCAGACGCGTCGAGTATCTGGAGGAACAGCGAGGCCTATGGAGCGGAGTGTCGAGTGGCCAGAACGAGACAGCGAGGGGGACAAAGTGGCGTGGACGGTTGTAAGAGAGACAGCGAGAGAAAGGCTGTCCCCTATTCTGTCCAAAAGTCGGGACGACGAGAAATTCTGCCAAACACATGAGAGATACTCGAGATGGCCGACTGCCAAAGCACCAGCAGCTATTCCTTCGTGCATGCCCGCGCGAACTCGCGAAGACGGAGTCCCTTCTTCTTATGCTTTAGCGCCAACGACCCACGGCCAGTTATCTCCTGTTTCCTTAAGGAACGTGCACTTAGCGCTGAAGCTTTGCTGCCCCGACTGGGCTCGATGTTAATCATCCCCCTGTTGCGACTGTTTAGGGCGTCTGGAAATTCTGTTCGGATAAGGCGATATTTTATATCGTAGGCCGATAGCTTTAACCCTTGGAATATTAACAAAAATATGGAATGATTATTAAGAAACCTGTCGATGGCGCTGAATGGTCGACAAAGTGCCTTCGAGGGGGAGGAAAGCTCCGGATTAAAATATTCCATACGAACCGAAAGATTTTACCCTAACATTTTTGTCAGATTGGTATACTTAATTCCTGCGATCTGATAATTACTAACATTTAATTGAACTGGTAAAGACCGTACCACAAGTCACACTTGTATATTTTACATTTAAACCACATTGATGTCTCACTTTTTACATACAATTTGTAACCCTGGTGCCATTCGTCATAGCGAGGCAAAGGGTTACAAATGTTATAAATCCTTTGAGTCATATTTGCACGTATGTATATGCACGCGTGGGCAAGAAAATAAGTTTATTTCGGCTTGTTAGCGTATACATGAGGCCAGAGTAAGAAGTTCACTGGCCACGCAGAGCGTTCCTTCATTGCGCTGTTCCGTAGCGAAAGGGTTAACCCTTTCATCAAAGGCTTAACTCCCCCTCAACGTCTGCTGAATAGCAATTATGTTCTACAGTAATGCAAGCTGCTAGCGTTCTGCCTTGGAGCAATATGATCGCGATATGCTCTTTACTTAATCCACTACTTTAATTTATTCCATTAGTCGTATAATTGAAACAAATTATATTCGTATTTATAATAAACATGTAATTATGATATTATTAAGGTGTATTCTTTCGTATTAATATTTATTGCACCACGAATATGTCTGACGTTTGCATGGGAATGCTGTTACATACGTACATGGATATTTGGCTGTTGCTTGCGTTAGGGGTAAAAGGGTTAAGGGGAGTTCAACAACTTCGTTGACTCTAAGCTTGCGATGATTTCCCATTACGGTGTTTGTTTAATACGTCAAGCAATGAATCGAAAGCTGTACAGGATTTTAGTTGTAATAGTTTGAACATTACAGTCTGCTGATACACGGTAGAACATGGGAGACGCGTGAAATTTAACGTAATGCGTTTAACTAACTTTCCGATGAAATACTTTGGAAGTTGTCTAAACGAATTAGCATTTAATTCGATTTTCGAGTAGAAACGAAGGGTGCGAAGTTTTATGCAGACTCTAAATACGTTTTCTCTTGCTACCCTATTAATTTAGTTACAATCTTCATTGCTCACATTCTTTGCATTCCCAAATTTTTATTCGACGTACACCCCTCCAAATGGTTAAATATATTTACTCCAAGCGTTCTTTTTAATTCTCGAACTATTGGTGCTCGAAGGGAAAGAGCTAATTTCTTTCTTCGATTCGCTTCCATTCCCGCCTTTCATTCTATTTTCAGCTTCCTTGTTCCTTTAGTTTTATTCATCGATGGCTGATTACAGGGCTTACAGAAATCAAACGAACGTCGATCCCATTGCTTCTACTCGGAACAAGCGATTCGTGCTCGTGCAAAAAATTATCGAAGGCACCAGAGACGCCGAGTAAATAGAGCAAGATAAGGAGCGCAATAAAAATAATCGTTTGCCTCATCTGCCTCACGGTATGTTTCGAGAATGTTCGACCGTAGCTGCAATCTTTGCCGTAACAACGACTCTTCCCTAAATATTCCCGTTGCGAAGATTGCACCGGGACACTGTGGACATTTCAGGGACTCGTTTCTTCCAGTATCGCCTCCAATACGTATCGTGTTCGACAGCAATGTAAACAGACTGTTCTTAAAAAGTACCACTGTTTTCCTCCGGAATAGATATAGACATATTTGATGTACTTTTTAATGGTCGATAGAGAAGTGGCAAATAGACTTACGAACATTTCATTGTGACGTATATACATATATATATAACGAGAAAAATAATCAAAAGGGGCGATCGATCCCCCATGGTCTTCCAAAGAAACAATTTCGTATTGTATTAATACCTTAAATACTTTACAATTAAAGGTTATTTAGGTCCCCCCGCTCTTTTTTTATTATACTTTGTATTATTCATACGTCACAATGGAAACATTAATTAGTCGTCGAATGGCAAGGCCTAGCCATCTAAATATATCCACACAAGTTGTATCCGCAGCAAAACCACCCCCCATAGTTGGAGGGCAATGAATTCTCTAATTACTATCTAATATCAATTCAGAGCCGCATGTTAAACTGAATGGACATTTCCTTAAGATCGCAACGAAATCTTGACAACAATATATCCGGAACAAAGGTGGCACCGATGCTATCAACGCCGATGATAATGGTTGTCACATTGCATATGCTCAAGTGGCGTTAATACACGTCAATTGACAGCCGCTCGCTTTAGGAGGGCACAAGTCCGCAAGTAATTTGTTAATTGACAGGCAGGAAGCAGTCACTAGGTACGAATGGACATTCGAGCCACGTACATACACGAATTCAACAAATTGTATGAAACATTACGAACAAAGAAATGTGCTTACATTCACTGCAAAAATATTGCAACTACTGTTACTTACTTTGGCAAACAAAGAGAAATGAAGCATTCGCACTACATTGACAACAAAGATTTAACAATTAGTTATGCAGGATAAATGTATCCAAACTTTCGTCCGACAAAATAAACAGCGTAAGAGGGGAATCTAAAGTGGAACAGGTGAGAAAGGTATGTTTATCGTCGGCGAATACCTTCGCCATTAGCGTCTGGATAATGTTTTTTCCTCGACCGGTTTCTCCCGCGGCTATAATACAACTGGATATATGGCGGCTGAAGGAGACAAATACGAACAGAAGCAGAGGAGGCTTCAGGGATGAGAAGAAATAGAGCAACAATGGGCACGGGGGTGGGAGAAGTGAACGATCAACCAAGGCTGCGAGATGGGGTGTCTAATTACACTCGTTTACTACCCCTCACCCTGGGACCACTGCGCACAGGCGTTCTTTCTTGCGTCAGTTCTACCCCCTCCGCAAAAGAGCCCTTATTTAGTTTAACGAGAAGCAGAATACTTGAACGACGACCCACCACAGTTTGCACACTTGCGCTGCATTTCTGTCTCTCACAAAAGCTACGAAAATGAACATTCCGGAGATCTTCCTGTCCCTGTTACTGCTTTAGCTATCGCATTCGCTGCTCGTTCTCGGATACTTATCACTGGTAATATCGTTCGATTTTTCTGCGAACGCGGTTCTACCGTTGGTTCATGGCATTTTCAATGAATGGAAATGCTTTGGGGAGTGAGGTATTATGGCGGGGAAATCTCCCCTTAGCGATCGGATTTTCGTGAATATGTCGGAAACTGTTCTGACGAAATTATTATGTTCTTTGATGGCCGAAAATGCTGGTATGTTTTTATCTTTGTTTTTTTATCAAAGTTGGCAAGTGGAGCATTCTGCAAATATTGTTTTTTTTGTTTTCTTTCTTTATGTCGGTGCTCCTTATTTTATACTTATCGTATTGAATAATGTGCTATTTTTAGGAGAATGCAATAGCTCTATGACAGTGTTTTTTTTCTAGGAATTATTGAATAGAGTATACGCGACGGAGGAACGATTCCATATTTGAATATGGAAGAAAATTTGGAAGAAAATTAACGTCAATTATTTGTCGAATAGAAACAAAAATATTGGTCATTATATTTCCATATTATTTGTAGTGCGTTTGTACGGTGATTGAGAACAGACAGCTACGATGCAATTTTCAGTTTCAACAATTTATTTGAATAATTTCCGCCAAATTCATTATTAACTTAAAAATGGTTGAGAACGCGGCTCGTTTCGCTGTATCGATTTGAATTTCAATAGAAAATGGAATAACAATTTATTGGATGACCTAAATATATAATTTCTATCTGCGGTATTGTATCCTTTGTGGGTTCATGATTGAATTTATTTGTCAAATTTATTTCTCCAGTATAATAGTGTTTTCGAAGCGTTTTGCAATTGCACGAATGTCTGTACTTTGACAATTCCAATGTTGAATTACGAAGCTTCCAACGTATCAGAGTACTGAAGGTACTATGCTCGTGTCAATTCTATATTACACTACTTAGATTTCATTAATAAATTATAAAGACATCGATTCATAAATAAATTGCGTAGTACTAGAACTAATCCTGTTTCGAGAAATAGTGCAAGGAAAAAAATATGTAAAATATTGTATCTGAAACATCATTTTAATTAAAGTTTTTCTGAGATATTTTATCAACCCCTTTATTGTGTTACCAGTATCCTAATCACACCTGTATTTTTCAGAAAAAAAATGAAGCCTGAATGGAATTAGCTTGGAGGAATAAAGCGATTTTCACAGCATGCTCGGAGTACCTGGGCTTATTAATTAAATCAATGTCAGCAAGGCGATTGTTTTAACGAAACCTGTTTGGAACGCCACTAGGGTTGTTACCTGTTTTAAGTGGCGGTGAAACAAACAGCCCAAGGCGATTAAACGGGCACGGTAGAATTGTCGAGGTCCAGTTTGCAAACCTGCGACCCAAATTATCGTTAATTTAAATGCTTCTGCTTACATTCGACACCAGATAAAAGCAGAGAAACGCTGGATGCTAGCAGCGGAGAAATTCAAGGGGAACACTATACAGGCTTCCGGGTGAACTGAACGCGGTCGAGCTTTTGAAATTTGAATGTCGTAACGTGTTGAAATTCTAAATTAATGCAGAACCGAGTTAATTCCCTGGCAGTGAACCTAGCGAGGAATATTGGCGATCCGATTCGAATGTTTTGCCAGCCGCAATTTATCGTGTAACGATTTGATGACGCGATTTCGTAACGGACAATTCATTCCTGACGGCAGAATCCCTATGCTATCAATTACGACTTTTCGAAAAGCCATATCATACTTATTTACATCTTCCCTCTTTTCCTTCCTTCAGTTCAGACAAATTTTGCAATTATTTTTTTATCAGCGAATTGGGTCACGTTTGTTGAATATATTTCTGCAATGATATGATCATAATGTACAATGAATTTGAACGAGTAATTAAAACCTGTTACTCTGCACGATTACATTGCTTAGAGTATCGCAGAGCCAAATTCTAGCTAATTGTATGCAAATGTTTCATCTCGCACACTGTAGCCATGTATTTTTGTGCATTTTTATAACAGGGTGTAATGTTTTTATTTAGATATTTAATGTCGTTTAGCGTGAAAATAATCGGAGATTAAAGTGCTCCATGCAGCCTCAGGGTACGTTGGTACCATGAACACTGTTCTTGGAAGGTAAGAGGGATTAGAGCTGCCCTAGATGACACTGTTAAGCATTCCATTTTGTATACACGTTCCTTAGCTAAGTGACATATTTCCAATAATGTCCATAAGCTGGCAGTCTTTTCAAAACCCAATTTATGTTCTTAATACTTTGGTTACTTTGCACAAAATATCACCCATGAATATCAGTGTTTTATTGCCATTAAGTTTCATAACAAATATTTTTTAACGCGAACGCAAGTCCTTTGAAGTTGTTTCCAAATCCTGTCACGAATATATCAACATCAATGTACGATCGTGTTTGGAACACTTTAATAAAATGTCGAACATAAAAAGAACTGTACAAAAATATGCATGTACTGATTTTTGGTAACGTTCTATTATTGAAAATTGGCTAATTAGGTTTATTTATCGGACACCATATTCTGATAACATGATTGATTGCACACCTGAGGAAATTTGGTAAAATATTTAACTTCTGTAAGTAGAGAGTAATGCTATTACTAAGAAACGCTGCTCTTTCGAAACCAGTACTTTTCCTGAGAATTACACAGCTACATATGCAATATATTACGAGAAAACATAATTTTCAAACGTTGCTTTGTACGAGCATAAAATGAATAAATTTCTGAAAACTGTTATTTCCCTTCATAAGATAAGTAGAATACTGTGCTCGGCCAACCTCTATATTCTCTAAAACAGTGGTTTCCAACTTGTGGTACACGTGTTCTGAGAGGGAAATTGGCAAAATGACAAGGGGATTCAATAGATTAAAAACTACCCGATTAAATTACCAGGTAGACATACAAACTGTATTGCACAGATTTATTAAATTTTTGGCGGCCGTCAAGGTACAGAATTAAACAAAACTGGTGAACCGTTAACTTAAAACACTATAAGCTTTAGAACAAATACTGTATATCCTGGTTTCCCGTATATATTCCTATCATGTAACCCGATTTCTTAATTACACTTACTCTTATCATCGCATTCGACTAAATATACGAGAACGCATTCAGATTCGAGAAAATTTCTTCCAGATGCAACGGATAACATATTTTATCGTAACTATTTTCCTGCAACGATCAGCGCAACACTTACAACGATAACGTTCGCATGGAAAACAGAACATAGAAACGTCCATTCTGATGAATACCAGCCATCAGGCCCGCGTCACGCGTTCCAGTATTTTCATGTACGATTTACCGCCGGCAAAGCTATCGACAGAACTCGTCGTGCTAGTTATAACAGATCGCGCCGGTGCGCGTTCATCTGCAGGCGGTGTCTGGAACAAAATTTTTCATACGCCGAACTACGATCATCGAACACTGTTGTCCCATTTTTTCCCCCCAGGTTCTATAGAAATTTTCGTACCAACGAGCAAGCCGGAAACTTTCACCCCCGGATAACAATTTGCTGCATTCACGCGCGTCTAAGAGTTTGCAACTCGGTTAACATTTTCACGATCGTTGGGTAAAGTTCATTATTGCGCAGTTAAAAGTTGCAACAATTAATCAGTCCACGGGAATGGCTTGGCAAGGAACGACAAGCAACATCGGCCACGACGATTATATTTCTTTAATGGTATTATAAATGTGTAACCGAGAATATGACTCTGGAATAGGAGTTTCTTCCGTTCGACGTCGTTGGCCTGGGGGACGGGGTGGAAAGTAGAGGGGGGTAGTTAACAGTGAAATTCATCTTCCACGTGAAAGAATATAACGCGCAATTAAAAATACATTAACCCAGGGAATGGATGCACACTTTCGTTAATAATAGTAATCTCGGAGAGAAATAACGGTGGCGTTTAATCGTGAGATCAATCTTGCCGCAAAGTAGTTTAGGAATATTTTCACGCATTCATTTTGGTTGTAGAGCCATATGTACAACGCGCAGTAGTATAAGTCAATGATTATGCCACCAAGTGCCTAATGTTTTTCTGTAATCAAATGATAGATGCAGAGAGTGATTCATGTAATCTATGATGTGCTTTTCGTTCAACTGGAATTGCGATCAGTTGATTTTGAAGCTTGTTGAAATTTTAATATCATAATTTCAATTTCAACATCAATTTAGAAACCAATTTAGCATGAACCAGCCGACTACCTTAAAAGAAAATACGTTATTTAGCAACACAGTAAATTCTTCATTACATTGCCCCCTTTTTCACTACACAGTTATCGATGATAATGCGACTCTCCAGAGCACAGGGCGCAAAACATTTTTTAATATACCACACGATTCATTATGTAGCAGGTTTGAAAGCGATCTTTTAGCCACATTCGTTAAGCCGATTTCCCAGGACACCCTGCGGCACCAAGCCGTTTGCATTATCGATAGGGGCTTACCGTTGGGTCAAATGATAGAAGGGTTCGCGACGCCAAGAGGTATCTGGAGGTTACGAAAACGTGAGTAATCTCGCGAACAACGCCACGTTTCCTTCCTCCCTAAATACCTTAAAGGTATATTCGAAATAAAAGTTACGAGATAATTTTTTGGAATCTAGCCAAGCATGCACTGCTTTGGAAAATTGGAAAAGTTATTTATTTACTAAATGAGAAGGAGAATTAGTTGAAAAGTGAAAGACTTTTCACATTAATATTTATTGTTCTGTACCATGGTACTGCAAATTTGGTGAGAATGTGCTAGACCATTCTAATGGAAACCCGAAGTCCTGTTACCTTCCCCGTTCCTGTATAACAAACTGATCGGAAAATCACTGTTACTTTATTTGATTAGTTCGGAATATTGTGAGAATTGTGGAACATAGACAATCGGAGTTAAACTGTTTATTGATGACTAGATAGATGTTGCCGTTCGGTGGTTCTGTTTAATTTGATATATCCCTGGGTTACAAGAGCGGTTAACGTAAAGCCAAAATATTGTTATTGGTTGGCTTGTGAGAATAGGAGAGGTTGTGGATGACGTTGGGGAACGCAATACGTTGGATGTGTATCATTCCACATCCTTTATTTGCTGAATAATTGTAATTGTTGTTAGGCAAAGCAGTTTAGGATTTACCTATAACAACATCCCATGGTAACTCTATAAATCACGTGTGTCCACGTATATTGCAAAGTAAGCAACAGCGAAAGAAAATTAGATATTCAATAATAAAAACACAAGTAAATACATGCTGTGCTTAAAAATTAATTGTTTTAATGAAGAAGACGACGATGAATAATTTGTAAACGAGGAACACAAGGTTAATAATAATTAATCGGAATATTAACTCCCATATTAAAATTGTAGTTGATATGTCGAATATTATTCAATTTAATTGCAATATAACATTAAAGCCCTGCGGCAGTGGCTTCTGTTAATTGCATAATATACATATGTACAATTAATAGCTGTATTCCAAAATTCATGGTCGTATTTCAGAATCGCAAGCACACTGAGCTAACTATTATTAACCCACCAGTTTTCCTAAATAAAAGAGCACACAAGACCCAGTTTATTTTGACGGTTTTGCACATCAAACGTCATTTACAAACAGTTCGATCTAAATATACTTTCTACATGCGTTCAGTTGCCACCTATTAAAAATACTTGCGGAACTGAGTGTATGCATCTTGCATGAAAAATATAATACATCCTCCCCGTAACAATTAAGAAATCGCCACAATCGATCCAACGCTGTTTCTCGGCCAAACACGTACACAAATCCAGCTTCACACAGTCCCATATAGATTAGCCAGTTCGCCTACAAATCACCGAAAACACAGAACGAACTTCCTACATGAAAAAGACATTTTTCCCCCCAACGATTTCAGGCGATAGCTGTCTGTTTGCAGCCGGGGGTATTCCATTTCGACGCTTCTTCACCGCCGCGCTTCTTTTTTTTCTTCCCATCCCTTTCTCCCCCCTCCGCCCCTGACCGACGTGCGAGAATTAGGAACATCTGCGACAAAGAAAACGGATATTCGGGGGAATGGAAAGTAGCCAAGTTCGTCGCAACGAAAAGCCGGAAGATGCGAGAAATTCGGTGGCAGTCGCGGGGGAACGAAGGCACAGGGCGTACTTTTGCTCGTGCATTCATAAAGCTGGGTCATTGCCGAGCTGTCGAGCCGGCCTTTCTTGTTTCTGCAGAGCTGCGTCGAGATAAGTAGCTGCACGGTCTGCGCGCTTTGTTTGTTCAAGCTTCTCCCTTCTTCGCCTTCCATCTTTCTTCCGACTCTTCTTGCCGCGCTTCGTCTTCTTCATCGTCTTCTTTTACCGACGCCGCGCCATCGCTGTCGCTTTCCTTCTTTTCTCCCCCCAGTCTTCCTCTGCACGCGAACTGCGCACCCCTGCGCTGTCGCTACGAAGGGAGCCCTCTTCACTCGCAAGACACGGTCGTTACGGGGCATTAATTATTAATACGGACTCCTGGCATCTAATATCCACTTTGGCTTGCTCTTCTTTCGGCCACCCCTGCCATCGTATTTATCTTGAGCACCACGCAAACAGCCGATTCCTCCTGGGCCATTCGCCCTTTCTCAACGCGGCACCAGATAATACCGGCAAACGTAATGACCGTCATGAATCACTATGGTTTGGTCCCGCGATCGAGCGTCATTCTTCTCTCGCCTACTGGCTGTTGCGACGGTTTCGAGTTTGTTTAGATTGCCGGTTTACAGTCGCCGGTAAATGTTTATGAAGGTAAGCTTTATGATCCAAACGCCGCAAGTCTTTAATCGCGAACGCACACTCTCCCAAACATTCTCCAACCCCCGTCAAAGTGCCGTCGGCTTTCGTTCGATCGCGATTCACAGGCAGTATTATATATTTCCTCGAATTTGTTAACGCTGTAAAATGTAATAGCACAATCTGTCGGCGTAATTCGACGTATTCCGAGCGAACCGTGTAAAATCGAAGCTTGGGGGGGTACGCCGAACCATAATGCTCGGCAGACTGGCAAGCAACGCAGCCCTCGTTATCGACGCAATCGATTTCCCAGCTGGATCTGCACGCCCTGTCGACTGCTGTGCACGATCGTTCCTCCCCCCCTTATACTTGCCAGTATTTCGCAGCAACAACAGCAACAAAAAATCACCTCGTTAACGTGATTCTTCGTGCATGTCGCCATTATAAAATTACAGCCTAACTAGGTGCCCCGAGCATTATTCGACTGCAGGGTTCCAAGGGTTGCGCGAACACGTCGAAACGCGTGATCCAGGAACGGTCGTTGCGTCGTTTATCGAACGATGCGTGAACGAAACAATTTGTATACATAAATTGGCTAGCAATGGTCAGCGGACCCAGGCATAGGAACAGGGAGGAGAGTGAGGAGGAGTGTCAGCTGACAGGCGGTCGGAAAAAGAAGAAAATTTCGATGATAGTTAAAAAAGGACGGGAAACAAAAAGCAGATATACGACGGGCGTAGAGTATTGAACAGCGAGACGTGTCCACCGCCCCTTTTTTATACGTGGCTAGTTCCTGTCACCATCAACCGCGGCTCAAGTGCGGAAGGATAATTAATTCAATCAACGTGCACGGCCTAGTGCACGCGTTAAATACATCGAAATGATTTTAATTAAAATCCATGAGAAATTACGGCGATAGTCAGCGGTGGGTTTTCATTAAGACCCTCGCGACCGGATGGTCCTACGTCATTTTCGTATCCTCTAACATTTCCAGCAACCATTCGTCAATTCTCTCAACTAGCATTTCCAATTAGTTCGTAATTTCAAGCACCAAATGATTGTAAGCGTGACGAAGCAATACTTTCGTAGTTGCACCCGTTTAAATAGAAGAACCTTGCGGTACTCAGCTGGGGAGTTTTGAAAATTATACGCACCCCTTGGCGAAGACTCTCACGTTGAAACCACTGGTCGCGAAAGTGTTCGCGCAAGAGGGAACGGGAGGAAGTTAATTTTATTAATAAAACGAGTACCCTCGACACTTACTATTTTTTGTGCTAAACTCATTTTTCTTAATTTACGATTTACGCCACTCGCCAATCAAGGGTGTCGCAAGTATATGCAACCGGCATTTGGCGTCTCGTTTTCTGTTAAAAAGCGAAACGTACACGCGCGGCCTGTAATCGAAAAAAATGCACGGAACTGCGAAATTGCATAGGAACAACAATAGCCGTTGCGGCGTACACAAATGGTCCGTGGAGATTGCAATCGGTTTGGTCCGATAATAGACCGGTTTCAAAACGTTCCGTTCGGCATCGTTGTTTTGAATATTTATTTTAGGAGAAACAAAAAACGTTTTCTGCCGATCAGGCAGCCGGTAATGCTCTGTCAGTGTTTCGTCGATCAACCAGACCTGCTGCGAAAAATACTTTCCCCATCGTGACCGTGTCATTATTCACGCGTTTCTGACGTTTGCTTCACGTTTGCGTACCGAGTGTACACGCACCCCCTGGCACGTCCACTGCTTCCTCTGTTTCGTTGAAATTACTCGGTAGGTACTACCAATTACAAATATGGTTGGGCCAATGATGGGACATTGGAGAAAGGTGTGTTGGAACTTGCAATGAGAAATTCGGGTGCATTGTGATAAATGAACAGGCATGTGATTAGGATACTTTTGAGTTACAACATTAATTAAATTTACGCAACGGCTGGAATACCTGTAGATACTGTGAAATGTATGGCTCGATCTAGTGCAATTATATTGCCGCCTGTTTATTGGTTTAAATATTGTAGAGATGCGAATTTTGCTCATACTGGCTGAAGGATAATAATTGAAGGATAATATTGTCGAAATTTGTTCAGCACTAGTACAATAATATAATAATTAATGAAAATAAATAAATAATTATTCACTGCGATGTACTCTTAAAACCTGGAAAATGTAAAGAGTTGAAACTAGTTTTACCCACGCGTATGAATTACTCGTCACGAAAATCCAATCAGAGTTTTGAAATTTGTATAATTTCGGATTTCAGATTTCAGATGTCGCGTGTCGGGCATAATGAATAAACACAGTTGCGTGCATTATAAAATATACATTGATGATTAACACTGTAGGTATATGATTCTAATTAACAGCAGGCCAGACATTACCGAATTGTATAATTAATTAAATTTATGTACGGGAATAATAATTCATTACAAAGTAATTTGTATTATGATTAATCGTAACTAAACTCCAAATATAATATATCTATCAGGCCTAACAAAATATATGATAATAATAATTATCACAAATATAATATCAGAGCATAGTTGCATAAACTATTCGTTCACCCGTCGTTGATTGGACATTATTCAATAAACAAATGTCATCACCGACTGCATACCGATTATAATTGAAAATCGTAGAGGCATCAGGTTGATTTGATTTTTCGTACAAAATCGCCGCACATGAAACGTCGTGCATTCAGCAGGCACGTGAGTTCCGGTGAGCAAAAGTTTTCCAATTTAACCAGCATCGTAAAAATTCAACTGGGAATGACCGACAGGCTAATCAAACGCGTGAATAGTTGTCAAAGCTGTTGTCGATCGAAGCATATTTAATAACCGAATTTACACAGTCAAGGCACAATGACGATAATGAAAAACCGAGCGGCGCGAATTTCATTCGAGGGCATTCAAAACCGTATTACGCGAATCACGGGCCACGTTTCATAGCTGCGCCGTACTATTTTCCAAACAAAAATATGAGAAAGCACGAGCAGCGATAGAAATTCATGCGGATTCCGCGTGAACTTTCGTCAAACTCGCGTCTCCGATCCGATCTGATTTAACGATCCAGGTCTCACAGCGAATGCATGATGGTAATAACGAGAATCTGGCATGGATTTAAGCTGAAACGTGAATTTGATTTTATGGTATTCAGAATAGTTCTCTGCCAAATACTTGGCATTCTGGGCCACCGTTGGATTCCTTAACGGAAACGTTGAAAATGCTAGCAGGCAAAAATTCATCAGGCCCATAGGCAAACTATAGCGTTCGTCAAACTGGTCGGGGAACGTGTTTGATTCTGAGTTACGATTTGAAAATTTTCATTGAAACGCAGCGTTCGTTGCACGGTGCGATGGTTTACATTCGATTGGAATTCCGTGTGAGTTAATTTCGTTGTGCAGGGTGTTGCGAATGTCGCGATGGGGTTCAGGCGAAAAATAATTTTTATGTAGTATTTCGTTTAAAATCGATTTGTTTGGAATATAACGAAATATAAAATACGATATTTGACGACAATCTTTGTTCCTATGCAAAATAGAACTTTTAAGTGCCAGGTATTAATACGACGCCCAGGAAACGGGCATCCAAGGAATGCCCTTTGTACATGTGCAGAATTGTTGAGCAGCAATAGAAGATGCGATCCAGCTGGTTCCCATGTGAGAGTGAATGTGCTAAAGGCCGGTTAATGCGTGGCTAGAGCAGAGTTTTCGAGACAACACTCCTGTAACCGTAACGGTTTATAGAACACAACGAGTCATGCAAGTATTTGGAGAATTTGAGGAGAACGTGTCTGAAGAGAAACTAAACAAGAGGCTTCAAGTGAATTTCACTAAAACTTTTTATACACTCTACAATATTAAAAGCACTAAAAGCTGTTCGTCAACGCAGATCAACTTCCCCAAATGTTAAAAGCATTGTTAGAACATAGAAGGGTGGAATTATTTTCTGAGGAGGAACTAAAAATATGAACAGAGCAAAAACTGTATGAAATGTAATGGATGGAAGTTGTAGTCGTATTAAGGTGAGGAGGCAAAAAGAGATAAAAAACGGTTTAATTATAGATCGGAAGAAATGAAACGGAAAGGCTGGAATAGAAGAGGAACAGTAAGATACGTCACGGACAGCAATTTAGAAGGTAAACGGAATGGTGACAGAAATTTATGATTTATCTCAATTGCGAAGAGAGGGATAATATTACAAGGTATTTCACTTAAAAACTGATCCAACTTAGATAAGTTTTCTATTTTTGCATTTCGACCTTAAACAGTTTGAAAAAACTAATTCATATTCCTCGCACTTTTTAACATATGGATTGTATGTAATATCTCCGTGGAACTTATCGTCAGCTAAAACGTTAAAATTAATACAGTTACGACAATTACACCATTGCAATATCGTCGCAATATTACTTTGCACTCGTACGAGCACTATATCGCACGCCACATTTCCACCCAAAAAATCCTTATAAAACCTCGTCGAATTCTACGCTTACACACGCAGGTACATAAAATTCCCAACAAGTCCAACAACAGCATCAACCCTCGAAAATTACCCGACAAAAATTCCATTCGTCAACACACCTCCAACCTCCGTATAACAAAAAAATGAGCAACTGTCAACAGAAAAGAAATTGTACACTTCAGCGCCAGCAATTTTTGAGTCGACGGAACAGAGGAGGGGTCGATGAAATGTAGGAACCGAATAAAAAGGAAGGGCAGGCTTCGGGTATCGAAACCCGAGATCTTCGGTATTTCTAGGCACTGATCAGTCCGTTTACGTCACGACCCCTTTCTGTTGTTCGTTGTTCGTTTGTTCCTCTTAGTTCGTCGATGCTCTGGCTGGTCGCGGCGTTTTACACACCGATCGAGCACGCGCATCGCGATACAGCGGCGATTGCCGATTATCGCGGCACAGTCGGATGCGTGCACTTTGTTCTTGTCTGATAATCGAGGAGAGAGAGCGGCCGAGCGTGTGGCGCGTCAGCCCAATAGCAGCGTCGATAGCATCGTTATACGGGCCGACGGTGAGCAACAAAGTTCAGGCGTCCCACTACCACCAGCGTCGCTTCGACGCCGATTTTGCACGATGCAACCGGCAATCTCTCTGCCTCTCCCCCACGCTCTCTCTCTTCCTAGCTATTTATTTAACCCTCTCTCTCCCACACTGTTTCTCTCACTGACCAGCCACGAGTCCGGTTTCGCCACCGTCCCCGTCCATTGTTGTTTCCTCCGTCTCCGTTTCAACCCCCAAACTAAATCTAACGACGTAACTATACTCCGCGCGGAGTTCCAGCGACAAAACCGGAAAACGTGAACTTGCTCCCCTCCCACTATCTAGCCCTTCCGACTGAACCGCGCGGACGTTCAGTCGACGGCGACATCGTTCTAGCCCCGATTCATGGAGATTTTGAAAGTTTAATTGCGCATTTTATTCGACGCGACATCTCAGAAGGTAAACGTTCGAAGGAACGATGCCAGACGGTTTTATCTGCGTCGTTTTCGATGAGAAAACAGCGTTACACAGTAGCCGTCCGTTGCCCGGAGATGCGGCGTTTAATCTAGGAGTCTGGAAAAATATTTGTCAGCCGGTGGGCAACGTTTCCCGTTCAGCGGATCCGAAGAGGGTAGTTAAGTTGGTCGTAAATTCGTGCAGCTTTATAACCGACCGTGGGCTATCATTGTGTCCGATAAGTGTGACGGTGGCGGATATTATTTTTGCATTATACACGCGTGGCACGGGGTGATTGTTTGCAATGATGTTTGAGTGAATCGTGTTATTTGTCGGGGTACCTTTTCTTTTGCTGGAATCGTATTCAGTCACGACGAATTCTGTTTAAGAAATCTCTGCTTTTAACGAATCGGTTACTTTTTCAGCATTTACCGGTGCAACTCTTGATATCGATTATGTATGAATAGTCGAGCCTTATTTTTGCTACAATTCAGAGTTCACGAAATTGATGGCAATCTTCCTTCGGATTTATCTCGAGCAAGGATCTTATATCTCTTTTAAGTGAATATATTCCGTATTTACTTACTAGCACTGGGAATTTGGTGCAACCCGAGACCTGGTATTCCCCTGAAATCCTCTAGTGGAGCGTTCTTGTTGTAATTGTCACGGCTCAGTGTTGAGATAACGGACGAATCAGGTGTTCTTACGTGACGAAGGCATTCAGGTATGTATCTGTCGCTGGCGCGTCCGCAAATATCGTTTCGGGCAAAAGTGTGTTTAGATCCTTGTCACGGATTCCAGGAATGCTGGGTAAATTTGTACCTGTCCTATTCGATGCGACTCTCTGGTTCTTACACGGTAAGGGCTGAAAGGTACGTGTTTCCGTGAAGCGTTATCTGATCGTCGGATAAGTTTGAATTACTGCTTTCACGCTGAGCTTTGAATCTTCGGTATTGGTTGTGAATTCATGTGTTCCCTCGGCTAATGAGATCCATGGATTAGGTATGAAAGGAATTAATTTGACACGAATGACAAAATACGCGGGTCAGAAACGTATTGGAAGTCAAATAGTTACTCGGATGTTGCTTGACTTCATATTAGTGGTATAGTCGGGTAAATGATTTGGACTTTGCCTAACTGCTGAGCTCGATATGTTGATTTTCATACAACCCGTCTCATTGTATCGAAATTTATAGGGAACAAGTAGTGTTTAGGGAGATAAAGGGCCCACGTAGGGTGCATTTTAAGTAGTATAGGTCAACGATACGGCGATCGGATACAAAATGAGTTAGGTACAGCTCTACAATAATGAGGGCGAATGTGTAATACTGTTGCGATTCTGGTGGAGGGCTTGTAAGTGTAGCAATAGGAACAAGGAAGCACCTAAAACCACGAAGGAAATAGAATTTACAGAACATATAATACAACCGCGAGCTTACCATCGTATTTGATCAGGCGTACTTAGCGCTATCCTTATCATCGTGGTTTGTACCACGAGAATACAATATGATGAACACACGACGGCAAATTTGTTTGGAAAATTATTCGTCAACAATTATCCCGTTCGCCTGTGAAATAAATTGAATCGAATCGAACATTATTTCTTAAAGAAACTACCGTATATCTCGGGTCTACGTATAACCCGTTTCAAAGTGTTCTAAATTATTCAGAATCAAACGCGATCGAATAAGCAAACCGCTTTATTTCCCCGGCGGGCCGGCATTAAAAATTTAATAACGCCCGCCACGACTGTTTCGTTTCTCCAGGTGTTTCGAATCGAGCACCGAGGGCTCGTCCCTCCGGAATAATTAAATTTCCTATTATTTACCATGCCGTTTCTTCGGGCACGTTCAACGAAATATCAGCACGGGTTCTCCATGGCCGCGAAGGAAAATCAACAAAAGACAGGGAAGAGGCAGGGCAGAATAAAGAAAAACAAAGAAGCTTAGCGACACGTTTTACCGTCGCGAAGTAAGCTCGATCTTCCCTTCGATTCTGACGAGTCACCGCGGCGAAAGAAATCTTTCCTCGAGAGGGTCAGAAGGGGCGGCACAGAAATTGTCGAGCGTTTAAGTTCGCGGGGAGCACTTTCGCGTGTCCTCCTCGGCCTTTCGCAATCATTGGCAGGCCGCCAGGTTCCCGTTGGATTAACATTTTCGCCGGAGAATGGAAGAAGGCGAAAATTTTCCAGCCAGATTTTCGTCTGCAATAAGGCATTTCGCCACCGTGCCCGTGCACCGCCCACGCTCTCATCCTCATAATCCTCGACCCGCTTTCGTCTCTCTCCATCTCGAACGTGCCCGTCTCGTTCCTCTATCTCAAGTCTGACGTTGCAATCGTTCCCACCCGACGAACGGAATAATGAATTCGGCCGTGTGCTATTAGGTACTTTGCGGCGACGCTTACAAACGCTACGATGAATATGATATCTAATTTAGGGGTGCAGGGTAGCCGGCGTCGGGGAAACTACTCTCACTCGGCATGCTTTAACGTGGGCGACGAGAGCCGAGGGGGGGATCTGGCGGTCATTAAATTGAGACGACACTGGCGCGCCACGTTTCTACCTCTCCAGGTGTGCTCTAAATAATGTATACGGGCTGCTGCATAATAGATGATCGTAGATGCCCGTTACCGTGTCGTGGTCGCCAAACGAATCGGCCCTGCAGCGAAATTTTTCAAACACGCGGGCATACGAAAAGTTGCACGGGACCGCTGGAAACGTGGATACGTCGGGCGTGGAAAAATTTCGAATATTCTGGCCGAGGTGTAACGCAGTGGTATCTCTAGTATCCGAGCGTCGATTATTTTCAAATTTATCCGCGGGATTCCGTCGGAACATTTTATTATTTGAACGGTATATTTCGTTCGGTTACATTCGCAATCGCGGCGGATAGAATGGTAATGCGTCTGATCAGAAATTGTATTAATCACAGGTGTTTGTTGCGTCGTGCATACTCCCGGAAATATTTGTACGGTCGCTCAGATATTTACAATGCTACAATTTATATCTACCTTATAAACTTCGAATTTCTCCTTTTAGAATTTCGACACGCGGAAGCGATTCCTTGGCACGCTTTACTTGTCTCGCAGAATGAATACATAAATTGACGAAAAATTCATTATTCCAGGAAAATAGATGAGCCGCTGTACAGAGTTTATTAAGTCACACCAGGTGTGTAAATGGTTTTACACACATAAGTGTCCGATGTAATATAACGGCGCCGTGTGTTTCAAATGAGCAATAATTTACAAAATTTATCTGAGCTCGAAAAATGTACAGGCGGCCATCCAATTACATATTTTTTTTGGTTAAATTCGTGAACATTAGGTGACATGCTTATTTGATACTTAAACGTCGACGTGGTATTTATTACGCAGAGGTTTCAATGCACGATTGCTGCACGTTTTTAATGGCGAAATACAGGAATTGTGTTGATTGGAAATGTGGTGATGAACTCTGATGCTTGAAAATTAATCCTGTGTATGATCATTTGATATTACCTCTGATCGTTAGTTCAAGTATCACGGGGCATTGTTAATCAATTCGATTAAGCGAAATTTGCGATGTGGAATATTGATGCATTGAAAAGGTTGATCACATATAAATCAGGTTATTAATACGAGGTTATTAATACGAATAATTTGCACATTAAACGTTCGATGGATATCATACATTCACAAACAGAATGCGACTGTGCTTGAGACGAAGAAATATACGTGTATATTTTACAACGATTAATTGGCGGGAAAAAGGATTTGTAAAATTGTCTACTGTTTCTAATCTATTGCAATAAACAACAAATAGATATTTCAGTCTTTAAACATGCAAGACAAGACATACTTGCATATTACATACGTAATATAACATGAGCTTTTAATATTCCACTTACTCGTTGCGTGTTTATTTCAATTACATACTGAGATTATTAAAATCTTCCTACGTAAGGAAATACTAATCAATTTAGCAAGCGGAAGAAGAGATTAGATAAAGTATTCGCAACAGTAGTTACATAAAATAAAAATCCATTCAGCCGAAGAGCGTAAAATTTTCGAGAAAACATTGCAAAACTGAAACGTCACATTCTTCATCTATTCCATTCTGCCACGAACGAAATTACCCCACCGAGATTAAAATATCATCACAAATAAGATACTTCTGAAGAATCCAAACTTATCTAAAGGAAGACGCCCGTAGCACAAGCACCTCGATAAGAGCTTACGCGTGCTTGTCATCAGTTCAACGAGCTTCAACATTCCTTACCACTTCATATCACTGTATTATAAATAGAAATCTACTAATCCCGGGAGGAGGGGTAAACGTCAACAAAGCAACGAATTAGCGATTGCAATGCAGCGTATCGTTTCGCGATTGTCAACAATCATTGATGCGCGGCATTACTCGCTTCGTTAGTCGTGCCTCCGCGTGTGTGCGATTTCGTTTCTGGCCGCGTGACACGAGCCGTAAGTAGATTAGGACGTCGTTGAAATGAGAGCAGCGTGCCGAAAGCTCCGCCGATAATTCGTAGCCCCGTGAAAGTGTAATTGAGTTTTATTGCATTTTAATCCAATAAAGCCGCGTGCACGCCGCGGGAATGCGGCCGTTTGCGAACTGCATTACGATGGAGAACGATATTCGACGCGGAGTACGCCGACAATTCGTCATAATTATTCGGACAGGCGAAAAGAACGGCGCTCGCCATGCCGCCGTTACTAAATGCAGGTCTCGTCATTCTCTTTGAGAGTCCTGATCTCGTAATGCACGCAGCGCGGAATATCGCGGGGCTTTCAGCCGCGGACAGACGCTGATCGTTCGTAATGAAATAACGGGATAGAATGTAATCCCCCTTTACCATAGGTTTTATGGACAAACCACGCATCGAAAGGTCCCCGGGGCAGAGACGTGATTTCGCGGATTATGCTCGTTGGGAACGCCGTGCGCAACGTCACGCGAGCATTCAACAAGTTTCCTATTGAAGTGGAATTAAAAGCAAGGTAATAATAAGATTCGCTCGGAGGATCGATTTTCCGCGGTAGTTTCTAGTTTGTTTTCAAGCGGTCTTTCATCGGAAATTGCCGGGGATAAGTGGAGAACGATTTTTCCGTACGAAGTTCCTCCGTTTTCCAATCCACGAGATTTCGCGAAAATTCGCTGGACGACTCGGACATCGAACGAGAAAGTTGTTAATTAATATTTGTCGGACGGATTCGAGGCAGCGAGATGCTATGAGAAGGACACGGTATTCCGGGATAAAATAAGCCAGAAAATAACAGACCATCTGTTATATCGGTAAGTCTGTCGTTCTAAAGTCCACTTAATCGTTTGTTGGTTCGACAATCAAAGCAAGATGTTTCTGTAAATGTTACTGGAAAAGGGCCCTTGAGGTTCATCTTGACGAACAGGTAGAAAGCAGGTGAAAAAGTAAGAAATATAGATATACACTCTGGGGCAACTGCTTCTTTGATCTTTTCATTTTAAGCGTTCTTTGCAGTTTAATGTTCAAGACGTTTTTCCGGATAACTGTTTAACAAGATATGCAACTCGCTTTCGTTGACAAGCGAATGACAATTCTGTGTTGCTATTCTTGCAAAACGGAATTAAACAGTGCCCACATTATTTATAGATCTCTGTAATATGAGAACACGAATATCTCCAAATATATACGCCGCCATTTCCGCATAACAGCGTGTAGGTTCAGTCCTAGTAACATCAATCAAATCTGCAAAACAACGGCTCCAAACACTGGCCAACGGCGCGTACAGCCGATCAATATCAATTATAACACGAAGATTTAGTTACGAAGCGTCCGATTGGCGGCAACGTCCACTGTCGTTCCGCTATCCCACTTTCCAACTTACTTTTCCAATTACGTCCGAACGTATTTTCATTTCCAATGTGTCGGGTCATTTTCCGCCACGTTACACGGGGGCCCTAGAGTTTGTTCTCTACTTCGATACACCCACGCTCACACATACACCGCGGGTCACTCGTGCCCGTTCGGTCCGTTCGTTGGTGGAAACTTCTTGGAAACCCCTTCAGATCCTTTCCCTCGGTGTATGTATAAGCTATCTTCCCTGACGATCTTCCTCGGCCGGAACTTGGCGTCCGTCGTTTCCGAAAGGATGCATTCAAAGACTTTTCAACAGGGTAACGCGATACAATGACGCCCGTAACGAAGTATAATTCCTCCCTCTACCCCTCTGTATATACTATACATACACCAAATACAGAGCATCGCGGCGGTTCAATGTTCTAAAGATCAACGGGTGCAGTTCGAAGAGTAATATAATTAGCTGGGCTGCACTCGAGAAAGCGAATACATCGAGTGGAGCTGTTTCAAGGGGGCCCTATCGCTCTTCGCCACTGTGGATGTAATCTTTATGCACCACCACTCCATCGGTAACGAGGTTACTCAACAATGGGGGGGATGGATTCATTGTTTACGTTCGCCGAGGTTCGTACAAATTTTCCCCGGGTCACGGTTGGAAACAAGCAGAGGACTGACACGGCTTAACCCTTGGTTTCTGTGCCCGCGTCGCTCAATCCTGTACGGGGGAACAATTTGCGTCACGTTTGCACGCGCATCCTGCCGACAAGAAGGGCGGAAAACTGGCTGGGAAAAGGACAATAATAGCTGTTTCTCTTAATATACTCGTATATTCGAGCGTGCTTCAATTAGCTCGTCGAGTTCACGCCCTATTCCGAAATTAGCTATTGTGTTTCGGAGGCAACCACCAACCCCGAGTCGCCTTCGTAGGGAGCTAAGCAACCGGGTTTACAAGTTTCGTTCAGCGCGTCGGGTAGTTAAGAATGTTGTTACGCGGCGGTTATCAGGGGGATGGGGCGTCCTAGCTCAGGTAAACGACAAAGTGCTCGACGATATGAAGCACTTCCCCGACTTTGTTGTCCATGTTCATTTGATGATTTGCTCGGTTTTAATTGGCGCAATGTTTGGCCACGTTTGATGAGCGTGGCGCAAGGCTTTGAACTTTTCCTCTTACCTGTCTGCGGAAATTGACAAATTGAAGCGGCGTGAAATTTCGATTCGTGGTCAAGGTGAACGTTATTGTTATCTCAGGAGTTATCTCTCATTTCGTTACCATATTTGGCATCGAATTTTTGCACGATACTTGTACCGACGGAATATTGATATTTCGAACGATAAGAAGTACTGTGCAGAATGTTTATTTCAATTCACTCAGAGCCACCAGTTTTTTCTGGTTTATAATTTTTATCGCACTCGTATCGGGAAGCTTTTGCATTGAGTAATTAGACGTAGACACATGTGCAGAAGTTTTGTAACAATTTGATTGGATCTGAATGTGCGAAACGTGAGATGGAAATTGTTAATGTGGAAAATAGAGACGTTGATAAATTACATGGGAAAGTAAGCTAAGTGGAAATTCATTAATTTGTAACGAATGAAACGTAGGTATGAAATTCTGAGGATATACTGTGTTTATGGTTGAAATGTTCACGCGTAGAATCTACACTAGTGGAAACGGAACAAATGTGAATTATGGAACGACGAGGTATATGCATGTGTACGCAAAAAAGTAAAACCGTTAACGTATTGCAATATTATCCAATTCCGCGCTCCAAGTAAAAAAAATATACAATTCTACGCCGCGCGACACAATTTTTTCAATGATTTCATAGAAACGTATTCGAGGGAAATATTCATTAACGTCAATAATGAAGGCAAATTCGTTTCCATTAATAGAATTTTAGAATTTGATATTCAAATATAAATATTCGCGTAGGTGATTGTGAAGCTGAAAAATTACAAATTCACATTTCATACATTTTTTAAATACGTGCAGTTGAATCATATGTTTGACTCTAATTGCAACTAATGTAACTTAAATATCTCCTGCTGTTGGAAATTTCATACGATCCGCATCCCCACGTACTGCAAAATTGTATTTGCACGCCGAGAAACACGAATTCTTAATTAACCGAACAATTTTTCCAGCTGCAGATTCTCGGTTATTATATTCAAGCTTTCCCCAAGCACTACTGCTTCTTCGTCAATTATTCTTACAATTTACATCGCGTAAATTAAGTGAAACGGCACGATAAACGCCACAGACAGAGTAGAAAACTCGATTCCAGAGCCCGACGTGACCGAGAAAAACTTCCGCTCTGTTTGACGGCAGAATTAACCGACTTTTCATTAAAATCCGGAACATAGCTAAAATACGGATGGACAGTGAATGAGAAACTGTCGATCATTCTAGCGAATCGCGTAGTTTCAATCGTGAGATCGGACAATCGAAATATAATAGTAGCAATCGTATCGAAATTTCCATTTTATAAACCTCCTCGGTAAGACTAGCTGAATGGAATAAACTATTAAAATGTTCTAATAACAAAGGCAGAAATATTTTCGTTGCGAGGATCGGGGGAACGGAACTCCATACGCCCACCGTTGCAAATTATCGTGGGGCGAAAGCGTTACGGGCCAATAGTCCGGCAAAGGGTTAGATCGCTTCGAAACGTCGTCATAAAATTACTATCGAGAGGGATGAAATTCCTGGTTGTTACGCAATCAGTGTTCCGCGAGGCGCGTTGCAGTACGCTCTTTGAACGGTTCGTAATCCAAAGCCATTAACGTCAAAGCTTCGTTGCATCGTATTCAATGTTGGCTGACCGATAAGTACCATTTATTAATTGTGCCAGTCTTCATGGAACTCGTTATTCTAGCATAGAATTCGCGGGAATGCGGATGCGATTATGGAGAATACCTTCTGTAAAAATTCTCCTATTAATTGGTATTTTCTTCCTGGATAATCGTAGGCTAGCAAAGAAAACAAAAGCTCAGCTGAGAAATATTTCCACAATTATTCAACGAAATGTACGATATGCAAATGTCCATTAACGGCACTACGTCGTGTACAACGCGAAATGGACATATAAAATTAATCCCACGGTACGTATCGATAGCATGATCGCTTCCCCTAATAGCATATTAGACGACCCATAAGCTGCTGAATTTAGTGCTCAATTGTTCGGAATAGAGAATACGGTAAGCTGTTAAAAAGCATCCAGAATTGAGGGCCACCTCTATAATGCATGGAACGCTGGCGCATCCTGCCTTCTCTTGAGTATATGCAATGGTCCATTAGCAAATGCCATGGTATTAAGTAATCCCATAAATGGTACGGAATTTTATAAATTAGTCGAAAACGAAGAGCTATCCGTCGATAATTGGAGGTGAGGCAAACTCAACTATTGAATAACCAGAATTTTCGTACAACCAAACGCTGCTTTATAACAACCGATCGAACTCGAGGAATGATTTCTAAATCTGCGAATGATTTGAACTCACCGGCATCCAAAGCACCCGGGCAGATATAACAGAGCAGTTACCGCCAAAAACGCGAGTCCCACGAGTTTCCCTCGAAATTCTTATCTCTTCCGGTGGCCATCCCGCGGTGATTTATTCGTTTTCAAGGGATTTATTCGCGGCGTCACTGACGCGACACCAACGAGAAACCTGTTGCGAACTGCTTGCGGTCGAATTGTAAAAAGATTGAAGCCGCGTAATCTGCCGTAGGTCCCCCGGTAATATTGTAGAAACCGGTGTAATTCAACCGTCACGTCCGCCGGTTGAAATTGAAATTCGTACCGTCGATGTTTTATGGCCCCGAGTCGTCTAGGAATCCATTTTTGGTTGTATAAGTCACGAATCACGGCCGGTTGTTTTTGCGCTGCTTGGAATAAAGATGAAAGTTCGTATATTCCCTCCGTTCCGCGTTTACGTATGTACGCGGAGAAATGTACATACTAGCGTGCGGTATATAGTTGGAATACTTAAATCTCTCCATGCGACGGTTTTTGCGTGGCTCGAAAGCTACGGGAACGATCTCGCCGTCGCGCCGTGGATGTTTCATATTTCACGAACTGCTTCACTTTACACGCCCCGAGGCTCTTTCCAGAGATGATGAACTCCGCGCCACTTTGTCACCCCGGCACCGTCGCTGCGGTATCAATAATAAAATAACCGCTTGCGCGGCTAATAATGTACGAAACAATCACGAAACGTGTACAAAGTTTGATTATCCCCGGGGTTAACGAAGTTTCGCGCCTCGTTTCGCGCACGACCCGCTTATCAGCTGGATTGGGGTAGAGGATAAACGGGGGGCTAAAAAGGAGAACCGTAACACGAATGTCGTATTGTCGGTTACGATGCGAAAGCAGCGTCCGAACAATCATGCTGTCAGGTAAAAACGTGACTACCAGAATATCCTGCAATTGGTTCCGGATCGGGTAATTGATTTTCTTGGACAAAGACGAGGTCGAGGAGAAAAGATGGTGATCCCATTACGGCGCGGTACGATGGTTCGTTGTCGCCGTAGTCTTCGACTCGAAGTGGAAGGAAATTGAATGGAAGAGAAACCGAGTATAAAGTATGCATTACCTCGGCAGCATTGCGGTAAATCGAATTGCATTTATCGACTTAAACCAGCGATCGAATGCCCCGAGGTGAGCGTGACTGTCTCGTGGGGAAGATAGATTCAGTTTTTGCCCAACACCTTTGGGACCATCGTGCACGTCTAAAGATCGATTCGGACGAAATGTTTTAAAGATTAACACTATGAACCGTGCAACGATTGTAGGTATAGTGCGATGAATGGCAGGGCCATGATTGCTTACCAAACAAAAATTTGGTTTGCATCTTTTCATTCAACGTGTCAATGTGTTATGTGTTGGTAATATGGTATTTTTTATATATTTTTTTTTCATTTGCATATTGGGGGTTCCTACCAGTCATCGAACTTTTTTTTGAGAAAAACATTATGCAATGTAATACAATTTTAATACCAGGCCGCAGAAGTTGTTCATCGTGGAGAACAACATGTTAATGTGCCCAAGTAATATTTTAAAAGTTGAATTTCGAGCACCACCCTATTGTCGAATCTTCAAATACTCAGGGATATTTGGCCAACGATCGATTTTACTTTGAACTTTGCCTTGCTTGCTCGTTTCCTCAAACTCGAGATTCACGGTCTTGAACCGAAAAGTTTTATGTTCAATCAAAATGGACAATCAGAGTGCTACCCGCATTGGCACTGTTTATCGGTTCAAACGGAGTTACGTGCTTCAAGTTTCTACAGCAAGCATTTGCCTTCATAAGAACGTTCCCATCCAATGCAGAATTTTGTGCTTGTTCTACTAATTTCTTGCTACAAGATCAAAGTAAATAACGACAGAAGAAAGAAGGAGAATTAGATGTACTGAGAAAATGCTGCAAATTAATATTTCCAGCGTTGTATTTAACAAAAATTGAAACATACGTGCAAATTGGCAATATCTGTAGAGCAACGTGACTTTCACAATACAATGATA
This sequence comes from Nomada fabriciana, assembly GCA_907165295.1. NCBI lineage: Eukaryota > Metazoa > Arthropoda > Insecta > Hymenoptera > Apidae > Nomada > Nomada fabriciana. Next base: position 3,668,446 of record OU015692.1, on the reverse strand, counting down.
GAGTACATCGATAACTATTTAACCATTTGCTTAAACGATTGCTTATTAGCAAAATCCATTACTGATTTATCGCTATTTGTAAAACCGACAGACCTGCCGAAAGCTTTATGATATTTAAATAGTGTACTGAAATGTACACGCCACTCGTAAGATTATAATACTTTTATAACTACAATGGAACACTTGAAGGCACGTCTCAAATGTATTTTACATTGTCAACGGCACACCGGGTATCATAAATCTTGATAATATATCACCTCCCACTGTGATTTTCCGCGAAATGTTTGAAATGCTTCACGCGATCCTTGCATACCACAAAATAGCTTCTATTTCACGTGCACTCTGCTCGTATGCAGAACACATTTTTTCTTTCATCTCCTCGCTATGCATTCGTTACTGTGTAGCATGAAGTGAATGTCCATGTGATTTGCTTCCATTACCACCGGCCACGGTGGTTGGCTTTCTGGAAGGTTTCCCTTCCTAAAAAATATAACTCTCACAATCCAGGAATTCCGCAAAAGAAATACTCGAGAACAGCATATACTGACAGAAATAATTCTTAACAAATAAATCTCGTAGATTTGTCTTTGGTACAAAGCGAGGATAAAAATGGGCGCAGTGATTCGAATCCTCATTGGCGAATTGGTTTAACCAGATTAGAAACCAGGTCTCGAATCTTGACAGGGCGTAAACAAACATGAGTTTCTCAGTTACGTAGCGACCACTGAGCTACACCCCCGATTACCAAATCAACAAGGCTCTATCTCATTAAACTGTGGTGGTAACTGTGTGACTGGATTATCTACGTTCGCTCATGCTATACGTAGTGAATTTGGATTCACTTCTTCCTTGGAGTCTTGTGAGAAACATTGAACAAAGACGTGGAAAATTTCGTAGCATTTCATTCCCTGTTTTTGTACAAATAAAGGATCGAATTCAAAGTTCAAGAGAATCACGGTTCTTCTTAAAGGATTCCATTTCTTGAGCGTCGTTGTGTAAGTAATTGGACGTATAAGAAACTTTCGGAGATAAACTAAAGTTGCAGGTCTCCAAGTGAAACAAGGGGGTGTAAAGTAAAGCGAGCTAACCAAGTTAAGAAACATATGTCGCTGATAGCGGAACATTCTTGGTCATGAAAAGGTAGATAAACTTTCTCAAGCGCATCAAGGAAATCTGTAGTAATTAGTTGGCAAACGTTTTTGAATTTGAAACAAGTGCATGCATACGAATATTTATTTTTGTAACTAAAAGTAATACGAAGAAAATATAAGGCTAGCGAAGATCAGCTGTTTAGACAATGTCCGAACATTTACACAGAAGGAGCTTTATTCTACAGATTATTTTTTCAAACTAAAATAAAATAAATATTTTAATACAAACTTTGAAAAAGCATAAAATTCATTTTTCACTATTTAAGCACTGTTATCTGCGATTTAGACGGAGATTTTACGTAAGAATCATTGCTCCGTGAAACAGAGGGCCAACATTTCCTACTGAACAGCCACTGAAAATTCGAGGGCTGTAACTTGAAAAGTGATAAAATTGAAATTCCGTTTGTACAGTACTATAAATTTGGCGAAAGTCCCATGATCTCACAGATTTAGGTAGCAGAACATTACGTGACTCTCGGTCAGCTCATAATCCATACGTTTTTCCCGATAAGAAGCTCACATATCACGGACTTAAGGGGAAGATTCCGGTTCTACAACTTGCGTTCAGTGTTAACAAAAAACAAAAAGAAAAAATCGTACTGCATACGTTAAACAATTTTTTTTGCCAATAACGTGGCGTCATCATAGATCATGTTTTATTCAATATAGAATTTTCCATCCGTTTGGAAACTTTTACTCCACCCAGATATGTACATGAAATTCCTTTCACGAACTCTGAAAGTAAACGATAAGATAAGGAACGAAGAAAGAAATGAGAAATAATATTTATTTAGGGATGGTAGGTTGTTATCCAAAGTTTTAACTTTGCTTCGTTCAACATTGTTGAGAATCTCACAGCAAATCAATGACGATAAATTATTATTCATTGTGATTGCTTTGCTCGCTCTCCTGACAAACAAGGATGCCATTAAATACTTTCCTACTGGATTATTCGATCAAATCACTGATGCGCGAATTAAATGAACTGATGTACACGTTGCTCGCGAAGTTTTCCATAGCTATGCCTTCATTTCCAATATACATTTCATTCCAATTTATCAAATACATATATGTAGAACAATTCACAAAGGCATCAATCAGATACGGAGCGGAATAAACGAATTTGCATAACAATGTATTTAAATACAATGCCTCGAAATAACAATTACAAAACTTGCAAACAAACATCGCCAACCAGAATTCAGAAACTCCTTCGTCGCTATCACCTGTCCCCCCAATCCATTCCGCTTCATTAACCTTTGTTAACCGGACTTTCCGCGAAAGGTAATAAAAATTTCAACAACTTCCAGCATCTTGATAGCCGGACTCGCCGGATTGCCTGCTAACCGAAAGATGAGGTTTATATTCGATCGGCGAGGCGAAAAGCAAGCCGTAACAGCCACCCCCTCGTTGTTGCGCTGCATCGGCTGAACTCCAAGCCTCTATCCAGTTTACAGTTTCGTGGTAGGGACGTATTGGTTCTACGTGAACCGGCGGTTCTAGGAGTGTTCTGCATTATTTATGTCCCGATGGTACATGCTCGGGGGGAAACATTCGCAGCCAGCCACACGTGGCCTACACAGATCACGTTAATGCGTCTCGGGGTATTGTCGTATTTTATGGGGAGCCGCGAGCCGACTTTTCTTCATTCAGAGAACCATGCGTCGCGATGCCGTCGACTGATAAACGACGCCCTCGATATCCTGGCGATTCTCGCGTAAACGCTGCGCGACTCAATTTTCCCTGCCCCTCGGTGTGTACACCGTGGACGTAATTGCAACCGAGTATGTACTTCCATTCTTGCATGGTGGAATCATGTCGCTGAGCTGTGGCACAGTGGATGCCTAGGGTCTGCGGATGAACCGACTGGTCGCTTTGTGTGCGTGCGCCTTCTATTTTATAATTGTAAGCGTTGGAATCATTGCGCCTGGCCGGCGTGTAATCTTGTCAACTTTTGTGCTTCTTCTATTTCTGCGTACGTGGAATTGTTTCAGCGTGGTGATTTTGCTCGTGCTCTTGTTTATGGTTTACACGGATCGCGTATGGGGCTTTTTCTTCGCGCGGCAGATATTGCTATATTTTTTGTAGACCGTGCGGGGCTTTCAATTGAATGCAGATGCATTAATGCAAGATAAACAAATTGATATATAATGTAATATTAAATCGCATTTTCATTTTATTAACTGAACTACTTGCAGATTAAGCTAAGGGAATTGGAACCATTAGTGTATGTTAGTATTAAGGGCGGTTCAAGAAATATCGAGTAGGGAATTACCGCCTGAAAGGACAACCTCGTAATATGGGATCTGCAGAGTGCGTCGACGACTTGAAAAGGAATTTTATGAAATGGGAATAGAAAATTTAATATAAGGGTATTAAAAAGTCGTTGGAAATTGCAGAAAATATGTCACGATTAATTACTGGCAGGCAGGTGTTAGTGGGAATATTTTATGATGGGACGATCCAGCATCTTATTATTTAACATAAATTAAGTTGTAATATTGGCAAGTAATTTTCTTTCAATTTAATGATCAGAATCCCAGACATTTTGTGGCAACGGCTTCCCGCACAATCTTTCAAACACCACACTCGCGCCTCGCGGTCGAACAATAAAAAATCAACGTGTCGGTCACAGAAAATTCGTTTCGCACACCTTTTATCAAGTTAACGGATTCGAAAACAGTGGTGTTGACTTTCCATGCCGCCGAACATATCTATCGCTCCGGACGAATTCCAATCGTTCCACGTACTGCTCGATAAACCTACATCCGAATTAGAATGTTAACGAACCCGTTCCCGCGCCTTGCATCCCTGCCAGTACTTAAACATCCCCCAATTCTTCGTTAAATCATTAGGTCAACAAATTTCACATTCCGCCGGTCACGCTTCAGGGTCAATTACTCCCCGGCTCGTGCGTAACGACTTCAATTGCCCACGAAGGCAGACCGGTAATTGAAATGAAAATCTTTTCGCGATGAAATGTTAACTCTCGACGAATTAATTGAACAGACTACGCCGGCTGGCACGTGGAAGCGTCGGCAACAAGGGATTACGAAACGATGGCGAATACGAATGCCCAAAGCGGTGAAACACTTCCGATAGAATTTCCATACATTTGCCTGTCATAATATTTGATTTGCCGGTTCAATCTCTCGACACGAGTGTGCGGTTCCAACGTGAACGAATATACTCTATGCGCCGAGGGAAAAAGCCAATAATGCATACGGTAACAGTGACACATAACGCGGAAAGATGAGGTGAAAGGGGTGTGTGCTCTTCCGAGGCTTTCCAACCTCGTTCTTCTCTCGTCCCTCTCTGAGAAAAGGGGCGATCGGGACGGTGGAACGATGGCAGAGCAGAATACCAACGGGGAGAATGGCTGCATAATTTCAGCGTCTACGTGCGTGCATTATGAATGATAGTAATTCGGACGATCCCGCGAAGCCCACGGTCGTTTCCTCTGAGTTTGACGAACGGACGCGGTTCGCCACCGCTTTTTCACCTTGTTACCGGCTCCATCGTTTGGATTTGCGCCACGCTCCCCTCGATCCGGTCCTCCCTTGCCTGCTGGCGCGGCGTGACCAAAAATTCGCGGTTTTGCGCGAGTATGTCTCCGATACGTCGAATTCCAGTGGATCGAAATACGATTGCAGCGGTTCGTTCTGACCAAACGTTTAAATTTCCTACGTCGGTCAACCGTGGCCGTGCTGGTAATGAATAACGTTCGGGAAAACTTTCCAACGGATCTTCCCCTGTTGTTCGTGGAACACCGGGCCGGGTGTGCGACGCATTTTAACTACGAACCGTAATTGGAATGAATGTCCAGAGGTATTTGTAGTTTTTTATATTGCTCGTAGTGTGGGATGTTCTGTTGGGAAATGGTTCGATTCATTTTTGGCGAACGAGCATGGAGAACGTTGGATATATTTGATAAGGTTTTAATGAACATTATGCGAGAAATGAGAATTGTACACCTGTGTGGCCGTGGATGGACGTGGATAAGTGATTCGGATAATGGAGATACCTGGGAGGTAAAACGTCAAATCTTCTTAATTGCGTCAGACAAATGGTAAAGGGATTTGGTAAATCTAAAGGGACTGAGAAACATTGATTACATATTTATTTATTAACTGAGCACGAGTGTCCAGTTGATTAGAAATAAAGTAATTACTTGGAAGCTGAGTTAATCATAAATCATAACACTTTCAATACAGATTATTTATTATTCAACGGTATTATCAGTATGTTGCGTATTTTTAGAAGATGAAATTTTCTATCCACTCGGTTTAACGTTGAACCACAATAGACAATCGCAATTGTTAATACGAGTGCGACTTGCTCGAGTTGCAATTCGCGGCAGTACAAATACAAGCATTCTATATTGGTAAAAGCAAGTTTCGCTCAGTGCGAATAGTAGAAAACGGTGTTAATGGAAAACCGGCATTCGCATCGCGTGAGTCAGTAATATGGCTACATCCATGCGCACCGTAAAGCTGAAGAGAAAAGCCCCGACGCCACTCCCCGTAACTTTCAGTTTAATAAAACTCGAATTTTATGCCTCGAGTAAATGGCGGATCGAAAGCTGGCGAGCGTCTTTTTATGATTATAACAACCTACAGCCATTTTAGGAGTTACCAAATATTTTCACTGAAATCCCTTATACCTGCGAATGTTTCAGCATGAGGGAACGATAAAACTGGATTTACAAGCTTTAAATTGAATTCACCATTTAGCCGGATGATCTGGCGTTGAAATTGCGGAAAATTCGGGTACATGCTTGACTTGGGCAAACACGGATCGCTGCAAACAACTTTGTTAACATGCACGGCAATTTCAACGATTGTATCAGCATAAATATATGATATATTCGTGTAATGTTGCAACTACCGTTCTATTCTCCGTAGCCGACTTAAAATTTGTTTCTTTTGAAACTATGAGGTACCTACTTTCACAGAGGTAAAGATTGTTATTAAAATTTGTATTCGACGTTCTTACTTTAGCTGAATGATTTGGAGTCGATATTTCATTAATGTTTCCAGCAATGAAATAACTTTTTGTTGTTTTTAAGGCCATTTAGCAATAAATATCAACGTGATACGATTTTTCATTTTAATCATTTGAAAAGCTTTCACTCGATGTACATGACACGAGGAATATTTTTCTACGCGAGGCGCAATCAAACCGGGCCGCTTTGAAAAGTATTAATATTTATTTGAAAGGGGAATGTATATTTTCGGGATGGTATATACGAAATATCAATTTCCATGATATACCAATTTCAATCTTCAATTTTCGAACCAACATTTGTAATATTCGTGATAATATTTACTTCGATCGGTCTACGGTTCATTACCAGGGAAGATTTAAAAACGAACAGCTATAGCATTTGCAGCAATATTTGTTATAATCGACACCGTTCGTAAACGGCAATGTAATAACTTCGTATGGCATATGAATTTAAACGGTTCTACGAAATACGCGATCGACGAACAATATGGGTACACAGGTTACGTATTTCATTTAGTATAGGGATTATAATTAACTGCACTCTTTCGAAGGTATTTGATCCCAATGTAGAAACTGCACCATAAGTGTAAATATAGGATTTAATTCATACCTAAAACATATTTTACATAAAATTTAGTATAAAATAAAGATGCACGTTTTCTCCAATACGCTGTAAATAGTTATGAGTACTTTTAAATGTTCTCATTAATTCTGATAACTAAGAACAGAATGAACGCCCAGAATATACCTTTAATATATTAATATATTTTTAATTTACTTGTAATATCCATTTAATAATCAGTACTTTGGAAATATTTACTGAGAACTTTTTTCTGAATGTATAATATATAAAACACTTTAATAAAATTATAATTATATTCTATATAGTCCATAATAATCGAGATGCTTGAAATTGTAACGTACTTCTTAAAAAGGGAAAACAAATATTTAGACCCTACTAATATGAAATAATAATTCTATTTCATAATGCAATAAATGCCACCCAGCATTCCGTTTCTGCTACGAAGTAATCGTTACTCGACACTCTCATGAACAAAATCAGGCAGCTTACTGACTTACTGACTTAAGCTGGGTAAAGACTTTCTGGAGTCCGATTGCTTCGAAAGTTGTTAATCCTGGCCGTACGCCATCCAAAAGTTGATTGATGGGAAACGGTTGACTTACTGGGATTGCTGTTATTACTTGAAAAACTGTCTGAAAAGTTGTACGTTCTAAACTCTTATTCTTCACTGGCGTTCTCGCAGAGATTCTCTCTGATATAGTATTCCTTAACAGTTACTTTATTTAACAAGGATTAAGCTTAGAACACAGACTGGTGTCGAATTTTTATAAGAAAAGTGACAATAAATTGAATTTATTACTAGTATTTCATTTCGAGAAACGAATAATCTCGTATTGCAAAATAATAATAATAATAATGAACGCTATTCACACACTTCATCCGCCCAAAAGCAATTACCTGTCGTCGCGGACAACTCCGCCAAGGAAATCTGCATACCTCACCGCAAAATAACACCGGCGGCCCAACGCAATTCTTTCGCTTGAAAAATTCAGCTTCCCGCTGCAAGATCGAGAATCATATTCGCGTCTGTATCCCAGATTCGTTCCTATTCAGGCCCAGGTCGCGTTAACTTTAATGTCGATGAAACTCTCGGCAAACAGTCGGGCACAGTGCAATGTTACCGCTCACGCGAGCTTCTGCATCCACGGCGACGACCACCTAATGCGAACTAGGTCCCAGGTGGCCGCACTCCCTCAGGAAATACTGGCCGGCTTTACCTGCGTCCCACCTTTCCCGCAGTCGCGACCTATCGCGAGAGAACATCCACTTTGCCCTATGCGAATCCTTTGTCTTCGCTCGCAGCCCTTCTCGCAGCACGGAAGCCTCTGTGTCCCGTGCGAGATGAACAGGAATTCTCGTTCCAAGATGACTTTCTTGATCCCGTTTCGTCCGATCGATTACGACGGCCAGGGGCTGTCTGTTTGTGGCCGACCTTAAGCTCCTGTTTGGCTATAGAGTGCGCAGTTGGTACGCGCAGGGGAAGCTGAATTTATATATTAGTGCAGGATAACACTTGCAACAAATATCAAATCAGCGTGATAATAAGTAGGCCATTTGGATCAATCTTTCTAACTGAAAGGGAAGCGCAAGTTGTGTACGCTACTTTGGCACTGGAATAGGGTACACGGTGCCCTTCTTTCACGAAACTGTGGAAGAAAGAACGAGGGATGCTTAAGGGAGCTGTATTTATAGACACTGTAGAAACAGGCTACAGGAACAAAAGCTAAAGAGCACCATTTACAGTGTCTTCGCTGTTGGCTTTCGAAACTCGCTAGGTTTTTAGGGCAGCTGAAAATGAAGGCAAACTTCGGCCAAAAATTTTAATTGCATCCTGTGCGCGAAATAAAGCCAGAAAACCGTTGTCCTCGTCGGGCAACATGAACACGACGAACAGCGTAAGTTTATATCCGCTGGTTGTGCCATTGGTATCACGAAAAAGCGAACGCTACCTCTTCTAAGAGAACTCACTAAAGAATAGTTAAGAGAAGAGAAGTGAATAAACGAAGCGATGGGCAATCGCAGAGCCATGTATACGGTTCTTTCGTGGTGTTCAAAGTGTTTCCGGGGCGAGGGTACACTCGCGAGAGTGTTGGTATTAGCGTTCGATGATGAAGGGTCGTTTTCCAGGGGCGGTCGTTTGAAAACGCTCCTTTGAAGGGGCGTGACGTTGCAGAAAGTGAAAATGAGATCCCGTATTCTTCGCTGGGAAATTATGTCACGAGGGTCGTCTCGATTGACGAAATCGAGTGAAACACGGAATCCAAGGGGTCGACGTGTTCCGTGAACATTTTGCTCGAATTCCGTGGCAAACACTTCGCCGAGTCGACAAACGGAAGTCGTTAGCAACGAAGTTGAGAAGCCTCGGGCACCTGCTTGGCGTAAAATACACTACTCCAAGCTCTTCCCGAGTTAATGATTTTTTGATGAAGATACTTTGTTGCCGCTGGCATAATTGGGTCGGAAGGAGAATAATCCGCGATGGATTTCAAATGGCAAATTATTAGGGATGAACGTGAAACTGTTCAAGTGGTCTGTTGACTCTGGTATTTGATTATTTATTGTAGATATTAACTCGTATGTATCGGACAGGTTAATGTATGTATGTGAAAATGATCTTGGGAAGCAAAGTTGGAGCAGATTTATATTGCAGGTTGCATTAACAGAACTCTATAGTAGGTATTTGCTTGCAAACTATTTGCTGTATTGGAATACTTAGGCCTGTATATTTTGCGATACTTCAAAGAGCATTAAAAATGAGATAAATAAGCGTTAAGACATAATAGGGCTAAAAGAAATATTTATTTGGATATATGCAATGGAATTTTTATTTTACTCCAAATTGAACTTAAGGTAATGCTTATATACCGATAGAGTATATATTCCGTTGCTCATAACTTTGTAACGGAACTATCCGTTTACAGACCAGAACTTTCTGGACCAGTTTGTGTAAATTTGTGAAAAATAATGCAATACTTTACTACTTGTCAACTATTTCTGTCTTCGAATTTACTGCAATTTCAGCAAAGCGATTCTACTTGCAACATCATCGAAGGAACAAAAAATTATGTCGAAGGTAGACAGATTGCAGAAAGGTGTGTCATTTATGTCCCTTCTTACAACGTGCTTCCTCACGCAGTAGTACAAGCCAATGATAACCGCCCGAATCACCGTACTAACATTTGCCTTCCCGATAGCATCTCGCCAAGGAAAATTAGAAAACGCATCTTCTGCTACGTTTCTTCGCTTTGAACTGCTTCGACCCCCATCCACCGTTCGTTCCATTTCCGAGGAATTCACGTACACGAGATCGTGACGAAAAATTCCAAGTGTGTTCGCCAACAGCATTCACGGGATTATCGTGCTCGCCGCTTAATGAAGTAGAAGTAACGAGTTCGACGATGGATCAAACTCATTTCACAATCTTCCAGACGTGTCCCCTTTCATGTCGCGGGGAAATCTCAGCTCGTCGCCGATTCCTACGTGGCGATTCGCGACGGGGCTGCGGGTGGATCGGAAATTTTTTGCCGGGTCGCATCGTAAAACGGTTACGACGTCGTTGTATATTTTGCACCGGGATTTATTCGTCCGAATGGCCAAAGGGTCGAATCGTGTCGATTCGGACCATTGATTCGCTGCGACGTAATACGGATTGTCGAAAGAAGGGTACATCGTGTTTCCATCGTCGGTGTCTGGGACCTGCTGGTCGCGGTCGTCGCGGAATAACATCGATGTCGCGAATAAACCGATATCTGACTCGAGACGATATCTAACTGCTATAGTATTTTAAATAGCACTAATAGAACGCGAGGCATTCCCGAGAATTGCGAAACGAAATGTCGCGAACAAACCGATATTTTTCTGCCTCGATTGAGCGTTCTTAATTGGCTCGCACAGAGCCAACTAGCTGACGCGGGGTCGAGTACTTTGAGCGAAGGGATTGAAAATCGAGAAATGAGAGGCGTGGGTGGAAAATAACGCAGCGACGTCGATAAATGGTTACAAATTAATTAAAACTGTGAAATTTGTATTCTGTATTCTTTGTAGTCGAGACCGCGAGCGTGAAACCTTTTTGTTCAGGTAGCCAATTTTTTAAGTCGAACCTGTGCACCAGTGCAATTGAATATCTGTTTCGATGCTTCCTCTTCCCGTGTAATTTCGGTAAACCTCGCTCTCGTGTTTAATTAAACGGAAGTTCTTGCGTTGAACGGGATAATCCGAGAATAAAATCGTTCATTTTGCTTTGGATAAGTATTGCATTAATAACGTTTGCCTGAGCAAATTATTTTGCCTTCACTTTTTTACCGTCGATTCTTCGCCCTGTTCTCGTTATAAAATTATTATGAACGCAATTTACAATAATTATTAATTGATACAAATAGCTTTCTATTATTCTCGAGCATTAATATTTCCCCAGATTTTACGAAATTGAGAATCTGTTTTATAATTCAGCAAAAAGCATCGGAGACTTCTGTCATTTTCTGTACTTAAACGCCGCAGCCATTCGTGGATCAATGTTACATTCTAGGAGAGTTTGTATTCTATATAAACACCGCGTGATAGCATCACAGCACAGACTTGGCGTGGATTTCTAAACATTGGCGAATATCAAGTGGTGGGACAGCGGATCTCGGCTTTAAGAGTAGCAGCGCACTTCAGAACGTGCCAAACGAGCAGATTTCTACGTCGGATATTCGTTTCCTTCTCCCGTTTTTCTTTCGTTTACTTTATCCTCTCCTTGAAGTACGTGCCCCTTGGTCAATTTGTTTTCCAGATTAAAATGGAGATAAATTTTCTGACGATTGATTTCGCATGTTGAAACAACGTACAGATAACGTGGATCCACGTGCAGATACGTAATAGCCCTACTGTAAAAGTCATTGAGTGTTTGGAATTATTTTATCACAGTGAGTTTCTAATCAACGCGTGTACGCAAACTGTTTAAAGAAAATTCTATTCCATGTCACTTGTGTGAATATATTTCGATCCATTTCCTTAGATTCTTCCAAACATTGGAACACTGCTTCTTCCTTCACGGAGAAATGGGAAAATTTGAAAAAATTCATGCGATTAAATTCTTTTCCGATACAGCGAAGCTAGATTCTTCATCGAAATATCGCATACACAGAGAACTTGGAAAAGAAACGATATGCCCACGTGCACTACACCTGCACTGCGGCAAGCAATTAAACCGAAATTCCTCTTCGATTTGCCGAAAGACCGGTGGCGTAAGGTGTACCTCGCGCGAACTAAATTCACCAGGAGCCACAAGAAACGATAATAATTTCCATCAGCGTACGTAGCTCCGTCGTTCCATCAGCGTGCACAGTTTTCATCTCGTATCATCTCATCCCATCTCATCTCATCTCGGTTCAACGTCAAAGTCGAATAAGTCGCGCCAATTTCCCACTGCAACTCGTGTATTTACCATTGTACCCCTAAAAAATTGACCTAGTTCTCCTCGAAATCGAAGGGCTGTAATTTAATGGCACAATGATTAAATCGAACGGATCTTCTGTTTAGAGCCGAGAATCGAGAATCTCGAAAGGGAACTTGCAGTCATAGCTTTCATTTATCGAAATTTCTTGCGAGGTCGTGATCTTACAATCATTATTTAGTAATGATAGGGTTTAAGATGTAAATAGTATAATTAGTATGAGCACATAAAGTGGGAAGGAACGAAATGAGGATTTATTTTAAATTAGAAGGAAATATTATATAATATAGAAGATGAAATTTCCTTAATGCTCCTTAAGGAGTATCTGTTAGCGATAGTTATTTTCAGAATTCATAATATTGTATTATTATAATTGTATTCAGCGAACAGCCAACAGTAGAAGTTCGCTTTTGGTAAGATAGTAATCAGATAAGTCTCAGGCTATTCTACCTTAAATTATTCGAAATGAATTACTTCCCAAGGCCACCGTGAATTAAGCCCTACTACATATATACATTACTGTATTATTATTACTATATTGCAATACTATATTATCTGTTATTGTACCTTCTACCCCTTTACTCCGCCCTTACTGTGTCCCATATTTCAAAAGAAAAGACCGCGAGGTCGGTCGGTAATTATTTCTACAGAACACGTGCAAGTTAAAATTCATCACAATTTGAACCTAAAAAATGGAGCCGAACAGTTAATTGCTTCCGTTCACCCTTACAAATTACGTACACCTTGAACAGCTACTCCATCAACGATTCATTCCACCAAGCAAATTAAAAAATTGCCGGCAGAAACATTCATCCTCCCCGAGCAAACTTCATTTCTACCTTTTGTTCTGCGGTGTACAACGAAGCAGAAACAAACAACAAACAAAACAAAACAAACAAACGCACATCTATGCCTCAGTGAAGATATTCGCGATGTTACACATGTGTTCGAAGGTTACCGAACGCAGAAAAACAGCGCTGCTACAAATGCAAATCGTACTGCAGTTACTACGTGTCCGAGCCGACCCAGCCACCGTCTCGCGCACAATCAGCGTCGTCAACCCCCATCCAAGACTTGATCACTCATTCGCCGCGTTACTCGCAGCCCAAGTACAAAAACCCGTACACACCCCGGCCACTTCTGTCGAACCGATTTCTCGATTTGCTTTCAGGCACGATTGTATCGCCGGCTAGGTCCGAGTACTCCTATCACGTTAGTTACAATCAGCTGTCGGCCCGAGTCGAGCAATCTCGATCCACCTTTTGCAAGCGAGACCCAACGGTCTTGCCACTTCTCGGCTGCCTGCCGCTGGTCTCAGATAATCCTCATAATATTCGCGGCCCCGCCGTTCCAGCCGGGGCGTTTCAATTTGAATTCAGGTGCGCGTGGCCGTGCGACCGGCATACAGAGCCGCTTGATTAATTTCCCGTTGGCCGCTGGCCGTCCAGCTTTTGCCCGGCCCGAGCACACTTCTGACCTGCCTTCTGACTTGTCTCGCGACGCGACCCGACGCCACTGGCTGCCCGGGGTCTGGGATTGAATATCAACAAAGAACAGAGGGGCAAGGGCGCGGGGCTCGAAGGGAACGAGCCAGGCAGCCGACTGCGGCGATGGCAATCCAATTTTCCTGCAAATATGCTACGTGGCGGCGATTCAACCGTTCCCAGCATTGTCGTTGCGCTTCAATCACGCTCCTTCGACCGTATTCCGCTACCCGCACGGTCACGTTTCCGCCTTTCTGTTACTAATTATGCGTGCCCCGTGTAGTCTCAACCCCCTGGGTATTCATACGCACTCGACCTTTCCCCGGCGGTCCGTCCTGGACAAAAGTCGAGTTCGTGAGCTTTTGCACGGCTCCCCTGACGAAGGCGTAGGGGTTGTGGTTAAGACGTGTCTCGGTAGGCGCGATTGTTCCGTCGATTGCGTGTTGGATCGCGACCGCGACGAATTTTCGCGTGCAATTTGTGTGTGCAGCCTGCGTGGATCGCGACGTGGCGACACGTGCTTGGATGGTGTTTCTTTGCGAGGGTTCTTTCTTGGGAAACTCTATGGTTTCGTAGTAGGATGGTAGGTCTTATTATTTATCGGGTACCTTGATTAAATTATTTGTTAATTGATTAAACTCTGTAGAAGAAGCAGCGTATTTGTTCATTTATAAATTGCGTATAAATAAGAAAATGTTTGTAACCTTTTTAAAACTGCAACAGCTATATTTTTTAAATCAATTTAGTTCTGTACGAACTCCGTGACGGCTGCAAAGTTTTATAAGTAATTCGATTTCGAAACTTGGGGTACACCGTGGACATAGTAAAGAAGTTCCGCACTGCAAACGCTAATTCCTTGGATATCTCGTTCGGGGTAGTAAGAATAACTTGCCAAATAATTTCTGCCTCCGCCTCGAAATATTGTACAACGTGAAACAAATTAACGCTCATTTGAAACTCCAAAGCACGTTCGCGATATTATTACTTACTCTGCTGAGGAAATACTTTGCGCGGAAGCGAACCGATTTCACCGGAGAATAGAATCGAAGTAAGCAGAAATTTCGTTCGGCTCGTATAAACAGATACGACGTTCGACGCAGCGCGTGCCGCTTTTTCCAGAAGAGCAAAGTTCCATCGACATCGGCCGAGCAGGCGAAATGAAAAAACTTTTCAATTTTGACCACGGCCTGCTCGACACGGCATTGACTTCCCGGCAAAAATAATTTTCCGACTCCCTTTGTTGCGCGCACGGTGCTACCCAGTTCTGTGCGGGTAGGCGGTAATTTAATTGAAAAAAAGAGGAACAGCAGGTGGAGGAAAGGGGAAGCTTGACCGAACTGGACAGAGGGCGGATTTTTCGATTTAATTGAAAGCCGAAAAGTCGCGGCCGAATGTCTGGCTCCACTTGAAGCTGGTTACAGAATTGACTGACAATGGCTCTGTGACTTGTGAATCCGACGAACTGCGTATTTAATTGCACGCGACCCAATTCATATTGT
Organism: Nomada fabriciana; assembly: GCA_907165295.1. NCBI lineage: Eukaryota > Metazoa > Arthropoda > Insecta > Hymenoptera > Apidae > Nomada > Nomada fabriciana. The sequence continues at coordinate 3,653,288 of OU015692.1, read as the reverse complement.
CCCAATGGACGTTTGCTGCTCGACAATGAATTGCCACGGGCGGTCCATTCGTGTCACTTGAAATTAGTGGCACGAAAAACGCGTTACGATGACGAACGGGAGTAGTAACACGGTCGTAATATATTAGTGATTCGACGAGCCAGTATTCGTCGTAGCCTGTCCGAACGAAATCGTTTTTTAATTTAATCAAGGTTCTACTATCTGAACATTGGAGAGATTGGAGAAAGTCCAAGTCTAAAGGAGAAACTTGCAATGACTCATTGCCAATGGCAATGACAAAGATTCTAAACTATATCTGGGCAGCAAGCTCTTAATCTTCAAATCAATAATTGTCCCCTAGTTACTCGTATGGGGTTAGTTCTTAGTTTTAGAAGTTAGTTCTTACTATTTGCGATATATCGTTTACTTTGTTTGGTTACAAATATTAAACAAGATCTCACCTATGTTGACAAATATTTGTAAGGGTGGGATAGAGCTTATTTCTTGATATGTCTCAAAGAACAAAAATACCTGCAAAATAAATTCCCCCGACAATTTAATGCTGTATTAAAAAAATCTTAACCATGTGAAACGCGTCACTCTAGAGGCAGTAAGCGGCTGTCTAAAGTTGCCAATGGGACACGTTATTTGTTCCGGCTGCAATGTCAATTGCAAGCCGAAGCAAAGGGTTGTATTTTTTGGCCAACGGAGCGCACAAAACATTGCACGTGCATTGAAGTACAAAGGCATCCCTAATTTCACGTTCAAAGACGAAATCAGGGCTCTGCTTTCACCGTAAAATGAGAGACGAGAGAGGGCCGGGCTCCATGGGATTACGCTTCTCTGCGTTACCTTTCTACGATGCTCTCTTACCATCGGGATTCGTTCGTTTCCGGGTCAATCGGGGCAAGTGAGACTCCATTACGTCTTTTTCTTTCACGATACCCTTCGATTCTTTCTGTATAGTCGAAACGGTTGGCCACGGGAGAAATTGTGAAGGGGAACGAGAAATGGAAGACTTTGACGGTAATGCATTATTCCACTGCTACTTCAGAAGTTAATAAATCGGATTTACGATTTTGATTTCTGTTCTGCCGCACGCGAATGAAAATCCTAGGAAAACTGCTCCTAGTCGGAATACTTCAACGGCGGTGGCTAATTTCAAAGGGAAATGGATCGAAGGCAATTCGCATGAATTACGTAAAGATGTTAGAAATTGAAACGGATCAGCTCCGCGATATTTTTCTAGCTGTTACGCGCGGAATGCGGATGAAAGGGCCAATCGATGGAGATACATAATACATACATATTCAGGTAGAATAATTGAAGTAACCAAATTCCGTCCAATGAAAAATGCAGCCTGTTCTCAGTATTCACGTCGGGGTCTGTCAGATTCAGACGTGGAGGGTAGAGTAAACAGAATAGGTTAACGCAAACAGCGAAAATCACACGGACTCTCAGGTGCAAAAAAACGTGGCACAGCACTCGACATTTGCGTTTCTTCCGTCCCGATGTCGTTTGTATCCTACACGTTGCACAATAGAATGTACGCAATCGAACCCATTCAATTTTAAATCGTGATTCGTCTAACACTTTATTAGTAACGAGATGCTTTTTCCCCTTAAAAGCAGATTCATGGGCTCGAAAATGTGCAACTTTCACATTTCCACGAGTTCAACAGCATTGGAGGTAGTAATTCAAAGTAATTAAACAACTTGCAAATCTACACGGAACAATTTTGTTCCCATTATTAACAAATTGCACGCGAACTTTATTATTTTCGCCAAAGCTTATTCCCGCAGCAAACATTTACACGTGCCAATACACGCAGAAGTTCCAAGGCGTCTCGTCAGGCACAATTAGTTAGATTGCGACAAGATTGTCCCGGTTGCAGGCGAATTAACGGTAACAGTGAAATTAATTGGAAAGGCTATCTTTATTTTCACGCTCCGCGAGTAAACGTTATCGAGATATCCATTTAGCCAAAAGGGAATCGCAAACGGGCCAACAAACGTCAAATCCGAGAACACTCGACTTCTCTATCGACCTAATCCGACTGCGCGACCGATCCAAAACGAAGCGTGCAATTTTTTAAAACTGCACCGAGCTGCGCCAACGTTCCCCCGAGGCGAACAATTAACTGGATGCTTCCAAACAAATTTCATTCTTCCCCACCTGTCGTCTTCTCCAAGTTAATTCCGGTGTCCGCCTGTTTCCACTTTATAAACCCTTTAACTCTTGTCGACCGCCTGACAATTCCAATAGCCCCGTGCCACTCGTTCGTCCACCTTATGCCCTCCCCAAGCAAGAAGGGAAAAAACGTTCCGTCCATGAACCGGGACGCATAAATCGTACACGAGGAACCGTTGCCGTTTCCCAGTTATCGAATTCGACAACAGTGGCAATCAGCGTGCAACAATCGTTGCGCTGGCAGGCAAATCCAAGAGAGTTGCAAACGAGAATTCCTCGCGTGCTCGCGGCGCGATCACGCCGTGCGTGGAAGCTGAAACGGCGTGGCAATCCGGCGGGGTGTTACGACCCCGTGGCGGATAAATGCTCGAGGGTTGCACGGAATGAAGGGGTGGCCGGATAGAATTATTAACGACCTTCCACGCGGTATCTCCTGACGTTAATGCAACGCGTAGAATCGTGGTTGCACAGCACAGCCATTACCCGACGCTGTGCTTCGAGCTTTCCCTTTCTCCGTTTTTCAGTCTATTTTTCTGTGACTCTGCGTTAGAACGGTGAACGTTGCATTAAAAGAGTTCCTTTGCATTCTTTCGCGGGGAACACTGTGCAACGTGTTCACCGTTGCCAGTAAGCAATAGAGTATACTGGTTTTATCTTTCCCGGTTACGTGTTGGGGGGTTGCTGCTATTTATAGAAACTCGTGCTTTTCGGGAATAGAAATTCAATTTTTCTTTTCGATATTATTCTGCAAGTTGCAAACGTATTTATTAAACATCGATAACCAGGTAGCAACTTGATAAACGTCATGAAACCCAATGAAATGTTGACCAAGCCGTGTTTCAGCACGGAGGGCAAAATCTGCTGGCTGTAATATTTTAAAAGTTCAACTTCAAGCACAAGCTTACTCCAGCCTGCCATTTCATTGCACAGTGAAAGTCGGCCGTGGCCTGGACAGAGTTTTCGCGGCTGGAAAGGAGTGTGGCGCGGTAATTCCGCAAATTATTTCCGGTGGAAAGAGGGGTTATCCACAGTCACGAGGGCGGTCTCTGAATTCACGTTGACGCGACAGCTCACTGTTACCTCCCTTGGCAAAGACTCGTCGCCCGTATTTCTCCGTTTTGTTCGTCTCTGTCTTTCCCTTTTACCCCCGTCGACGAAGAAATCTCCGAGGAATATTAGCAACGGCGGTGCCTGCCCGCGACATTAGCGAATGACTGTTCCTTTCGGGCCGCGATTGCAACTCACCCGTCCCCGTTATCTGTCTTCACGGTACAAAGCCGGTGAAAGAAGCGCGCGCACGGATCAAATGCCGGGGGCGTCCTTTGAAAAATCGTGGGATCGAAGCGTGAATCTAAATTAGATTCCAGAGTAGCTACCGGGCGAAGCCGGGTAAGATGGATGGCCTGTAAGCTGAGCAGCGGTAGAATGGTTAATTGCAGGAGTAATTTTCACGAGCGGGTCGAAGCGCAATATTTTTTCCAGAAAATTCATGGGTCGGGAAGTAAACCGCCTTCTTCTTTTGTTTATCGGAACAAATTCGCAGGGTTCTCTTTGGCTGATTGGTAATAGGATTCGAGTGTTGCCTCGAGGTATAGAGGGACCCTCGGATGATCAATGAACATTGTCGATACTAACAACAGAATAATTTAAGCTGGCCACGTTTCATCCTTCACCCTGTATGTTGACCGGTTGAGGTACCCTTAAGACTTCAACGAAACTCGTTACTCCAGCTATTACGTTATATAATAGCTGGTCAAAGTGATGACGACTTGTTCAGATCACCACGTTATTTATCAGTACGTTGGGATTTACCTGTCCGCGTATTTTAAACCAAAGAGACCAACTTCCTCCGTCGACAAAGTAAAAATGACCGAATATATGACGAATGATTATTGCTTCAAATGTGGCACAATAATCAACTCGACCCGCCTCGTATTCCCCGGCAAATGTTTCGTCCGCGAATACAACCACGCCTGGCGTCGGAACGCTAACGATTAATAATTTGCTGGATCTCGCTTGGAAGCGGAAAATAATCTCGCCACGGAGCCAGCTCGGGCGACCATTGCGCGAAATTACATCGAAAAGAATTATACGGCAGTAATACGCGGAAGAGTAGCGTAGACGGTTCTGTCGCAGAGGGGGCAAGAAAAAGAGCGGAAAGAGGATAATAATAGGGGGTGGGAGGGAAAAGAAACATAACGCTGAAATTATTCCTTCCGTTCGCCGGCCGAAAAACGACTCCGAAGCGACGCCTCTCGAGCACAGATGGCCCTTCCGCCGTTGCATAAAAGGATTACATTTAATCCGGACGCCACGAACGATTACAGGTGTACGTCGGTTTATTCGATAAGCCGGATTATAGCGAGCATAAGGACCGGACCTGCTATCCGCTCTGTACACTCGCACGCGCTGATAGCGTAATTCCCCGGGCCAGCTTCAATCTGCCGGCAGTAGAGAAATGATCAGTCCTTCTTCGACGGTTCATGATTCATATGGCGTTTTCACGCATCGCAGCGGCGTTCACGCTTCCAAGTGGCAGTCGTGTCACGTTTCCAACGCGTTCCAGCAGGTATTGTCTGGAGAACGTCTTACCTGACGATAATCTTTAACCTATCGGGGATGCGACGCCTATTCTCAGGTCTCAACACAATATTGTCTGTAAAGAAGACAAAGGGAGACTCACTTATTTTACAACACGCTGCAAGGAAACGAGGAAATAAATCTCTACGTTTCCATGCACCTCGTTAACCAAGGCCATGGTTAAGCGACGCTCGTGACAGGTGGAATTTCAAAGGAATTTCAAACCTAACGAAACGATATTTACGCCGCGCTTTCACCTTCCCGAGAAAAAGAGTTTCCAAAACGTTATCAATCGTTTCCTCGTCTTACAGTTCCAACCCCTTTCCGCCACCGTCTAACCTCGTATCTTTCTCGAGGTGTCAGCGCCGCGAAACCCGAACGACTCTTTCTCTACCCGTCGAAGAAATTACGAGGCAAGGGAGTCGTGAACTGTCTATGGGTTCCATGGTGTATCTGCGAACAGACGACGCGTAGCAAGGTGTATCCCGATTCCCGTATGCTTTTCATCCTTATCCAAGAACGACAAGACGAACGCCAACAACGTTTCGTGGCTTTCGCAACCGAGATTTAGAAACCTACGTGAAATCCAACCGGTCCCCATTCAGCTCCCATACTTGCTGGAGTTCGAGTGAACCGTCGCCATTGTGGAACGAACGCCTGCACGATTTTCGGATAGACGCGTAACTTGCGGTCGACAAACGCGTTATTTGATTCCAACGAGAACATTTATCACGGAAGATTTATGTTCCCTGCAAGCCGCGGCCGATGGTTATAAATTAATTACGCTAGTTTTAGGACCGGACTGGACCCGATCTACCGTTCGCCAGTTGTTACGGGCTGCTTCAAAAATGCACGCCGAAACTTTTGGACACAGATAATGACGGTGGAAGCAGGGGTATAAATTGTGGTAAACAGCTGTCCGCGAGTTTCGAATTGACGTGCACACGACGGGAAATTGTTTAACTTTTGCGGTGCCGCCGTATTTGTGGCAAATAATCGTTGCTGCAGTGGGAAAATTTCGGAAATTCGAAGTGGTCTGAATAATGGTTTGGGGATCATCTGAATGGAGGATTCTTTTGTATTGGTCATGCGAATAGAGTGGCGTCTATTTTAACTAGAATTCACTTTACTTCTTTATATGCTCGTGCAACATTGAAATCAAATACCGCAGATATACATTTTGTAAATCTTGGTTGAATTTATTGAACATTTTCTGTCATATATCTGTGAATTCAGAGGCGCAAGATTTTTGCTCGATAATAAATTATTTAATGCCGTTTGAAGCGTGAAAATACTGAGTGCTTAATTTCACCGATTTCTTATAAATCATTTCGTAATCTTATTTTATACAAGTTTGGATAAAATTTGGAAGAAGACGATGCCTCGAAGAATCTTCCACGATCATATGTATTATAAATTACATATATGTATTATATTTTTCATTTATAATTTGTAAACGCACTACGGTATTGATCCACACGTTTCTGAACTACCTATAAATTTTAATCCACCGAATGGTTAAGTCGTTATGTATATCACACCTGTGACAATATCCTGGGGAAACCATTTTTAGATGATATTATGTTCCTTTCGAATATCAGTTGAAGCACATAGACATCATTCTTCTTGTCCAACAGTATCGTGTTTTTATTCAGATTGCGCGTACATTTCTGTGCGGAATGGGACGTGTGAAAATATTGCTTTTGCTTTCATATTCATCTCCCTTTTCATTTTGTATATCGTATTTCAATTTTAGTTATATTACTGTATCCGCTATTTTCCATCTAACCAATGGCACCTATATGTTACGTTTTATTCACGGCACGCCTTTTGTGCACGACTGACAGTGATTTCTTTTTGGGAATGTTATGCATGCCTCAAGTCGAAAGTTTTGTTTATTAATAATTCACAAAGTAACAAACCTGACGCGAACCGTACTTCTAATTTGCACGTTTGCTTTCCACGAGTAGGTACCTTATATGGAATGATTTTTACTCAACGGTATATATTAATAATAAAAGCCTGCATAAATATTTGAAATAGGGCGCCAGCTGTGCCATAACTACAACGTACAGTATATCCATAAAAATAAACAGTAGCATAGCAAAAATAAATAGTCTCATAGCAGCATCTCATACATTTATATACAGTTGCCACAGATGCAGCGAAATGAAATCACCTTTAACGCAATCTCCACGCAGGAATGTCTTCTCGGGACGCATCAAACAAATCACTTTTTCGTAAGACATTCCGCAGTCTACCAGCGATAAAATCAATCTCGATCCGTCGCAGTCTCTTCTCGGGAAGATACGTCGGGACGCGTTAAATGCAAATCGAAATAATCGAGTTCCCATGCAATTTGGACAACTCGCCTGTTAAAATCCATGCTCGAGCGCAAGCAACACGAAACGAAACGTTGCACGACGAGCGAGTAATTCTAGTGTCGCGTGAACAGCATGTAGCATTGCGTGGGCCATTATTCCTACAATGGAGCGGCACTTTTCCTGATTACTTATAATTACATTCTCCGAACGAGAAGTCCTGGTGACACCGTATACTCGAAGGGTCCGGTATTCAGAGCCGTTTACGCGAGTCTAGTAATTCTTCAGCTCCGAGAGCTGCTCTTTCGAACCAGCTACTCGCGTGACGTCAGTCGGCCCTGATCATCAGGTAACCGCAGGTAAGCTTGGAGCTTCCTCGCGGAATAACAGCGTCGCGGGCAGAGTCTTTTCTCGTATTCAAATGTCAAGCACTGACGGCGTTATCGAAGCAATGCGAAGATCATTGTTATATTCAACGACCACATTCGCAGTGAAAGATGAAAATGGTTCTTCAACGAGATCCAGCGTTGAGCACTTCCGAAATGAAAGAGCAGTTACAAAGCGAGATGTTTTATTGAAATGGTGAAAGAAATTGGCTAGTTTTCGAACATTTTTATAGGCTTAGCTGGGTTTATGCGTTAATAAAAATTGAACACCCTCAATGGAAAGTTGGCAGATGCTGATACGAACGCGAGGATTAGGTTCGAGTTGGATTTACTTTTGTAGAAAATATTATTACTCGTAGTGTTAGCTCAATACCACTAACCATTGACGTTCGGTTATTATTCCTATCCAGCACGATCCTGCAGAATTTATGGAAACATAATGCACCATAACAATCGCAAAGAAAAAGCTTGCGGGTACGTTTTTCCCTAAAAGTATTCCATCCTGGAAGCTGTCCTCGTTCTACTTAAAATACACCGGATCGCATTCGCAAAACTGCTTACCCAAAGTACATTAAAACAGAAGCTTCCCCAGAATTATAATATATATATCGTTTCGTATCATTCATCCCCTACAAAAGCAGCAGATTTATATTCAAAATTTCCTCCTCCGCCAAGCTGTGCGCCTATCATCTCCGTCCATGGCGAACCATATCGTTGTCATTCAGTCAGCGGTGGTAGGCAACAAAGAAGAAAAAAAATGCTAAAAAAAGGAAAAATATGAATTGAAATTGTCCAGTCGCGTTTAATCGGCGGACCGTCGAAGGATTTATGTTATACAGTGGCCGGCATGGATTTTCTACAGGTTGGATCCACCCACCTATACAGAATGTATTATTTCACCATGTCAGTTTTCCTTTACGTTTGTAAGAATTATGGTGCCGCGAGATTTCCCCTGGGCGTGGAACGGTTGCGAAATGAGTAACGATAACCCCGTGGTCCCTGGCAAAGTCAGAAATATTTATCCCTCGATTTGATGGTCTAAAGAGCGAAATCTCTTCGCGGTCGGATAAACTCATCCGCCTTGGTATATTGATACTGGGCCGCGGCGCAGCGTGGGGGTTAGATTCAATCTCTTCAAAGTTTGAAAGCTGGAAGTCGTCAGCGCGATACCGCGATGGGGTTGATGGTGGGAATCAAAATGCGAGGCGAGGAGCAGAGGCGTTTCGAAATCCTGGATTTTCGCAACTCGTTTCGTTTTAGGTTCTGCTCTGCATATTCCGACGCGGGGATGCCGGGGCGTGACGTTGGATTTGCTGTTAATACGATTTCGTTTGAAGGTGGGATATTGCGCAAAGTATGCACCGAGCTATTGTTGCTGCACTTCAATTATTTAAGTTAATTAGTTCTGTCGTTGGTACGTGGGAACGTTTGAAAATGTGGCAAATCATGTTTGGAATTTTGCACGATTGATAATTGCTTTCGAATACTGCTCCCCTTTTTCATTCAGGAAGGTATTTAATCACAAGCTCAGTACTGTGTGTACATTTCCGGAAGCTTAGAATACGGCGAAAGGTATTCCGGAGGAAAGAGAATTTTGTTGTCCATTAAATTCTACTTTCATGGTATTTTTTTGTTTACATTAGCTTTCGTGCCATTAGTGTGCTCGGTTTTTTAATGAGACCGGTTGCGATGGCAAGCGTTATTGGACTGCGATGTGGTTCGCATCTGGGAACCACTAACAGTTTTAATTACAAACATCTGCACAGTGCGAAGGCATTAAAAATCATTAGAATAATGAATCTCGCAAGTACGTTTTAATAATGCTGAATGTTCGTTTGCAATGCCAGTGCACGAGCTTAAAATTGGAATCGAAAGACATGCATCTGATATGCGTCGAATATAATGAAGTTGGAGCAAAATATCTACAGGCGGTGCATTTCCCTAGTAAACGTCAGTCAAATAAAAGGACGTTTGGGGAAATTCAAGAATTAGTTAACAATAACATTGATTTATAAAATACGGACGTGAACTGAACAATTATTGGCTGCCTGAGACAATGGCTGTGATATATTTGATAATGTATCAAGTTAATTAATTGTAGCATTCATCAAAAAATTGAATAGTATTTATCTCTTATTACTAATTAACAGTAATTAATATCGCAATAATGGGTAATTACCGATGCACAGTGTCAAATAATTCATGGATTTTGATACATGGCTGTGATTAGCTTTTTATAGAATGTAAATGCCCACTTCGAAATTCTAAGGTAGAAACGCAGTGAACTTGATTCATCCATCACCTTAGCATCAGATTAGCGTTTCTAAGCTAAACTATCCATACCAATTTGCGGTGAAGATAGCGTGATTGTGATACCCAAGCTACGTCAGACTGTCGATCGAAGCATCACGAACTCAATATCCAATATCCGCGTACCCCGCAAAGTACGCGAAAATATCATATTATTTTACTTGAAATTTAGCACATAACAATATTTTAACAGCCAAAAAAGCAGGAGACCACTAATAAAAAATAATCATGTAAAAAAGACCATGCTTGTTCGTTAAAAATAAAAAATCAACTTTAAATCACTGTTTCTGATATGTTTGGAAATATTTCTATCATCAAATAAATGCATTCGACGTCATCCATTTGCAAAGCTTAATTCCTCGCGGTAAATTACGATCGATTCTAAAGTATCGATCTATTAACGAAATAGTTAGTCGAAGTTATCTTTTCACAGGCAAAACGAAGTCAAAGTTCTTCAACCGATGGCTCAATTTCCCGCGGCAAATCCAATAATGAAGAAGAAAGTCTATTAATGCTTAACGATAACAATCGAATACAAAGGGACCAACTATTGGAGAAATATCTGTACACAATCGACTTGTTGTTGCGTAAACTGATCCTACAAAGGAAGGAGAAACTTTAGAAATTTCTCTATTATTTGAAACATCAAAAGATTTTAAACTGACTTTTTTGTTGAAATATAGTTCGAATAACAATTTATTTTATACAAAAGTGCAAAGCTGGTAAGGAACAGTGAAACATACTAATCACTTGTGCATAGTATTTTCAACCAGACAGTTCAAACACTGCCCGCCTAAACCTCACGCATGTAGCTAGTAAAAGAATCACAAAGCCAAAGGATTAACTTCCAGCCCAACATTCTAACTCCCCATAGAAAAACACATCTAAGAGACACGTAGAGATTTCCTTAATCTTCCGCATGGATTACGCGTACGCGGCATAATCCTCGGCGTAGCTAGCTCTGGTTCAAATAAAAAGACCCCGTTCTAACTCGCAGATCCCAAAACTTTTTCCTTCCAAACGGTAGTAGGTACCTATGATGTTTGCTGCTGCGTTCGCTTAATCTTCTGGACTTGTCTGAAAAGTGTTACGCGATCCCTCTCACGCCAGTTGAATCTTGTGTGAGCAGTTTGTATAAAAGGAAATCGAGGGATAGATATTAATGAACAACTATAGTTGACATATATGTATATAGTAAGGAGAAACGTGATGAAAAACCGAGTTGGCTTAAATCTGTTGCCCTTGGTTAAAATAAAATATAATTTATTAAGTCCACCGCAGAGTTCTGTGAAATAATAATCGTCTGAATTATTTGCCACTTGTTCCCATCTTTCTGGAGGCTTCTTAAACTCCAACAGTTCTTGTTGACAAAAAGACGTATTTCATTCAAATATTTTATGTCACTTTGTTTTTAGATTACAGTGTCTCGAACCATTTTTGTTGCATTCATCTTGACACTGCTGCATGTTAATATTCTGAGATTTTCTTATATCTTATATTTCCTGCCTAACAGTTTAAGACTATTAAATTGTTTCTTCGCAAATACTAGCTTGAATGGTACCTTCAAAACGAGGAAAGAATATTCCCTTTGCCATTTCTGGTCAGTTGGGCGACAAGTTTCTGTATAAAAATTCAATTTACTGTTTCGCATAACACGAACGTACCACAAAGAACAAAGAAGAGTACGGGCAAACAATTATCTTCCATTATCCCCGAACTAAATAAAACGTCAAAGAATCAACCGAGCTTTCAGCCGAATCTAACGAGCCACAAAACATTGTCACCGGTTAAATTTTGAACAGCAGTCGAACCTCCACGTACATATATCCAGCTCGGTCGACGAGGGAACTTTCGTCTACCAGCTTACGTACGATTTACGACAAGGCTCACAGCTCATTATAACATTCGCCCTAACGAACCGCCCGGCTCGCACGTTTTTACAAATTACCATTCGCAAACCATCCTCCACCACCTTCCTACGAGCCAACACTCGCGTGCGGGCGTTGCAAAGCATCGGTTGCATTAGGGGTACCCTCGTGTTTCCGCCGTCAACCAACGGCTGCGGATGTTCGGCTATGTATGTACGTATATCCAGCTTTGAACGGCGACTGATATAGGCGCGTCAAGCGCAGCCATATAGAGCTGCATGTACCTCTTAAGTACCAGCTGATATAGGCGCGTCAAACGCAATTTCTTGCCCCGCCGTTATCCCTTGGAGCATCCCGTATTTGCATAGTGTGACGTACCGCATTAAGTTCTACCCGGCCGTGGAACGTGCTTGCAGCCTACAAGGACCATACAGACGTATATGTATGTACGCGTCATTGGCGGCCGCGACGCGGTCCCGATTAAACTGCACCGCGACAAATGGAAACGTTTGTTGGTGCGTTCGAGTGATTTTAGCCGTTGCTTGTCTCGCAGATAACCAACGCGTCGGGTTCCTCACGGTTTGATGGCCCTTGATCCATCCGGGCGTGAACTCTGTGCTTTTCGATTGGCGTTCTGACGCCTTAGACGCTGCAGTGGGAACTTGGGGCTATGGCAGTGTTTGCCATTGTTCGATTGAGCGTGTGCCATTTGGCACTGATGGTTGGAAGGTGATCCGTGAATGGCTAGAGCGATTCCTTGGAGGCGACTGTGTTTTTGTACAAAGGTTGTACAGGTGATGTTGGGGTAGCAGGTTTGTGGACATTAAGCTGGCGGTAGTCGAGAGGATAGATAACTATGGCTGGGTAAAGGTTAATAAAATTGTAAATGTTTTGGTGTTTGTGTCCCTGCGACAAGAAAAGCTCAGTTTTGGTGAAGTTGATAATATGAAATGTAATATACAGTAGACTTCTGTATTCCATGTTTCATGAATCTGCGGGTAACGGATCGACGGTGAAAGCAGGAATAATGAAAAAATTTGCAAGAATTGAACGATGGGAGACGCCGATAAATATCAGTCTGCTTAATGCACGTTGAAGGACTATGTACTACGAACAGTGTACGCAAAGAATTACATGGTGGTTCAAACTCTGAAAGTCCCTCTTCATAAATATTTAAGTACATTAATTTCTTTTTCTGCGTAGGTCCATTTTTCTTTCTGATTGCTTTATTCATAGATTCAATTTAGTAGGTCTTCGATCCATGAATATAAAATTCCACGCTGATACATACAGAACACCTTTTTTTTTTTGAGATAATAGAATTAGTATTTAGGACGGGAATATCGAATTGTGTGAATTTAATTAATTTCTAAGCTCATTGTTATTTTGCGATAGGTATTCATGTCTAAATGTATCATAAACTATTGAATACCTGGCATTACGAAGGGAATCCATTTCATAGTTTGATCCCATTCTATACGCCATCAATAGGAACTGGGAAATCAACACAATCCCCGGAAGGCAATCATATTCACTAATACATACACTTCACATGCAAAGTGGCATCAGCGAACGCCCATATACTATTACGGTAATAGACACAGAGTCAGGGAAACTTCATAAGCTCTGGAGTTCAGCTTGGACAGCATTCGTCTCCTCAACAATCGAGGCACGGATCAGAATAAGTTATAAAATAGGAAATACATCACTCATGCAATTTATATGCTGGAAAAGAGAACTTGCAAATCCAACTTCGTCTAAAATAATCTACTCCATACTTAACATATTTTATAACTTTAAAGTAATCACGTACGCACAATAAAATATTACAGTATACGAGAAAATGTTACACTTCATGATTTGTGACTGATTTCTTGATATCCTGGTGTGAACAAATTAACAATTGCTAAGCAAGTGACAATGTATTCGATGACACAGTGACGCGTGACACTATTTACAAAATTACACTTCAGTATTTTTCGCATAAATTAATTTCATTATGAAAAGAGAATATAGATAAAAACGCTATCTGACATGGCGCCGAAACGATATTACGACTTGCAACAATCAGGAAAAATGAATCCAATAAAATTAATATTACAGCAGAGTGAAATCAAGTTCAACGGTTTTAACAAGAAATTACTAAATACATGCACTTTCAATTCAGAGCGCTTGCAATAAAATTAACTTCTCAATACGCTAATTCCCTTTGACCACCGAAACATTTCTCCACTCTAATTGCTCTGCTTAATAACTGAAATACCCTTTCTACTGAAAGAGTCAGACGCCGGTGGCCGAATCCTACGCATAACTCGATTCATATATCGCAGCTTTTTTACGGCACGAAATATCCGCGTTGATCAAGGGTTACCTGTATTAAAAATCCACTATTTTGCATATCCCCGCAATATTTCCATCGTCAAACCATTTTTCATTTTCCAAAGCAACCGGACAAGTTTCGATCCCAACGGAATTTCTATCCTTTTTTGCCAGCCCCTGTACTACTCGGCCGGGCAACTTCATCGCCATTAATAAGAAGTTAACGAAGTTGCTGTTGCGGCCGCGGGAATCAGGCGTTCTTCTGTCGGTGTCGAGCAGCATCGGGATCCTTTCACCCTCCAGCGAGTGGGTTGCAGAACTTAGCTGAAGGAGGGCCCGTCTTCTAGCAGCCACTTGTATTTATTAGCACATCGTGGCCACGATTCTGCTGAATCGTCGATATCGCTCGACGCCGCCACGCTGACTTTCAACGATTAATAATTGTGTCACGGGGGCTTCGTAAAATCCCGCCGCAAACTTTTCGCTCCCGTTTATGTACCGGGTGTCTGGTGAATGAAATATGATTGCCGGCGAAGATAGAATTTAAATAAAACCGCCACGGGGATTTGCACGTGTTGCAAGATCGTCTTCGACAACCTCGCCACCCCATTGGAATTCACGACCCATAGCGACGCGCGTGACGCTGTTACCGGCGTGGTTAACGTTCGATCGAGCCATATAATTATAAGGTGTGACACGTTCAATATGACTAGATGGATCGACGAAATCGTTCTTGGGATTACTTTTATATGATGAAAGATTATCACGGTCCGATCAGCGTTCTTAGGGGGTGACATGGTTTTACCACGGATTACGGTTACATATTGTTTTATCGTGTGTGCGGTGGGTGTGGTGCACGATTGGCTTGAGGGGAAATGTCAATAGTATCTGCTCCGAGTGTTTGATGGCGGATACAAAGCGAATTTCAACAGACGAAAATGTTATTCCCAGCCACAATTTCCAAATGTTTGCCTAAATGATTCGCGAGTGGCAGAGAATATTCTCTTAAATGGAACGATCTTGAAATCTGTCTAGGATCGATGTATCGGAGCTTCTTCGCACATCTGCATCAATGCAAATATCCTGAAACGTATGAATTAGTCGAAAAGCACAGCCTTAATACCTTTCAATTCAGCAGTGGCCTGCATACAAATGCACTCCCCTTCCAGGCACATCAAATTTACCGTGAACTCGTGGCTGAGTGGCGAACGAGGTTAAGTATTTTCGAAACAACATCAGAGAGGCACAACGTTCCCTCGAGCGTCCCGTCGTTTAAAAGTAAACACTATGGACAATTAAATAATGAAAATTCTGCGTGCGTTGGTTGCCGGCCGAACGCGAGACGTGGCTCTAACAATATCAATGGACAATGTTATAATTAATGAACCGGGGCCGCCGCGGGCAACTAACGAGCATTATAATCGAAGTGTGCGTCTTTTGCATAATTCACGATGGCCGTGGTTATCATTAACGGTGGCTGACCATAATTTCCCCCTTAGAAGACATCAGAGCTGTACGATTATATTGCGACGCTTAACCCTTTCGACGCGGGGGCCGTGTATGTATGTGCGTCGTCAAATAATTTGCGGCGAAATATACATAAATCTATATAATTGTTGCAATTACCGTGACACAGGTAAGAATTGTTAAAAGAACCATAGATGTTCTTTTGTTCGTTCTTTATTATTTACGCTGATCCTGTAAACATTTTACCGATTCTTCTTCTTTGACTGTTAAATATAGGCTTGCCGTTAACCACGATCGAAGTTAATTAAGCGATGAAACGTCGTTGTCGTTGTCGACGCCGTCGTTGTAATCAGCATCTATTTTGCGCGTGATTAATTGCGCGAAAACATCCGCGATAGCGTTTTTATAGCGGCACGTAAAAAGCTAAAGGAGTAACGGGACACGATAAAGGGGCAAAAATAGCTGCGCGAACGTTTAAGGTCGTGCAGAAAATCACCGTCGACTAGGTAAATGCACGCTGTTAGATGTACCTACCTGTATAGCGATACAGGTTCAAGTAATTTGCAGTCGTAGTACAATGGACGATCGTGTTCCTCCCCTTTTACCTGTCCTTTTCTTTTTTAATATCATTCCTCCTGACCTCAGTCGATATTTTAACGGGCACTTTAATTTCGTTTGACAATCAGGTATTATAATTTATTGCGTGACATTACATTTTTTAAAAACGTTTGGATCGCTTGCATGGTCTTGCAATTATTGAATTTCTCGAATGTTTAATTTGATACGAAGTGATTTAGGAGACAAATGAGTGAATCGTGTGCTTAGTTTGATACTTGCTACGTTTGTGTGATTCTTGGTTGAATTAAGTTCCAGTAAATACCATGTACACTCAATTATCACTGTGGCGTAAGAGATAGTAGGATTTCTGTGGCATATAAGAATGGGTATAATTACTTTCAAAGTTTTATCGCGAAATTTCACACTAGATGAACACACCATCTCTGTAGATAAGTAGCAAGTACAAGAGTAAAAGCTCGTTGAGGGCACTGATTAAGTGGCTCGCAAGAACTTACGATGTTACGAACTTGTGAATTAATTGAAAACTGCAATCAGACAGATCTTTTTCGTCGCTTAAAAGTGATACGAATTTTTCATTGAGTATGGAAGTAATAAAACCGACTTGCAATATTGCAATATTGCAATGAAATATTTCATTATGTACCTTTGCATTTGATCACCAGGCAACCGCTTTCATAACATCCTACGAATCTATTCACATCTATTAAAAATATTATATATAGACATTAAAGGTAAACACGATTCTCTGTTTTCTATTCCCATATTCCTGAAATTGTGTTTTGCACACACACACACCCGTCTGGCTGAAATTGGCAATGACAATTTTAAACAGCACAATGACCATATGAAACTTCAATTGCAATGTACGGTACGAACTTTGAAACCGAATTGCGCGATAAATAATGTTAATATCCACAAATTAAACGAAAGTCCATTCGAAACAGCAATGAAAATTTATGGTTCAATGTAGGTCGTTCAAATGTATATCCTCCTGTCTGTTATATTCGACACTAGTCATATTAACAAATTTCACCCCTTTCAATTGCTAGAAATAGCAAGATATTGTGAAAGGAATAATTGCCAGGTCTGTGTATCAGACACAAGACGTGACAAATTGTAAATGCAATGCCTTTTACCAAATAGCATAAAATATCACTCAAATAATAAAATAGTAAAAAGAAGAACTATATAATACTCGTCGAACGCATAACACTAATATATTTTCATCATTCGCAGTATACTTTATACGTCATTCGTCTAACTCGTTATACAATTCCTCCCATACAAACTTTGCCAGACGACTAAATTGGACTCTTAGCTGGAAATGCGTGGGTAATTAAAGCAATTAATTTACGGCATTAGAACGTTACCGGCATGCGAGTTAACGATAACACAATGAGCATACGTACGTCGAGCACATGCTTTGTCACCCTCACGTTTCACTGCCGATAAAAATGACACAGCTCTCCATTCATTTTTTACTATATTTCGTTGCTCATTTAACATTGTTACTTCGTGATATTCGTTGAAACAATACTGCTTACTTTCTGGCTTTCAAAACGTTTAACTCGATTTTGAATAAAATTTACAACAGGCAGACTGAAGCGGAAATAAACGTATAGATTGAAACGCGTTGTAAATGGAAAGGTAAAATAATAATTCGTCGTTCAGAAATGAGGTATATTCGTGCACAATTAAATGAAAATTCGCATTCTGGTATAGGTCAGCTTATAATGCTTTGCAAGCTGGGAAATTTGGGGAGCCGTTCGTTACAGTTTCGTGGACACAATTTCTTTTTTCAGCTGCGAGTCTGTGTCTTTTTCTTTTCAATTATTCACGTGTGAAGTTGGGTGGACGTGTATCACGCCAGGAAACTTCAACACGCGGTGCGATGAGCTGTTCTGCATGCGCTGCCTCATAATTTACAGATGGGAGCATCGGGCTACAGAATTTTTCCGTGTTAAAGATCCTTGAAAAATGTCAATTCAAAGGTTTCGCACAGCCAGGAATGCAGCGAGAAATTAATCCTTTCTCGCGCTGTTTTTGGTAATTTAATTACAGCTGCAACTTTTGTAACTACGAAAATAAAAATATATTGTACGTACAATAAATCAAACAAATGCTGGAAAAATCTGTCCAAATCTGACCGAATTTAATGCTCCCTATGAATAATTCCTTTCATGAATATCATTTTTGTTTTGAGAAATAATCTGAATTTAAATGTACATATGTGTGTGCGTTTATGATAACAATATACAAATATTTGTGTGTTGATTCCTCATTACTGTATTGTATAGTACATATAATACATTATGTCGGTATTAAAATACTTAATAATATACCGTACAATGCCAGTGCATTTTCGTAAACATAAAAGTTAAATCATTGAATGTTTTTCCATGCAATCAGCTTTGAAACCTTCACAATTCGTTAGTACTCTGTAAGTATCTTTTAAGTACAATGTAAGTCCTTTGGTTCTTTTCTTTCTACAGTTAATACATACTTTAAAGTTCACGGGTGAACTTTATAAGCATAAGTCTGGTATAATGAATTTCCTCATGTTCACTACAGTTACTACAGTTCGAAATAAATGAGTCTCTACTATTTTTGTTCGCAGTTATTCTATTGTCTATTATCAATCTTAATTCCATTAAGGTCCACCGATATAATGAAAATTTCTTTCAACACATTGTCCAGCAAAATCCACCTTATTCTAACAAACGTATACCCTCAGGCAATAAAAAGAGAATACATTCCACTAGCGAGTTACTTCGTTTTTCTA
Organism: Nomada fabriciana; assembly: GCA_907165295.1. Lineage (NCBI taxonomy): Eukaryota > Metazoa > Arthropoda > Insecta > Hymenoptera > Apidae > Nomada > Nomada fabriciana. The sequence goes on along the minus strand of OU015692.1, from coordinate 3,634,507 downwards.
GAATAAAGATGTTCCAGCAACTTATTTATGAACAGTTAACGACGAAAGACAGTAGACGACTTAAATTGGTCAAATTTCTCTCTCTGTTTTCGCGTCTGAGCTCGTCGGGCAAAGTGTTTCATCGGGGAGGATGTCAAGAGGATTAGAAGTTTCATCAGTCTCGAGGCGTTACCGGTACAACGCGGGAGGGAACTTCGCTCGCACAAAGGGAACGGCAGTTTCTAGTTCGCGTTAAAAATCATCCCCATGGACGAACTTAACTTATTCTCCGCGAATAATTTCGTTGTCGTAAAAATAGAATACTCTCGAGTGCAGCCGATGATTTTCTTTCGATAGTAATAGGGATTGAACTGTTATGCCCGCAGTTTTATTCATTTATTGTGCTGATAAAAATGCTTGATTAAAAATCAAGAATTCTCACTAATATCGCTTTAAGGATTCTCCAGAAGAAATTGCCTTTCTAGAACAAAATTTTCTTCCGTATCAATTATACACCTGTCAGACAATTCCCTGTGTAATTACTGTAAATCAAAGAAGCAGAAGAACAATTGATTTTCTCCATCACAACAATTATACTTTAAACAGCGCGTAAAGAAAACTTTCTCCCCTATTTTATTCCCCGGAATCTCGTCCATTTGTACGTGTTTCAGCAACAAATTTCCCGATTGGCGTAAATGTTTTCGCCCCCGCTGGTACGGGCTATCAATTAATTAGATGCGCTTACCTTCGCGATCTCCATTGATCGTTTAGCGAGAGCCACTTCTGTACGTCAGATTGCGAAACAAAGTTTCTGTTGGGACCACTCCTTGAATTAGACGGTGGTCGATTTGCCAGGGACAATGCAATCACGGTGTCAAAAAACTCTTTCAGCGAACCGAGATGGAACGATTGCCGTAAATCCGTTTTATTTTACGAGCCCCGATATTCCACGATATATACGGTCTCCTCTAACGTCTACGGGGGACACGTGGAATATCTTCGCCGTTCGACGGATGGCAGAAGTATTTTCACGGTTAACGCTCCCTTTATATCGGTGAAAAAAATTTTTATTTGCGTTAAAAATTTCACAATCCAATTTCGCGACCTCTTCTGGGGAAGGCCCGTCGAATTTCACGGTCCCATATTTACGGTCACGTAAAACTGGCGACACTGTATCATTTCTAATAAAACTTGAGCGATAAAAGTCGAACGCGCCGCGGCGACCACTTGCTACGAGATTTTTCTAACGAAATTCCGCTCCTAATTTTCTGGACAGAATTCCGGCGATAAGGATTCGTGCCTGCGCTCACAACGACGTCGACGGACATTCTTGGATCGTTCGGTGGAAACCGCACAATTAACGTCACTTTATATGCAATTGGATTCGGTAGATAATTAACGGATTATATTGCGCTGGTTTGCGATCGTGTGGAATTGCAGAGGTTGCGAAAATGACCGATCTAAGATTTAATTTCTTCGGCTTTCAATGGATCCTGTTGCCAAACACCTGATTTGTATAACAATTCATGATTTCGCGGTATGTAATGTTGGGAAAGAAAACTTTAATAAGGGTAGCTAATAAGGGATGCCACGTTTGTAAAGCCAAAGGACGGGAACCCGAACTTTATTATATAGTTACTTTAAATAATATATTTCCAATCGATTGTACTGTACGCAAAATAATATCTGCAAGAATAAATGAGGAAAAAGAACCCTCGTATATTCATTCCATTGTAATTTTGTACTTACATATCTGCATGTATAAAGAGGGGGGAGATACTTGACATGTAGTAGCCATTTTCATAAAGAGTAAAAGCAGTTTAGGGAATAAGTTTCATAACCCGGCAGGATAAGTGTACTTGATGGAAGGAGGGTAGGGGGATCATAAAAAGGGGAAAAGACGATAACTCGTTTCAGTGCCCCTAAACATTTTCCACACTTTTCTAAATACTGGCGCATTCTTGAAATAAACGAGAGCTTGCAGCGAGTAACAAAATTTGTGGTTAATACTTTGTCGAAGATTTTTCTTTTACATACCGACATTTATGCGACTACTTCACATTTAGCAGAATTGTTTATTATTCCATTCATTTACTTGAATCGTGCAGACGAAGAAAGCACAATGGGTAATAATAAATATTTCTACGAAGCCGTGGCAATACCCGAAATATTTCCTCATATTTTGTAATTATTCCCGCGCAGAAAACTGCAACGCAACTTCCCCGAAAATATCTTCGTCGCAAAGTAACGAGAAGAAAAAAGAAATTCGCGAAACCTAAATACATTCTAATCAATCTCGTCGAAAAGCAATTCTCCGCTACACCAAAGACACCGGACGAAGCTAATGAAAACCCCGGTTTGCCCGTATGAGTCGTCATAAAAACAATCCTCCGTCGAATAGACGGTAATATCTACGTTCCCACAGCAGAATGGGGCTAGTTCGAATAACGTCGCCTCCGCCGGAAGCGTTTGTTCTTTCCACCTACTCGTTTCATTCGTCTGTAGAGTCGCTCCTCTTTCACCACCGGCTGCACATCGACCGTAACGAACAACCCTTCTACTTTCGACCGTTCGCCAGGGCGGTCACGGTGTCTCCAGAAATGGAATTCATTTTTCCCCTCAGCGTTACGAACGACGCCTTGTTCGATTTATGGATACGATTTCTTGGGGAGGGACCGCACCGGCCAGGGAAAAATCGAGGCACAAAAGGCACCTCGTCAGTGGTCAGACCATCGCGAAAGAATGGCCCCGATATTCCGGGCCACGTTTCCGACACGAGATACCTTTTACTCGGCCACGTCTTCGACAGCGGCCACTGCGGCCACGGCTTCGATATCTCTCGCGTAAAACGCACCGCGGCTTGCACTTAATTGCGATATAAATTCAGGCCACGATAAATCAGCGGCCACGGGGGGGTTAGCCGACGAAGGAAAGCCACGGTGCCGGTTCTCTCGGTGCACCTTCGATCGCCGTTTAATTTCTGGCTCGAGCTTCGCCCGGAAGCTTCACGTACGTATACAAGGTGTTCCGATTGCGACGTGAATCGTACTATCGTTACTTTCGCCGTATACTTTTGGTACCGTACCAGAACGAAGTTGTACGACACGGATCGACGATAAAATTCCCATGTTCCTCGCTGCGAAAGGTCGTTGCAAACGCCAGAAATATTACCACGCATGCACGTTATGGACGAAACACTCCGTGTGCACGCGCAACATGCAACCTCACGAAATGTGCAGAAATGTGCACGCATCTGCAGACGTTCAGGAACGTTCAGGTAGAGGCGGCCCAGCTGTTGTACCTCCGAGTCGGCTGCCGACTTGAAGATTACCTGCGCGGAACGAAACTGGCAACGAAATGGACTGAATCAGGCGAGTGCGGGGGTAAAGGCGTCGGGCGTACGCTGCGAGGGAACACTTACTTCAATTTGAGACGTTAGAGGGTCCGCGGAACGGCGGGGCCAAAGCTGTCGCGGCAGAAAAGGGACTCGATTCGGTCAAGAAGGAAATGGAAAAGGGACGAAGAGAAATTCGTACGGACGCCTTGTCCTAGGCTGAAAGCGACGCGATTCGAACGAAATCGCATTTTCGTCGGTCATTCGTGGGCGGCTATTGCGCCCGAAATGCCTTGCGCCGTTTCTCTTAAGAGCGTGGATATCGGCCTGTGGCTCTCTCTCTCTATTCCATTCGTCCCCTTTCTCTTTGTTCTATGCACTCCCGCGCAAATTACAGGCCCGGGTCTGTCCTGTCTGTAGTACTAGGCGCACTTGCACTTGAATGGAAACAGCAATGCCAACGGCATCGTGCACCTCCTGATCCGTTCGTCAGCGTTCTAACAGCCCTTAATGGTTGCCACGCTGTTCACGCTTTAATTAGGAAGTTTTGAACGGACCGATTCAAACGGATTGCTATGCAAATTTCTTCCTTTTTTTTGTGCGGCGTAGCAGATACGTAGATGGGAACGAATCGTGTCGCTGCGTTCGATTTCAGGGCGAAGTGTGTACACCTAGGAAGGTTTGGAATTCTTTGCGAACATTTTTCAATGCGAGTTCGATTATTCGGTGAAATGTTGGAACAGTGGGTACAGAATGGTGGATATGTTAGTGTTACGAGGAAGATATTTATTTTGATCGTCTTCTTTGGGATATTAACGAGCTCAATAATAGTGCGCGTATTCATGTATGTAATATTTATGTAATAAATAAAGCTATTTGTATCGAATCACGTTTTTAAACCTGAAATGCGACGTACTGTATTATGTTCTTGGGAATTCGATTTTTGTACACAGAAAAGTTGTTACTTGTTGATTAAAATTTTCGAGTTTAGTACAATCCTTCAGTAATATTTTTTTCGCGCAAACCTTTTCAAATGAATTTCGAGGCGAACATTTTTCACGGGAACTACGAATTTTTTAACAAATTCATTGCACAGTTTCGTATGCCATAAAATACCACTACACTTCGATGCTATCACTTCATTATATTATATTCCTTTACACCACATTTTTACTATTACTATTTGCTATATATCGTTTCTTGTATTATTTCATACTATTATGCTTGCAAGATACACGAGGGAAAACAAAATCCACGTGCAAACATTCTTCATCTCGAAGAGCCAAGAAACAGTGGAAAAACAAATTGCCCGACATCTACAACCCTGTAAAGCTCGAAAAGATCGAGAGCACAAAATTTTTCCCTCGCTGGAGTTCCCCTTGCACGTTATCTGGAACAAGCGAATTTTCAAACAATAATGCGAAAGCTTCGTCGTGTACAATAGCGTGAAGTTTCAGTGGATCGTTGCATGTAAATCAAGCCGAATCACAGACACCTGCACGCTTGTTATTGCGGTCTGGTGTACGTCTCATTTATCCCTCTAGCTTCTCTCAAGGTTCTGTGCGTTTCTATGATCCATTCAAACCGTACATCTCGGTGGCTGCGAAACGCGCTTCGACCGAGATACAGTCAACGCGTTGGGCCCTGATAGTCCTTCGCAGTGTGCTATTCATCAAACGTCCAAATGGATTGTAACGGGTGCTGGTGCAACTGCGTGCTCGGCATTACGCGGAGAATTCGCGGCGAAATATAATTAGAACCTTTAATCAGCGAGCGTTTGTGCGTTTGATTGATTGTGTTTGGTATTTTCGCTGAATCGCGACTGCCTATCAAATTTCTTTGACGCATATGGCGATTTCTCGTGTTGGCCGGGGGAACATTTTTGAGAAGCGGGTTCGGTAATGATGCGACTGTATTATCTGGGGTGCTGGTGAGGTAATGAATACTTTCTTTTTATCCCGAATGACACAGCAAAAAAGATCCATCAACAAGGAAACAAAAGACTTCTTGTGGCATTTTTTCGAGTATGCAGGATCAGCTTTATTGTTTCCTGCCAATGAATTGGCAGACATTAAGACAAATGTAATGAACGCAGTGAACAGCGATAATCAGTATTGTCAGATTAAAAAGGTATGATCAATGGTTCTGGATAAAAGATAATAATGCATTGCTAGTCTTTCGTCTCGGATTTACTAAAGATATCATTTTTACGTTTCGTAAAGCTCGCATACAGATCACAGATTCGCCAATATTAACTGCAGTACTGTAGCTACAATACGCGTAATTATGTCACGCAGATGTTAACATACAGAAGTAGCGAGAAATTATTCGTTTCGATTGCGTGTATTCTATTTGATTTATACAGAAACAGTACGCGTAACCCTATTGCCCCGTATAATTCCACCTAAACCTACAAACGTGCCGAAATCTTTCGAGCAACGTATCCCACATACCCGACCCTCTAAGTAGTATTTGATACTGACGATCCATACATCAAACATCCTAATGGCTTGCAACTGACACGACCGAGGACTCGGTGTCTCGCCGTAAACTTCGCAAGCGCCGCTACGTTTACGTTGAAGTATAATTAGAAACGTCACGGAAACGTTTAGTCACACTCGATGCGCGTCCTCATTAATATTTAACGGCCCTCAAGAATCGTTGTCGCGTGATGCCGTTTCACGCCGGTGAAAATACTCGGTCAAGTGTATTTCCGTCCAACGGAACAGCCATTTGTCTAAACACATAATACAACTTCGACAAGATTCAACGAGAAGTTTAAAAACGGAAAGCAACAGACTTGGAAATTTACACGCCGCGGTTCGTCGCCTCTTCGTACACGCTTTTTTATGCCCCCGTCGCACTAATTAATCTCCGCGTAGCTGGCGCAATTTCGGCGCAATCCTCGCCGTTTAACGAGCGCGTCGACCGAGCTGATACGGCAAACAGCGAGGCGGCTCAATAACTTGGTATCACGGGAACAGCTCGATAGACAAGCAGACACTAATAGCTGCGTCTCGAGGCGCTTCTCGGCAAGTGGGCTTGCAAGCACGCGTGCAAAGGAAAGCAAATCTCGTCGTCAAATAATTGTTTCGCTGTTATTACAGCCTGGCCGGACGTCCGACACCCGCGTCGCTTAGGGACGGCGTGGTTGAATTGCGTTTGAAATAAACGAGCCGCTTCCCGGCCCGTGTCGGAATTAGTTCGTGGCCCACGGTTTATCGCTCGCAAAGCTTTGCCATCGAATCGAGGACCCCATGAAGGACCCGACAACACACTGTTCCCCGTGGCGTCTCGATGGCGCCTAACCGCAGCTGCACCTCCGCCGTTACCGAGGGATCATACACGCCAAAGGGCCGAGGTCGAGTAATTACTGTCGCAACATGCGCCCTACCAAATTCTCATTAATCACAGTTGAGAAAACTTGCCGCCCTTCGATCTTGCTCCGTGAATTTCGTGAACGCGGGATCGCAAAATCGCAAGAATAATTTTTGCAACTCCGTGCGAGCCGTCTCTTAGGAATCGGTGTGGCTACGGGGGCGTGAAAATAACGGAGGTGGGATTTAAAAAGAAAAACACGCGACACAAGGGAGGCAACGTGTAACAAGGGACGTCGAATATGAAGGCAAATAAGGGCGCAGGTCGGGGAGCGGCGTGGGTCTATTCGACGGGGAAAATGCAAACGTGATAAAGGCGAATAAATTACCATAAATTTCGCGCGAACGAGCGAAGCTAATCGAACCCGACACCCATAGCGCCTGATACGTGCCGGTCGTTGTACCAGAGGGGGCAAAGTGAACCAGATGTATTACGCAGTGTATACACGCTACAGGCTTGACGGATCTTTCTGCAGGCATTGATCAAATATCGTAATAGAACTCTAATAGTAACGGCATCTGCACCCACGACCGGCTGCCATGAGATTGCTATCGGGTACACACGTTGCTGCCTGTAAATTCGTGTAAACAACGACGTTACCAGGCAAGTCAAATGATGAGTGGTTCTAATCAACGCTGTGACTGCTCATTGCGCCTCTATGGCAACAGCGAGACACGCGGTGTTCGTAGTCGTCCGTTCTCTGGATTGGTCCGACTATTATCAGGACAGAGACAGGTGCACCTATACGTCGTTACTCTGCCAACGGATTGTTTTAATTGCGTTGTTAAACGATCAATCTGGAAGCATCGTCAGCGCGGTGTAACAATCGTTATATACATTCTTGTTCGTTGCTAACGAGTGGCGAACGCGTGTCCACTGACGGGACCTGTTGGAATGGCAATGAATGGAACCTTGGGGGACGTTTGTTGAACGCGCGGAGAATTATTGGGGCGAGAGGGAAAAGTTATGGGCCCTTGAAAGGCACGGGGTTAGGTGGCGGGGATGGTTGGGAGTCGGTTCGTAAATGGGGACGATAGAAATAGGTAGGTGACAGGAAAATTGAAATGGTGCGATGAGAGTGCTTTCGAACGTGTTAGGGTAAGCTGATGGATTTGTCAATGAACAAGAAAATTTTTAAATGCAGGATATCTCAGGTGGACCGAGCTCGTGGGACACGCTGTATAATTGTTATTAAACGAGTTGTAAAATGTAATCGCGTTTCAGCGATCCATCTAATATTTTCTTCTGTTTTCTTACATAAACATTCAAGCAAGCCAAAATATTTTCACATCAAACTCGGCACGAGCATTTCTTATGTTTGTTAAATTTGTTCCGTAATAATGTCGCGTGAAATTTCCAGAGAGCAATCGATGGAAAGTTCGCTTTAACGCAGTCTGTTCTTGCGCTGAGGACTTGTTAAATTTGAGCTGTTTACACTATTACCTGCGGCAGAGTTGAAAACTATACCCTAGTGAGTTTGCAGATAGCATACAAACTAGCTTTTGAAGGGCTGTCGAGAGAAAATTCGACCGACGAAATTCTATTTATGGTTTGCTGAAGCTCGACACTTGAATGAAGCTTCGAAATATGTACTAACATCCACCATTAGAACGCGGTGCAATTTTTCTGTGCTACAGTTATATCTATACCCCCCGTGTCTCGTCTGTCCTGTAGAACTACTATGGGGAACTTTGCCAGAAACTGGACCCAGAGGTTAAGGCAGCTTATTTAGACATAGTTGACGCGCCAGTTCCCCAGTTTGCGACACGAAAATCTTTATTGGCGATTAGAGAAGAAACTAGTAGTAACTGAAAACAATTTTACTTAAAAATTGCAATACTATCTTAGCACTATTCTTCCCCGTATCACGGTTGCTATATCTAATTTTGCATATAAATCTACTTGAGTCACGAAAAAGGAAAAAAGGAATAAGAAGTGTTCAAAGTTAATGTATATAACGCGGCCATAAAGCATTACAAACAGAATACCTTATCGTTAAGTACCTTCTCCGCAAAATGTACCGTCTGAGTTACGATGCTTTAAATATCCACGGTTATACTACCAGTCTATTTCCCATTAAAGGAACTTGCCGGGATTAAGATCATGATCACTTCATTTTGTGACAGAATTCACTTCCTCGGCAGACGAGACTATTTAAAATTCAAGAATCTTTATTCGAATCCATAATATACTTTCATCTTCTTCGCGCAGCATGCATTGTCCACTGACTTAATGTTTCATATGCGTGATTTCGTGAGAGCAATGTCGCGTAAACCGGTTAAATATGGACATGGTAAATACCCCATGCTGGAATCCGCGAATACGCGAAAGGGGCGAGGCTGCATGTGACAAAAACAGCAATATTTTTGCACACGGTGCCCCTTTGTGTATCGATTCGCAGCCGATATCACAGGTGAACGAAACAATGGAACGAGGGGGGGAGAATAGGTCCGGCACGATCGTGGACGGCAACAAAATGCCGTTCTGACGGAATCAATAAATAGGAAGGTTAACAATGGCAACGACAAAGGCATAACAGATCTAAAATAAAACAGCCAATTCCGCACGGTTCGATTAGGCTGAACGGCCAACATAGCTTACTGTTTCTAGCCGATTTGACTACCGATTTAATCCACGGATCAACCAGCGAACCGAAAGCAACACGCGAACCACTATATGAACAACGTGTACTGTCAGTATTTGGTCTTGGAATAATTCCATCGCAACCAAGTCTTTTCAGTCTTTGCGAGATAAAGGCTGGAGTAACTATAGTTGTGCAGACATCTTTTTTTAATTTTGGAGTTAGCTGTAATTTTTGTTTCAATTGTAGAGAGAAATTAATTACGAATCGATAAACGGCACAACGATGTGAAGAAATTGTTGCTGATTTGATATAACAAAATAATAAGTCAGTGGTGCTAAGTCAATGGGAATTACGACCAAGACATAAAATCAAAGACAGACACATAGCCGACATCATGTAAGTGGGTTTCTTTTTTTTCTAATTTTCGTAGAACTAAGTTAGTGTGTAATATTCCACGCTATTCGAACACTTGGCGTACTTTCTACAAGATTTCTCGGGACTCTATTTATTCTATAGATATACAGTAGCGCCGTGTTATATCTGGCCAGGTATCAAGGGGGATAGAATTGAAGGAAATCTCGTGTATTTTTCTTTTCTGTTCGGTACGAGGTGAAATACAGACACTAGACACGAAATAACGGGCTTCTATCAATAGGATATCATAGTTGTTGAAATTAATATATATAATTGGATGTCGAGATGGACGAAATGATAAATTTCTCTCCATCATCAATACCTGGTTGGATGATATATTTTTGTTATTTTAGATAGGTAGCATCAGAGGTAGCGTCATAGGTGTGTCGCGCTGCGCAGTAGAATAGGTACACACTGTCTGACCCACCGTTGAGTCCCCTGGCATTCAACGTATTAACAGATACTTCCGTCGAATCCTGAGTATTCGAATGATCAGTCGAGAAACTGATGGATCATCGTTCGATGGTCCACGTCGAATCATTCCAAGCGGCAGATCACGCAGTGGAAGATGGGAAACGCATCCGCGCTCTATTCCCCGGGGAGAGGCAACTGTTTATCATGCGAGTTTCGCGGGAAATTCATTTTCACCGTATCAAACAGTTCTTTGGCGGGATATCAATTTTGAAGTTGCGGAAGCGGCAACTTTTCGAACGATTCCCTCCGGTGTGGCAACTTTCTTCCACCCCACCGTCCCGTTGTCCCAGCACGCTGACAAAAGTTAAATATGTCACGCGTGTTTCCACGTTTACGTGCCGTGGCCGAAGTATGCATAATGCGCTGTCAGTCGAAGCAATATGTGGCGATAATACGGAACCATGCTTCAGGGGGATTAACGGGAGCCTACGTTGGCATGTATTTTTGCTTCTGTTCGAGCTTCATGCCTCGGCGATATGCGGAATTATGTTACGCGATACGATCTATCTCGTGGGTATAAAATTCGAGGAACTTTGTACGGTATTGTGTGTACGTGTTGCGCGGCAACGAGTGAAATACTCTTGTTACTAAATTGAATTTACGGAAAACGGATACGGAACGCGTTGGAATCTCGATAATTCCGATTTCATCTTCGTCGAGTGTAGAGTGATTTCGCGCGCGATGTGTATATGTTATTATGGTCGGTGAAGGGAAATGAAAATTGACGCGATTTGTTTTAACACTGTTCGCGCTCTGTAATATAAATTTGCTCTTATTTATGATTTCTGTGGTTCACGATACATTTTTGTTTTATGTGGTAAAAGTGCATTGATATGTTATTTATTTTATCCTTGGCCTCATTTACCGTGTTTGATTTTGTGTCTAATTTGTAAAATCAGAATTATTCTATAGCCTCGTTGCTTTTCATTCTTTCCTATATGTAAACAACGTGAATTATTTTATGTTAATAATATGTTATATTATACAGGATATTCGACGTTCCAGGAAAGTAAAACAATATGGGTTTGCCCGAGCGGAAGTTATTTACCGGAATGTATTTTGTGTAATTTTGAGTTCACACGAAAATAATATAAATAGAATCGTAAAATCCTGCAGGCCAGAAATTTCAGGTGTTGGGAGATAGCATTTCACTATTAATTAATAGAAGTTAATATCTCCAACTGCATGTACCTGAACATCGTATCTGTCCCATTAACATATTTTGCATTATGTATATTAAATATTTCAGCGCGAAGCATCTATTAATCGCTCAAATTATCATTTTAATAGCAATTAATTGCAATTACCTCTTTGCTGTAAAACGGCATTTAAAGTATGTGATATTCCAGGAACCTTTAATGGTAATATCTATCACATTATTGAAATTATTAAAGCGACGAATATTTAATAGTACATATGTACCTGTGTACTTCCAATAAATTCGTTTTACAAAATTTAATTATTATACAAGTGATAACTGGTCAGAAACATTTATCTTTGTGGGATTATCGTGGAAGAAAATTTGTAATGACACTTTCAACAATTTACATGCAAGGCAAAAAACTGGAAAGTAGTAATAAATAGTATTCAAACGGCATAACGATGCCAGCTGTATTAATTTAACTTTAAACAATTGGCCGTATTTTCGTTACGAATTAAGTCTGTTCGGTAATTGGTAATAAATGATTAGTTTTTAATTTGCGAACTAAATTGCATCCTTCCTTTCCAACCATTAATCTCCATTCCTATTGCCTGTAATATTTATTGTTCGCGTCATAAATTGTAATTAAAGTTATGCAACAAGAAGCGTATAATATTTTTAATGATTATCCCTGTACAATTGCAGCTCGGCCAGCAATTAAGTCACGCAATAATCTGTATCAATTATGCAATATATTTTAACGGTACTATTGATTCCAGTACAGTTATTGATTATCGTAAATCTATTACAGAAAGATGCACAACATTTAATAACATTCGCCTGCATGTTTGCAGGTAATTTGTAATACGGCTGCTAAAACAAGTGTGTATACGTAAGCGCAGCATAGACAAGCACAGTATTTAAGTTTAAAACTTCTGCACACGTACGTTATTCATATTATTGTTTGGTTCATTTCATTTCAGCGAAATACTCCCTACACGATATACGTTTTCGCAGCAGTCCATCGTAGTACGTGATTTTCGCAAATTTACATTTGCATTTAAATAAGGGACGCAACACAAACAAGTTAATTCGTCGTTTTCTTTACTCACTCGTAACAATTCGGATTAACGGGGATTCGCTACAACAAGGTTCAGGTATAATTTCATTTACACGAACACGCGAGCTTATGAGAGCGCTACAGTCAGCTGTACCTTTGGAGCATAAGACAGTTCATGCGCATACATTAGTACTACATATGCTTGGTTGTTTCCCTAACAAGAGAGGAGCTTCTGCTGCCAACAAAGCGCCACGGTACCTGTCTAATTGAATTTTTGCCATCCGGCGATTAGCAAAATTAAAATTACACACCGATCCACGATTAACTAACAACAAGCAAAGACGGATCTCAATATATTCTAAATAAAATGATGAGAAATCTACATGAATATCGCCGTGCTTTCGATGATAACACCGGTGACCTCGCTTCCAATAAAAAAGAATCTCGAACACATAAGTCTCTCACCTCTGGTTCACGTGTACGTGCCGTGCATGAAAGCTCGCGACCCCGGCGCATGGGCCGGTACGTTTATCTTTAATTCGGCCACGAAACAGACCAACAGCGATACAAATCGGTCCCGTGGCAAAGGTGATTTCAAACGAGCTCAAGTTCAATTAGTCTGATGCCAAAGAGGGTGGCACGAAACGAAAGATCGAACACGGCCGCCGAAATATTTATCGCAATCAAGGATTCGATACAGCAGCCCCTATCTCAAACGACAGAATTAAATTGATAGCGCCGTCGATGAGTTCGGCGCTAATCTAATCCCGGCGTCACCTTCGCCCTGTCCCCGAATTAAATCTCAATTATTGCCCGAGCCGAAGAAGAAGGAAGAGACAGAGACAGAGAGGGGGCTAAACGTCTCGAACTCTGCCAATTCCTCGCTGCTCTAAATCGGCTCTTAATTGACAGATGAAACGACTCTCGAATCGAGCCACTCGTTGCAATAAGCAACACTTTTCTCCTCCACCATTGCCACCCCCTATGGAGCAGCAGCGTTCATGGTGTGCGTTAATCACGGGCACCCCAGACTCGTCGACGGACGAAATTCAAAAACAAGTTTTCCAACCGGCTGTATATGAACTGCCTTCAATGAACAGCGGCGAGCTAACAAACATCGTTTTGCAGCAAGTATTTGAATGAAACGTATCGACTGACTCTTTTCATCTTCCTTGTAAATACACAGGGTGATCCGTGAGTCGTGGTACAAGTGGGTAAGAGTACCCAGAGTTAAATCACTTTTAAATTAGGAATTAATCTGTATTTCGAAGAAATGTTTGATTTTTGCCCCATTCATAACTTCGGGTATAATTTGAAGGAAACAACTTTACAGAGTATATCACCTCGACTTTAACCCTATCTTTCTCGTGCCGTTGATCAACCGCAGCTTCAGCTAATTCATTTTTCCTCCTTATACAGCCAACCCTGCCAGACATCCCTGACAGACCCTGATCCCGTTACTCGCTCCAACAGCCACACACTTGGGAAGGTGTTATCGAAACGAAATACGTGGACGGTGAAATCAGAGAGAGCCCAGAAAGGGAACGAGTCGCCACGAGATAGAGATACAAAGAGGAGCGGAGTCATAGACCGGATGCTTATCAACGTTATTCACGCGTGGCGGCTGCATCGCCCCAAAGCTCCGCCTTCGTGCTTTCGACCTGCTCTCCTTACATACACGTGTACCGGCCGGCGTGTACGCGGTGTACGTAGGAGTATAATGAGCGTACATGTGCAGGTGAACGCCCAGGACGAGATAGTCGGAATGGGCTCCGGGTGTACAGGGGTCGCTGAGGCACGTAGCTTCGGGTGAGCACGCGTTTGCCCCTATTTCACCCCGTGTACACCAGCAAACCACCACCCCCTCGGCTCTACCACTCGTTGCACACCCGCCTCGCGCACTCTGCTAACTGCCGCGCTATCGTCACATTCCATTCTGTTTGCGGAAATCTCGCGCGAACGCGATTGTATACCATGTGGACCTGGGCGTGCCAGCAAACTCGTGCACGCGAAAGTAGGCGCATTTTTTGAATCTCGAGGCAGCAATGGATTAACGCGGCTCCGCTAATTTGATAGACGGACAGGTGTGCCCTGCATCCAATAGCGTGCGATTATTAAGGAACGGCCGCGAAGGACGGGAGAACCGTGAAATCCAACGACGCCTGTCGTAGAACGGAGAAATAATTTCGCGGTGGAATCGAGGGTGGGTCGCGGCTCTCTCACGCGAGAACAACTTTATCGCGGCGACAATGGCGCACAGTCGGCGTTGCACGTATACGAAGAGCCGCGGTTGGCGTGTCGCAGGAATCGCGGCCGCCAGGACTCCTCGTTGTCGAAGCGTATCCATCCTGCTGTGAAAACGAGCGGCAAGCGGAAACCCGCGGGACGTGTCACGGGGAGAAAGGGAACAGAGAGAGGCGACTAGGAGATTCCGTGGCGCGTTTCTTCGCGGCGCGTACACCCCGCGACGGATTGAAACGGAAACCGGCAGCCAGCGTTCTTTCGATAAAAAGTTTCGTCTCGAGGCATCTCCGCGAAGACGCTTCGAACGCCACAGCAGCGTAACACGGAACGCGCACGTCGTGTCACACTTTCACCTTCCTGTTGCGAAATTTCTCTGGAAATAAGAGGGATGAGAGAAGCTGGGAAGCGTTTGAACGCTCGTAAAACGTTCCATCCGAAGCACTGTTCCCCCCGGCGCGTCGGTGTCTGAGGGGCTGGCATTAACATTGCAATCATGTGCCACTTTTGTAGACACCGTGTGCCCGGCCCTTTCACGGGAGAAATTAAATTTAACCGTGACACCAGGGTGAGGTCGTTGGGGCGGGGCTGGAACATTGAACGGATTAGTAATGTTCATATTTCATTGGCACTTGGTCGCTTCCCTTGGACGAAATATTGATACACAGCGTGGGCCGTAAGTAGGCCATATTGTCATTTTCCAATAAATCTCTTACTGTAAGTGAACGTGGATATAAAGTTTATTTGGAGCGAATTTTAACAAGACCGTGCGATCGGTAGCAAAAGTAGATGAATTTTCATGTACCTTTAACCAATTTCAAAGTGAGAGTGAATATTGCAATATTATTGAAGTTTTATGTACGATTGTATAGGATTTCGATAAAGACGTATCGCATCGCGGCAGGAATGAATATTTGAGAATTTATTCACTCGATCGAATTTGTTTCGATAGTCGAAATTAACCGGCGACTATGGCGAACACTTAATTACACACTTCGAAAGAACGCGAGGATGCTCGAGCCATGACGTACTGATATTAACGAGAGGGAAACATGGTTTTCCATATTTCGAAGTGTCAGAGACCTAAGTATTTAATAGTTCGGCAAGCGAATTTAAGTAACAAATTATGGACGGCAATTTGTGGAAACGTTCGTTAATTAAACGCAGCGCGGCATTTTTCTCGGAAGTAGTATCAATACTCGAATGGATTAATTTGTACCATACATACCACTCGCAATTTAGTGCATCGATTCAACTGAAAACGGGAATTTAAATCGAACTGGCTGATATTGACATTAATTATTTGCCACTGAATTTTTCCAATAGACGTCGAGAATGATATTGACACTAACTACTGAACTTCTCCGATACGTACCTAATGGGAAACACGCGTGTATTCTTTTTACACGCGCGACTGCTTTCGCATTTTTCAGTAGCAATTTACTGAACGTGCGGAGTAAAAACTTTTACAAAAAACGAACGGCAGATACGTAATTTGAAAACAACAATGGATACGAATAAACCTTGCACCGATCGACGGTACAAATTGAAGGCAAATTGAAACAAATAACGCATATAAAATATTACTTTACAATTTCACGACGAAATTTTTCATTCTCGTCGAAACTGAAACTCTCTCAAACATTTAATTACGACATAAAGGTCGCGCAGGATGTTAATTACAGATGCTTTTCTGCTCATTAATTTGAAAAAATATATGTCGACAAAGGAATTTTCTGGAATTACTCGAATCATGTAAATAAACATGCTTTCAATCTTAAATTATGCAAATAGTAACAAATTAATAATTAGGGTTGCTTTAATTAATAATCAAATAAGCTATCAGATACTTCTTCGTTCCTTTACAATTGAAATACCTCCATTGAAACAGTTATCATTAATCTCTACGTCAACGGACTTATAGAATTGCCTTCAATTACGTACCAAGAGAGATGGCACGTAGAATAACGCCACACCGCTTAGACAAATACTTAAAACTGACCAATCGCGAAGTCACAAAATCAGATTTCCCGAAACGAGAAGAACGCCTCCTCGATTATGCAGCTTATCGCGTACACCTTAAAAGTTCGATGGACAGCGTGTAAAATCCCTTGAACCACAGGATATCCGGTCTCGAGCAGACAAAGAATTCCACGCGGACGCCCCAGCGTTTTAATTAAACTGCAACAAGGTTCGACGAGGAATCGCGAAGCAAGCTGGAGTGTTCCCAAGACCAAACGCGACAGAGCTGGGAAGTTAATCATCCAGAATTGGTAGCCCGCGACAAATGCCTTCCCAACATAGAGGGAACCGTAGCAGATTCGCGTAGCTGGCAGCTACGTAAACGTCATTCACGGTGTATTTAATTTGGACGGGTAAGCACGCGTTCCAATTTCATCTCGCGAAGAAACGACGCGACCTTAAGTGAGCTTATGTCAGCTTAGGTTGGCTTATGGACCATGGGACTTCGGTACACGCTGCCGGCTATGCCGTGCCGCTTCCTCTGCGCCGTGCACTCCCGTATCGATCTGTCGTCGGATGTCCCTCTTCACGGCCTTAATTTAAATGGCAATTATCTGAGTGGAAGAAGTCGTTAAATTAAAAGTTATAGCCGTGACCGGTAACGAACGGGTATACAGCCGATTAGATACCGACTGAGATACCGGGACAAACGGCCGGGGCACGATCTCGAGAGGTGTTTTCTCAGGCGCTATAGTACGCGGCGTATGCTCATTACTACGTTATACTACTTAAAGTACAAATAACTGGGCCGCGCTACTGGAGTCCACGTTGGCGCGCGTAAGTGTTTGGACGCTTTCGCATTATTGGAAATTCGGGAAATATATTTCAAAGGGCTTCGGTTCAAAGGTAAATCGATATTTTTGTTTGACCCGACAGAATACACCTTCGGGGGCGTACTGGTTAATTGTTTCCAGCGAAATTCGACGTGCTGTGCATGCTCTAGGTATCCTGACTTTTGCGATACTTGAAACATTAATTTTAGTATGTTATGCATACTAGTATCTCCCCGGGTATTTAACACGAGTACATTAATTTGCGTAGCATTTTCTCACCCCTTTATACCGATTAAATAATAAACACCGCCACGCTCGGTACCTACAATTTCCATCGTTTCTCATTTTCCCAACTTGTCCCTCAATTTTGTCTCCCGTGATTCGATTGCATCTAGTGTCCAAATACTTATGCAAGCCGGCGCACACTTCCACAGGGTAAACCAGCAGAGGGTGGATCGTGATTGTATCTCGCGTGTACAAGATCCGAGGGCAGCGTCCACTCGACGGACATTTTTGCCCTCGTGGAGACTTCCGCGTGCGGGGTCCGCATCGGAGACGTGACTCAACGGGAGAGCCATTAGCCCTGGTCGAAAGCTTGAACGTGGAGGAACAAGTTTCCCCACGGCCGGCAAGAAACTTCGGATTATCTTTCGCCGGGACATTTTAGGGGAATGCGATTCGGCCCCGCTAGAATAGCACCGGAACCGGCATTCCGTTGTCAAGAAACCGTAAAATCCACGACAAATAACCGGTAAACACTATCTCCTTCGGGATAGTTCTGGCGGTGTTCCCCCGTTGGACCGGTTCCCAGTCGGAATGACCAGAGAACGTCGATGCCCCTCTCCCCGGCCCCGCCGTTAATGCAGCGAATTAATTCGACCCCGTATTTTTACGGGACACCGTCTATTTACGGGCGGGGCACGTACATACATACATACGTAAAGGTAGGACGGTCGCAGCTGTTGCGACGTTCAGGCTGAAGCAAGTACGCGGTACGAACTGTGTACCTAATGGGGGGCAATTTACCGGTAGCTCCTGTGCCGTAATTAGTAATGGTGTTTGGTCACACGCGCTCCCAGCCGCGGTGCCGGGCGCGAAGAACATTCGGCCGATATGTTCGCGTTATTTTATAACGACCAGCGCGTCCCAATTAAGCGCGATCGTATTTCCATAATCGCTAATTAACCGAAAATCGCGGCTGTTTAACGAACCGTCCGGGGCGACCCCCCGTCCACGCGGCCGTGATTATTTTTACGTCGCATCGCCTGCGACAGCGTAACGGATTATCAATTAAACCGTCGCGATTGCAACGACGAGACGGCCGACCGACCGTGCGATATGTTCCTGCGAACTTAACGACGCCTCACGATCGATACACGTTCGGGCTCGTATACGGTCGAATGATTTCGGTATTCGAATCTTTGCTGGCTATTTGAACGCCGGGGATGAACCCCGAATACGAAAGTATCTGGGCGTTCGCGGGATTCGAGTAACGCTTCAAAGCTACCATTGTGGTTTACCGCGCTACTACCGTCGGCATTGCCCCGGGCCACGTCACAGGCAAGTGTAGCTAAAGCCTTCCTCTGCCCGACATTGATACTGGCACGTACTTAGATAATTAAACATAAAATTTGGACGATATGGGCGAGGCTGTGGAACATTTGGAATTAGCGTTATATTTCTGCGACGCGCTATACTGGAATGGTGTTGATAATTTTCTTATTTCGAAAGTGGAGGGATCTTATTGTCAGATGGAAGAAGCTGCGTACTGTTTGTATCATGTAGCGTTTCAGTGCTTGAAGTAGTTTTTATTAATATTCGAGAGCCACGTGACAACGAGAAACATGCTTCACTATCTCTCTCAACCCACAGCAACATAAACATACACAATCTTCTCCCATCCGTTCGTAGCAATTTGATCGTTGGTACACGCGTTGGAAGCCTCGCCGAAAGGAGAACCAGAACCACCAGGAGAGCCAGCGCATACTCATCCCCTGTATCAACGAGGCGGCATTGTGCGAGCCGTTCCTTTGTAAAAAGCTGCGGGAAAATAAAGCTGGGTTTCGCGGCGGGACCGTGAAGCACAAGCGGCCTCGCGCAAAATTGTTCGTACTTCCCGCGTCGGTTCAACAAATGAACACACACCCGTTAAATTGCTCCTTTCAGTCTGAAACGCAAAAAAAAACAGGCAGTCCTTCAGGCTCGACGGGACAAGGGTCGCCAGATGAGCGTTGTCGAATCTCGTTCTTGCGCCCCGCCGATTCAATCTTGCGCCCAGTTCGCCCCGTGTTCCATCGCCCCCTTCGGTTGCTTGTATAATTCGCTGGATTCACCCCGTTTAATTTTCCCGCGAAAATCGCTGACCTGCTTCCAAACGGCCCCTAAGCTTTCCGGCGGTACGGCGGATCGCATTGTTCGTCGACGTTTCCGCCGGAAAATGAAGGTTCGTTCTTTTCCCTTCTCGTCGAACTTTCACGTGTTCGCGTTACACGTACGTGTTCGCGGGCCTGGTGTACGAAGTTGTATACGTGTACGCCGCGAACGACGAAACGTAGAAGGAACTTTCTTGATACCTTTATTTCGAAACGTCTGGCAGATGCTGGGAGGATTTAGCCCGAACGTAACAAACAGATAGGGTAAGTTTTTAATTTCTTGGATCCCTATTTTCGCCGGTCAAGTTAACCGGAACGAATATGCAAAGGGAATGGTCCGCAACGAGCTTCCCGAATATAGGATTCGTTTAGGAAAGTTCGTGGAATTTGATACCCCCGATAAGGCTGCGCACCCCGCTTCGAGATTCCCGTCGCCGCCGGTAACTTCTATCGTGTTTGTCTTCATTTGCGACTTGCGTCCCCTCAATTTCCCGGTGACCGTATCCGAATGAAGACGCATTTTTCGGTATATAAAGTTCGCGGAATAATGCGGCGGACGATTGCCGCGGCCTCCATTATTTCCCTCCTTCGAGGGGGTAGAGAAGGGAGAAGTTGTTTGGTAGTTCTGGAGCCGGTGCCATCCCGGAAGGTGTTGTTAGCAATTTTTACACAGACGTCTGGCGAATCGGGACCGCCGTGTCGAAGTTGAGGCGTTGAATAAATAAAATCCCGATATAACTGGTACAAATAGTCCTCTAAAAATACGCTCGCCCAGCCTTCGCTTTAAAGTCTATCTCGCAAGACTTTTGCTCTATTTCTAAACTTCCTCTTACCATGTACTGTTTGCTTTTATTCTCCCACCCACACGTGCACGCGTATACACACGTACATACGCGCACAGGCAGCCACCACTTGACCCTCCTGGCGTGCACGCGCATTCCTTGAATCGTCGGTTTCTAAACATTACATTTATACGTCGCTCGAGGACTCTTGCTCGTGCGTTATTGAATTTGCAAGATCGGGCAGGAGCGTTTATCGTCGATTTCATCGCGCTAGAATCATTCATGCTGCTTCTGCTCTTTTTGTCCTTTTTTTTTTTAAAAAAAAACTCTTGTCATCGTTATCGATTTGCTGGGCTTCTGCTTCGAGGAATTATTCGCTCACTTAGTTGTTCGCGAGTGAAGGGCACTTTTAATTAAGTGGCTACTTTAAATATATTCAAGGCGAAGCGTTTACAAGTGCCACTAGGATTTACGTAAATAGCACTATGTAAAAGGAACACAGGTGGCATCTTTTTTTTACGGATAAAAGATTATATATAAAACTGTACGGGTAATCATTTTTAAGCGTCAGTGCGCTGTAGACCTGAAGGTTAATATTAAGCTTTCGTATTTTTATTTTATCGTATAATATAATATATATTTGCATAAGTTACCATGAAACATTTTGGAACTTGTTTTCATAAACAATCCGACGGAAACAGAGGAATCATTTCACCACTGCAAACATTCGCAAGAAGCATAAGAAATATGTTTGCACTAAAAGAGAAATAAAGCTTATATACCATTCACATCTTGGACAGTTCTCTGTCTTGGATAATTCCGTTTAATCCACTTTACAAAGCCACTCTGGAACAGTGCAACCTTTATTGAACCCATTTTTCTCCGCAGATGATAATACCGGCGTAAAACTAACCATATCCGGTGAATACGTACAGGGTGTTTCACAGAGTAACCGATAAACTTCACCAGGGTTATTCGAGAGGTTATTTTAGGGGACGATTTCTCTTTGTTCTTTAAAATCTATGCAAAATGAAACCATCATTTAAATTGAATATTTCTTTTTTATTTTTATTTTAATTCTCGCGAAGAAGCTGCACGAAGTCAAAAGCCAAAAGTGTATTTTATATTTGAGGGTGTATTTCCTGGTTGAAAGCACCTTTCAACCTCACTATTTTATTTGTTAATGTAGGAATCTTTCTAATAGATGGTTATTAAAGTGCGAAGCTTTATTGGAATGAATGCACAAGTGGATTTAGGAGACAAAAAGAATGTGTCTGCGAAGTAACGAGGTAATAAAGGGAACAGTGTAGTATGATATAAAAGAGGCGTAGAGAAAATCGTGTCGAATATTAGCAAACTTTTTATCCATTTTAATTGTTAATCTTTTACTAAATATTTTTCGCCTCGTACAGCATTAATTATATTTGCGTCGGTTCAACTTTAATATCTTTGTAGCCAATATATCAATATATGATCAGTGTTTCATATGAATTTTCTTAATATTTTCTGCGGTATGTCAGAAATAATTTGTATCACCTTCCAACGGATGAAGTCTTATCAAGTTCTTATACTTTCAGTAACATTAATTTATTTCCTCGATTCAATGACGAATACACGCCGAATCAGGTGAAATTGAAGTGTCTCGCCAAATCGATGCGCGGGAAGAAAGCAAAATTCCGACCCAGTACAGAAACATTAAGAACGCGTCACACGGCATGCTTGCCAAGTACACTCGAATAGTTTTTAAATACTCCGTTACGACACTTAGGAGCCCTCCAGCCCGAGTGGAACGCCACGATAAATTTACAAAAGACCAACCAATTACCTCTCCAAACGTGATTCGCGACGAGCCTCTCGATGAGCGCTCGAATCGGGCGCTCGGTTCGCTGCAACAAAGTTATTCGCGCGAGTCATCCAGTTTTCAGTTCGCTCATCGCATCGCGTGACGTGAATGCGTGATCCGGGGAACACTCTGCGATTCAGCCGCCCGAGGGTCTCGTGTCGCGTTCGCCCTCTCAAAACGCGTGCGGAAAATCGCCAAATGACTTGCAACGCGTCGAATCCCGTACCGGATCCCATTGTTTCGAGACTACGCTCTCGTTCGACGCGTTCCCCTCTCGCGAACCGGAAGGAAAAAGGGGCGCCATGAAGGCAGCGACGAATTTCGCCATCTGCGTCCACGAATTAACCCTTGTCGTCGGCCAATTAGATGTCAAAGGTGACGAAACACGAGCGGCGATAGCTGCTGCACCCCGTTGCACAAGATCACCCCGAAACGTAACCGGCGTGGCCTCGTGAACCGAAGCAATCGTCGCGGCATTCCGGCATGCTGGCTAAATCCAAATTTTACGCTCGATAAACGCTGATCTTCGTTCACACGCATCGCACCAACACCTGTACCCGGGCGGGCACCGCGGGACAGAGGAAGGGAAACGTTGCACCGAGCAACGGACAGAAAAAAAGATCCCGCACGGGTAGCGGAAGAGAACCCGTGTACGTGGGCCGTTGCCGCGGAGTGATCGATAGCACGATCGACCCGTATCGATCCCGGAAGATTTTAATCGATGGACCGTTTAAAATCACCGTGGCCGGGACGGACGGAGATAGAAAGATCGGCCGTACAATGGAGATTAATTCCTTTTCGCGAGAGGGCAAACGGATAGCCATTTACCGGAGGTGTTACTTCCGATCGGCGTCGAACCGGCGAGCTGGTTATATTCATTTTAATCGACTCGAGAGAGGCGAAACGGCACGGCTCAGGAAGCCTGAATGCACACCGGCGTAAAATAACACGGCGTGGCCGAGGTAAGAGGGGACTGCCACTTTAATTCGACTCTTGAATGCCCCATTCGCGGGAGTCTTTTAATAAAGTGCAAATCTCGCGTCATTGAGCCCCGTAACGTTCTCCATTACGGTTTACGTAGTACGGAAGACGGTGCCTCCATTATACCCCCTGCCCGATGAGTATTCTTATTGCGCCAGTGCAATTGTCTCTCGTCGGGTTACCGTCTGGCTGCTTCTCATCCCGTAATCGTCCCCGTCCCGGGCCATTGTTTCAGCAAGCACGTACACCGCGACGTTTCTTTCGTCGCGAACGGGGAAACGCGGCAACGGGGCGCGGGGTACACGGTATAATTATCGATGCGTCCTACCTTTGCCGTCACTGAGTTCCTTTGCTCGTTGCACTGCAAAAATCACGGGCGTAGCACAGACGATCCACCAAACCGTAAACAGCAACATCGTCGTCACTTCAGCGGTGTCGTTCACTATACGTATCCGTTCTTTCTCCGCCTTCTTCTCTTCCTCTCTCCCTCGACGCTTGCCACCTCTATTTTATCCTCGTTATTTTTTTCCCTCCACCGGTTCCTCCTGCCGCGTATCGAATCCGCACCACCGTGTCCACCGGTCCTTTTTATACGATTCGCGGCTGGCGGAGGCTTGAATTCCTGACGAGGGTAAACACAACGCGGACGTTTAATCGACGATCGGCGGGCGGCCGCGAGCGTCCGTTTGAAAGGCGAAAGCGAGGAAAAAACGAGCGGCAAGCAAACGAAAATATTTTGCTCACGGCCAATCGGGCGCCGACGCGAACGACCGGACAGAACTGCGACAAAGGAAACGGGACAATTGCACTCTTGCCCGTCACCCGTCGGCCACCGGGATGCGAATTAGACTTTTCGATTTTCCGCCTCGGGAGATTGCCGGTCGCCCTCGTCGGCCGGCCGACGTTGACGTTAACACGACGCCGCGCAGTTAATAAATAGAGGAAGAGTCCGCAAGCGGCGACGCTGAGTGGCGGAGATAACGCGGAACCGTCACTTTTCGAGACCGGGTCACAGGCAGGAGTTTCGCGAGCGACCCTTCAACTTGAAAACTCGCCGAACGCGGTCGCTCGTGAAACGGACGGATCCTCCAGCGGCCGCTGCTTTCCGCAATTAATTTCCCGCCACTTCGCGTAAATGCCTCGGTTAATTGAGCCCCGAGAATCACCGTCGTATAATTACCGTGTACCGTTTTTTGCCGGCGTTTTTCGACCGGGTTCAATCGTTGAACGCGCGCAGCGTTTTCAGCCAGTGTTCGCCCGGTGTTCACGTGCACCGCACATTCGCCGAATCCTTCCTCGCCTCTTAACGAACCCGGCACCCTCTAACGATCGCGGCGGGTCGACGCCGTTGTATCGAGCCGGCGCGCAATTATTTCCCCGCGAAAAACCAACCGGTCGTATTCGAACGAGATGTTGGAGGAACAGGATACAAGGAGGAATAGCCGCCTCGAAGTCAGCCACGAGGACGGTGAACCATAAGACGCAAGGCGTAAAGTAATTCGGTGAACCGCGAGGACGCTCGAGCCGCGCAGCCGAAAAACGACGACACTTCCGCGATCGACGGCCGATATCCTCAATCCTGTCGCCCAGCGTTTTCGTAAACCGAGTCTGGTCGACGGAAACAGAACGTGCGCAGAGGAAATACGAATGCAGGTGAACGTGCGGGTCCGTTGCTGTCTTCGATCTTCGTTCTCCGATCCCCTCGTTTCGCGAGCAAACAGAAACGTAAACGTCGACGGAACGGAAAAGAAAGAAACCGACTGCACCCGGCCAAAACCTCCAACTCGTTCTCCAATGTATTCCTCGGCGTGCACGATGATTCGTTCCTCGTTGAATCGCGCGCGTACCCGCGCGATCACTCGCGTACCTCTCGATAACGGAAGACGCGCCGCGAGTATAAGGGAGCGCGTGCAGTTGCACCTGGACCGAAACTGAGCAACGAACACGCGGCCCGCGATCGCGAATGCCCGGCGCGCGAGCCGAGACTGCGCCCTCCAACGTTTCCCCATAATGCACGCACACCCCTTGTTCCCCTTCGACACCGCCGACCAGGCCCTCTCCTCGACCCTCTGCCAACGGTACCCTCAGTTGCACTCACAGTCTCAGCCTCACCCTTAGTCGACCGGTGTCTCTCCTTCTCTCGTCGTCTTTCAGCCCGTCGCGATCGAGAAACCGCCGTCCCTGTCTTACCTCTGCCGCAACACCCCCGCGCCATCTCCCTCGCACTTGCACCCTCGATAATTTCAGATTTCTGCGGCTTGACCGAGATACAGCGTCCGCCAGCGTCGCCCGGTCCGATTTAAGGCTGATCCAGAAGCGGGGGCATCGTCGATTCAGGAAAAGGATTACGCCGTTTGTCGTTCTTCGTTCACGGTTCTCGTTCGTAGGGGCGGCGGGGGAGGGTGCAAGCCGCTTTCACCGATTTTCCCCTCGGTGTCTTGCGATTGTCGGCTGAATCGCGTTTTACGGATCAGGCTTCTTCAGGTCGGCCGAGGCTGCGAGGACGAGGGAGTGGATATCGAGGGGTGTTTGGTTTATTGGAGTGTTAGAGTTATTAGAAAGCTTTCGATTTAGGGGTTCGTTATCGCAAAGGACCACGATGGCGGTTTGTAATATGTGGCGCGGTACATGAGATATCTTATGTAGGATTATAGGCATCTTTATCTGACGTGTTGCAGAGCTTCTAGTTTTGGAAATGTCTGCGAAGGATATTTTTTATACATATGTAGTTATTATATTTGGATATTTATAGTAGGCTTGGGTCAGGGTTGTTCGCGGCGATTAATCGCGATTTTTAAGTTACGATTTAATGGGATGTGCCGTGCTTTTTTGTGATTAAAATTACAGTTTTTATGATGGTGGCTTGAAATTTTTGTACATGAATAATGAGTTAACTTTTCGACCACACTGGAAATGTAACGGAAAAATTTGTGAACCAGCATATCACTTTTAAATCAATTTCATTTGGTTTTAAATGAATTATATATACCGCCGGGAATTTTGTATTCGTTTATTTTATATCTATGAGCACATTCCGTCTCGCGTATAAATGAATTTGATATTAATTAAACGTAGGGGTTGATAAAATACGTGTAATAATTGTGTATATTTTTAAACGAATGTAGAATGTTCATTAAAGAAACATCCCAATGTCAATGAAAATTCCAGCGTTACAGATTAAGATCGGAGAAAGTAGTATTCCCCGTCCATGGTCAGACTGCGAGTTTCAACGTACGAAGCCTGTGTCATTCGAAGTAAATCATTTTGTAACATATTACAGTATTTAATTTAAACACTTTTTTGCTCGATTCAAACCTGATAGGTTACACCACTTGAATAAATTCCCTTCGATGTTACACATCAAGAAAAAAAGCAGTGCTATGCATTCATAACTGATATTGTTGGAGCAATATTTTCACGTGATATGCTCTCTGCATCATTCAGACAGCTATAAACGAAATGTACATAGTCGCTTCAACAGATTACCTTCTCGTACTTTTATTTCCCTAAATGGATTGAATAAATTCAACGGAAATTTCATTAAATTAATTTATACCAACCCAGTTAAATTCAATTTGCGATTAATCAATTTCGTTTATTGGGTATATTGCATTAAACTGCTTAAATAATAAATACTGTGGTGCATATATTTTTCTGCTACAATTGTCCGATGTGTTCAAGACTGTCCAATCAACTTTGCACCATACATAAGCACGTACATAGAGTTCATTTTGTCGAAACTTTAAAGAATTTGGGAAATCAATAAGAAAAATTGCAACACTCGATTAACCGCTCCATATATTAACCACTTCATATAAACAAATGTCTTGTATTGTACTACTAATGGGGCTGACTGTACATATTTAAATTCGAATCAAATTCGTCAATTTGATTCCGTTGTTATCATCAACAGTAACCTTCTAGAACTCATTATCAGACAAGATTACATAAGAACGTCTCTTCCCACCATGGAAAGCATTTTACTTTCCCCTTCCCCCCTTCTTCGCAGTAATTATCAAAGAGGAAAGCCGCAGGAAACACGAAGTAAAGTGGGAGAAAAAAGCCTGCCTCGATTCTATAATTGGAATATCGAATTCCGAAAGATTGAAATATTTAAAAAAAATAATCGCCAGGGATAGAGCAGTCCGGTCAGGAAGCGTGGGAATTCTTCGCTGATTATTCTCCGGCAAAGAATCCGAATAAGTCCGTATCGAGGCTCTTTTCTTCCCTTTTCGCAGTTGGGATATTGGATTCCGAGTTATTGAAATGTTGGCAGGGATGGAACTGGCCCCGTTGCCCGGCACGATGGCCCCACAATTTCGTCCATTGATCTTCCCCCTGATATACATCGGTTTTGAAAATTTGTACCCTCGTTAATCGTCCACGTAAATCATGCTGGATCTCATTCTGCGTCCCGATTCCCGTGCTCTCTGGCCGGTCGAAGTTTCCACGAAGTGTCCGTGATATAACTTACTGTTAGTTGGAAGGATTCATATCGCCCAGCGGCGGCAAACGTACGCAGTAAAGAAAACGCAAAGACACTCGTCGCGAGAGCGGGGAAAATACTTTTCCTCCCCTTTGTGCTTGCATACGTTGGTCGAAGGTAAAGTAAAAGCGCGGCTGGCTTGTCGCAAGCACATGCCCTTCCTCCACGTATCGCAATAAGTACCATTGCATGGATCTTGAGTCTCGTCGTGGAACGAAATTCCTTGTTACGCTCTTCGTCGCGGCGCACACGCTTCTCTCGGGCGTCCATCTCCACGTCGTTTCTCCGCTCTTTTAGCTTTTCCGTTTTTCGCCCTTCTCCGCGATCGACGACAAGATTTATCGTTCGCGCAATTTCCCCGTGGACGGGGCCAAGGATGGGTCCTCGTCCTTTCTTCTGACCGTGTATACGGGATCGTCCCTCTCTTTGATGAAAGGCAGCGAATTTTTCTGGATTTCAAGAGAACTGCCCCGACCGAGATATGGCCGAGTGAAACCATCCAGAAAGACGGGGCGATTTTTGCCGTTGGTCTGGAATACTGTGCCCTTTTGGCACAGCCCAGTGTGACATACTACACGTGTACCGAATACAGTTTCGAGGTATATCTCTTTGTCGGTGGCATGAATAAATTCCGCAGTAAAAATCACAGTGGTCGAATCGAGAAATAACTAGGGACGTTAATTAAGTACATATTGGGTAATCGTTCGTCGATTGGTGCGTACGTGCCAGATGGCTGGACGATTTGATCAGCGTTTTCATAAATATTCGACGTGCAGGTGAAAGACGTATTGGCTCTGGTGTGGGTAAGCACTAGGTCCAAGAGTAAGCCACGATAAATCCGACGTTCCACGAATGCTCGGATCGGCTATAAATCGAGATCGACCACCTATGTGGCCGGCTTTCTGGATATGGAATGTTAAACGTATATCCAAACGTGTTCCTCTATAATGCGTGGCCCAACGCGAGCGTGCAAGTTTACGACACCACTTCGCTATAACTAATCGGTAGATCTCGAAATATGAACTAGACGTGCTACTGAATTCTGAAGATGGAAATTGTTGGATGAAATATCCACGATCGAGATGGACATTATCTGAGGAACAATGGGTAGTTTTGGTTTATAGGGCGTGGGATGAATTATTTTACGGTTCGAATAAATACGAAGATAGCTCGTTTTTTAATAAATACTGTTTCCTACGAATTCGAGGCTTGATTTTTGTATTGGCTATTTGGACGTGGATTCGGCTTATAAATGGGAAAACAAAGTGCTAGAGAATTCATTCAACCGATCGTATTCAGTTCCATTGAAATAACGACGTTGATACGTACAGGTAAGCAGAGCAAAATACATACGAAGATATCTATGTATTATGTTGCTCGATGAAAATTCTCAAGTATTGCCGGGGTACCTTAATATTTTGTTCGTTGTGTAAAACCCGTGCCTGGTTAAAAGTTTGTTACATTTCATAATGCTTTAGAGGCCACTGCTTGCTTATCAATAATAATATCAAGAATTCCCAATACCACCAACTTAGCCTAATAATATTATTTGAGAAAAAGACAATTTACTGGTTGTCAGCAGCTATTAATACGTAACTGACGAAAGAAAATACCATATCGGCCAAAATTATTTGAATTAAACGAGCACCTGTATACTCGGTTATAAAAAGAAATTACGAATTCCCTGAAAAAATATCGGCATCCCTTGTCTTTCAACGAAAAAGATGGCAACAAGCAGATGAAAGGGACATTTTTCAACACTTCGCTTTATCGCTTTCCCTCTTCGTTCCTCGACTTCCGCGGCCGCGCGTAGCATTGCGTTACAGCATATAATCGTAAGAAACTCGTGGAGAAAAAGTTCTCAAAAGTTCGCCCTTTTCTTTCCCCAGCGCCAGCGATACTCTTGGAAATTCTAGATACATCGTCGAAATTGAAGCTCTCCAACTCTCCTCGCCCCCTCGCCACCCGCCCCTCGTTCCCACGCCATCCGTTGCCACCGATTGCCCAGGAACTTCCGCAAATTTCAGCGTTTATTCTCTGGAGAAATTGATGGGACGCGAGGCTGGAATAAATTGCAGGCTGCAACTTCGGTACGTAAACCAGCGACACGGATTAACGAAATACTACCCCGTTTCGTTTAGCGGCGTAGACAGCGATCTTACATCCAGTTATATACATAAACCTCGCCCGAACGAACCGCCCAGACATCGAATAAAAAAGTCTTTGAAGCCACGCGAGCGTCTCGTCCGCGACGATCGCCGGGGCATCGTTATCGCACTCATTTAAAAAAGACTCGCAAACCAACGCGCAACGATCTCGACGAAAAAACGGAACATATCTCCACCGGATTCATCTCTAGCTCGACATTCGAGTCAAGCGAACTGTCCCCCGCGCAAACTCCATATCATTGTAACTCGTTTCACTGTAACTCGTCGCAACAGTGAACGCGCCGACGGAACCCGATTTGCCTGGCGGCCACGGGCGAGAAGGCGAGCTAGTTGGCCGTACGCGGTGTGCACAGAACGCGTATTAATCCGGGCGAAATGGAAGGGCGACGACGAAACGGGGAAAGACAGTGAGGGGCGAAGGGGCCGAGACAGCGAAGGGGACAGATTATACAGGGCACGGATCGGATCACGGTACGCTGAGCGTCATTAAGCGCGGTTCGCGTATCCGTGAGATCCACCGTGGGGCATAATGCAATTGGCCGATCGCAATCGAGCCGAATTAATCGCGAGCCTTAAACCGGCAGCCCTTGACGTGGAAGCCACTCGTGGCCGTTCATTCGTTATAATTTGCTTCTGATGCGACAAACGGACCGTATCGCCGGTCCGGCTACGATGCACGACGACGCTGGGAAACGTCGACGATCGGCGAACGCAGTCGCGACGGTCGATATTCGCGATCTAGGACGCAAATCGGGACAATACCGTCTGTACCGTGGCGATCCACCGGCTTGCCCCCCCCCCCCGCCGTTCCGGAGTTTCCAAACAGAGTGTAAAAAATAAATTCGATTAGCTCTGCGAATCGGTCGGGCCACGTACACGCCGCGTCGAACCCGTCAGGATTGATGGCGACGGGGAAAACGGCCCTGTCACGGGCCGAAAAATGATTGATTGCGTCCACTGTACATTATTGTTACGCGTCCCCTATGCTGGAAAAACGTTCCATTAAAGGTTGATTCTAGTGTGGAAATTTTTGTCCCGTCCTTCTGCGGCCGATCTTTTTGCGGGAAAACCCGCGATGTCCTTTTCCAGTCGACATTTCAGGCTATATTTGCAAACGTTTCATTTATATGAGGAAGATTCGTTTTGTCGGGGATACAGTTCAATTCCGGCCGCTTTGGTTATTCGCAATTGAAGAAATTGAAAGATTGTTAATTAGGACGAGCTTGGCTGTATCAAGACTTGTAACGCAAGAAAGAAGTCGATAGATCAATATAATTTATATGTGGTATATTTATGCTTTGCACATATATTTTTTCTTTTTCTTTTCGCATTCCATTAATGCAATTCTTGTAACTGTTATAAATAGCGAA
The DNA here is from genome assembly GCA_907165295.1 of Nomada fabriciana. Lineage (NCBI taxonomy): Eukaryota > Metazoa > Arthropoda > Insecta > Hymenoptera > Apidae > Nomada > Nomada fabriciana. The sequence continues at coordinate 3,603,105 of OU015692.1, read as the reverse complement.
TAAAAATGGCGAAAGAATTAATGTCTCGCGGTAGCTGCCGGCACCATTGCCACACGGACTATCGTTTTCGTTTAAATTCACAACCTTTGTACCTGCAATCGTTCTCAGAGCTACGCCGGAGCGCTTTTCGCCCAACTTCGAATTCCAACGGCGGGGTTGGAGCGGGGGGTGGCGCTTGGAAATCGCCCGATTGAGAGACGGGGCCAGCGATGGTGAACGAGTCGGTCTAGGTTGATATACCTTTTTGGTTTCGCTTGTTTATTCGCAGAAGTATCTTTGATGAAACTTTGAGCTTAATTCCCTCGCAGCAACGGCGTAAGACGTTGATGAAAGTTATGTAAATCCTTTCCAGCCTGCGATAAATAAGATTCGCAAGTCGGATTATTTGCGTTTTATACGAGCCAATGCAGCGAACCCTGTGCATGACGTTCGTTCTGTTTCTTTTAGTCCGTTAAACGGCAATGGGGCCGTCGGTATGACGATCGTTTCTAGCTTAAAATTTCATTTTCTTTCAGGCCATTACCTCGTCAAATGTTGAAAGTACAGTTAGTGCTTTTATTGCAGTCGTTTCGCAGTTTACTTTATCGCGACGCTTGCGGTTTTTTTTATAGTAGACGCATCTGTGTTTGTAATGGAATATTTTGGAGACATTGTTGTAAACGTTAATGTTACACGTATGCGAGGGAACGCCGTAAATTTAATGGTTAATTTTATAATGTTTATACGAGTATCTCGCGCACTATAAGTAGCTATTAAATCAATGTGATATTTTTGCATGTTTGTTATTTTAAATGTGAGGCAGACATTGATTTTGGTGCACGCAATACTTTAATGATTCGACGTGCATTTAGCAGTGGAATACTCACGTTGTATAGCTTAATTAATATTAGTTATAGTCTAGCAAGATCTATCCAATTGGCTGGAAGAAAGTACGAGTCAGTGCAACTGAATTGTGGTTAATCAACGGATATCACTGAAAAAGTGAAAAATATAACTTTCCTTATACAGGGTGTCCCCTAACTACCGCAACATCGGGAAATGGGGGGTAGCTGAGGTGATTCTGAACAACTTTTTCCTTGACCAAAATGTTGTTTGAAGCTTCGTTTTTGAGTTATTAAACAAAAACACTGCCCAATTAGAGCGCTCGAAATCCCGGGACTCAGGCGCGCAACGTTTTGTGGCGCTTCGTCGTGTACGGGGGCCTCGACGGTATCGAGAGAATCGTACGGCAAATGTTACATCGTCTTTAAGCGAGGCTAATGTGGAACGTTTGGTTATCAAATAATGAGAAATAAACTAATCGTTGTTCATTAATAAGAAATAAACTAATTATTCTTTTAATTAAGCGAGCAGAGTCGTGGTCGCGAAAGAACGCATTGCCACGCCGTGTTACATCGTCTTTAAGCAGGGATAATGTGGAATATTTGGTTATTCGGGAATAAGAAATAAACTAATAAATCGTTTAATAACTGTGTCCGATACTTTATTCGTCATCCGAAAGGAATAAAGTGTTTTAATACTTATGAAACACTTACCCATTCGTGCACGAATTAACCTGCTTCGACTCAGCAGCGGATGTTACGGCCGGCTCGATGAACTCACTTCACTATCACTTTCATTGCACAGCCATTTTAATATCCAATGTAAGATTTTAAGATGGTGCGACAGGATTTATTATTCTCACGTGTAACGAAGTTGGTCACTCACTCACGAACGAATTCAGGACTGTGTAATGAAAATTTGATCTCACTCGCGAATCAAGATTTATTCGATTTATTCCTCCGATCCGAACGTCTCTGCGGTCGATACAAAACTGATAGATTTGCGAAGCATTCGCTTGCACACGCACAGACACATGTTCGTTTCGGTAGTCCACATTCTTGTGTCCACCGTAATACCGCGTCGTAGGACACGGGCAGTTGTAAATAAACAGACGCCAAGGACAACGAAGTTTTTCTCTTCCAAAGACCACCAAGTCCTCACTACCAATTGAACGCGCCCTCCTTTTTTGCTAAACCAAGGTATTACGGTGGACACAAGAATGTGGGCTACCGAAACGAACATGTGTCTGTGCGTGTGCGTGTGCAAGCGAATGCTTAGCAAATCTATCAGTTTTGTATCGACCGCAGAGACGTTCGGATCGGAGGAATAAATCGAATAAATCTTGATTCGCGAGTGAGATCAAATTTTCATTACACAGTACTGAATTCGTTCGTGAGTGAGTGACCAACTTCGTTACACGTGAGAATAATAAATCCTGTCGCACCATCTTAAAATCTTACATTGGATATTAAAATGGCTGTGCAATGAAAGTGATAGTGAAGTGAGTTCATCGAGCCGGCCGTAACATCCGCTGTTGAGTCGAAGCAGGTTAATTCGTGCACGAATGGGTAAGTGTTTCATAAGTATTAAAACACTTTATTCCTTTCGGATGACGAATAAAAGTATCGGACACAGTTATTAAACGATTTATTAGTTTATTTCTTATTCCCGAATAACCAAATATTCCACATTATCCCTGCTTAAAGACAATGTAACACGGCGTGTCAATGCGTTCTTTCGCGACCACGACTCCGCTCGCTTAAATAAAATAATAAATAGTTTATTTCTTATTAATGAACAACGATTACTTTATTTCTCATTATTTAATAACCAAACGTTCCACATTAGCCTCGCTTAAAGACGATGTAACATTTGCCGTACGATTCTCTCGATACCGTCGAGGCCCCCGTACACGACGAAGCGCCACAAAACGTTGCGCGCCTGAGTCCCGGGATTTCGAGCGCTCTAATTGGGCAGTGTTTTTGTTTAATAACTCAAAAACGAAGCTTCAAACAACATTTTGGTCAAGGAAAAATTTGTTCAGAATCACCTCAGCTACCCCCCATTTCCCGATGTTGCGGTAGTTACGGGACACCCTGTATAATGCGCGGTATAGGAATTGTAAACATTTATCTTGCAAGTACTAGATAACTATATACTCTGTTCAGTAACTGAACTAAATGATTGCGGCAATTTTGTGGCACAATAATTGTCTTCATTTGAATCGCAGCGTTAGCCAATGGCTGTGTGGCAGATTCAGTATAAGAGCAACGGAAGTAGGAGTTCGTCTTCGCTCTAAGTGTTCCGGTACCACGTCGACCTGGAAGCTCTTAGGTACGACTTGTAACAACCTATCGAACGCTTCACTAACCCACGAGTCTGAGAACCGTTCGATGGAAAACCTTCGTCCGTACCTAACGGCACAAGAAGGACTCTAATACCCCTTGGTTAAAAGAAAGAAAGAAAAAAAGAAGAAAACTCGAGCGAAAGAGTTTTCTTCAATAAATGGTCAGATTTTATGGCCAGATATCTATCATTCAATCAGTTCTTTGTGACAACTTCTACCATTAATGCTTGATAACTTATATAATGTTTATCACCAAAATTTTTTATTATTGATTTGTACGGCGTATTATTATTATCATTATTCTTATACAAAATTATTGTACCAAAGTGCGTTTCCCTCTATCATTTGTATTACTTAAAACTAAGATAATCAAGCTACACATGTGGTCCAGCAAAATTCCACATCGAATTGAAAATAATATATTGAATATTAAAACGTTCCCTTTCCAATAGCACAAACGACACAATGAAATTCATAAATATATATAACACATTGCCAGACGTTCCAAAAGTACTCCGAAATGTTCCAGCAGATCCGGTGCCAGATAATAATAGCAAAAACACAACGGTCGCATCAAATCTCGCCGGGAACGCTCGCCTTCTCGTACGGCAATTCGTAAACGCGTATCATATTCAAACGTCGTGAACTTTTAACCACGTTACGTTCACGTCGCGGGTTTCATGGTTTAGCCGGCCCCACAAGTAGTATAATACGCTCCATTAAATTTACGAACGTTTTTGGAGCCAGCCACGGTGCCTTCTCCAACAAGTCGGATACGATGCGAGGCACGGCTTCGCCGGGCGGGCATTATCGATGTCGCGCCGCGCTGTTCGAAAGAGCGTGCGACGAAATAGGTCAGGGATAAATAAGTATTAGGGGGCGAAGAATAAAATATGGCCGGTGTGCTCAGGTGTAAAGTCGGGTGGCGCCGCCGGTAAATCGAGGCTGAAATCGTGGCGGCGAGATAAATTTCGCGTGGCACGGAGAGGGGGGCAGAATGATTGGGGTGGTTGGGCTAGGAAACGATGAAATAATTAATAAGCACCCCAAGGGCTCTCAGGTTCTCGCGTACCTGAAAGACTGCGACCTCAAATTGCATCGGGGAAATGTTGCCGCTGCAAGAAATTGGATGGAGGGCACCGGTTCGCGGGGCACGGAACGTTCAGGAGCCGCCCAGTGAATTAAAGTAGTTACTCGAAAACTTGCAATTCAATCTTATACCTCGTTGGCCTCGAAAGCTCGATAAATATGACAAGAGCAATATCGCGTTCAAACAGAGCCAGCCGCGCCGGGGCGAATTGGAGGATGGCGAATTTTGTCTTTCGAGGGCTGTTAATGGTTAATTGCTGGACGGAAGGGGTAGTTCGTTTTTCTTGCCAGTCTCGGGGAACGTGGGGAAGTTTGTAATAGTTTGAAAGATTTATCTGCGGGTACGTGTACTTCGTTTTCAGTGCCGAGGATGTTGGAAATGTAGTGTACTCGGAATCGCGTTGGATAGTAATGCATTGAGCGACTATTATCGTGGGAGTTTATATTCCGAGGAAGCGGGCGAGAGTTATTCGGTTCGGATAGAGCATTGAATCAGTTAGTATGGAATAATTATTTTACATTGGATTTGATATAGGCTTCATATTGATAGAAGTATTCAATTGCATAATAATTCATTGATACAACGGAGTGTTCAAAGTATATGTATAAACGCTTGCACGTATAGAAATGGATTCAATATAAATATTTAACGTGCCAGATTAAAAATTAATGTGCCCAAATTTTAAACAAAATTTAAATGGATGAAAGGTATTTCAAAGTTCCTTGTTGCACATTTTCTTGACTTACTTTTAATTCTTTCAAGTATTATACATATAATAGTAGCTTGCAAGTGGTTCCAGATTATTGGTATTATTTTTTTCTACTAAATGTCGAAATTACAAGCGGAAGAATCGTATTTTTTTTTATCTATGATGTAGGTAGCCGACTAATATTATCATACATTGTAGTTCAGGAGCAGATATATCGAAAGTTCGATCGTCGTGTTACCGTAGCACCCGTTCAAAAAGCTATAAAGAGATACGGAAAGTGAAGCTATGGAACGTTATAGAAAGGAAAGTTACGGGAAGCTATAGAGAGTGAAGCCATAGAAAGCTTTCTCAAATCCATGGTATCGAGAACTCGAGGATGGTAGGTAAATGGAATTCAGAAACTGGTCGGCAAAGGTGCTTTGACTAAACACTCTTGAGATGTGCTATGGCGATATACATACGTACAATAGTTCGTGTACAGTGCGCACCTGTACTGCAGTAAAATTCTTGTACTACTGTACGTACAGTTCTTCCGGTAAGTTAATAGCACGAAAGTTTGACGCTGAGGGATACCTGTGAGCTGGATAACGTAAAGTAAAACTTGAATGACGATATTATTCATATTTTTGTAATCTCAAAAATGAATCTTTCGTATGTTTGTTCCTACCCAACGTGACCCTGGCTCGCACCGAAAAGATAAAAACCATTTTACCTAGCTCCCGAATGATAAAAAGATTTTAACATTCGCCACCCCGATCTGTCAATAATATTACAAAAACGATTCACGATTTCCCCACTTTTGCTGCTAACGAGCTTCCCGTCGTTTCTTGTTCGCGAAACGCACCGCCTCCGGAGGCAAGCAAACGTCTGCGCGGCAGATGTAAGTTGCAAGAAGACGTTTAATATCCTTTGGTACATTAAATCAGGCATTAACAGCCGGGCATCACGGTCATTTACAAAGGAATTAAGCAATGCGCCGTGTAGAAGCGGCTTGCTCGGCTCATTAAATAAAGATCAGCACGTCTCGTCGGTTTCAATTCTGCCGAACTCTGGCATGGACACCGCGGATGAAGGGTGGAGAGAAATTCCGAGTTCCATTAAAGACATCATCGTTAATATTCCAAGCCGCGCGAAAAGATTAATGCGTCCTCCCCGCGTTTTCCATCTCGTGGAAACTTTTCATCCGCTTCGTCCTACGACGAAATGCTTCCGCGTCGTCGACGAAGGTCAACTTCATAATCTCCTTAACATACCACCGCCGACGAACCCTTTCCGCTTCTAATATCTAACCAGTGCGTTCGATAACAACTACCTGGCTTTCGCCCGTCGAATATGCGGCCCAATTAAAATTAACAGCAGGCACGGTTGTTACACGCAGTCGCAGCTCTGTGAAGACTATTTCTCTAATTCGCGGATCGCTGACCAAACAGAGAAAGGATAGAATGATAACCGCGGCGGCCAGGCGGCGGAACTTTTTCTCCGGCAAGCGGGAATAATTTGAATAGTCGCCCCAATGACGAGAAACTTTCTCCAGGGCGTAGCCGGCCCTCGAATCGACCGCATATCATTATCAGTTCACTCCACGATCCTTGCTCGTTTTCTCTGGTGATCTTTTTACCCGAGCCGAACTGCACGACGAAGCTGCTCCCTGCTCGGCTAGCTGATTCCGCCTCGCGATTCCTCCTCGGACGCTCTCTCAATTGGAAGGAAAATCTGATTCGATTCAGTCCCGTTCTAATTTAAAGCTTGCCCCTGCATCGTGAACAGATACCGTGCCCTCCGACTCCCATCGCCTCGACCGCAACTCTGACATCTCATTTCGCATTTTCGGCGATGCTCTCGTTTCGTTATCGCAATCATTTCGCTCATAACTCAGACTGGCCTCGATAATTAGAGATTTGAATAATGCCGGATAGTTGCCGGGGCGAGCGTGATCGAGCGGGCAAACTTTTTATCCGTCCACTGTCGGGGGACTCATTGAATGCATAATAATGCCGCGATGTAACACAAACGATGCTCGAGTATTAAGCGTTAGGTTAGTATCGTGGCGGGGAATCATTTTAAAGGGTATAATATGAAGATTGGATAAACTTGCCGTAATGTAATGCATTTTTATTACACGATTGGGCTCATGCACCGGAACCATAAATATGGAAAGTATTAATTTTCGACTGTTTACAGAGGTAGGATGAATTTCTACGGTTTTTCAGTGGAATATCGTGTTACACTCTTCAGGTCCGACGTAGAAGCTGATATACCCGAGAATATTGTTTAACAAATTTTATATTCAGAATTATCTGATTACATTTTAGTTCCAGTTGTAAATATCTATATTCCATCGAATTTCTCATTAATGGTATTTTTTATATTCGTAGATTTTTCCAAGGAGAATATCGTAAATCCCAATAATTGCCGGATTGCTAATGACATTGCTGAGCTTTAAAATTATAATATTTAGAACGATATTTTACCTACATAAACATAAGTTACATAAGTTACATAAGTAACGATCACAAAACAATCGCGCTATTTCCAGCACAATCATTTTGCGTAACAAAGTGCACGCGCCTAACGCACAAATACAAAAGAAACACTCATCTCCGCTCGAGGGGGCCGTCCAACAGGTAATGAGGTAAAATAATTGAACTGCTTGGTGTTAATTTCATAGTCACGGTGAATAAGACGCCCTCGTCGAACAACGCAGCTGGCCGGTTATCGATTCCCCGAGGTAATTAGGAATTTCAATTTTAATTTCTAATTACGCTAGACGCGGCAAACGGTCCGGCCAATGAGGGATAAGAGAGAGAGAGCAGCACGGCCGGTCTTCTTACATCCGGGCTTCTATGGCCCTCGATGAAATAACTTGAGTCGAGCCCTCTAATTAATACAGAAAAACTATCTTTCTGACTTCAGCACGAAAGCTTTCATTAAACGTCGAGGGAACCCGCAAGTCGTAGCTGGTGTACAGGCGAAGTAGACAGAAAAAAGGAGCGATACAAAGAGGAAAGGAAAGGGAGAAACAGGGGGCGCAGAAGGGGGGACAGGCTGGTGGAGCTTTTGCAGTAAGAAGCAGGGTAAGGAGTAAAGTGGCGAGGGGGGTTGGTGCGGAGGGTGGTGGGCGGAGGGGTATACATATACAGCTCACGTTGCGGTCTCTTCCGGCGCCCCCGGAACAAACAGAATGAAGGCTCCCGCCTTTGTGCGCCATAACCCGATCTCTTTATCGCGGGAAATATTCTTTAAGCGTAGAAAATAAAACAGGAGTAAAAGTTCGGGTAGTGAATGGTGCTTGTAGGGATCTGGCAGGCGAAAGAACAAGCAAACGATGAGACGGTGAAGAATAAAAAAAAAGGGATATCAAGAAGCTGACGACTGCGGGGAACTGGGGAAAGGATAGGAACGGTAAACAGGAGGAAAGGTGAAGAAGAAAAAGGGGAAGGAAGAAACGAATGCAAAGGGCGGGCACGAAAAAGTGCAAGGGGAAACTGATGGAAAGAAAGAAGCGAAAGGAGAGTGGGCGAGAGTGAAAGAGGAAAGGGGATTGAAATGATGATGCGGGCACCATGCTGCGGGCGTAACGATTCCGGCAAAGGGGAGGAAGACATTGCCTGTAACAGTAGGTAACAAGGAAAGCAGGTAGGTAGGTAGATAGGTCGTGCCGCGAGTACGGTGGTGTGTAATGCGTATGCGCGTGTAGAACATTCGCAAACAGATGAGTAAATAGGCTCGTCATAATATGGGCTTGCAGTAGCGGCTAAAGTTTTTGTGACGTGTACCAATGCGAGAAGTATTAGCCCTGCAGCATGGATTCTAAATTAATGTATCTCCCAGCTGCCCCGCCGTACCTTTGCTGGGCTCACATATAATTGCAAACATTTCCACAACCGCAATATCGCCATTCGACAAATCCAACAGACCCCATCAAAATGAGAGCCATGCCTACGAAAAGGGACAGGTATCCGTCAGGCCCATTCCGTTCGAGGAACGAGCGCAAAGCGGTATACTCGTCGCAAGAAAGGGAAAAAGAAGCGACAGCATCGGCTGTACAAGGTGATTAAACGGAGGGACGGGTTGTACTTGTTCGTTGTCGTGGGTTCGTCTTGCTGACGTTCTTGCCGACGGGATCGTCGGCTGGCACGCGGGGCAACTTAAGTGCCCTTTAATGTCGGCCACGCGTGTACGTCGCAACAACCAGCACGGGCCGGTGTTTGCGTCGTCCTAACGATGCGCGGGGCATAGTTCCGGCAACTATTTTCGGGAAATCAGTCCATGGCGGACGCGCGTGTCAGCGTTAACGTGCAAATAATTTCGGATTACCAGCGGACGAAAATTCCAGGTACAGGGCACGTATGCGCAATCGTTGGAGACGAATCGTGATCAAACTGGAACGCGCGACGTGCCAGCCGGTAGACAGTAACGAGGCCGCTGTTGTCGGCAAAAAGAAAATACGGGATGCAATTCCCGGAGAGCTTTTCCATTTAACGGGGATGCGCGTGTGCGATGTCGCTGGGAAGCGCTGGTGATTTTTTCCCCCTTTTTTTTTTGTTCGTTCTTTTTTTTGTCACTTCCCAATCCTGTTACAGGCAATAAGACCAACAAGCTGACCCTTAATATTCATACAGGCTTTAAGGGTGCTGCGATATTGGGCTTCGACGGGTTACAGCGGCGAGTTTGGAGGGAAATATTTGGCGAGTACAGTGGAAGAATACCGAACCGAATAATTGGAAAGTAATGTAGGTGATTAGGCAATGGTATTGCAAGACTTATTGCATAGGAAGAATGATTATTTGAGAGTACTAGAAATTTCATGGGACAGATGGAAAACAATGATTTATTTTGAGTTTTTTCAATGTTCATACGTTGCTTCAAGTAACTACCTGATCAATTGATTTAATTAAAATATGTTTGTTCTAATACAGATACAATGCTTTATAATAATGAAGTAGTCAAACATATTCGACTCGAATCATTTCTAATACAATCCTACGATTGCAAGTAATGTACCGTAATATTTACTATGCTCTTTATGCTAATAAATTTACGATCGTTTAAAAAGTAATATTTGCAATTACGTTCAGGGATGCGTGCTCTAACGTTTGCTGTTCAGAAGGTTCGAATTAACACATTTTGTAACCACAAACGGACTCGTTTCTGCACTCTGGAAAATTTACCCAAACTCCATTCGTTCTTGGAAATTTTAACGTTAATTTTAACAGGGCCGTGTAATTACGCAAAGCACCGCGATTACGCAACACTTGCACCGTGACTTTGTATTTAAATGGGAGAATCTAGTTCTCTAAACTTCTTTCCAAACAATTATCCCCCACTCGGGCCGATTTAATTATCACAGAAGCAGTGGCGGTGTAACATTTAATTATGCATTCCCAGCTCACTTAAATTCACGTATTACTGAATCTCGTAACGCTACAAAATTTTTTAATATACGCAGAAAGCAGCGCGTTAATTCTACAAGCTGCGCGAAGAAACTGAATCAAGTAAATATTAGTTCTACAACAATGTTTACCAACATGTTTCCAATGCGATCTTAGCGAAATTCATCAAACAGCATCGAGCAAAACAATTCCTCAACGAAATATGTCATAAAGCTACAGCGGTCGACAATTCCTTTACTCGATAACATAGATAGTTTATATTTCTCCGTTGTTACATTGTTGCTACTTCATTCTATTAGACGCTAAACTTTATTTCCTGCCACTGTACGGTCGAATGCAATCAGTCACTCCGCCAGCTTCATTTTCCTCGTCGCGTTAAGCAGACAATAATCCCCCTATCAGCCGGCCAATTCAATTTCTCCCAAATTAGATATTAAGTCCAAAGCAAATTCGACAGTGGCGTAACCAACTTAAGCGAAGTAACCCACTCGAACAAACCCCCTGCTAATTTCCCCGAATCTTCGCCGACGCTTTTCACCCTCCTTTAGGCAAATCGCGCAAACACTCTCGCGTCAACCGCTTACTCCTTTAGCGCCGGAACGAGAGGAAGTCAACGATTTTCCAGCTACAAGTAGCAACTTGACGAAACACGAAGAAAGCACCGGCAGTGTCCCGGTTCTGAGAAACAGAACATTTCCGTCGTGGACTCTGTTTATATTCATATTCTGTGCATGAAAAGGACCGTGGTCATTCAGAAATTAAATCGCGGTTTAATCATTGTTAATTATTACTTAATCCGTATACTTGTCCCAACCCTTACAAACGAAAGATTAAACGTCGACGTGTCGTCAACGAATGCGGTTACCCCGTGTGCCTGTTGGCCCACACGTCCACGTCACACGGCTGACCGTGTAACACAAGCACGAGCAAACTCGTGCACACACGTACACAGAGGCTTTGTCTCCTCGAGGTAAGTAAGGGACGGCGGCGGGCTGAAAGGCTTCTAATTACATCGCGGAATTAACTTCGTAAAACGCCGGAGACGTCGTGGGATACGACGACTTAAAGGGGCGACGCGCGTCGCAGAACAATGCCTCGTTTCCGTGGACCTTTGAGAAGCAAATTGGACGCGAACCATAAACAGAATTATCCCTCCCATGTGACGCGGGACATTTTCTATCGAATCGAACGGCGGCTCAGCGACTCGAGTAATTGATACCGTGATGAATTTGCACGGGAAAGATACCGATAACGTTGCGTACATCGATTGCCATGGGAACGGTGTGGAATTAAGTGGATTCCTATTATACAAAGTGATAAGAAAATACTCCGAAACTTTGAGGGTTTATAGTGACAGCCGAGATGAACAATACTTTCGATGCAGAAGTAACTTTTGTTGAAGCGACCACTGTGTGGAAGATAAACGTAAGTGGTTGCAGTTAAGTCTACTTATTTCTGCACCGTTGCGCCTGTAGATGTGTGCGAGAAGTCGCGTAATTGCGCGACGAGAATGTACGCTTTTACAGTGTCTTTACTGTAAATTTATACATACAGTAGGGACGACTTGAAGCGTGATACCGTAACGACTAGCGGACGGGTTGAAGTTAGATTTATTTGTAATTCGACTGGTCGGTTGGTTGGAGACCGAACTGAACTTGGATTGCGCCAGGTGGGGACATAATTTAAATTTCATCTCTTGCGTACTCGGTGTATACGTGTATACTATGTACACTCCGATCGTGGAGTGGATATAGCATATTTAATGGATATTATTACCTTAGGAGGGTGGAATGACAGGGTCGCCCCATATGCATAAGCGTTACAGGTATGCTTAATTTATCGCGGCGTGAGCATAAGGGTCGAAAAATTATTCAACATATTTCTTTCTTGCCCATACATTTATGGTGTAACGAGTAATTACAGCTGGACCGATTTCATGGTTAGGTAATGTAACCATTATTACTGGACCTCGTCTATTTCAACGTAACATAACAGTGAAATGCATTGTTATCACTATTGCAGGAGTAATTTATGAAATGAGACTTTTGTTCCTGTTTTAATGTAACTATAATATATTAAGTATAATATAGCCATGTAATTTATAGTAGTAATCAATATTTTGTAACAACTGAATTATAATGTAGCTTACGATAGTTGGGTCATTGCACGGGTACAAAAAAGAGTACGCAGTTCATAGCTGTCAGAAGGTAACATAGAATATCCTACGTTAATCGACGTTTCGTGCTACAATTACCGGTTATCCAAATAATTTGCATCAATTTAGTTGTGCAACGTTTAATATAAGAACGATACGGACATTTAATTCATCAAACTCACTAAATGCTTAAACGCAGGTCTATTAGGAAATTACAGTGTAGTGGCAGGTATACTAATTGCAAGTTTAGTACACGTAATGAATCTTCTCGCCCTCAAGTTGCTGTACAGTATTCTATTGCCGCAATCATAGGAGAGCATTAATTATGTTCCATGTATTATCGTAGTAATTTGAGAATACTAATAGTGAGTAAAGTATATTTGAATTATGCAACTAGCAATTATGTACCTCGTTAATTATTATTGCATTAAGCTTGTATGATGTAAATACTTGATGGATAAAACGTTGAGGATTGTATAATATTCCACAGAAGATTTGATTGGTTAGTGAAAAATAGCTGAACACGTACAAATATTAATACGTCTGTTTGATATTTAATAATTATGTAAATAATGATGCTTAAGACTGTTCAAATTCGATATGCAATTCTAATGAAGATTTTCTAAAATTACAGCAAACGTAGTGGCATCCCTTCGCGAGACAAGTTTATCCCAGCTGTAAACAAACCGACCTAATTTCCTCTTTTTAGAGCATGCACTTCAAGAATCTACTTCAAGTTTCTGTATGAATTTTGCATGACCATACCGCCCCCTTCAAACTATATGCTGTAACTTACAACGATACCGCATCATTAAAGTATTAACTTGCAAACTTATACACTGTTGCTTTATACCTTGTTCACGAAAACCCATTCTGCATTTCAGTATACCGTTGACTCACTTAATCCCTGCCTCGATGAACGAAACGTGTCCATAAATGAGGTAATTGCAAAGGGTTGCGAAAAGAAATCGCACTGTTTCAAAAAAGAGTTTTAATCAGTTTTATTCCTCGAAACGGCTAGTTACTGGAAATATTATTAAACCCCAAGGATACAAACTTCGATGTTCATAACTCGACTCCTTAATAACTCATTAAACTTTTAATTAATCCTCTCTCCTGCTTAGCATAAGCTGCTTTATAAAAAGAGATTATTCATACAACATAAATATCATCGCATTCAACTATATTGGAAACACATACTCCCACTTTTTGCAGCGTTTTGCACACGATTTACTGCTACGGGAAAACACTTGAACACAACTTGTTGCTACCAGAAAATCACTTCCGTGAAGCGCAGCAAGTATAGCAACGGTAATGGACATATAATAGCTGCGCTGGCTAAAGAAAACGGGGGGAAAAGATCTCGTTGTTCGAAGTCGACTCGCGTATCCTCGAAACGTATTTCTGAAATCGAAACGAAGCTTGGTTCGTGGCTCTTCGTTCTAACCAAAGATAGACAATATCCTTCACTTGTGTGTCTGGATGAAATATTGTATATAGAAAAGACTTTGCTGGAAAATCTGCAGCAGTATTAAGAGGCTGGGAAGTGCTCTGGTAAAGACAGCAGTGTCATTAACCCTGAAGATTGTGGGTGCTTCAATAGATAAGGGGTCGATCGTTTAAAGAAGTGTGGCCAAGCAAAAGCTCATGGATTTCTGCATTGCAATTTACCGTGCAAATAAAGGACAGCAAAAGATGATCGTCTGTCTTAATCCGTTTATCACTTAAAGCCACTTTTATTAGAGGCAAAATTTACGGCACGACTAGGTTGATTAAGGTTCCTTTCAGACGAGAGAATTTGTGCCGCTGCAGTGTCTTGCATGGAGCATCCGGAGCCACCACTTTTTAACTCGACTAGTTATTAAATTATATTATGCTCGCACATCAGAGGAGACTCGTTTAGTGGAAAGTACACAGAGATAATTAATGAAGTTGCACCTGAATACCGTTGCAAACGGCAATGCTTCTCTAAACTGCTCCACTAAAATTGCCGATGCCGTATGTATCGCGCGGAACGAGATGAACCCTTTAACTCTCAGTGTTGCACCGGCGCAATACTTACAAAATATTTAACCGTACTAATTCTCAAACGATTGAAGAATCTTTATTCATCGAATGTCCACTTATTAAAAAGTAACGCTTCACAATTGTGTTAAAATACACTCTACAATATTTCTTTGCAAAAACCAATTTCAGAGTTTGTTGATTTTCTACTGGCTTCTTACTTTCTTACTAGATCGTGTCTGTTACTACTTTCGTTTAAGTGTCTGCGCTAAAAATCTAAATCCACGTTCGATTCCACGAACGATTGGCCGGCACCGGTCGCAGGCGTGTCGAGTTCCTAAATTCCACAGCAACAACCGTGGCATAGCAGCGTGTATACTAATTTTCAACGAGGGCGTTTACGTTTTAAGCCGCCTAATGCGTAAGGAGAGAATTTGCACGGAATTTAATCAAGCCTACCGAAATAGGACCAAAGGGGGTGGCTGGTGGATCGCGAATAGCGAGCAAAACGCAGCGGGGCGGTGTTCGCGACAATCGAATGGCTGGTCGGGAAACACCGGTGGATGTCTGGCGATGCGGGGCGTCGCGACGCGCCGCCGCTGACACGGACTTTAAACGGCTGTCGACAAAGGGGAAACGACGTAGCGGCGTTACATCGAAACTCCTTTCTGTTCATCCAGGGGAACGCGGCGAATCCTGGCAGCTTAACGGGGAAAAAATTGCCTGTCGATCTTTACCGTTAAAGAATAGTCAAGAACAGAGATTTCCGATTCGTTTGAGCGGCATTAACGAACCATGCTCAGGGCTGCGACGAATCCGAGCCGTATTACGCGTGATCCCGTTTCTCTCTCTGTGTGCCGTCGCCGTTTATTCCTCGCTGATCCTCGCCGACGTCCTCGTCTCCTTTGCACTCGAACTTTGGAGACATCAGGACGGTCGAGGCGTACAAAGTAGACCAGAAGGAAGACGAAGGGCCTCGCAGGGGCGGATAGAAAAAGCGGGTGGTTTAGCATGAGAGGATGAAAATGACGAACGGATGGATAAGGTAGAGAAGGAAGAGGCACTCTAGTCCACTTTACCCCACTTTCGTACGGTACACAAAGGGATGAACTTTGCTGCACGGATCTGGAACACCGATTGTACTTTCTGCTGGCACGAACTCATATTCTATCCAGCAGGCAGGGAATGTTTTTAGAAAAATTGTCGCTCAATGATATTTGTCCGTGATCGCGTTACGTTGCGTCACGGCTACGCATCCTTGCCTTTCGTTCGCTTCACGATGGGTTATTTGGTGACTTACCAAGTTCAAGAGTTTCGTTGGTCCACGAAAACGAATTGAAGGGAACAAATTTAAAGGCACATCTCCAAAGGTAATTTTTATTTACTTTTAATTGATCAATTAGGACATTCAACCGGATACACTCTATGCATTTGCCGAATTTAGTAGCAAGTAGCTACCGGCCACTCGACTAAATTACTCGACGTGCCTGAAGCGGCCTTTACCTCCATCGACTGACGATTTGCTCATCGATTATTTTGCAGGGTGTACGCTGCGATCCTTTTATTTGCACGAGGTTCAGCGGTATCATAATCAATTGAGGCGTTATTATCTAGCCGGCAACACCTGCGTACATCCTCGTTTTTCTTGCTCACGATGGAAATTATGGACGCCCCCGTTGTATTAACCAGCGTGATCAGGTGCAGGGAATTGCAAATTTTACACTTAGGAAAACGTCGGGGCGTTCTTGTCACTAATGTAATTAAAAACACGCTGCACGTTCAACGTGTATGTTAATTTTAGGGAAAGAAACGCCTTCGTTGCACGAGGAAGTGCTCGAGGACACGTTTTACGCATATGTTATTTCAGTGTAGTGCAAGAAAATTGTTAAGCTAAGCTGTACTTTTATTGTACTTCCCTTCGTTTCGGCTAAATGGTTCGTTTTGTGTGAGAGAAATTTATGGTTTAAATATTTCAACTAATTTGCTTTTCATTTTTAAACTTAAATTTTTGAGAAACTCAACTCGTTCTCATCCCGCGAATAAAGATTGCCTCGGTGTAGTAGATGGATGTCCATATTTTAATGCACAACATACGTACACACGTCTTAAAAACTACATGTTTGCAATTAGAATTTCACGTCAGCAGAGCTTACTTTATGTTTACGTATTCATCAAGTCCCTTTAGGCTTCAAACTGTATAGCACTTTGTGCTAAAGTAAAACGCTACTGCAATGTGTACGTTCCACCATGGGGATCTAACATTTTTTAAAGCGTCATGTTCATATGAAGGCAGAATGCCACGAAATTATAATATCGTGGATGTAAAAAACAATAAACATTTTAATATAAAAATAGTTAAATTACTGTGCAGTTAATTCGATTAAAACTTTTCCAAGTACAGTGTTCTATCTGTTAACATGTACATTGCCCATCTAATAATTGATATGGCTTAGTTTTGCAAATATCAATTATTTCGACAATTCGAAACCAACGATGCAGAGTGCTGCAGTGATCTACTTCCTACTTATACTCTTGAACTTGTCAGAGTTTTTCCAATTTTAACCCCATTTCGTCCATGTATTCAAAAATGTCTGCCTTCCACGCGATGTTCAACAAATGTTTAACAAAGTCTTGGTACACTCAACAGAAGTTAAATTTGCGCCAAACCAATTAACTAAAAATTATTCCTCGTTCAAACTTCTATATTTTCCCAGCGTTCTTTCTTCCTCTCTGACAAACGTGCGCACACAATGAACCCTAAAAAACGTTCTCCAAGCCGCGTTTGTAGGCAACGCATCCTTTCCCTTTTCATAGCACGGCGCAAAATTTTCAAAAGAATGTCCTCGCATTGCGGAACGAGGGACGTTTCCAAACAGTAGTTCCTGTGCACGAAAGACCGTCGCACGTATATTATTTACACGATCTACTTTCAGCGCTCGGCTACATCCGAGCCTGACGAACCTGAACATCCAGGTGAAAAAACGCAACTTGCACTTACCCTCGTGGCAGACTGTCGCGAATTAGAACGAGCTCCGACAAGTATAAAGATTTCTCGACAAATATATCCGCGCTTAACGAATGTTTATTTCGTTCAAGGGGCGGTGAATTAATTCTCTCAACATAGACATTCTAAATATACTTGAACCGTGATACCGTATCAAGTTCTGTTCTACCAGGTGTTTGTTTATTCCACGAGTTACGCACGATCATTCGTAAATATGTCTATCCATGCACGAAATTCAGGACAACGCCGGTTTCTGCAAAAAACAGCGTAAACATCATCTTGTTAATGCACAGGCATCCACCGTAAAAGCGCTTACAAGGAGAATATCCTCGTTTGTTGTTATGCATAATATTTACGAATGAAGAGTTACTTGTGTATTCGGGTAGAAAGGCTTGCATTTACCGTTGTAATTTAATTTACGCTACCACGTACATTTTCCAGAGTTAGGATGATCGTTTTAATTACTGTTTTTACGAATAAGCAAAGTACCTACGCCGTTCGTTACATATGTGTGCCGTTTTGAATATGAGTTCTAATCAAATTAAAAGTAAACAAAGATGTTCGTCAGATTTTTCCTATTCACGTGCGTTCTGAGATTCCCTAGATGAAAGAAATAAAATGGGCATTCCATGCCCGTACCCGCGCCTCGCCTTCCTCCTTCATACACCTTTAAATCTTACCTGTCCGGGTACTTCTCGGAGACCGATCCTTTCCTACGAAACATAATCCGTTTCGTTGGCTCCTCTGTGATTCGACCTCCAGCCGGCCGCCAGCTAACTCGCCGCTTCCACTTCATATTTTATTTCGTTGCTCGTGCATGCACTTTCCGCGTACCCGTTTCCATGGATCATTTCGTAGATCATTTTAAACATTCATTCGCCCGTCCGCCCTCGCTGCCCCAGTTCCAGCCCGGGTCCCGCTTGGCCCACAAAATATTTACCCCGGCTTGCTCGCAAGGATGACTGTATCGCGCAACTCGCGCGGAAACGTGCCGCCTGTAAGCTAGACCGGATTACCGAGTAACTCTCCACGACGTAGAACGAAATTATGTGCGGATTTTTGCACGGCAGTGAATGCTTGCCGCATACGAATTGTACGATGCAATCGATGCCGCGGTTTTATGGGGTGCTCTCAGTGGACTTAGGTGGATACGGCTAAGGAACGTTTGGATTGATAAATGGTGGACCGGCTCGTTGGTTTCGGTAATGCCGCGAGGCTGGGTAAACAATTACGGGGACGATTAATGCTGATTTTAATTAAGTGGCGGTAATCGACGAAGTTTAATACATGGTTTTATTTTGTAGCTTGAGGGGGAATTGGGTGGGGTTGCAGACATTTGTCTGAGAAAACAGATTTATGGGTTTTTAATAACTTATTATTCGCAGTTTGTCGTTAAGAGTGAATTGTAACAGAATTTTATTTCCGTGTTAATTATTGTTCAAATAATTGCCAAAATCCTGCCAAATCTCTGGCAGGATGAAATTCAACTGCATGTAAATTTCAGAGTAATAGGTACTTTAGAATATATGTTAATTATAAACGAAGGAAAACCAGAAAATTCGAAAAGTATTAAGCAAGTAAGTATTAACTAAGTATCAAGGTGTTTAAATGGTATTCCATCCATCACGTATTTCTAATAAAATTTTCATCGTGTATCTTTTGTTTCAGAATGAAGTCGAGATTTTTATAAAACCAAATAAAAATACATATTTCGAAAAATTCCCGATTGAGATCGCATAGTTCAGAGGCATACTGTAGTTATCGGAGTAAATCGATACTCCATACCGTGGAGCAATTTGTATACGATTGGTTTTCACAAATAAAGTAAATTGCCTGTACCTTCGTCAGCGCAGATTTATTACACGTAGCAATAATAACCGAACCTGTTTTTTTCTACCTTTCTGTCCGCACCGTACACAGGTATCATGCCTTCTTGCTTCGTTTTTAATGCAATAGTATGACCAATGAAGTATTGAACATTCCTTGGAAAGTCCGATCCAGTGAATCGAAGGTGACAGAAAATTATCAGCCTTCGACAAATTGATTAAACAAACGCCCTCGATACTACCTTTTATCTGAATTGTGCGAGGAGCTGCAAAAATCCCCCGTACATTTTAACGACACGACGAATTAATTGGACGATAACTTCTAACCTTTGACCAGCGGCGTAATTTTCATAATAATCTTAATGACCGTCCCTCGTCGAGCAAAATTTTGGCCTCCCGCTCTTAGCCATCGACAGAGCACTTAACCTACTTCGACGTCTCCCATCGCTTCCACGATACTTAAAAATGTTCAGACGTGACCTTTCCTCGCCAGACCCATCCGCCCTTCCTCGGCCCTCCGATCCTCAACGTGCCCAGACGCCGACGTTTCCCCGGAAAACAAAAACCCTTTCCTTTCCCCCGGCAATAAAACGACGAATTTTCGAGCATCGATGGCGGCACGTCGTGTCTCCCGCCCGTCTCGAACAATAAAATCCCGCCGCGGCGAAACGGAGAAATAATCAATTCGTAAGCGGAGACCGAGCGTCGTTGCACCGAGGGCGAAGCTCGCCTAGGTACGATCTACGTGCACGAAGACGGCGCCGATAGAAGTACGAGCTTCGAGAGCGGCGCGAAACCGTGGAGATAAAGAAGCAAGAGAGACAGAGAGGACGAGAGAGCTTTGGTACACTAAATGAGGAGTCATAATTCTCAGCCAAGCGACACGTCGCGCCGTTGTGACCCATAATCCCCAACCACCCTTATCCAACGCCTCCCCACCCTCGCCCCCCTCCCGCCACTTAACGTGTCCCAAAAACTTCCCTTCGTCGTGCCCACGCGATACTTTCTTCCTTCTTCCTGTCCCGACGAGCCACGCCGCATTTCCACCCGCCGAGCAGGATACATACATCACGCCGCGTTCCCGATGTACTCATCGGCCCAAAACTCACCCTCATCCAGCCGTTCCATCACCACGCCAACCAGCCGACCCTGTCCCTGGCCCGCGTGGCAGTAAAACGTGCGCGAACGAAGCCGCAAGCGGCAGCCGGGATGCCGCAATCGTCTGAATCGTGCAGAAAATTTATAAGTCTACCTCGAGACCCAACTTCCCTTCCCAGACCTTTTCACGCCCGTCCGAAAACTTTTCCTCTTATATGTCGCGCACCCCTTCTGCCTCGTACTTTCTCTTTTGCGCGACCACGTGCCCCCGTTCGACCGGCCGCCAGAAAACTTTGTAATTTTATCGGCGGCAAGCTTCGCCGCGCGATATATCCATTATCGTTAATTTGCCTGTGTTTAATCGTTAGCCCCGATGGGGCGGCTGGCGGGGTGGATAACGCGGGATAAATAATTGATCGTTGATATAAGGTGGTCAGGGGGCTCTTGGGGTTAACCGTTATAAGGGGTAGGGTATTTGCGTAACGTTAGACGAGCAGTTTGAAGACTAGGCGAGTTTGAATATCTTAGGGTAAAACGAAGAACGCTTGAAGAAGCATTGAATAATTCCTCCACAATTGTTCTGCATAATTTTTCCATTTGCTAAAACTGGCAATGTTTTTTGTACGGGTACATACAGGAGTGAACGCGTGAATCCATCGACTCACCTTGTTTGGATCAGGTTTAGGAGATACCGGGCGATGACGGTGTATCGAGGAGAACGTTTCGCCTGGGCCAGTTTCTTTGGGAAATTGCGCCGGGATTATAACGCTTGCAGTGGCCAAAGAGTTTCTAGTTTTCAGCTTTGTAGTAGATACCCGAAGCTAATTTAAGGGAAGTGGCAAAAGTTGGATGGAGGGCGGTTGACCCAGAAAGCGGCGACTTTTATCGGAGATTAGAGAGCCCGCTTGCGCCGCCGTTAAGAAGGTCGGCAAGTATGCGAGTTGCAAAATGGAATTTTCGCTGCTGTAGGAGCAGCGACCTTTCGAGTTCGATCGAAATCGTTTCCTCGTGGTTATTGTCCGCGCCTGTATCTGTGAAGTGCACTGGGAAATCCGAAATTCCGCAACATTGCGTGAAACGTATGGTCGAATAAAATATTATCTAGTGACATACGTCATTTCGTAAAGGTACCAATAATAATTAACCCTTTCGCCGTGGTATCATCGAAAGTGAAAATGTCCCCCATGCATGAAACAGTATACATTCGATGAATGTCGAGAAGCAGTACGTAGATACTCTGTTTAATTGCATACCTCATAATTTAAATAAGCAGTTGTTATTTATATTGAATTTCAATATTAATTGGACAAATTGAAACGCTGATATCTTGCTATTTGAAGTCGCGTCCTGCTCGAAATTAATGCAGTATATTTTGTACGAAATGATTCGCACACGCCTTATGTTCATTTTTACAACTTTCCCGAATAAATATTGCAATAAATTGCAATAAATAAATATGCATCGAACGTTTTACCGACGTGCCAGGTGCCAAAGACAAATCGAACGATTGCCACAGCAGCCGTTATTCAAGCTCAGTCTAATAACAGGAACGCGAGCTCAGAAAGTCACACCTCGTTTCGTTTCCACCAGGAAACGGGGCGGCCAGCATTGTGCGGTACGGGGCACAGGTGAAATGGTAAATACGCGGCGCAAATACAGACGGCGGGTAATGTTGCAAACCTGGGGAACGCGTTAGTTACGTCAGACCAGAACATTCTTCCCCGGTATTTTCGCTGCGCTCGTTGTCGCGGGTCAAAAGGTGAGCGTCGGCAACGGCGGACGTGTTATGCACGACGGTAAGCAGGCTCACGTCGCAAACCGCAACGCGTTACGTAGGTACAAGCTCGTTCCCCGGAGTCATGAAAATCTTATGACACCTGGGAGGTCGGCCCTCCTAATTCCTCGCTGAAACTTCAATGAAAATGAGATCGCTGACTGGCCGTGACGTGGTCAGGTGGCCCGACGGCCCACAGCGTATTTCCTCGCCGCGACAAATTAGTAAACGGAAGCATAGAAATTAGTTGGACGCTTGGGGCCCGGTTAGTGGCGCTTCGAGCTTCCTTTCGTCGTGCACAGAAACGGGGAACACGCGAGGCTGGGTGCGATTGTATCGATCACATCGCACAGGCTCGCGTCGGGCTTGAATTATTTGGGATGGTTGTGCTTGGAATAATAATAAAGTGCGGCGACTGGTCCCGCGGCCTGCAACGATGTTGATCGATCTGTAACCGATCCATTATGCACGCGTTTATTGATCGTTTCGTTCTGCATGATTTTAAACAGATTTGATTACGCCCGGGCCGGCGATAAATCAGTCGGGCGAGCGCATGGATCCGTTCGAGGTGATACATTGCGTCGAAGGGGATGGCACTCTTACAGGAAGGCGGGAATATTCGAGTTCCGGGGAATATTTCACTTTTGGATGGCGAACTCGATTCTTCCCTCGTCGCACCGTGGATAGGGGTAGAATTGATGGATGGAAAAATTAATTAACGACTTGGCGGATTCTTCCAATGAGAAAGGTTAAGATGGATTATTTTATTCGTCTCGTTTGGAGGGTACGTCGTCCGGTTGTCGTTTCGATATACTTTTATGCGCCTTTTTATGTACCTTCGCAGGCGAGCACGATTCATACATGAAAGATTGACCAGGTGTGCAATTAATCAAGGATTAATTTGCATCATCGCTATTAATAATAGAATGGAAAGAGGTTTCCTATTAGCTTTTATCCGCACTGTTGATAGTTTTTAACGAGACAGCGATCGCGTAAATAACACTCCATGTTTATAATTCAGAATTCTGATCTCATAAATATTTTATTGCGCGTGGACACCGTGGCCCAGCGCTTTATCAACCATCGCGGTGGCAAATTACAACTTCACCGAACTCTTTGCTATTAGTATTCCGTGCAATGGAAACCCCCCACCCGTCATACTCACCCTTCTTAATTAAATTTCTTAAACCATACCGCTTCCTGTGATTCAATTAAAACGAAGTGAAAGCAAGGTTGCACATTGAAAAGTGCCTCCTTGTTAAATATCGTTAGCTCTCGCCTGACATGCTGCCTAACCATATTCACCTTCATTTTAATTGTGCCCCTTCGGAAATGATTTTCAGTCACGGACAATTGTGTGAGCTTTCATCACCCCCTTCTCAGGGTAACGAACGAGTTGGATCGACTTCATGTCAATGCATGGATAATCATTGGATAACGGATTATATGTACTCTCGCGTTACATTCGAAAAGAGGATCTACTTCGTTATAGACAACCTTGTCTCGCTGAATCATTCGTGAAATATGATTTGAATCTTTCAAAAGACGAGGACAGCCAGGTGTGACCATATAAATTAACTTCGACGGATGCCACGATCGATACGCACCGGCATCAAAAGCTTCGAAAACGCGTCGTCGTTTTTGCAAGTGCAAAATTTAGTTAACAGCCCCCGGGGCGATTTTTCGCTCCTGTTTCGAGCAACATGTTATTATATTAACGAACCGTAATGACACCGGTACCCGACGAATTATACGTTCCTTAATTAACTGACCGTGCAATGATAATTCGATGCGGCCGCAGGGTCGCTTCATTAAATTAGTCTTTTTTTTATTAAATAATAATTAGCCCCGGTAATGACTTTGTGCGTTGCCGCTCTTATCTCTTGACTCGTGTTCGCGAGAAATTTGCATGGAAACACCAGAAGAGCTTTAAAAAGCTGCCTGCAACAGCAGTGCTTCTCTATTTAACAGATACCGCTTTAAACGCGCGTCCGTAAGAGTTCATTTTTTCTTCGGCTCTGTCGAGGCAAGCGGAAGTTCCTTTTAAACCCGGATCGATAGATTAAGTAGAACGGGGAATAAACTTTACTTTTTATTTTACTTGGGGACGTTGCGCTGCAGATAAGCCTCAAAACAGAAACGACAAGTTTGAGTGAATACGTTGCATCGAGCAACCCCATTACCGTCCGATATATCCTAATGCTTGCAGTATTTTGTATCGAAGATATGTTACTCCGACAAGAATAACGCTACCTAACAGGAATAATTAATTCATACAAACCTCATCGCAAAAATCAATCTTTCTAAAAATATAAAATTACGGCAAAACGAACTGTTCCATTCATCGCCATCGATAAGCTGAGCTAATTACACCAGAAACGTTTCCTCGCGCAGATTCTTCTGGATCTAAAAACGGAATGCCTCGAAAGAACATATTGGCAGCGGTTGGACGCGAGTGTCGGCCATAAAATTGCAAGGCGTATTTGCGATTTTGGACGCAGAACGTCGTTAAACCGATTGCCAGGAGACTGGAGCTTGCGGAAAGGACGTAGACCGGCGGAAATAGAAATTAATGAAAGCCGGATCACGAAACGGATAGGAAGGATATTACGTGTTGAGGATATGGACTTGCCAATTACAATCGTTTCCGAACAGCTATCACCCCTGTGGGCCGTGCAATCGTTGTCTGTTTCTATCTACCCAGAACACATGCCGCCGTGTGTACTCCTATAGCCACGGCTATTCGCGCAAACACACGCGTCCACGTGTGCACGTATGTGTCATGTGTACACGTAGGGACCGACACAAAAGTATGGTGTATTTGTACATACAGAAACCGACCCCATCGCGGCTCCTATTTTCCGTCTGCCACGCCGCAACTTCGAGTCACCCGGCCGCAAAATGTATCATCTCCTAGTTTGTACTCCCAGGTTAAATTAGATTTTATTGGGACTGTTATCCATTCTACGTTGCCCAGGAAAGTACTTCCGGCCGAAGCAATCACGGCCCCCACCACGCTCCCCAACCCCAATCGCCCTCCGCTCTTCCAATGCCCAAACAAAATTCGTATCCATTCCGACGTTGCTACGGATGCGGTCGATCGGTATCGTGCACGTATCCCACCAGCTAATCATTCCCTTTTCCCGATCGAACGAAAAACTTCTACCCGTTCGCCCTCCCTTGGTGCGGACCCCGTTGCCCCCCTGGAATCTCTGTTCCCGAGGGAAAGGCGACGTCGACGAGGAATAAGGGGGTGGTTCACGGTGACCGATTTTACGTCCCGCAAGGAAACATCTAGATTTTAACGGGGCCTGGCGGCGAATCGGCCGTGCACAGGCTTCATCGGAAGATGGTAAATATCGGAAGTAAAAAAAGTTATGATAACATAAACGAGCGGATAGTTTTCGCGGGGCGGCTTCGGGATCTTAAACTTCCTGGAATAACTGCGGGCCTGGTTAACGCGCAGCTATGTTTTTCCGTCGCGGCAAAAGAAAATAAGGTGAAGGAGATTGCAAGGACCGGCGTGGAACAGCTTATTCGTGCTGCTAACTTTCCCCGATACCGCGGCACGACAAAGACAAACTGTCGCAACTTCCGTGAAATTGTCGAGCTCGAGCGACCTATCATCCTTCAAACTTCGCCCCTCGCGAAATCGCCGTGCACGTGTGCACCCGCGCTTCTTTTCCGCGCTTTTCCTATCGGCATTACGTCGTCGCCGGGAGAACCGGCAGGTTCAACGACACCGTGTTGTGCGCATCGCTTGGCAATCTTTCACGTGCCGAGCGGCCGAGTACCAACAATGCACCGATTAACCCCTGTCGAAAATCGCTTGACACGCGCGAAAATGATGTTTGTATTCCTGTTGGAGAGTGAACCCTTTAAGGTACACACCGTTCAAACGTTGTTTCGCAACTATGAGACTTGCCGACGAATAAATGAATGAAACAGAAGTTTAGAAGTAAGTTGAAAATGCTGCAGCTCTTATCTTTTCACCTTTCTCTTCGTGCTCCTCCCTTCTAGTTCACTGGAGAACCAGATAGAATCTGTATATAATAGATACAAGACAACAAAAATTTTCGGACAATCTAGACTAGTATACTCCCTTACATTAATGCTTATTTTCATTATTTACCCAACGTTTATCCCATCCTTCTAAGCCATTCCCAATTTTATCACAGCCTTTCACCCCTTAACTTTTACTACGCCCCCATGCCCGTCCACATCGATCGTTACGTCCTGTAAATCACGCGCATGCAAATCGCCAGTCCTACAGTCTCGAAACTTGTCCGAGTCTCGAACGTCCCCCTCGCTCCGTTTCCCCTCAACCCGGTACGAGCAGAAGCGAATAAAATTTCGGGGACCGTGGATTCTCGGGGGCGTTAAAGCCCGTTCGCGATAAATCAGCGGAGCAACGGAGTCGCGGCGCTTTCATAGATGCCCATTATTAACTCGCTACTCACCGACTCCAAAGGTCGTGTAACTTCGCCTCCGTAATTGAGGCGGGGCAATAATTTTCCAGGCACGATCAACTTTCCACGGCGGCGGAACTTCTTATCGGTGGCCATCGGATTCGCAACTTTGTTCAACGGAAAGAAAACGGATTTGCAGGGAAGGCTCGTCGCGAATTCACGTTGTTCCGGCGGAAACGGGGCTGCTACGGTGACTTCGCAGGGAAGCGCGAGCACGGCTAATGATAATTGCTCCGATCACGTGGCAAACGCTTTTATTTTGCTCGGAACATTGTCCCCGGCGGTGTTGTCGCAAAAACGGGGAACGTTGGCCGGCAGACTATTCGTGCAAGTTTCGGCGAGCGGACATTAGGTGGCAATAATTCGTGGGCAGAAATGTTTGGAAAGAATGCAACCGGTATAGTGTACTGTGGATACCGATTATGTACACCTTTTGCACAAGACTTCGCGATTGTTACTAGTTAAGATTGTTACTTCCCTTTAGATACAGAGACTTATTGTTAGATAAAGATGTTATACTGTAATAACTTAATCAGTTGAAAATGGTTCATTAATTTAGTGTGAATATAATTAATAATAAGTAGATCGTGTATACCGTGTTATTATTTTTGTAATGATTGATTAACTACACCGTAAGCGTTCATAATATACACGCAACTATAGTTACAATTCTAAATTCACTTAAATTCCTTTCACTTGTTAGTAAGGCAGGTGTGATCACGTAAAGGTCTCCGAGATATTTAAAAAAGTTATGTTTTTTCTGTTATTAAAAAGTTGAAGATGCTTGCAATGGGCAGACAGCATTTGTGTCGAAACTTCGACACACGAGCGCTCTCAGAATTTTGTGCTGCGTAAAATAAGAAAAACTTCGTGCCTCGTCGTGACGTTAAGTCTAATACCTGGATTAAGTACCTACGAAGTTGTCGTAGACTAATGGCTACAACACCATGTGGACAATATCTATGCTTTATCCTTGCTGCAGAGATGTTCCACTGCCTATGCCGAGCTCCGTTCTTTGCTCGTGCTTCTATAAAGAATTATGATAACAATTTTATACGCGAAGACGATAATATTCTATTAAATTAAGCCGACGCAAAAATAGAAACTTTATTGTTATTCGGTTTCACTGTTTTCTCATTTTGAAAACCACTCTGCATAATTCTGATATTTTTGCATCAATTCTGCCCCTTATAGAAGAAAATTAAGGTGGAAGATTAACTTTCGTTTAGAAGGTATTTTGCAATACAGGAATCCTTTGGCATCGACAAATCTCCCTAAAACACCTGACCTCTCGTGTGTGGTAGCACGTGTTACTGCCAGCGGTGCTGGCGCTGATGGCTTTCCGAACTTCAATTCCAAAACTTGAATATCGTAGTAAAGTTTACAGCAAGCCTTTCCTTTTAAATATTGCACAGGTGTAAATCAGGGTTGTTAAGGTGGGGATTAGTCGAAGGCCAAACACGTGCAATAAGTGTAAATAAATTCGTTTCCAATTAACGGTATGTCACTTTGGCCTTATGTGCATGTGCAAAGTTTTGCTATTGCCTTCCAACAAACGCAATCAAGGGGCTTAATCAGTTCCCCTAAGGCATTGTTTTCATAGCTGCATGCAACGATCAATGGGAGATCGGTTAGTTAAAGTTTGAGGACATTAAATCTGGGCAGCTTTTATAATAGTTTTATGGTATTTGACAATGATATACACCTTACGTATGAAAGAACTCGAAAGATTATCTCCAGTTTTAATTAATCCAATAAAATAATAGTCAAATTTAAATTAATTCCTACCTATCGATATCACAGGCAAGGCTCTCACATATACCTGAATTCGAGCTGCCCCCAAGCAATGCATCCGCAGGAAAAAAACATGGTCTCGGGGTTCGACGTCACGAGCAGAGGAGAACCTCTTTAAAACGCCCGAGCTCGGGTGAATGATTAATGGGGAAGCTCCTTTGATTGTCCGTCGACGTCGATCGCAATACTTGCAACGTCGGGGCACGTGGCGTTCACACGAATCGGTATTCCAACCGGTATTAAATAGTCACGAGCACGGCAATGTTTGAAAAGGGCAACGTCTCAGGTGTAACGTCAATCGGAATAAACCAGGAGCAAGGGGGTGGCGGCGCGAAAGGTGAGACGCGTCTGCGTGTCGAAATTTATCGGCCAGCTAGACTTTCAGCGGTATTTCGCCGGTGCGATGGTGGATCGCGATGGCTGTTCACTTGGCCGAATGGTTGCTCGTTTTTCCGCGGTTTCAGTCGAGAGTCGAGAATCGAGGGTCGCGTGTTCGAGCGGGAACAACGACAACGTCGCGTGCCGTGTTTTAATCGTTCCTCGTGCAACGCTTTTAATCGCGAAACGTCAGCGGTACAATGGGCCGTCGACGGCCACGCAGAAAAGTCCTGACGTCGCCGAAACGAAACGCGTGTATAAAAACGCGGCGAAACGTCGAACGCGGAGTGACTACGCGTCCTGGCAAATTGAAAGCCTCGTTTGTCTTCGTTATTTGCCAACGAGTCCCTTAGCTTATGAAATGGAAGGGCCGTTTCGCCGGTCTGCCAGTTTCTATGGACGTGCGAAACTCGGACGTGCGACTTTGCGTGAGAAGCGTGAAACGATTTCACGATTGAGGACTCGAGGCTCGACGCGAGGGGTGAAAGTTTGTACGCAGGGATGGGGCTGTAAACTGCGAACTGTAAGCTTTTACTTTGTCGGCGAAACGAATTGCAACGTACTGCTGATGATTAGGGTGTCGACGATGAAAATGGTTGAATGATAAAATGGTGAAAGAATAATAAGTGTAGTGGAAGACTCGTTATGAATTATCGACCAAAAATATTTAATCTGAAGACTAAATTAAATGTTTACTTCGACTCCATTATTAAGACAAGCACAAGAAACCAATCAATTTATTTCTGCAATACAAATCCAGAAGGAGGAGACACTAATTCTACCATAACTCTGAATCAAAAGTATCCACAAAGTTTATCCCTTCGAAATAAAATGCAACACAAGAATAAAATCGCACACATTATTCCACACTATTCTACCATGTTTCATTAAATCGCACGCAAAATGTTCACCGGCTTTCGCGAAATTACTAAATAATCGCAGAAATTCATGGAATAAGAGAAACATCGTACTACGAAATTACGTGGCGCATGAATTAAGGTCAGAGCTCGTAGGCATAACATCATTAGTCACCGAGACGAGAGAAAACGTACAAAACCGTGAGTTTTCCGATAACGCGACTCCTCTTTCCGGAACGGAAGCGGACCAAACCCGTGCAGGGCTACCTTCTTTTTCCTTTTTTGCTCTATCTTTCAATCGAGCGTGTCTGCACAAGGAACATTCAAACGTTGCACGGTCGGTGTGCGTTAATCGATCAATCGTTGAAGGGCCTTGCGAGGGCCGGGGCTTGCTAATTTAATCGTCGTGATAGATACAAGATGAGAGCGGAACAACGCCGATCGACGGCGGTCTGCTCGAAAATCGAGAAAACTCGTCACGGATACGAAGTCGAACTCGGACGCGGCCTCGCTTAAGTACTGTTACGTGGCATCGATCGAGACCGATCTCGAAGCCAATATCTCATCCTCGCTTGCGGTCTATTAGATTTCCACGGCTTCCAAGGGGTCGCCGGCCCGCCCCAACCTCAACCCCCCGTTCGTTTCGCCGCGAAGAAAAAGCCTCGGCGTAAATCGCAACTCTTTCAACGTCAATCCCTGAAAAGCACGCGAGATGGATCTTATACGTTTCCGGCGTCAGCCAGTTCCCGGCACATGATCTGGTGCGTTTGTCGATCGTATCGTTGGAAATCGATAGTCGATAGCCGCTGGCCGAATCGACGGGTATTTCAACGCCGTGAGATCCTTGAGCTCTGTCGAATCGGAGCATAAAATCATTCTACGTATACCGGGTGTACAGAATCGTGGGGGCTGAGTGTTTGAGAGCAGGCGAAAATTCATGCGTCTTCGTTATTAATTAATCGATTTTGTTCAAATTTTTATATACAATATATGTACATGTATGTGTTCGTTTATAGTTAAGACGTTTATTGGGAAACCTCGAACGATTACATCTCGATTCTTTATTCACGTTACCTTCGGTTTTATCGGGACTCGTTCAATTCCGCCGCATCGCTGCAATTCCTTCCTACGCTCTGGAATTTGGCGGAATTCGAAGTGTTCCCATGCGTTTGAACAGAGACGGAGTCTGTCTCTTTCCACGTCTCTATCTCTCTCCCTCTCTCTCTGTGTCACTTATATATACGTATAGATATACATTGCACGATGCAATCGGTCGAACATTCATTACTTATTTCCGGAACACACTTTGACTACCTGTGTGTGCCTTTCAGAGACAAGAACGAGTCAATTATCAATATCACGAGGCTTTGTCTGTTGCATTCCGTAAGTTCCTCCCTTTAAAATCAGAATGTTCCAATCAGAACGGCAGGAAAAAGATAACAGGGAGAAATGTTCAACCACGGCAGAAGTCGCTCCCTGTCACAAATATCCACGATAAATCCGAATTGTTATTCATCCCGCGTAATTGCGGGCATGTTGTAACAAAGTCGGCGACCTTATTCGATGCATTTAACCTCCCCTTTAACCCCTACCACCCCATCAAATCTCTATCGGCGCATCAATCTCCCGAAAAACTATTATTCCGTGGGCCATCAGCGTCGAACGATGCGTTTCGAAACACGATACGTACCAACACGTGCCATTCCAACGCTGATCAATTTTCACTGCCCCTCGAAAACTGCTCTTTCATTCGTTCACAAAGAAACAAGTTATTTCAGGTAACAGTAGCCGCCACTGCGCCGTTTCATTCTGTTTGCCGGGGTAAATAAATACCGGGTCGGCTGGACCAGTCGGTCGGATAAATAAATCCCGTTGTCAAATTCTTTAAAAGCTTGTTTCGCGGTGCGGCGCGGGTGGTTTGGAAGCGGTGGAACAAAGGGGGGCGAAGGGTAGCCGGGAGAATTTCAACCTGGAAGCGTTTGCTGGACAAGTGTCTGTAATAGGCTCCTTGTACCGCTTTTCTGTTTTGTTTTTTTCTGTTGTTGTTGTTTAGCCGCCGCTGCCGCTTTAGTACCCACTATATCATGGCGTGGTCGTTCCGTTTCAAGTGGGGCGATTCTGCATACGACGCGTTGCCGCAGGTGGGCACGGTTTATAGCCCAGGTTATTGCGATCAAACCTCATTGTGCAGCATGTTGAGGGCAGCAGCCCAGACGAGCGTGAAATGCTATACTTACATCTGTCCCGGCGCCCTGATAACTTGAAACATTGCACCGAAAATCTCGCGTGTTGGCCAATCGTGGAGTCATGAATGTCCCTTGAGTACGTGTCTGATGTGCACCTCGTTTTGGAACATACTAAAGGTGTGTTCGAGTTCAACGATTGTAAGGTTGCGTGGGTGCGAAATGATAAGCTGCAGTAGAGAACGTTGTAGAATATATCCAACATATAATATTCAGTAATTATTCTATTGATAGTTGTTAATTTCTTGCAAATTGGAATTTCTATTTAAGTAAAACAAATGGAATTACAGAGAAATTCGTATGATATACGTTTTTTTCTAGATTTTCGAAATCACGAAAAGAAAATGGTAATCGATTCTGACTCGTCAATATTATTAGAGGCAAGCGATTCGCAAAACCTGACAGTTGTTTAGCTGTGACGTAACTCATAATTGACAGGCTGGATTTGATTAACGATTTGATCGGAGAACGGATTAAGAATTACAAAAGCGTGGCCATTCATTAGGAATTATTAGTGACACAATTTTCGTCGACTATTATCGTTTTTGATTGCATTTTCGAGCGGTACACCAGATAAAATATTATGAATTCATAAGCATGTCCGTGTTCGTGAATTCTCTCGGCATTGAAGCCTCAGCAAATCATAGAATAACGAGTGCATTTATTAGGATTAATGCTCGCGCAGCCGTCAATGTATTATATAAAAATATGATATACATATTTTCATGCGATACGTTCCATGAATTTTTGAGTTATTTCGTTATCATGCGGGCAATCTTTTTGCTAGAGCAATACTTTATAAAAACCTGCATTATGCATGAAGTAAAATGGGTTTCAATAAAAAGAGCCAAATATTCCACAAATGTCTTGCTTAATTGAAAGATATTTTATATGTTGCTAAAAAATATGCTGCTACTTATCATTCGCAATTGCTCGCCTATAATAATAACACAATTCTTAAATCATTTTTATTCATCTGCCATTAGGTACTTTGATGTGTTCGTCCAATGATTAAGTAATGATGCAAAAGATGATATATTAGAATCATATATTTTTAGCTAGTTCTACAGTATTACGGTACAGCATGTAATAACACAACAGTACGCGCAGTAATGCAAACGCCATTCAAAAATCTGCATAGACAGATTGAATCTACATTTTTCAAATTGAATAAATCATCCAGTTCCATATTTCCATGTTTCACCTCGTTCCGTGCTTTCGCGCGCTATTTTAGGCAACTGAAAGTTGCCTCGAACGCGAGACTGAACTCGGTGCTATTACAAGCAGGTACTTTGTTCGCTAAGAACAGAACTAATTTCTCCCTCTGCCTACGGAGAAACGAACACTCGAAAATACTTCGCACGCCCGACAAAATGTCACTTTCCCACGTAACAGCTTGCCGCGGCAATAAACTATATACTCAAGAATATTCGTCGTCTCGCGAACTCTCGAGTCGAAGCTCGCTGTCTGCGAGCACTTAACCGACGGCACAAGTATTTTCGCGAGAGATACACCCCGATTAGTTCACCTTTAAGGTAAACTTATATGAGAGGGTACATCCGATAGCGGGGAAACTTTTTATCAACTTCGGGCTGACGGAGTTTTTCGATGCAAAGCCAAGCGTAAAATAAGTCGGGAAGAAAATTACACCGCTGAGAAAGTTAGCGTTCGACTAGGGGACCCGCGGCATATGTAGTAGTAGTTTTCCAGTGAAACAGGTCCGGCGAGAAAATTGCAGAATTTCGATCCATCATTTGCCCGGTGTCTTATTTCGTTTTTCATCCGGCTACGTAACCACGCCCCCGAGTAAAACGTCACGAGAATTTACCGTCTCCTGTTCCGCATTATCTGCCAGATACGTTATTTCACCGTCGGCGTAATGCGTATATACGTTTAGCAGAGCATTACCGGTGTCCACGAGCGTTATTTATTGCTTATTCGTTTCAGTCCACGGCTAGGGAAAAACAGTTGTATACGAGGAACCGTAAACTGATCCTAGATGTAGAACGATATTGCATCGCGACCGCTCTGGCCACCGGGATCCTCTCGCCCGTTTCGCACCGAGCCGTGGGAAAATTGGAAAACTTGCCCGTCTCTTTACCGATCGAACAAGTTTCCCCATCTATTTATCGGCGCAATTAATTTCGTTGGTAATTACTTTGTCGACGCGCCCTTTCCGACTGGCTGGTTAAAACACTGGCGAAAGAATGCGTGAAAATCGTGAATGCTGCTAGGAGGAATGCCGGGAGGACAATTTTCCTCCGAGGCGTTACGTGTCTATTTGTCACTGCTGGAGTTGCAGGAGGTGATTGGGTTTGGTAGTTACTTTACCTTCCATTTATCTGACAAATAATATTTCCATTAGATGAAAGTAGAAAGAAATTATTTCATTGTATCAAGTTTGTGATACATTGAGCTCCCCAGTTTATTATTGCAAATATGGCGCAGTGTTAAAATATTGGACACCGCTTTTAAAAAACACTATGCGTTATATCACAAACTCTGTATACGTCAGGTTTTACGACTACGCGACAATCAAGAGAAATGTGAAAATCTGGGTCTCGCTACTGTATCTTCAGCCTCTTTTTCCTAACCGTAAGTAGTGGGCAAACGCTCCGGATTTTTCTCTACGTTTTAGATGGATCATCGTTAAGTAAGAATACGAAGGCACTTTATCGCAAATTTTTACTGTCAATTTTTAATTTCATTTTATATACAATTTATTCGAATTTTTCTTCCCCTCTCAATTATTCTAAAATTCCTTACAACCCTTACCCAGCCATACTTGTTTGACCAATTATTCCAATATTTGTATTCAAACTCGATGCTTTGGTACGAAACAGTTTTCCATACTGAAAACATTCAGAATTTCCCACAATTTCGACATTACTACGAGACAATTTCATCCAATTGTAATAAACAAAAAGTTAGCCATTGATTCATCGTTCCATTCCCAGATTTCAGGAGGCCTGAAGAATTCTATACTGAACCCTTTCAGAACGCCCTTGCAAGCGTAACAGAACAAAAAAGGGGATCGAGAACTAGAATAAGGGAGAAGAAAAATGCTTCGGTGATTTCCCATGACCCGATGCTCGTCCAATTTCATCGCGGGTTCCTAAAATATGCATTTCGAAAAGCTTGACTCGACTTCCCGGCGAAATTACGCGGCAATGAGGCGGAAAAATTCAAACAACGTGGCGAAACCTCGGCACACGATTCAGCCGCGGCAATTATGATATTATCCATCGTGGCACCTCTTCGCCATAATACAACCTCGAATTCTTCCATCCCCGACCGCCCCACTTCCATCGAGAACAAATTCACATCTGTCGCCCCGTCATACCTTATACATCCAGTGTTGTACAGGTGCTCGGATAATTTAGAGCACTTACCGGCGAGCGTGGAGCAATGCGAAAGTAGTTTCGGTGTACAGGAGCATGCAGACACATCGCGTACCTTGTTTTACGGTTAAACCTAAGTATCGCGAAGAGGGTTGCAAGGGGTGCAAGGGCGGGGTTCGCGCAACGGCTTTCCCATGCGGGAAACTTCTGCCAAGCTAAGTCCCGAGTACACTCGTGATACTGTTGCGTTGATAAAGGGCACAGTTGCGCACGTTCGCGAGTCTTCCTCGATGTTGCTGCTCCCCGTATTACAGGGTGGATTTACACAGGTAAACACTGCCGGCAGTGGACCAGGTACGAATCGAGATTAAAGTTAAGCCGGCCTGAATATTGGAATTATTCGGCCCGGGGGACTAATTGAGGGCAATTAAAGGACGTCGGACATGGATAATGGTCACACCGACACCATCATGCCGTACCTGTAGATGCCGTTTCGGCGGGCACGAGATTGCTCTCGCTGAGAAATTGTTAAAACGCTGGCATTGCTCGTGCAGGGTCAACTGATTCTTACATACAGCAAAGCAATTACTACTAGAAAATTTATTAAAATTGTTATTCGTTTTATTGAATTGTTCCACTCCTTTGAAAACTTTTAACACGTATTATTAAAGTAAAGGTAATGGATGTTCTAAAATTCTAAAGCATAAGAATCGAAATGAACTACAATCTTCGAATATGTATCGAGAATTAAAGTGGACAGGTCTGAAGTGATCAGTTTGAAGATTATCGACTTAGTTCCCAAGAAGCAACTAGAAATTGTGAATCAAATAAAAAATATACGAAAATCAATAAATAGAACGCTTTGAGTTCCGCCCCGTGTATATACTTGCAAAAACTACTTACAAAAATTCCTCCTACGTCTACGCGAATTTTATCTTCCATTCCAGCAGTCGGAAATGTCATAGAACTTCATATCGGTTTCCACTTAAGACTATATATTTTGTACCACGTTAAGCGCGCGATATCGATTCTCTCGATTACCTTGGTTAACCCAGTTTCATTTCGTATTACATACACCAACGTTGTGCACGTGCATCTATTACATCCACGAAATATAAAGAAAATAAACGAGCATAAAAGCTACGATGTTCGAACACTTGTAGCTTGTAAATCGTGCTGTCGCTTCGGCATTATTCTGTTTGGGAAACAAGACTGAACAGGCAACAAACTGTGATGCACGAAGAAGGGGAGCATCTGCCATTGCACGGAAATATCGATACGAACATCAAAGTGGTGAACATCGGTAGTCTCGTATACAAAGGCTGGATCACCGTCGACTTGTCAACCGAATAATTTAGTTTAGTGCTTCTGCTCATAAGCCGGGGGAACTAGTTTTCATGAAAAAGATATGAAGTTCTCGTCCTCCTTGGAGCTTTCAGGCCGCGCGTTACACGGGCCTGATGACTCTGAAAGTACACACCGTTCCAAAGTTTATGCGACTCGGCCGGGGAAGTTATATTCGAAGAACTTCCGGTGAAATTATATCGCGGCGAGTATCAGTTGCAGTGCACAAGACATCAAAATAATCTGTTTGGACAACAGCAACTGCAGCTCCGTTGCCATTATGTTTGCTCTTCTCTGTCTCTATAGAAGTTTTCCGCGAGGTAAAATTTTACGTAGACCGTGGCGCCTTCGTCCGTGCACTTCGTTTGCGTGCATTACAGTGTAATTTATATTGCATCGTTGGATTCTTTGCATATACATACGCAGTTTGCACGCGATATGGCTAGTAAATTGTACGGTGGCAAGGTGGTCATTGTAATTCTGATCGGAACGGTTAATTTTGTAACTATTTAAAGGTGTGCTGATCGATTTCGCGATATGGTACCTGCGTTATTACTGTTTATTTTGGGGAAATAAGTGGACGATAATTTGAGCATTATGTATTCACTGTGTACCATTAATGAATTGATTGATCATGATTATTAAATTGTACATCGTGTATTTATTGGTATCGATTATATTAATTATTTTCGAGTCATATATAATTTGATATCAATTTTGTCGAATGACCTACATTCTTCTCTAAAACAAATTTTCTTAGAATTAATCGAAAACTTTAAATTAGCATCGAATTGCACTCACAATCAGTATACTAAACCATATCAAAACAGCATCGAAGTCGAAGTAATCTTGTTAAATTCATTACAAATCAAACAATTTGGCGAGGATTCGCGACCTGAAATCGCCGTTAATAAATCGATATCCAGCGAATTTCTCATACTTAAGACTACGTATACTTACCGTGTGTAAGACGACGAACGATAATCTGATGGTTGGAAAATTATTGATCGAGGGGGATAATAAATCGACGACACAAAGTGATATACTTACTGGTAGCGCTGACAGCCGGCCCGATGACCGAGTACTTGGGGTTACCGGTAACAGCCCCTGGGACGACCTTGTCCGGCTCTGAAATACATTATTGTAATTATCCTCGGAATATACAGTGCCGTTAATTACAGTTGGGAGTCGCGTTTGCGAATGGAACATGGCCAATCTACCTTAGCAAACGGTCCCCATTCATGATTTATTACCTCATAAATAGCCAGCCCGCGTGAACCATCCTTATTCCATCCTCAATTTCGTTCCCGACACGTTCCGAAACCGTCGTTTATCGTTCGACGATTGGAAAATTCATCGACGAAAGTACCACGTGATTTGTATTAATTGAGCGACAGGTGAAAGAGGACGGGTGGAAAATCGACATCGGTATCTAGGGCTCGTTAATTAATTTCCCAGCGATTAACGTGCCAGTGGGGCGCCAGGAGGCTGAGCCAACAAGGAATACCGATGTTATCATTCGCGTAATAACGAACTTATGCAAATCCCCGGCCTGTGGCACCGATAACGTGGTCTTAGAAGGTGATAATATCATGTACGGTTCGCTGGTACAACGGGGCTCGAATTGAGTTTGGAAGAATTGACCGAAGAAGGTAGAGGGAACTGTTGGGTGGATGAATGGAAAAGTAGGCTGTGTTAAAGCTCTGGTTTTCCGGTATGCAGGGAACTTCTGGACCCTGTTTTACCGACGAAACTGGAGTAAGGGTGGAAAGCTTTCAGCAAGCTCTGTTTCGAAGCGCTTTCGCGTCTGTTCTCAGCGACGCTTTGCGTTGAGCTTGCGAAACGCTTTCTTTGGCGTTTCTACGGTACCGACGATAGAATCTACAGACGATATGAATTGTTATCAATTATCAAATAAAGTCGATGCACTTTTACGATACCAAATCTTTGACAGTCGTTCTCATTCTTCAATTTTCATATAGTTCATTTGTAATTTGTAATGCGAAAAGTTTTTTTCACTGATAAGTTTACACATCGATTTAGAAACATTGCAACTAGAAACACTATCGCGAGGGTCGACGGCAGCGTTGAAGGGTGCGTCGACTTAACCCCCGGAAATTGGTGTGTATGAAAAATGGACAATCTCGGAAACTGGCTGGAAACTCGGGAAACGTGGTTACAATTCCACGATGGCAACACGGATCACTTGATAATCCCGCCACTGTTACCAGCCGCGAGGTACTCGTTATTCAAGGAACGATGCAAAGGAGACGACGGAAATGGGGATGAAATTGATGGAAGAGAATCACGAGTTGTGGGGATGAATGTCGGTGGATTTTCATAATAGTAAGGAATAGCGTCGTTCGTTACCCACCAGGATGCGGCGCATCGTCCAATGGCTGGAACTGGAACATTGCCTTGAAACCCTGGCCAGGCCACTCAGAATTAGCGACGAACTCGACGTAGAGGTCGGACCCTGTGCTGAGTACTTCCACTTCCGCTCCTTGGTTGCACAGCACGGCTATTGTGGGCGCCCCTGAGTCCGTGCCGTCGTGCACCCTGATTAAATCCGCTCTATTCAGGCAACTGTAACGGGATGCCTTTCGTTAACGACAAGTTATCGGTGTGTTTCCCTGCGTTGCAAATAAGTGGACAGGAATTGGAGAGATTTGTCGGATCGCTAATTGCCCTGGCGTGGTATAGGATTGGTATCGCTGAATAACTGGGGATCGGGGCAATTATTATTGGGTTGACCGAGTTCTTTTTAACCTTTTTCAACGTGGTCAATGGGATATAGTCATAGTCTTGGGGTAATAATAATTGTTAATCAAAATTCGGCCCATTGGATTCAATACGATTCATTATTATTATGACTCGTTTATGGATTTGGTCATGCAATGCAGATTACTGAAATTGTATATCTATATTGTGTATTATAATAATTGTATTATCCAGTTTGATATTTATCCGTGATTCGTAATAATACACAATATGTCGCTGTAAAGTTTTGCCCTATAAATTTGCGCATTGTGACATCTATTTTCTGACGGCTTCGCTGTTCGATTTTGTCATTCCATATGCAGTAATATATTGTATGTCAAAGGTTTCTGTGCAAATGTGGAAGATCGTTATTTTATAACGAATTTCGTTCCTTTTCAGCCCGATTTGTTTTTCCATGGTGATTCGAATCTACTTTATTTGTTTCGTTGATTGGAAATTTGTTCGATTCAGGATACTTGGAAATACTTGATTACACAGTATTGTAGTATAAATGAAATTAGTCCCTACGTAAATTTAAATGTTTGAATTTGTGAGTGTTGCGTTTATCAGACGTTATAAGTATGATAGAAAGAAGTAAACGAGACTTTCTGATGTGTTGGCGTCGGTACACGTCCAACATTTTGCACGAAGAAAAATGTGACCGTAGAGTTTTTATGGTAATAAAAGTTTTTATACGAGGGTGGCCGAGAGTTCTGAAGTTTTGCACACATCGCGAAATGATATGGAAAGTTGAAAAAATTTTGCTGCATATTTCTTAGACTTATTCGCCTTGTAATCAAACTTTTATGTTAAGACCTGGCCAAACGTATTACAGATTTAATACAAATGAAATGAAGTGGCACGAGAAACGCACAGGTGTATCGGTTGAAAGTTCTCGAGATTCAAAAGTTATTGATGCTAGAGAAAGAATAAAACACGCAACATTCAACAAATCTAAATCTCCTTGCAGGAATGCTTTATTATGGAACTACTTTAAGTTCTACGTTTAAAAAAACCGAAAAAATAATCCATTGAACAAGTGAAGAAAAAAGTTTCAAGAAATCTTTGCGACGATAATACGAATTCATTTACATTGCACTGGTTCGCGTTTAAATGCATTTCGCTTACAGGTCAATTAATAATTACAAACGCGAGGCTCGTCATACGCGAAATTGAAAATTGCCATCATTATATCCCAACTACTTCACAACCAAAGAAGCTGAAAGAGAAATGTTTTAAATGTCGTCGCATGCAACTAAATGATACAGAGCACGATCACTCGACACCGACTGCCATCGTACACTAATATCACGAAAGCAGCTCGGTCTGCCATTTTACTTCATAAAACCACGAAACCCTGTCAAATGTCTGCGCGCCATAAAAGCGACCGAGCGATAATGACTCGACCAGTAAAGTCAGAGGCCCCATATTCATCGCTGGATAGACGGTTAATACCTTTAGCCTTCACGAGCGAGGGGAAGTACCCGCTAAAAGGGGCGGAAATTGAAACGCGCGTCAAAAAAAAAAAACGGAAAAAAAGAAAAAAGAAAAGAAAATAATAAATCCTCGCACGGCTTGCCGACCTCGTTCATTTATCGACGCGTTCGTGCAACTCGAGGAGAACTCCAGAAAACGATTCTTGGCAGAAGTAGTCGGCGCAGTACGGTTCCTCAAGGCCTGCCTCTCAGCGCAGGTGAGATAAATTCTCTTCGAGTGACTCCTGTCGTTGCAAGATCTCGCGGGAAAGTGGCCGAGTTGTGACATGGGAAGGGTTGAAGGGGGGCGACGGGTATGGTGATGCCGCAGGTGGAAGCGGAGTGAGTCGAGGTCGGCGTCGAGAGTGACAGAGGAGTGGAATTAAAGGTGAAACTTGCTGAGACGCTACGGCGAAGCGAATGTCAGTGAGAAGCAGGTACGCGAGCTCGGGCGAGAGAAGGGGAGGGAATGACACGGGGAAAAGAATGGGAATGATAGAAGGAGAAATACTGGGATGGTGTTCCATCAATAGTCGGTAATTCTCTTTATAGGTATACGCGAACTACTTTGCCCAATCGAACGGAAGAGAATTACGCCTCGCGGCAACACACTCGGCTCACTCGAAGCGTGGTAAAGCAACGAGGGATCGGATCAAGCGATCCGATCGATTTTTAGGGTTGATCGATGATGACCACGGGATAACCTTATTACCTGCCCCGGGTTAAGCAATTACGCTGGCAGAGAAAGATTATCGTCGAAATGGCCGGTGATTAAAGAGTTTGCTCGTCTTTCCGCGTTCGTTCGACGCCCTTCTACGGCACGCTCGTGTACACGAAACGGGGACACGCGGCTGATATTTGAACGGAAATGAACTACCCCAGCGTGAATAGCGTTAATCGAACAGTCATCGATCAAACCGCCGCTCTGTAACGAGAAGCGTGATTTATTCGCGATTAGCTTTCATAGGGAAAAGTATTGCATTCGATTTCGCCGGAAGACGATTTGCGAAACGACGATGGAACGGCGCGATCGGAATTTTCATTTTTAAATTCTGCGTGGCTGGTTCGCTGTGTTGCATACTTAATCTGTGATGTTTAGAATTGGTGCGAGGGGAATTGGAGATGTAAAATTTAGGTACGTTTTAATTTAAATTATGTATGGAGGGAATAATCGCGGACTTAAATATTAAATGTTTAATACTCTTTTACTAATTATGCATTATTCGTTGGCCTTAAATACACATGCTGATTATTTCAATAGAACGTTAAAATAATTTTGAATTGGCGTTTGCACTTAAAAATATATGAGTTATATGACGTTATAATGTAAACAAATTCTGTACTTTTAAATTCTTTTCTCTTGTTTAAGGAATTATAATCTCACTTGTTGTTGTACACTTCTATATTCTCGTTCATAACTAGACATTATTTTACCTGTTCAAGGTGTGCCCTTTGAAGAAAGAAAGAAGGATGGAAAATTATAAAACGTATATCGAAATGATCAATTCGATTATTAGAATTTCTATGCATCTTAGTAATATATTTGTCTTAGAGGAACTCGTAGATTTTTCACATTAATAGTTAAGTACTACTGAAATCGTTCGCGTGCAAAATAATTTTCCCTTCGAACTTAAAGGAGATGTAGCAGAGTAAAATTTTGCAGACACGATGAAAAAGTATCCGAACATCTATCCTTTAACTCCACTTCATTCCGAGTAGCACATGAACAGCAATAAGACATCATTAAAAGGAAGGTTTCTCGAAAGTGAGCCAAGGACATTAACCAGTTCCTCCAATGGTACTCCCAGTTTGAAATAATTTTGTAATTTGTGTGGCAATTTAAGAGTCTTGTCGTAGACATTCCGTAGTTTTCATAAAATTCACATACGAATAACAAAAGTGCCTCTGTGTATGTATGACTATTGATATTTCAAAATTAATTTCATAATAAAAACATTCTTTATCCTCGAATTTCATTAACAAGTAGTAAGGCACTACATAAAGTAGGCAATTTCGAAAACTGGGGATCGTCTAAGCAAACATGCTAGTTAGTTTAATTATTAGTATAAATTGTTAATATTATGCAATTATCAGCTGCTATGACAAAGAAACTGTTACAGAACTTTATCTATATGTTACGGGGACCTGACTTATTTTCACCCACAACAATAATCTAACTATTTAAAACGAAATTGTAATTCACGACGATAATAGGTTACAGTGGCAACAAAATGGGCTGTGAAAAATAAGTAAATAAAATACCTTTCAGACTGCTCAAAAATCGAAAAAAGTGGCGATATACCCTGCTTTCGGCGAATTCTCTAGAGTACTCAGGAATGAGTGTATCGAGTGTGGCGGAGAGAAGTATCCTGGAATCCATCAGCACCATTCAGGATAATATCCGAGTGCGTCTGACAGTGCGGTTTAACGCTGATATATCGAGACATTTCTCAGCGGTATTCCTCCCCCTTTAGCAAGTTTTATCACGATCTTCGCGGTAAACGTTATCGAGCTTGAAATTAATTAGTAGGATCGACCGAATTCTATCCTCAGAGTTCGGTTTGTTTCACTGGAAAGGATTGTTGAACCAGCTGTTGAATTAATCATTCTTCCGGCTTCTTGTGCCCATCTGCTTGCTTTACATAAGATGCTCGAACCTCGAAATGTACACGGGTGAACGAGCACTGATTAATTAATAATTGTCATCCTTGTATTGGTTCTTTTTTTTAAAACAGAAATATTTTATACATTAACATGTAGTAGTCGAAAAAACACGAAGCGCTAGATTAATCTATTAAACATGTGTCGGACAAACAATAATGTAGTTAAAAAAAAATTGGTTTTAGGTTGCGCTTTCTAATTAGTATCATTAATGGAATATTAACACTAGAACTACCCATACAATTTGGAATTATTCAGATAGCATACATTAGACAGATTATGATTACGAAAGTCGTTGAATGGACATTAAATAGAGATATACATATAATCGTCAGTCATTCTGTGTTATTACAACTAATCATAAATTGCTATATATTAATAATTCTAAAGCAAGAAATCTGAAACAAGTAATTTTTACCCCTTGGTAGTTCTAGTGTTATTCTGCGTGCTACGAGAATTAAGGGTTCGTTAATTACGCACGTATATACAATTTTGAGAAGAGGATGTTACAAAGGGTGGTACAACCGGCGAATAAACTAATTAATCCCTTTAGTTATTGTTCAAAGTACGTGCAAACGCTAACTGCGAAAAAGAAAACAGCGCCGTTGTTCCAACAGAAGCCCGATGAAATTAATTGATTCAACGAAAACAGAGAAACCGGCCCGAAATCAATTATCCTTCGTTGGAGACTGTTTACGCTGAACGGTGAAGAACGGAAGCTCGTAACGATGGAATATTAGGGCGGCTGTGAAACACGGAAAAAATATGCACGACGTTGCGAACTAATATTTGAGAGTCACAAATTTCCGCGTCGCTGTAATTGCAGGTTTTTGTAGCTGCAGTTTGAATCGGCCGTGAATCAGCGCCCCAGCCGATATAAGCAAAATGGAAGTGGCGAACGCTCGTAAAGCACCGCCACTTTAATAGTATCCGGAACTCGCACTTATTCCAGAACAATCGCCTTCTTTTTATCTGCTTTCACCTAGGTATACTGGTAAATCCATTCAGTTTTAATCTGACCAGCCTTCAAAATAATAATATCAATAAACATCGATCCTTCAAAATAGATTCATTTTGTTCTCTTAGCATTTCTTATTAAACAGAAAATAAGTTTTCAATTATTC
Organism: Nomada fabriciana; assembly: GCA_907165295.1. Lineage (NCBI taxonomy): Eukaryota > Metazoa > Arthropoda > Insecta > Hymenoptera > Apidae > Nomada > Nomada fabriciana. The sequence continues at coordinate 3,558,437 of OU015692.1, read as the reverse complement.
GGATGTAACAAAACATTTGCGTTTCACAAATTATTTTTCTTCAACTCTGGACAAGTTTTAAATTTTTACAAGATAAAAAGAGACATGCTGCACAAGGTAATATAACAATAAGGATGTACGACATTAAAAACTGATTAATCAAGCTTGTAATACAGACTCTACAATCAATCCTTTTTATTGTAAAGTACAAAAGTTTGTTTCCATACTTGCAAGACATGTTTCATGTATCTAATATCCCTCGATATAAAACAATAGTTGATTTTAAATCGAAACGATTTCTGTATTTATCGAGTATTCAGCTTCTTTCTACTCCCTTGGATAAGAACTACGTATAAACCTCTCTAGACTTAGATCCTGTTTTTATTGCCGCATAGGAGTATCGTTTTGATTCGCCCGTTCCTGTTTCTGGCATGCGTCACAATGCAACGACGAATGATTGTCGTAAACCGTCAGAGAAGAAGAATCGTATACAAGTTACAGCCACTTACGATTTGATTAGCATCTAACTTGAACTATTCCGGAGCGAGGCATTTAATTTGCAGACAAAATTCTGCAATACAGCAGAATGCGCTTGCCATAGGAAATTCTAAAAGTTTTGGCCACAGCGGACGTCTGCGAACCATTCGCTGGCGCAAAAGCTGATTATGCTGCCGACGATATTCCATTTCTACACCCTGTTATCCTGTTTTCAGACTTACTTAATGACACAATGCGATTTGAAAATTGTTCATTATTTCCACCTTGCCCGTGCTACATTCGAATGCTGCGCTCGTTCCAGCTGCCTGAACAATTTGACACGAGTGTATGCAACTTTGCTTGATTGTTTCGTGAATTGCCTCGAAAAGTTCCTCCTAGGTACATATTCGTAAAAATCGATGCGTCGCAAAAGTTGAATACCTGGTACTGGTATTTCGAAATTATTGATATTATTGAACGTACAGGGTGACAGACTGTTAAAGTTCGAAGTATCGACGAAACTGTTTAATTAATACTTTTGCAACGCCTTCGACGTGAAAATAGGAATTTCGCGTAACAACAGAGACGAGTTATCGTGTGTCAATATATATTGGATTTCTTATCTCTTCGTGTGTTTCACTGTCTGTATCGTCATAATATTGACAATATTGAAATATAAAAGATTAAATACTATTGCTGTGACTGTTCAAGCAATGATACCATGAAATGCGATAAAAAAAATCCATTGATATAGTTGTATAACAAATTTAGTAATATACTATATCTAATATAGAACATAACTATATCACTTGTCCATGGTAGAAGTTACTAATCGAACTCGGACGGAACATACATCAGAAATAAGAAACTATTATACATATATCAACGTCTCGAATTCGGATGATGAAAGATAGCTACTTCTTTCTCCCTCGATCGCTTTATCGAGAAGGCGAAATTGTCTCAAATCGCGGTATCTGTCTATTCGAACCCAGGGATTCGAAAGCTCAGGGCCGACGGCGAAATGAAATTAAGATAGCTCAATACTGAATTAGGACGAAGTTCGAGGATTTATCAGGGATTAACTCCTACGCTGTGCAGTTGCAGGTCTCGTTTCCCAAGTCGACCTCGCCATACCATTCTCAGCTCTAAGTCTTCGGGCAAGGGGAACTTTATGTGGGTTAAGTAGAATCATGATCCGTGTCACGCTCAAAGGATTTAGGGGTCAGGTGTAGCCGACGCTGTAGAATTTAGAAATAGAAAACGAAAAAACGAAACGAATTTCCCTGTGGAAGTGGGTTTCCCGTCACTGCAACCGCCTATTGTGGTAAGGTTAATAACGACTGATGGTTAAAGTACCGTGCTAAATTCGCACGCCTTTACCACGTCTCTTAAATCACCCGGGTACAAAAAAAAAATACCGTAGCCGCGAGCATTCGGTGGATTTTCGCTATGGATTGGCGAAACATTTCTTTTCGAATTATTTAATAGAAGAATTCGATTCTATGGGTTCGATAAATTTCCATCCAGCACGATTCAAAATTTCAGTAACACAAAATGTGGAAAAGCGTCTTTATTGTACATGAATGTTGAATTAAACGAGATTTGAATCTCATTCGTCATTCTATCCGATTTAAAACAGAGTACAGTAAGCTCCTTCCCGCTGACGCACAAACATTTACTAATTACGAGAAGAATTTTTTCGTTACTGCTAACCACGATAATTCACCAAACATGTCCAACCAATTTATCAAATAACTTATACATACATGCATCTTCATTTTGTTTGTTCTTTCCAAGAAATCGCAGCATCATTTTCTCCAGGAAGCAACGGATACCCATTTCCTATTGCAACCGTAACAACGCTTTTTCAATTAAATTACACGATTCCCAGGCGACCATTTCCCCCCACGAAATAAATTACCACGTCGCCTACGGCTGCGTTAGGCTACCTTTACTTATCTCACGAACCTTATTCGGCCGATCTCGTACATCGAACGAATATATGGCGCACATTATCGCTGTTCCACGAGGTTCCACGAGGAGCCTGGTTAGACAAAGTGAGAAGAGGGTAGGGACAGGGCCAGGGAACTAGATCTGCACGTGTAGACGAAGGGGTTGGAGAGACAGGGAAGAATACCGGACCGTTCCTACCCTCGCAGGACTTCCCTGGCGATTGTTCGCCAGCTGCCAGAGTCAGTTTTAGGTGGCCTTATATCAAACTTGTACGACACCGACGATGACGCCTACGTAGGCGGCCAGCAGTGACACCGGCATCGCCTGACGTCGCCATTATCACCGGCTGGCAAACATTTGGACGAGTCTGTTTGATTAGTTTAGCCGTTCATTTCAGCTTACGCCCGACCCTGCCATTCGGTCGGGCAAATATCTCGCGCCTTTTCTACCCCGTGAAATCCCGCCCGACTACCACGATAATTCCTCGAGGTTTGCGTGTTCGTGTAAAGCGAATTGATTATATGGGCCTCTCGATTGACGAGTGGTGCAAGCGCAGAATTGCCAGGACCGAGTTTACTATGGAGAAGAGTAAACAGAAGTACTTATTTAATAAAAGAATTTACTTAATAGTAAGTAAATGGGGAAGTATTTACTGGAGGTCCCTGTTTTACGCGCATTGAAACGCATTATTTATATGCGTGTGTAGTAGACGATTCTGAACTTTGATCTGTGTAATTTTGAGTGACAGGGTAGGTCGTAGGTTAGTTAATTTCGGTAGAGCACACGTGGCAAGAGGGGTGGAACAAGACTCGGGGAGTATGAATATCGACTGGAGAGGAAGTGACTCGAGAGAGAACGATAATGTTTGGAGAAGACTGTCGTGTGAAGATTAGGGGTAGGTTTCTGGGGCCAATTTATATTTAGGGGCACAGGTAAATATGTGTTTCTATGATCATAGCGAGAATCATCTGTCAAGATGTTTATTTCCATTTTAATCTGGTCTTATTGAACTATATGTGCTTTAATTAATGATATGGATTGATATTGTTCATGTAATATGATTAATTATAACGTTTAGCAATAGTTGTAGATACTGACTTTTTTGCGTTTGTAGTCGGCGTTCTCTTTTATTTTATATTGACGACCACAGACATTCAGAATAAATTGTCAATTTTTCAGCGTTCTCAACATTAATGTAATTGTATAATACAATAGCCGTGTACAATTGTCTTTTGTACAAGCCAAACAAAATTTCGCACAGGCTAATTGGACCTTGCTATATCAGTTTCAACACAAGTTCGACAATATTAATGCCGTTTATCGGATAACCAATACATATTTCCAGACTTCAATGCCCTCCCTTAGTCTACACACCTTCACAACTTCGTAACTTTACAGCCCTTTACTACTTCCCTGTTTAGATCCTATTAAAGTTTGAATAAGGGATCGAACGGGGAAAAAATATTAATCCGGCAAAGTTTATCGCGCACGCAAATCTCCGTTGCGTGTTTTATTCCCTCCACCCCGTTCGTCCATTGACCGCCAGCCAGTTTGACGTACCATTGAACTACAAGCCAATACAATGTTGGCCGTGGAAACTTTTTAAATAGAAAAGTTTCGTCGGATCGCTGGCGATCTTGTGCAGTCGCTCATTATCGGGCCTCGTTAAACAGCGAACGTTAATAACCCACAGGCGTCGTAATTCACAATTAGCGTAATAGAAACAGTACTGGCTCTGGGGCGCATGGCTGGATACCGGAGCAGTGGGTTTTAAAATTTCACCAGTCATTCCAGAAAGTGGTACGTGTGAAATTTTAATAAGCATTGCACAGCGGCTTTGGAATTAAAATTGTTAGAAGTTTTCGTACGATGATATTTATTTTGTTTGCGTCGGGGTGCTGCAGGCGTACTCCAATGCTTGTTCTACTTTTATTCAAAGAACTAGGAATTGGGGGCTACCTGTCATTTGCCATTTGCACACGTGCGTATATTTATAACAAAATGATGTAGGAGGGGAGGATGGGGAGCTGTCAATTCGTCTTCTTTCGGCGAACTGTCTGGTCGTAACATTGTAACATATTCGTTCGTTGATTTAATCAGAAAAACTGTCCGTTACAGGATACCTCACTGTACTAGATACTGCAAAATCTACAGTTTTTAGCACAGCTATTAATATGCAAAAGAATTGATTTCAAACTTTGAAAACTGATAAGAGGTTTAATAGTACTCTGATGTGATTGAATTGTGTGGCGAAGTCTATTTCGTAAAAGATCGAAAAAATTAAAAGAACAGTGAATTCAATGAACACAAAAATTCCTGAACCGTTTGAAATTCTCATTAGCTTATACGAACCCCGTGTAATCAAACGGGACGCATAATTTGTACGAGGTCCGCCGACTGTACCTTTGTAATTATTCAATAAATTGCAGTGAAGTGCAAATGTATAAATATTTTCAGACAATAATGTAGCAACGGGTCGGCAAAGGTTCACGCGGATAAATTGTACATTCGAGTTTAATTGCCCCTTTGCTCTTTGTTAGGAATCGTACGCACAAGTCCCACGTCAGTGCACGCGAACAAACGAACAAACGCGTTTCACAGTTTTTGTTAACGTCTGCCCGCCCCTTTACTTGCAAGCACGCGTACATTTTTGAACTGAATGATCGCAAGGTTTATTCGATCGAAAGAACGGACATTGTTCGGCTCCAAGTCGGAGGAAATTTCATAACCCTTCCAGTCATGTGCGAATTCGTTCACGAGCCTGCAAGTATTTTGTTTCGCGTTTCTTTTGACGCATTTGTTACGCCTTGGCAATTTCCATCGGTTGCAGATCGATGAAACGTATCGAATGGCACTTGCTGACTTTGCTGCATTGATTTCCCATCACCCCCTCGCCGGTTCAGTCTACAGTATTCGCAACCCTTTTCCATTTCTCGTTTATTTCTTCCCTTAACGCATCTCTATGCATTTCACAATTTCTGGAATTAATGAATTTCTGTGCCCGTTCGCAATTTACACTTTTAGAAATCGTTCGTGGGATTTCGTGGCAACACTATTTGCGTCCACGTATTGCACTTTTATTATTACTGATCAGCCGGTGCAATTTTTAATTTATTCTATGATATGATATTTAAAATATATTCAAGAGGACAAGAAGTTTCGTTATATGAAAGCTTACCTTAAGTCTCCCTTTTGTAGAGAGATCTCCTCGAAAAATAAACGTATCCTCTCCTTTAATCTGAAACGAGACACGAAAATATATTTAACCAAGGTTAGTAATTGTTCGCGTATCGACAACAGATTCGTTTGTGAAGGAGTATCGTAACGCAATTTGTGGCGTTAATGCAGTAGACAATCATGAATACACGCAAAACGGATTCTGTCCGTGAGGGCATGCGCATCCGTCAGCTTTATAGTTATGCATGGCGCACTGTAACACCAGCGTGGCTGTTAGACATACCGAACTGCAAACCCTACTTTGATACAATTACTGCAATTTAGCGGAAGCCATAATACTACGGAAGTCGCATCTGCATAGCGGTACGCCATCACGATTGAATTCCATGCCTGCGAACGATTTCTCCGAAGTGTCAAATTTGCAACCATCCGGACGAAACGCGAAGACCGTATTTTTAATAACAATATTTTGCAGTAGAATAGCGCATCGATTAATTGCGAGATGCACTTCTAAATATAGTAAGATAGGGCAGTCAAGTTTCACAGCAATCTGGAACCCTGAACTTATAATGCGGCAAACAAGAAAAGATTCTAAGTGGAGCTCAATCGCAGTGGCAATAACTGGTTGGCAAAACTTCTACCAGTTCGGGAAACAAGAAATTACGTTGAGAAGCCTGTATTTGAAAACTTCTACAGATAATTAAACTAAAGAAATTGGCCGTGGAATCTAATTACATCGTACATCTTCTATGAAAAAGTTGAATGGTTTCACATGGATTGTCTTCGTGTTCCTGGGGCGTATTGAATTCGTATTGCTTTCAAGAGACGCACGTGGCTCAGGTGTTAATTAACAGACACTTAGATTGCGGATCGAGGATGCTAAACGCGCGTGAAATGTTAGATGTACGACGCGACTCTGGATTGCCCTCGAGATACATTATATATGGATTAGAGCGGGATCAGTTTGCTAGCTTGATAGTAGGTCAGTATAGTTACCTTGCCCGGAACAGGTACGAACACCGGATGTTCTTGGGGTACGAGGACGGGTACCGCGGCGAGTAGAAACGTCCGTACTGCCGTTTTGACTGTGAACTGACAAATTCGAGGTCGCACATCGTCCCAGGAATCAGCACGCCGTCCGTCTCGAACAGACCTGGAACAGGAACAGGTGATAAATGATCTGGCGCGAGCACATTCCTCTTGCCTGTGGTACTTTCATAGCCCGGGTCCGAAGTACGCGTTCAATACGTCAAGTGTTACTTTGGTTACAAGAATAATGAGTACCCGTTTAATTGTGGATAGAGTGCGAATGTTTCTCGTGTAAACATTAACGAGTGTATTGCGTTGAAATATGTAGAATGAAATTGTATTCGAAATATGTAATAAGCAGGACGTATCGATATGCAGGGAATACAATTGGTTACTTAACAATTAACGGTGTATCAACGGTTCTGGTTCTATATAAGTGAATACTTTAATTCGCTGGAATTGCTTGCTTCTGTCTTTCAAGTGGATACCGCATTATATACATTACGTACGTATGTGTATGTGTATATCATCTTTTGTGTACGCTGCATATTTTATGAAACTTTCTAAGTGCCGTATAAACCTAGTTAAACGAGATCCTTTGATCTCGGAAAGCGTTTCAACAATTTGCTCGACGTGCATCTCAATTCAGATGCGTTTGTTTTCGTTTCCTACGCGGAGCCGCTTTGCGCATTACTCGATTACTTTCCTTGAAGCACCGTATATCGGATCGAAAATGCCGCCCAGTAACGCGAATAATATTTTGCAACCACATAAATCGCGATCCGAATGTCCGCCTGTTACTTTCTCATGAAACAGTTTCTGTATAAATTAAAATCGAAACGGACCACTGGGACGACGATGAATCTCCGGAACGTGTGCAAAAATTGCACGTGATATTCCATGCATTCCGATAGAGCGTCGGGTATGGCTTCGAGAAAAAGATTGCAACTTCGAATATTTTGTAACAGTTTGCGAATGTTCGAATTCAGTGCAGGGCGTAAACATGGCAAAATGGACGCGCTGTATTTGAACTTTATAATCTTTTCTCGAGGATTCTGAAGTGGAATAAGAGCAGCTGTTAAAAATTGCTGAATGAAACGCACCTTGGTGTGGAGAAATTATTTCGACGAATCTCACGGCGCTGTGTTATCCGTTTAGGTGGCAATGCCCCCTATAATCACGTAATTACGAGGCAATAAGGAAAGGGGTGCAAGATGCTTGGGGGTGTGTTCCTAACTACATGACAAACCGCAGCTACTTATCTTGACAAATGGCGATTATCTGGTTTAAGGACGCCTGACTAACGTAACTAGTCTGTAACACAATGACGCGTCAACACCTAAGTGCACAGCGGAATCGAATCACGGAATACTAGCATTCTCGTCCATGAGCTGTTACTGATGATACTTGAAATTTACGATCTCATATAGAAAGGCGATGGATTATTCCTGAAGGAATTATAAATGTCCCAAATCTACAAATCCGTGAAGAATTTATTTATTTATTTAAATATTCTCTGTTAAAGAAAAAGGTGTTTTACTCGACCGATATTGATAACTCCTATACTACAAATACTTCGATCTTGTACCATTGACGAACGAAAATCTAAGACGAATTTCCTAGGTGCTACAACACAAATTGAAATTTCGAATATTAATTTACGGTAAACACGAAGTATCTTTTGCTCGTGTCTCCGTCTTTTAGTCCACTCCCTCTTTCTACCCAGCCAGGGAACACTGCTTTTCAGATTCAACCTCCAGCCAGTTGTGCTCGAGAAGAAGTAGGTAGAGGAGTCGCGTTCATATTAACCTGGTGTGTGCTGAGCAACAGAGGGTGTCTTTTACGCGAAGGTCGTACGTGTGCGGGCCACTTAATAGGGAGCATCTGACGTGCCGTGCACTGCTGGGAAGCTACACTTGTCCAACGGTACGTCGAGGAGTCAAGGTCGGAAAAACGGTGAAAAGCTAGAACGCCCTACTGAATGCGTTGGTGGATTTATAAAGGAAACTCGGTTGTGTGGCTGTATATATACGATAAAATAAAAGTTCACCTTACGTGTTGAATGCTAATAGAAAAGACTGAAGATCGACAATCTCGAGAAAATGTTTGCGGTTACATTTGGTGAAAGACCGAGGGAATGCTTGAGATACGGAAAAAAGTATACGAATCTACGTGATGGATGGTTGAACCTTGATTTCGGGTGATAAGGTCTTAATACCTTTAGCGATAAATTTGATTCTCTACATATTATCGTGAAAGGTCGTGCAATTTTTGTAGATGTTTAAGAATAGAAATTTTTCATTTTAGTTTGTGATACCCATACAGCAGTCGCGTTGGTTAGACCTTGATGATTGAAATCAGTTTTGATGGAATAATTTTTACTTAAGAAATATAGTTCTAAATAAATATAGAAATATAGAAATATAGAAATAATGTTCAAAGTGTTAGAAATATTTACTCGGATGCTTCCATGCGAATCTAAATAACTTCATTCAATCAATTTTTACTACGTCTTAGTAAAAGTAAAGCACTTCTAATTACCGAAAAGAATGTTGCCTCGCAATTAAATTTCTACACGTTGGTCAACCCCTCCCTTTTTTCCTCGCTCTTAACCCTTTTAATGTATGAACGACAAGATGTAGCACACGTATATGCATACAAAGATTGCACGTGTACAGGACGCCTGATGCGGTTGAACATCCGGTGGTCTGTTATAACTTGCAAGAAAAATATTCCCCGCTCGGTTAACTACCCAGTCAACTTTAGAATATAATGCATAAGTCCGACTGTGGCGAGAATAACCCCATACATGGGTACGCGGCTCTTCACATGCATATGTAAATAAGTAGGGGGTGGGTTGGAACCGTCTGGAAACCAGAGTTTTAATGTACAGTCGAAATAATTGCTCCGTATAAACTTTTGATTACTATATACGCGTTATCATCGTAATCGTTCCGGGCTTTAATTAGAATAGTATGCATGTGATGAAATCAAAGTTCGTCCTCTTCAATAACTCTGTACATTGAAACATTTTACAACACATTTGCCACACATTTTTTTTAATTTTATATTTGTAGGTGTTTTAACCATTGAAGAACGAAGATATTTATTCGTGGAAAATAATGTTTCCATGCAATTGTCACAGGGTACCGACAAATTATGCATGACTTTATTTCCGATTTTTAGTTGAGATCACACAGTTGCTGGCAACCATTGCCTTTCCCCCATGAATAAGGTATATCGTGACTGTTTTGTATTTCAGACTTCCAATTAGTTATTCAGCTGTCGATTGAATATTTTAATAGACAGGTTGGCAGGCTCCTGTCAGAATAAGAATGGACAGTCAAAAGAATATATGGGAAGCGAATGACAAGTAAACTTTCATACATTATTTATATTAATAATTAAATGGACGTGCTAAACGAAAATCTGATGCATTAACTTATTTATCTGACATCCATAATTTTATCAGGCATGCGAGTAAAATGTTTCCCATTCATTTTCATATTTATTCTACAATACATCGAATAATAAATAATAATCGAATAATAAAAATCAAAATGAATTACTATAATATGGCTAATAGTTAAATAAAATTATTGAACCCCAAAAAGTTTCCAATTGAAAGTGCAATCGCCAAATCATAATTCGTATCTCGACAACAATGCACAAAATATCCTTTATCTTATAGCAATCGCAGGGCGCGTAGATTGTTAAAGGTTTTGTCCAGAATTAATTTTCCCCCTGTTGTCGAGAATGTAATTAATAGGGGTGTGTTGGGAGCAATAATTAACGGCACAGTTATGCCGCATTAGCCGCATCGAAAATTGTGGCAAACTGCAGTAACGAAAACAAACAGTGTCGGTACGCAGTTCAATTCTCATTACCCAAATTACAAAAGGCCTGCTATTAAAAATTCCGGACATACTAGGGAAGCTGCAGTCCCGCTCTTTAAAGACACTCTATTAAGTGCTTCGTATGCATATTCATGCAATCGAGCATTACCATACGGTGTCATAAAAGCGTGGAAAAGAATCCATGAAACTCGCTCACCCACGAAAGTGAAATTTCGTTGACGCAGTAAATGAGACGAAGTAATGCACTAAAATGCTTGAAAGGGGGGAAGCTCGTGAGCTTCATTTCACACTACGTTTTACATAGTAGAACGCCATTAAATTACCTTATATTACACAGTCCCTTATTCGTACTTTTGGTATATAAGTTTGGAAGCATTTGATTGATTTATTTTTCTACTAATTTCCCAAGCTATCATAACACAAGTTGTTTGATTAATTGATGTGTAATTTGAGGATGACAACTTAAGAACGTTTTCCAGATAAAATAAGTGCAAACGAGATTACTTGATCATAGTTTATGCAACATTGATTTAAAATCAATGAATCGTTAGGAAGAAATATCGTTCCAGGGTGAATTACACCGTTGGACTAACTATTCACTTCGCGCTAACGATAATATCCACCGTTTCGAGTACCGGCAGATGCACAGATGCTTTTTCTGACAACTATACAGGTTGAAGCTCGACAACCGTGAAATTTCCAACCGATGAAAATTTCAGTTATCGCTCACCCACCTCCCGGGCTTTGATGCCCCCCTCTTCCCCCTGGAAATTCTGGTTAACTCGTTGTGACGGCGGCTGTGAGCAACCGCTTGGGAAACTGCGCTGGCAAAGTGCTCACTGCTCGTGCGGTTAGTTGCCGGTCCCGATGAGAATTTCTCGTGACCAGCTGCCTTTTAATTTATAATTTTTCGTTTTACCCTCCTTGAATACGATGCCGCCAACCGACTTTCGCTCGAAGCGGCCCCGGTGATCCGAGTACGACTGATCAAAGGAATTGACTGAAAGAGTTGGAACGATTCAAGGAAGTTCTTTTATCGCGATCAGTGATTAGTATTGCGTTGCTTGAGATCTTTTCCCCGTATGTAATTTGTGGTAAATCATATAGATTGCCAGACTACTACAATACAAAATAGAATGAGGCAGGTGTAAGAGGACGACTCGTGGCTTTACACCTTTCCATTGGGTCGATTGCTTGAACAGTTCACCTATTGTCGTTTATTCCGATAGTTTATGCTTATTTGTTAACGTATACCGTGTTAAGAAAATGTTCTATTTTATACCTGAAAAGATAGACACTGATTGCACTAAAGGGAAATAAGATGTTTGTGAACGAAATAATGGAAGAATGGAGTTCCCTGAGTTGAATATCACCTAGTGAATGCAACAGCGACGAATATTCGGGGTGTTTCGTATATGTGCACGGAAGCAGGAAGTGTGGGTTCGAAACACAGGTCACATGGAAAGCCTGGTGATTATTGGAGAAAACGGGAGATACGTAGCGTAATGCTCTAAAGAATTATCGGCATCCTTTATCGTTTAAGCTACGATCCCGTAGAATAAAGATAAAGTATCCAATATAAATTCCCTACACGAATTATGCTTCACGTTACTAGCTGCGGATATTTCCCATATTTATAATATTACTTGAACCCTCGCATTTATTTACTCACACCACGTGGTAGTTTCCAATGCATTTCAGTCATCAATGATTTTATATACTTACGATTTCTATTTTATTAGATTCGTATAGTCAAAGTAAAATTCATACGATCCAAGCGATTGGTCTCGTATATCTAAGGCACGTTGTATTTATTTTACAGCTCCCTTGAATTTCCATTGGCACTCGGTAAGGACCGCAATATTCCAATTTTTTTAGAAATTGAATTACTATTGAAGGGAAGCTATATTGCATTTGCTGTTACCCTAATTAAAATAACAGAAATGGCAGCAATGTAATAAATATATTTCTTCAATCACAATAACAGAAGTCAGAAATTTTCGTCGGTGTCAAATGCTTGAGTAAAAAGGGAAAAAATTGACCAGAGGACAGTGTACAGTGGTAAAAAGAGGTTCTAACGAATCTTATTCGGTATATTCAAATGTAAAGTTGTTATCAAACGGAACGCTGATCACGTTCTCCATTTCTACAGCAACAAATTGGTGCTCCTCGTTTTTCGGAACACAGAATTTGGTGTAATATCAGAAGGGGGAGCACGGTCGAAAATCAAAATCGTTGACCAGTTCGCGCGAAGCACGATATGTGAAAATTCCATTCGACGAAAATTTCTGTCCCTCCCGCGTTTCCAACGCTTCCATTCCTCCATCGAGTGGAGACTATAGAAAACTGCGACGACAACGTGAACACGGAACGTGATATCGAACATTGGAAATCGACGAGAACTTTCCACCGTGCTTGCAAATTTCTGTTACTCGCAAAAAGCTTTCCCCTTCATTAGAGAGGAGATAAAATTCGGAGACGCGTTTCGTAAAAATTCACTTAGCAAATCTTGACGATCTGTAGAATTTATGAAAATGTATTTTGATAATCTCGCGGAATGTTACGCAAACGTATCTACATACAACCCTATGTGCTGATCCTATTTTTTCAATATGCCACGTCGTATACAGGTTCTTTGCTTCTAATGATTTTAAACACACCAGTGACTCGCTAAAAGCTTAATCCTATCACAATTTCACTTGTCCCGCGAATTGTGAACGAAAAATTATAAGAAATCGTGTGGCACGCGTTTGATAAAAAGTTCAACATACGTATAAACGTTTTCCCCGTTCATCCAACACTTCCAGGCGCCAGCGAGAGGAAGACAAGAACCGAACGAAGAACGATCGACTGAATTTCACGATCGTCAAACAAACCGTGCACGTAGTAATTGTTGCACAACTGTGCACGTTGCTTTTCGAGCACGTACTTACATCGTTCCATTTTTTCTCGAGCCGGCATAAACTGTTCGGAACGGATAAAAATTCCCCCGGCAACGAACCGATGCCATAGAAGGAACACAGTCGAGCGGGAATAAAATCTCGTTGTCGCGAAATCGTACACTCGTAATACGTTTCACGATGCGCCGGTATTATACGGTACATGAAATTCCGCGTTTCCTAGGCGGTCGGGGGTTCCAACGGATATCACCTGAATATTTTTCAGGCCGTCCCAATCGCGTAGGTGTCGAGCATACCGACGATCTCTCGATGCATAAAATTTCCCGTCACATTCTTGGACACTCTCCTGGAAAGCTGGAGCGAGTTAACGGGCGAGGAGAGAAGGATCGTTCTTAAAGTATTGAGAAACGACGAAACGTGAATTGGGAGAATGGCAGAGGTGTGAAAAGTTGTTAGCGGTAGGCGAGGATGCATTACGGGAAGAAGGATGGACGAGGAAGAGTTGCAGGGCAAATGAAATGAAGGAAGGCACGAGCTTATAGAAAAAGGTGGCGGAACGAGAAATGAGGCAAACAAAAGAATAGGGAAAAAGAAGGGAAACAGAGAAGCGAATGACGTCTCACGGGGATCAGTACGCGGTTGAAAAGTTAAGAAACTTCGCGATGGAATCAAGTTTGAAACGAGTCCCTCGGACGTGCTGAACCGAGACTTCTTCGCAAACCGACGCGTCGCTGGATCATGAGCGGAAACGTGCCACATTTTTGCATAATTTTCGCGTTCGTCCTGAAGAACGGTTGGAGGGGGCCGAGGCGTTTCGAGTGCATCACTTTGCCGACACCGGAGACCGAGACGAAGAAGAAGGCTGCAGAGTTATTAGGACGGGACCACGTCGCATATTTCATCGTGTCACACAGCTTTCGTACGACGCCTCTCACGATTTCATGCTGAACTCGTGACGCATACCTGCGGCGCACGTCGACCGTGCTTTACGATTCTCAACGCTTTATGCCGCCACCTATCAAACTTCCGTACACCTCCGGGAAATTGGCTGCGATGTCTAAACTTGACGGAACTTGCATGCGGGAACGTGAAACTCCGTCCTGTGCCGATTATACGAACGCGTGTTTATTTCTATGATAATCAGCTAGCTATTCTATTGAACAAGGGTGGAGGCAAGTGAATGGACAAGGGAAATACGCGTAATGGCAGACGTTGATCATTTACGATTGCTTTTATATCTGTATATATTATGTACGGTAGATTAGAGCTCGTCGAATTGCACAGTAGTATGGGTTCAATTCTGTGCGTATTAATTTCAGCAATCGCAGAGATTAAACACGAGGTACGTTGCTAATATTTTATTGCAAGGCTGTTCAACTGTTAATATATTGCAGACATTAACTGTTGGGGATACATTGCGATTATTCTTCTTGAACAGTTTTCACATTAACCCCTTGACACGCAGCAACGTCTATGAGACTTCGTTTGTTTCGTATCTATAGTCTACAGGACTATTACTTATTTATTAATTTGCCATTTAACTATTTATTGTCGATGTCCTATTTTACTCGCGTGTTCACGGAGTAATAAAAAATGTGCGCGTTTAATATATCGTTCTCTCTCAGCTGTGCGCAAAGTTTCATGAAAACAAACCCCGTGACTCAGCTGGGTAAACGATTGTTCGCAAATTGTAGCTACATTCCATTCATCGGGACACGTTATACACACTTGTCGGTATAAATTTATTGAATATTGAGCTTCGACTTCAATTGGGTTTATGCAAACGCTAATGAAGTTGATCCCACGCAAATGACATTTCACGTCGCTGTATTATTTAACTGCAATCCGTTGGCAGCTGGTGTCCAATCAGAGAGCTACGAGAAGGTTGCATTTCCGTCGGTGTTGCGGCTGCACTGCGAAATCGTGAAAGATTTATCGCAGGTCTTTTCCGGCCGACTCGCGCAGTATGGTTACCCGTTTACAGAAGATCCACTAGGGCAAGAGTTGTTTTTTTTCTTCTTCGCCGTCTTAAACGCTTTGTCGGTTCTAACGGAGGTAGAACAAGGGACAATTAAATGTAGCCCGTGAGTAATACCGCGCGAACGAACGTTACAACTTCCTCGAAACTCGTCGTTTCAATTCTCCTCTTTGCCAGCACGAACAATGCTTCTGGCCTTTTCCAAAGTTTCGATCGAGGCGTCCCCCGTGGTGCTCCGAATCGTGTTTTCAAAGTGCTCGAGAACGTGGATTATGTTCCCCTTTCTTTACGCGAAACGTTGGAATTTATCTGACGATCGACATTTCCGCGGACGAATAATTCTCGAATTTTGTTTATTCGATTCACTGCGTTGTAGCCACTGAACAATAAATAGGAAACAAAGTAGAAGGCTGCAAATATATATTTTTCATTTCATATAGTGCATATATTTCAAATAATTTCATCAGTAAATTATTTCAATTTACATGAGTAATAATTAATAGAACGATAAGTTATAATGAAAGATTCATATTATAATATTTTCTATACGCATGTATACTTTTCACACATTTGGGATATATTTTTCAAAACCATACAAAAGCTAACTATCAGTATACGACTTCATGCATTTAGAAACATCCCTATCATCCCGTGTAATGTATCAATTTGCATATTCTCTGCATTCAATTCGACAGCACAGTTTTTTTTTAAATTTCAATTAATATAATCTAGGAAAAACACCTTGTCCGTGTAATTCCAGGAACGATCCAGCCACGATAAGTGACACAAACTTTTTTGCGCGATAAAACAGGGAAGACCCAAAACTGGCAGGGTATCGGGCTAGATAAGGCGAGATAAGGGACTAATTAAAACCCTTGCCCTCTTGAAGTCTACCGGCAAAGGTGACCCCGGCACTGGGTCGCTTCTATCTCCTTTTCTTTTTTACACTGATCCACGTCATAAAGCGGACAATTCTTATAAACCGAGAGTAAGTAATCTGATTTTATTGGGCTAATAAAGTGAACCCCATAAAGAAGATCCCGTTGCATAATGTAAAGAGCCTAAGCCCTGTTATAACTTTATCCCACTGCGGAGGGGAAGAACGATTTTGCAACGTTGAAACGTGTGATACCAGCTGGTATGCGCATAACAGCGGGTCATTCCTTTTTATTTTTCGATTTCGTCACCATCACTGCAATCTTCTTATAAAGCAACTGTATATGTGTATTTTTGTGCTCTGATTCCTGTCAATCGACTTGCAATCGCAGGACGTATATTGTACATACGTACATTTTATAGTTGTCAAAGAAATCGGTCAAAAATGAGGACAAACCATAGTAGTACTTTTTTTGTGGAATTGGTGTTCATTGGAATTGGAATTAGAATACATTCTTACCCTTATTATGCTGCCTATAAATATAATTAATATTCTTCAAAAACTGTAGTATTTTAAAATGAAAATCGTACAAGGTTTAGTCGATGTATATATTTTTTCTCACGATAATACTCCCGATTGTTAAAATAAAATGATTTATACGAACGCCCAGAATTCTCATTTTCCACAAAGCGAAACCCTTTACCCCAAAGTACATATATATGGAACTTTTTCATTATCATAAAACCACGTGCTAGGGACGGCACTTAAAATACAACAAAAAGGACCTATAATTTACGCAAATAAAAACGATTCCCCGTTTGTCCAGGAAGTTTCGCAAAAAAAGGGAATCCAACTTCAGCTAATGGAAATTGCACCGGTGGAAGTGATACGAAAGTGTTTCATAGACGGGTTGGCAGATAGAAATTACTTTTGCTGAAACCAAACTGGCCCTACGAAGATTGAAAAAATTAAATTTGCCCAGCTGCTTTTTCGTCTGAAAAGCTAGCCACTCGTACATGAAACGTTTCAATGCCCTCCATCCACCGATTCGACTGTGATCTATACCTTCTACCTTTGTGAAGGGATCCATGATAAAATTGTTAGTCATTCAGAGATCTACTATTCTCTTTCTCTAGTGGCATAGACTTCAAAGAGGGTACAATTTTAGATGCAATGACTCTTCCGATGAATTCAACATTATTTAAATTTTAGAAGAAAAAATATAGTTTCAAATATTATTTCACCTTTGTTTTCACGCATTATTATTGTAAATTTTGTTAAATTATCGGTTTGACATAGCATCGATTACTTCAATTATTGTTAAAATATGTTTGAATAATATTTGATGTGTACATATGGTACAGCATGTAACAAAAACATTATGAAGCAATATACGCAGCACATTCACAATTCTTATACCTTTTACATAGAGGTACCTATCTCTATTATTGCAAATTTAAAAAACACTTCTATTTGCATTCCGTGCAAATATTTTTTCTTTAAAAACCATTCTGATATTCCCATTTTCCCCCTTTCAGAAAAAATGTCTTCCTTTCCAGGCAGTAAGAGGGAATCCTGAACCGCATATAGGAAGTGAAAATTATTGCCCTTTCACGATTCACTCGCTGGCTTTTTATCAATGCGCTATTATCTCGTTCGCGCGGGGCAAATTTTCGAAACGGTGCACTTAATTACGCGCCATTGAGAGGCAGGTTAGACAGTTTGCTCACTCCGGAGACCCTGAAGATAATGAAACGGAGAAGAAAAAAAAATAATATTCCCTTCCTCAGACTTTATCAATACCTATGGCGACAAAGGGTTCTCCCCCCCTTCGAGTTTCTCTATTATTGGGAGTAAAAGCAAACGCTTTCACTTGACCCAGATTTCCTCGGCGAACGTAGCGACGAGGATTTTGTTCTCGTTGCAACCGACGAGAAAGAGTGAGTGCTGATTTTTTTTCCCTTCCCCTTACCTTTGCCCTTCGACTTCAAAGAAAAAGCGCACGCGAACCGTATCCCATCGGAAAGTTCTAAAGACGTTTTATTGTCTCGGATATATTGTGGCGTGGAAATTCAGGGTTTGTTGGCCGCGGCCCTTTACCGTTGCGTATTCAAACGTAATTTAATTACGGAAACCTTGCCAGGCAACAGACATAGGGCTATATACATGTAAATGAGTTCGTTGCTCGCTGACACGTGCTATGAAATATTTTAAATAGTCAGCGAACGAAAAATTCGTTCATTACGCTTTTGGAAATGTTGAATTTACAGTAACAATATTATTCAGTATTTCCCTACCGACGAACTGTATGCATTGTGTTAGGAAAATTCATTACAGTTTTCGTCTATTTCCCATTAACCTTTTAGGTGCTGCAGTAGTGTAGCAGCTTCGCTCTGAACAATCGTTTTAACCATTACATTGTGTTCGAGTCTGTATGATCCCATTCACCTTTCACAGCAGGACAACTTTTTTATGTAAAACTTTTAAATTTCAAATGGTGAAATCTTGAAAAAATGCAACGTGATTCCCCTGTAGCCAATCGTTATTTAAATGTAATAGTTTTATGTAAGAAAGTTACTTTAATCTAGAGGTAGCAAGAAATAGTATTATCGTGCATGATATTTTTGTCTTGCATTCAAGATCTGCCAGATGTGCTAGTTAATAGTTATTAACAATTAATTATCTCGTATGGTAGACACCATCGTTCTCAGTTCATCAGTATATATTACAGCGGCGAAAAGAAGAAATGGTCTTGGAGTAGAATGAAATTGCAATTTGCAAAAACTTCCCGAATATCACAGATAAGTAACACTGTCGCAGCGTAATGGCGATATGGCGTCCAAGATGATTGTTATAAGTTATAAGTTGCAGACAATCTTGTTCCTGCTCCGTGACCATTTCATCCATGTATTATTCCCCGTCCGTTCCTCCATTTCCCTTATGTCCCTGGCTGCACGTCTTATCACGATGGCCATCTCATTCACTGGGTATCTGCTCCTCACATTTTCTACCCGCCTCTCTTGTTTCCAGCGCACGAAATGCCAATCGTGGGCTAGAAGGCGACTGTTCCCAACTTATGATATTCTTCGAGCAGTAACTTCTTATTGACGTCGTATTATGTAAATACCTGTTGGAACGTAACATTAAAATCTTGTTAACAAAACATCGCTTTCGAACCTTGCCCCCCACCGATTCAGTGTACATGCGTTTAAACAAAATACTTCTACTTACACTTCTAACATCTCAAAGCTCGCGCAACGTAAAAAAATGAAATATCTTTTACACAGTGAAAAAAAGCAAAAGATCTGCAAATCACACTGCATTCGTCAGCGTCACGCTTCTTTTCTCGACTTCACTGTTACTTCCAGCGTGCAGCCAGCGTTCGCCATAAAAAGTTAATCCGAAGCAACGCGAGGGCAACCGTTACAGACCGGACACCTAACTTCCACCCTTCCGTCTAGTCAAAAGCTCCCCTCAAAAACTTTCCCGTTCATCGCCTCCTTTAATCCAACGTGCGCAGGAGGTCGGGAAGAAAAAAAACCCAGAAGAAATGCGGCTATTTTCCATCGCGAAGGCCGCGCCGAGTTCAGCGAAACCGTTTGAAGACGTTCGCTCGACGTGCAACGCGGACCGGTGTAAAACAAAGGGGCGAACAAAAGCGGCGAAGAAAGGGACGAGCAAGTCCCGCAATTGTGTCCACGATCGTTAGCCAGCCAGGTGGAACGCGGATCCCCGAACACGGCAGACGACAGCTTACGCGGAGCCCGTTTAAGCTTGAGATCCCAGCCGCGACGTATAAAAGTCGTGCGTTAGGCGGCGAAATTAATTTCACCGCGGCGAGGTGCGTTTTTCCAACGGTGAGACGGGCCAGGCCTTTGTCTCGTGGAAACTTTCAGCATCCGTTTCATAATTGTGGCGCGGCTCCAAAGTTGCCAACGTTTCTGCCGTCGCGTCGTCGCGGGCATTGTGGCCGAAGCTTCGCGCTTCGAACGGGCAACTTCTACGCGGGGCACGCAGGTAAAGGTACGAATACTTTTAAGTGCGACGTGGAAAGCGTCTCGTAATTATCTGAAATTTATGCTGACCGTTCTTCTCTGGCTGGCGGGGCCGGCCCGTTAAATAAATCTGAAACGTCTTCAAAGTTAAACCTTGCTCTCTGGACCGATACAATGCTCAACGGTGCCGCCAACGTCAGACGCTGACGGTTGCGGCCACTGCTCGAAGACGGTAGGCGAAAAGTAGCTTGATGAGTTGGAGAGTAATTTGTGTTTCACTCTTTTTTTTAGTAGGCTTGCTTTGTCGGATTTATTTTTTTATGTCGCTTGCAGGAATCTGTCTGATACACTGAGCTTAATTCGCTGTTGTAGCTGGCAAGGAGTTTATTATGAATTTGTTTGATGTTTAATGCAGTTTAATCGTTATTCCTCTGATTAGGGCAAAAATAGCCGTTGTGTTATTTGTAGGGGAAGAAACAGATTTTTGTTTTATCCATTTCTTGTCAGAGCACACTATGTAGAATGTGTTCGTTTCTTTTGATCACGTGAGAGGATAGCGTGGATATTATTACTGGACTGGCAAGTTTCGTTGCATAAAGGACGATACACTTGCCACGGTGTCATGTTCGGGTGAAATTCGCGATGCTATCGAAGCGTGTTTCTACGTCCAGCGGGATCGGGTGTTCGTGTTAAAATATTCACGCGGAGAGAAAGTATCTCAGCGAAGACTTGGTGAACGGTGAAAATTTATTAACGCACTACCTGCTGTTAGTCTGCTGGCTTTAATGAATCTTTTACAGTATCCTGCAATTGTGTTCCCTCACGGAATCCTTTTTCTAATTCCTGTTTCGTCCCATGAATATATTTGCCGCAGAAAGTAACGAACATGGAGAAACATTTATTCGTGGTTCGATCAAGATCTCTTGCTTACCCGTAACAATGTTACAAATAAAAGTTACTTTAGCTTGGTTTTCATTGCCCCACATTTTCGTCCAATTTATTTCTAATAAATCCACACAACACTTGCATGAATCTGAACGATGTACTTAATAATCAACAATAAATATCTTGTGGAAAAGTATTTGCAAGGAAACAGGAAGAAAAGCAACGTAACAACCGGAACCAAGGGCTGAGGGAGGTTTAAAATTCTATTCGTCACACGGTGACCCACGACACTACTCACGCTTCCGTTGCGACGATAGAACGCGTTCCGCTGGGCCGGCGGATCGTCGGAGAGAAATGTTAAACGTTCGGCCGCCGTAAAACACGCCAAAGCTGCCCGATACGGCGAGAATGGAGGGGAAATCGCGCTGGTAAGGAGTCAAAGGATCTCGTGGCGCGACCGCGTGACCAGAATTGAAAAGGAACCGCACGCCGCCGACAGAGATCGAGATCCGTCGATTTCGAAGTCGTTTACGAATTGGCGAACGTGGGGGAGCGAAATTCTCAAGAACCCCGACCTTCCCTTGGGCATTCGACGAAAGGGGAAGCCGCGAGACTTGACGAAGGAGAAGATTTTTCTTACTTACATAGCGGGACTCGCTTCACTCGACATTACGGGAGGGTGTCTTTTTCCGGGTAATGTATTCTTACGTTTCGTTTTGTTTCCTCCTTTTTCGGGAGATAAATTGCTTGGGCGTATACCGCGGGATAAACGGCGATGTATATGTAGCGAATACATTTGCAGTTCTAATTTAAATGTTTATCGATTCTTTAAGCGAGAACCGAATGGGCGAGCGAGTGCATTCGAGAAGGTTAGAATAATGTGGGAGTGCTATGTGACGGTGTGCTAGGAAATTACACCTGGGGGGTCATTTTCGTTTTTTCTTCTCATTTCTTGGAGTCGTGTTTGTAACTAACTTTTATTACTATTTCGAAAAGTTACTGTATCACACCTTCAATCCTTATATTCCTTACATTTGCCAAAGCAATTAAATTGATTAATAGAAAGAATCTACCGCTCGATAATCAAATCGTGTGCACAGGAAAATATTGAACAGTCTTTGATAAAATGAATAGAACCACGAGAAAAGAACAACAATCAAATTATCTATTTCCAATGGAGGTATACATTAGGGGTAACACATTTCAAGTATCTCTGTGAATACGTCGGTCCCGAAGTTTGTAACGAGATTAATATCTGTTATTTTCTTTGAACATCCCCGAACGTTCGGAGGCAGAAAAGGCTCTCGTAAGAAAGCGAAACCAATCAACGTGAAAGGGATCTGCTGGGCGGTCCGCGAGAGTAGTACTTAACTTACTCAATACGCCAGCAGGCCGATTGAAAAGAAACTGGGCGAACGTCTGATCAGACAATGCTGAAACGTTATCGAACTTTCGGTTTCTTCCAACCAAGGGATACACGTGAAACGAAATTTATATTGCGATACAGTGTCCAATAATCGCGAATACCGCGGGCAGAATCGTGGAACAAAGAGAAAATTATTCCTATATCTTATATCGTTTCCAATCGACGTTTTTCATTGCTGGATTTCATCGGATCTTGGCAGGCCAAAAACCAGACAACTCGACCGTCAAATTATGAAATGTTTCAGTCGGGTCTATTACCGCGGTAAAAATAACACAATGTGGAAGAAAGTCCTTATATAGGTTGCTTATAATTATTTTCGAACAAACGAAGCGCAAAACATATTACATTATTTAGTGGTAGAACTAAAGAATACTAAATAATGAACTACAATAACAATAATTTAGTGGAATCCACAGTATATCACCCTGCAGTTCGAAAGGGAATTATAGGCCGCCCAAATAACTGTAATGCATACGGACTGAAGAAGCAATAATTACTAAGTTCCTAGGCTAGAAAACATTTTATTCCGTGCTCTAAGTGCAAATCTGTACAATGAACGATGTCGACGTGGGGGTGAGAATTTGTGAGAAAGAATGGTAAGTGGCCTCATTGATGCGGGCCACGATAGAAATGAAGAAAAAGGGTCGCTTAATGGCGGCGTTTATATTGGGTCCTACGGTGCAAGTGTACGCGAGATGCGAAAATAAGCGCCCCCATGACTTCGTGCCTACTTTATTCGTGGCCGTTGGAAATTCACGACGCCCGGCGTCTCTCGTGGATGTCGATTGCTACTCCTCTCGAACGTATGAAAAGGGGGATCATGCCGTTAGTCCTCCGGCGAGTTGGAATGCATTACTAGAACGGAATACATTATACCCGCGGTCGATCCATTTCTCTTCCTTGGCCGTCGAAACCGAGTCGTTCCTTTCGTTATTATTACTTATTTATAACTGTCCCAGGAGTAAGACGCGATAGGTTGGTCCGGTATCCCTTTCCACGAGTTGGAACGTCTTCGACAATTTTAGGGATGAAAGCACGTGAAACGAAGTATACTAGACAGAACATTTAAACACAGAAAGGCGGAATAACTGCGTGTAGAGTTGCTTAAGGGAATAACAATTCGGTCGAACGACGCGGCGAACGAGAGCGTATCGTCACTTGACTGTAATTGTAACTTGCATTGTTTAAAGCCAGTTAAACAGCGGTTGGCGTACGTCGAACGACATTATTCAATGTGTCGAAAGTATCACTCAGCATCGTTTACATCCGTGCCTGTGCGTTGAGCGCACGTTCGTGAGTGGAATTAATTTCCCCTTGAAATTATTGGATGCCGAGTGCCGACGAAAGTTTATGGCACGCCGTAGCGGATAACGTTATCGTTCTTTACGTATAAATATGCAGAGTTACGCGAAAAATATGCTAACCGTGTGAACGATTGCCGGACCCGAAGAATTCCGCTGGGTCGTCGATGAAACAACGTTCGTCACCGATTTTTCCGTAAATAAGCTGAAAAATGCAATTGCCAGGAAATGGCCTACATGTGGAAAGGGCAGATATACATTTCTGCAGTTGAGTTTTTCCCCAGAATCGATAGATCTGTATATTTAGGATAGAGAAAGTTTAGTTGTGTCTTGTAAATAGTATTTCGATGGGCGGAATGCGATGCTGCATTTTACCATAGTCAAACTTAGCAGTTTTGCAAAGCAAAGTAAATATATTCATTATATGTGATGTATAAATGAAGATAATTAAATATGAACCAAAATTGCGAACTGTGTTGTTGCATATGTAATATTCATGCTACGTAAATTTGTAAGCCAATAAATTAATCGTTAATTTTGGACGGTACATACATCACGCAATGGATATATTTTCATAACTGCCTGTGAAATGTTGTAAAATACGGCACGAGTAAATTGTTAATAAATTTGTTGCACGAAAGTGCAGAAATGTAAAATCAGTGTTCGCTTCCTACACTTTTAGGATTTCTATCATTGTTAGTAGTTACGGTATTTTCAATATTGCGTAATTCTAACTACTCCATGATTGCTTTCGATTAAATGTGAATACCAGCAATTACGATGATTTATATTCGAATTTCAAATGGAAAGAATAGTATCCCACTTGTAATGCTTCAACAGTTTCGTTAACGAAATTACATTTTGGGTTCGTACGTTTTTTAGAAATACATTTTTCCCGCATATCGAAAGATACTCGTACCAAATATTAAATATGAAATTGAAATACGGGGTATATTTACTCGATGGACTAGAAGTGGATGCCTAATGAAGAAGGGTCATCAGGAAATTAAACGCAGCAATGCAATGGAAATAAATGGTATCGATAAATTTCGTAACAGCCGTTTCAAATTCGCAAGAAATATAATGGGACCTCGATAAAAATAGCACCTGAAATAACAGATCATGAACAAAAAATTATCTGATGTCAAACAAATTTTGTATTGTTGCAATGTAAACCTTTACACTTTTCTTCACAAGTATTGAATCGTTTTATCATCGACGATAAGCATTATCACATTTTCTACCTGTTCGTAATTAATGAATCATGACAGATTAATGAAGGGCAGATTCGTCCCAGGCTAAATAAAATCCCAATTACAATATAAAGACTAAACCTTTAACTGCACACGAAATTAGTATCCAGATTTACGACACGAAACTTTTTACTCCCCATAAACAGGTCGCCAAGATTACAATGGGAATTAAGATTAAAGTGCATCCAAGTTTTATTAATAAAATCCAAGTTTCAGTAATAAAGTAAGCGAAGATTGTGGGCAGATCTTCCTCTCCTCGTGCTGCACTACAGATTGACTATAGAGACGGTCGAACTCCGCCATAAAGTAAACTACCTGAAAAATATGTCTGACTCAGCGCGTATCGGTGACCTGCACTACTTAAACGGCATATTCATACACGTGTTTCATTATACCGTATAATTCTGTGCTATTCTACACCGCACAGACGTTGTCGTGCCGGAAGACAGGCTCGCATAAAAATAAAATAACTAAAAATATAATAAAACAATTCAATAAATAACTAATTATATCGTGCACCATTCTCTTCCATTAAGTTCTAATTTGTAACACGTATAATACACTTCTATTCTACAAAAGTAAAGAGAACAATTGCACGAAGCAGGGACCACTCTATTTCAATCTTGAACAACAATTCGGAAGTGGAACGTCAACGGATAACGATCGAGCCGTCTACACTTTTATTTAGGGCTCGAACGCGCACGGCTGATTCAAGGGGCACACTTTGTTGACGCTAAACGTTGTTTCAGAATCATGTCGACAGCAACGTATACACGCTTGCATGCACCCGAACGACTGTCGATTCACACGCCTCCGACCATCGAGTAAATACTGAATCGATAGGCTGCTGTAATTCCGCCGTATGGCCGGTTGTAGATATCATTCGGTCCATGCCAACGACGCGGTTCCCGTATAATTGTTAATTAATACGGCGCATCTGGCGGTGCGTCAACGATAATGTTTTGCAAAATATCTTGAACAACTCGGGTGTCGAATGCGACTGGCTGCTCGGTTTGGACAGATGCGGTACGGGAACCGGCTTGGTATTAACGCGGTCGTTTGTGATTTCAAGGCAATTGTGCTCGTTATCGGCACGGAATAACGAAAAGACACGCATACGATGAACGGTGTATGTATATCGTTTGCGAATCGCATGCCAATAGTCTGTAAAATGAAGTTAACGCTCGTGAAGGAAAGTGCAACGACTTGAAACGGAGGATCGTTAAACTGTAACTGTTCCGTGACGATTGAGTAAGTGAACGAGGGAATATTGTTTAATCAATTTTTAGTTATGCGTGTATGCACTCGGGTGCAATGTCCCGTATGGAATCTTTTATTTGCCGGGGAAGATTTATTTCGTGAAAAAGAAACTGTTAATACAGTCAGGGAACCAAGGGACATAGATTCATTTTTTCAGCTTTGCGGTTTATGTAATAGAAATAAGTTCATAGTCCTTGCGCAAATTCTTAAGTAACGCAGTAACTACCCACGTGTCATGGCGTGCCAGGAAATATTTTCGGAATAATTTAATACAAATTTGGTACAGAAAAAATTGTATTGCAGAGCTCTTGGAATTTGAACGAGAAATATGACAGTCTCGGCCTCCTTCGCTGTTCTCAAGTTCATATCAAAAGTTGTCATCCACCTGTCTGCTACGTTTCCCCTCGACTCTGTCGCTAGATAGATGAACTTTAAAAGCCCCGTTGGTAAAAGTCGGTTTTGATTAGTATAACTTTTACAATTTTTCTTCCAGCTATCTAAAAGCGTCGACTTAGTGTACGAACTCAGAACCAGGTTCAGCTTTACAAAACTAGTGGGGGGTAAAATAAACTGTCCTATATTATAAAATTGGAAAGATATATTTGCAACCACAAGAGAATGCAGTGGCTTTACTAATAAATTGTAAGCGAAGAGGAAAATGATTGCAAAATGACTAATAATATAAACCGAATTTTATATAAAGAATTTTCAAAGATTATCTACTCGGATTTCAGGATTATCGCAACAGGTTTCAGGGAAAAATGTAAGTGTCGGGTAAGTGAAAAATTTAAATACGAGCTCTAGCGTAGCGTAAAAGACCAAGCCCATTATATTTCCCGTATAAATTTCGAGGGCTCTGAGACGCGTTTTATCTCCACGCGATTGATCTTACGTTATACTATGCAATACACTGCGGACATTATATTCTACTAGACTGGACGTTTACTGGACTACATTTAGTGACCAAAAAAAGGAAAATCAAGTTAACAAAATTAAGAATTCTCTTAAATAATTCTCCCTTTATCGAACCGCGGAAATAATTTCAAGCCTCGAAACAAATTCGAACACCATCATTCCGATACCCACGCTGTCGTAGATCAGGTGTTGCACCGTAAATACTCGCATCCATCAAATTTCAGATATCGTCAGTGCATCTCGAAATCATGTATACAGTGTTTCCAATCCCACAGAATCGATTAGCAAGTAGAACCACCGTCGAGATCATTCTACCTCCCCGTGAAAAGGGGGGAAAGCATTGTTTATTTCCACGTCTGTTTCCCCCGATCCCAGTGTTACGAATGAAAGTAAGCAAGGCAGTAAACCGAAATAGAATCCATCCCGGGATAGGCGTATACCCGATCGATCGCGAGAAGCCTCTCCCGCTATAAGAGAACGTTCCGCGACCGTCACTATTTCCGTGGATGATCTGATTTCAGGGGAATTCGGTTATTACACGCCACGCACACCGACGTACGTCTCACCTCGCGTTCGAATCGAGCCTTCCCTGATCTCCCGCATCGATAAAGGGGGTGAAACTGGTATATCTTGATAAGAAAACAGGGGGGCACGGGGGTTAGGGGATCGTTACGTCTCGCGGATAACTTCCAACAGGAGAAAGAACATTCGGCTCTGCTCGAGAAACGCGGACCTCGTCGAATTACTAACTGGAACGAGCGTAATCCCCGCCAATGGACTTTCCTTCGCGGCGTCTTCGTTCGGCGCACCTATTTTATCGTTCGCTTTGAGGTCGTTCCCTGGCCGCCGCCGTTTGTAGCTGTTTCTCGACGAGATGAGCACGGAGAGTGGATATCCTTTGATGTGGCCAACGAGTCTCGTCTTATGTAACAATTTTTTTATCGCTGCACGGCTCGTGATATTTTTGTCATTTTTATTTTCTCTCTTTTCGCGCCCTTCTGTCGTTCTCGCGTTCGTTTGTCTAAACGCGTATCCCAGCTTTCGCGTCTCATATTTTCTGTAGCACGGTGAAAGTGTTAGATCGAGGGAGAAACGACGGAGGAATGAATCGGACCCGCGTGATATTTTCCTTCCGCCGAGTGTTGTGCCCCGGCTACTTGATAAATCCATAGAGAAGTTGCACTTCTATATCGTTCGTATTGACGAGCTTACCGTCGCGTTCGAACGACACCTGTATTTTTTCTTTTACGATGCGATCGCGTATTGTGTTACGTTCTTTCGTGTTTTATGGCTTTAGAAATGAAGTAAACGCGGCAGTGTTCCCGGCGAGCTGTAAAAAGCGAAGTTTCCTTGACTTCGTATAAAAATGTATATTTCTGTCAATAGAATCAGGAGGTGCGAGGGAACTACGGTGCGCCATGAAATCGAGCGATTTCGTATTTATGATGGGAAGAGTTTTTATTGCGGCACGCGTGCTTCGCGATTGATACGACGATAATTATTTTTATTCAACGATTCGTCAATTTCTATAAAAATTCGGTTCCGTTATATTATTTGTATATTATCAATTATACGTTTCAAAACCGTCATCCAAGTACAGGGCAACGGGGAGAAATATAACAGCTTTTAATGTACAATTTACTGTAACAGTCATTCCGCATTCGCATTTACCAAAAATGTGTCCAACACGGTTTCAAACGAGTATCGCCACATCAAACTTTAACACCGATATCGATACGCGATACGTTCTAAACTCTACGCGATTCTATTTCGATTCGTAATCAAATTCCATTTTTTTTTTAACCATTTTCCACAACTCCAGGCTGGATCAAACTTTTTCCGTCTGTATAAGCTTCTATTGCGATCATGAGCAGTTATCCAGCGATTCGTTCGTGGAAAAACGAAGGGCCAATTTTTTTGTCCGAAGCGTTCTGGAATCGATTGATTCAACGCAGTTTTGTGTGTTCGCTCGTGA
Organism: Nomada fabriciana; assembly: GCA_907165295.1. Classification (NCBI taxonomy): domain Eukaryota; kingdom Metazoa; phylum Arthropoda; class Insecta; order Hymenoptera; family Apidae; genus Nomada; species Nomada fabriciana. Next base: position 3,529,200 of record OU015692.1, on the reverse strand, counting down.
ATATCCGTGAAGCGAACGCGTTGTCGAGCGAGCCCTGAGAGTGCTTTGTTGTCTTAAGGACTCGTAGAAACGCGGTGTTCGTTAGGAACAGGTATGCGTTAGCAATTCAGCTTCCATGCCAAGCACGGGCAACGCAGTATTTGCGCACATATAATTATTCAAATTCGCGGTAATGGAATTTGGAAGTGGAACGTTGGCCGTAAGGCGCGTCCCTTGCGATATTTGTCTATAAAATACAACGTGTTGGCGAAGATTTAATGCACGCGAGGAAAAAGTGTCAATTTGGGCGCCACTTGCCATTCGCACAGTGGTTTATGGTTCAAATAACACTGGGCAAATTAGGGGCGCGTTTTAATTTTAAACTATATTTCACGCGCTGTCGTGATTCGCGTTTTATACGTGTATTTCGGTTGACAAGCTGGCCGACAGTTTGGCTGACAATTTGTGAGTTTGTTCAACAGCGAGGAATTTTGTTATAGGCCAGGCTATTTATTTTATTCTTTATCGAGCGAGTATTGGAGAACTAGATTAAAGGGAGGTTTGACGATGTATATTAGTAATACGGAATTAACTTGATAAAAGAATACGTTATTTTAATGTAACTGGTAGGCACGTCCTTTTTTACTCTTTCGAGTTACATTCCACAATGCACTCTCGGAACTGTAAGAGATAATGTTTGTTTAACTGAGTTTTATAAAATAGACAAATCTAACAGCGAGCTGGTATTTTCAGCCTTTGTGAAATTCTTAGTGGGTTCTAAAAACGCTACAATTCTTTGAACAAAATGCTCTTGGTGAGGTAAGTTTCACGCAGGTTCTTTGGAAAGTACAAGACAGGAGCAAAAGAGGAGGAAACTCAAGAGCGAACTCACAGAGACATAAATTCCCTCTACGAGTTATTTAGAACGATCGATGTAGAAACGTTCAGGCTGCACTCGAACTCACGGCTATGGAAGTGATATATATCTTTTCTTTCATTTGTGCTCGTTTGAAAAGACGAAACTTTTAACTATCTCATAACTGCAATTAATCCTGTGCTTATTTGTTGCGATGTATTTTTTTCTATTTTGTATACCTACTTTTAAGAGCTATGAACTGTATTTCGAGGTAAAGGTGATTACAATGTTGTTTCATTTTATTCTTCTACTAACATATGTAAGTGGTAAGTTTCTTTTATTTCTTTATCGCGTTATTTCTGATTCATTTTTAAATAAATCTTATCCTCTTCCTTCTAGTCTTGGTTTTTTTATTGTACGCCGTGCTTAATGGCAGTGTAGTTTTCATACAGTCAAAAGGTGTAGAATCAGAATGCCGATATTTATACTGTTGATATTTATTTTTACAAATACACTGTGCAGAGCAGTGCAATGAATTGTATAATAATATAACGCACCTGCTCAATTTGACGCGCATGCATTCGAATCTCAACAAACAGATCATTATCCATTCCATCCATCACGCATTACAAAGAGCGCATAATACGATAGGCCATTTATTTTATTGGCAATATTAATTTCAAATATGTTATGTGTAATTCCCAATGTTAGAGCAATTATGATTTCACGGCGAAAATTTCCACCCATTGAATATATATAGTACATTTGCATCAAGAATATTTTATTCATTAGGATTAAATCATAAAGATCAATTAGGATTTAATTTAATAAAATACTGCACGCAGGTGGTCTTCTTTACTGCTAATATATAAGTTCATACGTATAGAACGTTAGTGCAAGCTATTTACATACATATTAGTTGCTTCCCTTCGAGATATAACATTACCAGGAGATAATCCTGGCATGCAAGGGTCCCCTAACTAATTTCACCATTGTATGCACTATCAATTAGCAAAGCACTAAAAGCTACATATCCGCCACAAAAATGCAATTTACTAAAAATATCAGATGATCTTTGACATCGAATATCACTGTATTATTCAATATCCAGACCGAAAGGAAGGAAGAAGTGCCGAGAGACGGGGTCAGAGATAAAGTAAAAAGGAATGTGAAATATAAGTACAGAGTGTTTTTAAATCATATTTGCTTCTCTGTAGCGGATCGTTGCCTCAGACGAAATGAAATCTTCTCCCTTTCTGTGCGTCAAATATACATGTATAAAATCGTGGGCAAATGGAGCTCTTCGTCGAAAGAAATAACGAATCTCAGGAACAGAGGAATCCGTCGGTTAATGCAATCCTGAAATTAGACAGGGGGAATATTTTATACGCGTGCAAATTGGGTTTGATATTAAGTGTGGTTGTGCGGGTCAATATTCGTCATGAACGTACAGACCACGGATTCGTTTGTGCGTATCGCGTGGGACGAACAGATTGTCCGGATTGAAAAATAATAATTGAATTTTCTGCTGACTGACGTGCAAACCGGTTTAAATCGTTTTCTGATACTGCGAAAAATGGTTATCCACCGATTGTGGGTACTGTAGTTATTGAAAAACCACGGTGAATTGAAGATTGTGCTTGGTTTTTTATGGCTGGTATTTAACTAAATATATAAATGATCTTTGCTTTCGCAGTCTATGCGGTCGTTCTTTTTTACTAGAAGTGTATCTGGTAGGTCGCTGTTTTCCTTTTTTTACTATAATTTATTTAAAATTGTGGCAAACATACTCGTTGTTCGGCTTGAGCAATAATGAAACTCTGAAACAAAATTTCTATTGGAATAAAATAAATGAAGGAAAAGAACGACGCAGGAATTCATTGTTACTATTCGATCGTAAGAAACGATGTGCCTATCTCGTAACGAAAGGCTCTGGAACTTGACATGGAACAGCCCCCAAAATGATTAATCGGTAAAACGTTGCGCTTTCACGCAAAAAGAGCAGAATACGAATGTAAACGGGATTTACAGCGCCACGAAATTCTACCTGTGAAATGCGGTGCGCGAGACGCAACAGTTACCTACGAATTTAAATATTTCCCTGAATAAGTACTTTATTACGATTGAAGCGCTTACGTATACACATTTACTTTCGAGGCAAAGTTTCTTTTATTTTCTTTGGTTTTAGAAGAGGGCGAATTAAAACGTGGAAGTATTATACTTAAGAGGATTAAAAAAATTCGTGCAAGTTAGATCATCGCGCAATTCATTTTTTAGAATTGAAAACTAGCTTGGGATTTTGTGTGGAGATGGAGATAGAGATGGACCACAATCCTTCAAACCGCACGTATGTAAACGTAAACGGCCTACTAGCGTAAATTTTAGAGCTACTTATTTCCGAAATTAAATTTATATCCCTTTTCAGACGTATAAAATTCATTCCTTTAATTTGAATGGGACTGAAATTTGAAGGTAGAAGTACATACGTGTGCAAATAATTTGCTCCAAAAGTAGAATAAATAAAAATTACATCAAATATGTTTTATGCTTATCATAAGTATTCATACTTTCACGATATTACAAACGAGACAGGGTAAATTATTCGACCGGCGTAGCGTTGCAAATAAAAAAAAGCTGAGCATCGAATCAGTCAAGTGCGTAAAACGCTTATAAATTTATTGATTTATACTGCGTTATAATGTATAATAAATGATTATAATACTGGCAGGTACGTGAATCGTATATTTTATTCATAAAATGGTTGACAACAAAAGCATTATATTCATTTCTGAAATTGCCATGCAGTCCTTATTTCCTGCTTTAAAAGTACTGTTTAAAAGCTGTAAAACAATGTCATACAATAAATTGTATTTACCCACGGGAGCAGTATACGAATTTACGTACATTTGTTAGGAAACCAAATAATACTGTCACAACGAGATAAATAATTTTATATATACCTGGTGGCCCGAAGTCCGGCTTTTAACGTGTCTATTAAAAATTGCTTTGCGAAATTTCCTTTTGATGTGCCACCAAATATATTATGACCAATTAAAGCAGCCGCATGGCTACGATTTAAAATATCGTCCGCCGCAGTACGTAAATTGTATTTTAATATTTTAACGCAACGATAATGCCGCGCATGAGACAAACCTTGCACACACGTTGCCCAAACAACAATCATCTCACGTTGCCCCAAAATCCACATTAAAAGCCAATCGAAATAGTAAAATCCGAAAGGTATCCAAAATGATCGTTACACGTTCTCCCCGTTGAAACGTTACGAAATTCAATGCCGCCTCGTAGCAGAATAATAATAGCTGGGGGCGTCAACAGCCACCAAGAGGCATCGCGAGATTCCATTTGCTCATTTATAATTGGCTTCGCGCGTTAACAGTGCATGTAGCCGAATCTCCTCCAGTTTATCATCGTTCCTAAGCCTGCAAGTAATTATAGGAGGCTACCGGCGGTGGCGCTCAAATTCTAGTACTGCTTTCCTCCATTCAGGCCGACGATAATTAAGCGACTCGCGCTTTCAGTACTCTACGTTTGATCGCGTTTACAACAATGCTCAAGTAAGGCGAGAGGGAATATTAATTAAGTTGCTGCGAGGGCGACTTCGTCCCTCACGTACACAGTATGTATTACACTGTAAAGGGTGTCCCCGCAATATCGGAGCAATTGAAAAAGGATGCGTTGCTTATAAAAGAGAAAATAAATCGAAGGTGTAGAGGGTTTGAAGTTGGGGTGTATTGGGCATGCGAAGATCGACTTTTTGAAGGCTATATAATAGTAGTTGAGAGCGGGGGACGAAGGAATTTCGTGGTTGCACTTTGAAATATATAATACTTTATTATTGATAGTATTTTATCCGCTTTCATTTGGTATTTAATTGAGCTGCTTTCGCGGATGGGGATCCAGCAATCATTTTATAAGATTTCCGTCGAAGAACTATTTCGATTTCAATCTCGATTTATTCTTTCTACAAGCCATCACTCTCGTTCCGATTGTATCGTGGTTACTAGATAGCCCGCGCTAATTATTTCAACGGACCGGCGTTCACTTTTCGAATGTCCGTGTCATGTATTCGTTGCTGAGTCTCGTATACCTATTGAAGGCGATACATATTATGGACACTGTATTATCCTCGCAGTAAACTCGTGTTAGATGCAGAATCGTGAATGAATTCCACCTGGATCGCCGCATAGCAACGTCACCAATCACAAACGATCGTCGTCCATCACTGCATCGTCGAATCCCCGCGAATTTTAGTACGTTGCCGTCGAAATAGACGAATTATCAATTTTCATAAACGCAGTCCGCTCGCCTAGTTGTCTCGTCTACGTCGCTCGATGGCCGCGATTAATCACAGCATTCTGTCAGTCGCAGGCGTTTAAAATTACACCATCGAGCGTGGTGCAATGAAATTCATTGGACTCACAATCGGCCTGATAACGATCCCAGCGCACAGATTGTGTCGCGACTCCTGCTCGTTCCACTCGATAGCTTCACCTTCGACCCCTGTCCCGACGTTCCTCGATTCTGTGAGCAGCCCTGACCAATGGACCAACGGAGCGTCGCCCATTTGTCACGGTGTCTTCTGTAGTAAAGAAGATCCAGGGAGTGAAAGAAAAAACGAGCACTCGTTGCGATTCCGTCGGGACCGAAATTTCCCCTGGCTGTGAAGAGTATTTCTAGAGCTGAAGTTTCGTTTCCATCGATACACGCCGCTGTAGTTATCTTCTCGTGGCTGGGGGAACACCGCTCTGCACTACGCATAGTTTCCCCCAGAGTCACGTGGACGTACTGTTAATTAGTTATGCACTGTACACACTCATAGACATTGTCTAGCAGAGATATGTCGAGCAGAAGGTCTGCGAGTGTCCACAGACGGTCCCCAGCCTGCCTGCAGACAGTTTACAGAGTTCCCTAGACTGCTCGTGAGTAATTTGCAGATCAGCATGGCCTGTCCTTAGTCTTCCTTAAAATGGAAACTAGAGGCAGAGTCTGTTAGCACATGCCTGAATACAGTAGTCTACATGCGTGTAGGGGCAAGGTTTCGATTGTTGAATGTCTGGGTGGAAATCATTCATTAAAAACGGATATCAAAAGAACCATCCTGCTTTCAATTGACTACAAGGTACTTTTCTCATAAGTACCTTACACTCGTAATGGACCAACTCGTCATTCACAAATGACCAGCTGAAACGCAGAGACGTACAATGTCTGCGACATGACAATGAATTGTCACTGAATCCAGAGGCTCGCTTATACTCTACGCATCCAAGCTCTCGCCCTGCGGACAGCTGTTCGGTACGATTAACCGCAAACCGAGGTGAGAGAGCAAGGTGTAACCGAGCGTAGGAATTATAGTAAAAGACCTGACGACCAGACACCTACTCGACAAGTAGCACCGACGAACAACTTCTCCCCTCCGCGTCTTTCGATTGTAATTGATTAATTCCTTCGTTACACGTGACTGGTTCAGACACCGGTAGATACGTACACTGAGGATCCCCCTTAAATTTCCTACAACAACCCCGCTGGATAGACTTCGCCGGACTTTGCGCCCAGGACACGTAGTCACTTTACCCAAGCAGACTGCTCGGGCCAAACACCGTCTGCGTTTCAGCCACGTATACGTTTGTGTGCGCGTGTTCGAACACCGTCTGCACGAGTGCACGTACATGGTCGCGTGTGCTCGTGGCCCGATTGTGTTCAACCACAGCCTCAGTTCAACGGACCGTCTGATAGCGATTAGAGGCTGAACCATGCCGGATTTGAATGGGCGGTAAAATGAACGGAACGATGCTCGTTTCTTTGTCGCGGCTCTGTTTATTGCACCGGTGGCGCGAGGAATTTTCTCGTTCGGTTGGATGGACGATTGGTTGCGAGGGAAAAGGGGGACGAGGAAGATTTTCTTAGCGCAAATCCGTCTACCGTTGCGTTATTGAAATTCTCGACAGAGTATAAAGGAAAGGGGGTGGGTTCTATTCCCCTTGAATGTGCGATTAAAATTGTTTAAGCTTGAATGGGATAGAAATATCGGGGTGGTCTGTCCTCGGGCGAATAACGATTGATAAATTGATATGTACGTACTGTTCTTTGCGTCGTACAGAAGACTAAGGCAATTTTGTTCCTTTACTTTTTCTTATTAGTTCCCTTGGTTTATCGGGCAGGAGGATAAATTGTTAGGGTTGGGTTATATGTTATTGTTTGGGAAGACTGAAAATGATGTTTATTGGACAGATGGGAGATAAATCATAATAGTGTAATTCGTTATCCAAGAAATGCGAAAGGAAAATCATATTTGAAAGGACAGTGGACTGGTGGAAACGATATGATAATTTGTATTGAAGTGCAACTGAGAAAAATCGTATTTATTCATATCGTCGCTTTTAAGACTTTTAAAGTTTCCTGAATTATCGTTAATACGCTAACTATCGAAGCTAAAATGTTGCGAATACACGTGTTTCAAGGGATAAAAAATAAACTTGAAGGCAGTAGTATTAGATAGTTATTTATAAAGCTGTAAAAAGACATTTCCACAAATCAGAAAGATTAAGAATTCAAAGTAAGTATTTAAATATATCTGAGGAGAATTGATTACCAAAAACGTTGTTTCAAATATGGAAGGGCTGTAACTAATTTCAAAGTACGACGACGCGATTGTAAATATATTATAATATACTTGAAAGGGAATCGTATTTTGCTGAACATTTCAAGAATTTTCGTGGAAATCCCTAAATGCTTTAAGCAGATATAAATACATACAGGCATACGTGTGTGGGTAGAAATGAAACTGGTATGATTTATACGGTCTGCTCTTTCCGTATGAAAAACCCGTAGAAAATCTTTCTCCGTTACGTATTTTCTTATGGGTTAATCTCGCAGCTTAATCTTCCTCTTCCCTTTTCTTTTCTTTCCGTACGTTAATCCCATTACGTAAGCCATTTTGCACAAAAACGTACGGTCGACTCTTCGAAATATCTTCTACTCAACGCAGTTTGCTATATATTCGCGAGATTTTCTGAATACGTTATATACCTGCTGCCTTTTAGCTTGCAATTAGTTCTGTAATTGCCTCGTATTTATTCTTGTCAAGCCACTTTACTGTCCTCATTACAAAATAAATATTGTAAGCCGTTTCAAGTATTCGAAATAAAAAGAGGATAGAAGACAAATTTGTACCCAGATCATTTCCAAATAATTACCTAAAAAATTTCAGATTGTATTGCAATAATTTGACTCTCCTTTACAAATTGCACCCACCGTTTGAACTCTCTCGACAGTTCAAAGCCATAGAATTTTATTATACCCCGTTCTGCCGTTTCATCGCTGCAAACGTTAAAAATAATCGTGCACGCTTACCTAAAATAACAACAAGAAGGAAAGGAAAAACAATACGCGACAGTGGCATGAAAAACTGCGAGCATATATTTAACGTTACGAATTTAATTGCCGCGACACGGTAATTCCTGCGCCACGGACGTTTATTACTTTCGCAGAAATTAAATGAATAATATAAATAGCCGGCCGCTAAACGCAATTTGATTCGAACAATGCGGCCAGCGCGGCGATACAGAGGGGCAATGTACAGTGACAAACCGACGGGCAGAATGCAACGAATAAAGTTCCATGCAGATATTTGCTCGAGTAATTTGAGAATTTAATTGAACGAAATGTCGACGCTTGTTCACTCTCTCCCTTTCGTTCGCGCATGCACACCAGACGATCTACCGTCCGCGCTTTAAAATTATCATCCGGCTCGTTCTGCACCGCGAAACTTCTCGCGTTTTCCAACTTCCCAGCGTTTCCGGTCCCGAGATAACCGCTCGCGAAAAAGCCCGGTCGCGCTTCCGTTCCAACGAGCAAGAAGAAACGGCATGGAAAACACGAGCGAAACACGTTTTCCTTGGTTTACTCCTCGTGCTACCCTAGAGGGGAATACTTTGTGCCCGCCATACCATACTTTGTATATATTTCTCTTTGGTAAATATGTAGAAGAGGGGCAAACACCCCGATATCGATGATTTTTCAATGTGTTGTAGGAATCAGTACAATTTTGCCAGCACTCGGAGTGAAGCAAGCACACCATCGAGCGAGACAGTTGTATTTATTTACCATTTAGTTCGATATTAATTTGCTGGGTGAAATTATATCTTGCAGGTCGGTAGAAAATGTTTTTCCATTGGTAATTCGCGTTTTAATTGATACGTTGGCAGCGCGAGGGGTCAAGGCGTTCAGAAGCCACCGGTACAACGTTTCCTTGCCACGATTCGAATCCGTCTATCGAAACTTCATTTCACGCAGCCGCAACTTCATGACCGCACTGTCACTGGCAAGACAGTGGATTCGAAGCTACTTCAACGATAATTGCCCCCCTTTCCAGCCGATCGATACGAGCTCAAAGGACGAGCGTTAAAAGAGTCTGCTAATGTCGGGCGGGAGATTTGCTTGAAATTTAAGCCAGCGATGTTTCACCGCTGCCTTTTAACTTTAACTTGGTGTAACCCAGTCGCCCGATCAATCCTGCCTCGAGCAGAGACCGCAGGTGGTTAGTGTCGAAGGTGTATCGAAAGTTTTTCATGGCCTAACCATAGAACTCTCGAGCTCGTGTGATGGCCAGGATAACAAAAACTTGGTTTCGTTTTATTGTTTCCATGGGCGGAGTCTCTCTTCTTCGTTCAACAGCAGTAATCAGAATATCAGAGTTAAGAGTGTACGCAGAAATAAATAATTCTTTGACGAATATTTTACGTATAGGAAACAGTTCCTATTAATTATTTTCCCCTCGTGGGCTCCAAAAAATACTTTTACATGGTTTAATCAGAGGATGAAATCATTTGAATTGAAATATAGCAGAAAACAGAATTTCCCCTCTGAATCAATATTTTTCAATTATGAAATTAAAAGAGTCCATGTTCAAAGAACTCTCACGTTAATTACTTCTCTTCTCTGCTTTGTACCACCTGCTCCAAAGACAAAGGCGAAACATCCCCTGAAATGTTAAGGCAAAATAGACGATTGCATTAGAGAAATTAATTCTAGAAGATTCTTCAACTTTGCACTTCGTACACGTTGGAAATACATTACAGAATACTTCTGTGCATTGTGCTTCATTCTCCTTCGCCATTACCTCTCTCTCATCGTGTTAAAAACTTCTCTCGAAAATCACTCGCGTTGCGCTTCAAACGGTTCGTCGGTTTACAGCACTCGGATAAAAGTTAATGGCCTCAAGGGCGGCGTGCAACGAAGCAACGCATTAAAACCGGACGATATAAATGCTCGCAATTACAATGTCCTTAAGCAGTTGCGCAAAACCATTCTTCAGGCGTTTACAAGGATGTCCGAGGCACGTCGGTGGCACTAGGTGCTCGAGACGTCTGGTGTCCGTTCAAACAAATTAACTCATGGACCAACGACAGTGCCAGACGCATCCGCGGGCCAGCTATGGGCGGGCAAGAAATATCCTTAAGTTTCATTAACTTTGTACGTCGCCAGGTACACCCGCTTCTAAAACTCGTAATGACGTGGCAAGGTGTTTACGAGGCCGTGAAATCGACGGACGTGCCGCGACGAAGTTTCGTTCGGCTGCTCGCCACGAACGGAAGATTTACCTTTAACTCCCGTGAAAAAGTTTACGAGTTTAAGTGTTCTTCGTATCGGATGTCTCCCAGGTATCGTATAGCATGCAACAAACGGAAGCAGTTGCATAAAGCGGAAGGCTAGAAGTCACCGGTCCGATGGGGTTATGAAAGAGAATGATGGCCACCCCTGTGCACCGCGGAAAAACGAACTTTTCCACTGGCATTTTCTCTGCTTCTGATTCACGTGCATTACCTTTGGGGAGGGGATCCTGTGTCGATCGAATCGAACACCTGTCTTCTTTTGGCGTAAATGAAATATCATTTTCTGTTCAATGATTTCAGCGAATTGATGCATGCATGGTCTTGTATATTCCGAGTACAACTTGAAATGCAAGGATTTAGTTTGTTAGTTCGTTTTCGGTGTTTCTTGCGGAAGGATTGCGAAAGTTTCAATAAACTTGCGTAAAGCGAATTCTGGTGAAAATTTGAATAGTGAGTGAGTAGAATACTGTCCGCTAAAATGTTGCTTTGCTTGTTAAAATGTTGTGCAAACACCTGTATCGAGGGAACGCGACTTGAGTTTTTAAAGGAAGTACTATAGCTTGTCGAAGATCTCAAAACCATTAATTAGGGATTCAAAGCAACAGTCAGTTACACATTGCGCGTTTCCTACATGCAAAGCAATTTATTGAAACACGTGTAAGGTCCACTAGACTTGTCAGTTGCTTCATTCTTCGCCCACCTGTTCCCCTATAACTACTCCCGCCAAATTAAATCGACGTGCGAATGCCAGTGTCTATTTCGCTCTCCAGGAAACTCGAAACAATTAGACGGAGCGCAGCACACTTCCTCTTCTCCACTCCGAACAAACATCGCATATATGACCTCAAACAAAAAAACAAAAAAATAGGTCGCGCGGAAATCATTCTTCCCGCAAACTCATTTCCAGCCTGGCCAGCAGGCAGACATTTCCAGCGTATAATAGCCATCGCTTCGCCGGCCGAAAAATCGTCGACTAACAAAGTACACACCTTCGCAGTGCAAGGGTCACGAACAAAGGAATCTAATTTCCGACAGCCGAACGAACGTGTGTCTATTTGGCTGTACGACTACACAGCCCCTCGGCGTGCACGTTCATTCGATACGGACCACCCAAATGAGCCGCCTCTTAGCCGGAATTTTATCGATTCGTGATGTTTCCGCGGATAATTACGAACAATGGCGTTTCGTTAACGTCAACGAGACCGCGTTCGCCGCGTTGATTAGAATTTTTCCGCGAGGCGTTAGCGTACACGCAGCCCGCCGGTCGTTTCTGTCCGTTCATAATTGCCGGAGGTCTTTAAATGCATTCCGATAAGGGTGAATAGAGAGTCTCGGTCGATGTCTCGTACGACCCGGCCTTCGAATAATCAGCACGGGCGGCGGGACGCGCCGGCAGGGAAAGTTGAAAATAGTCGAGCAGCCTTAATTGCCCGCTTTAATCAATACCCATGCGACTAGCCCCGGGGACTTTTCGTAGTTGCGCCATATTTCCTTTTTATCGCGGGCATCGGAACGCGACACGTTTTATCACGGGCGATAAGCTGCCGGTGTTCGTAGCTCGTTAGAATTTTAATCGTAACTCGTCGGGCTTCGAGCGGATAGGCAGGTAGATAGCCGGGCGAATACTCCGTGCGCCATTCGACGAGGGAATTTACGACGGCTGGAGAACGGTTTACAACTCGTTAGGGCGTAATCATCGATGACTTTCGACTACCGAAAGGACGTGGAATTCTCTGCCGGAAGTGGTGTTCCGGTATTAGGACCGGCTGAAATAGGATTTCGGTATGCACGTTATTGCAGCGGGAACGGTTAGCTGTCCGGATAGGGCGAATCCATTAAACTGGGTCGATTGTTTTACGACTTCTTCTTGCGTTTACGGTGAACCCGTTCACGATTGGTCGCGCGATGGAAATTGTTATTAAATTTCGTTAAGTCTAACGGGGGAGGAATGTCGGTTGAACGGGGAAGAGGCCGCGAGCGATATTTTTAAGCGCCGCGACCGCCAAGAAACCACCTTCGCAATTTTCCCGTTAATTACCGAATTTCGAGGAGATTGGGGCTGCGAGGTTGCGGGGGTGGGAAAATGAATTAGCCTGTGCTCTCGTAACCTTCCGTCCTATCTATTTTCATGAGGGGGCGACGCGTTGTTATAATGTTGCTTAATACATTATTAATTCCCTGGGATATCGTGTAAGTGAAATGTTCAGGTACGACGTGACGGAGTAGAATATTGACTTGGGGCGGGCTAAAGGCACTGTGGAAGCAAGTAGAAAGGTTAAGTGGATATTGGATAACAAATTACTTATGCAATTGAGGCGTTTGAAAGGTAAAGGATGGAAGAACCAAAGAACTTTAAAAATTACTTTTGTAGTGAAATGGAATGTGAGTTTCATTTTATGGTTTGAACCTATAGCTCTCGCAAGATAGATTTAAAATATATATTTGAGGCGATGTAGAATGTTGTACATTACACCAACTTATTTTTTAAATGTCTAAGCTGATATTGTTGCGTGTCCACTTTAGAATTTTAGTCTCTGTCTCAGAGCTTATCAGTTCTGCGATAACTCGTACAAATTTCGTGACTCTCTTAGTATCTCAACAAATTTAGCTGGCGCAGCAATTATGAATCTCTTTGCTTCAGTTCCCTAGACCCCTCTGTTCATTGTACCGCGTTAAATAACTATCAAATATTTGGTTAGATATAAGATTAACATGTTCTTAAGCATCTTGTTAAGCACGTCCAAATAAAAAATAGGTTCAATTGTGCCCACTAATAAAACAGATACCATCATTGCTAATGATAATAGTAATCTTCGGAACGAACAAGTAATAACCACGTCTACAGACTCCACAAGCCGCACGATATCCGTAACAAAGTATTACGACCAGGGATCCGTGGTCAACAGACACCGCGATAATCATCCCCCTGGCGTATTCTCGTCGCAGACCCCTGCATCGCTTCTTCGGTCCAAGCCCCGTTTGATTAAAACTCCCCTCTTACCAGGGAGAAATTACATTTTAATTATACATGCTTAATCAACCGGCGTGCTTCAACGTCCCGGCGCACTGTCGACCCGCTGTTTGCTGTTTAATGGACACGCGTGATACACAGGGCGGGGTGCCGAATTTTCCACCCCGTCATCGCCAGACATCGTTGGGAAATATACCCAGACATCCCGAAAACTGGTCCACGGTGGATCGTCGTGAATTCGCGGGTCGTTAAAAAGAAAGGAAGAAAAACAAAACGTGACAAAGGAAAAGAAAGAGAAGTAAAACGAAGGGGGTGCATTTTTCACGCGCTGTGCGACGCGCCACTTTTTTCCCCTCTCCGTTCCTTTTTCTTCGGCGGTGTACCGTCGCGTCGGGGCGCGCATTCGTCGCTGACGGGTCTGCCTCGGATGATGGATCGAACGAAATGGATTCGTGACGTTCCCCGCGCGTTACGACAGATCCGCTGCATTCTTCTTTCCCCCGGTCGAGGTCTTTGTTCCTTGATCCGACCGCGAATCACGCCGATGAAATATCGCCGGCGCTGCTCGGTCCAAGCAATCAACGACCGTGGACAGGGTTGCAGACGATAAAGTGTCGCCGCGTGGCGGCGATCGGTCCGGCAAAATTGAATATCGATCGAGTTAACCCGGGGATCGAGGATCTCCTTCGCGCGAAACATTATACGTTAGGCCGCTTTGATAACACGGTTTACAGTAAGCCAGACGCCGAACACCGATTTTCCTATCTGTCGTCTAATCTCTGCACGACTAATCTCTCTTTGGTTATCGGCTTCCATTATACTTGGCCGGCAACTCGACGGATTTCGGCCATCTCGGATTAACCTTGCGCTGAAATCTGCTTCGAGAGGGCGAAGAGGAGCGCCGGGATCACGGGGGTATTGCAGCTTTGGCTGTGTGAAAACAGCGGAGGTGTGAGAAGGGAGGTTCTGAAAGGAGCAGGTGGGAAATACTTGGATAATATTTGCCGTTGCACTAGAGGGTACTGGAAACTTGTTTTTAACCCTTCCGCTAAGACAGACTTTGATACACAACAATCTGGACCTGCAAAGAACAATGAAATTTTTCTGAGGTTATATCGTGTTCCGTTAAACCGACATTATTTATTTTTTCGTATTCTGTGTTGTATTTGCATATATTATATTTTCATTGATAAATATTTTATTTAATCTGTATGATGGGGCATGTTAACTTAGAAAGTTTTAACAAAAGTTGAACAGTTTTCGTACATGAAAATCAAGCGGTGCTTCGGAAAATTCGTCACACTCAAATTGTCCCTTCGCTTTCTGTATTAATTTGTTGCTTGACCAAGCCAAACAAGAGCGATGGAATTGAATTAATATGATATATTACAAAACTGGATAATTAACACGAAAAAGAAAATCAGGGAAAGGACGGAATAATCAAATCGGAATGAGTACTCCCAGTTTAAAAATATCGGATGCAAAATACTCATGCTGTATGGTAATTAGACAACTCGATGTAGATGTAACACCTTATGCAAATCGCACCAGTTTTTTAGAAGCACCAACGTCCCATCTTTCCTCCAGGTTGTACGGGTACAAACCGACAACAGTAGTAAGCGCACGAGAAAATAGTACATTTCAGAATTGCTGGAAAAAGTCTCGTCTGGCCTGGGAAGAATTATTCCACTGTTATATGTGGCACACGTAAACCAGCGTACACGTGAGCGAAATAAAAAATTCGCGGGCCAGCATGCTTAAAGCACGCGTCCGCCAGTCATGTTCGTGAATCGTTTACTAACGAACCACGATTTTACCAAGCCTACACACAGTGTTTACTGTTTAGCCGTGGACTACCGTCACTTGCAAATCTACGACTGAAATTTCCGTAAATCCACGGCCCGCGGCTGCTTTAAATAAGAAACGTGACGTTCCCTTTGTTCGATCGGGATGACAAAATGGGAGTTCTGATAATAACAGGCGCGTACAGTAAAAAAAGAAAAAAAGGTGAAAAGGGAACGTGGAAAAATATCAGGTCATTCTATAAGCAACGTCGTTTCTTTTTCCTTTGTTAATCGGGCGCCAATATTACTTGTTGAAATTCGTATATGCATAGGTTACACATTTCACGAAATAGAAAGTATGATTCTTTATAAATTTATGATATTAAACAAATACAGATGCTGTACTAAATAAATATAAACACGCAACACCTGTGAGACATGCACGAGGAAAGATTACTTCCTGGAATATCTGAAAACTTCACATACCCTCCCTAGGGGCAATATTTCACTTATCGAAACACTTGAGCACATAGATTTATGAACCTGACGATTCTAGGGGGACGCAGGCTTTAGTGGTTTACCATCTTGTTTTCTTTCTGCACCACGCTGGTTGAAAGGTTCGGAAAATAAATCAGTTACTCGACAGTGCACAATAGGTCTTGCAAATTCTGTTTAGCATAATTATAAAAGCCAAAGTTGCAAACAAGTCCCATTTCATTTCAACAAGTGCATTGTACTTGAAAAATCAGTAAAGAATTAGTGGAAGACTTACTAAATTTCTGTGGGCTGACGAATTCCTAATTCGCAACACTGAATCGAATGCTATTGACCATTTTGAAAACAAAAATGGGAAAAACATAACACGCAAAACTTTTTCCACTTTAGCCAGTATAATGAAAACAATTAAACCAACTTTGTGTACCAATTAAACGTTTCACATTTTGTAATTTTAACTATTTCATGCAATTAAACGCAAAGGCCAATTACATTTTTTACACTGCATATGCAGTACGTATGCAACGATGAATCGTAACATAATATTGCACGGTAAAGTTACCGTATTTTCATTTTGACGGTTCATTTAAACTCATACTTGGAGCGAGCAATAGAATCATAATTTATTTAATATAATACACGCTGAAACTACTGCAATCCGAAACGTTCCATCCTTCTAAAAATCTTATTATTTACTACCCCGCCAGACAATTGAAAATGTGTGACAAAGAATGCAAGAACGTTGCACCGGAAAGTTTGAAGAATGGAAGAAAAAGAGCAATGATTTATCTCAATGTTTTTGTTCCCCCGTGAAATAAACAATTTACGGCAGTGTGTCCAAGCACGGGACAAAAATTTCCGCTTGACCGGACGCCGTTTCTCGCAAAAAGGTATTACCTATCTTGCAGTAGAAATAATTACCGAATTAATCACCGTCATGACTCCCTTCTTCACCGCCATTATCCACCTAACGTTATCATCGTACTTCCACGTTAATCAATGCCCGCCTTGATAAGATACAAATAGCAAGCTTCATCGAACAGCTTATTTGATATATCGTATGTATGTACCTGACCAACTATCTTCTTTTTGCATACATATATGTACAATCCTTCAATCCGCGGCTTCGCGCACACCTTAATTAGCATCGTTGGCAGGCAAACACGTTTCGTCGATTTTTCGAAACGAACCTCGGGCAACTTTAAAAATATTTTCCAATTGAACGAGTACGCGACAAGGAGCGAGCCTCCACTCCAAAGAGTTTCATAAAGCGAAAGCTGCAGTTTTATCGATAAGCAAGCCGCTCGAACGAACGTTGCAGACCTCGAAGACGAGGATTTCGTCGCCATGATGAAGCAAACAGCTTGGACTTTCGTGAACTGTTTGCCAGTGTTAATATGGTTCGTTGCTTGGTCGACCTTTTTTTTTTTATAAGGGTCACGCGTTTCCGGCTGGCTGGCAACGTCACTTGTGACGATGGACGGCTACGACAGACGTCATTTAATTTGCACTGTCGCAATCTCGTGCAAATCCGGCCAAAATACGCCCGGGGGGAGATTCGATCCACTTTTATCCGATCGGCTACTCCATTTCACTCTGACTGTTCGATAAGACGAGCCACTTTACGTTGTTCTTCGATGGTCGTTTAATAATTTTATATGAGCACATCGTTTCTCTGATATATTGGAGGAATAATGTCGCTTTGTATAAATATTGTTATTTAATTAAAGATATATCAGTTTTAATTAATGAGAATATAATTACTGTTTCTGGGATCTTTATATGTTTTTCATTAATGCTGTTACGAAAGTCATTACACGCCAAATTAAAACTATATCAAAAATACAACGGGCGCTTCAGCTTGTACCATCGTACAAGGTATACATCTCTATTTTGGGAATAGCAAATAATTTCGCTTAATTTGTACGAGGCATCTGGCGCAATTTGTTATAATATTCTAGTACATATTCCCATCGCTGTGAAAATTATATTCATCGTCTATTTATGATGTTCAACTCACGTCTGTCGATGAAATGAAAGTTCCCGGAAAAGCCGGTTGCATTAGACGGAGGTCCCTGTGTATGAAACTCCAAAATAAGCGTAGATCTTGAACTGTAGAGAACCTGCGGGATGTCACGCAGATCCCCGCAAAGCACACCGGACCAGGGGGTGTACTCAGAAACACCGGTGGTCTCCAAATGTAGAAACACTTTTAGAAAGTCGCCACCCACGCAGCTGGAACATAAATCAGTTGCGAGTTGTTAGGAATGTGTTTCTTCTTACAGAAGATACCCGTTTTGCCAGAGGGAATGCCATCTAGCGCATGTTTGAAATTGCAAATAAGAAGGGCTACTGAAAATTACTTTCTTAGTGAATATATTTTTAATAGATAAATCTATTGATCTATATATTTGGATCTAATGGATAAAAATATATGTTTCAAGCATTGAAACCAGTTAAACAAATTGTAAGGATTATATTATTTTTATTTTTACACTGGATTGTGTAAATGAAATTGCTTCATATTTTATCATTCGTGAGCAATCGTAATGTCATTGTTAAACGTTTGTTTTTTCCTAAAACGCAAACTAATTTTTTAAGGATTTGTTACTTTCATTTGAAATGTGTGTTGTTCGTGATATAATTAAATGTGTAATATGTATTTTCTTTCGGATCATTCACATGCTTTGCATATAATATTAATAATTTGTATCATAATAAACAAGTGGCGTTTAGTTCGATTCATTTGGTTTCGAGAGCCAATATTAAAATTCGCCGAATACCAGCGTAATTTATCGTGCATCGCCACTTACTTCAATATGAAGCATAATTTATATTATTAAAATAATTAGTCATTGATGAAACGTCTCTGTTTGACATCATTTCAGTAAAACGTTTCCACGCGGTTATACGATTCTTCAAATTCAACAAACAATAAACGATATTGTATATTATTATCTTTAGGAGTTATACCGCGAGCAATTCCACAATAATCGCAATGAGCTAGTAGTTTCAATTCCTTAATTGGAGCATTCTAATTGATTTTATCGTCGTTCAGAGAACAAACATTCATTCACTTTATTAGGAGAACTCAGAGGTCCGTTTGTAAGCGGTGTCTGAAAATCTGCGGGGACACTAATACGATACAGTGACTTAAAGTTAAGTGAGGGAGACGGGACAAAGGCACGCCAGAATTTAGTTTAATGCCAAGCAACATCACAAACTCAAATCCTTGGACAGACATGTGCAACATTCGCGTGGACGTGACGTGGAACTCTCTTACACACTTAGCTGCCACGGTCTAATTTGGTAAATTTTAAGGAAGATGTATAAAACAGAAAACGAAATTTCCATTTCCATGTACATTGATGCATGTGAAATACCTGGTTCAAGTAAATAGGTATTATGCTCCAAGATATGTACGTAGAGTAAAGGACATAGTAATATCATTTGATATTAATTTATAATACAACATTGAAGGCATTTCAACGAAATAATAATTGTAACTATTCAAAGATAATATTTATATGACTACAAGACCACTTAAACATTTCCCACATATGTACACACCTTTACTTGTAAATATTTCAGCGTTTGTATCCCTATGCAAGTGCTGTGAGAAGAATGTATATTCACTTATAGCAAAAATACGTGAAAATATTTATCAGACAAGCAAAGAAGTACTTTCTACTTTTCTCTGACTAGAATTCTCCAGCCTCGCTTTATTTAGCTTAAGCAAGGTATGGGAAAATATTGATGCATAGGAATAGCGATACAGTGGCGTAAAATTTATGCACTCCGACGCGAAACGTTTTCTTCATTTTGAACAAAATGATACCCATAAATTTCCGGGCTATTTTCGAATACGATCAAGGAATAAAAATATGAAATGTAAATATGCTGATCCCGCATGAATGTAAAATTTATCGTGAAATAGCAACTGCTGGTAAATCTCTTTGTACAAACGGGAAAGCCGCATGAATACATTGAAGGGTAGAAAATAGCGAAGAAGAGTACACGAGAAAAGATCAAAGCCAAGATGATACCTTGTTTCGTAAGATGAGAAAATCTTCAAATGCCTAAGGAGTGTGATTTATACAGCAACACGCGCCCCGAATATTCATTCTTGAAATAAGAGAGTAGAAATTGGGGAAACAGGTCTCTCCAATGACACATCTGTACTACTGTGCGCTAATCCCAATTCCACCCAATTCCTTCCAACCGACTATAGTATTTGAGCCCTTTTATTGCGAAGGGACAGATACGTTAAATTGGTGTCTTGTTAATATGTTCTTTTTTAATATCCACGATTAACGAAGATACCAAGCAAATACACCGAGGAAAAGTAAACGCATACAATTAAGCAAAAACCTGTAGGTACTTATTATTACATTAATTTTCTCGGAATTTCGATTACAGGGTCGAGTTACTTTCATTAGCAGCCAAAACTGTGGAATCATAACGAAAACTTTTGTCAGAAAGATGTAGATAGTCGTACATGTGAAAAGTACGCTTTTATGCTGAAAACTATCCATTTCGACCCATTAATTTTCTCCCATTACCTTCCAACTAAATAAAGCATATTAAACGGGACGAGAAAGACCGAGGACAGACAAAGTACGAATATAAAAAGCTGCAATTAATGAAAATGAAATTTCGGTTACAATTCACGTTTATTCCATCCCTCGCATTCAAAGACAATCATCGTTACTTTATTTTCACATTTCAATGTAATAATACACCATTTAAATATCACGTTTCGTTGTTCCATCAAAGGGGCCATGGTTTGCACTTTTATCAATTTAACATTAATAAATTACCGTACCATAAACTTAATCGATCGATCGTGATTTCCATCCCAAATTTCATCGAACTTCGCTCGATACTGGCGAGTTTCCCGATAAGGTATCTGAGATCCCAGGCCCGCGATACTCGTAGAATGGCTAATTGACTAATTAGTCTCGGCAGCGAAACGGAACAGGTGTTCCCAAGTCCGACTCTACACAGATTACCAGAGTTCACGTGCGCTGGGAACGTTTCCGATCTCGTGACTTAAAGCGAATATAAGGCTGAAATTAACACAGATCGTTATAGAGCCATATTGGCGAAAACAATTTGCCCGCTCGTTAAAGACTTTCAACGCGCGAAATCTGCTGTAGTTCATTAACCATCGTAACTACGCGCAATAAAACCCGCGATATAACACACGTATAATAATATTATCCAGATACCGGAACGCCGATCTGTGCGCCCGGACACGAAAGGAATATCGAAGGATGATCTAGGATCGACCGTGGAGAAGACAGAAAATTATTTCAGCCCGTATGGGAACCCACGAACGAGCTAATTACACACCGCAGCAACTTCGGTAGGAATTTACTGAGGCTTTAATGATCCCGTTACGCAACCTACTCATCACGAGCGTTCAGATGGTTTCTAATTAATTAGCGGCAGACCTCTCGCAATATTCCATTTGTCGCGGGCGTCCGTTGAATCCGTCCGCTGCGCCGGTTAAATAGGAGTAATTAGTCGTAAAAGGAGATTGATCTTATTGCTAGCGATGGAACTTGGTGGATGCTTTTATGTGTTCTTGGTCGTACTTGGCGAGAAGTCTACCTGGTTAATACAAGTAGTGCATAAGTACGAGATGTATATCACAATTATTACGGTTTTCTGCAGTTTCTTTTTTCTCAATTAAATTAGGAAGATTTGTAGATCCGGAGTTTACGATATTTAGAGGTATAATACCGATTTCCCGTTTATAAAGGACAATTTGTTTAATGAAATTGCAAATATATGTAATCACTAATTGTTATTGATTAAGGATCATAATGATCACAGTGAAACATTTTCCTTTACTCAAGATGCGAAGAAATTATTAAGGCAAATGATTAGACATTGATAGATATAGTTTAATTAATAAGATTATTGAGTGTCGAAATTTTGTAAATAATGCTAATTATTTATATACAAAGGAACAGGTGTTAAATATATTCGTGTTGCACTGATTTGTATTCTGAATCGTTTAATAGGATGACACGTAGTTGGTAGGAATAGGGAGTGCAAGTAGTATCAGGGCGCGCATAGTCAGACGTGCGCTATAGAGAATTTTCGAGCGCACGAATTATCTTACAGATAAAATATATATGTGCGCGTAGAATAGATTTGCGCCATTATACGGCAAGGATTTAGTACGATTAAACAAATAAATCAAAAAGGTGCCTTAACGATTCCAAATATAATTTACTTGGATTTGTTTAAGATCAGGCTTTATGACAATTATTCTTTACAACTTATTAAAAGTTTGTACATACAGCACAGTATAATGCATTGAGATAGGGACTGCTAAATATATGATTCCGCAATTAGCTCTTTATCATAAGATAATACCGGGGGACAGAATATAACGTTGCAATTGTCGTGAAATTAATATACACCGCCGGCCAAAAGTTTAGGACCACTTTCTTGCTTGCCCAACTATCGAATGGCTTGTTACCGGTTCATTGATTCGAACTTAATATCATAGAGAGACTGACACTAATTAATCTTGCCCCCCTATGTTCTATCTTGGATGGATCCTCAAAATATCGACTTAAAATGATTAATCAGCCATAAAGTTTCAGCGTATAGCTCGGAGTTTGAGTCTAGAAAGAGAACACTTTTAATTAATGAAATAATTTAACAGTAGATAAAGTTCACTGCGAAGGTGCGCTACAACCATTGCGTTTCTGATAACATCATTTTATTCGCCGCCCATAGCCGGTTAATTGTACAAGTTTTTCAATATACGTAGGCCAGAAAGACCCATAAATTAATTTCTGCCCGCGGGAGAACAAAAGCGGACCATACACACAAAGAATACAAAAGCCTGTGAAACGTATAGGAAGCGTTAAACGCGTCCCTTAATTTCCCAAACGTATTTCCGGCAGGGTACCAACAGCTCCGACGCTTCTATGCTGCTTGAAAGGGGTGTTACCTCGTGTCAGTTAACATCTGACATCGTTACCTGAAGCTTCAGAAGTAGTGCCGCTCTATAGTTTCTTATGTGTCAAGTACTGAGGTCGAGATGGACAGAACGGTGCAAAGCGGGACAGTATCTCGTTGCCGTGGGGCATTCGTGGCCACCCTTTACGGACGGATTTACAGGTGATATTGATGTTGCGAAGATACAGGCTATCGGACGCGTGAAATTACATATCCCTCGGGAGAACCATCTACCCTTAGGTAGAATCCTACGGGACATCGGATATGGGGAACTAACGAAATTTCATTTGTAGCCAAACGTATCCTCAATTTAATTCGGTGTATCGTTGATTTGAAGAATCGCATTAATCGACAGCCACGGTGAAATATTTTTGTACCTTCGCGTTCGATTGATTATATTTAACTTAAGATTTCACGGTCGATTCGGAACACTTGTCATAGTAAAATGATTTCGTCAATCATTTTGTGCAATAAATAATTACACCTCAGATGGGCAGCTTGGCAATTAATTCCAAGGTCCATTGCAGCATAGTGATTTGAGCAGTCAGCTTCAGAATTTGGCCAATTTATAGTGCAATCATGCAGGACACCTGTTAACGTCGTTGTATTCCAGTACATTTAATCACAATTATTTAATATTGCATTGATTCTAATGTTTGTCGATTTATGAAGGGAACTGTGAACGACTGATTGAATTACGTGCTCGAATTGCACACATCTTACATGTAGTTCATAAAAACCGTGAGCATCCAATAAAAAGAAGGGACGTAAGACGAGGGAAATGAGGAGAAGTGCTGCAATAGCAGAGTCAGACGAACTTAAAGAAACGAGTCATCGAATTTCCAAGTGCTCGTGAATTAAATTCTCCGGGAGCATCCACTGTGCTCGGTGACATGACAATGTCGTCAAAGAAGGTGTCGTTTCATGAAACCCAAAGGGCTGTCACCGATAGTCAAGCGTTGCAGCCACCCCGCTGAATCTGCGCACAAAGCGATTCATACTCAAAGATGAAAACAGCCCTTTCACCAACGACAGCACTAACATCCACATATCGCTTTGCACATGCCTGGGTAAATCTTCCCCATCGTTCACGCTTCCATTCTTCACGCCGGCAGACAGAGATGAAGAATTGTTGGCCACAATTAATTACGTAGATGTGGCACGCGTCCGTCACCTTTGGTTGGTGTCACACATTACTTTATAAACACAACGACGTGACAACCAAGCAGACAAAATCAATGCATCTTGCACGTACACACGAAACAATTATTTTTATTTTATTCAAGCTACTTTCCAAATGTCGCGACGTTGAATCGAATCCCCGTGATACCGGATCCACCATCGAAGTAAGCTTAATAATATCCGCTAACTTACCTGTCGAATACAGATTTGCACGCGGCGAGTTGCTGGCGTATCTTTTGTTAATACCTCGAGCGAACGCTTTGTTCTACTTCAAAAGAGTAGCAAGCACGACTCGTTTCATCGTTAAATTCGGTATGAAAATCGATAAGAAATGTCTGCAAGCACATATTACAGCCACCTTGATCCAACGATAATCCCCGCTTACGCCGTACATACAAAAGTATACTTGTGACAGGCGAAAAATATGAAACGATGGAATCGTTGAAAGAACGATGGAAAAGTTTCCTGCCAAATGGCGAAGCAAGCAACTTTTCAACCGCGATACGATAAGAATCGCCACTCTTCGAACGTTTCGGCCGATGCATAGCTGTTGATAAAAGGCAGATTCGCTTTTGATCTCACGAGGCATCGTAATTGTTTCTGCGGTGCACTTGTATCGCGTCATTTCTCCATGCACGGGTTTATTTCTTATCTGTCGATACTTAAACGTGTGTCCACGTGTCCTATGTGGAATGTGATAGAAGATCCTGATACCGAAACAGGGGTGACATCCAGATTTAAATACATCAAACTTGAAGAAATACAATTCCACTGAAAAGTTCCTCGGTTTTTACTGAATACATAAATATTGAATCGTCTTGCTATTATTTTTTCTTCACAAAATTATTCATGCAGCATAGGCTCCAGAAAATCTATACAAGCAAATGCAAGCAAAGCTGACGAACTCTGAACAGTACTTGCCACACGTTTGACAGCGAAGCTTGTGCAATTCATCGAGACATACCTGTCCACGAGAAGGATCGTCAAAAAGGATGGTATAAGTGTGGCGCGTCGCAGTGCGCAAAAAATGGGAACTGATTAGCGTGCCACAATTCAAAAAGTTCTTCCTAAGAGCCCAGCAGGGTCGTTGGCATGAAATCACGGCGTAGCGTGCAAAACTTCGCGAAGAGTCCTACTCTGATTGGCCTTACGCCAGGCATGTAGCCCTAGGGGATCACCTGGCGTGAGAAATGTTTTTGGAATATTACATTCTAAATATATATGTGTACGCCGCGTCTAGACCTGGCTGTGTCCGCTTCCTCGAGGATTGAAAATCGTTTAACGTCTGTACGTTGATGAAATCGTCCTCCCGTGAGTGAAATATAATTTCTGGAACGGTCGGATATTATCGGGAGAAGAAAATAACGAGAAGACCAACGCTGTTGTATTAGTGTCTCATTTAGAAGTGCTCCGATTTAACTTTGACGAATTTGACAGAGTGTGAACGTTCGTGGTAAATTAATCTTGCGCAAGCGGCGGGAACTTGATTTCAATTTTCAACTTTTTCAACGGTACAAATTTATAATTATTCTATAGGCAATATCGCGATTTAATTTGAAATGTATATTTAATTCTGTATATATAAGTGCTCTAATAATTTGAAAGTAATGACATAAAAACTTGCTTGGAAATAATTTAAAAAGTCCATTATATCAGAAATAGTGTTGGATAAATTGTTTGCATAAAATGTAGGAAAATTGAACCGGGGAATAGTTTACTGAGAAGTTCGTTAGGTCAGAATAGTATTAGAACTTTGTTTCGCAATTTAATTTACTTGTAAACCATTTTCTACCCCTTTTCCGTACAAGCAGAAAGAAACCATTTTGACCTGACTTACCCGAGTACAAAAATTGCAAGGAAATATTTAATTAGAGAAGAATAACGCAGTTGTGATTACGCTTTGATCTTCTTTCATAAGGAATATATCAAAGGATGTCTTTGAGTGGCTTCTCTCAATGGCAATAATCTAGTAGAGGCGGCGTGTCATACATACTATATACGCTGATATTGCGAGGTATAATTATTAAATACCTTACCGCATTTCTTATTTTTCACATAGCCAGGTGCAATTATTCGCAACAAATAAAAGTGAAGAAGTAATTGCATAGAATATCTGTTTTAAAATTTAAAATACGAAAGAAAATATTTGCTTACATTTATTCCTCCCCATCTTATTACATACTTGCCAGCCTGCCCAATTAGTACGAAAACTTATTAAGACGTACACACTCGAACTACAAGACGAATTAGTATTGCATAAAAAAGGGTCAAGAAAACCGAGCACACTTCGATTCCCAATTTACCAAACTACCAAATACTCCCCTCTCAATGTTTCGCTTCCCATCCCTACGTAAACAGTCACACTAATTTTTGCCATCCACGAGCAATACTAAAACACTATTTCAACCCGCCGTCCTCGTCGTGAAATTGGAACGAAATCAACCAAGTATCGAAATTCTCCAACCTATCATCCCTACCATCGCCACGGTGCTCCAGAATAAATGCCCGAAAAATGCAGCAGCCCGCTTGTACAGAAGAAAATGAAAGGTAAAGGGAAACAGGGATGACAGGTCCGCGTATTTCCTGTGTCTCCCTGTTTCCGTTTCGAGCACGAATCAGAAAACGGCAGTGCACTAAAAACAAACGCGAGCCGAATGGCTTCTATCGGGGGCGAGCTCGTAAAAGACGACTGCCGGTGCTACTTTAGCCGTGTAGTACGTGTTTTCCATTAACAGTCTAAACGTATGTGTGCACAAGCGCCCAGTACGAGCAAGTTCAGCCTGTCTATATAGGTTTCCGTGTCTGTTTGTGCGCTGCCGCGGATCGCCTCTTCAAAAAGTGATCTGCCACGTAAAGCGGAATTTAAAAGGCGACTGCAATTATGCGTCACGTACTTCCTGCCTGAGAATCGCTTAGTCGTTTTTAATCTGATTGCCAAGCTGAATGGAGGGCCCTGGAATCGTATCACTGGTCGCGAAAGCAATCGTTCCGTTGGCGGATGCGAAAACGAGGTGTCTTATAAATGTCTCGACAGGAAAAAAAGGAGAGAGGATGGAGAAGAGAGACCAGCTGTAAGAGGAACGCTGAAGGCTTGTCCGACTTCGGATATTATTAACTTCTTCAATCGGAGGCGTCATTTCTCGCGACGACGAGCTCTCTTAATCAGTCCTTTCGCGTTGATAGAAATGGCACGCAGTCGTTGAAGTAATAAGAGGCGGGATTTCTATCGAATGTAAGAGGGAATATTTTACAGTATACTATATTGGCTTTCGTAGAAGTGCATCCGTTGCTACGCCATTTTCGCCGTCGAACAGTTTTACGCGCTTGTCTGATCTCTTCTTTTGGGTTTCGCGATTTCGATTATATTCCTTGCTCTTTGTGCGAGTTTGTTCAACGGTGTGGCGAAGTTTCAAATGAAATGTACAGAGTTGGTGATCAAATTATTAAAGTGATCTGCATAAATTGACGTTAATTCAACGCGTTTTGCATTGGGGAAAATAGATATTCTATCAGCGAAATCTGTTGAACGAAGCTTCGATGGAGTAGCGCGATTAATTTAGTGATTTTGTTTCATTGGTGTATTAACGAGATTTGTAGTTTACAGAATTATCATTAGTTACCGGTTGTCAAATATTATTACTCCAAACTGAATTTCGCATTGCGTCATCTCATTAACCCATTTTCTACCCACGTTTCGACAACTCGTTGAATTAAAATACCGTATAGAAGACATTCCTACCATGTTCTCTGTGTTCGAGGGCTTAAAGGGATATTAAACACTTCAGAAATCGATATCTATATTAATGAAGTAGGCGGACAAAGAATAATACTCTCGGAACACTTTTAATCAGTTTGTAAAGAATGAATTCAAATAATATCAATAAATCAATATAATATTAATAATATCAATTAAAAAAGTACTAAAGCGCGAAATAGAGATTTATGATTATTGTAATAAATAGCATGTAAAATCAAGAAATGTTTTAAATAATATAACAATATGTCATTGACATGTAATATTACACATCTTCAGTAACACTTGTCAGCTCGTGTAAAACGTTATTACATTTGACCTGCACTACATTTTCTTCCGTTCCCTTCCCACCCAATCCTTCGATAGTAAGAATGAAATTTACAAGTGACTCTTACAGCTATACGTATGTAACATGTAAAAAATTTAATAAAAGTGATACCAAGCATGCACGTCGTCAAAGCAATAACGCGTACATCACAGATGACAAGAAAAGCCTTTGAAAGTTTGAAGTTAGACAAAACGATTTCCAAAAAGACACTTCTATACTTATATCACGAGCTATTATTTGATCGAAATAGTTCTACATAATTGGCGGTAAAAAGTACGAGGTCGTAAAAACCAAGTGAATTGAAAGTTTACAAAATTTACATTTACCATTTTCACGAGCCACTAAACTTGTACAGGCATTACATCTCGAACAATTTAAAACAGGGAAAGCGCAAATCGAATTTTCTCCTCCTCATAAATTAGGAAATGCGTACCTTTGATTACTTGGAAATTTTTGTTGACTAGTTTAAGGTACACAAATTCTAACTGTATCTCTGTAAAATACAATTTTCATTGACAGACACGTATCTATAAACGGCAGCGAAAATTCTCGTCAAACAGGATGCAAGCGATTCGACTACTCCATCCACTGATTATTTCATCCCTTGGATAAAATCCATACCCCTTCCTGCGGCGTCGGTTGCGAATTGCCGGCTTCCTTCCGGTGGTCAGAAAAGGTCTGGCGTTCCTCTTTTTACCATCACGCACCTACTCTTTGCAGCTGTAGCTAGATCGCCCCATTGAACACGTAAAGGCGAACCATAAACGTTTCAAAAGAATTCCGATATTGGACACGATCCATGGTTCGACAAATTTTTAAAGATCGTTCCACCTCGAATTACACTGTGCGCCATTTATACGTTTATGAAGATTTTCAACTCGAGGATCGCACACATACATGATATCGTGGACATAACTTTTAGAAAGTTGGCCAATAAAAGTGTCCGTATCATTTTGATGTGAATAAAGAAAATTTTGTGTGAGTGGTATTTGTCATTCCTATACGCGAGGACTCTATTATCGATTTTAGTTTAATTTTTAATAGATTTTTAATAGATGATAGCAATTGCAATTTTAACCTTGATGTGATAACATGCATTTGTAAGTAACTTACTGCAGTAAAGTGAGGAGGACGTATAAAAAGCTGTATATTTTATATGATCGATTAATTAGTCAGATGTAATAAACAAATAATAAATTAAAGAAAGTGCATTCTTGCCAATAATCTCATTTGAGATTAAAATTGTTAATAAAAAAAAAGAAAAAAAGAAAGTGCATACTCATCAATTGCAACTGATACATAAGAATTATCTTCACCGTCTTATTGAACTACACACACCTTTGCATATGGATACTTTGCATAACTAAAAACCCGACTCGAAGGAGCATAAATATTTCGAGAATTGGGTTCGTTTTAATGAAACGAGGGTGTGCGACCAGATAAATCAACTCCATTGTTGGATTGCGCATGATTTTGATTGGGTACTCCGTACTAGAACGATAGTACATCGTAATTACTTGCGGAGTTTCACTATATGTCCTGATCGCTAGCTCGTAAAACACGCTAAATGATGAAACTTGTTAAATCCAGTAACAGGATCATTTACGGCGAACGAGGAAAAACTGTCGCTTTCGAGGGCAATCGTAGGTCCTTGTTCCAACAACGTTTTTACGGGCTCGTAAAAAGAATCGAAATTATAGATCGCTTCGTTCGAGCAGTGCAGAAAGTACGAACGGATCCGACTAATGAATTAATGAACTTTTAGAAACATTTCCAATACAGTGGCTGTCAAAAATTTCCGATCGCAATATAATTCTGTTACGTCACTGACATTCGAGATTATTAAAAAGAACATCTCATCGCGTAAGTATAGCCTTGTACATTAAATTACAAAGTTCTCTCTGTCGGGTCTTTTGCAAAAATAATGTTTATACTTTTATTTAAGAGTTTTATTGAAAGAACTGTTTAGACCGGGCACTCTTGGCAGCCACTGTACATATATTCGCTTTATCTGTTTCATGTCGAATGTTATTTCTGGAACACGAATATAATCTGCATTTGGCAGAATTTAATTGCGTATTCCCTTATGGAAGGGGGGAAAAGTAACTGAAGCGCTACATTGTAGAAGAATATTCAATGTTTAAAAAAGTACGTAGTGTCCTTTCTGAACCACTTTGTTGTGCGAGGATATTTAATATTTTCTGAAGGTATACAATTTTATAGAAATTAAAAACTTTCTGAATAAGTAGCAACGTTAATGCAAAAAATTCTGTTGCGCACAGTTCATTAAATTAATCCCCGTAGGATACTTTGTGTTTGGGGGATGAAATTCTCCCTTTAGGCGATATACAATATACGGCAGTTTTACATGCTTCGTGTTAAAAACAATATTTCCAAATATATATTCATGAAATGCATTAAATTTCGTAGAATGAAGAGTAGAGTAAATTAAAATTGCAATTGAATTCTTCGTTTGCATAAATTAAAAATTCTAAGCGTCGAAGGCGTTTTTCTGCTTCCGAAATAAAAATAGAGTTTCATATACTTCCATCATATTTTTATTGAATGAATGAGTTGAATAAATTGAATGATCCAATTAACTAGGGAAACGTAGTTTCGATTTTATTTTTCGTAATATTAACACGGTGTGCAGAAGTACAACAATTTTTTACGTCGACTTGAAAAGCTGGACAGCTAAGTTCACCGATCAAGTAGGATGCTATATCATTTCTAGGGTTGAGAGTCTGGATTCTGAAGTTTTCTGGAGGGCTGGCGGGGCTACAGTTTGACAGCTAAGTTTCTTAGAAAAGTTTCCCAGCTATATTCTCCCAATGGCAATTGACGTGAGCCAACACAGCAGAATGTAGAATTTATGAATCAATTCTTTCGAAGAAAGGGAATGCACTCTGCAGAAAAAATGAAGAGGATCTTCGTGCGCTTTGCACGTACAATGAAAAGAGACAAGCAAGGATGTCTGTTTTACGTTTTCATTCCTCTGATACGATTATCACACCATCAAGAATATTTTCGAAGGAAAGTTTATTTTTCATGGCTTAGTAAATTGAGTTTGAAGCTTACTCAGGAAAACATTATACACATGGCGTCTTGGGTCAGTGGATTGCATAAAGTTGTTTTCAATGTGCATCGCGAAAGAACTTTAAGAAGTCAAGATTGATCTACTGATCTCATGCAGAACGATTCTCGTTTAAAGTAACTTTAGATTCTGAATTTAAATATTTACTTCCAACTTTGCGCTTTATTCGGTACGATTGTTGTCTGTCTACAGCTCAGACAATTCTACGAAATTTATGTGTTAAGGGCACGTGTTCATGATTTTAAGAAACAGTAAAATAGATAAGAAATTTCATTTTTCAAATTAACCAAAGTAAATCTACATTTTAATTTTAATATCAGGATTTCCTATGAATATTGCATATGGACTTCGCGGTGTTACGATCGATATTTTAAGGTAAAGTGGTTCCGACCTTGCGCCACAAACCATCTTTCGGCTTACCAGTTTACTAACCAGAAACGGCACCATATATCGATAAATTCATGAGTTGGCGAAAGCATTTACATCGTGGAGGTAAATGCTAAGTCTACTTTCGAGTTGATTTTGTGTGTCTTGTGCGTTTACAAACTCTAGTTCATTGTCTAAATTATTCGATGCTGGAGTTATTAATTCCCAGTTATTAATGTGCGAAATTTACGTGACAATCATTCAGCAAGTTAGGGGCTGTTAATGTTTTGCTCGCTAGGCCATCGATACATCAAACACTTCAGAAGTGATCGGATCTCTAGCATTACCAATTTAGACCAGTTAATCCCAGAAGCAATCAGGCCCTCCATAATCCTTCAACATTCGAAACATTTAGCCTTTCATCAGGTTTGCGGGTAACTAGCGATCAAACTATATTTTCACCACCTAGATAGTTGATAATGAATGTTGCACAATTACTGATTTATTACATTTCAGTAGCATCAGGTTTAAATTCATTGAAAAACTTCATATACGTATTCCGTTTGCAATCAGTAAAAATAAACACGGTTAAATCTTCAATCGGAACTCGATATTGATATTTCCAGAAAATCACGCTACTTTTTTTATTTTCAACCAAAGAACCAGACGAGTTCCGCGTTTTTATGTTATTACTTTTAACCGAAATTGATACAACTCTGTTTGAAAAGTGCGATCCATCCACGCATTTTTTTCTTTTACTTATTTTAAGAGAGTTGCAGTTGAGACATGGCAAGGAAAATATAACGCATAAAAAATGACAGACTGGAGGGAAATGCGAATGAAACCGTACCGACGTCGCTGCTTCAGAAATTGGCTATGTAGTATTTTCCTTAAAAAACAAGGTTCTGGAGTTTGCCGTAGAAAAACCGACATTAATTACATATCGTCTGTTCGCAAATATGGTTAGAGTGCTTAAATATGGATTAAAAAGGCGGACACGCGTAATAGGACACTTGATAAACACTTTGCAAAAGTGTGCAAACAAGCACGGGAAAGCTTTTAGGAAATCAGAAAGCAGCAAAATACAACTTCCGCAAAACAGTTACCAACGATGAAAGAATAATGAAAAATTTTCTCTACAGACAAATTAATTAAACATCAATTGTTTCCCTCATTCAGTTCAACGAAGATAAAGGGATTTACGCTGTAAAGGTAACAGAACGGATTTCTACGTTTTATTCGTGAATAATTATCGTATTCATGTTTTATTCGTTTCGTAAATAGAAATGAAAAAAATGAATCTCACAATCTACATGCTAGTATAAATATTTTTCTTTGGTATATGTGTACACGTACCTAGAGATGTACAATATAAAAATAAGAAACGAAACGGAATATCGAAAAGTGCTTCGCAGAAACTGTTAAATTATTTTGCATTCGAAAATTTTGTCACCATGAATACTTAACGGTAGAAAGAAATTTCATTATCCAGCACTTTCGACGATTTGCATAATTACTGTTCCATCATAATTCATGCAATTGCATTACCAACTACGAAATAATTCTATTCAAATTAAATAATAAAGTAATTCAATGGATTTTCTGGCAAATTTTTTTCTACCCCAGATACGATTGGGATATATCTTTCATTGAATTGAGATCCAACCCGACGTAAACTCCAAATGGAATTAGACTGTGCTGGACTCGCGAAAGATAGGGCAGTTTATAGGTGTAATTCAAGAGGCGAGTAAAATATCCGGACAGGACACGCGTTTTCCGGTTCCTGAATTTTTGTAAAATATATTTTTCCCTGTGTCTGCGTGCACGACAAAAATTTTAGTATCTATCCGACCGCCACTGGATTGAAACGGTGCATTCGATACTGATCTGCAAACCCCCATAAGGATGACAAAATAATGTTTTCTCTATCAGCAGATAAAAATAGAAATTTCTCGAGATTTGGTACATACAACGTTTTGTAAATTTAACACGCGTATGGAATAAAGTACTTCTTCGCAGGATAGTATATAGATACTAATTTCTTCCATGCCATTCAAAATTCATATTCACGAAACTTTTAACACAATGCACATCCATTCCCAAAATAGAAAATTATACAAATCCAATCAAGATAATA
Organism: Nomada fabriciana; assembly: GCA_907165295.1. Taxonomy (NCBI): domain Eukaryota; kingdom Metazoa; phylum Arthropoda; class Insecta; order Hymenoptera; family Apidae; genus Nomada; species Nomada fabriciana. Next base: position 3,495,638 of record OU015692.1, on the reverse strand, counting down.
TATACATAGTTTACGTTTAACAGGAATTGTAAAGCGGCATTTCTTCAGAATCCTTAACAATCTAAAGTCCAATTATTATAAGCGAAACCGTGTTTTCAACATCACATTTCGACACAGTAAAAAATTAAAAGAATCACGAAGCACAAAAATAAAATCTATATTTAAACCCACAATTAAGGAAGTCCCTCCAGCAAAGTATTGGCATTTCTACGTCCAATTGTCTCATCAAAAATCGTCTCCGAATACCGAAACAGTGGCGCAATGATGTTAATAATTTCAAAGCAAACATTCTGCGAACCGTCATCTCGACGGGCCCCGTAGTTCCACTGTCAATTTCCGGCAAATACTCATTTATTTCCACCTAATATATACGCGTCGAATAAATTGCTCGTGAGATGACCCAATACTTGATACCCGACTTACACGACGAACGGCACGCGCGTTTAACGTACTCCGTTAAGTAACTCAATTGCAATTCCGTTATAACGAACCCGGCCGGGTAATTATTTCCAACACGCGACTTGTGGTCGCGCCCCCGACTTCGCGTTCAGTCACGCGACCAGGTATAACGACTCCGTAATCAAGAAGGAACCAACGGCGGATAGGTGAAAATTTTACGCGAATTCGATTCGATAACCGGTTAAATCGATAAACGTTAGAACGAATTACTTACCGCACCATAGGATCGCAGGGTTTCTATCGCGAATATTCACCCGCGAAACCAAAACTTTCTGCCCTAATCACCATAGCCGACGCGTACGAGCGAACACTGATAACGAAGTTGGCGTGCGCGTAATCGTACATCTCTCTGTGCTCTACGTCCACTCGAATCTGCGTGCACTCTGCTCTGCTGGTGTTGCTTGCTTCTGTATACGTGCTCTGTATACATGTGTGTGCATGTGTCTATTGCTAGTAAGCCTCCAAGGAGCACGAAAATATCGTGACCGAACGTCGTAGTTCGAGTGGCCGCGAAATTCTCGACTTGAGTGGTACACGGATATTATCGGCGGATCTGGGGTCATCCATTGCTATTTAAGTCGGGCGAAAAATTTGCTCGAGATGTAACAAATTGTGAGCGTGACAGAAGGGAAATGTTTATTAGGGGAATGATCGTTTTAAATGGATAAATATTAACAATTTTCAATGCGAGAAGTATTATAATATGTTTGTCACCGTTTGCCCCTCGCACAATACATTAGCGTTTATTTTGCTAATATCGTTTACCACGTAACCACGGTATTCCAACTATTTTAATACATTAGTTCAGCCAGTCGAACCTCATTTCATAATTGGGTAAAGGTATAAATCAATATAAAACTATTTCTAGAGCTTATGCGTACAAAGCTAATATGCGATATAATTCCGTAAATTAATAATTGCTCGCAATACATGAATTTACGATAACGTGTACCTCGATTCCATAAGTTAACATTTTAAGCAACAGTGAAATATCAATTTGGCGATTCATCTCTCTGTTGCGCAACACTTTCCAAATATAATGCAGTAGGGAGACCGTAAAATTGCCCAACCAATTCCTTCTGGATTGAGTCTCATTTTTCATCTCACACCGTTCCTTCCTTTATTCCCCCATTTGCATTAATCCTCTGCAAAATGATGGCTCTCGTGGACATCGAATGGCGAATACCAAAAGGCTATTGTCGTCACGGGCTCCGGTGACGTTATTAAAAACCCAAACACGTTTATTCAATCGCAATAAACCCCACGAAATTCTTACCTCTTTGCAAACAGTTCGTTACCAAACATCCACAGCCACTTCCACGTTATATATTCCCGCGAACCAAAAACGCCACCGTTTTAACATGCATCGGCATCTACCCAGCCATCGTTCGTTCCCCATTCTACAATTGATAAAAGAAAGGAGATCCCCTGGAGGCCGACGAGCGGGCGACATCAAACCGGGCCGAAAGAATATTCTCAAGCTTCTCAGAAAACGTTCGAGAATCAATTGACGAAAATACCCAGGTAATTTCGTGCTCCCGGTCTCGTTACGTCCACGGGGAGCAAAACTGATCCGGGGTCTTTCGAGCTTCCTTTCTCCCGTTCCCGGTCCAGCTTCTCCGTCGGGAATATCATCTGACAATGGAGAGTGGCCATCTCGACCAATAATTCAACGAGCGTCGCAGACAGCGCTCAAGCAGCGCCGTGGTACTCCTTGTCGTCATCGTCGTTGTTCTGCCACGCTGGAGAATTTGCTCCGCGAAATTTTTCTCGTCCCGTGCAGGAAAAAAAGAAAAAGCGAGTAACTTAAGGGAGCAAAAAGAAAAGAGAAGAAAAAAACGGGACACAATGGGACACGAGAATTCTACGTCCGCGTAAAGGACTCCGTTACAACGGCACTGGATAATGAGCAACCCAGGGCACACGCTGCCTCGAAACAGTTGCCAGACATCCGACGGACGGTTAAAAGATAAAAAGTCACGGGGGTATCGTCCCGGCAGGGTCATGCATGTATGGATGCGAAGGCGAGCTTCGGCGTCCTTTCTGTCTCGGCCCGAAGAGAGTGTACGATCTCATTTCCAACGACTGCCACGGATCAGGCCGCCGACTTAATTCAATCGTCGCTTTTTCCTTCCTTAAATCCTAAGCCAGCTTGGATAATGAATTCCGGAAATGGGATACGAGCCACACCGGAGGGGCGCCGAATATCCGGATGATCTGCGATGAACCGCTCGGGGGACAACGGCTATAGCGGATGGCCATTAGAATTTTGTCGCTCCCGGTAGATCGTCGTGATAAGTTTTTGTACTGTTTTGTATTGTATTTATCCAGGAGGGAATGTTCGGTTGGGAGGAGTGCTACGGCGTTCGTTTGATCCTGCAAGGTTTGTAGAAATTTTCGAAGACAGAGGCAAGCAGGTCATTCGCTACGAGAAAGAACCACTTAATTTACCTTTTCTAATTTTCCAAAATACATGGATTAAATTATTAGAATTATTGTACATACGTACCTGCCAATGAATATTCTATTGAATTCCGCCTTATGGTTTTACAATTTTGTAAATATTGTTTCGGCAACGCACTTTGTTAATTGTTAAAATACAGTTCAATTAATTTATTGTGATTACTCGATCGAGCGTTGGAAAGCAAATTCATCACTTCGCATGTTGTTTAACAGTAGACATTTAAAAACTTGCCAATTATCAGATCACCAATCTAGCAAAAGTTTACGCACAGAATATAAATACGAATTGATTTAACCTCGTAATAAATCAATGCGTCCGAATGCGTATAGGCTTAAAGGACGTATGTATACACAGAGTGCAGAAGACTTGCATTTCATTCAGAAACTTCTTCAATAACAGAGCACTACGATTTTGCTACTTTTCAACCCGTGATTTAAAGTTTGCCATCGGAATGCGACCGTATTTCCATCCCAACTTATACATGGTTATTTAAATGGTCGTAATAGTTTAAATAATAAAAATTGAAAGTTATTCAACGTTCTGCACAGCGTTTATAAACATTCCATCGGGGATAATAAATTTGTCGCATAATCTTGGTTCGTCGTGAATCCCAGCGAAGTGAGTTCGGCGTAACAATTTGTTGAAATCCCAGGAAATCCCGATTCGTGCAGTCGACTGGCCAAGTCCTCGGCAAACACCACTAAGGTACTATCTCGGTGACAGGAGATTTGTACGTTCGCGCCACGACGTCGAAATCGCTGGTATTCATCGGGCAAATACTAGACTCGACTAAACGATTTTGCAAATTCCCCTTCTCGTTGATAACTTATCTGGCGATGGCTATTTAAAATGTTCCAGATTTTCTAGCCAGCTGCCTGGCCGAAGTTATTCGCAGTGCCCCTTAATTGTCACAATTTATGGAAACGTTTAGTTGATTTTCAACATTCTCAACATTTTTTCGACTTTGTCGTGAGATTCGTGGTCAAAATGCCATACCATGTCATAAAAAGAACGTTAACCCTAAATTGCAAAGAAAAGAAAAAACAATATGGAATGGACGACATTCTGAACGCAGTGGCGTAAGTTTAAAAAGTGGCGGAGAACTGACGTTCATATCGCGTAGCTAACTCTATTCGTAAAGTTTTAACCACACAAGCGTTGTAACAATATTTACAATGAAGAAGACAGAAACCCCACACGTTGTGGACGATAATGTAGTTCAACGCATTATCTGGCGAAAAATGAACGCCACAGTGACTTGAACTTACAAAATAATTATGAACGACATTCATAATCTGTTCATAAATCACCCGAGACATGAAGGAATGTTTGCAGGAAAAAAGTTTCTAATCTTAATGCAAAATTTCCGCAGAAATCACAATTGTGTTTGACTTGAATATTTTCCCATTTAACATAATCTTTCATATTTCCCATTAGTTTCACAAAGTATTTTATTTTGATTGCATGGATTGCACGATCGGCACTAAAATATTTAGATTGAATTATAAAATTATGCTAATTACCAAAATTGTGAATACGCATTACTTTAAATCTACTTTAATAGTTTTGACTATATTTCTATAAGCAGTACTTCCTCTATTTGAATTGGAAATTTCGATATATTGGCATGAAGAGGAGCGTAGATATCCCTGTCTAAATGGAATTTCTTAGTTTCGATCTGTAGACGAATTTAATGGATCCTGGAGCAGCTACCAATGAGAACAGGAAACTAACTTTGGTGATTATTCGTGGGGAGGATTTGATTATTTCTTCCGTCCGCTTCGAACTGTAAACTATGTATATTTCCATGACTTTTTGAGCCATTCATTGACTTATTACTTTAGTTAGTAACTTACAGTTCAGGGATTCACCGTTGCTTCGGTGGGGCCATTATTAATAATATTTGCAAGAAACGTTTAGGCGCTATTGTACTAAATATTTCTTCAAATAAAATCGTGATAAACACTGGATATTAAACAACTAATATCATGTACATAAATAACAAGAATTAAATCAGAATTAACATTATATAAATAATTAATCTAGCGAGTGGCACGCGCCAAAGTAAACGTTTCGATTTGAAAAATACTAGCCGCAAGCTACGCAATACACGTTAAAATATCCACGGGATTCAACACACAAACATCATATTTCAGTTATGTTTCTCGTTATTACAATTCTACGGATTATTATTCCTTCTAATGAGGCCAGCAGTCTGCCGTAATTATCGGTCAATTTATATCCAGCGGTTCATAACGTACCTATCTGATGCCTGTTTTCCCGATTTACATCAATCGTTATCCCTTTGCTGACGATAAAGGAAGCAAGCCAGCATACGCACGATATATCAGGTTGTGCAGTTTGTTGCGCTAACAAGATGTATCGGTACTCTCCGAAATGGCGGGTTGCGTTCGCATTCGCCAAGCAGGATCACTCATTACCCTCGTTACATCTATACACAGGTAAATCCTGTGATGCCATCCTTTGTACAATCAATAGTTGCCACGACGAAGCACCCATTATAATTTCTCTGTGGGCAAAAGCATCTGCTCTGCGACAATATCCATGGTCAAAGGAACTCTGTATCATTTACAGTGCTTGGCGAAAAGGAAGACTGCCAACATTAACCCTTTGTATGTGCGCGAAGTGCGACACGCCGCGTCAAGGTACAGCGGTATTAAATAACCTGTTGTGTTATTTGTGTTCCAAGTAGATCGCGGAGAAAATTTGAATCGCGCGAAATCTACATCTTTCGCCAATCATGGAGCACGTGTGGCCGGAAAAATGTAATAAAGCGTTGCTCTCTGGATGTGCAAAGAACGGGCGGGTGACCTAAATCTTCTTAATAAATTTATTTAGGACAGAAAGAAACTGTGAGTATCAACATTATTCCAGGAAGCTAAACTTGCGAATTCTGCATGAGGAAAGACAAGAATTCTTCTGATGGGTTAATTAAATATGCGTCGTGCACGATAATGTTTGTGGTATCGCGACAGATGGATAGAAAAGTTATTGGTACTGAAATAGCTTTTACGTATTTGCTATTATACACAAAATTTTGATTCTTATACAATTAATATGAATATAATCTATTCGACTGCATATTCATCGATATATAAATTCAAGTACAAGGTATAAATAAACGAGATAGATTCTTCTTCGCATTATGGTGCTTTACACGAAAGATCAAAGTAAGTTTAACACGTTGGACGATCTACGATTCACGTCAGTTCGCGCAAGTAAAAGTTTCAGTTCTCGAACAATATTCTCTAACATGCTCCTGAAACGAGGCACGTCTAAAAGAATATAAAAGTGGTAATTTTTCGAAATTGATATTTTTCTTCTGTTCAGTACTTCTAACTTTTACACCTGTTACACTTTGGAGTTCTCCAATGCGCGCGTTAACTAAAACTGAGATTGCAAATTTTTCAATTAATATCGTAGAAGGCTCGCAGAATTAATTATTGCTTATCGATGAAGGTTGCGTATAATATTTCTTCACAAACAATACGCGAATGGGTCGTGGGCCTAATGTTTTACTTAACTGTTATTCGAATCATTGCAATTGTTTATTGATTCCCGCGCAATTTTCGTTTGCCCGAATTGTAGAATGGTACAACCTCTACCAATCTTAATTGCACTGCCAATCTGGCTTAATCCTGCACCAATATTCACGAAAAGGATGCAATCTGGTGCACGCGAAGCATTTGGTCCATTGCAGACGAACAACTTTGTGCAGTACCGGGATGCATTGTGGCTTATGGGTCCTTTCACACGTGTTCCCGTGGACGATAAAGTGACGCCATAAAATCTCTCGACGGTTCGGTATTGCCAGCGTCTCGGTATAAAAATAGAATAAAACGCTCGAGTAGTATCGGCGTCGAATATGTTTCCATGGCATGTGTTGTACTTGTTCGACGCCTGACATTCTTTCTCAAGCCCCGTGACAATTTAGTTTTTCCATGAATGAAATGAGTATGAGCCATTTTGTGTATTGATTGATATTATGTAGAAAATAGAGTGCATCGTTGTGTTAAATTATAATTTTCCTGCCAAATGACTTTTGCATTTTATTGTATTGTATTATTGTAATTCTGAAGGTAATACGAATTGCATATTTCTGAACTTGCCTTCTGTCTTTAAGATAAGTAATAAAATACAGAACGCACCAGGGCAGATAATGCAAACAGTACGTATTGTATACGAACAGATAAGAGGACAGATATGAGAAAGAATTTTATTGCTATTACTGTATTTTATACGTTCTACTGCAATAAACGTGGCTTTATATGTGAATTTTATTTTTAGAAACTGCAGTTGAGCGTCTGAATACATTCTAAGAAGGAGAAGTTCTTTTTATTTAAATTAACCCTTTCATTGGTAATTAGATAGTCATTCGATATTAAATAAAATAGTAGATAAACTATATTACAATCACTTTAGATCAAAGCACTAGATGAAACAAGTTCAAGAAAACAATACCGCGACATTAACAATGATATATGTATATCTGTTACTCTTTCGGTTGACGAGATTACAAGATCATTAGCTGTGTATAATGAACGATGCTTTGTAAGGCAACGACGCAACCTTGTAAGAAATCTTTAGCAGAATGGAAATTAATCTCTTGCCGGAACTATTGGAATTCTTTAACAACCTTAATAATGAACGCCACGGTATTATCGTTGCGGTTCTTTCATAAATCGATATTTTCATTCCACTTAAAACGGCCCGATAACAGTTTATTTAAAAAAGATCATAAATAGAATAAAGAAGTAATATCTTTTTAATTTAGAACAAAATATTGAAAAGCGTCATTTGTACGCGTACTTTACTGGATAATACAATATTTCATGGGCAAAACCACTGAAAGTTACAAAGCATAAAAAAAACTGTTACTTGAAGTACTTACTTGAAGGGGGCAAGTGAAGAAATTTTGATGGCCAGAGGGGTTTATGATAGCAGGGCACTGCACCTAAATTCTTAACATACTATAAATCTTCCGAAAATCGTTAGGGAAAAGTTCTTACTTTTCATCGTTTCAGAGACACGCCACTTTTCATCTTCCTCGACTATCACTGTCCTCCCTTAATTTTAATTGAACTCAAACGAGTATTTCACGCATGTTCTTTTTATATCAACTATGATCCACATTTAGGGGGTGAAAATCTCCTTCTCATTCGCATATTTATTCATTTTCTTCATTTACTTTCAAATTAACGAAATTTATTATCCAAAGTGCGGTAATCTTATGTGACGTTCATCGGCAATAAGGCACAAGGAAACATTTTCTAAATGAACGTAGACAAAATACATACCTGTATTGTGGAAGAATTTCATAATACCGCCATAGTACATCAAAAGGAATAACACACCTGGTGTATCATTTATCAAACTCAAAGCACGGTAGGTAACATAGGTTCGACGGAAGTCTGAGTTCAAAGGAAATTCCAAAACTTTGCCGCGATCATTATTATTGGAAACTATTGATGTCACTCTACGTCGTCGAATATCGTTATTTACCACAGAGATCAAACGATGAATCAATAATTAGGAAATTCCGCCCGTTCAAAATCCTACGAGTAGTAAGAGTATTTGTTCCGCAGCGTACCTGCGGAACCAACACATTTCTTACAACGGCACCCTCTTAAAAAGGCGTCTAGGCATCTGCACAAGGAACGACCTCCAACGTGCACATGGCTAGGGCGTTTATGACGCGCAAGTAATATAACTGTTTTTGAGGAAGCCGTTTTACTCTCTAATCTGCCAAGGTAGCATAAATTAGGCATGCACAACCTCAGCAGTTAATTGCATGCATCGTAAACGTGAGTTTCCAAAGGGGCCTCGCAGCTGGGCCCCAGATGATACGGCCAGGTCAAGCTCTAGGACCCTGAGGGAAATTCCGCTACAGCATTCGAATACCCCCCCCCCCCCCCCTCCTTCATGCAACGCGCCACGGGCGCAAAGGAAGGGTGTGGTGACACCTCCAAAACACGCTGATTGGAAACTATTCATTTTTGCAAATGTCCAATCAGCGTGCCTCAAAAAGGCTTCCAAGTCGACGTGCTGAGAAGCACTCGAGGAGGAAGTCAGTCTTCTACAGTCTGTCTTCGACAGTCAGTCTTCTTCCAACTACAGTCTTCTACAGTCTGTCTTCGACAGTCAGTCTTCTAAAGTCTTCTTCCAACTAGAGTCTTCCACAGTCTTCCAATTAGAGTCTTCCAACTGGAGTCTTACAAACACAGTCATACAATATAGTCTTACAAACACAGTCTTAAGAGTTTAGTCTTCAAGTGCAGTTTTACAAACTCGCACGACAAGTTAAAGTTCTTATTGTAAAGGAGAATACCTCCAAACGACTCCGGAGTATCCGTATACACGAGAGGTGCGAACATCGCGATTCCACCCGATACTTCGTCATCAAACACCACGTCGAACACTCACGTATTTGTTTTATAAATATATCGCATTGTTACCTGAAGAATTCGTTACTTCATTGATATCCTCCACTTACATCAATAATTATCCTATTCGAAAGAAGAATAGGAACTGCCAAACACCTCGCGACGCGACCCTAGTCGGAACGGAGATTTACGACCTTCGTTTTACCTGCTCGGCCCTGTCCACACGGTACGTCGCGGGTGCGCGGCGAAACAGTATTTTTAAGTGAAATTTTCCTAGAAATTGAAGCAATCGAAAATGTTTGGGCATATTGGGTTAAAGATTGATTGAAAAAACTTTAGGTTTTATTCCTAGCAAATCTAATCCACCTATCGAATTAACTTGCAGCTAGGAGAAAGCCGTGAATCATACTTCACCATCAATAAATAATGGCTGTTCTACTTTCGAACTCAATGTGATTGCCTGCTTAAAAATGCACTACATGGTGTTTATAAACTTTCAATTCAACCCTGCGTCCCTTTTCACGCTGCAGCTTCCTTCAAACGACTACCTTGGTGACCAAATATCTGGCATCGGTTTCTTCACCATCGGCGCGTTACACGACGATTACATTAAACTGCTTTCCAAAATCGGGCTTTGTAAAGCACTCGACGACGAGAATAGCGGCGTCTGCAATAGACGTGACGGAAATCTGGAACGCCTCATATGGCTTTATTAAACGTCGATATTCGAGCACCGTTATGATTCGATATATCGCGGCATTATCATCCCCTTGGGCTCGTGACCTGCTTTTTCTCACATTGTATCGACTATACCACGAGCACCCTTCGAATTACCGTCTTCGAGTGGCACGAAAATTGTCTTCGTACTGAATACCGTCTCAGTAGATTAGTCTGACTCCGAAATGCAACTATCGTTCACATTCTACGTAATACCAGGTGCAGTATCGAGACGAACAGTTAGGGGTGGTTAACAGAAAACAGGAGTTCCCTTACTAACACCCAGTCCGGGCATTATTCCATGCATACGAACCGCCACCTACCGTGCCGATGCGTGCCAGAATCGAGAAACGTTCCACGCGAGTACGACCAGAGTCCCTGCTATAATTGCAGGATAATTATTCCTTTCTCTGTGCTAAGAATTTCCGTTAGCCTTAACGGGCCGGTTACTCGAGTCTATCCGTTCGAATCTCCCTCGCACTTTACTCCACCCTGTTCACGGACCGATTCAGCTTCACACCCTCGACAGGCACAGATTTTCCTCTTACCTGGAAGACGGAAAGTTTCTACGACGGGACTAATGGTTGTCCTCACTTCTCGCAAAAGCGCAGCAGTATTTTTAACGTAGTCGCGGTTACTCGTTCGTCGACGTTGTGCTCGTTTCATTCATTCCTTTTCGTACGTAATAAATAATTGATATATGTTATGCTGGGAAATTGGTACATCTTTGATATGATTCGGATTACACGATTTCTGATGTATAATAATAATAATAGTAACGATTCTGTCTTCGTTCATGTTTCACTTTTCTTTCATCAAATATCCACCACCCGTAAAAATAGATGCATAGTATAGACTTTACAATGTAGATTCTTTGAGTCTGTCGCGAGCTTAACCTACTTGGATTCTTGGGCTTTCATTTTTAATCGGCGGACGAAGTAGAAACTATGCTGCTTTCCAACCTACGTCTCTGCATCTGTGAAAGATGCAATGAGTAAGAAGTTCAGTTCCATGTTGATTTAATAAAGGGGATCACCCAGGAAGTAGAGGATAATACTGTCAGAGTCGAGTAGGACAAGTACCAAAATAAAATGCCCAACAAAGAAACTCCAAACTTCGAACCAAATACGTATATCTTGTTAATAAAGTAAAAACTAATATGCTCTAGTTATAAAAAGTATTATATATTTGAAAAATGTATCTTGCATTTTATTTGTCTTCTTATTCCATATGGCACAGTGGAATTCTTTCACCATTAAACGTCGAATATTCAACCCACCATTCTTCCAAATACAAGCAGGCCCATAATTCATCGACATTTTCAACGCATCAAAATTTATTCACCTATTCCCCTTCGAATTACCCTCGACCTCACATGCCCGCCATGTTTCATGTTCCATTCGAAATCCATGAAAACGCAATACGACTGGCGACACGTCTCGATCGCCCACGAAACTTTTAACTTCCAATCTCGAATTTTTCTCCCCCTTCATGAGTCGTTCACGGTGCTCCTCGATCCCTTTGCTACCCACGTTAAAACGAGAGTACAGAGAAAGGAAAAGGGCACTCGAAATACCGATATAAATGAATCGATCGAAAAAAGTTCGCAAGAAAGTATCGTCTTCAAACGACGATCGGTATCCGCAAGATCAATGAAACATTTTAATCCGCACGAAATCTGTTTCAGAACTAATTAACTAGCCGGATCGCTAATTTCCATCCCCGTCCGTGCAATTTTTTTCCAAGCCCCCGTCCCCGGCTATCGATTTCGACCGTCGTTTCCTTTTGCTTTCGCGCTCGCCCGTCGTCGATTGAAAAGCAACGAAGGAAATCGATTGTCAGCTTTAACGACGACATTATTTTAAGCCACGCTTCAGCGGATGTTAGCGACCGGTTCTCGTGCGAGCGTACAAGCAGAGGAAAAATTCATTAGCGATTCCTCGATGGCAATGCCGCCTGTTCCCGTCGTCCAACTTCTTTTCCTTATTCCTTTTCCGACCGAATATTCGACCGTACACGAAATCTTCCCTTTCACCTGCCGGCACGAGTAGCAAGTTTCGGTCGGCGCGGCGGCGGTGACACCTTTTCACCACGCCCGATCTAAATTCGCGAACGGCTACAACTTTTATCTTCCGCCAGACCCCGGCTCGATAGGGGATGAAACGAATTACCGTGAAATATGTTTGGCGCCGCGACGAATTTACGCGAGCCGTAAAGAAGGAAGCTCGAAATTGTCGGAATTGTCGGAATTAAAAAGTTGAACGGCAAAAGAATGGACCGGGAGTGGCGCGAAAGAAGTTATTTCCGCCGCTAGCAGAAACAAGTCGAACAATTTCAGCTTTGATGTCTCCTTCGGTCAAACGAGAAAAGGTTTCCGTTCTCTTTAATTTACCGCCAGAGCGACAGGATTTTGTTCGTACGAGTGTTTCGTTACTTCGTTCCTTTTTTTTATCTTTCACTCTCTCTGTCGCTCTCGTTGCCTCTCTTTCTCACTGCACTCTCCATCACTCGACTGTCCACCCGGTGGCCACCGACGTTGGTTCTTGTTGTACCTTTTTTCGGACTGGAACTACCGCCCGGGAAAGAAACAAGTGATCCATTCTTTGTTCGAGTAACAAGTCTGATCACCAAAGCGGTAACGAACGAAAGTTCGATGGTGGTGCTCGATGAGAAGGGTCGTCGATCTCGTTAATGTATTATGGGTGAAGTGTGAACTCTGGCAATTTACGGCACTGCTTATTAAGGGCGCACGGGTTGCTAGATTAGGTGTGTATTTAGAGGTACACGTACGAAAGTATGGTCTGCCATGTATTTACAGAAATGAATGAGTGGCAAGGAATATTTCGCGACGTCTAAGGTCTTGTGAAAATAGTGTTTTTCTTAGAAGTAACTTACAATTAGAAGTAAAGAATATCAGGTTCCCCGAATTTAAACTGCTTTACCCAATCCAAGGGTGATTATCACCAAGCAGGAGTACTGATCGTTTCTCAACAATGCAACGAACTTTAAATTATTAAAGTAGCTCAGCATTCTGTATGCAAATAGATAGAGCCACGAAATATTTCGCTACACCGAGCACGAAGAGTACCGAAAGTTTATATCAATTAACTAAGTTCTAACAATTTCTCGAAAACAATGAAAATCCCCGTTAAAGTCGAAGTTTGCCACTGCAGATTAGGTTTTATAATTTCGTTCTTTAGCCAACTATCAAAAACATGGATCTTGCATTACCATCCGGTTCGTCAGCTAGTAAAATACATCAACACGCGACACTCTCATTCTTTTCAAGGAATAACGTTGGATACAGTTAATTTGAAAGTTAATAAAGTTCCCTCCTTGTCGAATTATATACGCGATACAGGTGCAGAACTGTGGTCTGGCTATATAAGCGGTCTGATTTCTTTAACATCTCTTTCAGATGAAACACATGCTCGTCCCCTAGTTAAACTACTAATTGAAAGATAATTTTAAGCAGCCTTGCCGGTGCCTTTCGTTTCTGCCGTTTTCTATTCCGCGTTACGTCCCTTTGTCAATTTCGAGTACCGCCAGTGAAAAGTTGAAACGATTTCGAATAACAACGTTAACAATCAAATTGCATTCCGGGAAAGTTCCTCGCGGAATGCTCTTGATCGTCAAGCAGTAGAGCTATTCGTCGGAACTTGTGAATCACGTCGTAATAATATCGTTTCGTAAATAGCATACCTTTCGTGCCTCGCCAAACAATCAGAAATATTCTCTCCCCCGCGGCTATGCTATCGTCGGATTAAAATTAAAATGAGCTCGTGACTTTCCCCTTATTGATGCCGTCGAAAATCGATTGTTTCGAGAGGAGCTTACGAGCGTAAGTGGTATCAGTAAATTAGCGACAGTGCCTGCCGCGGCATCTCTAGGAAATTCCTTTCAATAAGCATAAATTCGTGCTTATAAAGATTCAATAAATAGATCAATATATTTTCGCTGCTCTCGTCACTGTAAAATGCGCACATCTTTGTAATGATGATGTGCAGAGAAATTGTATACGTATACATCCATGTGAAAAGTTACGAAAAGTTTAATAGTGACAAAGAATTTCATTGCTCACCGTTTATTCCATTTTCTCGCAATCTTCGTGCTTATTTATCTACTGCTTCACATGTTTCATGCATTCTTCCGCATGACGACTACACGACGGGTATTCAAAGTTACCCTTTGATATGCACTGTCTAGCGCCGAAAGACCGGCAGAGTGACAACAAAACTTTTCCAGCGGGTGGATCAATGGGTTGAATGCGTGCTGTTTAAGTGAATCGCGGAAAGGAAGGGCGCCACGAGACTCGCCGAACTTTGGATTAGCGAGAACTCGTGCGTTTCTCATAAGAACTGGGACGAGTTGCGAAACTCTAGCTACCTCGTGGTAATTAGAGACTTCTGTTTCGTGGAACGAAGTGAAGCTTAAGTTTCGAGCAAATCGTTCCACTTATTTCCACCCCACAGTCAACCCTATCGCTTGTTATGCATAGCCTCGGAATATTCCTGCTTGCACTTCTTCGTGTAATTAAATTCGTTTTTGCAACATTGCAATGTTGCTGTTGTTCTGCGAGAATCTATTACAGAATTTGTTTCTCAGATCATTGAATGGTTTTCTGAATAATAGTTAAAACGGTGTGGCAGTGAAAACGAAAACACATATGAAACTATTTGCTTTAGGTTAGATTAAACATTCGAAGTTTGATAACTTCTAAAATGACTTGTATCCAATTCGAATGTGACTCCAAGAAACCAATTTCAAATCTTATATATCCTTGTCTTCTACAAATATATGTGATTTACCCTTACGACGGACCTCTTGTATGAAATAATGTATTTTAATTGAACCGTACTTCAAAACGTTTGTTAATACATACAAAAATTAAGTAAGCTGAAAATCACGTTGATGCTATTCAAGCAATACCAAGCTTTTCGTAATTTAAACTTTTGTTTCATTATCCACGTATAACGATCACAAATCAAAACTATCGACCATTCTGTTAGCAACATTTATTACGTAAATGAACAAATGCCAACAAAATTTTCTCTCGGTACGTAGTAAAATGCATATCAATTACCGAAGTTTTAACATTTTTTTCGAAACAATTAAAGTTCGCTTTGTCACCGTTCAATTAATCAAATGTATTCCCCTCCCAATTATCATTTACAAAGCCGTTCTGCGTCCAACTGTCAGAAATATGGATCATGATGTATTTCCATCGCGTTCGTCAACCAGTTTAACGTACATTGAAACATGAGACCCCGCCATTCGCTACCGAGTATAATTTTCGATACTGTGGTTAATTTGGAAGTTAATAAAGGTCTCTTCTGGTTGAATAATATCTTGGCACTGGCAGCTGCAGAAAGTTTCAAGGAGCGAAGGATCTTTGCCTCTATTCCCTTATTCGTCTTTAGATTCTGCTCTTTCGCCAACCATCCTTCTCCCCCCTTACTCATTCATACCCTCTCGCTTACCTTCGAATCACTTTCATTTAAAAATTAATTAGAAAGAAACTTTCGCAGGCGACTGGTTATCAAGCAGTTGGCAAGCTTCGTGGCAAGTTCGCACAAAAAAATGTGTTAATCGAAAGGATTTATCGTTCGAAGTTTGCATGCTATTATAAGTACCTTACATCCTTATAGATTATAGATGAAAATCAATATTTCCAACGAGAATATTAAACTTTATGTGTTTGGCGTTTAGTGTCTCCCATGAAATGGCAGTAATAGTAAAAACAGCACGGCAACTAGTAAATAATACATTTGAAAACGCCTTTAAAATCCAAAGTAATTGAGAGCAGTCAAATTATTATTATCTGATTCCTGCTTTAATAAAATCCTTTTCATTTGTTGAATACCAAACTAAATATTCCTTCACAGAAACATTGCACTTGAATTTACTCAACGTGCATAAGATAATGACTATCTTATTCTGAGAACAATGTTGATAGTTCGATAAATAGTTCAACGCAATTTTCACATTCTTAGAAACTATAGCTTCTCAGATGTATAGATTGTAGATTCTCGGTAAGCCGAACGCTTCGTGTGGTTACACGATTAAACAGGTATCCTGATATCAGACAACAAGTACACGCAGTAATTTCGAGCCACGTAGCTATCAGGTGACACAGGGCTGGTTGCTTAGAGTAGCATACATGAGATGGGGGTAGCAACCCGATCTTGCATTACTTCTGGAATGGAAACACTATTCCTAAAGGATCTTTTAAGGACTCTGAAATACAAGGAGATATATTTTTCGATAGATTTCATCACGTTACACTATTTCTTGAAGAACTTCTTCTGGAACTAATTTAAACAAATATAAGAACGAAAATTGCTAAGTGTTGTGAAATTGACAATGCAATATATTACTTCAAATTTGATTAATGTAATATTTATAAATATTCCACATTGCTCCTTCCCTTCCGACCTTTATCATTTTCTTCCGCATGTACACACTTCATTGACTGCCCCTCACAGTCGTATTCTTTTCTCCGGTTCTCTATTCTTTCATATTCTTTTATGTCCATTCTGCACCTCCCTTCTTTTATATTTCCGCTTGCGTTTTTCTACTTTCCGCTCAGGTTTCATTATCTAATTAAATTTTCTGTTTCAGATCCGACGGTCCTCTAGACACTGTTCGACGAAGCTTGTGTTACCATTCCTTGCCGTGAAAGGCCCGTTTCCTCTTTCCTGCAGAAAATAAGCTTCCCTTTCATGAAATATCTTGCTGTATAAAATCCACCCCTGTTCCTTATCAACACGGTTACTTTTTCCTTTTATCATTATTGTATTTCAATATTTCATAAACTTCTTAATGAAAGGTTATAGAATCTTGTGTAATTTGGCTACTTCTGGCCTTTGAACAGCCGCAAGCAATTGTACTTTTGCTCGTGAATATTCTTTAACAATCTTCGCGTGCATAGATAAAATATGTATTCAAGTAGACATTGGAGAATATATTGTTGCAGGATTTTTTAAATTTAGCGTAGAAGGTTGTGCACGTTGCATTTTGAAATAAATTATTTATTAATCATCTGCCATACAAAGTTTCGTCATTTACTGGCGTTTAACGTAAGGGAGGAGATGTATTTTAAATGTAAAAAGTTCGGCACCAAGGAAGTGCTTTAGCAATAAAATTACAAACAATTTAGAAAAGTCGAGTTAACCGCTTTGGACCTGTGAACGGCACATTTATAAAATATGTTTTACGATATGTAAATATCTCCCACCTTGGGGAGATAGTAGGAGCAAAGTAGCAAGTTGTAGGTACATCGAATAAAATTTCATCTGTCGTTCAAAATTAACAAAACAGGAAAAATGTAATATTGCGAATTTTTTACTAACTCGAAAACCATACTTTCTAGTTAATATTAACATATTATATTTAATATCGAAATACATTAATGTATAACTATTTTACAATATCAATTATTTTCGTGTCGATGAAACAGCTAAAATACCGATTTCTTTCGTCGAATGTTACGTTATAATAATTACTATAGGTCCAACTGGGAAATGCACACAACAAGGGATGGTGTGCATAGATCTTATAGCGTGCTGAGTAGCATAAATCAAGTGGCAAGCAACCATCCATCTGGGCCATTGAGCAATCTCAATATTTGGAAATATAATGCAAAGCTTAGAGCATTTGTGCTGCTTAAACCTGAAGTTACATATGCATGTACCCTTTGAATACGTTACCTGCAGAATGCGCAATGTTACATGCATATAACTCGTGTTATAGTTTCCATTTGGCATTAATAAATTTAAGCACCAAAGCAGCACTGGAATTAATAATGCGCAACAAGTACTTCGTTATATACATTTACATTTACATCGCTATATTTATATAATAGTTGCAGAGGGATCATTTAAACAAGTCGATAGCAGTTGGTAGCTATAGTAAGTAACATGTTGGAAGAAGTTGTTTATATAAACAATTTGGATATTTCTAAGAATTTACAATGTTTAATGCAATGGAAAAATAACTGAATATAAATTTCGTATATTAAGTACGATTTTTAATTAATCTTTCAGTTGTTCTATGAGCATTCCATTTACAAAGTCATTAAAATTAAACAGGCCTACGAAAATTTGGAATAATGTCTGTAATTATGCCTGTATATCTTCGAACAGTCATTTTATGTTCTTTTCCCGATTTAAGTATGACGTTTGATGAACAACGGCGATACGTCAACCGAATAGCCATCGTTAAATTGCCAACACTTGGTTTTATAAACTCATAAAAGCCCAACTCTACGAAAAGTGGTTTCAGAATCCGTACTCCTTTTTCTTCATCGTTGAGAACGATAGTGACTCGCGACAACGAGTCACGCGATTAAGCTATTTGTTCGTTTACAATTAGTAGTCAAGATTGGTCACGTTCGGCCCAGAAATTTCTAAAGTGGCGCACTGTCACGATACTCGAGCGTACAATAATTAATACTTTAAACAGACAAAATGCAGTCGTGATAAGAACGTGGTTTTAAAACCACGCCAGCCAATGTTTCCCGAACAAAAATATCTAGCAAATAATTAGAAGGCGATCGATTTATTTTGACCAAAGTCAAGGAACAATTGTAATACGTGGGCCATTGGAATATTTCTTTGCAGGATTGCAGGGCAGACGATTAATTAAATTAACTTCCGCTTCATCTACAACAAATTTAATTAAATATTTCTGGCATTTAGTCAGGTACAAAATAGTTAATTGGCCTACTGTTGGACGCCAATTAAGTGGTAATACACGACTGATTTTGAAGCTTTTGTCATTTTACAGGTGAATTACATTCCCGCGCATAGTGAAATTATGTGGCGCAGAAGCTGGTTGTTTATAATTGATTTTTAAACATTCCGCGTTGTTTCGCGGACTAATAGAAAGTCTGTTGTATCTATATAATTCTTCTTTTTCGAAAAAAGCAACTGTACACACGGAAGAATTGTTATTCTTCTTACTTCTATCTATTTCAATGATAACATAATTACATTCTTGTTCGTCATTTCTTTCAAACCCATACCAATCCACTGCTCTTCCATGCACATTCATATCCAACACTTTCAAATTTCATCCAAGTACACTCTACTTCCCAACTTCCTCACAGTATCGCGTAAAAGCTGCAAACTTTTCAGACGACCTATTAAAAGCTCATCTCCGCTAACCTGACACTTACCTCGCGCACAAAAATACCAAAACAAACCAAACGTATCGTAAATCTACCACCCCGTCGACAGTGTAAAAAATACGCTGAACGCGAAACGCAAGAGGCACGCGCGACAAGCGAAAGAACGTGTCGACAGCGGGTATTCCTTGAATTATTCATCTGTGGAGGGCAACGGGGGGCAAAAAGGACGAGCAAAGAACCGACGCAATCAGAGTGCTTCGATAATTCGCGTTTCGCGGCGCCCCTTTTTCCACCTGGTCCCCAACGAAACACCGGCACGGTTAATCATCGCACCCGTCGATGCCGAATCATGGGGAACGGACGAGTGGATTTGGCTATGACTACACAGACGGGAATTAGAAGCGGCGCGTGAACGGAATAACGAAAATCCGTCTTTGGTCGCCGCGACGGGTAAACAACGATCGCGACGTGACGCTCTCTACGCGTCGCGTGTTCCTTAGATCTCGGCCGCGATTCGAGCGGAACGAGATTCGCAGAGAAATATCGCGGAACGAGCGTATACACCGCTGGGGTTAGTGCAAGCTTCGCCGGCGAGTCAAATAACTGGAACAGTTACGCGGAGCGGCGGTGAAAATTTATGTGCGCTGTTTTATTTGGATATGGTTATGGCGTTCATGGTTTCGGCTTGGAGATTGCGTTAGGTTTCTGCATTGATTAACGCGTCGCAATCGCGCGAAATTGCGCGCGGTATGAACGCGGGATTGTATCAGTGTACGCTTAGCTTTATGTTATATACTTGGTCTGTGCTTCATGCGCGACGTTATTTGTTTTTTTATTTTTTATTCCACGTTTGCATCTGCGGGGAGAAAATATCGGGGTATATGGTTAATATGTGACACCCGGCCGGAAGGATGTGTCGGATAAGTTGGGCGAAATTAAATGAATAAAATAGATTAGTATTATAGGGTGGCGCGTTTCGTTTGTACAATAATAGAGGAAAGTGGAAGAAAAGATATTTGTGTAAATTGCAATTTGTGACACTGGAATTAATAATTCGGCATTTCCAGTTCCACACACAAAATGAATCTACAGAGGGATTCTTAAAATAAACAGGAAGCCAGAGTGTAATAACTTAAATGATTAATTTAACGTGTCCCTCGATAGGACATTTTCAGTTTTACAGATAAAATTCGATTGCAGAAAATACATCCACTTTCGGATTAATCTCACAAAATAGGCAGCACGAATGACTCGTCAGTGAAACCCAGCAGAGTAAAGGAGATAGCTGCGGCTGACTGTGATTCCAGTTTCGGATGCTCATCTTTATTACATATGCACGTGTAAGCTCGCCCTTCACGCAGCGGCGAGTGTAAAGCGTTATCGTTCAACGCGATACTGTCGCTTGGCTTTAAACGCGGTCGTGAAACAGTTACTTCCTGGGCAGCATAGAGGTCCTCAAACGAAACGATAAGACATAATGTCGACTGAGCGGCCGATTTCCCCGCAACAGAGAATAGCATCCCCGCTGAGCGATTTCCTAGCTATTAATTCAACCGCTATCGCGAAACGACAGCTCGTAAAGTGGCGAAACATGTAGCGAGCCGCGTCGGTCTAGGACGAGAAAAAATTGCCGTCAAAATGACGGCAGACTTCATAAAGTGGCCGTCGCTGAGAGACGCCATCGTGAGGATTACGTTTTATATTCGTCCTTTTTATTTTCCCTTCTGCTTCCGTTCCTGTTTTCGGGCAGACATTTCTGAGCAGTTAACTATGCATCCAGAATACTTCCGGCGACTTTCATGCACGATCGTTTCGCGCTTTGGGGGGTGAAAAGCGCGGAAAGGAGGAGCGTTTTAACCGTGATGGTTTTACCGTGGAAAGGGTGCATTTTGATGAAGGGGAAGGTATTATCGAGCCAGAGACTTATGTCAATTTTTTCGACGAACATTATGTAGGAAAAGTTGGTTAATTACCTTCAACTAAATTGAATTCCGTTAATTCATTGGAAAACAAACTCGAAGACTTTATAGGCATAGATTGTTACAGTAACCCAAGAACAATTGAAACAGTACCTCGACATTGATTAACTAAGAATATTTTCACTCAAGCGTCCTCTTCTTTCCTCTGATACAATATTTATAGTATTCCACAAAAAGAAACAATAGTTTATGCGTTTAACAAAAAATGCTAAATACACGAAGAAGTCAGCGTGTCATCCAACCTTCGTGCAAGCTTAAAAACTAAAGCAGAAATACTCTTAATATACCTGCGCGCTCGTTAAGCGAAAATCTCGCCGGGCCTCCAAATACCTATCCGCAAAAATCCTCCGCTCAATTCTATGAACAGAACGTATACGTACGTACATTTAATAAAGTCCGTTACCATTAAAACCACCATCGTCTTACAATTGCACGGATTCATTCAGCCTGGCCGTGTTGCTACACGAGGTTTCCGGTACATCCGTAACGGGGCCATGAGATCGGTATTTTTCAAATTATCGAATATTCCCGTTGCACGCTGTCGTTCCTTCGAACACCGCGAAGATCTCATATTCATTTCCATGCTCCCATTACCATTAATGGCGTGCACCACCGTTTCGAAATCAGCGAAGGAGCAGTGCCGCCTCTTTTTCCGGCATTAGTAACATCATTTATCCGCCGAATGAAATCCCGTCCCGGCGACGACGCGACTCGTCTTTTCCCGGGCCGCATTGGACGTTTCATGACGTTGACGTTCCTGTACTTATGTTAATTGATAACGACTTCCGGCACGAATCGCGCATTTCGCCAGCTGCAACCGATTTTACGCCATTTCTCCGGAAAGATCGACAGGGGACAGAAGGCTTTTGTTTGTAATTATATTCGTAGTTTCATTTGCAACGACACGACGACGGCTGGCAGCAAGTGGTCGATTGTGTTCGCCGAAAGGGCAAAGCTTCGCGTGTGACGGAAAATGGCGATCTGGAAACGATAATAGCGCTTCCGTTCGGTTCGTGGAGCACCATCAACTTGCTCGTTTATAAACATCAAGCGTGAGCAATTTCCAGGACAGTCCCCGGGAATTATAAGCTTCCCACGGTCCGGCTACACGGAGGACCCTCCGTTGATCGCAGGCGGACCGGAAGGCAAACTTTCCACCCGGTAGTAGTTCTCACTGTCCAGTTCGTTCTCTCAAACATTCATGGCAATTAAAGAGTCGTCCGACACCGTCACGCTATGTTTTCCATGTAAACGAACCGACATACGCTTTGAAACTTTCAATCCAAAAATTGCTTCCTTTTTTGTTCCTCATAATGGGGTCGTGCTACCTTGTCGGTTTCGAAAAATAGGAAAAGGGCATTCTTACTAATTCTGTCACACTTTGCACGCGTAAGATACCGTAGTGACAGAATTTACTTTGAACGTCGAATAATTCACGATGTTATGCCACTCCAAATAAAGTAAACGTGAGAAATAATCAGGTAATTAAAATGTTTTTAATTGCCATTTATATATGATAGAATAAGATTAAATTTCCTTCTTATTCAAATACTACGTGTCGAAAATTGTAACAGCAACAATAAAAAAATGACTTATTTTATACGAAAATTGGGAGGATAACGATCTTCTCTGTATTAACTGATTAATCAATTGCTTTACATATTTATAAAAATTTGTCACTGTACCTTCTGTATCGTAATTACAGCAAATGCCTTTATTTTCGTATCCTAGAATTACGACAAATTCCTAATAACCTGATACAAAATTCTCAGCTTCACCTGAGCAGTGAGAAGCACTAATGGCAAGCATCGATTGAATACCAATTTCGATACCTATTTGTCTACAACACTGTCGACGTTATCTCTTAGAAATGCCTCGCCAAATGGATCGACTTATACTACTTAAAGTCTGCTACTCGTGAGCGCCAAAACGAAACATACGAAACAATTACACAGTTTACTTTTAACGTACCAGACTCTCTGATCAGTACAGATAAACCCGCAAGTTTACCCGCAAGGTACCCCCTCATGCCAACTTGACATCGTCGAAAAGAGAAATGAATAAAAATCATTCCTCTCTCTACTCTCGGGCCGTCCATACCCTTTGCCATCAGTGATTACGAGAAATCGTACGAATGTGCGTCGCGGATCGTTGCACTCCACTCGCCAAGGAATTTCATATCGCGCATAATTAATCTCAGCAATTACCCGACGGACGAGTGTAATTCCGTGGCGGCGCAGGCATTCCGCGACGAAAGCGACGAAAGCCAACGCAACAACGTTCCGGGCCACTGTCCTCGCCGCAGACTCGAGGTTTCCTATCCTCCTGTGCTGCCATGTCCTGCTCGCCGTACCGCGAAACACAACGGACGGACGCCCTCGTCGAGACGCGACGCGACCCGTCCAAATTAACGCATACCGCACAGAAATGGACGAAACGGACGTGGACTTTGCTGCGTGCACGTGGCTCGCTATCACAATCAACGTGTACCAACGTCCGTTTCTTACTGCGAGTCGCTAATTCGCTTGTTTCGTGCCACAGCACCTGCGACGGTTCGCAATATCCCGGGGATGCTTGCCGGGGGTAATGTGTCCGGAGGGTGGGATTTAATTTTGATTTGTACGGAGCAAGCTGACCCTGGCGGGGGCTTGATGATAATGTTGTAAAGTGGGATATGCGGTATGATAGGATTGCTTTTATTCTTGGAGGAATATTTTAATGAACGAGATATTGAAGTGTTTCGTACCATGTGGGTGTTCAATGTTGGGGAATTTATTTCAGTGGGGTATGGCAGTTGGCTCGGTTTTGCACGGGGCGAATGGGGGTGCAGAAGTTTCTCCATGTATGTATGAATTTTTATGTATTATCACAAACTGATGTTCTGATATAGGTAATCTGTTCTGAATTGGAATCAGCATTATTGTAAGAATTTTTTAAAACAATAAAATGTAGCAGAATAAACCCCATAGTGTAACAATATATTTTCTCCTAAATATTTTATCTCCCTGCTTATATTTTCGGAATATAGTGTCCTGTCAAATTGACAAAATAATAGCAGCATAGTAGGACACCTGTTAAATGGAACCAATTGTCAGTTAAATCCTTGGAGCATTCAAAAGTTATCTCCTCTTCTGAAACGACTGTCTTTCCTATATCATCGCCATGCTCTGCGAACAATACGACGATATTGTCAGCATTCCATCTATCGACATAATCGATCGCCGTTCGAATCGATCGCATCGTAAATAACAGATTGGAGCACTGGCGAGCAATATTACAGAGTAAGTTCGTTCTGTAGCAAATGCGGCAATATCTGCTGAATAAAGGTAAAATCAATACGTATCGATACATGTCCGAGGGGCATCGTGTGTCATCAGAAAGTGGACAGTGACGCGTAACGATCGTGCACGGATGGTCGGCCCGCTTATCAGAACGGATGGCTTCATTAAAGCCATTATTCACTCATCGTAATTCATCATGCAACGATAACATTGTGTTTTAAGGACGATTATATACCGTAGTCAAGGGGGCCGATATGTAGCGATTATGTGTGCCGCTGTTTAACGCGTGATCGATTGCTTCAGAAGGGGCAACGTATCGACTCTGTTTTTCGTGCAAACATAAAACCCATTTGACTGAAATGCACGTCGCGTAACACGCGCGTCGCAGAAATTCCGCTGGTGAATATCGAAGTTGACCATCGACGATTCGTCTCAGTCGAGAGGAATCGAGAAACATCGACAACGGATCCCCTATTTTCTCGATTCGTTATACGGCAGAGCTTTCGAGGTAGTCGCTCGTACAGTTGACGGATTAAAGGCGTTTACATCGCTAAGCGTCGCGCCGCCTTTATTCTATCGACGTGCAAGCTTCGGCTATATTGTGCACGCCGTGTTTGCCGTTGATGGATCGCGTGGAATGTACAATAACCTTTTTTCTTTTGAAGCAGTTATTAGTATACCGATTTAAAATTGGGCGATGGTACAGGCACGGTGCCGTTCTGAAAGTTTCATTCGAAATCGACTAGTCGCGAACCTATCGATGTTGTCATCGAGTATCGTCGTGCTATCGATATTGTAATGGGCGCAACTTTGGGAAACATCGATACACTGAACACCAGCTGAGATCGTGGGCATGGCTTAATACTGATGCGGCTGGATCTAACGACGAAGTTTCCTCTCTTCTCCAAAGGATTTTCCCAGCTTTAGAATATATAGTACAGAGCGGTGTGCAAACGATCGTCGTGCCTCTGCACACCATATTAATAGGGCGTCTTCATGGGCAGCTTAATATTGGATACGAAGCGTTTGGACGGTCCTTAGAAGCAGAAACGATTTATGGCCTCTGTCGCTGGAGGATTTGTAAATAGGATCCCGTCTAGGAAGACCAGCCCCAGGACAGGCACGTGCCCGGCATAAGTCCACTGTGCGAAGAATATGAGAAGGATTTTCAACAATCGTCACGAGCTACAAGGCGGTATTAAAAACAATGGTATGTGAGCATGTCTGGCGATCATATACGTGAAGAAAAATTGAAGATGTTAGGTGCCGATATAGTTTGATGGTGAACTATTATTATGTGTATTGTATTTAATCAAGAATTATTGGGACATGGATTGGCGTTGTTCTTGTGTTATTGTATATCGGAAATATTAATCGTGGTAAGAAACTTTTCGTTTATGTGCTGCAGTTAGTATTGGCGGTGGTATTACTACTCGGAAATAAAGTTCTCTAATTAGTGGTTACCTGTAGATATGTACACTATTGCTCGTCTAAATTGGGGAATTTCTAACTTTGCGAGTTATGTATTTATCTGGGAGGAGAGGCAAGAAGATAAATATATCTGCTGCCAGCATAAATGAACTAGTATTTCAATACATCACGATACGAGTAGGGCAAGAAAAATGTTTACTTAGTATATTAACAATTTGCAGGAATATATTAGTCATTTTCAACAAATGTTTCAATGTGTCTCTTGTCGTCCTTTGCTCATATCATTCTGTACAATTTTTTAAACATTACTATTATCATCCAAATACATTGGTTCATTCATACCTCATTTACGAATTCGATAAATATTTAAGTTATTATTTTAAAATTATTAGAGACAGAAAGAAATTCCCGACCAAGAAAAGCGAAACCTTCAGCGCTGTAATAATGGTTCTGCAAGCTCAATTATGTTAGTACGATTTTTAATGTCTATTTACCCATATATTTGAGTCTAATAATACTTCCCTGATCATATGCAGAACATTCATCATATAGAATTTAATAACCGTTATTACGATTCCACGATAGTCAATAAATTTTCTGTTATTTACCCTGAAAAGAAGGAAAAAACTTCAGTGCCTCCTACACCTCACAGCTTCTTCCTACACAACTGTAGGAGAGTAGTCAGGTGAGGGGCGAGTCGTTCCAATCCCTTAACAAAAGCAAATATTGACACGTGGCTCGCTTCACACCCGGCCGTGCCAATAAAGAAATCCCAAGCAAAAACTTGTAAACCACGATACCAGATCCAAGAACGATTTATTCTTACGCTGTTTGTCCACTCGAAAAGATCAATACAGCGTTGTAGTAAACTGAATCTTCGATTAACGACACCCATTTATTCAATTCTCATCCATTGATTAAATTGAGGTACCAAAACAACTGTTAAAAAAAAAATCACCCATCCTATTATTTAAAACATTGTACCCCTTTACACAGAAACATCCCTGAATAAGAACAGAGTACCTACCCTTACTCCCACCCCCCTAAATTGTCTCGAATTACCGTTCCAACGCCCCAAATCAATATTTTCCAATGCTTGACGAATTTTACGATCGCGCTATATCGGTTCCTTCGACTATACGCTTGAACTTGCCGAAGCCGCAGTTTCCACGCGACCGAAATCCTTGCCGCGTACTCCGCGCAAGCAACGCGCATTACCCAATTGTTTGCCCATGTTTCCGACAGTCTGTCTCGTCGTGTCGGAAGTTCCCGCGGCCCCTTCGTACTTCGACGCATAATGCCCGTCAGCAGAAATTCTGCTGCATATTTGCATACGTAATCGCGGCCCCGTATCGCGTCGGTCATCCTGGAGCCGGTTCGTCGAATCGATCGATCGGTGGAGCGTAATTACAGGCTGCTGTAAGAAAGTGGGGGGAGGGGATGCAATATTTTGTGGAACACGGATAGCTACGAAAGGAAAGTAAAGGTGATGGCTGTGAACCAAGTACAGTAGAAGCTCCGATATCCGAACTAATGGGGTGACAAAAGCGTTCGGATGACGGAAATTTTCGATTGACAATCACCTTCCTGATGCAGAGTTTCATTGATTCGAATAAAAATCAGATATCGCCATCGAATTGGCGATATAAATTTACTTTCCGTGCGCATACAGATATTTCTTCGTCTCTTTCCACGAAAAATTATATTTATTATATTTATATACTTTTATATTGTCCATTTTCGGTCTTAAAAGTAAGTTAACGCTCATACCAACAGTTTAAAGGTAGTAATAATAATTATAATGTATATATTATTAATACAATATATGTTTATCATGTTTTAATGAATTCTTTACAGTATAATTGCATAAAATATTAATTTACATAAATTTACACACATCGTTTTCATTTGCACAAATATGCCAATCGTTAACTGTAACTCAGGCAACCGTACTTTAGGAAAAACGAGTTTCAACGTTTTCAAACGTTATAATTTCGTAAGACCACAAGGCTCAATTATTAAACGATACAAGCTTTTGAATAACCGCATACTTTGAGCTATCAGTTACTCCGTCAACCACGTCCCCTCGTCTCTACCGAATCGCTCCTCGCGTCGGACTAACAAAATAATATCGCATCGAAGATAAACATATCATCGTCATTAAAGCAAATACGAGCCCCGTCGTTACTTGTGAATTATCCAGCCCCCATTGTTCAGACGGAACAATCGACGGCCGTTATTACATTTTCATACCCGAAGGACCTGGGGGGAAGATCGTGGAAAGAGTACGCGGCGGCAGAGAGAACGGCGGGCTCACAAAAGAGGGATTCATATTCCGCTCGGAGGGACAGCGGCATTCGGAGCAGAAAATAAAATCTGCGGTGGCCGTCCCGTCCACGGAAACCGGCACTGCATTCACGGGGACGTCCCTCGTCCCCGTACCATAACTTCCTCCTTCCTGAACTCCTAACCGACTCTTTCCACCGGTCGTGTCACATCGCTGACCCTTCCTGCACTTAGCCGCCCCAAACGAACCGGCAAACTTCGTGACGTGCATTGAAAATGCCGCCGCAGAGGCAGAGAATTTTCCGCGGGCTACGAGCAACCAGATTTCCTTATCAAAATAATATCCGTCTTGAGCCCGCCCTCGATTCCATACGGGGCGAGCACGAGACAGCGGCTGGATGAAAACAGGAAAAGGGTTGGGACACTCGGTTGCCTCGTGGGATTGCGGTTGTCTCGTTGCATGCTTGGTATCGAACTTGTAATGCAACTCGAAGGCCGCTTATCAGGGAAACCCACCGTACAACTATCGGCTAATCAACCGCCCCAGATGTAAGACGGAACGCCTCTTATCCGATGATCCATCTTCCCTCGAGACGTAACAGGGGCCAAGCGTGCTTGATCGAGCATCCGTTGCAGTATTACTCCGAGCTGCTCGCTGAATTTCCTCGACCGACGTACGCTGGCTAATTTCTTCACATGGAATATCGACTGCCCGACGAAATTTTATGCGAGCGGATGTTTACTTTTTTCCTGTTCAGCTCGACGAAGTGATTATATTTCAATCGTGCATTTTTATTCTCAATTCATTCGACGTCAATTGGAGTCACCCTTTATGCGCAGCATAAATTAATATCGAACGAATTATATTTTATATTAATGATATGCTGCCGTATGAAAGTCATTAATATCATTGTATCTGACGGATTGATCATTTCACTTGATAATTTCAAACGTGATTTCTGCTGAAACAGCGAATGCTTGCCGTATACATATGTATATGGAGATAACAAAGGAATTTAATAATGTAATATATTTTGGAAAACAATAATCTACGAGGAGCACAATTGAAGGATACTTTGGAGTTTCGTATGACTCTACTTTTGTCGACAATTCTTGAAAACGGTAAAAGCTTCTGGACGATAATTATTCATAGAGGTGAATTATTTAAACCATGCTCTGATAATAAACTTTAGGTTTCTCTATTTATTTCCCCGTGGTATCCAAGATTGGTAACGTTGTAGAAATAATTAAAATTATAGCTCGTCGTTTGTTAAATCCCATTTCCGCTCAAGTCTTTCGAATCTAAATCTATAAATTGCTCAGATATGACCCACCACTATTGTCTAAAAATATTTTCCCAACGAAACACTAAACTCGGGCGAAATATTTCAAAGTTCATTACTATATAAACAGATTATTCTTGAAAGGGCTTTGAGAAATTGACGGCGGCATAGCACAGCAGGAGTACGATATCCTATTAAGAGAAATGGGTAGTATAATTCAGGTAAGAAGATTCTCGATAAAAGGGAAAAGTAAACTTTCTTTTCTGATCACCTTAGCGACGAATGCCAGTGTACGTTTAAAAGGCCGAAGAAAATCCCCTTGCAGAGACGCCAACACGGGTGCTCATATTCTTTACAAGTATTCGTACAATTGTGAGGAAAACAAATTTTTCGCAATAAAAATACCTGCATACAGGATACAAAGTCCAATCGATATGTGTGCTCGTCAGAAACAAATTGAGGAATATTCTTACCACACCACCTATCTTTTCAATCGCGTTTCCATTCATAACAAGACGGCCATTATGAATTGCACGACTCGGCTTCCAAGCGAGTCTTCATCGAGCCTGATCAAAGTAATCGTCGTACTTCAAGCACGATCGTTACACCAAATCTATAATACACACAAAGGCCGAGATATTGCTGTAGTACAGTGTTTCGAACGTACACCAATTGAACAGAACCTGCTATATTTTAGAAACGTGCCCCGGCTAATTAAATTCCAAACCGAATGAATTCGTTCGTGGACTGCACTTGCGTTCTGTTTCAATTATATGGAATTCCTCGTTGTCGTAGGCCTCGGCGAAACACAATTCTGCTGCTAAACGATGACAAATTGGGCGGCGAAATTGCTGGTGTTCTATTGGGAAAATACGAAGGGACACGGAAACAGAAATATCGTTTTTGAAGCGTAGATGTTAGCAATGAATTGATTGAAATAATTCAAGAATCTATACAAAATGATTTATTCCACTTTCTAATTCATGAGATATTTTATTTTACTTAATCGATCAAAATCATTACTATTTATAATGTTCATCGGGTTCAATGTTAGTGAAGAACTGTAATTCGTTAAGACCGATGAAAATTTTTGTTATCCAACGATTGATCGACGAGTGGAATATTCGAGTGCCTGAATTCAAGCTCTTCAAGTTCCACGATCTCCCGTGAAATAAAGGTCGATTAAGGGATGGATAAGCTTCCAAGCCAGATATTGTTTTGAAAACCGGGACAGAACTCTTAGGTAAACACAGGTTTCGTAAACTACCCCTTTCAGGGAACCCTCCATGTTTAAATCAAACAAAAAGACCACGCTGTTTGGCAACTGCTTGCCCACTCTCAATGAAACTCCAAAAACTTCGAAAATTGTCAAGATGTATATAGAACATCAGGGAACGTGAATAGCTTTATTTTTAAGTAACAAATATGTCGAAGAAAAAATAGGTTTCATTAGGTCAATGATCGTGTATTTACACATTTAAAAGTTGTTAATCCAAATGAAAATGCCTAAGAGAATAATATGCAACTAAAACTTCCAGCCCTACCCAGCTCCAAAGTATTTCTAAATTTCCCCGACTTTCCACCTAAGCTTATGCAATTCCGCTCGATCAATCGATACGCAGCTTTCATGGCAAGACCAAATCCTCGAAACCTACCGGTACCTGATTTCGCAAGACTATGCAGGATAGCTAAGGCGCATACAACAGACCCGAAATAATGCAGAGCGGGGTTCAAACCCAGGCAGAAATCCTCTTTAAAGCTTGTCAAGGGAGAATCCTTATTTTAGGTCGAAGGAACGTTTCGTTGGGCTGGATTTACATACATAGGTGCACGAGCAGGTAACACCCCTACAAATTGGCTAGTCGTCTTCCTCGGTCGCGTCGGCCGGGTTGCTCCTGTATCGACAAATCTGCCGTAAGTCAGTGCACCCGTTTCGCTGCGACGCCCCTGCCTGGGGACGAATCGCATCTGGAATTCAATTCCGCGGAATGGTCGTTACTCGACGAATTCCTAAGTGCTCCTCGGGAAAAATATGAGAACACGATACGTCGCGATGTGGCGGCATCGAGAAATGGAATACTTATTGCGGATCTGTACGTGGACGCAAATTAACCAGCATTTAGTAAGAGTACCGGGTAGGAGGGTGCTTTAAATTTAGCTTTTAAAATATTGCTGAGACTCGTTAACAGTTTCGTCGGTCTGGCTGAAAAACGGGTCTGGTTGAAATTTTCAATTCGATTACATCTCATAATGTTTTAGAGGTTGCTAACACAGTTGCTGATATTTTTAATGGCGAACTCTGTGCGAATATTTCTGACGACGAATCAGAGTCTGATTGCTGATGATCCCAAATCATAATATTGCAAATAATATTAAAGGAAAATTGGAAGAGAATATTTTTATTAAATACGCACCACCTTAGTACACAGTGGGATTGGATTTCAAAAATGTGACAAGATTTTGAAACAGTTAACACTTGCTTTGTACAAATAAACGAATTAATTTTAGCATGTGCACGGAATATTAGAAAAGTTCGAAAGTGGAAGGATCGTTACGTGGAAATTTTAGTTGTTTACAATAAACGGAGTTTCTTTAACGTGTGAATTCGATATTGGGAATCTGCAGAAATGTTGTATGGTATGAAATATGAAAAACTAATTATTGACCAAAGAGTCGAAATTTCAACTGTTTGGCTGAAATATAGGAGTTTTATTACGGTGCAGCGAAGAAAGAATTCTGCAACCGTGTAACATATTTACAATTAAGCACACTGGAGTGCTTTCCCTTCCCAGTCTACTGGAAATATTGTAAGATAGTATACTGAGCAAAGTACGATATGAATGCAGTTCGCATCGAGATGATAATATCAGGACAATGACTAATGGGGCAGAACTTTTGCTTCTAATTGGAAACCGATGGGCAAAAGCTTGACGAGCTGGATGAGCTTTAAAGCTTTGTAACGAATATTTGCAATAAAGGGAGACAGGAAGGATGTATATTGTACCTATATCATGGTTTAACAACCCCCGTAGCCCGACCTTAATTCTATGGTGCTCTTACGCGATGAATATTAATTAAGAATCTGTTATGTTAATCTATGAAATTCATAGTTATTTGTAAGCAGCCCGTTGTACATTGTTAGTTAATAGAATATTCAGATATTGAAGATTACATAATATTCGCAGGAGAACGAATCAGTATGTACAACTACCATTACAAAATAACCTTCGCTTAATTTATTAAATTTATTTTCCACAAAACAGAGCGCATTTAAAAAATGTCTGTCGGTTTCGAGGAAATGTAGCCCATATATTTATTGTTTAATGTACAAGTTTTGTGGAGCTAACTCTATTTCTGCTACTATTAACGAATATTGTCCTTAATTCTATTTGCAAACTTCATTGCTAAACTCTCGGTCCCTGTAGAGTGAACAACGACACGCTACAGTGCCGTAGTAATACAGCTGTGTTAGATGTTGCTAGATATAGATATCAAGTTGGAATATACTGCATGAATACTACGTACAATGAAGTTACAAGTCATTAATTTATATACCTCAAGTGAGAAATAATTTAAGCAAGCCTTATTTGAGATTATGTCCAAATTTGTTATTTTTTTATCAATTTAATAATCTTATGAAGGACACGAATTTTTTAATAAAAAAAGAACGTTCAAGAATGAACAAGAATACAATTATATATTTTATTAGTTCTAAACGTATCGCGAGTGATCTGTACGAGTTGCAGACATGTATGTGCTCTTATTCGACATATTAGAATAAAGTGGTGAGGGTAAGCATAAAATCTTTCATTCGGCTATCAAAAGAACGGATATTGGATAGGAGATTTTTAAGTGCTCTGTATTATTTAGCTTTCGAGTATGTAGTTTCAGTAAGTTTTAAGGTGGGACATCGAACAAAAGTTTCTGAGCAGCCAGTTCCTTGGTTCTATCTTGGGATGGGTGGTATTCCTATAAATAACAGGAATGTATCTTGCCGGTACTTCTATTTTACTTTCTCATCGTACTTTAAGTTTGAAACCATCTAAAGTGCATCTTGGCTTTCCCACTTCGAAATAAAAACTGTTGAGCAGAGAAATCGCGTACATGCCTGCGTGAAACAAGGGGAAATGTACGAATAGTTTCGTACAGCTTAATTGTTATAAGAAAAACGCACGATGATTTCTCTGAAATTTGGTATTGTCATCTTTTACTACTATTTGTCAGACGCAAAAATATGGTCACAAGTAGTAATACTGAATGTTTGCAATGCTTGTTCCGGGGGTAATGAAATATTTCAGAAACTACTTATACAAACAAAATACAAATATACTAAAGCCGTACTTATCGTAATCAAAATTCCCTGCCAAGCCGCACATTCTGTGTCGCAATGTTGTTATCATAGAGAGCATGTTTTCAGCGTATATTATTTATTCTTCCTATATACGATATTAAAATAAATAAAATTGCGGAGACCTTTCGTTTGTTCCAGAAAAGTTCTGGAATTTATCAAAACCCATAATGCATAACGAACTTCAACATACGTTTCTCCAAACACCGTCACCCAGCCACGAAAATCCAATAGTTCATTATCAGTAATGAGCATTTGAAGTGGCTCCATCAATTACTTTCGACCCCACAGTTACAAATGTTTTGCAGCTGTCGATGCTACACTATCTCACGAAAATCTCAATCGAGTGACGGAATATATTTTGAACGCCAGAGCTGCCGATCGAAACGAGTATTCGACACTTGGCAAGCCTCGAGTTGTTCGAATATAATACGCGCGAAGGGCAGAATTGTCGTTCGAGTTGCCCGACAGTCAAGAATCAAAGGCGAACGTGAACATATCGACCGTCACGTCGACGACGTGCAACACGGGCCGAACGATGAAACGTTTTTCCTCTCAGCATTTCCATTTTCCCCGCACGAACTTTCCCATTAAACAATGGGGGTTAGGGGAGGACAGATGTCGCCGCGGGCAAAATTCGCATTTACATTCTGCTCCGTCCGTGTTTCGTTTCACTTTATTTCGATAACGACTGGACGATAGAAAAACTACCCTCCCTCTCGAGATTTGCAATTGACGATTTAACAACCGTGTAGTCTTCGCGTGTTTCGCGTCTGTTCGTTCCCACCCTCTTTCGAACCTTCTCCGGGCAACTTGTAATTGAAATTAGAAACAGTTCCCTGAATTGTTGAAACAGTGAACTGCTCGATATCGAAACGCTGAATAATACATTTCGTAACTATAATTCGAACGTATCGATTTTTCAACTTTCCCTGAAACAAGGGGAAAAATAAAATTACACCGATTCTACCACCCCCCTCAGAGCTTTAAGCTACTTTCGTGCCGGATACTCGATAAACTGCGAGATGTAGCGGAGCTCGGACTCTGTGATAGTTTCCAAAGCGGATTCAGCGTATCTCGAACGCAATCTTGCGTCTGTTTTAATAAGTGAAACTTTCTCTGTAAAATCGGCGGGACGTCGTGTCACGAAGCTAATAACCCTTAACAGTGAACTCATTTAATAGCGGCTTGCCCTTGTTAAGACAAGCTTCCTTGCAAACGTTATGTTAACTCTCCAATTAACTGCTTTCTCATTGAAATCGTTTAAATACCATGTACAGTTCATAGAGCTTTCGTGAAACTTAACACATCTCTGACGAGGTATTCCCGATATTGTGATGTGGTTCGTGGGATATTTAATTCTCCGTAATCTTCTGAAGCTGCAAATTCTAGAGTTCGCAGGCAGAAGAAGTTGATCAATAGATTTCACACTGCTTTCGAGTTTCTAAAGTTCGATAAAGTTCATGCTCAATCATTGGAGTTCACAGCGCACATAGAGTTCGAAACTCTTAAACAATTAAAGCTTGGTTATCACGGTTCGAAATACATCTAAGTTCCGTAGTTCCAAACAATCGAAGCGTGGTTAGAAAACGTGAACGTGCGCTGGAATTTTTATTGGTAAATATTTTTCAAAAACAACTACAAAATGTAAAAGAAAATCTGAAAACGTTAACTAGATTACACACTTCGAAATTTAGCAACACATATTGCCCATTACAATTTCGCTATATAAAGTATTTATACGTTCAGCGTGGAATATCGCAAATTCTCAATGTCTAACCAAGTTTGGAATTTGAAATTTCATTTAAACTTGGACCCTCCCTTGTGCCCGTAATACTTTAATGATGATTGAAATATTAAAGCACTGTTAAATGCTTTACAGTTTCACGCAGATATTGATCCCAAAGGTGAATAAAATAGATAAATCATATTCGTTATCGTGCACTACTTTCCCCCGTAACTTTATTAAGACAAAATGAAGTAACACAATTTGAACTAACGTGACATCTTCCTTGGACGAAGGAAGGTGATAGCTAACAATATTCTACAGTTTTTCCAAAGAAAGCACTGTCACGTGCAGGCATTATTGTCGCTGACATAATTTAACATAGGAATGGCTGTTACAGCTGTATCGCTCTGGAGTCGTGTTCGTTTGTCCTATGATTTATTCAAAATTCCCAGTACATGTCCTGTGTAACTTTCATCTGCGCGAAATGCATGTATAATGCAAGTTCCAGGCGACCATCTTCTTACGGTTTCTTTTATCATAAGATACCTTGCAAGACGTCCCGCAGCGTGCATACGGGGAAATTTGTACCGACAGAGAAACGCCCTCGATGGAAATGTTTCGACAAGACCGATCAACTTTTGACTTGAATCCATTTCAGTTGGAATATTAATTAATTAACGCTCGCCCCAGAGAATTTACTTGCGATGGAAGCAAAATACGAATGGCCGTATTTACAAAGTTATTAAAGGAAATTTCCACCGTGGAATATCTTCGACAGGGCCCTCAAAAATGTTCGTTACTATATTTCTGTATAATTACTTAACGGAGATATCTCGCTGTATTAATGTACCGAATTATTTAGACAAATTAGTCTGTACACGACAAACTGTGTCTTAAGTTTCTATTGAAGTTTAGAGATCCGGAAGAAATGATTCCTTCGTGAATTACGTTGCAATTTTTAAGAAAATGAATATGATAGATAGTTCTTTGCCCAGCCTATATTTAATTACAAATTGACTGCAGTCCATTCGAATGAATGACAATGGAAGAACTGGTCAAACAATTCACCCCGACGAAAGCAATAAAGAAATCCAGTGCAATAGGTCGCCGTAATACTTATAGCAGGTGCTCTATGTATACACCTTAGGATAGGGTACTTACTCGGGCCGAGCACGACGGATGCTGAAGTGATGAAACGTCAGCTTGACGATTTCGTCGGGTTGACCGATGAACGTGTAAAGCAGGCAATCGATATTCGACGGGTATCGCTTAGGATAATAAGGGGTTGTAAACGTGCCACCCTGAGGTCGGTCCGAGCTGCTGTAGACGACGCAGGAGCAACCTGCAACAGACATTCCGTGGTCATCGCGTTATCGTATCGTCGTAAACGGTTGAAACAGCAGACGGAAGTGTACGACGTTCGGAAATCACAGATCGATGCTATATACATACGTATAAGTCACGGTAAAATGGAAATCGCGGGTGAACTTTAATGCAGCGCCGCCATGGATTAATTTAGTCAGACCTGAACAGAAAGACATCAGAATTTCCACAGTAATGAAATCCTCCGTCCGACAGTATTCCGAAAGTAATGTTCGAGGTCCGAAACTTTTCTTATTTCCAAAATGAACTCGTCACCTTTCTCATCGATCTCGCCCTCCGTGACCCATTCCCCTGCCGCTATATAGCATCGACCCTGCGTCAATCTCGAAGAATCAAATTAAAGTTTGACTTTTCCTTGAAAGAAGTTAGCACAGGGGAGTCGTAACTTTCCGGCGACACTTTCAGAAACAAAATCATTGGGTGCTTGGACAGGCTGCTCGCTGATTAATGATCGACCAGATGTATTTTATAAATAATACCATACACGCGGGCACGGCATACCCCTCTGGGCAGGCAGAGTTCACGCTGGGAAAGAGAAAATTTAATTTCCTGTTTTCTCGTTTAGATCTGGCCGGGTCAGGTGGTGTGAAAGACCGCGCGCCAGCGTCTTCGCCACAAAAGAGATTAAGTGACACTTGAGTTATACTACGGCAGGAGAAAAAGGAGAATCTATTCTGGTTACCTGCATCACGAATCGCATTGCAGTTGGTCGTTCGAGATAATGTATAAACGAGAGCCACGTATTTCTGTCTATTTTCGACGTTCATATTCGTATGTGATAAAGGTAATCATACGAAGCATGAGATATTCTTTCAGAACTTGGTACCTTTGACAAACTCATTCTATTAGTCTTCGGCGAATGGGTGCTTCAAAAAAAGCAATGACCGATTTTTGTCTGTAGAATAGAACAATCTGGACAAAGTTTGAACTCTATTGTAATTTTGTCAATTTTCTATATGTACAGAGACGTAGAAAACTTATCATTTCTATCAGGTTATCAAATGATCAAATTATGTGTCGGTGTACAACGCTGATAAGAATGTTTAATAAATGCGTATGGCTTAATGATGCAGAATTACTGAAACCCCGAGTCTAGAGTATGAAAAATCCCTGTTGCAGTTACGAAGAAAGTGTAGAAGTTGGCAAGGAAACTACTTTCATCAAACTTGAAAGTAGTTCGGTCGTCAAAGCTTAGCAGACAATTTGTGAACTCTATTTTTCACGAGGGTACAAGTGCATATGAGACAAAAAATATTAAGGTACACGTGCGAGATATAACATGAATTTTTTGCTGCGTGAAATATCGTTTCGCTTCAAAAAGAGCACTGATATTACGGGGACTTTAGAGGGAAGCTGACTTATATTATAATCTTTGTAAAATCGTCCATGTTCTCCACATACGTTAAGAACATCATATATCTATATTATTCATGATGGGAGAAGGCGAGAAAAAAAGCCTTCTATAAAATAGTTTAAACTTTCTGCGATACACGATAACTCGATTCAGATTATTTTTAGCTTGAGCTTAACATTTTGAATAAATTTTTAAACGTCCACGAACGAAATCTGGCCCACTTATACGAGCAATATTAGCATTTAAATATTGACAAAATAGTAACATTTATTTATTTGATCCCTAGTAAGGAATTTTAATTAAGAGTTACATTTTTGGAAGGCACATAATTCGGTAATATTTTTGTATCAAAAATATGCTTCACCTAAAGTGATCGAAATAGTATGCAACTAATAAATTTCGATGAAATTATATTGTTTGATTGAAATTTAATTCAGATTGACCGCGTAGAATGCATCCTTTGTATGCAAGAACGAACTCCCACGTATCAATTTCAATTTCAAAGAGTCTATCAAGTTGAGGCAAATTGAGTTGTTGATAAATTCAATTTAAATAGCAGCCCACATTTTTGCCGCTCTAGAACCAGCAACGCGAAAGCAATTTACTATCACAGACCACGTGATTTTGAACAAAGTTTCTCTGGCAATATAAAAGGCTAACATTCAGATGTGATGTGATGCTAAAATTATTTCCGTATCTGCTTACACTCGAGCGGCAGATGGCAGTGTTATTTTTCTGTTTTACGTCACGTCTGAAGAGTACGGGTCAGAATTGACTCGGCACCATCACGGAACTATTAAACATCCTTTATATTTGGTAATAATGCAAAAATCGTTTCCTCTGTTACATTTCTCTTTCGTTAAATAAAGACCCACAAAACACAAGTACCTCGCTCTATTCTGAATTATGTATCGATAACAAAAAGATAAGGCCAGCCAACCCATGAACTCGAACTAATAACTCGTTGACCCTGCGCGATCAAAAGAACAAAAGTTTCTTGATCACTTATTCGGACCACTGTCGAAAGTCGTGAAACTCTAATTCTTTCAAGATTAATTGTTCGAAAGAAAAGGAACTTCCTCGTTCTGGCTGCAGGATATTTACGTCTCCACCGTGAATTACTTGTCTACTACGAATCTACAAATAAAAATCTCGTGAACTAATATGTGGTGACTTCGGTGTCCAGGATATTGGATTTACAGCCTTCAACATTGCAAATAGAAAGTCTATAGATATTTAGTCCAAGCGTACCCGACGACTCCTTTTTAATTTCCTGACACACAATGGTTCCTATCAACAATTATGTTTCAAATCTTCATTTTAATACGGAAATACGTACAACAAATTTTATTTGTTTTTTCCTTACAGGTTAATTCTGAGGCAGAATTCTATAATTTCTAGAATTGTGCTTCATTATTTTCAAAACAAATGGGAACCACAAAACAAATTATGGGAATCCCTTTCCAATTTCTGCACCACCCTGCATTATTATACAACGTGACTGTAACAACGTTTACAGATTTTCCTTTTTGCATAAGATCGTTGAAAAGATTAATAAACACCGAAGATCTGTTGCAACGAAGCATATCGCGTTGGTGGAAAATATTCATTGCGCCTCGTTGATGTGCAATTTCAGAAGATCTTCAGTAAATTAGCAAAAACTCCGCCCTTAATTTCGCTTCTCTTCCGTGCTTTACTTAATGCCGCCCACGCATTTCGCGTCACTCCCCAACATTTCCTCCCTTCTTTCGCCACTTTTTCCTTTATCCTCGCGTTCTCGTGTCTCTTAACCCGCCGTCTCCTCCCTTTATTTTCTCAATACCGCCGTTTCCCTTTCCTTCGCTTTCGGCTTTCTCTGAACGCAATCGGAATCCCCATGTCGCTGAAATATGACGCCTGAATGGCCTGTAGCATGACTGAACCCACCGCCATGATCGCATTTGTCCCGACTTGCGACCCATTCAACGACGTCCCCGCTCGCTTTGATGCGTCAAATGCGAACGGATAGCGAACGACCCCCGCGACACAAAATACACGATGTGCGGAATTTATCAATGTCGAGGTACCACGAGCTTTCCTCTTCTACGCCGAGGAATTTATAACTCCGTGATAGGGGCTGTCCGCGTTCGACGTTCTCGGTTCCTTTGTCTGGCCTTTACTCGATCGTTCTACTGTGAGTGTCGCTCTACAGGATATTTCGGTAGTTCGCGAATCTAATGTTCATTCAAGCAATTTTTTATTGGTTGAGCAGAAAAATTAGTTGATTTTTCAATTTACGTTCTAACTTTGCGATGAGGACTTACTGATCGATTTTCATTTAACATTCGTGTTTTATCTTCGCGGGTTAAATGCGCTGGCAACGTTTATCCGGAAACACCTCAGACGCTCTGTATATCGATCTGTACTACTCACGAAAGATTTTTCGTTATATATTGATCTGTACTACGTAAAGGCATTGTTTCTTGTACTGAAACAATTTAATATTTAATGCTAAATAGCACTGGAGTTAATCTCCACACTGTGCCGTGCACACGAACCGTGCGTCAGTGTATGCAGAGTGCATGGAGCAGGTTAAGGCAGGTCGATAGTGGAGGATAGAGTACAGATTCTTGGTTGCTCAATTTCCCCGGTAAGCCTCTGCAAAATCTCTCAGCAAGATCATTGTTCGGTCACGTTCGGGCACGCTGACTCGAGCATCTTCTCGCCGTGCCTATTTATTATCGGATGACATGGAGGGCTAATGGATAAAAAGCGAGCCGCTCCATTTCCAGGGAAATTCGAGCGGGAAAAACGAGAAAAGCACGAGCTGCGGTCGTCCATGGTTCCTTTACAATGCAGATTTTAACGTGCGACAATTACGCTCCTAAATTAATCGTGTTGCCTCAAGAGGGGAGCACTTAAAATATGTCACACCGTGATGTGACAGGGTTGCGCTTGTTAAATATAAACTGTAACTATCGTTACGGGAATAAAATTATTATCTGTTGTCCGACTCTTTAGTGTTTTTTGTTCGCAATGTAAGAGATGTTTATAACATCCGGTAAATGATGGATTCGAAATGGAAGAAATAGAACAAGAACTAGGTTACAGTTTTGAAAATCTATACTAGGCTAAACCACGCAATGCGTTATAAGAAACAGATGATCTTAACCGAAATATTTTATTTTAATCGGTATTAAAATGTTACACTAACTACAATTATACCAAAATTATTTGTAATGAGAATTAATATCTAAAAAATTCCCATTTAAATATCGCAAAGTGTAATACAATAATCAACCGCGCCCACGCCAACAAAACCACTGCTTTACCACCGCATAGCTGACATTTCTCAATCGCTATACCGCAAGACCAGACGTGCTTCCACTCGAACGCTATCTAAGCCAGACACAACACGCGAACAATAAAATTTTCACAATCAAACCCGCCAGAAAATCGCAGCGTGTACAACACGCGTCCAGTAAGCTATCCCACGTTTCATCCCACAATAAACCGCAATATTAATTCCCGGCAAGGCGTTAGCCAACTTGGAAGTTGCCTTTTTCGTGCGACTTCTTCACCACCCGGCCTCTGTTTCTCCAAGTTATTTACGACGCAGGCAGAAGCATTAAAACGTCCGCAGCTGGTGGCCACGCTTTCTATCTCCGCGATCTTTTTCCGTCCTTTCACGAAGCAGCCGCGGTACCGCGACCATTATATCGTAGTTCGAGAACCCTCGCAAGTGATTCACGGATCGCTGACACGATGGCGCCGTTCCTCGCCAACGGATCTTGGCCGCTGATAGTTTACCGATAGTATATCTACGGTTCAACTGAGATATGGCGAGAGTACTGGCGTGCATCTTCAATATCGCGCAATAAATAAACGGCCAGATAAACTATCTCCCATTACTTTGTTCCATCTTTAACACACTCGGGGTCTGTGTAGTTTCGTTTCGATGTTGCTTCACCCTATTGCCGCCGCTTCATTCCATCGCAATAATTTTATCACTGTGCTCCAGTCTCTTCCAGGCAGCCCCGAGATCGCTCGGTTGCTATTTACAATCTCGAACCGGCCGATTCGTTTAACCATTTCCACTTGGAACTCATCCGTACAGCTGTTGTGAAATCTGAATCCATTGCCAGTAAAAGAAACTCTTCGAATCTCAACGAACATGTAAAATAGTATAAAAGTACTATTTTAAAATTAAGGGACACGTTCCATGTCACGCTGCATACAATGAAATACTTCTCCCAACCATTCCTCCACATGCCAAACAGTTTGCTGGCCCCAATTTACGCGGCGCACTTAGGCGAATCGGCCTGTACACCGCTCGGCGTACATAATCCACGAGAACGGGCGGCTGCTCCCGCAGCAAAAGCTATCGCCACGACCCGCTGAAACACCAGAAATCACTTAGCAGCCGATCACGGCGGCGAGTTGACTTTTCAGAATCGTCGGGACGACGCGGCACAAGCAGCCGCGTTTCTTCGCGGCCCGGAAATTCGAGGGAACTTTGACCTGGCGCCGTTTCCCCGCGCGCGGGTTACGTGCGAGAACGCAGCGGGACGTGGAAATCATCGCGACGGAGAAGCTTATCTCTCGTCTACCTTCGAGATCCCTCACGCGATGCGTCGAAGCCAGACATCGGCTGAAAGCTCCACGCCTCTCTTACATCACGCGATTACCCCATGGACACAGAAAGGCTTCTGTTAAGAGCTGACGGATAAGAAGGCGAAGGGGGATGAAGTAGCTCGAGGTCTGAGGCGAAAGGGAAGACCGACTAGACGTTCGACTGCGGGAGGAAAAGCCACGGTCCTTCGAGGCGACTGTGTCGAACAGACAGGAACTGCAGGAATTATTCCAGTGATATGGGCACGACGAACGAGATCCAGCCCCGAAAATCCGGCAACGCCGGTGCACGCGACACGAAACACCTGATCCGTATCGTGCAATTACGGTGAATGCAGTTTCGCTATTGACTCGGTCTCGATTCTCTATTATTTGCCGGGCCCGGGGTAGATTAATTCGTTGTTAAATACTGCTTACATTGTTATTGACTCTGTAATTGATCGATCACGCCGACAGGGTGTGCGATTCGTCGCGGCCAAATGAAGTAGAGGCGTATGGAAATAATTATCGGCGCTGAGGCGGTCCGGCCGCCCGTTATTTACTCGCTACGTGTATACATATTTTCGTTAATCAGCGACCGTATCGGTGCGTCAGATGCGGAGAATGTTAATTGAGTTGCCGTGTAACCGGCGATGTCCCGCCTGTGTGC
Source organism: Nomada fabriciana (assembly GCA_907165295.1). Classification (NCBI taxonomy): domain Eukaryota; kingdom Metazoa; phylum Arthropoda; class Insecta; order Hymenoptera; family Apidae; genus Nomada; species Nomada fabriciana. The sequence continues at coordinate 3,452,130 of OU015692.1, read as the reverse complement.
GCGGATTAATAATGCAGCGGCCGGGGAAGAAAGATATTTTTATGGGCTTCAACGGCCGCGAAGTGTCGCTTATGCGCGAGGAGATTGTTCGTGTTATCATCTATGAGGTGTGAGCCAAATAAATCGTCCCGATGTAGCTGCAGCGTGCACGCATTTCGTCGAAATGTAAAACGAATATTTGAGTGTGTGAATTTGTTCGTGGAATGTACTTGAACATCTCATTCGAAGCAATATTTTAAATGTGGTGTAAAATATTGTTGACAATGCTGAATCTGTCAGAGGTATTTTTTAAAATTGTTTGGTTTAAAGTTACGATATATTTAGCCGTAATTGTAATATCTGCACGCACTTATCAGGTTCGTTTCAAGTTATCGCGTGTATGTAAATGATAAGTGACAAGAATAAATTATGATATACATATATACAAGAGAGTTAACGCTACGCAGGGTAGATACAGCGTACAATTAATGGGGAAAACGCATAATCATTTTCCAGCGTAATTGTAATAGGAAGGAAAGGAAAGATTAAAGCAGACGCGTATGCAAAAAAATTCCCTCCATTTTAAATAAATGATTGTATAAATAATGAGCTCGTGGGTTACTAAAACAGCATGTTGGCGAGGTAAAAATCACTGTTCCGTTAGGCACCCGCATTACACACTGTTTAAACGATCTGCGGGTCCATGAATATTTCAGTTCAACTCAACAGTTGAAATGCTGAGCTATCTAAATGAAACAAGTAGCGCGGACATGTGTGAAAAGAAATATTCTCATCACGCGTTATTAATACTCTAAGCGGAGGGAAATTAATTACAAACGTGCACAATTTACGCACAAATCAAAATGTGCAAAGCTTATCTCAGTTCTGTTTCAATAAGCTTACACGACTGTTCCTTCTTACAACCCAGGTGACTCTACTAAAAGGTGTAAAAAATTAAATATCTTTTTTTGTTCCATAATTTTGTTCCCTTTTGTGTTCGCATTGACGTCCGCTTTTTCGTTTCTCAAAATTTCGAGAATTCCACACGAGTTTCGTTCACGACTAATAAAATTCCGACGCAAGAAGGGGGCGCATATATGGCGCGACACCTGAGAACAGGTTTCCCTACTCTCGCAACATCATCGAGAAATATTCCGCCCCGAGCCGAATCGGGGCGCGCAAACAAGCGAACCGTCAAAACAAATGAAAGAAACCGTCCCTCCCCATCTCACGGGCAATCTCAATGACGAACAATCGAACTAACTAGCTGAGCAATCGAAATTCGATTAACTGAAGCGCGCTTTTCCGACCCGACCGAAGGGAAAGTGAGCCAATACCAAGGGGCGGGGGCAAATGAGTAAAACAAGCAGAGGCCCCGACGGTAATCCACGGTCAGCCGACCAGAAGTTAATTAAAAGTAAATGTCCCGAAGGTCCTTCGGGGTCATCGGCCACCGGCGACGGGAACACCGGATCCTCTCGCATTACTATGCAAGGAAGGATACGCTCGAAGAGTGTCGCGTGAATTGCTTTCGTAATTCGAGCGGGCCGGCCGGCGCGTTGAAAAATGTCGGCGAATAATCGGCCCGAGCAGATGTTACGGGGAAGCGGCCTCGCCGGTGTCGAAAGGATCGCGGCGGCTTGGCCGATCTCGTAAAAACGGCACGTGGCAAGAAGGTGCACGGAATGGGGGAGGTATTATTCTCAATTTATCTCGCGCCCACTTAGCCTCGTCTACTTCGTGGCATCGGTTCTCAAAGGAATAGCCGTGCCAGCTGGCTTGGATCGATACCCTGGAGAACGTGCCTCAGCTTTTTTGCCGGTCTTACCGCTTCCGCCCGGGTCTCGCGATACGTCACGACCCCCGATGTTATATCGGGGCCGAAATTTTCAAGCCTCGTCCCGAGCCGATAATGAAATGGATGCCCGTTGGGTGACTGCCAGGGTGGTATTCGTTGGCAAATTGTTCGTTATTCCGTTTACCGCCGACCGGATGTTTCCTGAAGGGACGCCTCTCTTGTCTATCGTATCGCGAGCACGATAATCCTGCGCGAGATTTAGTCGAGTGTTTAGAGTACGGGATTTCGGGGATTTCTTTGGGCCGATTGTGGATTACGGTCTGACGATGGAACAAACGATGGGACTGAAGAGGAGCAGCCGGGGAAGATGTAATTGGCTGCAGCAGCTGACGTGTCCGGGTTAGCTATTGAAAAATTGTATTAAGTCGTACTTCCATTGGCGTCTGGTTGAATACGTATGGGTAAATAATCGATGCATAAAAGAACACGTATACGGAACGTTTAAGTCGGATTGCATTTCAGTACTCGATTGAGTATTCCAACCATTCGACATAACGTAGGTCGTGATGCAACGCGATCATAAATCACCCGCGCCAGACAAGGATAAAGGAAACAGACAATAGCATCGCGCGAGTATATGACTGGCTGAACGCTGTAAAGAGTCCAAAAACTGGGCATAAAAATCCCCGGGAAAATTTATGACACGGCCAGGCCATTTCAATTGTTTTTGGTTGCTGTTTTTTTTAAACTGTATAGCCACGGCAAGATACTTCCGCCACCTGTAACGGTTCGCTTTGACAGCATCTATTTCACTAACTATGCCATAACGGGCAGTGAAAAACGCAGAACGAAACGGATGAAGAAGAAAAAAAAGACAGAGCCCAAAAGCAAGGAAGAACACTTGTTATTTATTTCGCAAACAGTAACGATCCGCCGTTAATCGCGATCTAAACTGATCTAGGAAAAATCGATAATCAAAGGGGTAAACCATTTTACTGATTCTCTAAGATCCGGAAATGAAGAATACTGTGGCAAAAGTATTCTGTTAATTCCAAAAATTGGCGAAGTTACAGCACTCCAAATTAAATATATTTACATCATGTAGAAGACCTGTAAGTTGAAATTGACCTCGACACATTATTTCTTACAAAATGATCTACAAAGTACTTCATTTCACGTGATTCCTCGGGCATCTCGGTTCGTTCAATTGTTGGGAGCTACCAAAGCTGATTGTTTCCCGCGAAAGTAGAAGGTTTGACTTTAAGTAGCCACCATTTCCTTACTTGACAAAACTCTGAAAGCATCGTGTGCCACTCCGAAGGAAATATATTTTTCTTTATGTTGACACAAAACATTCCCGTTTTTCTCTATCCCAGCCGCGTTTGCTGCTGAGTGCCAATTTGCAAGGTTCCGCTAGACGAGACGGTAAACGATGTTGTACAGCACCGCCATTTCGTAGTCTCGTATAATAAATAAGGTATTAAAATAAAGCTGAAATGTTACTTAACAACCCCTAAAAGATCCCGATGCCTCACTCAGAAATTACCCGAGGAACTAAAATGTTCAGTTCACCTACTATTTATCACCCCTGCATGGTGGTGTAACTAATGGGGTGGGTTGCTGTTAATACCAGCGATAATATTCGACGAGTAACAAAACTGTGCATGCACTAATCCTGATAAAAATCTTTTCGATCGAACGGCAACTGAAAACGTTCCTGAGCACCTCTTAGAGAAAGCAACCCTTAAACAAATTCAGACATGGAAACGCTGATTCCTTCGCGACGCAACTTTCACCTGGTTGATTCCGTGGCCTGGAGGGAGCATCAATCCAGGAGCAGGTGGTCAAACTATCTGCGAACAGGCCGGCAAGGATTTATGCGTTCGATTCTATTGTTTTATCTTCCATTGGCCGGGATTTGCGCGCAACACCCAACGAGCGGAATATATTTTTCTTCGTTATTTCGCGTACGTGTGTGCGCGCGTCCGTTTTTTTCCAACTCGCCCATACCCAGCATCACCATTGGGAAGGTATTTATTCATGAATCCGAAATGACACTGTAGCCGCGACGCTTCCGTTTCACACGATCGGGTCTCGCCGCGAAGGGACGAGAGTTGCATGGATCCTCGTATTTCACGGTTTATCCACTCTGTTTTTTCACCCCCGCCCGCCCCGCCGCGATGCAAATGTTAAGCGGCATTTGAATTGCAAAGCGCGAAGGACGCGTTTAAATAAAAAAACAAAAATCGCGTGGTTCCGTAGGAAGGTTCGTAAGGTTGGCGTGCGCAGCTGATCAAGCGCCACGTGGACCTTTATCGTTCCCGTGTTTGCTGTTCCGGCGCGCCATTTCGCGTCCGTTCCGTTATAAACGACAGCCGAAGGGATGCTTGCGCGTCGAGAGAGTGCGATATGGTAAATTTATCAGTTTACGCGAACAAATATAAAATGCACTTGTTTGCACGCCCGGACGTTTGCTGTGACGGGTAAACGAGCGTCGGTGGCAACTTGCTGAGCATCTGTCACTTGTTTAATGTCGCGTCACAGCGTCGACGGTATATCGGCGAAATTAGATAACGCGGGCTTCTTGCGAGGAAGCCTACGTGAATAATTAGCGGACTGTATTGTTTGGGCAGGGTGTACTTCGGGAGAAAACAGTTGAATTTACGAAGTGTGTAAGAATATATTTGTGGTGCGTTTATGGTGACGAATTGGTCCTATTGGATTTGGGACGTCCTGTATACGCGATGGGGAACGCGTGTAAGTAGAATGAGGCGGTCATTGGTCAGACAACGCTCTTGTCAGCGTGGTTATAATTTCAATATCTATGCGAGTGAATATGTAATTTTTCAACCTGAAGATGTACTCTTTACGTTTGTTTAAAGTATGGAAATATTTCTCGTTTGCACTATGTTGAGTGCACTGAGATGAGTTAACGTAATATTGAATTAATGTATTCAAATTAGGCACGCCCAATTTTTTGTATATTTTTTCCCAGCATTTCTCTACCAGTCACATAAACTGACGAACGTATTTCATACTACAATAGTACGAACGGTCGTAGGAAGATTTCCTGACGCTTCTGAACGTGCTGTAAATTTTAATCCACGTTGCAGAAGTTTGTACTCCAGTTGTAGAGTTAATACCTTCACTTGTACACAATACTCGGCTTCTCTTAATAAGACTACCTTCACGTATAATTTTAAGTGCCAAGCACAATTCACGTCACTATATGCCAGTCATTTGGGAAAATATGAACGAGGGTGGCCTGTTAGTTTTGCGAATGAAAGCAATTATATGAGAACACATAGGTAGGTTCTATGAACTTTCGTATAATACATTTTTCAGTAGTATTATTCTTAGTATGCAGCCTCATAATTATAATTGGCCAAATTATTACGCGTTTGTCGATTGTTTGTGTAAACACTTGGTGCTGATGAAAAGAACTTTTTATTTTACCGCCTTCATTGTTTTCTGTAATTGCATATATTATTGCTAAGCTAAGCTAAGGTGCCTTCGAGCGTAAAGGGTTAATATCTATGTTAATGGAGGAGCACTATACAATACTAGCAAACTATCCTATTTCAAAATACATTAAATATAGAACGTGGATAGCGCGTTTTCATTCACGTCGAGCTTGTACATATGTAATTGAATGTGTACTCCATTCAATCAATTATTCACGATCACACGCACGTGCCTCTACCAGTTTGTACTAAAACGCAACGGGCAATTATTAATCACGAATAGCCGTGAAAGAGTTTTCGCAGTACGCCATTGTTACACCCCGGGTAATTTATTTCGCGGCAACTTTCGCACTCGCCGGTATATGTAATTTAATCAATAAGCCCCACGGTACCGCGTGGTTGTTTATTTCGTCGGTACTCGCGAGTAGCGTTGCCATTGCAGCACGCAAACCCTTCGAGAGCCGTTCAACGTAAGCCCCGTTTCAAACGAGACACTTTATGTCGACACTCTTTATAACACGGCCTAGAGAAACATTGCAGCTCACCGTCCCTTTCAGACCTGTGTCTGGCGCTGAGAAATGGTTTCACGGTGTCCCTCGGTGGAGTACTATAACGATGTATTGGTCTAAACGTAGGCTTTCCAACAGGCACCATGAGTGGCGATATTAAGCCCCTTTGTGTGGAGACTTTTTCTGGCGCAGCCCAAAGTAGCATGGCTAGTTGTTAGGTATCTCAGACGCTTGTGCTGCACTGAAAAACTTCCACGGTGTTTCTAGGTGGAACAATTTAATAATCCATCGAGTGGTGACACGCGACCGGGCAACAATAGCCGGGCGAGCAACGTTCAGGCTCGAAACTCACACGAATACAAGCTCGTGCAGGCGAATCGAAATATGCGGATCGGGCTGAAGGTACACGGCATTAGCGAGATCGTAATTGAAATATTAATTTATGACGCGTAACGACCGCGCAGTAATTAACACGCTCTGTAACCCCGTGTCGACGGACGTGCAATGCATGCATTACTGCGACACGGCCGCATTACATAAATACTTGGCTTTAGTCTGTTGCGGGCCAGATCATAATGGGCAAAGTGTACAATTCGACTATTATCCCGCCGATACCCCGACGTTTATCGTCGAAATCCACGGATGTATGCGTGCACGACCGCAACGAAATTGCGCGTTGCACGCGGGAAACGTATCGTCGCATTAGCCTTCGTTCAGAACTCGTTTCCGACGGAACATCGTTGGCGTGTTAAAATGGGCTTTAATAAGAGAAATTCGAGAAATATATATAATACGTTGGATTACGTAGAAGAAGCTGAACATCTTTTTCAAGCGCCATGTTCGAACCGTAAGTCAGACTCGCGAACTGCACACGTTGCTCCTGAACCTACGTGCCAGGAACTCTTCAATATTTCAAACACTTAAGACTCAAATATTGAGACGCGTGTAAGCTTCGAAACTCGTGAAACTTTCGAATTTTAAACCTCGAAATATACCAATTTATCAAACTTCCCGAAAGTTCAACGTCCACCAATTTCTATCCAATTTGGGCAATTCATCCAGCGTTCATCAAACATACAGTCCGTGTAGGTTATTTAACGCGGCAAAGCAAGATGCAAGTGCATTTGTTAGTGCTTCCAACGAATAACAAACGAATAAAAAGTGGCGAGTCAATACCTAAAGCGGTGCGAAGTCGAATTTCAGATGGACCAATTGCTCGTTCACGTTTTACTTCGCCGATATCTTTTCGATTGAAACAAAACAGAACGAAATTGCAATTCACCGAGTTACGAATACACGTGCTTCGATGGTGCGCTTCCTCTCGTGAACGTTCAACGTGGGTTTGATTGCATTTCCCGACAGGGCATTGTTACGCTGGCCAGCGAAAATGATTTTCCGGCAAGGCAATATTTTCATTCCGATTTAAATGCAAAGGGAATGGAAGGTTGAGGCCATTCATGGATATTACGAAGAAGTTTCTATAGGTAAGTGAACTCTGGCACTTCCGGAATTAATGTGAAAAATGTTGAAAGGTTTTCTCCGGCAACTTTGATGGCTTAATGTAGCCGAAGATATCGGAACCGGAGAGGGGCGAGAATGAGGAGAGGTTGACTTGAGCATTATTGTTCGTCCATTACTCGACGCTGTGACAGTAATTTTCCCTTGGAAATCGGCGACGTGTGCAATAATTTGATTTCTGCCGGTGGTGCTGGTAACGAAAATATTTTGTGCATTCTTAACCTTAGCGTTATTTGGAACAATAGCCGACCAAAAACAGAAAAGCCCAAAATCTTACGAGAAATATCAAGAACGAGGAAAGTAAATATTTTAGGCAACCACTCGATAATATTATAATCTCTACCTTTCTCACTCATTACCATCACGCGAAACCCAATCGAACGAAACGTTCAAACGAGTAAGAAGAAAATCGACAAAATCTTACCACACCAATACCATCTTTCACAACAACGTCGAAATCGTATTCCATCGAAAGCATATAAAACGCCGCGCCCCTGTGCTCGATCCCCCATTAGAATCGAGCCGGCCAGAGTGCTGGTACCCGCGGGAATTTCGAAAGAGTGGCCGATAGCAATATTCAGAGGTGTTGCGTTCGTACTTGAGGCATAAATCGCCTGGCCACGTCACGCGCCTGATATACTACCGTATTATCGTAGCTCTAACAATATTTTTCGACCGTTTGCTTGCATCGCGAAGCTCTCCGGCCGTGTATCAATTATACGAGGCTGCGCAGCACACCCGCGAATAAATGGAGTCGCAATCGGGTGTATTGTTGCGCGACGATGGTGCACACGGTCAAACGCGACTTCCCCGTGTCCCCGTGGTCGTCCACGAACGCTCGTACCCTTTTACATTGAGATTCGATGGATTGGATAGGTCGTGCGATAAAACGACCTCGCCGGGACCATTTCGGGATGGATCGACCAATATGATGGATCGACCGAGCGGTTACATTGCGCGGCGACCGTCCGCGAGTGCTCGGATTGCCTCCGCGTGAAATCGCGAAACAGAATTTCCATTAGCGCAGTTAGATGAGCATTGTCCGCCTTTGAGGCGTCCCAAGCGACTGTTTGTTGCGCGTTAGCGACTAACAAATATGATCAAAGCGGTGCCGCGTATGAGCAACGGGTGTATTCGTCGGGCACACGTCGTTTCGGCTGTGTGCCAAGCGGAGAAGATTGTGCCGCGTACGAGCGAAGCACGGCAATTGTGAATCGTTGCACTTTATACGGTACCGAGGCAGGCGCGACTGGTGTTCTTTTTTGGTTTTTCTTCTTCAAACGTGCTCGGTGCTCGCGGCGGGTTTTGCAAACCGCCAGGAGTGGTCTTGTGCAAACGTTTGCCGCGCAGAGTTTTCCGGTGAACCGGCCGGTGATTATTGACGTGAATGAAGAAGGCCGCTTTGTGATTCATGTGGATTGTGATGTCTGCTGGAGCGTGTCAGCACTGCGTTGGTTTCTTTTGAAGGAAGGGAGATCGATTTTCGGAGTACAATTTCTGGGTGTAATTTAAATAATTTAATTTAGACTTATTTGATTCAAGATTGTTCATATATTTCTTTAAAATCAAGCAGCAGGTAAAAGAGAATTGCAATTAAATTACAATTGCACTGTGTCGTTTAATATATTGTAGTTTGTTATTTTTGTTCATAATTCCGTTTCGATATTATTCTATCCGAAATAGAAATCGCAGTACGTTCTATGATTATTTTCTTACAAAACTCGATATCAATTATATTTGCGATTAGATAGTCTTTGAATCTCTACGACAATCCACGAAGCATCGTTGCGAGACATGCGCAGATGCAAGGGCAAACCATTCCCAACAATTTCCTGAAGGAAATAAGTATAAAAGAAGAGTTTATATATCGGAAGGAGAAAATTTCCGGACCCATGTTTATACGATCCCTTTTTTCCCTTCGATGTGAGTAAAATACACCCTTGACAATTGCCTGACTATTTCTATTACCCTCTGTATGTATCGCACACGTCGATCAATTACACGAGATTCCCGCATAATATATTTAAATAGCAGAATCGTCTATCCCTTAAATTCGCCCCGTCCTGGCGCAAATTAATTGCTGAAAGCCATCTGCTTAAAATCTTTAGTCATTTCGCGATAAACACTTTATACGCAGCACTTAAACTATCAACCAAGCGATTCCTGTATCGAAATAAATTGCAAGTGCGACGGAGAGCATAACAGGCGTCTTGCCGTAGAATCGAGTTTCAACAAAAGGGCGCAGCAATCTGTAATTCCATGAGAAACAATGAGAAAAGCCTTTGTCGCGATAATTAACAGGGAACATTAACGAAAACGTCGGCGGGACACCTTTCGCCTCCCTTCAATTCGTCCCGTTTCGCGTACAATTATTTGTAATTAACGTTTCGCGGAGCGTCGACGAACGGAACGGATGAAGTATTTCGTTTCCACGGACACGAGGCGACGCGACGGCGGGAATTATCCCGTCGGCAAATTGCGTGAAATTTTTCGCACGGCCTCTTCGACCGCGAAACCGAATGCCCACAGAAACTCGTTTCGTATTGAATACACGTCACGATAAACGAACTGGTAAGCATTGTAATGGGACCACCGCGTTACAAATTAGATATTTTGTAATTAAACACAAGCTCCAACGATAACTGTTTGCGTATGTTTGCGTGCGGCGACCGTACCGTTCGTTGTTTCTAATTATTTCAACACGGTAGTGATCGATCTGGTTGATCTTTTCATCGAACGCTTTTTGTTTTTCTCAAGAATAATTCGATGTCATCTTGTGCAACAATTCTTTCGTTTGTCATTGATTTACGGTGATGCTTTGTATCACGTTCATCGTGCGAGAGTACGTGATTAATTGGCAATGATATAATCTTTTTATGACGTACGATTTTCTAGATTAAAAGCAAAGAAGATTCATGATGTAATGGCTGAGTTTATGCCCGGTCTTGGAGCTATTACGAGATTCATTGGTTTTTTAATGGAATCATTTGTTAAAGTGCGGATCGTAAAATGAGTGGAATTTTTTAGAAATATCAGGCAATCTCTCAGATATTCTGTTATTAAAAAATGCAACACGTCGTGGCTTTAGAAGCGTGCATTTAGTCTAATTTGAGAAAGTATACGAAAATAATAAGGATGTATAACATATTTTTATTTAGAACACCGAAACCAGTAATAAAAATTCTTTTATTCTTCGATTCAAAGGAAACATGCTAATTAAATGTACAAACATTAATAAGTTCTCAATATTCCACGATATTTTTGCAAAATTCAAACAATCAATGGTGGCCATCGTTGTCTGACTGTAAAGGGAACAACGTATGAATAAGAACACTACTCAATATTTATCCCATGCTACGTACCAAAGCGATAAATAAAACGTACATATATTAAAGCAAAAAGTGAAGCATAAAACATTGAACAAATTTCCATTGCAAGAACATCATGCGACTTCTGAAGACTTTTCCTCAGACTTTCCAATCACCGGGTCTCGGAACACGCTGACAAGTTCTATGAATCCGCAAAGTACCAATTAAATCAGCTTCCCCAAATTTCATGCGTTCATCTCGATTGAGAAACGGTACAGTCGATTGATCGTTTCACTCCCGGTCAATAACGTTCGATCCATCAGACCAAGCGGGACTGTAAACGGCGTCGTGAATCCGAGAAAGCGACTCGCGATGCGTGCTGACGGTTGCTCGAAGCAATTCAGGTCGACTGACGCGTCCGCGTCAAGTACCTGATAGACACCTAAAGGGCGGCGTATTGACTGACTCCAGCGCGGTATAGAAACGGTTGATATCGTCAAACAGTCGACGAATCGAGGCGAGCCGAAGAGCACGGCCGCACGATTGCGCTCAGCTCGACCGAGCTCTTCTGTTAATGAGGGAGCCAGTGTGTCAAGGATCGCGTATAATCGTGGCCAGGACAATCCTCGAAGGCTGGGGAATTTGCGGCCTTTGACTGTTCGAGCCAACCAAATCTCGCGACCTTTTGATTTTGCCATCGCTGGTCCAGCGTTGCCTCGCTCTCTGTTTCTACCTATCTGTCCACCTGTCTCTGTCTCTCTCTGTCCATCTGCCTTTCTGTCTCTCTTTCTCTGTATCTGTCGAGGAAAGTTTCGCGAGTGGTCGTTCCGGAAACCAGCGCGAATCCTCGAGAAGATTGCGCAAAATAGTTTCGAGTCGGGGCGCATTCGGCGAAGTGGCATTGTTTCCCACTGTAGAACGCGTGTTTGACCGCAGGGTGTAATTACGAATAGATGTTTCAATTGATAGCGAATGGAGGGGTGGTTGAAAGCGTGCGAGGCTCTTTTCGTGAGATACTCTTGTTAGGGAAGAGTTTCCTTCTTCTATTTCTTTCGACGCTTGGCGGCGAGGTGCTGCCGGCGCGGAAAAGTTCCCGCGAGATTCGCAAGCACCAGAAGTAGCCGAAGTTCACGGCGAAATTAGAGGGGTCGTATCTGTAGCGCGGGGTCGCATTATTGTTCGAGGATTCGCTTTGCTTGAGTAGAGATACTTTCCTTTCTACTCCTTCCTTGTCAGAGTGTCTTCAACGGTTCGCCTGGGGCATCATTATTCGGACCATTCGTTTCGGGATCACTAGATATTAGTTATAATATAATATATAATAACATAATTATTGAGCTCTTCGTCCCTTTAAATTTGTAGCTTACTAAATATATGAAATATTGCAAAAGATACTGATCAATTAATATTTTCCCATGGAGGCATATCTGTGGGTTCGCACTATACTATAACAGTCATTGCCGAATGTATCGCACGCGGTAATAAAAGGAATCATATTGGCATGCGCAATCGTTCCGGTTCAGATCTCTAGGCTTTTGAAATCTCATGCCCGACGCCCGAAACCAGCATCGTAATAAAGGCCGTGAAAGTAAATTACACTTCTTTCCCGTCTCAACCGAGTGGAATATAACGATACCACTAGCTACTTTTATCCGGAGGCCTCGGTACCTTTGACCTTTTGACGTGGTTACGAATATGTTATTTATGAAGCTGCAGTAACCGAAAAGAGCTCGGGGAAAACGTACAGGTAAGTATATATACATATTCTTGCGTGTTACAGCCAGCGCATCTGATACCAGCTCGTGTGCTAAACAAGTATATGTTTTATTTATTCTTGCAAACGTGCCCCTTTCCAGTTTCACAAAGCTGCAACCAATTTCCCGTGACAGAATTATTTCTGTCAAATTATTCTCACCACTACCGCAGGGAGATTTTATTCTGTTTTCATTCAAAGCGTATCTAATTGCAATAATTTATCTTATATTCCTTTTTTTTGCGATAATTATATAAATGGCTTCCTCAAGAATACAACGAGATCCACTTGTTCAGTGGATATTTCAATATCGTGCTACTTTAATTAAAACAAATATAGAAAGATGTCAAATTACAAAGGAAATTAACATCTTGATAAACTCAGGCACATTAACGAATTTCACATTGCCTTAAATTAGCCTGTAGATGTCGGAGAACAATTATGTCACCTTTGATATTCGAACGATACCATAAATAGAGAACGAAATATAATGAATTTTCACAATGGAAAAGAATTCATATCACCCTTTATCCTCCACTAAGTAATTATCATAATCTACGGGAATGAACTTCCGCGCAAATAAATCCTCTTTCACGCAAATTCGCCGCCTCGTATCAAATTCAACAAACCTCCACACGTAAAAGTCGTCCACTGTTTCATCAGATTATATTCAAATGTACGTAACTCTGTACTATACGTACACATACTTAGTATTCGTCTGTCCCTCGAAGAATTATTATTATTATCTGAATTATTAGAATTGCAGTCGCAATTCTAATAGCACAAAAGGTATCACCGCACGTGCGATTCTACGCATCACCATGTATCCTCATTAAAAAAAAACAAACGTGCACCAGTGGTAGCAAAAATTCAGAAGTGCAATGCTTATCCAGTACAACGCGATGTCCAGCCAGAAAAGTTTTACACCGCCCCTGAAAAACACCCCGCCCGAACTCCCAGCAAAACGTTACGGTGTCATACATAAAATTGTGATTTTCACGAGCAACTGTCGCCAGGATATTAGACCTAAACCCGCCGTTTCGATCGCCGTTCGTTATTAATTTTTCTGTCCGCGGGTTTGTTTGTAACGGGGATCGGTCAATCCTGGTCGCCGCGGTGATCCGTGAAATTGAATTCGCGCCACGCCAAACACCGCTCGCGAAGTGGCGCGGCATGTGCATTGCTCAAAAATCGACGTGCGCGAAATTTCCCAAACCCCCAAGCCCCACGGTTTTTTTTTCGTGCGACCACTCGATTTGTCGTGCGCCGACTATTTCACCGCGTCGTGGATTGCTCTTCACCGGGGATAGACGTTACTCGACCGCGGCGTGAACGTATCGATTTTATCGCCGCCGATGTCCAACGCGGTGGAAAGCATTTTCGGGGCGAAATCATCCCGCGACCTACTTGCACGAACGAAACTATTCGCGATTTGTCAGCACACGATGACGTGCTGGGATGGCGATGCTTTCTTGAACGACATCGAGTACCGGAGGAACGGCGTTGCGAACGTGACTATTGTGCCGCGTAGAATGAAAGTATTGTCTGCTGTCGGTGCGACGCAGTAGAATAGGTCCGCGACAAGTCAGACGGGAGAACGTACGGAATTCTGGGAAGATCTAGGGGCTCCGACGATGCATTGGGTGTATTGTTAATAACATAAGTTTATATATTATAAACTTTCGTACTGAATGTACTCCATTGCAGTTAATTAGGAAACGGTGCCGATTTGTGATTAAATGTATTGCGATGTAGCGTAATCCTGGTTGCACGGAATAAGAAACCTGCTTTGTAGCTTTTCAAGTAAATTTATTAGCAAGAGTAAATAATAAGTGGTGCAGATACGACATTGATTGCTTCGTACGTATTTTATTTATCCTTTCTAACACGAAAGTGGCGAAAGGATGAAGGAACTTTGAATATTTACATTGGGCAAGAAAAAACTGTTTGCGACGAGATTCATCATTTTGTTGGCAAGCTTCTAATTCATTAATGTTCCTTTGCCGTCAAGACAATAAAAGAAAACATAATCTTGATTAATTAATCCCGGTGGACAGGAAACTAGTGAATCACTGTTTGCATTGCCATGCCAGCTTTATTATAGCACAACGAAAATATCACGGAATGGAACGTGAAAAGTAATACATAAATCCCTTCAGATGAAATTCGTACCTCTATGTCTTCCTTGTAGAATTATCTCACGATCAAATAAGCGCACTGTATTTAATTAAATTGTTCACTGCCGTTAGTGGTTCCAAGTGACCAAAAACAGAACACATGAATTTCAAAAGAATCCTGGCTAACAAATTCCACATTCCTCCACCAGCTCAGTCTTGCAAGCCACATTTAATTATTCACCGCCTCGAACATCAACAAACACACCAACGAAAATCCGGGCCAATAAATTCTGCCTGCCTGTAAAAGTCAAAAGCAATCTTTCAATGCGTTCCTATTATAAAACCTGACCCAAAAATCCCCCAGCGAAACCCTCCCCGAACCAATCCAACAGTCGAGACGGCAGCTCGACTCGAATAACCAACCCCCGTGGCAGTGCTTGTTTATAAGACATCAGACTTCATACCACTTTATCTCCCCGCGGATTTTCCACGGGTCCCGCCCGTTTCCCCGTGTGTAAGCACGCGTTTGTAGCAACATGCGTCAAATATATGCGAGCAATAGCGTGCACACGCCAGCTGTCGTTGGGCCTCGTTGCTGTTCTCGTCACGTCACTGCTATGTGTTGCCACGATAAATCTGACATGCCCGAATCTCTCTCGCGTTATTACTTCGCGTCGCGACGCCTCGCCGGTGCATGGTGGCTGGTTGTATCTCGTCTTCTGGAACGTCTGCTTCTTTTTGCCATTCCCCATCCACCCCTTAAACCCATCAGAACGTACATATTCCTTATTGCCTGATCGTTCTCATTGCACGTGACCCGGGTCGGTGTTATCGGGATAGGAGGCAGACATTACGAGCCGGCATCTTCCTGAATCATGAGGGCTCGCGTGAATTCTGATATAAACGCATGAATGCGTTCTTATTTACGAGGCGAGACGTGAGTCGGCCATCAAACGAGGCCACTCGATGCTCCGTCGTGCGTATGCAACCGAGAAGATCGTCTTAAGATAGTCCCGAGATAGTCCTAAAAGCTTGTTCGTTGTAGCATTCGTTTATTATAGAATACATACATGTACAGTCGAACCTTTGCATCTCGAAAGCCTTTACGATAAAAGACAAGAACATGAAACGAATTAAGTGTGTTATATTTGAATTTCATACATTGCACGCGTGGGCAAATTTATAAAAAAGTTATAAGAAAGTGGAGGGCAAGGAGCCGGCAATTCTACTTCTCTTCGCGAAGGAAACGTTATCATTTCTGTTATCATGAATCGATCCAGAGTTCCCTCCCTTCTCTGCGGCGATTCAACATTCCCCGGAAACGGGAATCGGCGGTATTCAGCCCGACGGTGATCAGCGGGAATAAGTTTAACACTGCCACTGAAATTGCCAGCCTGCTGGGAAAGGCTGACAAACTTTTGCGCAACTTAGGTAACAAGGTGAGCTCGCCAAACAATCGCGCTGCTAGGCCACAATGAAACCGCGGTATTGCCAATCGGTTGAATTGGGTTTCGGCTCTGGCCTTCGAGTTTCCACTTGATTGGATCGATAAGGGCCGGGTCAGTCGAGCTAAGTACAGTTAAGACGCGGTTTAGATCAATTACAGAACGGCCAGCAACGTTCGCGCAGATGTTGCAGGCGAATTTTTTCCAGATTTATTGCTCACTCCGGCTGCGAAAAATTTCTTCGCGCAACGCGCTTCGGCCGGGCTCCGACGCCCGTCGCGGATTTACATGAAAGCGATTTACGCGCGATTGAATTATGCCACGGACACGCTGCACTTTCTGTATTGCGAACGAACGTCGAAGAGTGGATTTGATTGCTGCACTTTCGTTCGCCGTGATTTGCGGCGCGGCGGTGTAACAGTAAGCATGTCGGAAATTCCATTGTGGTGTTGCGATATTTTCGGACGGCGAAAATATTTGATTGTACGGGGCATCGTTTTAACAGGTGAAGCCATTTTCACGATGTCACCTGAGTTGGGAAAGCTTTTTGGACTTCTGTTCATTTATTATGAATATGTTCTATGGATTAAAGGTACGAGAAAGTGAAGTTTCCGGATATATTAAATATATCAGAAATGAAAGTCGCTGCAGAAAAATATAAAGTCAGGTGTAATACATTATTTTTTAACAGAGATTGGACAAGAAAATTATAGGCGGTTTATAGAAACGAACTGTTTGTAACAGTACAGAAATATGTATGTATACTGTCGACTTTTATAGAATGCACTTAAATAAAGTAGACCGCATTATTATGCGACAATGAAACTTTCTTCAAAGTGGTTTGTTCTGAAAATTGCATGGCCTCGGTCATTTTTGTCATGAATGTTGAAAACTTTTGAAAACAAAATACAAGCAGGTAAGAAAGGCAGTGCAAACAGAAGAGTGAACTCTGTATAGTGCAGCACAAATTGCTGCTTTAAGATATAGCTTTAAAAGGAAAGAACGTACTTAGAACTGAAAGAAATGGACGAAAGCCCAAACCTCGAAGGTTAAAGAGAATAAATTTCGAAGAAGCTGGGGGAATGGAAAAATTCCTTTCCGGTTCTAAAGATGTACATAATACTAAGAAACGTGTTTGTTTTGTCCCTACTTCTAATATTCCACTATTGTCGCTCAATCATATTATTACGTAATTTTATGACTATAACTTTATCACTTCATGAAGGAAACATTTCGTATTATAATTTTCGAATACTTATTCGTTCCAAAGGTTTCGGCTTCGCAATACCTTAAATTTCGATTAGACGCCAAAAGAAAGGGAGATTGAAAAGCACAAGGCAGGGGCTTGCCGCGGGGGAATGGAAATTCAATACCTTTCCGCGTTTAAGAAACTCTTAGACTGTTAAGCAATACTTCTTCTGTGTGAAACTTGGATAATATCGTTATCATTTTAAATTTTAATACAGAGAACAATTGCTTTGTCGCAGTTCAAAACTCCTATTTTCCTTATCTCTGTTATCAAATTGAAACGCTGTCAATTCTGGAATTTCTGTAGAATAAATTGGAAAGTAGTTTTTGACTGCGTTCTGAAATCTATAGAAGTACTCCTAAACTACAGTAAATTCCAGCACGTTGCCAAATTCCGTTCGCCATTCCCTGAAGGGTGGCACCACCCCTTTACTTCTTCTTCGCTTCACAGGAAACCCGATAGGGTGCTAATCCCCTGGAACACCAGTCTTCTGAATTGGAAGTCAGTCTTCTCCCAAAGGCACTACATTTCATTTCGAACGCATCGCGAGGTGACTTCGAAACATTCAACTTCATTCGATACGGTTTAATCAATCGAATATTCAGACATTCACAGGTACGTCTCCAGTGTAGATCACTTCAGAACAAATATGGTATCTGCTCATGTATTGTCAGTACCGAATTACATTTCATAGCTACATGAAATCTTTATTGCACCAAATCATTTTCCCCTTTTCTATTTTACCAACGCTGTTGTGTACGTTATTGTTATTTATATAGAATACACTTGTATAGATGTTTATTGAAATTAATTGAAATTACTCGACATATTTTCTGAGCTAAGGATTTTCCTTAAAAACATTAGTCATACAAATTTGCAACTCTTTCAATTCCTTCAATTATCGAACTCGTCCTTCATTTGAAATTACTTGGAGGTACATTTCAACTCATCGCCAACATCATATTCCTTTCATTTCAGTCTCATTAAATATTATACAACCTCTAACAGAAACTAAATTCCGCGAAAAGAAAAAGCCAACGTATCAATCATACTAAATTGCTAATAACCCTTCAGCTGAGTCAAACAACATCAACGTACAACACTTCCTCAGCTGTTGAGCTAAAAGCAGAATAAGGTATTTCTATTCAGAATCACTTCGAAAATCGCTCCTTAACGGAACAGTCAACATGACAAGAACATCAAAACTTAAGCTCATTGAATGAACAATCATTCACCCCGAATTAGTAACACGATGCTGCACAGCCACACACACACACACACACGTAGCATAACAACAGCCAGGGGTTCGATTCCTTCAACAAATATTACACGCGTTGGTGTATCCGGTGTTCCAGTGTAAGATCGATCGAATGAGTTCGCACGTACGATGATCCCGGACGAGGAATCTGGACGAAGTCGAAGTTTCACCGCTTTCCGCGGACGGTATTATTAAACTTCCGGCAAAGACGGAACCGTGCACAATCCGCCACCGATCTAAGATTGTAATAGCGAACTTTTGGCCGGCGGCTACATCCAGTTTTCCAGGCCAGCTTGGCCGTAGTGCTCGACGAAATTATACTTCCGGTTCCTCTTTGGACGTCGCGTCACAGAACGGCGGAGAAATTATCGCGACGGTTATGCTGCACAACGCGTCGCGGGGAAAGTTCAAAATCCTCGCGTGGAGAATCGTCGGGGGCGGGGAGGACGTGGAAGTTACCTTTGAACTGCCGCTCCACTTCGTGAAATCCTCGTCACGCGCCGTGAAATCCTTTAAATTGCAAATCGCGAGTTTTTCCGTACACCTCCGCGACCTTTTCGCACGACGAGCATCGAAATAGCGCAGCGTGTGAGTGGTTTCGACAATTCGCCGTCACCGTTTGAAGGAGAGGGATAATAGATTTGTCGGGGGCCATGATTGAAACATCAACCGAGCTCAATTGAATCGAGTTTCTTTTCACAGTCTGCCCGGTCTATTTTTGATGCTACGTTCATTCAGTAAACTATATGTAAACGTAAATATGTTGTTCATCATTTCTATTAAGGCTGCAGTATTATAAGTGCATCATCTGGAGATCTCCAGAGATTGAAATCGTAAGTTTATAATAATACAGTTTGCATTATCCTGGTAGATACCCATCGAAGCTTGAAAGTGTCGCTCCTTGAGCCTATCAAGCGGTGAGATACTTGTGAACCTGAAAAAGAGCTAGCTTCTCTCTAAACTGTAGTCGAAAGGATAGTCTTTGTCGGGCGAAGGGTGTAACTTCCACTTTAAGAGTCCATGCCTCGACCTTCTGGACAAAAGGGATTTTGCGCAACGTCTTGCAAGAAGAATACATTTTCGTACACGCCGTACAGGGAAAAAGTACTACATAAACAACGTCGACCAAATTTTTAGTGGATCCTTTCGTATCTTCATTTTTTAAGAGAACTTGTTAAAGAAAGGAGGAAATAAGCTCCAAGTCATGAATTATTCTGTTATCCTCGTTTCGAATTAGAATTTCGTGATATTCTTTAGATTTTCGGACACCCGTACGATTTAATTACTTGGCGCTAAATAAGGTCAGATACGCGATCTCTCTTGTAAAGCTATTTGGACTTGGTGGATGGGCTTTAATTACAATCGTAATTTTTGTCCCGTGTGATGGCCGTTGCAAATACACTCCGACAACGTCTGACGAACGATTAACATGGATGTAAATTCCGGCACGTTCCTCGCCAGATGAACGCGTGAGAAATGAATTGCATAAATTTGCAGGGAATAGAAATCATAGGAAAAATCGTTGAACAGAAATGGAAGCTGAAGGGTGAAAAGTTACAAGTGAGGTCAGCGACTTGATGAGATAGTTATACCACCGGAAATATTGACTTAAGCATCGTTATTTGAATAGTATAGATATTAACAGAATTGTATGTCAGCAGTTTTTTGTTTTTTTTTATAATAATCTTCATTATTTTATCAAACCAGTCTTACGATATACCTACAACATTTTCACGCGATTGCCATTTATTTTGCCATCTATTCATTCGATTTATTCCCCTATTCATTCATTCCACATTCATTCGCGATGCTAATTACTAAAGTTGCAGCGCGATTGTGCCAGTGAAAACATTGGAATTGCAAGCTTTTGAATTTGAAGAGCATTACTCTACTCAGGTACTAATCAGAAAATGGATACTAATTATTATAATGCTAATAGAGCGCAATATAATGCAGTGAAGAATATGAAATATACGAGTACAACGAATGTTTTAACTACATAATACCTTACTGCGAAAGCTACATGAAATCTAGCGAATAATCAAAGTAATTCATTATGGCCTCGAGCGAGGTCTGCCTAAAAAGACGAGTAATTTATTTAAAATGTTTCCTCGTTGCTGACGAGTTTGTCAACCGCGCGTTTAAATTTGAATCGCATTCGGAATTATAAATGACCAAAGAGATTGCAGAAATAGCCGCGACTGGACGCACCCCGTTTACGAGGGGCAGTGTTTAGCATAACGTTAATTTAGACGAAGCCTACAGCCACGGCTACGTGAAGCAATTATGTCTGGGTTAATTAAGATACGCAGATAGTTTAGTAATTTACGTATAATCTCGCGAATAATCATTAACGAAAAGGGGACATGAAATGCGCCATTTTTTTCACACCACGATTTCCCATTGCCACGGGTACGTATTTCCTTCGATGAGCAGGATCCTCGGTTCATGAAAAACATTGCAATTTTTACCATAATGCGGGGATGTGCTTGTGGATTACACGAAAGTATTATTAAAAAGAGCAGCAAGTAAAGTATCACTAAAAATCTCGAGCTTTCGATAGATGAACGTATCAGGAGGACTATTGGTTCGATATTCCCAATGTTTCGCGAGTTTATCAAAGGAAATCTGTACTTTTCGACTTTACGCGGAAAAAGTATTTAAAAAATCAATTCAGTTGCATTCGCATGGTGTGGTATTACAGAAATGTGTGTAAAATAACATTTGGGTGGATTTGGAAATTGGAATTCTCTTTATTTCACACAGAATATTAATATAGAGTCTGAACATCAGAATTATACTCGCAACTCTAACGTTTTCATCGAAACGTATTTACATTTGAACCTTTCCATTACAAATATATTATAATTTGCCTATTAATAAATACGTAGCGAGCTGAGGAAAAGAATCGAACCTGCTATTCCAAAACGAAACAGTACTTTTGTACTATATCCGTAAATGAGATTGGATTTGCCATCCTCCAGCACGAAACAGAATAGTTCTTGGTTAACGTCTCGAACTCGTCATTAGCAAGCTACGAAACTTGGTAAGAGGTTTCTAGACACTCCACGCAGTAGTTTTCGACGTGTTACTCTCTACGCCAGGAAGAGTATAGTGTTGAGCGTTATCCGTAGCAATCAAAGATATCTTTGGCATGCTGCACCGTGTAATTAAGTATCGCGATATACACCACATAAATAACATCCTTTACTGCTTTAAATTACTGTGCACGCATGCAAATTTTAACACTAATCGTGCCGTGTTGCGTAATTAATTTTTATTGGCAATAAGTTACTGCCATCACGCTTCTCATTTGCTCGCTTACTGCACTCATCATGGAATAAACTTTATTGCTACTACTTTTTATTCTAGTAATTATTTGGTGTAATTATAAGTTACTCTGCATTAAGCATAGCAACGGCTGCAATAATTTGAGTTAATGCCGTTCCCAAGAGATCATTATCTGCGTTTAATACCGATGAAATTTGGGAGTGTTCATGTATGTACCGGTTTCGAATACAGAAACTGTTTCCCATTATCTCTCCGTATCCGTATATATACGTACATACTACCAACCTCCATTGATATTTTCAGTTAAAATTAAAATACTATTCGCGACATGATATTCTTTTTATTTCATCCGGCTTTTGAAAGTTGCAGCTACAACCATGACACTTCCTATCCTACCTTGCAGATAGAAATAAATCCATTCTACTTTCACAGCAGCAAACTAATCCCAATAATTCCATGCGAAACATACAGTCATTAAAAAACGCGAACGCTTT
This sequence comes from Nomada fabriciana, assembly GCA_907165295.1. NCBI lineage: Eukaryota > Metazoa > Arthropoda > Insecta > Hymenoptera > Apidae > Nomada > Nomada fabriciana. The sequence goes on along the minus strand of OU015692.1, from coordinate 3,429,947 downwards.
TATAATCTCGGCTCGCCTAATTAATACCAACGAATTCGTTCGCAAACAGAAATTACGTTCACACATTTCTCTACCTAAACTTAACTCGATACGTACCGTCGCCGCGCAAACAATTTCATCTTATCTTATCCGCTGGGAATATCTCAGCAACCCTCTCGGCTAATAAGACCGATCTTATCAGCTTATCAAAGCATTAACCACCACGCACCGAGCACAGAAAAAGTGTACCCCAACGCGTGCAACGAGCACTGCAGCTCCATTCTTCAAACGATATCAGCACGGCGAGCAGGTACTACTGGTGAACCTCTCGGCGGCAACGGAAGTCGTGTTACAAGACCGGCCGAGGCATGTAACACGCTTCCGATACGAGGTAAGTAAACGATACACACCGGCATAGAAACGAGCCGGCCTCGTGTGTACCTGTGATTCGTGACTGCGAATAAAACCGACGACCATCGCCGTGGAACGATTCACCGACGTTGCAACGCGCAGAGGGGTCGACCAGTGTTTTTGCCCGCCATGTTGCCTGGATACGTTCGAACGGCCGACTTCCGGCTATACGTTAAGTCCCGATTCACCGTGTGAACGCGACTTACGTTTGCACGATAACCGGAAACGGAACGGCGATCGATCTCATCGGCCCGCGGAAACCGTAACGCGAGATCGATCGTTCGCAAGCGTTGCGAAACTTTATGGGGGTTAATTCTTTCACGGATACGTACGCTGGCTGGTTTACGGCGGGCTCATTCCGCGGGGCACGGGAAATATTTTGTCGTTTGTAACTTTAATGATCCGACGCCGGAGCCACTTTGGAAGTTGAATGGAAATTTACGACGGCGCGTCGGTTGAAATTGTTAAGGATTTTATTGCCTAAGGGGGAAGGAGAATATACCGTTCGCGTGCGTACAGCGTAATATTTGTCCGGGCGGTTGGTTTTCGTTGGGAAATTGTTAACGTAGTTGGTAATTGACCAGCCGGGTTCCTGGATGTGATAGCAAGTACGTGGTAAGGAAAAAATAAGTTTGAAAATTACTCTCGTGCAGTGCGAGTTGAAATTCTTGTATTCGTTATAATTTATAATATTCAGATATCAGTTTAGAGGGAAATCTGAACGAGCGTATTTCCATTAATGCAACAAAACAAATTGTGCAAGGTGCAAAAACAAATGCCTTGCAACGACTATTAGATCGATTCCACACCTTTGGTTCGGTAGAAGTTGATACGCAGGAAGTTGCCAAAGTTAACAAACTTATTCTAACTATCTACTCTTTTCGTCGAGTGGAGGAAAAGTCTGAAAGGAACTGTATAGGAAATAGGAAATCCACAGGAATTTCATGGCTCCCTGAAACTGTGAAGAAAGATAATAATAAACCAAACTTACAAATTTGTAAACGCCAAAAAAATATCCATGGAATTTCTTCGTGCGTATTTTCCGCGAAAATAAATTCATTTTACCACGTACAATCGGAAACAAACAATTTCACTTCACGCTCTACAAACTCCCATTACTTATTTCCCTCAAAACAGCCACCCCTTCTCAATTAACTTCCGATCCTGGCTCGACTCACCGATCGAAACGAATTGCCAAACGGAACCGGGCAGAACAATTCGAAAATGTGTCCACTAAAATCTATCGAATTTACGTTCGTTTCGTTTCGCCGGGCGTGTACGGGAAACTACGTACCGGAAACGATGCCCGGTATCAAATGCAAGGCAGTGTCTTTCAGGAAGCAATATCTCGCTCCAGGGCTGGGGAGATCTGAGGTTCGAGCGTGGTGCACGCAAAGCAGGCGGGCACAGGAACAGTTTAAGAGTCAACGAGATGACAGCGCTAATAAAAGCTGGGCAAAAGTTTCTTTCCATTACCTGGATTTACGGCGTGGCAGTGGTTGAGGAGCGGCAGCCAACAGAGCAGTAGCACCGCTCTCTGCATCTGAAACAAAAACCGCAAGCATTTTTCACATGGAATTTCGCCTAATTGCTATTCTCCGACGCCGACCGTCTCCTGATACAATTATACGCTGATTAAAATCCACGTGGAAAACGTCTAGGCGGATTCGAGGCCCGGCCACGAAACCCTATGGATTCGCGGCCTCGCTAATTACGGGGAAGAACCCGCGAGTCAGCTGGGGAACTCGTAAGTGTAATATCTACGCGGCTGCTACAGAGAATTAAAGCGGACGGATGTATCGGATGCAGTGATATAGAATTCTGCTCGGGCGTTGATTAAGTAAGCTTCGTGGGAGGGTACCTTGAGAATGTGAACAGGTGAGATTGATATTCGTGAAATGGGGCCAGACTTGATAACCGAACTTTTCATTGCTAAACGGAGGAAAATGCCACGCCCGCGATCCTTCGATGAACGGAGGACAAGGGGAACGGTCGATTTGTCAAATTGATTCAACCGGTGAACACACGGAATTTCAAGTTTCCACTCGGGCAAGCCATTAGAGGTGCACTCGAGGCCCGCCGCAACGAGCTTCGCGAAGGGAACGTTTGCAAAATTTCGAGGGCTATCTGGAGAAGGAAAAAAATGATCTCAATTGAGGCGCCCGTGTTGGAGTGTAGCAGGTGTAAATTGGTGTAATGTGAAGAATGAGCTGTGTTGAATAAGGTTACTTTTATTGCAATCTCATTCGGATGACGGTGAAACATGGATACAACATTTTTTCATTTAGGTCGATTTAGATCATCTGGGGAATATGAACTTCGTGGGTGTCGATTGTTGCACTGTACAGTATAGAAAGTGAATAAATATTTTATGATTTACGCAGTACATTCATTCATGTTAATCCGCGTGAGCCGGTAAGTCGTTTCGTTATACTTTCACTAGTTATTCACAATTATTTTCAACAATTAATTATACAATTAATTCTGTCTCACGTGTATTACTATATTGCTAAGCACGTCGAAGATTTCCGATAGTAGGGTAACCTTGGCACAAAAACCATGATAATTAAGACATTGGAGGGTATACAAGTTTTCGAACACTTGAATTTTTTAAATAAGGAATGGGACACGCAAGAGCAAATTATTTCTATAATTATTTCTCATACAACCCTGACAATGCCCCACTGCCGGCAATAACTAACTTCCCGCCCTAAAAGCACCTGCACATACACACCCTCGTTACTACTCACCCACTCATATTTCATCTGTATTTTTACAACAGCGTTATCCACTTTATTAACGGTTGCCAATATCGGTGGAATTTTTTCCCCGGGTCAACTCTGATCAGGATGTATCGGCACGTAAAGTTAACCGACGCATTATTCACGATGCCAGGGTAATGAACGCAAATGCGACACGCGTATATCTCGAAAACATATTTCAGACGGACGAAACAAGACTTTAATCCGGGCAAATGGCGAGCCCGTAAATATGAATTACGCAAATGACGGAGCTTCATTAAAATTGCACCATCGATTGGTTTCGAATGTCGAGCGATCTCGCGCAGCTAAATCCACTTAAAGCCGACAGCGGAGAGTAAATCCGGGATCCGTCGCAGCGATATTTCGAAGGAAATCAGCAGCGCAAGGCAAATGTACATTCAACGATGTTGCCGGCGTACACTATAATAGGGTACTACACAAAACCGCTGAAATCAACGCAAACAATTTGCATGCGGACTCCGTGGGCGTGATCGGGTGTACAAGTAACTTTAACACAACAGGCAGTCGCGGAGTCGTAAAAAATATACAAGAAACTTATACGAAAGCCGGGGATAATAACAAAGACATAACTATCGCCCGAATTCGTTTCCCTTCGAGGCATAACCGGCAATGAAAAAACCGATGGCATCGTAAAAGAAGCTACAAGTCTACCACTGGATGAAATCAATAAACCAATTCCATTCCAAGACGTCGTAAACCGAATTCGGCTTGGCTGAAAATGAGAATGGCGAGGAGTATGGAACTCGAGTAAAAATGTAAAAAGAAGTGGTATAAGACGAAGTCCTCGTTGATCAACGAGTATTCGATATGTTCGATATGTTAGGCTGAAGTATTTATTTTATGAATCTCTTTTTTAAATCTTTTTACCTTAGAACCAGACTCCAAGGACAAAAATACCGCTTTCTAGCTTCGCAAGAAATCGCACCTTTCCCTATTGTAAAATTGTAACACATGTACTCCGTTACACTGATAACCGAAGTAGAGATTTACATTTATTTCTGGGTGACCGACGCGACACATAGATGTTGGATAAGAAAAAGAAATTGCTGTATTCGATGCACCTCTTTACGTGGAAATTTCGTACGGACACAAAGACTTTCGTTTGCTGCGCCCGCAGTAGTGCGAGACCGTATTGCGCCAGACAGAAAGAATGTTCGAAGAAACGGTGCGCCGGAGACGAGCTGTATTGTATTTAAGGTCGGCGAATGTCGTGTGAAACGAGCAAATTGAAGTCGGAACGTCGAGCAATCATGAGTCCTCAGTCCTATGGATAATTCCAGAGTTTAGAAGAAATCCAGTGATTGAAACTTGAAATCCATCGTTTCTGTTTAACTCATATTTGGCACATTGCGAATTCAGGGTTGCACGTTTATTTCTCGTAATGAATTATTTACAATGTTTCCAAGAGTGAAAGGAACAAAATTGTTGTCATCGAGTCGTCTGACTTAATATTTCGTTGAGTGGAATTCGTTCGTGCACAACGTGTTCGTTAATTTCAACCGCGATAGTGCTCGAGCGATCAAGTAACGGTGGAAAAACTGTTCTTTTCTCTTTTTTCTTTTTTTTTTTGCAACACTGCCGTTGTAATATCCGTTGCGACGACGACTATTCAGAGTTGAAGCGTTGCTCTGTAAACAAATTTCTCGCGACAAAGGTTTGGCTGGCTACAATGGAAACGTAGCCGCTTCGATGTTGGTCGAACGCTGTTAGTTTCGTTTTGCATGCAACATGAAATAGGCAGGACTGTATGTTACCAAGGTACCATCGGTGGTTTGTAAATGTATTTGTTGGTAATTGGCGCGGTTTGCAAGTCAAAGTTGGGGGAAAAGCGAGTGGAAGCGGATGGAGGAGATCCGGTAAATCTTTTCGTACCATTTTCGACGTACACTGCCATTAAGTGTGCGGTGGATATTGTAGAGCTTAGTGTTTACAAAATGGGAGGAACGATTATTATACGTACGACTTTCGTAGCTTTCAAACAATCTCCTGATATACTCATTAACTGCTGATGCTGTAGTCATTTCCTAAAATTAAATTATAAAGAGCAAGGGTCATTAATCGTATCTATAAACACGGTAAAACTGAAATTAATCAGAAACTACGTATTTTAAAAACTTTACAAACTTCAAGACACAAAGTGCTAAAAATTATCGCCCTGTGAAGTCCCACAGGTTAATTCTGCTTGCAAAACAATGACTCTCCATCTCTTGATCAAACCTTATCACGCACCGCACATGCAATCACTAGGTAGAAAGGTAGGAAGGTAAGTAACCAAGGGTTGAACCCGTATTACTCAAGAACATCGATAAAACGAAACCTCCATAATTCGAAGATCTCGGCTCCCCCCTTAAGATTGGAATCACCGAGGCTCGACTGTGCCACAAAAATGTCATCCCTCTCTTTTTCAACCGCGAATGTGGTTCAAGGGCGCGTTTAACGAACGATATCAACGTCAGCTCTCCGCAATGTCAATGGCGCCCGTCGTTAATAAACGTTATCTGGAATGCACCTGTCGAGCCTCTTCGGAAATTACACGGCCCGCCGTGCACCGACGTAGACCACTTTATCTATTACGTCTACTTATACATGTGTATGAATGTGCAAGCACTGATACGCGCTGATATTTGCCGCCGACAGTGGCACGAAATTGTATTACCGTCGTGCCGGGTCCATGCAAGAAGTAGGCCGTTCCAGTTGCACTCTCTCGCGAAGAGAGAACGCGGCAAAGGTCAAAAGTGCATGAATTGTTGCGAAGTACCACGGTCCTCCACTTGCTAAAGCAGTACAATGCGATCGGTGACCCCGTTTCGCGCTGCCAACCTGAAAACCACGGGCGACTGCTGACATTGCTGAAAAGCGCCGCGATCGACTATATATTTCTTCGCTTTTATTTCACATTTTTTTTTTTCCTTTTTTTTTTCTTGCTTCGTTTTTCTTCTGCTTCTTCTTCACCTTGGGGGCGCGACCGAAGAGACGACGGCTTGCAGATAAGTCGACGTTCTTACGATTTTTCAAGCTTATTTTCCAGGCTCAATTGTGCCATAGGCGTTCGAGGAATGAACAAAGTGAATGGCTGAGTGCGGCTTGGGTTAGAGTTTATTCAGTGTTCCAAGCGTTCCAAGCGTGTAATGATAGTGCAATGAGGTAAGTTAGTTTGTGGATAGTGTCGTAGAGAAGTATTTTAGAGCGCTTGAAAAGACTCGTAGGTTAAGGTGCGTTGGTCAAGGTAAACTTGAAGACTATCTTGAGGTACCTGCAGATGATACACTGAAGGAAAAATAGTGATATAACGGCAATTTTATGTTCTACGTACAGATTTGGAGAATATATGTCAAAATCGAGAATTAGCAATTTCATTACAAAACGTCCTCGACAGTAAGTGTATTCTGAACTACTTAAACATGATTAAAATGCAAGTGATGTTTTGCATTTTGCCCTATTTTGCGTCGACCCTTTACCCTTTACCTTTTAACCTTTCCCTTTGCACCTGGATTTCACGTTACTGCATACGCTAATCCTTTGACATTCTAAGCTAATATATTCCCCAATAAAACACAAGCTCCATCGGTGAATCTGAAAAATAAAAAGGCCTCATCTATCGCTGTATAAATCAATCTAAAGCTGACAATACAGATCAACCATCAAAGAAAACCGGTATCTAAAAGTAGAGAGCTAAATAGTTTTACAAATTCTTGTGGCATGTCAATGATAAAAGCGGAAAATGTGAAAGTACTAAACTACGATAATAAATAAGAAACAGGTACAGATTATCTGTTTAGTAGATGTATACAAATAAACAAATGTCACGCAGAGACCTAATATTTTCCAAATAAATTCCACAATTTCAATATATCTTCTGATAACAAAAGTGCTCGAGTCGCTGAAAATGTGACGTGCCAATATTTAAACTCGATAACAATGAGAAACTCGTATCAAGAGCTAACTAAATAATTCTACCGCTCTATTCGGCGTTTATTGAAAGCTTTAAAAACCACGTATTTCTACCTTGTTGGTCACTTTTAAAACGCCCGGGGCAGCTTGGAAAATCGCTCAGTAAAATCGAACATATTATACATCAAACTGCAATAAGAATTCTGCGAATTGTGAATGCTAAATGTATTTATCCCGCTTTATTGTGCGAAACCAGCGTACGTGGATATCGTTCCGCGTTTGGCGTTTACGAGTCTTTCTTGTCAGCTCGAGTGGGACAGATATACGTATGAACGCTTTCTCGTTTTTCTTGAAAGTTTACATCGCGACACGAGCGTCACGTATTCTATTACAAATAAAAGCCAGTCGCCGCGCCGCTTCGTGGAAAGAGTGGCCCTTTCGTAAACTGTGATCAACAATGGCGTGCAGTTTTAAAAGGAGATCGTCAAAATGTCACGGGAATACGACGCATTTCGTGTCACATAAATTCTCTGGTACACTTGTACCTAGACAGGCGTCACGTGCGCACAATGAATTTAAATGGAGATTTCTAGAAGGTATTACGCTTCGAACCCCTTTCTCCATTATGCTTTAACACCCTAGCTGTCGGATGTAAGTTTCGATAAATTATTTCGAACGGTTGTATCTGCGGAGGAATATATTTTTAATTATGATGAGATGAAAGGTGAGAAAAAATGTTGACTGTTTTAGAACTCAATGGAAATGTGTTTGGTAATCGTAAAGTAAAAATTGTATCGGTCGTGTAATTTCAGTGTGAATTTTCCACGCTTAAACTGCTTCGTGTATAAGTACTTTTAAAATATATAATCAAATTTCAGGATTTTAAAATTCAAATTTTAGGATTACAAGGATAATTAAAAATTCGAAATATTGACACAATAAAGTGGTATATTGTACGTCACATTTTAATATTACGCATGACGATGTTTTAAAAAAAGCTTGTCCCACCGTAGCAAACGAAATATTCCTATACAATGAACATTAACGAGAACTTGATTAAGCAATTGTGGAAATGAATTCAAAATAACAAAAAATCTACATTTGTTACGAACCACCTGCGGTCATTTTTCAATTACAACTTTATTACGGCGTATTCCATAATATCTGCCATTGAAGGTTCATCAAATATGAATTTGCATTTAATTCACTTAGTCTATAATTGTATCCTTTGTTACGTTGCGCGTTATTTATTTTCATATTAATCGATATTCAGTCTACACAAATTGGAGCACTTGGAAATTTCGACGACGGTGGTATCGAAACAAGCATAAATTTACGTACAACTTAATAAATTGTAAAACGATCACGAAGCAGCCACAGATATGTATATATAATCATGTCGTAAATATGTGGTTAGCAATTTATGCTCGGGATGCATGAAACATGTGCATAAATATTCGCCTAAAATTTATCCTCGTCGTGGATACGACGCCAAAGGTTAATATAATTATAACTATAATCGCGTTTCAGAAATGGATAGAGGTTGTTGCATAGTAAAAGAGGCGAGCAGTGTATTCGTTGATCCAACTTAGTTCAAATTTTGCGTACTAGTGTGGCGATACTATCACAATAAATACACAATGTAATTAATAACAGATAGATATCGCAAGGGTTACTGTCCTTTTCATAGATTTATGCACTCGTGCAATTGCAGAAATAATTTAAGCGAATTATATATCATCACAAAGTGAATATGGTTTTTTAGTAGCAGGATTTAAAGGACAATAAATCAGTCCCTCGTATTACTTAATGTAAGTAATATTAAGTTCTATGCGCATGCAATCGCTCGTAGCTTAAAGACTTTAAACTGCCAAACTTGAAGAGAACTGCCTTCGTATAAAGAATAGTTTCCACAAAATCGTATTTTCGTGACGGTCATGAATAACGAAGAGCACTTTGAAAGGAAGGCACGAAACTTATCAGAAGAAGAATGGATGGAGATTTTCTAGCAAGTCTTATCTCTAAGTATTTAGTTTGGGAAGACGTGCATACGATTTTCTAAAAGATAACGAAAGAAAATACGAAATACTGAAGAATACGTACGTATACTTCTACGATAACAAAAGCAATACAATTATGGGATGTTACATTTGCACTTCCCACCGCGAGAAGCAAATTTTAATCAAATGTTTCTATATATCTTGGAATTGGCTGTTTTCTAGGAAAATTAAATCAATGTTGCAAAGGTCCAGAGTAAATTAAACTAACGAATTCTGTCCGATTTTCCACCTTTCACACGTAACTAGTATGCACCGTAACTGATTACATGGTACATAAATAATATTTTAGATACTGGTGCTATCCAGATTTTCACCATTTTCTATAACGCTTTGCCTCGCGAATGTCTTTTCGAGCAGTCCTCGGGGGAACGATACATGGTCGATACTACTTCACCCGATTTCGTCATTTATTTATCCTACCATTTCTTGCAGTTTTGCAACGTTCGACCTGTTCGAGGAATGCGGTCGATTCGGGAGCCACGTAATGAGAGATTCGTATGCCGATTCGATGCGACACCGAAAGTCGATTCCTCGCGATGGAAAATCGTTCGTTTCCCAATGGGGCAGGGTTGCAAGTGGCGCGATAGGTTCTGTGCGACAAGAAATGGGAGGCAGAAAAGCGTGCGACGTGTCTGTGAAAATTGCGCGATTTCCACGGTTTCCCCGCGACGAGAGGAAGATTAGAGAAGTGAAACAAGAGGAAACTTATATTTTTAGCGCGACACCCACGAGCCTGGACGTGGAAAGGACATATAAAGTTGCCATTCTCCCCTCCGAAGAAAAGTAAAACAGTTCGCGTTCCCGCGGGCCAACTTGGAAACTACTTCGGGTCAACTACGACCGGGGGGGCAATAAATAACTCCCGATTAGAAAATCAATGTCCAATTGGAACCGATGAGAGGGAATGAACAACCGGGGGATTACCTCGAGAGTCTTAAAGGTAGCGATAGTTGATTCTGTTCTGTGAGAATTGCACAGAGCAATTATTATTGAGAAATGTAGAGTGTTACAAAGTTTAGGAACTTTTTTATTTTTCACTGCCAATTTTTCTAGTGCTCTTCTTGTCATTGCGTGGGTGTACATATATTACTCGTAAATGATTCCTCTCTGTTAATGATATGATGGCCTGCCAAAGATAACCAAGCGTCACCCAGTTTGAAGAAAATATTGTAAAACTGTGCTCTATAAGACACAAAATGTCAAATATGCAGAAAAAGATGATAATATAGTTTACTGCAGCAATCACGGTTTTACTACCGGTGTAAAAAGAAAGGTCACACTTTAAAAAATTCGTGTGTCCTAAATCTGCAAGGTGGAGAACTATTTCGTTCAGGGAAAGGTATCTCGCATAAGTTGCACAGGCATCTCATTTCTACGAATGCTGAATCTCTTGTGAGTAATACATGTATATTTTCGAACATATTGCAACACAAAAATCCTTTCCTGCGAATTATTTTTCGTAAGTATTGCTACTTTAATAATATCCACTATATTTCAATTTTCTTCGACTGTGAACGTTCACCAAGTTCTCGTTACTTCACCACCGTTATTTCATCCCTCCCAATCTTACAAATAACCCTCCCAAACGTCGCGAATTTCCCGAGCCTCGGCCGAAAATCGTCGCCACTTAAAAACGAAGGGAACATCGCTCGCCCTGTCTGAATGGTCTGGATGGCGACGTTTCTGTCCGCAAAACTCCGAAAAGGGACGGCGCACGACGCGAAAACAATACTTTCACGGGGCAAAGAGCGTCTCTGGTAACTTCCAGGCCGAGTTTCAAACGCGTGCATCACTCTAACCGGCTCGCTGTAACGCCATCCGACGAGCAGGAAGAAATATTTTCGGCGGTACATTGTTTGCGCGTCATGCCAGGAACGGCGCATTCTCGCGAGCAACGTCCCGATGTGTGCACAGTCGTCAGATAGGCCCGGCCGACCTTTTTGTTCGCTCCCGGCTCTTTGTAGCGAAGTAGAGTAGAAAATGTCCGGCGTTGTCAGCCTAGCTACGCGACACCATGTCGCGTCCCCTTTCGCGTGGCCGAAAGTGGCCGCGACTCGGCGACGAGCTCGTTTCAAACGATACTCCTACGGCAGCAGGTGAACGATATTAATCCTGAGAAGGTGGGACCCTGTAACAGCCACACAGATGGCGAAGCCTAGATTGGATTGGCGGGCGAAGTTTTGTTCCTACGTATATCCGGCTAACTTTCCTCGATTACGTTGTGATTTCGGTACTGGCCGCCGGAGTGATGTTGCTGTTTGGAGGAGAGTTCCGACACCTGCTTGTAACTGCGGAGGGAACGTTGATCGAGGGGAGCGGGGGCTTTTGTTTCATTTTGTTACGTCGTTGATGGGGAATTACACTTTTGTAGAGAGCTGATGTTTTTGATGACACCTTTTATGCGAAGGGATGTATTAAAGCTGTCTTGACTGTCTTGAGAAAGTTGTATCTCATTTTTAAGAGTGGAGGATACAATGATACATGAAACTGCGAATTATCAAAAATGAACGGACGAGATTGTGGATATTGGCGCGGGGAAATTTTCGTAAAAATATGTCAGCTTCGTGTGGCTGTCAGTGACTGTTATGAATGCGTAAATTTATGTGCCGGCATTTAATGTTGCAATTCAATAAGATTATCGTAAAGTCGCGCTATTACTGTACACCACACCAAACTACAAAGTAAATATTGTGCATCAAAATTGCACCGACTTTTTATGTACACTCATTCATGTATCCGTGTGCATTTTTGATCGTTCAGGCAAGAAGAAAGTTTAATGAAAAGGCGTTTATACTTAGAGCATATTATTTGCATCCTGAACCGCAATGTTGCTCTATATTAAAACTGTTTCACTGTTAAAGAAATATTATAAATACTTTATAAAATAAGTATAAGCAAAAATAATAAGCAGAAGATGAACAAAGAATAATGAATATTAAATTTCAACGTTCACGTGGAAGTATACGTACGTTCGCCCTTTACGAGCAAACGTAAAACGCAGATACATAAAAGATAGAATAAAAGCAGTTCCGGTTGTCCGAATACATATTTCCGGTATTGTACAATACAATCGATGGGCGATATGAACATACAGTTATATCATTCAAACGCTTGAAATATTTTAGTAGCTATCGACTGGAATTTTTAAAAAACCGTCAACTTAGCAATTACACGGAGTAAAATTTCTGTTCTTTAGACTACAGAAATGTAGCCATTCCTCGAATTAAAGGAATGCCTTCTTCCAACGTGCAAGAACCGTGCCAAATATGCGTGAAGCAAAATTGTTACATTCATTCAAACAAATAATTCAAAGCAATTGTTTAACATCTAATAAATAACTCGATGAGTTAGAATTAAATGTTCGTCTTATTATGAACGTCTGTGCGACTATAAATATATAACAAAATTATATACATATAACACAAGAAATTGTAAAATATAATATGTAAAATGTAATATGAAACAAAGGAAAATCGTATAAGATCTTGTCTTGAAAATTATGAATATCTCTTCGTTGGAACAATTCATTCACTTAATAAACATTTTTCTTCCGCCTGTTCTTCGACATCGTGAGATGTCCGAAAGTAGGACGAACCTCGGAAAAGATCGTATCGAGGATAAAGGATTGGTACGATTTTGCAAGCCCGCACGGAACGGTTGTCTTCCCGGTATGAAACGATTGCATTTTGTAAACTGGTCCCGCTACATTCTGCTCGCTATAATAACCGGCGTAATTCCTGGAATTCGGTCGACCGCTCCCGACAAGAAGATTATGACCTTCATGATGAATAGCCGCTGAAAATGTAATCCGTGTCCCGACTGACCGGCCTTTTTAATTAATAAAGCGTACAGGGCACGCTCGTAGCATTTCGTTCCTTTTCTTCCTTTTACACGATGACTCGCGTCGTTTGCACGAAATAGTGCAACTTTCTGCAACGCTATCGCCGCAATTATTATCGTTCTTCGACTGACGGCGCTTCTAAGCGAACGTTGTTCTTTATTATAGAACGTTGTTGAAAGTAAACGAAAGCGTGAAAAAAGCAACACGCAGCGATGGAGCCCGACGATGGCGTGCAAACGATGCGTGAGCGGTCCTGTTTGCTTTGGATCACGTTCAATTTGAATTTTCAATCGATTTTGAGGACAACAGGGTGTCTGAGCTGGCCTCAAAGTGAAGGTGCGCTTTAGAAGACACACCGATAGAAAGCAGTGGACAAGAATCAGCCTCGGACAACTTGGAAATCTATTTGCTGAGTGGTGACTGGTAGAACAATAGAATTGGAAATTTTTCCCATTTACGTGCACGTATCCGGCGCATAACGACCACACGTTTACTTATTGTTAAGAAATATCAAATCGTTATGAAAAAAAGTATGCTTCGCGTTTTGCCCACTGCTAAGCCCAGCACAGTGAGCCACTTTGCGCAACAAAAAGCAGCTGAAACATCGAAAAGCTCCCGCGGGAGTAATCTAAATGCGCATAACGAGCTGGAGCGTTTCGATGTTCCTGAAGGGGTCGAAGATATCGAGGGATGCCGCTTACGCGCGTTATTTAACCCTCCGCGAATACCGTGATTCCGCCCTGAATTCAATCGCCGTGGAAATAATTCAAGCGCGCCCGCGGCAGCGTTGAACTTTGTCCTCTCCGCGTGAACGGCCCGCAGCCATCGCGGGTGAAGGGTCGCGGCTTTTCTGAAATGATCACGTTCGAACGGCGAACAGAAATTCCGGGACGGCGGTATCCGGGCAAGAAATTCAGAAGGTGAAGGTGCTCGCGTTTCCGTTCGGCCGAATCTTCGTTCCGCGCGGAATCGAGAGGAGATAGCGAGCGAGCAAGCGGACGGAACTAACGAACGCTCCTTTTTTTTTTCTTCGCGCCACGGGACTTCTGTGCCACGGGACACGATCGATGTTGCATCGTCGTCTGACTGGGAATCGTCGTTCTCGAAAAGGAGTTGCGCTGCGAAATACGTGTGCCCGTTCGTCGATGATTCGCGACGACGCTGACGTTCTCATGAAGTCGACGGCGAACCCCGACCTGCGACTCGGAACATTGCCATTGGTCCGTGATAATGCGTGTTTCACTGTCATTCATCCAACCGTGCTTCGCGCAGCATCGAACTGTAATTGCAAGTGTCCTGCGAAATATTGAGGTAACAGGGCAGCAAAATATATCAGTGTACAGTGCCGGGACAGGTAGTTCAAACGAACGCCAACGAACTTCCCAAAAAGCAGAAACATGGCACATTAAGGGAGGCAATTTTACAACGACAAAAAGATCCGTCATCCACGCGGAATTGATCGCAGCAATGAACATCGGCAAACAGTGCATCAATTAACGTCTGCCACTGTAACGTACTAAGACCGCTGCGTGGAAAAAGGTTGATAGATTACAGAACTGCCAAAGCACAGCGATACCTTGGTGCGACAAAAACGGGAAATTGTATCCACCGAAAACGCGATTCATTTCCCATGTTACAGGCTAAGTAGCCCGAGCTTGTTCGCGTGACATGCACGACATTGAATTATTTACATTAATCTGTACAATAACTAATTTATTCACGCGATCTACGATAATCGACTAGGGCGTTGAAATTACTTGGCGAAATAATCAAAATGTCTGCACACTTACGTGAAACGTGAATGCCGAACCTTGTAGGTTCAGCGTAAAGCTTAGAGCGAAAAATCGTTCGTTGTTTTTTCAATTGTGCCAGGGTCATTCGCTGATTCTTTTGCGCGATTTCTTCGAGCTGTGAATGCAGCATAACAGGGCGTAAATATTTAACGGCATTCACCGATATGCGTTTTTCCGTATTTCGCCTGCAATCGATTTACATTTCACGGAACGAGACAATGTTCGACGCTAATACAAATGGTGTACACGTGTCTGTATAAGTCACAGCAGGGCTACGTTTACAAAATCGGACGTGCTATTCTTATTTCTGCTTTATTCAGGCACCCGGCATTGTTGTTCGAACAAATACGCTTTTCAGAAAATCAACTGCGCGCGTTTGCGAACCGGGAAAATTGGGAACCATATTCCTGCATTGTTCGCAATAAATATTAAATATTCATTTTGAAATAACTATTACGAAGAACCTTAATTGTAAATTGATTAATTTATTTGTATATAACCTGCTGAATTATATACTATGTATGCCACTGGAAAAATTCACATCGACCTTTCTTTTCCTTAATAAACAAGAAAATTCCGTCCGGCATTAATAGTCCTATCCGATCAGCATACAAACACCGTTCCTTTCCATATTTATCACTCTCCAGTATACCTATTGCAACCCACTGAAAAGTTCGAAAAAAAGTCCAACGTTCTCTCGCGAAGTAAAAGGAAGAAACGGTACAAAGAAAACTTTCAGAAAGACGGATCTGCGTCGGAAGCTCGCGCGTGTTGCAAAACCAGCTTGACCAACCGAGGGATCCGAATCTGAAAGAGACTCGGAACAGGCGGGGAAGAAATCGCGTAGACGGTCGGGTTGATCAAAGAAGAATACGCCAATACGAAGATCAGCGTCAGCCTCGGCCACGGAAGTAATATTATACATGTGCCGCGAAAGTTCGAGAAGTATCGGTCTGGAAGGAAAGCGAAGAAAGACGCGGAAAAACGGTCGGATGCGACGCGTTCGCAGAGTCGTACACGTGGAAACGGATTGATCTGGGGAACGTTCGGCTTCCCTTGCCTTTCCAGTCGTCGAGATAGAGATACTGGGTCAGACGTCGTTGCTTCCGCAACGATTTCCCTTCGAGGAACATTCGCGGCCGGGCAAAAGAAAACTCGCTGGCAAGATGGATCGGGAAACCGAGGGAAATGCACAGTGGGTTGAAAGGACGAAAATGATTGATATTGTGGCTGGTATTGTTCACGACGTAAATGTTATCAGTTTTACAAGTCTGTGAGCTGATAGGGAATATGTTACAGCGTGTGACGAGAGGGTGGAAAGATACGTATACATACATTTAAGGCATCGGATTTTACGAACGATGTAACCGGGATCTATAGCTCTCGAAGTGCTACAGGTAATAAATTGTAATTTTCTGTGAAATATGAGAATGAGTTAGTGAGAACAAATGCGCTGTGGGATTTGGAAAATAGGTGTCTCCTGATATACCTTTGCATACGTGGCTCGCTGTTTTACATGATATGTATGTATTGTAGAAAGCCGGCTAATGGTGGATAGAAGTTACCTCGTCATCTGAATTTGACAGTGGGCTTGATTTTTTATAGGCTGATATAAATAATAATATTGAACGCTAGGTGTCGTAATCGCGTTTATAAGTATCAATATGAATTAGCTGAAATTTATCACCGCGCATTTAATTGTTTAAGCTAAGTGCTGAGAAACAGCGTACTTAAATGAATAAAATGCGCTGCTAATATTAAACCGCTTTTGCCAAGTAGTAATTAAATTTTTAACAACGATGTGAATTCATTTTTGGGGAACATAAAACCTGTAATTTGGAAAGTCTTTTAAATGGCAGCTTTGAATGTAAACCCTGTGCAATGCAATCTAATTAGAAAACCAACTATATTTTTGATAAATCTGTGGATTAATTTTTGGGGGACTTAAACCTGTCATTTTGATAGTCTATTTAAACAACACTTTCGCATATAAATAATTTTAAAAGCCCAATACAAATTACTTTAGAAAAATCAAATAAATGACTACAGCATATGTTTCACCCTTCTAACGAATCTCCACGAGTTTCCGCGAGAAACATAATTCTGTCATTACAGTATTCAGACGCAGAAAATTATCCACTGTGTATCACACTACCCATCAAAGCAACCCAAAGCTCCAAATACCACCTAAACCGGTCCTATCCATGATCCCATCTTCCCCTGAGACGGAAGCAGCGAACTTTTGAAAACTGGAATTAAATATGCACGCGCGATGGTTGCGCAAATCCGCGATCCATTTATCTGTCTGCGGTTTATTGACGATTCCGGAACTCTCGTCCTTCCTGGGTGATGAATAGCCTCGCTGGTAATTGTTCGAAACGGCTGCCCTTTTTTTCGTCCCTCGATTGGTAGCTTTGTCGTCGACGACGTTTCTGGGGCCCTGATTCGTCGTCGAGCCGAATGAGAGGGCAAAACCTCGGGCCACCGTCAGTAGAATGGGCTCTTCTTCTCGTTTCGGCAGATTGCTACGCTATTGTAACGTAAATGGTGTGCGTGCCAGCACGTACATGAAACTCGCCTAGCCGAAGACTATGCCCAAGCCACTGTCTCATTAACTCCAAAGAATTGCTGAATTTCTAATTGCAATCGTTGAGATATAGTTACAAACAGTAGGATTAACAGTACGCAGGTGCTCGAATAGATGTATTTGCTTCTTAATAACATCTTTCGAAATGCAATAACATGTAGAATCGACTAAGAGACACTGAGGCGCTATTTATTTATTTTTTGTAAGGGAAATATGTTTGAGAGGTTTCATGAACGACGAGGTTTCTCTGAGATGCATTAGGAAAAGTGCCTACACAGAGTGTCAGGTCTGAAACGGACGTAAAACTAGCTGGAAATAGCGATCGAAGTATAGTGAGTTTCTGTAACACTCGCTAGGAAACTCGCTGTACATTTTATGCCCGGGTTCCAATCCAAACGTGACAAGTTTCTTTGAGCGTTGCTCGAGTGGAAATGTTTAAATGTTCTGCAAATCGAAGAGCTTGGAGAGGGATTAAACAAACGCCACGACTCGCTCTATCAATATTCCATTCCATTACAGTCCGAGCAAAACATCCGACTCGCACAATTACTAACGCCACTTACGCCAATTTCAACGAATTCCATCGATACCGCCAAAGCATCACTCACCCCGCTTTATATAATCAACTCTGCTTATCCCACCCCCGAAACGTTCCGCGGTTGCTTGAAGGGCCCAATCAAATTCAACACGTATCATCGAATTATCGACGACGAACGCGCCCGTCATGCGCCAGGTGAAACACAGTTGACTCGAGCAATAACCCCGCCAAATTAACTTGATCCGCGGGAAGCGTTGCCAACTAATTAATACCCGATTGTTCCAACTTCCAATGGGGTCCCATTAAAAGCGCACAAAGGGCGGCAGCCGCGGACGATAAGAAATTAGCGGGATTACGAACGACTCGTTACCACGTTTGTCCCTACCCCTCCACCCCCACCCCTCATCCTACCCCCTGTATACGTTCACGTAGCATATGCGAACGCGATGAAATTATCCCCGTGCACCGCACAATGGCGCATCGGGCATTGAATACTGTGCCACCGTCGCATCGCCATCATACGCGTGCCTTCTATTTGCCGGAATCGCTGCCGTTTTCATATGTACGGGCCGCCATTAATTCTGGTTAGCCCGGTAATTGTTTCGCATTAATCGTGCGACGGGGTCAGCCGCGATCAATCATACGTTAAGACCCGCGACGCTCGCCGTCGCGTCGCCTCGCGTCGGTGGAACGTTACGGCTAATTCGTGAGCGTAGTTATTCATACGGGACACGTGGGGCCCGCTCGTCTACGCGAACGTGCTCCTCCACGCTTGCCGACCTGGCCACGATAATTACAAACATTGTTCCTCCGATAATTAAGCCGCGCGTGCACGACCGCCCGTTCGGTTGTGTCCTCGAGGGCGGCAAGCACGCCCCGAGTTATCAATCCGACGAACGGAGCGGGGAGAGTCCGCGTTGGAATTCCGACGGAAAATCTGCTCGCGTGCTTCGTCGCGACGCGGCACGTGGCGGGCATACGAATTCGCCCAGGTACCTGTACGTATCCGGACGGTTGTGCTTCTGCGAATTTCGTCGCCGCTTTGGCCGCGAGCACTCGACAGAATCGTTTAATCCTTTGGCCGGCGATTTTTCGTATGGTTATTGTAATCGTCTGTCTATGTTATCTTTGTACTTGGCAAAGGCTGTTCAGCTGGTTCATAGATTTTATTATTGTTACTATTATTATGTTTGACAGAAGTGCTTGTCGCTGTGGTTTGAGTTAATGACAACGAGCTTTGCTGTGCCCGTTGTCTGGTAATAAATGTTATGCGGTTGTAGGACGTATTTGTGTTAGGGTAAATGTCTGGGGCTGACATCATTATCGCTGCTGTTAGTACTAGGTCTTCCCTCCTGATTTGTTTTATTTCGATTGCTAAGGGTGGGTGTATTTTTTCATTTTTGTCGTGTTCATATTTTTCCAATAAGTTTTCAATTTGTTCAACATATATATGTGGCTGAAAAATGTGCGACCACCGTGCAATACTTACATTGGAAGTTGAATTATAAATTGCAACGTTCCGCGTAGAATTACTTGGCGATATTTACCGCCATTCAATTCTGCTAGTCATACATGTTGCATTTGCTGCTGGATATTGCGTTGTGGGTAAACGAATACGAGATCGTGCTTTGACGGTCCGTTACGTGGGAACGGATGCAACGTTTCCGGCGCACGCTCGCGCTACGTAAATCTTATAAATTATTAATTATTGCCGTGTTGGGTCGAAACCGCTGCAGGAAAAATGACAACGATTCTAGAGCAATCTTCCAACGGCCATTGGTTTCACATACTCCAGAGAATACAGGGAATTGGCTGGTTCATTGGATTCTATATTCGACCGTCGTCTACCCTTCTGAGGAATGCATGGGAATCTGGAGTCTGCGTTAGATCAATATTTTCGACCCATTCGTTTAAGTAGATTTCGCTAGTCATCCCTTCTTGGGGAAGAAATTCGTTTCTTGCTGGCGGAATTGATTGCACGACCGACCGCGCCGAACCCCTGCGGTACTTTTTTGAAATGCTAATTAAATTAATTGAGACGGAGTATACCAAGCTAGGGACCGCAAAAAATTCTCCTCCTTACGGCCATTATATTTGTCTGAATTTTAAAACGCACTACGGGTCAATAGTTTGAGAACAGCAAGAACTTGGAGGAGGACCGCGAAAGAAATTCACCGTTCCTATTGCACATTTACGCCTGCCTCGAGGACCTTGAAATCGGACGGTGGCTTAAGGGTTCAAGTATAAACGAAACATTCTGAGGCAAGGATAATGCAATAAGAAGAACGAAAAACTGCTTGCAGCAGAGTGAAAAGGCAAAAGTCAGAGAATGGGTGGAAAGCAGGGTGAAGCACTTCCGTAAAAATGCTGCTCTCTGGTAAGAAATAAAACATGCTCGACAGCGAGACGCAGAAAAAAGGCAACAGCGAACAAAAAAACAAGCGAAAAGGAAGAAGGGAAAGCGAAAGCCAACGCGTTGTTTGACGGAGAGCTGCTAATGAGCCGCCGTTTGGCAAAAAGGCAAACGCGCTGTGGAAAATGGAGATCGATTTTCCTCTGGTTCATATTTCTATTCACTCGAAAAGACGATCATCGTTACGACGTTATAATCAGGTGATTGCATCGGTTCATCTCTATTCCGCGCTTTCTGAAAATCACTTCTATGAGATCGTTCCCTTTGATTACATAAAGGAAGGAAAATTTGAATAGATGATGGAATAAATGTGGTTATAGATTGATTCTGCGGCATGGCTAGCTTGAAGTTCGACTTATGCTTGAGTTTTGTAAGTATTAGTAATGCCTTCACATTAAATCGAAGTTCATACTTTATTGACCACTGGGTGCGATGTTTGGATATTCAGATTCAAAACGGAATGAGTTTTTATTATTCGTTATCGTACGCAATAAACAACATAGAATTGTGTGATTTATTGAAATTTATTCGTTTGGGGGAGACAAAGCAGGCACTGCATGATTAAATATCTGCATCAATCTACACAAATTTTCGAAAATGAATTATTACTCATTTAGAGCAGGTATCCAATATAATTATTTCGAAAGAAAGAAATTTTCTCAAGAATCTAAGTTACAAGATTTTAATAATCACTTACTGGAATTTTTTCATTCAATCACTAATTGTAAGAACGATTTTTAAACCAGGTTAAAACTCCTGCATTATATGAAATCAATCTTCTTCGCAATTAAATTACGTATTTATTTTACATTTTAACTTAAAGACCAATGTCGGATTAAACGGGAGGACATACATTTCACAAATCAACTTACGTAAGTTACTGGAAGTTTAAAATAGTCTTACCGTTTCGCAACTAGAAGCGAAAGGATCAAGTTTTGCCTCCTGCTTTGGGCATCGCTGCCAGAACGTATGTTTTTATTCGTTGCCTGTACGTGAAACTGCAAATTACCCCGGAGAGTTTCAAACGAGTGTGCACACACGTGTCAAAGTTTCGACCGATCGCGTACAAGTTGCCGGACCTGCACGACGACGTTACTCTCGTTACATCCGCCCTAAAGTAATTCCCAAGTGCTTTGAGTCGAGATATCCCTCAATCGTGTATGCTTCACCCCAATCGATGCGCCACGCCAATCCTACCGATTAGCAGATCCAGCTGCAGCCCAATTCTTGTCAAGGGACCAAATACTGATAGCTGCTACTTCATCCGCTTCTTGACTAGGGCAACTGAATTATTTATAGTGTGCGTGCGACTGATTATTTCAGTAGAAGTGCCAACTGCACGATTCTGTAGACAATTCTTTAACCTTTCAAATAATAACATTATAGATTTAGGCAGGCCTGCTATCTTGCTTTTTTAGTTATTCAAATAAATTGCGCAAATTCTTGGTACGAATCAAACAGATGGTTATTTATTAGTAGAGGGACAAATATTCTAATTTTTCCCTACATAGAGAGACAAATGATCAACTCCCAGCGCTCTATGTATGCTGGGGCGAAGTATCAAAGTTATCGTTAAAAATTGTTATCGAGTGGCGAGTCTGTACGTAGATATACGTGAAATCCTCACCTTCGTTATTCCCGGAGGGTACATCTGTAGCATCGGTCTGCCTTTAATGCAGAAGCTCTCTTGTACTTATCCACAGGTCTGCCCTGACGCTTTCTAATTCCACAGAGTGCAGCTAGAACTTTACGGTTATTGGATTACTCGCTGACTATTAGACGTATTCGTCGGTTGCTTTCCGCGAACGGAGGTCCGTGTATCTTCACGACAGCCACCGTTACCCCTAATTAATGACTTTCGTTGCACGGGTGGAATCGATGCCTTTTAAATGACCAATGGTCATTGCCACGCTATTGAAATCCGGCGATCGCTATGTAGAGAATGGATTTTCGTGCTTAAGGGATTCGTGATGGGGGGAATACTTTAAAATAGAGAAATCAATGTGTCGGAGCATTTACGCTCTTGATTCTCAGTAAGCAAAAAAGTATTTTAAAGGAAAGAAGCAAGTTGTAATGTTAATGATATTTCAAGAGGAAAGGCTTTGCAAGATTATGATGCAAATTAAAAGAGAATATCACGAAAGGAGAAGTATTTTCCAGGAATGAATAAATTAACTTCTGCTGAGTTTCGTCTGAAAATGGCAAAATTGCGAAAATGGAGGGAAACGGGGAAAGTATGTTTAGTGGAGAAATATTTTATTTGTTATTTTGAAGAAAATATCTTCTATCGAATCAACAACACACGAGGCATGTGGTACATACACTTTCAGCGTGCTCGTCGAAGAGCAGCGAATGTGCCTTTAATCATAACGCGTGGGCATCATTAATTTAATGCAATTATCCAATGAATTAGTCTGTGGCGTTCGTAAGTTACTCGACGCGCGGAATAATTCCATCGCGGCGGATTACGCGTTAAATTTCCAGCTTGTTTATTTAGGTCTGGCGAAAGTGGACGTTTCTGTTGACGATATTTATTAAAGGGCGACGGTCCGTTCTCGTTAACCGGAGAATACGATCCAGTTCAATCATTCGGTATATTCGCCTGCAAACACAAACATAATATTCAAAAAATTCAGAACAACAACTTCCGATTTCATTGGGCATCGTTGGCAGTACTATACTCCGAGCAATTCATTTTTACTCGATTAACTAAATTCTATTGCCTGATATATTTCACTATTAACCCCGCGAATGATTTTGATCCAAATTCGTCTTCTTTAAATTTAAAGCTCTATCAAACTACCAGGTACGACCCAGTGGGGTCGTGGTACGGTCCTAGAGTAACTGAAGGGCGGATAAACCCTGCAGGCATGACACTAGGGTCACTGGTCCAATCCTAGGACACCCAGAATTCTGACGAACCCGTCACGCATACCCCTAGGGTCGTTGATTTTATCGCAGGGCACTTCGAGTACGGTAGAACCCAATAGGCACGATCCTTGGGGCATTTGACCTGCCCTACTATAGCCCTGAGTCGGGAAAGCCAGGCACACACTATCCTGGAGCTGAAGGTATTGTGTATAAAATGTCAGCCCGACATTTCGTTGACCTACACTACTTAAGTGGCGCACTTAAAATTGTTCAGTCATACCCAGGCAAATCTTTTCTGGTAAATTGGCAGCCTGCAAAAAATCCTGCACGAAGAGTGTTAAAAACTTAGTTCTGAAAGGTCACTGACATGCGCAACTAATGGTACATCTGACCATACGTTGGGCCGTACTACTTAAAGGGAGCACCCTGAGGTCCCTCGTCCTTCGAGGCCGGTTTCTCGACCACGGGGTCGTGATTATATCATGATCATATGAATTTTCTGGCCTCGGGCTGTCCTGGAAATGGTTCCAAGACTTCAAGACGGTCTCCCAAAAATTGGCAGAAAGTTCTGTTTTTCCGAAAGCAAACCTTACTTCTTACGTTTCGATGGCACGAAAATGAAATTTCTGTGGAGCTGGGATTTTAAGCAATTTAAATTAAATTATACAGTCCAAAAACTTAAAATGTTCAAATCTCAAGACAATCAATGGAGAAGTAAAGTTGGGAATATAGTAGTGTTGGCGTTGCAAAGAAAGTGTCCGCGTTGAAAATCATTAAATAAATGAACAAGTAGACCAGCGAATAGCATGGATTTTAATTATTATATTGCAATGGAAACGGATATGTTCAATACGTATTACGGTGTTTCCAATGAATCTACCCAATGTCTATACAGTCGGAGGTAGCTTCAATACCGTTCGAAAAAGCACGCGTTTCGCACTCCTCTCGCGAGGTTCATCGATTAACATTCCCCGCAAAACATTGGCCTACATTTGCCTGGAGTATTGCAGACGTACGAAGCAACTGACGAGGACTGATGATGATAGGTCTGAAAATTTCAGGGTAGCGTTAACGACTGTCAGTACTCCTTGGGATTGCTCCTTCCGTTCAGCCTGAAAATTTTAAGAGCTCGATAACGAGGTGACTTGGCCTCGCCCCAATCCTCGTCCGCCCCGCAATCTTCTTCCCATGACCCGGCCCGGTTCAACGCGAATCCTACGTACGTATTCAAAATCTCTGGATTTGCTGGGAAACCCGCGCTTATTTCACAGGCAAGTTGCAAAGTAAAGGAAGGATTTAGAATGAAGGAAGGGTGGGAACACCTTCAATTTCAGTCGAGTCTGAGGGATACAGGGTGCCCCCGCGTATAAAAGTAATAATAAGGTAATGGAATAATTTTGGGGTAAGCACGCGGCAGGAGAGGAAAATTTGTATTCCTTGTGTAATAATAAATTCTGGGAAGCAGAGATGTCTTGAACGTCGGAAAGTTCGAAAATAAGATGCAACTTTTAAAAACTTTAGATCCCGTTTTAATTTTGAAATCGATTTAAAAAATACTTTGCCAATTATAATGTAGGTAGATGTTCGAAGACATAAATGATCTATTTCACTAAACGAGGGAAACAGGAGAATGTAAGCACAGAAAATGTTATTTCATTGGTATGCTCTAGAATACCACGCCATTTTCCTGCTTGAACTTTTTCCATCGCAAACAACGCCATATTTTATCTGCACTAAATTAATGACTCACTGATATATGTATACAACATTAATTGGGGAACCACGTAACCTACCCTTAATATTCATGCACTCATTTGTTCATGTGTGCCTGCTAATAATTCAAGTCGCAGCACTAAACGTACTTTTATCGCAACATCGCAAAGCTTGATAAAAATCATTTATTTCTGCGCTCATTGAATTCCAAATATACTGGGTGTTTAGAACGGCTCGATTGTATAATATTTTAGGAACGTGTGCATGCTACTTCATAATTATATTATAAAAGCAACAGGATGTGTTAAACCTTATGCATGGAAATCATCGAGGCATTCTAGCGAGGCACACTAAAACTTATATAAGTCGCGCGAACTGAGTGGCATTTTCAAAAATTGAATATAAATTCGGAGATTATGAAACACGTGTCTCAGACCTCTCTTAATATACGCTTTGTATGCATCATGAAAGGCAACAACTTCAGCCTAAAAGCAACATAATTTTCACACGGGCAAACACTCCGCACGTTTGTCTCCGCAGAGAGAACGACATACAGAAATAAATTTGCTTGAGGAACGGTCAGGACGCGCTGCCATTCAACCAGCGACGTGGCAAGAAAATAGTTCCTCCTTGGCTTCTCGATAAAGGCGAATTTAAGATAATGCTGCGTAATACGAAGGAAAGCGGCGAGCAAGCTGCGAATCGATTTTCCACGACGAACGATAAAAATACATTATGGCCGAAGGAGGAAACGATCGAGAAAGCTGAAAGCAACCACGATTCCTTGAGAAATTCAGATTTCCTCTGGGTCACGTATAATTTGTTTGATCCCCCCGAGGATTCTTGATACTTTGACCACAAAGGGAAAGAGAAATTCGGCAACCTTTCTGTTAATTACGCGACCTTCTGTAAAACGAAACGCGGGACACAAAGCACGGGAAGCGTTAAATGCGCTACTTAAAAGGTCTCTTGAAAAAATTTCCCGCAGCTTCTTCGTCGGCGCTTGAGCTCCGAAATTAAGGTGAATAATAAAGGAACGGAAGCTGCGGACCGTTCTCGAGCTTTTATCACTGCGATTCCGTAAATATGGCTATCGTATCCACCGGAACAAGAAGAAAGTGATATTTTTTCAGACGTCGCCTCGCTTTACCTTTGTGCACATTGCTTTTGAATTTCAAATACGACGCGTACCAAGTACAACGCGTATTCTACACGCTATGAATAGCTATTGAATTATGTGTTTCATAAGAAACTGTTACATACTACAAAAAAAAGGTGCATGTTATAAACACGCATACAAGAAACATTTCGGAGATTCGACCAATGAGTTCAGATTATCGAATATCGCCGGGAAAAATGTGCCAGTGCGTTTACACGTCGTGCAGAGCAAAAGTTAAAGGTAGTGGTTGAGCCCTTCAATCAGCGATTGAATAAATGAATGGAGGTTCGAACTTAGCCGACAACAGCTTAACAGTATCATTGAGCTACAGCGAACCCATTTGCACCTTCGGCCCACTCAGTATGCATTTAATATAGTCTCCGGCTTCGTTATAGAGTTGCGCTAAGCTATCTTAAGCTGGTCGAGTACACTACTTGCAGATATGATTGTCGTTTGAACACGGGGAACCTTTACTTTAGGACGTGGCACATTCAGTTCACGCCTCGCCGATGAACCAAGTAAATTAGAAATACCAAGAGGCGCGATAAACGGATATCCAATTGAATTGGGAATCGCTGTAAGACATTTCACAGCTTCGTAAATTATCCGTTCGTAGCAATTAGTTGAATGGCCAACCTTGAATGTTGGCGTGCACTGAGAATACGAATGTACATTTGACATGGAGCTTGAATGGCTCGGGCTGAAAATCGAATTGTCAGCCATACCTGTAATTAAATAATCGAACCCTTAAATAATAATAATCAAAATTCATTGTTCGTGTCATTACGTAAATCCTCCAACTTGATATATGTTTCGACAATAATCTGCACCGATTAGGGCTCATTGCAGCTACAACAAAATTGACTACCCTATCAATGTAGCCCCCAACATCCCCAACGTTTAAGTGCCCTCGTGATTCAGCGATGTTATTTCTTGCCCCCGCGACTTGAACTTTCTCGTCGACCGGACCGATCTAAGTTAAGCGAAAGTCGATAGTTTTATAAATTGGGGAAGGCTCGAGGATCCGACGGCATTGTGTTCTAATTCGAGCCAAGTGTTAAAAGGTCGACCGGAAGATTCGGGCCCTTCGATGCGAGGGGCGGTCGTCAGTCCAAGGCTTGGCATAAATCAGCCATGAAAAGATCTGCTGCCGTGGCTGAAAATAATATCCTACGTGTCGTTTCTTTATCGATAGAAAAGAAGTAGCCTGGCCCGCGATTCTGATCCACCTCTATTTGTCTCGATAACACGCTACTCTATCTGCTGTCGTTCTTTCACGTCTGAGGAAAATTATCACTGCACATATTTTATTGCACTTGGGCATGGACAAATCGCGGGAATAAATAACGGTACACATTTACGTAAGGTGCATCTGTGGCAATGTTTTTATTTACTTTAGGTTGCAAGCTTCTTGTGCTATTTATAAAGTCAGGATTCGAAAGGTGGTTTGTTTCGTTTTCACCCTTTTGTGGCTTAATGTTATTGTTAACTGAAATACATGAGAATTATCACAACGCATGAAAATCACAATTGTAAAAATGAATATGGTTAATAAATATTTGAGTTTTCTATGCAAGCTGCTTTTTGTTTAATTTTACAAATATTGTAGCTCACCAAAACATTCCAAAACTTCGACAGTGAAATCAGAAAAACCTCACCATAAATAAAATGCCAAATATAACGTTATCAGGTTTGTATGACATAGACACAATGCAGGCGGATTCCCAATGGACGTAACGCTCACTATGTTTCGGTATTCCATGTATGTATGTACATACGTACTATATGTCCCCCTGTGTCAGTGTTAAAATGAACGTCCATTTTTGGTCGATATTTAAAAAGTGCAATCCCAATTTCGGATGTGTTATATTCACAATTTTGTTATCCAGCCCAACATATTGTAATCCCTGTTCTTCTATTTTTGTAAGAAGAAATTCTTAACAGTTATTATTTTTCGATAATTCAAGGGTTGTGATATCATTTATTCTATCGATCCCTAACTGACACATAAATTATGTAGTAAATTTATTAACTTTATAACATTATAACATTTCATACTTACGATACATGATATCTATAAGTCCATAATTGAAAAAACTGCGCAAACCAAATACACCACACGTACGTAAATGGAAAAAACAAATCACACGGCAACGTCGCGTTCAAATTGCCCGACTGCCTGCATATTTCATTATAATGCATAAACAAACGTTGTTCATACAAAGATAGCGATTCAGCAAGCACGCTGGCTCGTCGATCGCCAGACACAATGTGTTTCCCCTATTATTCACTAGGTCTAATGCATTTGCAAATACGACCGTCCATTGCCTCGGCCGGGGATAACTCGGGCACGCGACCGATAATTCGATTATTATTATTACTATACAACGATAAAAGTACACCGATGGTATCGCCCTCATTAACGAGTGCACCGACGCGACGGCTGCCTTCGTCGAAAATTAATCGCGCTGCGTCGACCGCACTCGAAACATTAATTACGCGAGCAGTCCTCTTCTTATCGATCTACTTGTCGATGGGTCATCCACGCTGTTCGCGTGCCCGTCGTTTATTCTTCTCCTTTTACTTTCTTTATCTTGCCCCGTCGGAATCGGTCATCCCTAAAACGTCGCTTTACTTGTGTATCGCCCAGAAACGAGACGATCGAAGAATTCCGGAGCCTGGCGCAACGTCTTCGAGATCGTTGGCCGTCGTTTGAGATTACCCCGGCATTCGGAACTATCGAACAAAGGTGAAAGGCTACAAAAGGAAATCGTTTTATTGTGGCGATCTGTGCCGCGCCAGTGGGCGGTGGAATTAAGTTGGAGATAGTGGTATTCGAAAACTCCATTCGGTAGGATATAGCCGGAGGATTCAGGAATTTAGTACGAATTTTGGTGGCGCTCGCCAGTTATCTCGATCGCGACACTGCGAGGTCGTGTGACAATACGAACGGCCATTTCAGATTTCCGCGAGAGATTGTGTAATATGTTCTTAGGATTAATTCTCGATTATCGTTGGGCCGCGTGATAGGGATGGGCAATGTTGCGAGTAACGCGCCAATTTTTGCCCAGCTAAATGGAAAATGATTTCGTTTTAATGCACTTGCATTTAAATAGCGTGCTGCAGAAACGCTAAATAATGCAGGGGCAAATATAATAAGCGATTAATAATTTAATGCCGCGTCCAGTTTCCACGGATGCAGCTGTCAACGATTATCGGATCATCGGCTTACTAAACGGAAAAGAATTACGAGCTCAAGGGATTAAACCGCCATTCCCGCACTCCACTTCGCTGCATTACAATTGAAATATTATTGTAAAATACAGTCGTGCGATTCCAGTGAAACGAAATATAATTTAATGCTGTATTCAAAGTAGCAGGAGAATCAGATTCACCAACTAGTCGCCACTTTTTCGATCGACTCAGATCGAAATAAGGGGCTGGAAACTTTAATTGCATCCTGCTAAGAAACAGACACTCGACGGCTCACGAACGTTCCAACTCCTCTCCAACTGTTAAATTGCTTTGAGTTCGCTTCATGCCGATCAGAAATCATCGGATCGGTAGGTTTTTCAGCGAAAATTTATCAATCACATTTAAACCAGAAATCGAAGTTTCGCTTGTGACCAAAGCTCTGGTGAACGATCCTCTACGCGTATACAAGATCCATTGTACCTTTGCGTCAGCATTGAAGTCACGTCTGACTAGACACTCACGCCAAGGCAATCGCCAGGCACCAAGAGTATGAACAAAAGAAAATGCAAATGTCGAGGTGGGTGTAATTGATTTCGTTGAAAAATCCAACAGTTCCGCTCAGCCAACCCATTTGCCGATTTAACCCTTTACGAACGAGCTGCTCTCGGGATATCACCCGACATTGTGAAAGTAATTTCGAAGGTATTACCCTCGTGTTTCGTTCCCCGCTAACTTTACGGCGATTCACGTTTGATTAAAGCACACGCTCGATTTGCATCAACGATCGCTGCAACGCGTTGAGCGTTCCTGGATGAAACCGGCTCGGAATAACGTGAGGTGATAGAAACTGAAACAGTGTAGAATTTTTGAAGGGGCGTTAATTGTTTTGGAAATACTCGATGGACAGAATTCCTTTGTACTAGAGATTCGTCGTGCAAACGTAGGTATTCAGCATGCAATAATTAATAATCTTCGAAACTCAAAAAATTGTTCGCATCATTCATGAAACAACAATTGCAAAAATTTCTAAGTGATATTTAAGTTCATTTAACTTCGTAGGAAGCAGCGAACCTAATCCATAATTTAAAATGCGACACGAGAAGAAAACAAGAATGAGTTATTTCCATTATTATTCCAGCGCACGAATCCTGATGCGGTAAATTAATTCAGAAACTATTTACACGGAAGTCAATAGCAAACTGCACTAAATCACTTATGCCGGTGTTGTTTCCCTTAGCAATTTATAGTGGATCCACTGCCGCGAATCAGTAATTGAATTGACCACTTGAATGAATTTTGTTTCGAAACGTTAATTACTTTACCGTTTAATTACATAACACCCGAACTGAAACCGCATTGCTCGAAAACAAGTGCGGAACAGATATACATATCAGATTAACAGTTGCAACAATCACCCTCCTGCTACTTCTCTGTCATTTTAAGTAACATCTTATGTCTACACCATTTTTGCGTTTAATATTTTCGAGCTTGTCATTATAAAACATGAAACAATATTTGCATTGAACAGGGAAGAATGTATAACAATGAGCAACAATGAACACTTTCAAGAAAATAAGTTCACATGATTTAACAACGTTCCACTCTATTGGACGAAAATAAATTTGAAAAGGGTTGCAAAAAACGAATAACGAAATACTTTTAAATGAAATCCCCGTTTCATTTGCGACGCCTCACTTCACTGCTTGTTACGCAAAATATATCCAGATTAATCAGCATTCAGCGCAGGTGCAAGGACGCCCATTGTCAGATGATAAAACAAATTTACCATTCGAGAATCGGCTGAGAGGTTGCTCTAATCGGCTCGATAGTAAATTAGATAAAGGAATCACGAATCGCCATCGAGATCTATTTCAACGCCTCGAAACGGATCGCATCCCTTCCGTAATCTTTAACGAGCTTTCCCTTCAGCCATGCCAATCTCAATTTACACCAGACGAATAATAATATTCGTCCCGTGCTTAATCTTCCGTCGACGGAATTGGCTAGAGGGAAGCGAACGAGATTACGCGGATCGCCTCGAATATATAAAATCCTAATGTTCCTTTGCCGATCGATCCTGCAACATTCCCCGGCACAAGCTCCTCTGGCTTTCCGTTTATTCAGCGAATCGCACTCAGTGCCGCCGCAGAAAAACAAAGTTAGATTCCGGGATAACCGATACGCATGCGGAATAAAACGCGTGCTTAGCCGTGGACAATTTAATTTGCGAAGCGTCTATCGTCCGCGGCGAGCAGAATATTAAAATGATCACTAGATTGTTGAGACCCGGCAATTCTTCAAGCATCTAATCTCGAAAATATGAGGTTAATAAATGTCTATTACTACTATGCAATTGAAATCACTGTATTCCATTTCAACGTTAATTTCGTCAATCTTTCAAGCAACACATTTTTTCTCACACCTGTCATATCGACGGCTAGGTATACAAACAATATGAAAAATGATAAATAATAAGAACAACAATATTCAGCCGGGCAAAAATTAAATTCCATCGATTATTCCATTGCAAGAACTTTGCATCCCACCATCATTTATCCAACCTCGAGTTTCGTGCGTTCGCTAAAAATCAGATATTTTGCAGGGTATCCAACCCATCGAGAACACACACGCGGCTTTATCTAACAGTCTGACGAATGGTCATCATCGTTCCCCCATTGTCCCTCGTTCTGGCAAAAGCGAACCAGGCCAGCCGTTCCGCGCCCCATAATTATATCTTTCCCGTCGCGTCGTCTGATTGTGCTCGTAGATACGCGGAGAGCTCGCGTTACAATTGCCGGGATTCACGCATAAACAGCGGCGACCGGATATTACCGTGGCATTGTTATTTGAAAATTCATACGGTCAGAAGCCGCGGCGATTAACGATTTCGCTACGTTGCACCGGCCCGACAAATTGTACGTCGAACTAGGCGAATGTTTACGGCCAGGTCCACTTATAACAGTAATTCCGTACCGGCGTTCGATTCGTGCGATCTATACTTTCCATGTGTCGCGTGTTACCTGTTGTATATACATATATGTGTACAAGAGTGTTATGTACGCTGGCCGAGTCACGCAATTCGAAGGTGGTCAAGATGAGGGTGAAAGGAACGGATCGAATTGCGTGGATCAAATGCATTTTAGTTGTGGGAGCTAATACATTGAATGGGCCGACGAAATTTCTTGGCATTTGTTTATCGGGGCTGTGGATATTCGTCCGAACGTTCGTTGTGTGACTTCGTAACAGGGACGAGAATTAGCGATCGAATGTAAATGTGCTTCCTTGATAGCGTTTCTTGTAAATCGTTTTAAAAATGTGTTAATGGATAATAGCTGTAAAGTGGTCTGGAGTAAGTGACACGCAGTTCTGGATATGTAGCTCATTTTAAAGCTAGATATCAGGAACGAAGGAAATATGTACTACTTCCGGGCTAATTTGAAACACTCAAGTTTCAAATTTGTGTACAACTTGCGAATGATAAATGTGTTAAAATGTTCCTTGAGTTTAGAGCACGCCGTGCAATTTAGAATCGAAGTCCCATTAGAAATACGCTTCACTATACGAAGAAAATTGACTGCACCTTTTTTAGAACTGGGTTAATTTAACCCAACGACACGGGACCAGGGCGCAATGTCTGTCCTTTACAACTACATTGGACCTGAATGTATTTTCATCTGTTTAAATATGCATATTGGATCTCTGCTCTAACTGTGTCAAATTGCACCTCTGTTATAAGTGAATTTATGCAAAAAAAGAATGTAAATGTAAATGCAAAGTTCAACAGACTCTACCAGTTCGTGATATATTTTCGTTCCAACGTAATTCGAACACGTCAAATTCCTTGCTCATTTTTACCTAATAAAAAGAGACGGCATCAAACAAAAAATTCTTTTATTCGCAGGGGTAAAGACTATGACGAGTCTCAAGTTTCTCTCAAAGTAATGTGTTAATATTTCTCTAAAACTAATTCCCGTCCAGTTCGCTACGCGTTTGAAAACGAGACACGACGACACATGAAAATCCAGCTCACGCAAAGAAATTCTGCTTGACCGGCAATGCATTATTGCGTGCCGTATTGACACGCGTGGCTCGCAGAGTCGCGGCCACTGTGGTTTCTGGAAAATTGACTTCCACGTGAAACGTATTTGCACACGCAAACGCGCGCCTCCGGACGACCTACATACGCGCATACGTGTACAGGAGCCACGATGTCCAAGAAGTCGGGTCACAGTTGCACCCGAGGCAACGGGCACGACCCGACCGCTGCAAATCGTTCGAGGTGTCTCGATTGTTCCGAGCCTCTCCGTTATCCTTTGTCGACAGGCCGCGATTGCCGCTTTTCAACCGAAGGAAACCCTTTGATCGCGACACTTTCTGATCTAACCGGCGCGAAAATTGAGACGCCCCGCCACCGGAAGATAGACCACAGACAACGATTGGCAATGAGAGAAATACCTGAATGTTGGTTTACATGGATAATAATTATATTTATAAGCCATATGATTTATTTATAGATAATCCATATATTCTAAATTTAAAAATAATTACATTGATACATTTAATTATTATATATTTTTAAATAATTATATATTAATATCTTAAGAATTTTATTAAGGAGGGGGGTGATAATTCGATAAGCGGCAAACAAATATATCATAACGTCTGAATTAGCTTTGAAAAACTTAGCGTAAATTGTAACGTAAAATCTGAGACTATTTATTATTATACAGTAGCTCTTTTTTAGTATCCAATATTTAATGGTAAAAACAGAAGGGTTAATTATAAATAGAATTGATTGCATCCCTACATCCAGCTGTGTTTTAATATCTGTTTTATTATATTTTTCAGTACATCCTCTGTTCCGAATACTTGATTAACCCGTGGATGGTTCGGTTGCTCGCGCTTTTCTAGTGCCACTTTGAGCTTCTTTTCTCTCCCAGTTACAGTCCCCCGCAGCGCGACAGCCGAAAGGAAGAGAAATTTATCATAAAGGATTCGAGTCGGGATAAAGGGTAGACACCGCGTAACGCCCCTCAGACAGTTTCGTAGAAATAGTTTCCGCTTAGCGATATATAGCGTCACTAAGTGGCGACAAACGTGTGCAGAATCCGTGGAAACAAAAATGTGATCTGCCTATGTGATATATAAGTGCTATTTGCAAAACAGTGATGGTACTTTCGTTACACGCGAGGAGATAGA
Organism: Nomada fabriciana; assembly: GCA_907165295.1. Lineage (NCBI taxonomy): Eukaryota > Metazoa > Arthropoda > Insecta > Hymenoptera > Apidae > Nomada > Nomada fabriciana. The sequence continues at coordinate 3,395,514 of OU015692.1, read as the reverse complement.
GCCTCGTATATAGAGGGCGATGGAAATTCCGCGGATTTGCGGAAAATTTCTCCGCACAGATGACGTTAACCCTTTAAGAAAGCGACATTACTATTTAAAGTTAAAGTTGTTTCGAACATAGTTTATGTAGAGAGTAGAGTAAAGTACCTACTCGATTGGGTTAATTTATATTAGAAGAACGAACAGAATATGTTTAATGCTAATACCGTTAATTATCTTACTGGTTTGCGATTAATCCTAAATAATCTATCGACTGGTGCCGGTGCAATCTTGATAAATATAAACACAAAGCTAACGTAGAAGATCTCTGTAACAGGGGTAAACCTCTGTCACAACGTCGGTTAATCTTTGTTCATTGGGGGTTAAGTCAATCCTACTAACCTACCCCGAATTTGCATAAGTCGAGCTCTATAAACAGGCATCGTTTAGATAGTCTCAAACGTCTTCGCTACTGCGATGTAATTCTGTGAGTCTAATCACGAAAATAGCAAGATATTTATCTTATCACTTCTGCACATATTCAAAGCACGATCCCTTTAAATGAATTATCGCGGTTTCAGAGGTACACAAAGACAGACAGCGAACACTTTAATTCCAATAGCATCGGTAACGAAAAATAATTAGTGTCTGAACTATATCTTTATTCGAAATAGCAACTATAACAAGCTTTCGTCACGTTAAAGGGGAGCCCCTCTGTCTTCCGTGCGGGGAACATAAAAATCCAAGCGCGAAATTCAATTCCCACTCGCCGGAACGTATCATAAACGTCGGCCGAAAAATTGCACGAAAGGGTGGAGTTAACCCTGAAGGTAGGGCGAGCCCGTTGACTACGCCGCCGACAAGGAAAACCAACCGAGGATCCAACGAGAGAGTTTCCCGATCGACAGGCGCGGAAGACGTAATGAAGTGTTCGACAAAAATTGAATTAACGCCGTAAAACCCCGGCTTTACGGCGCGAACGGGACGACCATCGATGTTTCTTCGTTCGAGGGGGCGATAGATCGATGCTGCGGCCGCGTAAACGATCGTTAACGAGCAGTTCGAAATCACGGGACGCGACCCGCCTACGAATCGAGGGGTTGTCGCCGAACTTCCCCACGGATCCGTGGATCAGACAGATTTCGGTTTACCTCGGACTTACGTGCGGTATAATTGCCCGTTCGTTTGCCCATTGCGCACAGCCGGGCGTGCTCACCTATTCACGGGGAAATTAGACGTATTTCTACCGTTCCACGGAGGCGTCCTTCTTTGGATCCAGGCTGAATCAGCCGTGATCGCAGCGGTCGACAGGAAATCCCAGCTGCTTTGAGAACGGTTCTACGCTGCTCGGCTATATAGTTTCTACCAATGGACGGCATTGTGTGTTTTACTTTGATAAGACGAGCCGTAGCACTGCACAGGTTTTACAGTTTACCCATTTACGTTCACGCTTGCGCCGAAGATATAGTTTGTCTGACTGGGCGTACTCTTCTTTTCTTCTTCCGGAAGCATTGCAGAGGAAAAATTTCATGCAGTTCTGCCATTCTTCTAGACTACCACATAAGACGGATTCATTTGTTAAATGGAAAAGGTTGAACGATTGAAAGATTGATACTTTAGACCATTGAACAATTTCCTTGCTCGCGTGTGACGGCATTTTTTGAAGGGAAGAATTCTGCTGGTTAGAATATGTAAATAGGAATGCACTGCTGCTGGATGAACGAATCAGAGGAAGGTATAACCTGTACGAATCACAAGTAATGCGAAGAAATTTACTTCCCAACAATATGTTAAATATTCGATAATTGATAACGAACAGTAAATAATCTAATAATAAGGTCGATATATTCGTGTACTGGCGCAACGTAATAATATCATGGTATATCGTTCTGCAAACGATATGAAATATTGAGGTCTCGTTGGGAATGGTGATTGACGTTGAATATTGCGTAGAGCAGTCTATTAAATCGAACTCAAATTGATACACAGCCGAGCAATCGACATTACAGGTTTCTAGAAACGTAGCCGTGCATTATGTACATTCCGCTGTATTAGTTAAATCAGGGACGATTTCGTACAGAAAACGCATTCGTGTCGAATAACAGGAATACGGGATTACCGTACGTATACGTGGTGTCCCAGATTGATATGATTAAACCATGTCAATGCGTTGTGTGAGTAGAAATAACAATCGCAATGTTCTACCTCGTAGAACGAGACTTCGGATTGCAAAGCGACAAACGATCTTTCCTACTTTCCCTGGAAATACAATTTTGTGTGGACCTCTTAAAATATTAACAAATAAATTAGCAACAAGGGACGTCGGATACCAGCACACGTACGCGCCGACAAGCCAAAGTGAACAATCCTTCTCAACGCATAATATCCGTCTGCAATGTCACAGGTAAGGCCAATTAAAGTACTGAAAGCTAGTCACATGTCCACGAGCGAATCGAATACGTAATCACATATTATATTACTTCCGCTGTTTACAATCTGTGAAAACGTATCTAATCAATTCCGCAGAACTATTCTGCACCAGCAAAAGAAAAAAGAACAAAGGTACAAAATACGTAAACGAACATATAATATACGCCGAATCGTTGGAAAAGTTTCTCTCCTGCAAAAGCATTCTCCTTTGCAACTCTTATCACGCGTTCGATCCTCTGCCGCGTTCATACAACGCCGTTCGACAAAGAAAAGAATCAAAAATCGCTTTTGAGCCTAAAATTGGCCAGGTAATTCGTTGCAAGGTTTCCCGTTGCGCAAGACCTGCTGTCGAGCAATCAGTTCGCGAAAATGCTCATCTCGTTCGCGACTCCGCGCATCGTACAGGGGGACGCGAAAATTAATTTGACCAAATACAGGTGGTCAAACGACGGACGGGGGTTCCGCAAGAGGTGAAATACGCTGGCTTCCGCTCTGCGGCGAGAATTCGTGAATTTGCTCGCCCGCGTCTGATTTCCAGCCGAGCGTTCCCGCCGCGCTGAGATTTAATTGTAAAACACGGCTCATTAGGAGTGACATTAACCGCGATAACCGGCCGATGTTAATTATACGACCTCCGACCCCGGAATTTTATTCCGCGAATTGTATATGATAATTTCGTTGCGTTGGATTCCTCGTCGCGCCGTCGTCTGCCGCGTGTGCTCGGGTAACTTACAATTCGCGAAATAATTAGAATTCTGCGTTTGCCGAACGGATAATAATAATTGGAGCGTGGCCGTTGGCCATTATCGACGACCCAGACGAACGACCGGCCAAATACGCCTTCGACAAAACGCGGCCGAATGAATTTTCGAAGCTGCGCGTATCACTGTGAGCGCAGCGAATTAATTGAATCACCTGCGTTGTCGCGGCGAGATTTTGCCATTGGGAGAAATAATTGGGAAACGAAGGTACGTTTTTTTTTTTTGGGCGGGGAGATTTTTCCATCGACGACTGCACCGGCCCGATCGAATGGAAACGATGATGAGGGTAATGCGGCGTTAAAAGTGTGCGATTGTTTACGGGGAAACGATACATTTTTATTTGGTCGTACGTATGTACGTTATTGGCCATTTCGTTAGCGATAATTTGTTTCTGCTTCGTTAGCTGGATTATTTGTACACTGTTCCTCGTCGGTGGCTTGATAAAACGTGTGGCTGGTTTGCGGCATCGTGTTGTAATTTTTGCACATTTTTGTTCCTTTCCGAAATATTGTTACTACCATTTCCCTGTCGGGTGTTGTATTTTCATTTGGATTAGGTCTCTGCTATGTAATCAATTAAGCCGTTCTAACGATGGACCGATTATATCCCCTTTCGAGTGATTATTATCAATAGGTCGTTAATTCAACTTTTCTTCTTTCCATCGACCCAACCCAATAATCATCCACACAACCGATCCAAGTTCAACACCTCTAAATTCACAGGAACATAAAATATGAAACGTGAAAAACATAGAAAAACCGCCCGAAACAACTTTCAATCTCCACGATCTACCTTTCTTTATTCCTGGATTCCATCCAGCAGTGCCCCGTTATGCTAAGAATCGCTGCAAAAGGGCTTTCCATACGGGACGTCGAATAGTCGAGGCGTTCGTGTGTTGTAAATGAAATCCAGGGTCAATTAAGTCGAGGGATCGTCGCATCTCGTAACCCAGTCAAACCGGTACCGAGTAGAACGAAAGAAACGGACACCTATCTTGCACTCTTGAACGTAGACTGGGCACGCGTGTACACGGGACGCGATTCTAAAAGGGAAACCCTGCGTGTTTCGCTGAATTTCTCTCCGCCAAGTTTTTAGACGTCAGAGCAGCGAGCTGCTGCACGGCTACACAGACCAAAAGGGAACAGAAGCCGGGGCTCGCGAGAGGAAACGCCTTGGCCTTCTCATTCCGAGTATTCTGTGGGAAACATTGTGTCTCTCCGCGAGCATCGTGTACAGACACCGGCGACCCGAACGTCGAGTACCTGGCCCGCATTGAAATCGAAGTTGCACGAACTCGGCCAACGGCGAATTTTCCCCGGCTATGCTGGAAACTTGGACGTCCGTGCTTTTATTGTTTGCTTTTCAGACAGATCGAAACAGTTAGCCTTGCTGTAAATAAATTGCGGCTCGAAGCCATACAATTGTCGCGCTTATGTCTGACAGCTTCCTATTCTACTCATTCCTTTTTCGTTCTCTTCTTCGTGCCACGGCAGCCCGACACATCTGCGTAAAGATTAGCCGATATGGTGCATTTGCAGGGAATAGAAGCGAAATGAAATGTACAGTTTATTCGCGAATTTCAGTTCAGTGTTTTAAACTTTCTGTTAAATCGACCCAATTCCTTTGTGGAAGTTCGCTCGAACGAGTGCCGATGCAATTGACAAATCGAGTAAAATAAAAAGGATTACAGACAGCATATATTCCGTGTGCATACGAGGTACTAGAATATCACCGCGAATAAATGTCATTTACCACAATAATTACTTATAAATCTGCACGCGTGTGCCCGTGTGCGCAGTGTTATCACCTGGGGCAGCACAATCCACACTCATCGACGCGCTATTATTCAAAGGCGGTATGTTTCGAAAAGAAACAGCAATTTGCATTGGAAGTGCGAAGCACAGTCGATGCTGTATTTCCAACGTCTATAAATCCACAATACTTCCCCACCCAAAGCGTCGTATCGTTGGAACAGCATTCACCGATAATCTCACCGAGCAAAATACATACACGCCTGTGGAACTCTCAAGTGAAAAGTTTTCATTCCATTCCCCCGTCAGAAATTACAGGAATCTTCTTGCTCGAATCACGTCGGCATACCCCGAAAAGGGGCTCGTTCCCCCGGGTCGAGATAGGAACAGGAAAAAAATTTAATTGGACTGAAAACTTAGAGTCCCGCCCTTTCCGAGTCGTTCGATCGCTCGCTTCGACCGTGAACCACGATATAACGTTATCTTTCATCTGCACGTAGATGCAGAAAGAAAGGAGTGGAACACTGGATTCGATATTCCCGAATGAAAAATCTCAGCCCCTTATTAGCCTCATCGCTCACGGCCGATTTCGTTTCAACGTTTATTCCCATTCTTCTTACGGGAAAGCTCGAACGAGGAAGTTTTTTTTAACAAGCTGCAGCAAAAAGACACCTGAGAGTCTGACGACACGCGTATATATTGGTTTCTTGGCATGCGCAGTTGTCGAGCTCTGTAAGACATTTAATTATGTACGTATTGTCGGAATACGAAGATATCGCAGGAAATTCATTTCAGTACAGGCAGATATAAATTCTTTTCATTGTGTGCTTTTTATTTATTTTTCATGTTATTTTTGAAGACAATGGCTTCGTATTGACCTCATCTTGCAAAGGATTCTAAATTTTCAACTCCGGACGTGTTGTATGCTTTGGTACGAAATGATTCGATGAAGTTTCACGAGTGAAATCATCCAATTTCCACGCAATCCGACATATTATAAGTAGAAAATAATCCCGAATCTAATTGCGATTAATATCTAACAGCGTAACATAAATATTAATCGTGCTTCGCGAGATGAATGAAATGTTCTTCCAACTTTTCCGCATTGGTTCACTCGCATAGCAGTGAATTGGCGCGTGAAATTAAATAATGCCGTAATAAATTTCGGCGATTGCATAGAAATCGGTGGGGTCGGTTTCGCGCCCTCGGCCGCAGAGCGTTAACGGAAGTGGGTTAAAATCGCGCGGCCCGTTTGGCGAACGACTGACCGATGAAACGATCAGTGAAATTCCGGTGAAGGTTAGCATTCCCGCAGCGGTCGATTTGCGGCAGACTTGTTTACTTGTTTACGCGACGATTCAATGGCGTGAATTCAATTTGCCCGGCGGGAACGTTGAAAGAAGGGGACGCGATGGAATCTGGCAATGAGATCCGTGTCGTGACGCAACAAACGTTCTTATCTGCGCCGGGAGAGGTGCACCCTATGCTGCTGAATTCAGATTGGATGGGTCTGGGAAGATTCAAATTAGCGAATGCGCGTGGCGCTTTAATAAAACAAATAACGTAGGAAGGCCGAAATTGCAGGCAAAATAACAAATACAAATTCGTAAAAATTGTATCTGACCGCCGCGATTGCACTATCGCCCCTCGTTATTTGAGAAAAAAGATTTGCACCTTCGGAACGGATAGAGCGCGTAAAAGGACCGTACACATTGTATTACATACGGTACTGGAAATTGCAACTTGTAGCGCTTACAACGCGGCTAGCTTGCGTAAATAGCACTTACCTGGAGTAAGTACTGTACTGTTACGGTGTAAGCCGATATTTGCTTTTCCCCGTGCAAGTTCCGTCGGCCACTTGTGAAAATTGTAGGGGAGGGAAACAAAATGCATCGACCGCCCGGATTGCTGAACCGGAATTCGTTTGCCAGACTGCTTTAACCGTTTCAACTGCACATATCTAGGCCATTGACGAATCCTTTCTTTATAAGCTTCATATTCGAAAACGACGACGACGCTCGCGTGCCTCGGTCGAATCGAGAGCTGATCACCAAAAATATCGTCGATGTGTTGGAAAATATTGACAAACTGTCCTTTACCTCCTGCCACTGTGGCAAGCGACGATAAGAAACCGAATATTCGGCCCGACGATTGATTAAACTGCGCATTCGTCGTAAAATTCCCCGCTTATATATCGTTCCAATTAAATCAGAATTCAAGGCAGTACAACTTCTATCGATCACAAGAATCAGAAACTCGTTTGGCACGCTTCTTGTGATAACCGAATTCACTTCGGAGGAAATTCTTTAATCACAATTCACCGAGAACTTGAATACCTGCCGTCGTTCGCGATTCCCTTCAATCCCAAGCGCTTTTTACATTGAATTATGAATACAGGCTTCGCGACACGAGTGGCGTACCAGAATTGCGAGGTAAGAGGAACGTTTTGTCGATAAAACCACGATAATATAGAGTTTCTCGGTAATCGTGGAAAGTCAGGTGAACACGCAGCATGTACAGGCGTTACCGCGGCGTGCACAACTATGTATTCATCGAATTGTCGACTGTGCCCCGTGAACAACCGATTACAGTACGATCAACCACACTGTTCGACTCAACTAAATTGCCCAGGCGATCATATCGCTCGGCTATCAATCAAAGCTACTGGCCGTTTCGCGTTATTTACGGTTTTATACATTCCCAAGCCGTGTCTAAGAATATCCATTGTCCACTGGTTACGAGCTGATAGTCGTACTGCATTATTCATTTAGGACAGTGAATTTTAAGGCACACTGCAACGATACCCATCAATATTAATAACATTTAGCCTTCTGGCAGATTTAACAAAAGTCTTGAAGAACTATTTGGTCTGATTTTTGTAGCATTTATATCATAAATTGCAGACCTGATGAGTTCGTGGAAAATTCTCCCTTGACCCTCTGCCATTATACTTTATTCTTCTAATTACCTTAAGCATGACACACGGTTGGTTCGCATAAAACATTTTTCCTTGCAGCACAAGTAGATCTCGCCAGGCAGAAATGGAGCAACAAAATTCTGTTCGAAACTTTCGCAGAAACTGTAAAAGAATGCCACACTTTTCTGCCTCTGAAACATGGCAACCACCTTGCTCGCCTCGCATATATGTAGATATATCGATTCCGTATCGCCGAGAGTATTCTTCTACTGACCGATCTGTGTGCACAATAAAATATGATCCACAACAAAAGCTTGAACGACCAGGCTCACTGGCGGATCGATTTCGTTGCACGGATGCGTGCGAAATACGCATACATACATATAGTACATACCGCGTGGCGAGCAGTAAATAGTTCATATCGAGCTGCCTCACAATATTGAAAGTTATTTTCCATGCCTTCGCGCCGCAACGAATTTTATTTCTCCCCCGGGTTTTCGTATGGAAAGCTCGCCGACGCGAAATTTCATGGAACAAAAGGACCGAAACACGCTCGAGCTTAATCGAAGTACGGAAAGGAAGTTCTGCGTCCGGCCGCAGGACAATTTAATTATTGCATTTTTCAGTGTAAGCCGCAATAGAGTTTCGGTAAATATTTGAATACGTTTGTAGAGGGTTGCGTGTGATGTCGACGCGCGCAAAAACTGCACTCGATGCACGATAAAGAGATTCCACCACTTTGCCTTTATTTAGGTGCAGTGTTTGAAACACGGAGTGCGCTAAGCTAAAGTATGGAAAATATTCATTGGACAACGAGGCGATTAATCGGCAGCAACATTCATCTTACCAAAATGTATGCACATTAGAGAATAAATTATTCACGTAAACGTTTGGTAGTTCGACGACGTTCTTTGTCTCTTTCAACCCTAAAATATCTGAACCCTGAGTTTGCGCGATAGATAGGATCTTCTTCGTTTAACAAAAGTGTAGATTATTATTATTATTTATGTGCACGCTAAATAAATCACTGGACTATTGATATGCTGCTACACTGCAACAGCAATTTGCTTATAGCTTTTTAAAAAAAAATCTAAACTATCGGTGAAACTATCGGCGAATTTAAGCAATCTGAATGTAACCAATACTACCATATTTCTAGTGTACACCAATAAATAAGCAATGCATAAATCAATGCAACACACAATGCAATGCAATGACTAAATGTTCTTCATCGTACAAGTGCAACGACTCTCAAAACTTCAACGGTTAATTTTCGCCGTCGTTCGCCCATGAATTGTTGTTAATTAATGAAAAAACCCCATTGCGCAAAGAACAGTCTACGGTCCATTGAAATTGAAACGTTTGGGGGGGGGGGGGGGCTAATCGGGCCATTAAAATTCGATCGTTTATTTAGTTTCGAAGGTGTATGTAGCTCGGCCCAACTGCACGATCGAAGGAAGATACATTGAGATGTCGTGAATGATGAACGATAAAGCTTTTAACGTCGGAGCAGTTCCCTTCTCTGTCGAAAATAGGAAACGGATCGCCTCTTTGCCAATCTTATCCCCATGGATTATCCGTTGCTCATATCCGCTGAAAGCACTTCTATGTTAATAAACGTTCGCGACGTATCGATACGGCTGCTCGAAGCCAGGTGCTCGATACCTGCCGATACAGCTACGTGGGTATGCGCGAGAAAACTTATTTACCTGCGTCGGTCGGACGCGAGTTTTCCATTCAGCTATTACGCGCCCTTTCAGCCAGCTTTGTTAGCGACTATATTGTAGCCGTAATTAATAGCGAGGCTGTGTTGCTTCATCATACGACACCATTACGTAGGCAAAATTATGCTTCGAGTAATTACAGGCATCGTACACGTCAGGAAAGGAAAACTGAAACAATGATACCAATTAACTTAATACTAGATTTAAGGGCGTTGCTTGTATGCACGTCGATACGACAGGTATCGGTGAGAATGCGTGTTTTTTTTATTCAAAAGGTTAGCACACTTCATTTAGAAACGTAATAATAGACGGTAATAATATACCTTCATTAATTGTCTGCTTTCGAGGTTTGCAATTGGTGAAATTGGAAAGTTTCCGTGAATCTAACGTTGAGTTCCCACTGTATCCTATTTTTCAAGTTTCACATTACATTTCCTTGAACTTTTGTAGCACCCTTTACATCAAGATTTGGGTATAAAAGAATTTCGTCGCACTCGGGAGCGTGGGCATAATTTATACCGTGCAAATTCAGCACACAAGTAAATTAAAATATCCAATATCTTGTATGTGCACGGGAACAAAGCTACACAATTTAGTACGCCCATCAACATTTTTCAATCGCAACGTGGACGAAACTTTTAACAGAAACGGCCGCCAAAACATAAAACAGGAACTCGGTGTCGTTCGAAAAATTAATGGCGAGCATCGCGCAGACGTACACATGTAGGCGAGCAAAGAAACACAAAAATAATGACACGTCCGTGCAAAAACCTTTGGTCGGCCTCTTTTTTGTTCCGGAAAGCGCCAGCTCTAGAAAACACTTTAATTCTATACTCCTGCCCCTATGCTCGTTATTTATCGCCCTCGATCGACATCTCTCCTCGATGAATAACACCTCCGCCTGCTTCTGCGCGGCTGCCACAGCGAAGAATTTCCACAATTGCGAGTAAATTTCCACAGGAGCACAGGGGTCAAGACCCGTGGACGGAATAAGGGGACTAGAAGGGTCGTGTAAGCGCAGCCACGTCGAAAGGGTAGAAGACTAGCGCGTTCGTAATAAAAGCAAACGTCGGTGGACGGTTTGCCAGATTGCAGCCTACCACGGTAATTCCTTCGTTATTATTGGTGAAGCACGACTTGGAGGCGAATACGTCTGCCGAACGACGGGGTCGCTTTATTTTACCACGTTGAACCACGCACGCCACGAGTCCAATGATAATTAATGCACCGTTGTTGACGCTGCCAGGACAAATGAATAAAACGTAGTGGCACGTAACAACGCTTCCGTGAACAAGCATAGTAACAACGTGAATGTTCCCATTGTTCGCAATCTGTTCTTCAGCGTCGAGTCTCCTTCCGTCCTGCCCGTTCGTTTCGTTTTTAAAGAACTGCGCCTCAACGACGTACTCGCCAAACGTACGCCCGTTAAACATTATTTCCTTCCATCGTCCTGGATTGTCCGTGACTGCACCTCTCGAAACTGCAATTACTGTAACGACCAATGAACGCGGCAGGCATAAACGTCGATCGTTACGCGGGATTTTTCTCGCCTTTTTGTCACCGCGAAATAAATTCCCCTTTAATTGACGCAATTAAAATAATTTCGCTCACGGTTATTGCCTGGTTGGGCGGTGAGGAAGAAAAAAAAATACCACCCTTTGCTCCGGCTGACCGCTGGCGCTCGTCCCGGAGCAGATAATAAAAGGCGCAGGCGGATTTAATTTAGTGGAACGGTGGCTAGGACGCACCCGTCTCGGATGCGCATTAATTGTAAGCCACCCTGAATCCTTCGACTTTCAACGTGCGGGATTTCGGTGAGTTACGAAACGGCGAAATCCTCAAAGCTTGAACGAGATTTGGCCGACGTCGAACTGAGAGCTAAATGGAAGCCTCGATCGTGCGGATCTTCATGAAAATTTCGTTCCTCGCGGTACGCGATCGTGTTCACGAAATCGTCTTCTCTAAATCCGTACTGTTACTCGGAGTAGTTTTACATTTTACGCAACACGTATTGGCAATGTTCTCTCGTGTTAGATGTTCCCTCTTTAAATCAGGAAAAATGTTTAACCACCATTGCTATCGTTTATAACAGACGTCCACGTCGTAACAATTTTTTTATTTGCCAATAACACTTGTCCCATTGGCAGTGAATTATTTTTTTTCGAGACGTATTTTGTTTATTAATATGTCGGTGCAAAACGTTATATTGTTTAATATATACAATCGGAAAGAAAACAAGGGGAACACAACGAATACCACTGTTACTCGAATTGTATTTCATTTATTACTCCATTGGACAATCTCGACTTGAGATTCATTTTCTTTAGAAAGAAGAAGGGTTACATTAACATAGCTCTGAAGGATTAATATAAGCTATTTTCCAAGCAAATTATAATGTCAACAACAAAAAAATACTCTTTAATGCATTATCAAATTCAACATTAAATAAATATTAAGATCACCTGCCCAATATTAAGATGAAGAAAATGGTTGCTTCATTCCCGACATAGGAACCAGCGAATGACTGTCGTACAAATGATTACGGGGTTGTATCGTTGCACATCGATGCAAAAAGCAATTATCAACGCAGTCAATTGCAGGGAACGTTGTAACTCGACCGGGGCAGCGTTTCCCAATCAGGGCTAACACGCCAGGAAGAGGTCAGCTATGTCAGTTGCTTGTAAACACGTTGTTTAGCTAGCCACATACTCGCGTACCAGCAGATTCTCATCGGGGTGTGAACGCGTTTGCCGTGGAAAATAGGCGACGCAGAAACTCACGCACCGATATAAAAGGGCTCGCCCACATGGTAAACATTCCACGGGGCTGACGGCTGTAACCCTCTTTAGCGGAATCCTTTGACATCGTGTAACGGTGGATGAAATATCTGCGTACGTTTCGAACCACCTAATTCAGTTTCCAAAAAAAAATTCTTTTCATTTCACGGTAAAACAATCCCATATGGATTTCGTTGATCGGAATTAGAGGAAAGCGCCAATCGAATTTGGAGTTGATTTTGGAGTTGAGTTCGTTTCGCTGCAGCGTACGTATTAAATAATATTAAATTTTGTCAGGTTGAAACGTTTCTACTCTCTTGTCCCAAGGGATTCTCTGTTTCCCTTATTACTGTATACAAATGATAAACCATAACGTCGCAAATCAAATCTAGGACGCAACAGTAATGATACTGCAATTTTCTGTCTTCGAGGGCATTGAAGTTTTTGTAATGTGAAAAAACTGGATGGAAAATCTATTAAAACAACATCTGTACGTTAATCATGCATTGAGTCCTGCGAATGTTGAATGTTTGATAGCCTTCCAGTAATTCGAAATTAATATCACGGGTGTTCACTTCAATGTATTTAAACACGAAAATACTTATCAACCTTTCGTTAAATATCATCTATTCCTTCGATATATATATCGTCCCCGAAATGTTTCGGGTTTCCAATCTTCTGGCCTCTAGGGTACATAATCTACCCATAATCATAATGAAATTGGCGCACTCCATTCTAGTAATTGAGAACTATGCTTTGCTGCATACATTCGACATTTTCAAGCAATTCTAGGTCCATTTAATCCTCTTACCCCTGCACTTCGTCATTCCGTAAAATGTTTCGCTGCTCCAAGCCAAAATATAATTCAGCGGTGTCCCTCAAAAGGATTATACATCGGACATAATTGTATCAACAGGAAACCTGTAGCTTTTTCTTCCCCAGAAAAACTGCCCAAAGCGTTCCGTAAAAGTTCCTATGAGAAGTTATCCGCAGTTATTCATAGCTCGAAAAAGTGGCAGCAATAACGTCACATATTTTGTCATTGATGATATATACAGTCCAGCCAGAATGGCTGGATGCCAAGTGGGTGGTGTTAGTGGGATTCGTGGCTTCAGCTCGACGCCAAATACATTGTCCCGCAAAAAACCGTTGATTTATTATGACCGCTGAATCCAGGATCCACGATTTTGTCCCGGCACAATCGGCATCGGCCCGATAATTCGCCGGCCTCCCGGCGCTACTAATATATTCCCTCTATGGGAAGCAATCGTACCCAGCTATTAACTTCAATGAAGATTTTCGAACCCCTGGCTAATCCGCCCTTCGAATAATTAGGGCCACGCGAGCGGGAAGCAGTGTAAAAGTTTCGGAGAATCGTTCCCCTAAAGATTATCCGTGTTCCTGTAAATCGTAAGTACGAAAATAAAATTACAGCAGTTGCCTGTTATTACCTTCGTGGATGAAAAATCACCTTTCGTCTGGTTTTCGAACTGCTCTGCCTTATAGTGTTTCGAATTGTACGTCTGTGGTGTAGCGCGGTTTGGATCAAACAATCAATTCGGTTATCGCTAATATATGACAGTAACTACTTAACGCTTCTGAAATTATACTTTCAGTATTCCTTACTATATGAATCCCCATACTTCGAACGGCTTCTTCCATCAAGTCCTGTGAACCGTACTTGAATAATCTACGTCGCGACAACTAAACCGAGCATCGAAGGATTTCAGAACAGCGGGATCAAACGGGATGGTGTTTAACGTAATCCCCAGAGAAACTCGAATCAAAGAATCAAACACGATCATTCTGTAAGGCGATCCCTAACTTCTCGCTGGATCCTTCCAGCCATTTGCATAATGGAGGCAACCAGGCTGATCCATTAAAGACAAAGTTTGGCATGATCGATCGGTTGTCTGTTCGAGTATGAAATAACCAGGATCCACTCCTCAAGATTCAACCGAGTGTCCCTATTCTGCTGCTTTCTCGTGTCATTCCATGCCGTCGTTCACCGCCGATATTACCATCAAACGAGTCGCAGGTATTCAAGGCTGCCCTCTTCATCGATATACAGAAATATCGCTGCATGATTTATGATCGGGCCAGTACACGCAAAAGTGCTGCCCACCATTGATCTATCCCGAGTTTTGAGGCACGATAGCCTCCGCGTGTACGTACTTGAGAATCTGGCATCCGTTATGCCATTCACCGGCTTCCACTATCCTTTCCCTCTTACGTTAGATATACCGTGACACGAAGGATCAGTTTACCAATAACGTCTTCCTTTTTTTATTACTGCCTGCTCATCGTTCGTCGAATAAATCATCGATCGTTATTGAATTACAATCGACGAGGGTAGGGTTAAAGGATTTGCCTACACGTCATTCGTTTGCGAACGCCGGAAGTCGGGAGATTTGTGGAAATTGAGACTTGTGTTTCAATAATAGTAACTGTTAATCGGACGTGGAATACTTGTCTGAAGTATTGTTAAATGTCACGGTATTTGAAATATTCAGGAGGCAAATTGATAAGGAAAATAGTAAGCGTGCAGGCGTGGTATTCCTAAAGTGAAATGTTATCGGCATAATATTTCTTTTGAATACAAAATGCCCACGTATATTTGTAACGCGAATATCGTGTTATTTCAGTTTCGATTATCGGCCGTTACTCTACTGCCACTCTTATCATCACACGAAGAACAAACTAAACATTGTGGTTGCAGGAGAACCATTGCCCTCCTAGTAAGAAAATATTTTAACTGAATGTATCATAAAATACATTTTTAAAACATTCCCAACTTTTCTTCTGATGACCCATAAATTTCGATCCGGCAGTATCAAAAAAGTTGCCACAGTATTGCAGTGCTTTACACCATGAACATCAATTATGCCACAAAAATGAAGGGGAGGCCAGAAATGATATTTTCGATCGATCATGCCACTACATATAACGCTAATTGTAAAATTGAATAAAAGTTTCTATCGTGGTCCATCAAACCTATTTTATCTTTGGTACATCTGTACAATTTGTACATCTGTACTTGTATCCCAGTTTCATAAATTACAGTAAGGCACAAATCGGTCCTTTATCTTTTTGGTAATTCTCAAATATCATTACCACTCCCGTTACAACGAAACGCTATCGCGAAAACGTTTTCATTGCGAGAGAATATTAATTATCGTGATTCGTGCTCGTGTCCCTATAAATTACAACGACATTACTCTATATCAATGGTTTCCGAACGAGTGAACGGGCTCCTTGAGGAGAACCGGGACATTCCAGAAGGATCGCGGCACATAAATCTTCTCCTGCTCTGGATCCATGAATTTTCTATCAGCGTGGAAATTCTTCCGCTATTAGATCCTTTATTAGAGTCTTTGGGCGATGATAAAGAAAGAGCCCGGGGCGACCCGAGCGTTTTCCGTCGAAAGTCGAAAATAATACACGACGTCGCGAAGTTGCGGCAGGAAACTTGCCGCGTTCACGAGAACAAAATTTAATCGCTCCGAACTTCGTCGCCTGTGACTTTTCTTTGCACTCGTCGCGATCAATAAAATCTCATAAGGCTACTGAAACCTTGCCTCAACAAAATTCGAATCGATACAAAGTATTATTGGCTACAACTTAATAACAAATAATGACACATGCAAAGAAAAACTTTCAGCACACCCACGAGGCGTGGAATAAATCAAGCGCGTGCGGCATGAAAATTGAACTAAATCCACCAGTCTTTCAGCATCGTCCCATTATCATTTCCATACATTGTATAGGCGTAAACATAAAGGAAACAGAACCGCCTATTTCATTTTTCCCTATTTATCATCCCCGCCGCTGGGCGTATCCATATGCATGCACGCATTTACATATTCGCAACAACGACAACCTGCTACTGAAAACCCGCGCCAATCGAAAAGCATTGTGCCCGTCGTTGTTAAGTAAACACACGATTCGTGTATTAAAACGCGCAGACATCGTTCCATGCCTGGCCGTTTCTGCCGCGAACGAATGCACGAATTTCCCCCGAAAGCTCCTCCGTTATTTCTCCTCCTTCATCGACGTGATCGGCGAACCGTGCCATTATGTTATTTCGAATGGAAGCACGGATCGCTTCCGTCCGCGGGAGAGTGGAAGCACGGATTACGAGATTCGAAAAGCAGCGGCACGAGAGCATCGCCCAGCATCCACCCACGTTCGAGCAAAAGTGCAGGAACACTCGAACCTCGGCGAACGTTGAACTGCTTTACGCCCGCGATAAATATCTTTGCCATTCGTTACATTAACGCGGGGACCGCGAACGCATCATGGAGCGAACTTTCACGGCGTGCATCACCATTGTTGGAATTTCGTTCCCATTACTGGGCAGCAAAGTGGCCCGCGCAATTTCACGTTTTACGGCTCGCGTTATTCCGGACTGCTGTTCGTACGTTGCTGACACCCCCGCGTCTTTCCAAGTTATTGTAATACTACGTACTTTCAATACGACCACGAGTCGAGTACGAGTCTTGGACGTTTTAATTAATAATCGATAGTGTTGAACATTTCAGGAAACTTATTACCGTTTTGGTAGCGGGTAAAAAGTAGCTTTCGAACGTGTACTCCAACCTGTAACTCGATTTCAGGGCAGACCGACCTCTGCAAGTCGAAGTTTACCTGTGTAAATATAAATTTGTTTACACTTGCCTCTGATGAGTCTTCTGATAAAAATTGATACTCTTTTACTCAGAATTGGACATTGCATTAAATTTTCGTATGGGGAATATGATGTCTCGTTTAAAAAAATAGGTTCGCGTGAAACAAAAACATGCACGATGCACCTGATTCTTTGGGATCATAAAGAACTCTTGTGCTTAACAGTTTCTCTTACAGTGCACACCTGAATAATTATTCATGCAAGTTAAGTGGACCATCCTGTGTGCAATAATAACGAGAACACTTTCATGATTCTGAAAAGAGAACAAAGTACTCTTTAAAATAAAAACGTACTACTTTCGCGCAACCTCTATCAGAAGTAGAATCAACGATGGAAATGTAATAAATATAATTGCATTAAAATTCGTAGTATTGAGAAACAATTAAAGAAATGTATGTTCTACAGTAGAATAAGCTACAGTCAGCGTTCGATACGGGCAAAATATAAATACACTTTGTTTCACCGAAGCTTTTAAGAATCTCTCTGAAGTACTTCCAGCCTGTCGCCATTCATCGTCTCGTGGTACACGGAAAATTGTGTACCGTGTCCTCAACTTGGGGGGGGGGTCACCATTACTCCACGATGGTTTCATGCGCATACTTCATACGTGTTTGGTTCTGACATCGGTGACGTAGAGCAAGGAAACTTCACACCTTCGTAATGTGACTGGGTAAATCTTGTTCCGTTTGCGTACACGTATCAGAGGCGATGTGCGTACGTAATATGGCATTCGTAGCTCTCTTTGATCAGTCGACAGTGTACAAAGGGAAATATCGAGATACGTATGAAGTATGGGATCGAAGTGGAAACTTCGTTCGAACTGTTTTACTTGGGAAGGCGTATTTGCGTATCTTTGTACGATCGGAATATTGCGGCTGATACAACTTCGTATTCGTATACACATTTGTGGAATTCATGGGTTTTTCGTTCTATGCACACTCAGGATGAAATACATTCAGGTAGGTAGAATTGTGACTCGGTGTTTCTTTACCAATTTTATTATTTGGGAGAAATATTATTCACTCGCTGTAGTAGTCGCCACTATTTCTTTGAACTTTGCCCCACTTCTTTCTTCAGCTAAATATTCTAGTGCCATAGAAAAACAAAGAATCCAATACAAAAATATTGAAACAACTTGCAAGCTTACGATGATTTATACAGAGTCAGGCGAAAACGTGGACCGTCTAAAACGTACCCTTTTTTTTTTAATAATATGATAAATGTTATATACAAAATTTGCCTGGCTTGGTGAGAGGCGTAATGGGATATAAAAAATTGCCTGCATGAGTGGAGGCATACAGGAGATTTCAACATCTTTCCATATTATTAGAAATAACGAAAATACTTGCGGTGGTCGAACTATTTTCCCCGCCCTGCATGTACATGTAAGGTCGGCCTTCATTCCTGATGCAAGGAAAAATGGACGAAAATGGACAAATGAAATTGTGCACATTCTATAGACGTCCATCGAATTACGACAATCATTTCGCAAGTGTCACTTCTCTTAAAAAAAAATTAAACACGCGACATCTCGGTTCATTCAATACGTGGGGGAAAATTCTATCATTTCGTTCTGAAAAAAAAACAAATACGAAGCGGGGCGGTTAAAAGGGTGCCCCTAATTGCGCAAACAAATCCGTGACCCAAAGGGAAATTGACGATCCGGTTCGTGCACTGATATTTTCCACTTCCAGACTTGCGAGCATCGTTCCCGCTTTCCGCGGCAAAGTATCCCGCGTAAATTCCTTGCGAAAGAATGAAAGCTCTTCCGCCGGGCAGCCGCGACTCTTTTCAAACACGGAAGTCAAAATAACCCGGGAAATAAACTTCTCGCGGTTGTCGCGCCGTGTTATCCACCATTTTACGCTTTTCCAAGTATTTGTTGCCCGGCGAATAATTCGCCACCGCTGTCGTCGTTGTTCGCCACCATTTTTCCATCCCCCCGTCCCTTCCATTAAAGCACCCTTCACCCTCGTCTTCTCGTACACACGAGCCAGACCGCTTTCAAGCAGTTTCAGTTAAGATTCAGTTAAAATCGGTTAAGACCGACGGAATACGCCTCGTCGGCCGCCACAATGGATCTCGTGCGCTTTAAACTGGTGCACGCAATCTTGCCTTCTCTCGCGTAATCAATCCAGTAGCTCGCGAGCTATCGAGCGATACACTCGCGGCTGAGATTCAGCACGGGTACAATCGAAATCACGACGATTCATTCCGCACAGCTCTCTCTTGTCCCGCTCTTTCGCGGCGCAGTTAAAGTCGAATAAATTGTTAACTATACTATGAATTTTCACGGCTGGCCTGGAAATATCTTCGAATGGGATACCTTTCGCGCCGCGAAACTGCATTGCAGGAGGGCGTGCGTTCAGAGTACTTGAGATGGAATATTATCTATTCTCCCCTGTGTTCCACTGCGTGCTTCATCGTGTGCATACGGCTGCACGCGTGGAATTGTATTTGATTCGGTTCAGCGCACGTATCGCCTTTTTTTTCGCAGGTATTGCAGGAAAAATTTGTCGCGAGTTATATACTCGTCGTTGGTAGTCGGTCCTTTCAATCTCGGCGAAACTTATCTATGCGGCTCGATAAAACGTTATAGTACGATCCGTCATAAAAAAAATACCGGGCAAAAACGAGCAGCTTCCCATGGTGCCACTTTATTGGAACTATGCGCTTCCGCGCTAGTGCAAAACGTATTCGCGGGCGGATAACGCTAAATCACAATGCATTTGGCACGGACAATTATTTATAGTTTAGTCGAGCGTGCGTGCGGTATTTGAGCTATACTCACGGCCCGGAAGAGCCGAAATGTAGCGTATGTAATGCACACGGCCATTTCATATTAACCGTATAGTTGCGAGCATGGCCCTCTTCTCAATTATGCTCACCGCCGTGGAGCAGGTTTCGTTCAGACTCGTGGACCGCGGTTACTAAAGCGGACGATGGTAATTAGCAATTTATCGACGCAACTTTATTAAAAATGAAGAGCAGCGACGTTGTTCGGATGGAACAATCTTCGACTCTGTTTACAAGTATACGTGTGTGGTACAATATTAGAAGTTAACAAAAGTTTTTAAAGTTAACTATCTCGGACATTGAGTATCACGCGGATAACTTTACGGTACATTTTCCACCAGGCTTGACACGATCTTTATTGGTATGCAGAGTTACCATATCGTCCATACAAAATATTCGCTGCATATAAATTATGATGTACGAAGTATTGTAATTGAGTGAACTAAAGTACGGGTGCAGTAATAGGTCTCCATTAAATAACCAAATGGAAGTGTACGATGAAAAGTTTCGTGAGCTTTGCAGAAAATACGGAATGCTTATTGCAAGAATGCATATTTGAAATGGTCGAAAAATTGTCTGCGTTCAACGTGTTAATATTTTACTGGCATTTATACCTTTGGTAATAATGCTCCGTGCTAGATACTATTTTTTTTTAATAACACCTGCACCTGTAGATTCATCAAGCAATTAGAATATTATATCTCCTCAATTTGTTTTATATCATTGAGAATTGCGTCAAATTTTAACCCTTATCCGAGATGATGGTAATATTCGTATAATCTTTTTCAACGGACAGAATTGCTTTGCCCACTCTTCTTTACATACGGAAACATGAAGCACTCAATCGTTCAAATAATTGGTTACTTGCTGCATATACATATGTCCGTAATTCATTTATCACAGCTCATTTCACTTTCTCCGCAAATATAATTTCGAACCTGCGCTCGCGGAACGCGAGTCAATATTAACGACCGTCAACTAATATTATACATTCTGCATGTACATAACTTCAAACGTACACGCGACGTTGCCTTAAATATGGGCGTAACTAAATTCCCGCGAACACTATCCTTGAGCACAAAATATATGCATACAAATGCCCGTGATTATTCGGCACGCGTTGCATTCAGCCGAATTTTATCAACGAAATATCGCGCGTTATCCTCTATACGTCGTGAACCCATAAACTGAAACCGTAACTGTCCCACCGCTATTCCACCCGGTGACGGTCAGATTTTCCAGAAATTTTTTACGATCCCATTAAATTTCCAACGATCTTCTTAGACGTAACGATCCAGCCGCGATACAGGGCACAAAGTCGTCCAGGATCGGTATTTACGAGCGTCGTCGCATCCTCGGAGAACGATGGAACTCGTTACGTATTTATTCCCGAAATCACGAACGGCGTTTCGCGCGGGAACAAAATGCCTCGACATCGACCCGCGATTTTCCACGCTGAACTTTGCTCGAAAGATCGACAAACTCGCGAGCTAGTTCCACCGCGAACCAGCTACGTAAAACCCTTTGTCGTTAAACAAACACATGCACTTGGCCACATTCAACTTCGAGCTTTCGTTCGCCAGTCACGAATACGAGTCCTCTGACCGCGAGCTGATTATTCGACGGTATAAAAGCGTTTTCTTTTTAGTAGAACGTAAAACGGCTGGGGGTTGTATTTACCTTCTGCCACTAATCAGTTGGAGTAATGACAAAAATAATTATCGGATAATCGACGACGAGAGGGGACAGTGCTTGCGATGAGCGTCGTTTATTTAAGCTTATCGCGATGGGAACGGGTAAAAAGCGGAATCGAAACGACGTACATGGCTTTATCGCGTTGCTGGTTGGACGATAAGGATAGGTTGAGGTAGGTTGCTGGTTCGCGCGTGTCCGCGAGTAATTCTGCCGATTCCTCGTGGCTGTGTAAGCCGTGTTTGTGTGCACGCGTAATCATGCAGCGTGCCGAATGGCCGATCTACACCTTGAACCCTTCTCTTTTTACTGTACATAGTCTGTAGACAAAATACACGGTTGTTTCTTGCGAGAGAAACTTCATTTCCTGTAGGGTTTGCAGCAGTTTGTATGATAGTGATATTAGAGGCGTTAAGGATGCTGTGCCTTTTTTGATTGTACAACTATTATTTTATTCAGAATAAAAGGAACGATTTATGTTTGACGGGGTAGCAGCATCAATGATTTAACAGCTTCAGAGTGCAATTGAAGAAGTACGACTATTATTTGAAGAGGAACCAAAGATTTTCAAGATAGATTGTCATAAGTCCAACAGAACATTTTTAACAACTTGAAACGCGAAGCAGGTGAAGGGGTTGCGTGCGTGTACCATCGATACCGATCGATTCCAGTTTTGTCCGACTGTTCCATTCACAGGTAGTAAATAACGCAACTGTCGAGACGGTAAAGTACTATTTTCTTTCCTCCTTGCGCCAACTGGCCGACGAATCACGCCTACGCCCCCGTTTTCTTCTTCTCTTCGCACGGTTCGCTCCTGTCGACTGGCCGTTTGCAAATAACCGTTTCCATAATAACACGTTCCACGGCCGTCTATTACGGAGTTATAATAGCTAAGTAACCGAGGGAAATCACGAAAGCTTTATTGAACCCGTTGGCCCAGTCGCGTCACGGATTGGAACAGGTCAAAGGGAACGTTTTAATTTCCTTTTCCCCGTAGCTTTTCACTGTGATTTAGTTAAATCCCCTGCAATTTCGTTCCTTCCCGCGAATTCACATTCGTCGCTCGGCGTGCAGTCGGGAAAAGAAACGTGGTGGTTCTGTGGAGAACGAGTTTGAATACAGGCGAGAATCGAGCGGGATTTTTTAATTGTTTGCGACGTTAAACCGTGCCCCGAAGAACGAACGTTGAAGTAAGACAGAATATCCCAGTTTACGTTTGCAATCATTTATTTCTCCAAGATGAAAGTTTCGTCCGCGAACCGTACAATCAAGGGGGCAAGGTTTTTAATGGAAATTTTCTTCAAAAGTTACCCGCCCCGTAATCACGACCACGCCGTCGTAACTTTTGTTACACACAAAACTACGTTTTCCTTGTAGGGAGAACGGGCAACAGGTTTTTGCCGCTGTGCAGCTTTAATTGCAACACCCTCGGCATCGAGGAATGTATATTTGAAAATAAATTAAAATAGCACTGCAATATAAAAACGTCAATAATTACGATCATTTGCTAATATGCGACAAGTTAAATGTCTTCATTTAATACATTACTTTAGCTTATTGACAATATATCTGCATCCAGCAAGGAAATTGTATATAACACAGGTACATGGAGGAAAGAATAAAAATATTACGATGACTCGAATATCGGATATAAATATGATACTCTACATCATGGCTTCTATAATAATATAATAGTGATATCACTTTCTAATTTCGAACGCGTTGTAAAAGTAACAGTGTCAAAGTTTCAGCATCATAAAGCTAATTTCCGGCTTGGACAGGTGAGACGATGTATGAAGCATGACCACAGTGGTTTTCGGAATTTCCCGATACTCCCACGCACAGCCTTATGAACCTAATTGCGCGACCTATCCTCGCATGTACCAGAGTTCGAGTGCACTTTCAAAGGATCGAACCCCCCTCCCCTACGATGGTACCAAACAACGAAACTTCGAACGCCCGCCCGTGCAAATTGTGTTCTTCCCTAATTAAAGTGCGCTAATACAAGACACCTAACGACTTTAATTCGACTTCCATGATTTCTATGCGAACAGTTCCTCGCCGACCTTTAGTATCAAACGATACAACCACCGCTGCACTCCTATAACTCAACGTGATTCGGAAATTTACGCCACTGTCGCAGCCTTATTTATGGAGCATTGGAAGTCGAACGTTCTACACACAGTTCGGGCTTTATGACTTCTTCTCTGCCGTACGAACCGTACGGATTGCCAAGAAAACGTACACTTCTGCCGTTCGTGCTTTCACGTTGCAGCACGTGCGATCATCGTAAATGCACGGGCTTACAAACGTTTGAGGCATGCATACCGATTCGATTCGCATGACACATTGACACGCATACTTGATCTGCGTGCTCGTCCACGCTGATTCGCCTTCGAATAGACCCGTGGCAGCTTTACAACAAACATTGAATTCCTGAAAAATATACAAATTCGTTTTAGCTCGAACCCATTCGTACGTTCTCTATTAAAAAGCTGCCGTATTTTAAGTGTCCGTATCTTTGGCAGTGCATCGATCAATTAATACTAAATCGAAATGTATTTCCCCTCGCTGTGCAAGAATTGCTTGACCTAAATCGAGAGGACGCTCTAAAAAGTTAAATACAAATCTGCGTTGAAAAGAACGGCGAGCCGTGGAAATCCCCTTTATATCGCATCAACTTATTAAAAAATATATATATCCTTGTACCATCAAATAGATTGAATCCGTCAAGCCGAAAGAATCTTTAATAAATTCAATCTTTCCTCCCGAATAGACGTCTCCTTTCAGCGGGAATCAGACAGGGAAATCGAAGCGAGCGTAAAGGGCAGAAGGGCAGAAATTCTCGGAAGGGTAGCACTAATTAACATTGCTGCAGCAAAGTGGACGGGGTTCGGTAATTTCCGGTCGGCTCAAATTACCGATATCCGTGCCCAGCGCTAATTAAAATGTTAAAACGCACGAGGACGATTAAGTTAAATAATATCTCACGAATCACAGGATCGACCGGCTAAGACTGGATTCAGACGATCAGGCTTACCTAAACGAGGAACGTCCTCTTTAAATAGAACACAGAATTATACAGGACGCTCGGTAGCGCACGGTGCAATTAATTTAAATGGTAATTCTCCGGCTGAAAAATAAAGCAAAAGTGCCGAGTGACGAAATCGCATTGGACGATTGACATTTATTAATTAAAAGCGATTAAAAATTGAACGAATTTCGCCAGGAGACGAGCAACCCGCTGAGCATTAAGGGTTACGAGTGGCGGACCAGCAAATGCAATTAGGAAATTGAATTGTACACGTATTGTGAATAACAATTTATATGATTACATGAAATAATGTGTTCAGCTTTATTTTAATATTAATAATTATTTCTCCTTTCTATTTGAACTCCCAAGTAATACACAACTTCCTCCTTAAACAATTAGTTAAACGAAAATTTATGCAATAATGCCCACCGCGATACTGACCGCGACACCATGCGCGGTATTTCATATTTCAAAAAGCGTGCATGAATGTTGGATTTGCTCCAAACCTGCGTGGGCGTGAAATGAAAACGCGGATATCTCTAGAAAGGCTGCGACGTCTGAATTGGGCCTAACACGATTTAAACACCGAAAACGCGCTTCGACGCTATTAGTTTACAAACACCATTCATCTCGAGCGTCACATACGCGAGATATTGCAACGTGTGCATCAGGCGCATCACAGGACGAACCGGGGCATGCGAGATATCAAAGTAAATTGACATAGCTTTACTTGCCAAGCAACTAAAATCGCCAAGCATTTTCTGCGCGTTCAACCGTGCGTCTGTATAAACATCCCTATCTATTTACATTACAGAATAAGTTCGCAGCGCGGAACGACGAGTGCCCTACGAAATGGAATGGAATGGAATCGGTCTAGAACTGTGCGACATTGTTTGCACGATAACGCGTGAACATCTCTGTAATCATAGACGTCTGTGGTGTTGCGTTATCGAACTTGTGCTGCGTTAACACAGCAACCCTTTCTGCGACCCTTCTATTCAACCCTTTTTCCCATAAAAATGTCAGTCTTCCGTTTTTCGTGGTCATCGTCGATACATTCCATCGCCAGTACAACAGATGAAGTATGTGTTTAAACGCGATTCAATTGTTCCTTTCGTAACACTTTCGTATGGCCATTCAACAGTATCAATAAAACTCCTCCAATACGCGTAACAGCAAATGTACGAAATTCGTTCCGGCTGCACTGTTAAACCGGAAGCTCAGTCGCCCTCACTGGGAGGCATCACGTTTTTCCATTCGATTCAACGCCGTTTCGTTGATGTATTTTCATTTAATGAAGTATACCAATTCGAGGAGATAATGAAACGCTCGGAAAAATGGAGGCCGACGCTGCACGGGACACGGGAAATCAATTTCCAAGGCGCGAACGATGGCAGCAATTCAAGAACTTCCTGCAACGAGTGCGACGCTTGTTAATACGCTCCAACACGAGTGACGACTGGTGAATGGCGACTCGTGCCACGTGTTCTCCTTCATTGTGCGTGCAATTACACGCCACCGTAACGTTGGCCCAATGGTTGTCGAATAAATCAAAGTCCGGGCGAAAATATCTCTGAACGCGTGGGCGAACGATGAGACGGTGTACCGGACTCGCGAAACTTTTGAATTAAAAGTCGAACCGGATGCAACAGCAAGTCGGTATTGGACATCCTCGCGGAAATCATTTTTCACGCGCCAGATCGAAAACGGAGACGAAGATAAATCTTCGTGGAAAAGAACGAACGGGTTGAAGGCTGAAAAATCGATCAACTTTCTAATTAGTTCTGCACGCTGCGATAGTTAATCACAGTTTCGACCGCCTTCGATTGCGAACGCCAGCTCGACGTGGCCAACTTTACTATGATCGTACGAGTATGAGCGTCGATCTGCGAGAAAAGGTGATTTCTTGAATTTCGCGCGAGCCTCGATGCGAATTATGGCCGACGACTTGTTTAATTTCTTGATTAAATTCTTAGGAAATAATTGGATGCAGAAAATCATCAAAGTCATTTATCAGAAAGCTTCAATGGCATTAGTGGTTTATATATTTCTGTGTATATAAACTAAGTACACTTAAATCGAAAATACAAATAATAGCTTTGCTATATAGGGTGTCCTCCATTTGAAAATTACTGTGACACAGCGCATTTCGATTGCCGTCCAACAATTTTCATTGTGAAGGCACGCAAATCTAGTGAATCAATAGAATGACACAGAGAAAATCCCACAACTACAGAGAAGAAGCATAGAAATTAATTGTATAGGAAAGATGTATGCAACAGGTGCTTCCCTTAGTGCAGAAAAATTGAATCTCTTTATAATAAAAGAAGCAAGCATATTTTTAACCAGAACGAGAATTATTGAACTGTGGCAATTGAATATTATATGAGAGGTGTAAATGAATTTTTGTACCTATTTGTACGTTTCTTTGTCAAAGAGAAATTATTTTGGTATTTGCGCATAAATAATGTCGTGCCTACAGAATTTTAAGAAACAGGTAAGTCAATCTCGCATAAAAAATGATATCGAAAATGTCTGAGATCCTGGTTTAAAATTGAAAGCAGTAATTTCTTATTCTCAGTGCACCCCCACGTTCATTCCTCATAATGTATTGGAATTTAATTCCTTAAATACACAGGTGATTTAAATTAATTTACTCGCAAACGTCGCAGTGAAACGTAATAATGAAGACAAATTGCTATTTGCGCCACTGTTTATTAGCCATCATTTGCATCCCATTAACAGTTTTATTATTTCCTAACACGAAACGTTCTTGGAAAACAACTGTTCTATCTCCTGAACAATTTCGCTTCCCAGCACACGGGAACATTTACAATTTACATTGCAACACGTACGTGTTATAATTAATAAAACAACCATAAAAATTCACATTTAAAAGAAAAAATTGATGCCAATTATGAAGAAGCTGAATAATTGCTTGCTGATATTATTCTCATAAATGAAAGGGAACTCGAAAGAAGCGCGCTTGAAGGAAAAGGTAGCCGGGGGAATCAACGTCGTGTTCTAAGTGTTTACTGCAAAGTTACCCGCTTAACGACGAAACTGAGGCACAGTAGTGTTCGAAGTAAAACAGGAAAGAAACAAAAGTTACACACGATCAAACGTTGCCCTAGCCTCAACATTTATCTGCGACATTTCGCGCAGCATACTTCGGACGTTAGAAAAGAACACAAACGCTTGGAACCGCGTGTATCTACCCGTAACGCAAGGATTGTTGTCATTTTTTTCTTCGCCGTACATAAACGTCCAACGATACACCGATGACAGCATCAAGCGTTTCCGAAACTCCGAATACCTCGCTTCTCCTTCAAGATTTTCACGCGATTCGCGTGCGATCGTTGCATTACCCAGCAACACAGTACCCAGGCGAGCCACGTTCAACCGAACGTGTCCACCGACGAGCACAAAACTCGAATCAACGAATTCGTCTCAAAGAATTCGGCGCACTCACCATTACGTTAAAGATGCGACGTTCCTCATGCTTCGGCGCCCGACACAAGCATTCCTTTCCAGCCGGGCGACGTCTCAGCTGAATGGTCGACTGCCTGCACTTTGCACCAATTCATACTACGTGCACTTCCCGCAATTGACCCCCTACTCGTCGCCGTTCACCAGAAATTCTCGCAGCGAACCGACGGTGTACAGCGTCCAACGAATCGCTGGGCGGCCGGTACCGGACACAAGGACCCTCCACGCGATAGAGACGCCGGTCGTGATTACGCACGCCCGTTTGGACACACCTGACCGAATATATCTCCACACACTGGTCCGACCACTCTGACCGTGCAACGTGGCTAAACTACACGGACGAGAACAGCGGCCACTTCTCTTGGAAATCGTTTAAGACCGCCGGCAGTCGGTTGCGAAGAACAATTGCCGTTGGAGTTGCGACGATCCCGCAACAAAGCTTCCCTCCCGTACCCGCCGTGTGATCGAGGGTGAAAGGATCAAGCGGCAGAACATTTGCAGTATTGTTCAGCAATCGACCGAACCTGTACCTGTCGTGAAACGACGTAACACGCGAGCCAACGGTCAGCTCGGAGCGGAATCGTCGACGGGGCAAGCCAGACGGAACCACGCGAGACGGAGCGATTGCAAGAAGCAACGGGGTGCAACGCACGCGACTCTCCAGCGGCAGTTGACGCGACACTAGAGGAAAGCCGAGGACGCTTGCCGCCACCGGGTGCCGGACGCCTGCGCCTTTTGCCACCGCCTCCACGAGCCACAGGATTCCGTGGGATCGGCGCAAAACGCCAGTCTAACCCATGACTACTTCGCAAACGGATGTACGCCGCTGCCCTTTCAAACATAATTAATTTCATCCCTTTTTTTTAAGGGGAACCTCTGCGACGGTCGGTGGCATTTTGTGTGAAGCACGAGGAGGATTTCGATTGGATTTTGATTCGATTAGATTCGTTGGATGGACCGGACAGATTTTCCTATTTGTGGATAAATAGTTTTAATAACATGCTGATGAACGTGGAAGATGTGACGGACCAACGAATTTCGACTTTTCGACGCGATAATGCCGCGATACACGCCGCACGTCTAATAAAAGATTGATTCCAATAGCTGCGAAGTTCTCGGCCGGCCATCATTGTCGCCCGGCTTAAAGTTTATAGGGAATATACGGGGATGGCTTTCCGGACAAGTTTGTGAAGATGGTAAGCAGTATGAAAGACGTGCGGACCTTATTAAAGGTATAAGGACAGCAATATCCACAATTCAACAACCGTACTTACATTCCCTTTACGATTCACTTCCACGTAGAATTTTTCGAGTAATAACTGCAAACTTACTAAATTGAACATATAAAAAAATACCAAGACATTTTGAAATGAAGCTATTCATGTGACGGCGTATGTTTATTGGATTATTATAATATTATTAAAATGAAGAATAAGAATCTTGTTTTTGTACAAGTGACCAGCACTATATATATAACGTATAGTTAGCAAAGTTAATTTTTATTTCTGCAGTTACTTATACTTATTGTATATTAACCCTTTAACTCCTCGAGCTGCGTCGGTGGAAATGTGTAGGATACAATAATTTCTAATCTAACAATCCAGTTTTAATTTAAAAATATCGTAGATCAAATACAAGGAATTATTTATAAGAAGACGACGGGCAATCTTGGTAACGCAATCTTGCGCATTTCGCAACTGCTTTGCATGAGTTTTTAAACGCCACTGCTATCGTGTTTTCGGACGCGTCCATAGATACCGATAATATTCGCTGCATAGCATAATCACGGGATCACAGTTAGATACAGGCTTCTCGTAACGAGCAAGGGTTAGTCAGGTGGAGCTCAGCACAGACGCAGATAATGGAATCGTAATGGTATCGGCTGATCGATGATAATTCTGCAACGTTCAATGGAAAGCTTGTTGCCTGTGAAGTATAATGAGCACGCGAGAAACCGTAAGCTTTTGTGATTAACAAGGTCGAAACGCGGCGCTCACGATGCGATGCTGATTTTGCACTGACCGCTCGAAACCGTATAGTTTCCTAGATTATCCTATAGAAACCGTATATTATCCTAGCGGCGTCTCTAGGATAATTTCGCTGTAGAAACGAACGACTGTGAATATGTTACAAGTCAATAATATATTTCCTACATACTTCCTTTACCTTTTTATATATATCTTACACGGAGTAATAATATTTTCTTTTGCCCCGCGAGTGAAGTAACATTCATTGCGAGTCTGCTGTGTTTTACGCATTGACTTGTGCAAAGGATTAAAACACCTGCCACCCGTTGTTCGATACAGGATTCGAAGCGTTAGAAGACAGGATCGTCGATTTGCCGCAATAAAATAGGAATTAAGAGGCACCAGCAGCTGCGCTACTCGTGCAGTATTGTGTTCATAATCCAATGGTATCGAGGCTGGCCTAAATAGGCAGGGCAATTTACGTTCCACGGTTGTATCATTGCCCCGGAAGAGGAACGATTACGACCGTTTCGAATTGCCGGTCGTAAAAGGAACTTCTGCTTTAATCTGACATAACGCCGCAGGCCATTGAGCGGAACTAGCTTTTCGTCATTTCGCGAACGAGGAATAGCGGACGGTCGATTATCGCACAAGAATAAGTTTGGCAACAATCAAACTCGATCGTTGTTTCCCCTGCGTCCAAATACATTTTAATCTTCCCGTACAGTCGGGGTGGAAACGATGCGGACCGCGTTCGGCTAATCTGATCGTGGAGAAGCCGAAGGAACACGGTGGACCATTAGCTATTGGAATGGAATTGTAACGAAACTTGCTACTCTTCGAAGGGGGTAATTCTGTTTACGAGTTATCCTTCTTCTATTTAGAAAGGACAGGTTTATTAAGCCAATCGCTGTCCCCGATGTACATACTGACCAAATGTTTTCTGATCACATTTTTACTTTGGATAAAATCGAGTTTTCTTTTGGTACTCTTTCGTTAATTTGATGAAAATATCGAGGGGACTAAGCAATAGTTTCTTTCACCTTCGTGTCTTTAAACAGTGAGATCTTCAGTGTTTCATTTAATATCGTAATTGGAAAAATGTAATAGAAATGTTACTCGATGCAAGCGTGCCTCACAAATATAAATTCTTCAAATTGACACGAATGAACACCCCCGAGGAATGCGAATACATGCTTTAAAGAAGCACAGAATTATATTCCGCTGCACGGACCATCTTTTCCCACCCGTTCTTTCGTTTCGTTTAAGAAAATACAAAGCTACACGCGTCATACAGTAGAAAGGAAGGAACAAAAATATTGCCGTTCCAAAAATTACTGAACTCCAAGTAAAATTGTCCCCGACACGAATAGTGAGTTCCCCTGTTCGATGACTAATTTTCTATTAAAAAGAACAACACTGCTCGTGACAATATCGCACACCCGCACTAAATTAAGATCGCGCAGAAAAGTCGTCTGAAATATTAGACGCTCCTATCCGACCGCCTCTCGCAGGATTTCTACAAAGTTTATTACGAATAATCCCTTTTGCGACAAAGTTCGTCTAATGGAGAACGACGGCAGCGTTAAAGCCGACAAAGCGCCGTTTCACACAATGGTTTTAAGCGGAAAATTAGCTTTCTTAACGATTCCCCGTTTAACAAAGCTGCAGCATACGCACGTTGCCGTGCCGACTTCCCGTCGATGAAGTTGCCCTGAAACATTGCGAAAGGTGCTCGTAGAGAGGGTTCATCGGCAGCGCAGAAGGATATCGCGACCAGTGACCGTTTCAGAGAAAAAACAAATGCCCTCGTTGGCAGAAAGTAATAAACAGCGATGCGGCATTGAGGCTGGTGCACGCGCATTATTCATACGCATTGCTGCCAGGAGAATCTAAAAACGGAAGGGCGGAGGAACGATGGAACAACACGACGACCAGGCGGCGGGGGTGGAAAAAGAATGGTGGAACGGTGGGAAAAATGAGGGAAAATTCGGAGCGAAAAAAGGCCCCAGTGTACGTTCGTTTGCATGCAAAGTACCACTCTCGTTATCAATTGTAGTGGGAACACGTGTAGGTGAGTATACGTGACGCGAAAGGACCTGCCTACTCGCTTGTTTCTATTTTCGTTAAAAAATACATCACAGTCCCGTCATTACTCCCGCATTAAAAGCTCCTTTACAAAACCGTCGCTTTTATGTTGCACAACCATTGCGATCAGTCGTCTGTGTAACAACAATATCATAATGTGCGCGTGTAACTGCAGAAACATTTGTGCGAAGCTATCCAAAGGACGATTATTCTCGAATGGCGAGAAAAATTAACAGCTTCGCGATGTTCTCACAGGTATTTAAGAGATATCCGCCTCGTCTCTGAAAGAAGAGTCGGCCGATGCACATATCGATCGACCTTGGTCCTCCTGGCCTTCCTTTGCGACACATCCGCGAGTCGTGCACTCCGAAATAAGGACAAGCCCCGTCCTGGCCCCGTTCCAGGCCCCCCTTTATCACAGATCGTGATGCAGGTACAATCGGCGACACTTCGGAAGCATTCAGGCCGCCTCGTTTCACCCGCCCCACTGACTAACACGTCGCAGGATTGCTCGCTATGTGCTCCCCGATTTCTTCGATTATTTCCGTGATACGTGTCTGATACATCTTCACGCTGCGACACTGGCTCCTCACGAGGTCCGACCGTTTGTCGCCGTACATGACGTACTCCAATTGATCGGTCGATCCGATGAAGTACTCCTCCACTGCTTGCTGTGTCAACAGCATTATTTGCGCGTTGGCGACCGAATACGCGAGTGAAACGCCTCTCACCTCCTTGCAGGACTCGACGAATTCCGCGCGGGGCAGACACTCGTCGACGACGAGATCCGCCGCGGCGAGTTCCTTCCTCATCGTGTCGCAGTAGACGTCCACGAGCTGGTCGTTGATTCGACGTCTAGTAGCGCGGTCGGTTCCCAGCAATAAACAAATGACGAAGTCCAATGCGGGCGGGCTGTATCGCAGGAACTGGAAGTCTATCAGGTAGCAGCCGATCGGTTTACCTGCGCTGTCCCTCTTGAACATGATATTGTTCGGCCATATATCCCGATGGCACATGACGTTTCTGAATTTGCCGGTCGGCACCAGCAGGCTGCACAACCTCGGCACCCACCTGGCTATCCAATCCTTTATCGCGGTCGCCTCTGGCTCCTTCAGTTCCTCCGTAAGATCAACGACGGTGCATGCACCTTTGACACAGGACGAGAGATACTTCCGCGCCTGGACATCGTCCTCGACGAAGGCCACTTCCTCCAGCATGTGCCGGTAAAGGTCCAAGACCGTTTGGCCGGTGCTACGGCGTAGCTTCTCGTCCAGGATTAGGGACCTCGAGTGGAAAGTCGAGAGGGCCCTCACCACCGAAATGCAGTGGTCCTCGTCGAACGGCAGATACTTGTCCGGCGTAACGTAGCCTTCCTCCTTGGCGTCCTCCAGAACGATTACGGCGTTACTCTTGCTGAGATAATAATCGGGCAGCCACTTGGGCCCGCGTCCCAAGCCCATCGTCGGCACTATTTCACTGTAGACGGCGATCTCCTTGTTGAACGTGTTGTAACGGACGAGGAAGTCGTACTGCGGGCTCGTGACCGGCGGCGGTGTTTTCGCGAAGAATTTCAAGTGCTTCGATTCGTCGCCGATTTCCACCGACACCGACAGGGTATAATACTGCCCCAAGAAGCCGTTCGTCTCCCCCAAACTATCCAAACTCCACTGCAGAACGCGAAAGTTGCACGAACGAAGTTTCCGCTCGACGATCTTACCGATGTCGGGGTCGAGCAGAATCGCGGCCGGTCTCTCCCTCGTCGAGCAGACCGTGGACCTGGTTGAATCCGCCAGACTACGACCTGGATCGGCACTGATCGTCGGCATGTCGGAGATACCCGTTGCATTCGTCGCCGAGAGACATCGTGTTTATATATATGTATATACATTGATTCTGTTCGCACGCGTTGCACTCGTGCGATCGTAAATAAGCATCTCGTTGTCAGAATCTTTGAGGAAACGGTGGGGAATGATTCTTGGACAAATACACCGGCGATTGCTGCAAAGATAGACGGGCCAGGTGATGCACGAGAGGTGGGGACGTCGAGAACGAGAGTAAACGATTCAATGGGCCATGACTCCGGCAAACATCCCCGTAGCAGTAATTTATACATCCCGTAAATCTGTCGGATATACCTTCTAGATGTGACGAGAAAACGAGCTGCGTGATTTATGCCGTTTCACGGGGAAAAAAACGGGACCACGATGGGGCGCGCGTGCGTGGAGGAAATTTACTGTCGCGGCGAGGCTGCGCTGGATCCCGGTTTCTAGAAAAATCCTGCGAAGTTTGGGACTCGACTTCACTCACGTCGATTATTTGATTTAGCTTCATTTCCGTGGCGGCTGGAATCGGGTTTCACGCGGAGAACATTGCACACCGTGTATGAATATGAATGTGGTAGACGTAAGCAGCACGACTTTCTCACCCTTTGCACTCTTTTGTCGAGGGTGACGAGGGTAAAAAATAAAGGGTGCAATGTTTTTGTTTTCCGTGTGTGTTTGGTTTTATTTCTTGCTTTATTTATTTGAGGAGCAAATTCTCACTAAAACTAATATTTAGAAATTTCGCAAGTATCTGTTCTCACGAAAGGTCCATTACCACCTTCAACATAATTATTTTAAAAAATTGTCCACCTTGCTTTCTATCAACCGACTGTCCTTTGAAGTGCGTTTCAAATAGAGCAGTTGAAGTAATGCAAGCTAGAAAAACTTGAAGCAGAAAAAGTTGTAGTAGTTATAGAGTACTTCAATGTGTGAGATAAAAAAAGTCTCTTTGTTATGTTCAGTGAAGTTTCGAAAACACAAACTATTTTCGCACCCGACACTAATAAAATTAGAACGCATTTCTAGAACACCATTGATATACAAAGGGAACTGATATACAAAGGGATGGACGAAAATATACCGCTGACTGAATTATGCATTTATAATTTTTGCATCGGTTTATAGTTTTCATTTCGCGTGCGAGCTACGAGAAACGTGTACCTGAAAGTTACCTAATTAAGAGCTAATGTCAATTTTCGGTACCTCTCGGGGACCACAAATCATAAATAAATTCCAGGCGCCCTGAACAAATATTGAACGAGAAGATGGAAATCTCGTATCCTGCAGCATGCTGAAATACTGAAAACGGAAACGCTTGCAAGCTATTAATATCTCATTTCTCCATTTTCCTACTTCTTTTATCGAGTTGCAGTGTCGCATTAATTTGATAAACGACAGACATAAAAATGATTTTCGTTCGTTCACCATATTGTGCAGGCTTCTCTGATTATACAGAAATATCTAAGAACGATAAATGCATAAATGTTGGAAACAACAATAAATGATAAATAATTGCTGGCAAACATCAGCTGCCAAAGAGTAATCTTTATTTTCGTTAGTCTTCTTCAGTCTACATATTAGTTGAAAAATTAGTAAAATTTTATTTTATTAGTTTATTAGTAAAATTAGTTTTTATTAATCAGTCATTCATAATTGTCGCTCGAAAAAGAAATTTTCTGCGCAATGTATTTCAGTACGATTGAAAAAGGGTTACTGTTTAAGCCACGCTCTCGTTCTCGCCTGAAACTTCCCGGTAAATAAAAAGCATACAACGACATGATTTCTTTTGGGAACGCTGATCCTTAAGGGATTAACGTTGAATGCGCTTCTAGCGTACGTACGGGTGTATGAATCACAAAAACGATACACGGAATTCCAGACTGCAATAAAATTGTATACCTACACATTCGATCAGAAAAATGTTTATCGAGGACACTAAGTAATTTGCATAACATTATTTATGCTCGACTATTTTATTATTGGAAATTTATATTACAATATATTTGGTCCAAAAGAAATCTTTGAATTCGCAAACTGTCGACAAGTAACTTTTATGAGGTGAAACAGTGCTCAATGTTTTTTAAAAATCTACTACGTTTTTCAGTTTGGCATATGGCATGCTTCTTTTTACACGGAATTAACAGTCAGCAAGTGTTCATGGCACACGTATCTTAATCTACTATTTTGTTAAGTAAATATGCCAACTACGTTAAACAGGTGCCATGCTGCAACGTATCTTTATGATGTATCAACCTCGTCGGCTTAACTTTTTCTATTTTAATTAATCTACCCAATGCGACGTTAAACGATGCATCTTGTGAATAAGCAAAGAAAATTGAGTTTGAGGAATTGATCAGATACTGGCCTCAAAAATATAACGCAATGTATTTATATTTCGATTACTACGAAATAATATATCGTGTCATTGCACTGAAATTGGTCCTTTCATTTTTGTTCCGGATATTCAAAGAAATTTGCTTCACCGCCGTATGGAAACGTTCGAAGTTATTAAACCGCAATCACATTTCAAATCAATTTGCTCCTACATTGGACTGGCTTGTTAGTGCGCCAAAACCAAACATAAAATTGTTACACAAAATGCAGCTGTCCTTGCAAAAAATGGTGAAATTTTCAATAACACGCTGGCTTCAAATTCTCACTAAATAATTAACATAGAAACACCGCGTAAATAAATAGAAAAATGAAAATAGTCCACTAATATAATAATTCTTTCTTATTCGCGAATAAAATGCAATTTACCATCGATCGATCGCACGAATTTCCAGCAGGCAGAACTTAGTTGCGTACAACTGTAAGTGAAGAACAAGGAAGCGTAATGCTGAGAGTGTAATGAACGCGTAATCCGGCAGATGAGAGAGATGGGGGTAGGAAACGAGACCGGAGAATTTCGGGTAGCAAGGAATAGAGAAGGCGTGAAAGTCCATGGGGTGCTGTAAAACAATTCCAAAGAAACTTCTCGAGGCCCTCGTAACCGCTGAAATTTATTTCACCTCACCAAGAACGCATCCAACTTCCTGGGAGGCTACGTATTAATGAGGTCACACTCTAGATACCCCCTTTCGGCTTCGTTACTTTGCGCTATCAAAGGTAAATCGATTACCTGCGTTCGTGGAGCTACGAAGGACGTCGGGTTTGCTAATATTGCTCTGTGCAGTTATTGCTGATTGAGTTTTCACGGACGGTGTTCGTTTCATAATTCCAAACGAACCCTGTGAAAAGGGTTGCTTCAGTTAAGTATGAAATAAACCAGCTTCGAAGAAGCACCGAACTTTTCGTTTGGCAGACGAATCAACGCCACAGACGTGTCCACGAGATCGTCTCATAGTGTTCTGACTATTTTCAAGGAATAAATTCACTTCGCCTACATTCGACTGACATTATACAAGCAACTCTGCAGTCGAGGTGGCTTTTTAATTACCCGTTTCGTCACGTAGCAGCAACAGGCCAACAGGCGACAGCCAGTTCCAGCGTAGGGATCTTTTTTTTGTTATTTCCTCCCCTGCTGACCCGTGCCACGGCGTAGGGCGCAGTCGAAACGGGTCGAAATGGAATTCTGATTAATCGACGTGACTTTAATTAAACTTTTAATTAACGAATACAAAACAAGTGTTGGCCAAGCCGCGACTCTGAACGATCAACTAGCAACAATAAACGAGTCCCATCGAGACGAGATATTCATACGAGACGCAACACCACGTTCGAGCGTATAAATTTACATTGTGCTATTTAAATCCAAGCGGTCCGCGTGTCTTGTACAGGGGTTGCAAAATGGGAGTGCGAACAAAAACAAAGTATGCGACATTCACTTTGACGATTACCGTGGCAATAAACGACTAATCTTTTGGAACAGTAATATTCGCAAAACTGAAGTGTTTCATATGCTACCCTTCCCGCCGAGTGAACTGAAAATTGAATTCAACATTGCGGGAACAGATCTCGTGAGAAACTCTTACAGGAGTGCGATAATATGAAATTGAAAATTTGCTGAACAATTTTAAATTGAAGATTATTTAAATCGAACAAGTATCGAGTTAATAGGCGCCTACCCAGAAATTGAATATTTTTAAAAATGAAGAAAGGATCCCAAACGTTTACCAGGAAGTGTATACATATTGGGAAACCCAATGCACCCTTACAACGGTTCAATGTTCGTGATCTCTTTCACGGACCTGTCCGACAACGTAGTTCTCGTATCCAAATCTGTGCTCACAATGGCGAGTACATCGTACCAGAGAAAGAAATGTCGGAGGTTTAACAGAAAATATCTGTACCAACAGATCACGCGATAAAAAGAACAACTCATTGCACAAGTGTACTTTGTACGTTAGATTATTAAGTGCCACCCGTTAAGTCATTTGCCAAAATAATGTTGTTAATTTCTTTTAAAGAGATACATTAAAATTACTGTTTGACCGGAAACCTGTGTCAGCTACTGTATAACCATATTTTTTATCCCCGCAGAAAATAGAATCATCAAGTTTCAAACAATTTATTAAAAATCGCGTAACTTTTTTCTTAGAGGTATGCAAAGAAAACAGTGTATTCGGTTTATTTGAGAGTGTTAACAGGGCAGTCGGTTCAAGCTTCATTGCTACAGCAATTTCGGGGAATTTTTCTATATGGATGGAATTATCGGTTTCCAGCCCCTTAGCTTTCTAATTCGAACAAATCGCCAGATCGTCCTCGTCGGTAATGTAACTGACGCCGCTGCGGACGTTGTACTCTTGCAATTTTCCCGATCGATTGTACTTCTTCTCGAGAAAATCAAATTGGTCTCTGTTCGGCCGACCGTGCCAGTGACTACTGATTAGTGGTACCTTGAGCGCTTTGTTCTCCAGGTAGATTTCTGTCCAGTAAAGGCTAGGCTTCGTACGATCGCACCGTGCCTTGGCCGGATCCAAGCCGTCTATCTTGTGAAGACGTTCGTATGCTGATTTTGCGCTGTCCTTTTTATTAGTGTTAAAATATGAGATCGAGTGCCGGGGTGCGAATGGTTCCAACTGAAATCAGTTCTATCTTGGCAAATTCTCCAATGTATAATATCATACACACGTCAACATCTTGGGGGAGAAATGTAGGGCCAAGAGATAAAAAAAGAAATAACTTTCAGCACTTGAATAATTGTGGTATAGAACCTAAGATGAGAGACAGAGAATGAAGTACTTCATGTACGAACTGTGTGCATATGTTTATGCTGATACAATATGTCAAAATGTGCAAGATATATCCAAATGTACTTTATTCGTTCAATTTATTGCGGTGTAAATTGCAATATTATACAGTAGCATTTTTTAATGTTGTCGCCTGGAACTTGAACCGAATTGAATTAAACTTATCCATTGAATTGAACGCGGAGGATTAAAAATTCATGGCGATTGATAGATTGCCAGACGCTGCGGAAAATTGTTTTTCCGCGTCTCACGGGCCATTCTCGGTTCCGTCGTGAACGAACGACCCTCGAAAATGGTAGATTCAACGAGTTTCGCTCTATCGATGTTAATTATTAAGCTCCCTGTATTTGTTCGGGGAGGCTTCTTACCACGGGATACGATTTGGCCGACTTCCGAATATATTCGTCTCTCGCCCGCATCTGAACCCAGGGGATAATGAATTCCACCATTTTCTTATCTCTTTTATCCGTATCATGAGGAACGATTTACGATTCTAGCAATTAACTGCGAATTTCTGTGTGCCCCGAGACGATTAGAGAATACGGCATGCTTTGGGCAAACGTCGTGAGAATGAACTGAAAGTGCCCCGTTTTAAGAAACAAAAGGTTGCCGAAATAAAAAATAAATCTCGCGTTGTTTTACTGGTTTATAAAGGGAGACATTTAATGCGAGCAAAACTGCGAAGGTACCAAGAGCAAATACTGTCGAGGAGAAAAATTGTATCGTTGCAGAAAGATACGGAATAATCGGAAGTGTTTCTCGATGAAATTTATTGTATGGTTGTTCGATACAGATTTTTCACCAAAGTGAAATTCAAACCTGATTAAAGCTTTACTGGAATTCAGATTTATTGTAACAATGATATTCATTTAACAATGAAAATACAGTGCTACAAAGAAGAAACTAATTATTTCTAGGCAGATTATTGGGACGTTTATTAATTGTTTCAAAATTCATTTCGCTATCATAACTTACAATTAGCAGACGTCGATTAACGCTCGAGAAAGTAAATGATTTTCGATATCCATCGATATATTTATTTTGATAAATCGAAACAGCTAAATGTGATATTAACCCGTTTAGTACTGCTGATTCATTGCATTTCTCCGCGCCGAACTAATTGAATCAAATTGAAAAAAGTCCCGCCTTCTTATTATCGTAGTTTAACAAGTGCAACGATGCGCCATCTCATGAAGTACGCAACAAGTACTCCTGAGTATATCATCAGTTCCACGATTGTATGCCGTGCGGCGCTGCTTGTATAATTCCTATTACTTTTCGGGGCGCCAAACATTGAACCGAGATTCGATTAATTAAGCACGGCTCCTAAATAATTAATTGCATTGGAGAATGTCCGATAAGTGGCGACAGTGGGGTTTCATTTCTGCTTTCAGTTTTCAGTCGACTTGTATCCCCATTACAAGTTACTCTCGCTCAACGTTTTAATTTGATAAGCGCAATATTTCTCAGACTTTTTATTCGGCCACTATAAATTCTGTTCGGCCGTTCTGTTATATTTGTCGAGCACTCGCAAGAAAAGTTTAACAGTGGAATCGTGTATCCGATGAATTTGTGGCAATTGATTTGCATAACGATCTTGTACAATTAAAACATTTGTCCGTGAACCGGTTTCAATTGAATCGCGGTTCAATTGAAGCACGTGCCGTCGTGCAGAAATAAATGTTTAACAAAAGGAAGGTAGAATCTTTCTTTTCTCGCCCAATGAAGTAATCTCCTTAAAAGTAAGGAGATTAATAACGAGGTCATATATTGCTGAGATTCCTAGTCTGCCAAGATCGCTCTATTTCCGCAACTCCAGGAAGGTTAACAGTATTATAAGAATTGTAAGAAGAAACAGAGGGGGAAGGGAAAATATACTTTACGGCTCCAGTTTCCCAGAAAAAGCACAATAATTATGTGCGTAGGTACAAATTACGTATGCATATTACTATCAAGATTCGCACAGTAAATCTAACACAAAAGTAATCTGTGCGAAGTAGAGCTGAATGCACTCAGAATTCGTATGCTAATATTTTCACGTGAACAATTTTCTTTTTTTTCCGGGCATTTTCCAGCACATAGCAACAACGTTTTACGGTGGTCGTATTCCACGGTTCGTCAAGGAGCGTCCCCCTGGCACTCAACATTGTTGCAATAAAAGGGCACCAGTGCTGTCGAGGGGGAACTTTTTCTTTCCCGCTCATTTCCGAGTAAAATGTCAACTGCAGTAGCATCTGCGGGCAACAATGTCCAGGGTAAAAAGAAGGTTTCAAGTAAAGGCATACGAATTTATATTAATCGTAAAGATAAGAAACATTTGTACCGTTCTGAGAATTTTAATCGATCGGTGTACACAATTTTCTGTTACAAAAATACGGGCGATATTTCTTTCTATTTATCAAATACTAGGTGAAATGGGAAGGAGTTTGATAAATTAACGTGCATATTTATTTATACGATAAGGCGCGTGGAGCAGGTACTTTCTGTTAATTCAATTGTATATTTTCGTTAACTCTTTCCATACAGATTAATGAGCGTTCAAACATCGTTGACAGGTATGTTCTATCCGACATAGAATATCCATTAAGTCATTTAGCTCGGATACATACATTACACCTTCGACTATCAACTAAAAGGTTCGTACATGTTTCCCATGCAGATCATGCAAATATTTATAATTACTGGACAAAGACACTAACTACAAAAGTACCCTCCTTTTTCTCATGCATTTAGTACGGAAAAAATACAGACGGAGACGAGACAATACAATTTAAAATCAACGCGCGGTTCAACATTCGAGCTGAAAGGCCTCAGAGATCACCATGGGGACTTCGATAAACTGTACGGACGCATTTGCGTAATTTTCATTTACATCGGGCGCGCCGCTTCGCCGAGTTCGTTACGACATGCCCGGGCAAGTCTAATCAAACTGAAGCGAACGCGAAACGTGGTTAATCGTCTAATGAAATTAGTAGAAACGGACGTGGAGATTGACAGGATTTCTGACCCACCCACGAGTCACGTTGCGCCATGTACCTAGGGGACTTCTGCAAACTTCATTTTACACAATTTATTTCTCTATTCGAATATAATACAAAGATTTCAAGTTAACAAAACTTTTAATTTTCAAAATTAATATATCTTCCTCGTCCACCTCGGGAGATTCATTCGGCTGATTGAAACGCGTACAAACAATCACAGTAACCAACCCTCGTACCGAAAACCTCGCGCATTAACAGTTAATCATAAATTCCCACCGCCGGTGACTTGAAAGCTCTTCACCAGATCGCCCCGAACAAGCGACACCATTGAGCACCTACGGGGAAAAGTACGAAAGAAAAAGGAAGCCAGGGGCTGAACGGCGGTCCTTTGCGATTCCACGGGAAAGGGGAAGCGCTCCCTAATCTCGAGCGAGCCATCACGCAGTGTAACGAATCGGTGAGAGGCGTTTGGCCAACTAGGACGTGTCTCTACGTCGGCGTGGAGATCGCGAGCAGGTCGGATATGGTATCGGTGATCCTGTAACTCTTCTCCTGCCTTACTGAACTGCGCGAGGGAACGGTCGACGCGGACCAAGTGGAAAGAAAAAGGTCGACGACGGCGGGATGGCGAGGAGCGAGGAATCACGGACGAACGAAGGAGGGAACGGCGAGAGAGGAGACAGGGAGAGACAGAGAGCTGGATCATAGAACGGATGGATGGAAAGGGGAGCAGGAGAGAGCACGAGAGAGGATACTGGAAGATGGGGGTAATGTGAAGTGGGGGGTGGAGGTGGAGGTGGTGAAGGTTACGACCAGGGGAGTACAGGGGCATGCCATACGACACACAGGGCAAGGTTTAATCAGGTTCGACTAGTTAGTTGGCAGGTGCGAGCGTCGCGCCACGCTTAGGAAGGAGAACCGAGCGGCCTCCAAGAAACAGCGTGGCTCCTGCGTGCTGCTACTCTAAGCAAGAAATGCAGCACCGGACAGCCACCGGTAGCACAATGCCACGGACGAGAGGT
The DNA here is from genome assembly GCA_907165295.1 of Nomada fabriciana. Taxonomy (NCBI): domain Eukaryota; kingdom Metazoa; phylum Arthropoda; class Insecta; order Hymenoptera; family Apidae; genus Nomada; species Nomada fabriciana. The sequence goes on along the minus strand of OU015692.1, from coordinate 3,352,404 downwards.
CTACCTTCGTCCCTTTGGCGTTCGCTATTTCTTTCTGCCCCCGATACTTTATCTCCCGATTCGTTCTTCCAGTGGCCTCGTGCTCGGCGACATTCTACGCCGCGTTCTCACAGTCGTCGAATCGTTGCAATCTTAACCAGGGCCCGGTTACCGAAATGTATAATACACCTGGACTGTTCGGCTGTACCTCCGTAGTCCTTGTAGGAACCGGAATACCGACGTTACAATTATAGGTACATTTACCTATATTTGCGGCCAGTTCATCGGCTTTCTTTGTCACAATCTTACAAATATTTTTGGGCAAGGATTTAAAACAGAGAGGCCGATTTGCATGTTAGCAAGCGGTTTAAAGAAAGTTTGTTTTTTAAAAGTAAGCGGACCTGGTGCAAGTACCTGCATTCGTCATTCCAATAATAGCTGCTTGCCACCTCATTAATTATTTCCGACTTTCTTCAAACTTGCACGTGACACCCCATGGACCCTATAGACCAGGCTCTAGTCTGTGTCGTCTTAGCGATTACCCGTGAGACAATGAGCTACCATAAACCGCCCCTCCAGCAGAATATCGGCGGGCAATCTGCCTTCGAGCACTGTTAAACTTGGAAATCAACACTTTACAGTAGAAAAGCCGAAAAAATACCGGTGCTTTATCTCGATTTTCGGTAGTATATTGGGTTGGGTATAATTTAGCGGGCCTAACGTCGGTGTTGAGTCACTGGTCGTAACACCGGTACCAAAATTATACCTGTATTAAGTGCCTGATTTGAAGCGCTGTCTGCGCGGGGAATTCTGTTTCCCTTTCCCATGGAAAGACACCGTCCGCAAGTCGCGATACGGCGCGCGATTTGTGATTGTCAAACGTATCCGGTGGAAATCCGATTGATCAATGATTGTGGGAATTCGACTATAGCTGGCTTTGATTTTGTCGTTTCAATCTGCCAACGATGCGTTAACCCTTTACGCTCGAGGACTACCGAATCGTTCCCTTTCGTATTTATTGAAAGTGGGAATAGAAAACCGTAGGGGAGGCAATTTGTTTTCTATGGTGCGATAGACACGATGTTGCGATGTTGAGTTTAAACAGCATAGAGTGACGTCTACGCTTTTTGCTGGGTTCCATTGTAAGAATTCACGAAAACTTTGAAACGGGATTCGAACCTCTGAAATTGTGAAATGACGCCGACAAATTTCCAAGGTTTACCAGAGAATACATACAGAGTGACCGCTATATTTGTTGCTGTTAAATTTGTCTAGTTTATTCGTCCCGTGTCCGCAAATACCCATTGCCTGCGTGTTGACCGAATATTTCGATGTCTCCTTCCACCAATTCGATAATTCTCCATACAATTTGTGAGAAAGGAATTGCAATTACTTTATTCTTAATTTTGCGCGTCGAGTTCTTTACGGAATTAAATAACTTGTGCACTGTGCATGCGGGAACGAAATTTCCAAACAGGGCAGCTGGCATTTCAGATGCAAGGGGTTAACTGGAACACCCCCTAAAAGTTTTTATAATTACCAGAGGACGAAGGGGGCCGTTGCTGTGCATTCCCTAGCCAATTCTTGCTAAAATAAACGATCATTTTGGTACACCAGCAACGATAGTAGTAAGCGAAGACGATTAATATAATTGCGACGAGGAAGTGTGTAATTGTATAATATTATCCCCCGAGCAGGCGGCCAGTGGGCATTATATTTAATCGCCACACCGCCCTGAACAAATACATAGGCTACATTCAACAATAAATTACATCAGCCAAAGTCCACCGTTAATCAAAATCCAAGTGGCCCACAATTCCAATAATTGGCGGCTGAGACGCAACCCCAGAAAAAGATCCAAATTAATTCCAGCCCAGGCATAGAAGCAACACGCGCGCAACCGTACACCTTGTCCCCCCAGGTAACCCGGCTGCAACAGCACCGCCACGACCGAAAGTGTCCAAAACGTGGCCCGGAATGGTGTACACGTACGGCTGTTTTACAGTCGAAATGCAAATAAACCGTGCCTTTACTGTTATAAGAACATGCCCCGTCTGGCGATTTTTACCGTGCCTACTTGCCGCCGGGCTGCGCCTATATTTACCAAGACGGTGAGGCCTAACTTTTTCTTTTCCTCCTTTTTTTCCTTCACTCCCCACGTGTCGCGAGGCCTGACCTCTCGCCGATCGCGTACAGCCTCCTAGACTCCTCTGGGGCTAACGAGCGATCGGCGGTGAATCGCCAAGGCGTACGCGTTAATGGCGATGTATCCTCTTGTATACCGTTAAAGGCCACCTCGATGCCCGGTGTACCTAATTAATGGCACGCCCGTGGCGTGGATAGTGGTACGCCTACGGCGGGTTCAACGGATAGCGTTGACGAGCACGTGCGACGTCATGCCTAGCGTCCGCCTTGCTCGGTGTAACGATATTGCCATCGCGTTTCAACTGCTCGGTAAATAAGTATACACCTATGGGCCCCGTGGAAGATTGCAGCCGACAGAGACAGCCGGCGCGTGCTTCTTTAGCGGCGTCCGGACGCGTGCACGCGGATCAACGTATAATTAGCCCGCCGCTATCGCGGATCTAAACTTGTTCCCGTAATCGAGATATCCGTCTGGCCGGCTGGACACGCGAAGAACGTAGAACGATCGATAAATACACGGGGCCGTGGAGGATTTCACGGGGAAATCATGGGAATCGCGATTGGTTCCAGGTGGACCAGCCGCCACTGCTGCGATTTAAGTGTTTTTGTAGTTACCTTTAATGTCGCCCCTTGCATGAGACGTAGGCAGTAAAAATTCGTTCGCGGTTGAATGAAACGTAATATATAATTAATTTAACCCTCTGTGGATAGACTGGGTAGTTTACGTTCGGGGAGAAATCGCACTTGAGAAGTTTCCCCCTTCTGAATTGGTATTTTTGTTAATTAAACTCTGAAGCATTCGAGTAAATGAGTGACTGTATACTGAAGTAGAGAGTTCTATAGGTATTCGAGAATTTTTGGTAGCCAAGTATCCAAGTATCTGGCGGCTATCTGATCGTAAGTATTTTCGTAGAAGGGTATATGGATGGGAGTAACAAGTTCAACAGGGGATACAAGGAACGTATTACGAAATGAGACGTTTAAATTATAACAGTTCGTTTTATGGCTATTAAAAACTTGCACGGTATGCTTCATTTCCAACAATCCGAAGTGATTTATCCTATTCCGACCGTATATTATTTGCACTCAATCATCGCGAAGTGATTCCTTTGCAGCCAGTTTAAAATGTGCAATAAATTTCAATGCCTGTCATATATCTTTCTTGTAAGTGAATCTCATGGAGTAAGAGTAGCGAGGGTTAATAAAACTAGTTTAAAATTTGCCGTAAATCAAGCTCGAAATTAGTTACCGAACCTGTTAATAATCTTTCTTCGATCGAGTCGCTCGAGCCGTGTAAATAGTTTAAATAAAACACGACGATCCCCATAAAGCATCTTGTACATGGGTGTACCTTCTGAAATACACGGACCACCGAGATAAGCTGCAATTCCTAGTAAGCCCCGCTGTCTAATTGATCGCATTTTGATCATGATTAACATGTACCACTTATTTGCATCTGGTATTCATAAATCGAACGAAACCGTAATGCCATAATGGAATTACATACGTCTCTACCAAACTGCCATAGCCAATTACAGAGGTGTAAAATTTGAAGAATCGTAACTCAATTAATTGATACATACTTCCTTTGGCCAGTAACGTTAGTCTCAACTCGCGGGGATAAATAGCAGGACACTGTTATCTAAACATTCAGCCAAGGACCCACACCCGAAATTGCATCCGAATTGTGTACACGGTACGTTTCCACCGGCTACAACCTGGATGCGCTTAATCACCGTGGACGTTTATGGGTGTAGCTCTTTCGCCACGCTTAAGGGACACGTGCGTCGAAAAAAGAGCCTAAAGTGCGGCCGGTAATGTCCAAGTTGCGTGCTCGAGTCACAGTAGAATGATGAATCTCGAGCAAATTCGACAAAGTATTTTTTGCACCGCGAAACAAGTCCACCCGGGCGGCGTACCTAGGTAATGAAGGAACGACGATAGAATGACGAGGAAATGGGGGAAACGGGACGAAGAAACAGACCACTCCGTTAATGCGAAGTAATGGACGAAGCTGACTCGCGAGCTACACAAATAATAGGCCACCACTTAGACGACGACGTGTTTGCGACCGTCGATTCATCCTTTTCTCCCTCTTTGCCTGCCCATTCCCGCGCACTTCAACAACAGAAACGGCCAATTCAGCTTTGCAACGGAAACGCCTTGCGGACAATAAACGTTTTCTCCGTTGATAACTGTGCACGATGGATACCGGCTAGGCCAATTCGACATACCGATCTAGCGTCCGCAAGAAGGACGTTTAATCTTCGACATGATCGTGGCACGCGCTCGCATTCAACGGTTGCCCGAACAAACAATTTCTTCCAGGTAGCGGTTGCTCGGCGGCAATAAGAGATAAATGGAGATACGTGGAAGTCGGCGGTGAAACGCAACGGGCCCTGTTAAGATTTTTCTAGCGGGGCGCACGTGAACCGGGGAAAGCTCGAAGGTTCCTTTAGCGGAACGGTTCACGCGGCAGCGAAACAGCAAAATGAAATGAGGAGACTGCAGCAAGAGGGAGCTGAAGGAGCCCCTGATAAAATTCGTTGCCCTGGCTTGGTGTTGAAAAGAAGACGATAATGGAAAAGAGTACATTTCCCCGGGATAATTCAGTAGTCATTGGATTGATAAGACTTTATTTCAATTTTTGGTGGAATCAAAAGTGCAAACAAAATGGTTACCTTTTCACGCAACTTACTTATTTATTAATATGACGTGAAAGAATTATGTTAATCTTGAGCCTGGTGGATAATTGCATAAAACGGTGCATTTCCAATATTTGTAATAAATCGCTTGTTTTTTTCTTCATCTTTACATATATCACGAATTACAACCTTCTGACAACAGGGCCCTCAAATGTATTCGATAAAATACAAACAGTAATTTAGTGTCTGTGAAACATGAGAAAACAGAAACTGCCTATGAGGTTAGATAATAAAATAATGATACAAACGTTAATCGTAAAAATCGTGGTACCTTCAGGCTTCTTTCATAGTTCGCCCCGAACGCGTAGAAGACGAAAAGACGAGTATCCGTCTGTGCGCTATAATCGTAAATTTCCTAGACATTACTATGTTCCGGAGAGAGTGGGTCAAGAGCAGTTCCGCGCGTATAAAAGAACGTTTTAAAAACACGAATCGTGTTAATACAGGCCACGCTACAGACATACCGCGCTCACGATACTTTTTCATATAGCCTTAAACCTCGATCCATGCCAGATGTGTCTGCCACGTAGTAATATATTAAACGTGTTTTCCGTTAGAAATGTTGGACGCGGGTAAAGAAAATCGTTCAAAAACGATCGTTCACACGGTTCGATAAGTGAACGCGAATGCCTGTACGTTGAGCATCGAGTGAATGAATTGCCATCAATTTTCCATGATCTCTCTATTAACAGAGAGCCTGCCTGTGAAGACTGTTCACTAACAAACGTTTCTAAAATTCGAAAGTGTACGTTTTAATGTATTTGTTGTGATGCTATCAATGAAAAGCATGAATGAATAGAGGAAGTATCAGTGAATCCTCAGATTGGGATGGTGAAGACAAATTCTGGCAAAGTATTGGATTATCTAGTGCCGGATCGTTCATTATCATTTCTCATTTGTAAAATAAAAATGGGATCCCACATTTTTACATATAAAACAAACATGTGAAAGTTTAATGAATTCTGTACAGCGATTCTCGAGATACATTAATCGCCACACATTTTTAAATGTTCCAATATATTAAAAATAGCGTAGCTTAAGACGACGTCAAAGTCTAAGGATCGATATTTTCAGCATTCACAGGCGGACTCGAATAACGAAACGAAATGGCATACAAATACGGAAGCCTGAAAGTGGACGCGAATTTGAAATGTTGAGTCAGGGTCGTGTGGCAATGCGCCCGATTTACTGCAATTCGTTCTACATACATGCCTGCCAAGTGCACGACACGTATAAAACACTTCTACGTCCGGTTGTTCCTGATTCCTGATTTCGGTGGAGCGACTACGATCACCGGTGCGTAGAGATCGTAGAATTCTAGATGCGCGCGATGGAAGAGATTATGGCCGCTAACTAATGGGAAGTGCTAAGTAAAATCGTCCACTCGAGACGAGAAGTCGAGTAATAAAAGGAACCGGATTAAAAATTGCTTTTCCTTAAAACGTACGCGTTTCGTCTGCTGAATTTCTACCCTGGCCATAAGAGCTTGCTATAAATATAGCTATGTACGAGGCGTTAAATTGTTCGACTGAGAGAAATTTTGTAGAATCGCTCCGTGCGATCACTATGATTCTACTTTAATTTATTGAGGTTCTTTGCTGAATGAAACATTTAATCAACGCTTTTCGAACGAACGCGTTGGATCGAATTTAAACTTGCGTAATCCTTATTTAATTGCTTTTAACGTGCAAGTGATTTTGTTCTTTTTAATAGAAATTACGAATATCTCCAGAAAGAAGCTTTGCTGAAGGAACGAGAGTTTTTGCTAATGCTAATACATTAATTGCAAGGTATTCAATACTCTAATAATGAAAATCTCAGCTCTGGGCAGAATGACTGAAAATATGTTGAAAATAAAATGGCAAAGGCCTAAGAATGTTAATGGTTCACCAATGCCGCAATTGAAATATCTTCGTCACAGTAATCGAGGTATAATTCAAATGACCTTCGACTCGCACTGCAAATCATCGGCTACCTATAACGTGTACGTATATTCATTAAAATAGAAGTCCATCATAATCCACGTAAGAAAACGACCATCCGAAAATGTGTTCGATCGCAGAATCTTGTTACACGACGCTCAATTCATCTAGCATGAAATTTAATTTATCGACTGCATGCCAACGTCCGCAGTCTGAACTCTGTGCAATGTTGATCGCATTTTTGTTCTCCTCCGTAAATGGACTTAATTGCCCGAGGCGATTTGCAATCATCGAGAGCTGAACCGCTAATTTATAGAGGCATGCAATACGTCGATGCTTCGAGTGGAAGTCTCGCATTCTCTACGCGCGTCGTATCAAATTAAAAGGCCTATACAGCGAAAGAAAAGGGGGAAAAAGCCCGCCGTTCGCTGAAAGATTTTCGAAAGTGAAAACGCGAGGAGATCGCAGGCGTGAATTGAAAAGTGTTTCTCGGTGAATTATCGTAAAAGCACGTTCCCGTGCCCCCATCGCTCCATGTACGACACGGAGTTGAAGAGAGTTTATTCCGGTCAGCATCTCACGATTGCCTTATTCGTTGCGCCGATGGGTGTCTTCTTCCACTTGGCTCAAGATTCGCGAGTGTGCGACCTTGACATCGATCGTCCTTGGTCCCGAGGGGAAATCGTGCGAAAGTAATTTTCAGCCTTCTTCTTTTTTTCCCCTCTCCACATCTCTCTCTCTATCTCTGTTCCTCTCTATCCGGCGTCACGATCCGTTCATCTAGAAAACTGTTTGATCCGCGCCAATAAGCAACCAGTTCCGTGCTAAATCGCCGTCGAGACGCGTATCACGGTTTCGACGATCCGCCTAGAAACTAGCTCGACGAGTGACTCTCTTGGATGCAACTCGCGTGCAGACACGTCGGTGTCCAACGCAGTTTGAATGTCTCGAGAGGCAGCAACGCGACGCGACGTCCAGATACACCTCGTGAACTTCAACGTGGCTCGCGTTAGTCGCTGGTTCCGCGACGTGTGCACCACTTTCAGACTTTTGACCTGAAAACGAGCACCGCGTGCCTGTGCACGAGGGGCACGTAGCCGTAAGTTATCGGATGGGGGGTCCCGGGAACGCTCTTGAATCCTGGCCGAAGTTCAGCGGTACCTAGATACGAGTACGTTACCCGAGTTGCGGTGGATATCTGGTAACCGACGCTGCAAGAAACGTGATATCGAAACTGTACCGCTTGCCCATTTCTGCAATCGATACACCGCCTCTGGAATCGGCCAATTTATCGGAAGTGGAATCGAAAAGTATCGCGATTGCCGCAAGTTTGCTCAACCTCCCGTATATTGCGCATCGAGGTCTCGCAGCTTTTCAATTATACGTTCAAGTGGCAGATTTTCGGGGGTGCAATATGCAAGCTGGGCAAAAAGTTGATACGCTTGAGCTTTAATGAAAAACTGTACTGAGCCACGTGTTTTTCCATCTCCCTCCGACAAATCAAGGGAGCTGCACGCAGAACGATTCGCGACGATGGATTTCACCGATTCTACGCTCGCATGCTGCAGGGGTCTGTGCAATTTTTTTTGCGCACTGTTGGCCACGTTTCGTTGAAACGTCTGCAGCAGCAATTTCGAGAATTCTATACGTGTGACCGCCGTGAGACAGCTGAGTGAGCCACGGTTAGCATCGACTCTGTGAGAGCTTCGTGTACAACTAAATCGATTCCCTGCATCAACACTTGTAATCGCTCTATGCCGATAAAAAATGAGTCACCTCAACCATGGACCCTGTAGGAAGAACGAACTCTTGTATCGCCTCTAGCGTTGGCATTGAACCTTTCAACAATTCATATGTACCTATTTCTAGTGAAACGGCCAAATGACCCACTCTTTAAAAGGAAATTGATATCTTTCGCAATTGAGTGCAACTTAAAGTCAACCTGGTACAGGCAATAGTAAATAAAAATCCAACGACGAATTTCTATTCAAAAGTTTTTGAAACACATCGTTCGGTTTTACTTTGGTACCTTTAGCATTAAAAAGGAAAAACGTTCCAGCTGTGCAATAAAATTGTACGATACCATTTTCATGGTATCGTACATTATATCACACATAAAGTTCTATTACGAAATTATTGCCACGCAATCGTCGATACGTAAAAGCACCGCCAATGAACGAAACCCATTCCTCGCATTCCCAAGGCACGTACATCTCATATCGCTGAAAAAACCCCGTCCACGTTCTTCGCAATTCCCCGGCATTCAGATTGTTCTCAAATAAGGGAACATATACACGAGCGGTGCGAACAAGAAACGTCACCGACTTCCCGTACCACGTCTCCGACGAAGTGAGGCTCGAACAATAGCTTACTGTACGTTTCTTGCGCGGCCCAAAAAAAAAACAGAGACGCAAAGAAATTCCGTTCGCTGGTCGACCGCGCAAGTTTGAAATACCTGAGGACGTCTCGATGGGACCGCGTTACCGGTGATGGGCTAGTCGCGCCCGACGCAGGTGAATCAAACGATTCGAATGGAGCAGGCGCTTCTGTGAAACGCGAAGGTTAATCACGTAAGGCAGCTTGCAAGGAAATGGTTCTTTACAGAGAAGTAATTAGCGTACACGGCGTGACACCATTTAAACGATGCACCGACGAGGCGAAACGCGACTCGATTCGTCGCGACGCAACGTGGCGGTACTACGGTCACCTTTTTCGCCGATTCATTGACATGCACCTTGCGACTAAAGAGGATTCATCGGTACAAGGAAAGGAGACAATGGCCGGCGGCGTCTGTGGCCCTGTTCCACGAGACCCGAACGAAAATGCGTATCACGTGCGGGCAAACGTGCTCTCTGTTACTAGCGCGTCTGAAGGATCGACGAGGAAGAATCGATCGCGGCTCGGTGCCAGACGTTCCGTGAGAACTTTTCCAAAAACGTCCAGGACGAACCGATGTGTCGGCCAGGTTCTTTTCGCTTGGGAAACGCTGGTACGATTCGACGCAGCCACCGTGTTCACTGAATGCTTTTCGATACCGTGGACAAACATCGTTGGTAGAGGGCAGGGTGCAAATAATATGGGGTACCGATTTTATTTTTCAACGCAGGTAGTGTTAAAATGACTGTATATACAAATATCAAGCAGAGAACTTTGACGAATTTCGTGTGACGTGCGTGAATATTACTGAAGTGTCTTGTCTGGTCGCGAATTACCCATTCTACTTGCTCCCATTATACCGCAATCCAACGCTCAATATATGTACTTCGAATCTACATTATTATAAAACAATTTGCCTCCTTCGTTTCTTTAAAAGTGACAAAATAAACCACGCTAAGATCCACTTCAGGAGACACCTTAAAAATTATTCCGTTGCAGTGAAAGCAACAAATGTGCATTAAACGAAAGGACGACAATGAACGACAACATCTTAGCAATATCTAATTAAACTCCAATCATTGTCAGCACTGTGTACAAATGAAAACCTTAGTGTCTCATGTTCGTACCCTCTCCTTTAATGCAACCCGTTTTTATTTGCAAGACAGTTAATGTAAACGCGCGAAGTTGAAATGTACGAAGTAAGTTTCACGAAGGAGAACTGAGTACAGAACGTGTAAGTTCGTTTCACAGTTTTGATCAACAGATGTTGCTCGCGGATATTCTGTACAGATGTGCAAAAGGAATTGTACTTTCGAAGTTGGCGAAAAGTGATATTAGGTATTGCGTGTAGGTCTACTCGCGCTGCGCGGGGAATACTGCTCGAGTTGAATACTGTCTTCGAAGCAATTCAATTCAACTTCCACTTTCTGTCCGCAAGGAATTCTTCTTTCCTAGGATATTTACTTAAAAGGAGCATTGCGCTGTTTCTTGGAGTTCAGGCAGAGGCAAAGTTCATGAACTGCTGGTCGTACCTTTGACATGTACATTCAGGAATTCCAATGCACTTTTAATTTGTACGTTTAGCCTTTTCGAAAGAAATTCGTAGGAAATTTTTAATATTAAACTTGCAAAGGTATTTAGCGTAACGACCACACGTACCGAACAGTCTGTACGTACTTGGAATGTAGTTTATCAAAATTGTAATCGAAGAATAATATTTCTTTAATTACGTACCATTCTACGCATTTTATCGTAATAATGGTTGCTCTAAAATCCGGTAGCATACTATTTATGTACAGCTGGAGAAGATGAAGTTAAGGTTTAATTAATTTGAATAGTTCAACGTAGGCCTGAACTAATTAACGAACTATTCCCGTTTATATTAATGCTAGAGCAACGCATTACGAGCGAGAAATCTTGTTTTACGTCTCCAATTAAGAACGTCGAATCGCTGCAATTAAGCATAATCTTCAAAGACTCGTAATGTACCTACTGAAAGTAATATAATTTCTTGCTCGGCTCATTTCTTCTGCGGATATTACCCAACGTGGAAAGAAATTGCTCATTGTGTAATTACACGAGCCCCGAGGTGTGAACTGTGATTCGTTTTCAATGCTGGATGGAAGTAAAGGCTATACACATTTACCGTAATAAGATAATTAAGATATGAAATACAAATAACAGGAAAAGTTGAACAAAAATATGACTGTCCTATAAAATGATAATAAAATGAAGTGAATAAATTAAATGCCTGTGAATACCTCTTAGTGAAAAATAGTGTGCCAAGCAACAGCAAAATTTATTAACAGTGAAACAATATTTTCAGCAGCGTGCACAGTATTAAAGGGTTAATTTTCATGAATCTAAACATCTTTCACCAGCAACACTCGCAAGGAATATTTAACTTCCAACGATTGTCTACTAAATTCCCATCGGTTCTAACAAGATATAAGCAAAACAAAACCGAAATGATAAAACCAGCCTAAAGCCTGTTACATTTCATCGCGCCGTTGTTTTTCAATGAATATCACAACAGCGTAGTCTATTCAGCCTTGCGCAATTGATCGTATCAACCGACGGCTTCGAAAGAAAGAGATCCCGTGCAATAAATTCTTCTCAGTCACTTCCCATAGAAACCGAACGATAAATCGGGCTCGCTCGTTGTTCCCACGTTGCTGGAACGAAAAAAACACCCAACTTCTCGGAAGCATCTGGTGATTTGGAAAGTTTACATTACGATCCCCGATTCAATCCGCGTTAAACGGACTTCTTGCTCGGCCCAATGAAGTCCGTCTAACCCTAGCCGGTCCAATCGTCCACCTACCGCGTCCATTTGAACGAAAGCAAAAGCCCGTGGAAGATTTAAGGAAATTCGTGGCGGTGATCGCGGGGGCAAGGTGCCCGATCGCGAGGCGCACGTTCGGGACACCTCGCAGTAGACATCGGTAGTCCCGGAGGCAACGGTGACTAGGCAGCAAAGAGAGGTAGAACTTCCTTTTAGGGCAGTTAAGCGCACGGCGACGACGCCTCGGTCGTTCCTCGTCCCGTCTTGTCTCGCCTGGCCTCGCCTTGGATCGGATCGGATCGCCCGTCGCGCTCCGTCCCGCTCCGCGTCGCGTCTTCCCGCGTACACGAACGCATGTGCCGGCGCGACGGTCCCGCGACCCCGATCCTTCTCAGAACGCGCGCTAGAGCCTGGCATCGGGTTTTTAGCGCGATCTTGAAAACGGAAAATGTTCCTTTTTTCGCCGAACGTTTGCCCGTACTTGCCCATTCGGCTTGGCTCCGCTTCGCCTCTCTCGAGCTTCCCCGGCAAGGGTGAGCAGCGTACGCGGGCACGCGCGCCTCGACTGTGCCCGACGATTCCCCGTGTACCGGCGCGTAAAAATCATAATTTTTGCCGCCGATTTTTGGGCTCGCGATTTTCACGTATCGCGGGGAATGTAACACGATTAACGGTTGGACGCGGCACGCGGGCTATCGGCGAAGGGAGGGTGATCGATGGGGGGACGTCATTCGGACGTCGGGCGAACGCTGGAAGAACGGAGGAAAGCCGCGATTGGAAGAATGAAAAAGGAGGAAGCCGGTCGCGGGATATCGATGGGGCAATAGGCGAACCGATATCGGCTGGAAGAAAAATGAAGCATGGCGAGACGCGTCGACTGGTAGAAATAAAGGAGGGAAGCGGGGGGCTGAGTATCGCCGGCAGTCGGACGGTGAAACTCTGAATGAGTAATGAACGCTCGTGAACGGCCGAGGATGACAATTCGATGGCGATACGAGGCCGCGTAATAGTCATCGCGACTACTCGGACGCGGTACGCGAGATCGGAGATCGTTCTCGAGATATCGGCGTTCCCGGAGCTGCCCTAGCCGAAGAAAGAGGAAAGGCACGGACGGGAGGAAGAAAAAGGGCGAAGCATGCACGTATAAGACTACGGGAGGAGACGGACGGGAGAAAGAAGGGACGGGCAAGGGCGGAGGTGGAAGAGGACGAGCAGGACGAGCAGGACGAGGTGGCAGCGATAGCGGCGAGGACGCGGAGGGCGGGAGATGGAAAACGCGGCCCGGCTACGAAATGGCCGGGCCCCAAGGAGGCCAACGTTCGAGGATGACCACCTAAATAATAATAATCCCGATACCCCGATTCCTAGCGTGCCGACTCGACAGAAAAGCAGCTCCCTCCGCTGTTGGGGCTGCTGGGGCACGGGCCAAGGGGTTAATCGCTAATCGTCGACTCACGGCTCGACACCTCGTGACGGGGCCGGCGCGTCCACGGCGCCGAACTGTCGTCGAACTAACAATTAAGTTGTCCAATTGGTCGCGGCGCGGGTACGTACAAGAGGCACCGCGGAGGGGTAACGTAAAAATTCCGTCTAACGTATAAGTGGCGTACGGGCGGGTCGCGTCGGTGTACGATCGATCAATTATCGAGAGATTCGGAGAATCCGAACGGCGGCATCGGTGGCGGTGGCGGTGGTGACGATGTAGTTTTCGGTAAATGTGTCGAAGCCCACCGACCCGCGATGCGGTGTCGTTGCCCTCTTCTCCTCGGTCTGCCCGGTGCTGGTTGTACGGCCTGCCGCCGTCGCCGCCGTCGTCCAACTCTTTCAATCTCTCTCTGCTTTCTCATCCCTCTCTTTCCCAACCCTCCCTCTCTCGGGCCGCGGCGATCACCTCTCTTTCGCCTGGTCTCTCGCTCCCTTTCCCTCTATACCGTTCTCTCTCGCGCGCTCTCTCTCGCTCTGGCAATGCGTGTACACCGGCGAGAGCCACCACCGCCGCCACCGCTGCTGCGAGTAGGTTATCCCTGTCCCCTCCGCGGGACCATCCTCTTATTCCCACTCCTCCTTCGGAGCACCTGTCGTGCCAGGGAGTTCGGCGCGTTAGGGGCGCTCGCCGGAGGTAAGTAGACGGCAGGTTATCAGTCCGCAGAACATCTTCGTCGCGAACGGAACCGTAAACCAGTGTGGTTGCGCATTCTTTCGTAGTGGAGCGACGGAGAAAGGGAGACAGACGGAGAGAACGCGCCGAGGGAGAAAGGGGAAAAGGGAGAGAGAGAGAGATAAAGGAAAGGTGGAGGTAGTAGCAGTAGAGGAGAGGACAAATTGACGAACGTACGTCGCGGACCTTTTCGCGGATACACTACTTGTCGTTGCTGCCTGTGGTTGTCGTTACTGCTACCACTGCCGTCATCGATGCTCGGCTGCATCGGCTTCGATCGAACGGGAGTTCGCAGTTTCGTTCTCTCTCGCCGTACCCCTGTTGCACGCGCGATCCGTTTCTTCTAACGCGAACTCCGGACTGGACCGGTGGGGAACGATCGGCTCGCAAGCTTGCTCGCGCGAGAAATCGATCCACCGCGGACTCCTGGTGATCTCCGTTGAATAATCGCCGGTCACCGATCGAATCGTTCGCCCCAACTTGCGGTGTGCCACTCGAGAGCGATCGACGATCGCAGTCGCGGGATGATCGCGTCGGTGAATTGTGTTTGAGTGACGGTTCCCTCGTCCCGTCGTTCCTTGGGAACGATTGGTCCCCTCGATTGGGAAGCTAGTAAGCGAGAATTCCAGCAACGACCGGCAGCCAACGGTAGTCGGCGCACCGTCGATCGCACCGGTGGTTTAAAGGCAGGACCTGGCGAGCGGCGAAGAGGGCGAGAAGAGGAGGCGAGAACCGCGGAGCACGCACCCCCAGGGTCAAGGCGCGACAAGGAAGGAAGGCGGGGTTGATAGGGCGATAACGTGGCTGCCGGGATGCGGCACGAGGAGCCGCTAAGCTGCAGCTAACACGTGGCGACTCCGCGCGCACTCCGTGATCGCTAGGTGAGCAAAGGTGTTTATTCTTGCGCGAGGGTGTTCCTATTTCGCCGATCGA
The DNA here is from genome assembly GCA_907165295.1 of Nomada fabriciana. NCBI lineage: Eukaryota > Metazoa > Arthropoda > Insecta > Hymenoptera > Apidae > Nomada > Nomada fabriciana. The sequence goes on along the minus strand of OU015692.1, from coordinate 3,337,401 downwards.
TCCGACCTCCATTTTGGTCACGCGGCCGAGTAATTCGTTGCAAAGGTGTCTGGGCCGATCGAGCGAAAACGGGTCGAGCTAATTCTTTACTGATCCTGGCTTCGCAAACAAATTTTTGGCCCATTCTCGGATACCTATCGAAGTCTCTGCTTCAACGACAAATCGCTCCCCGAGGCAACTGTTCAAAGAGGTCGATCGTCGAAACGATACGATAGCGACAATATCGATAACGAAGCGCCCGTCGAAACGTAAACAGCAACATCTCCAGACCCGTTCAATCCCGTAACCCCGAAAATGAATTCTCTCGCGGGCCGTTCGTCCTCGCTTAACAGGCTTCCCATTCAAGCCGGATCGCGCGGTCGCGACAGTTCACGCAAACCGGACCGATGATCCGGCAGCCGATGTAAAACGCGCGCGCGCGATAGAGCGGGCCACGGTGAAACAGCTAAGCGGATAAGGTTCTCGTGCGAGGAAATCGGGTGGGGAGGGAATGTGGTCGGTCCGCAGGCGAGGGGCCTCACCAAATTTTCGTGCCGCTGGTCTGGGCGCAATGTGCCTCGAATCTCCACGTGCTTCGGGGCCGTTCATCTTCCTCTCTCCCTTGTGTCCTCTTCCTCTCGCTCATTTGCCATCTTCTTCAATCGCGAGCACGGAGGCTCGGTCCCCTCGGGCCCCTGTTCCGCTCTCCTTTATTTCTCCCTCGGTCCCTTCGCCGTGCGCATCCCTGTTCCTCTCGTTCCCGTGCCGAGCCGAGCGCCCAACCGCCTCGCGGGGCCCAGAGACGCCGAAGAGTTAACTCTCGCGCATTCCGGTTAGCGGTCCGACGAACCGTTGCCGCGTCCCCCTGTCGACGACGCTGACATCGGTCCCCGCTGTCAATTTTTCCACTGTCCGGAAATTCGACGGCCGAACGTAGAACGAGATAGGGAACGACCGGAGGCGGGTACCGGCGATAGTTCGCGCCTCACTCGAGATGTCGAGGGTCAATGGAATCGACTGAACCTTTTAGTCACAGGGTATCTCGACTCACGCGATAAATGCTACCTGGTCGCGGCGTCGAGATTCCCACGTGGCGAGGAACGTTGGCTTCGCCAACGAATATTCCTCGCAGCGGTGTCACGAGATGCCCGATGACGTCCTCGTGCGAGAGCACGTGACGTAACACCGTTCACTGTACTGTTAGACAGTCTTTACGAAATTTCAACAACTCGAACGGCACTGTCCACCTCGTTACCTCACACTTGGTCGGCACGCATCGCGGGCAAACGAATTTTACGCAATGAGTCAATGGCCTGCCGACACGTTTTACGGCGCGAACCGTGCTACTATGGAATCCGTATAGCGGAGGCCGACTAGGGAGGCCGATTCAGGTTTACTCCGTGCGTGGACCGGCCCCGAATACACGTGAACGCATAAGCAAACGGGCCCCATACACCTGCCCACACCTGCACGCTGCTCGAATATTCGTTTCCCACGTACGCCGAGTCATCGATTTCGCCTCGCCGCTGCATGCCTCCCGCGAGGGCTTCCAGTTGGAAAAGAACGGGGCCCGTTTCTCCCCTTTGCGCAATCGCTGCGTTAACATCGTCCCGCGATAAAACGAAATTGTTAAACTCGTATGGGTTACCGTTCGACGGACGGTACTGGTTTGTGCGTACCTTACGCTTGGGACACCTCGTCCAACGAAATTAGCATAAAAATTCGGGAGAAGTGTTCGTTTGTCTGGCACGTTCACGCCTCTATCCCACGTTGCCCCACGGTGGCACAAAAATTTGTCCCCCGTCGAGGCGTTCGGGGCATCGCGTATCTAATATTGTTCGACTAAGAAAATCGTGTCCGCCGCTGAGGAATTTATTCTCGATTGCGCAAACCTGGCCACCTGCCCGTTCGGCGGTATCAGGTCCGATGAAGATAAATGAGAATGCCGATGCTAAACGCGGACCGTCCTTTACAAATCGTTTCCGATCTCGTTGCGCCGTTAAGTCGGTGTGCCCGCGGATTTTCGATAAGCCGTAAATCACGACGCGTGATTAAGCAGGCGATCGTTAGACGCGGATGTCTAATAATTCATAGGTAAGTGATTAATTGTAAGACGGACCTCTTCCCGTACACCGGGCGACGCGGTTTTATTCAGGGTACCCGAGGCACCGCTCGCGCGTAACTGCTTCCTGAAGCTTAACCGCGACGCGAGTTCTTTTTAAAATTTGCATCGAAATAAGTCGCCGAACATCCGTTTGCCATCGCCGGCCGTCGTTGACGGGCAAAAGGAGTACGCTAACGGTTTTCGAACAGGTGTCATCTCTTTTTTTCCGCGCTTCATGAAATATTCACCAGGCATACGATTACGTTACTACTCGTACACTAATTCGTACGTTGTACGGAGGCATTCAACCTCTTGGCCGCGCGGCGGCATCGGGATCACGCCCGACATAACTTTGCATTCGTTTGCCGGTGTAATTTCACGAAGGAATCGGCATTAGCATACCGCGACTTCGCCTATTTGTCGACGCGCGACGAAGAAATAACGATCGGTTGCGTGCGTTGTAAACAGCGTTATGGATTAGCGATACGCTCGTGCCTCATGAATTTTCGCGGGCAGGAACACACGTTTGTCCTGTCGCGAATACTAATGCTGCAAGTGTCGATTTGCACGCGTCTATTCGATGACAGGTCGCGGGGAAATTCGAGCGGGATTGGCGAAAAGGCTTACACAGCCATTGCACTATCCTTTGTAAAAACAAATGAAAAGGACTTTCGGATTGCCATGAATTGGTTTCATCAATATTAATAACACCTCAAGGCAGTAGAAATTACGCTAAACCCAACTCAGTTCAATCGAAGCTATCCAAAGATTTCATGAAACAAAACCATCGGCTGCATTTGATCCAAACAAACCTATTCTTCAGCTATTAATATCGATTAAGGGAACTCTAACTCGTAACAAGCTATTTCCATTTAACGCTCCGTCCATTCTACGTGTCCGCAAAAGAACGAGTGTCCCCCAGTTAACATTAAACGATCGACTAAACCGCAAACGGCGGATCTCACAGATTTCACAGCTTTCGGATTTTCGCGCAGCGTGTCGAACGAGCGCGGTGAAAACGGACGATATCGATCATTGGCCGCCGATTTCCCGTGGCCCATAATCCATGCACCGGGTGTTTTGTAAGTCGTAGTACGACCGAGAAGCAGGTGATTCTTGAGACAGAAGTGAATCGAAAATACGGAATAAAATATGATTATGTGACGCACCGTTGTCGAGAAATATGAATTTAAAAATTCATTAAGTACACACGGAGTTAGACACAATCTCCTTCGTTGGCTCAATCTAGTTGGTCATCGCAATCCTCGTCTGCGTTTATAAACAATATCAGTAAACATTTGGTGCAAGTTTAAAGAACGCCAAATAGTACGATTGGACAATTTATTTATTTTATTACGGCAACATGCAGTGACTATCGCGGGTTACTTGACATCGCGTACAAAGTCCAGTTTAAATTATCGAAACTTTTCCCTTCTTGAAGCGCACGAACGATACTGTCCTCCCTTATTTTATACTACGAAAAGCAAGTAATTTCTTTCGCATGGCATCGCAAAGTTTGTAAACCTTCTCGGCTGTACCACGGTTTCCCAAAAACACCCTATGCACATTGCGAGCGTCGTCGCATTCTGGTCCGTCGACGACGGCTTGCGTTACAGCCTATACTACTTTGCCCGCCGAGCGTCGCGAACACTGGTCGCGAACGTAATCGGAGCGGAGTTACGCGAGTGCGTGCGGGTATCATTCACAGCTGACGATTCGAGATCGCCTCGCGCACACGAAAACCGGCATTGCCGTGGACCCGTGTCATTATCCATTATCCGTCCCGGTATTACATCCATTTGACACGGTGGCCGCGCCCGCAACCGGCACACCGAAGCAATTTCAAAACGCCGCGGCGCCCGTACGCACGCGTCGCCGTCCCCGCGCGTCACGCGTACACGATTCGCTCGGCTACCAGCGTGTACACCTCGACGATTCTCTCATTAATTTTTAACGAAGCCGAGGGATGAAAAAAGAATCCGCGCGGCTGGCTGTACGGGTTGGCGAGGAAACGGAGCGGTGTCGCGTCGTAGCGTTAACCCAGTTCCTTCGATGCTCCTCTCCGCTTCCTGTAGCCGGGCTGATCGAGGATAATGACGGTCCGCGACAGCTGTCGGTTTTGCGGTAAACGATTGGGGGCTCGACATGTCGGGACGCTTTCGGGATTCCTTGGACACGTTCCGTTTTGAGGATCGTCACGCGATAGACCGGTGGACCCGCGGTTCGCCATGAGAAGAAACGAATGAAGAGCAACGCGGAGCCATAGAAAAACATTCGGTAGAGATAGATCACGAACCACTTTATTGTTCACAATTGCATACAATTTTCTGTGCAATTTACGCGGAAATATTAAACGCGCAACGTGGCTGATTGCTAGTGTCTGTCATTATCACCGCGACTTACGAGCAAAGAACAACGTCCTCGAACTTTCTGATCAGGCCTTGCACGCGCATCCGCGCGGCATTGGTCGCGATCTCCTTACGCTTATCGCGGTAACTCGTCCCAGATGCGCGGAAGCTTTCCCACCTTTACACGAATGATGCTAGCATGCGCCGGGTGCTGCGGCATTAACTATAATCGTAAACTCTCAGCCCGCCACAATGAACCTACTTACTTCCGCCGCGTGTTCAGCAATCTCTCTCTCCGTGAGCTAAATTGATTTCCACCGATTGATAGGCAGGGGGGGGAGCGTTCCTCGAGGAACAGCTGACAGAAACGGCGGTAACGGAATCGTTCTAGCCGCGAAGTTGCAACACGATGTATGGGCGTTAATTACCGTACGCCGCGTCCGTAGAATGGAAGCTCGTCAGGCTCGACACGCGTATCGCCGGACTCTCCATTCACGACGCTCTTATCTGACCGCGTGTACGGCTGTGCATTTACATAAACGTACACCGCCAGTGCATTCACACGGTCGAATGCGCGGGCGCGTACGTCGCGTGCAATACCTGCCTGCCACCTTTATTCCTTGGATCGCGACTCGCGAGAAAGGCCGCGTATCGGGCGCGATAATTGCTCGTCGCCGAGACGGTCATCCTTTGTGCGGCGACGAAGATCACTGGGTCACATTAACCGTTAATGTTAACGCAGGCAATCTCGATCGCGCTGAATGGATCGTAAAGTCAATTACGCGCGCGGTTACTGCTCGAGCGAATCTCTCCGCTCGTAGTACGCGCGTGTCGTGTCGCGTCGTTCTCTCGTATCCTCTTCGATTTGCCAGCCGATAAATTCCGCGATGCCGATGTTTGCGGTTGAACACGTACTCCGCTGGTTATATGCGGCGGCTGGAACGTTACTTTAGATCGTTCGGTTCATCCGGAAGCGAGGTAACAGTGTTAGGAAATGTTCAATTTTTGAGCAAAGACGTTGGGAATATTTTTGACCGTTGCGGGATATTTGATTCTTTTGCGTTTTCTTTCTTGTCACGATTGCATTGCGCGTGAGAAACGATGAAATAAGTTGTACGCTTGGCCATTTTTCCACGACTGTGTTAGTTGGTCGGTGAAGAATTTTCCAGTCGTTCCATTAATATCAAGTAGAATTTCTGTCATGTGGAATATTGTTAACAGTGTTGGGAAATTCGGTGAGATTAAGTTAATAATACTAAAGATTAGCATTCGTTTTGCTTTAATATTCAAGAAACGTGGCGCTGGAAATTTCAATCTGTCGAATCTCTTATTGAATTGTAAGATCATTTGAAGAATGTGCGTTACAATTATTACATCAAGCAATGCGATCCCTCGTTGTGGAAATAATAATTAAAGATAACCCATGAATATATTTCAACGTATGATAAACAGCCTCCTTTGATGGAACTGGTTCAAATGGGCCGTCGAAGATGCATTAATATAATTCTATCACGATCCATTTACGTAATCAAATAAATTACGATAAACTTGTTCCATTAAGATCCATATCGTAATCGTTCCTTACCCGGCGTATTAGTCACGGTGCAAGTGTAACCATCAACGACAATTTCGCGAGATACCGTTAATGGAAGATTTAAAAAAAGAAAGGAAACGTGTTCGAAGGGTCGCTCGATTTAAGTGACCATTACATAGAAATCTGCCAGGTAATTCTGCCATTTCTCAACGCGCTAATTGCTGTCCGCGTGGTGGTTGCGTTGTTCGAAAAAAGAAAAACGATATTTACATTTGTACACGATTGTAATTAATCGCCGCTTATCTGCGAATCTAAGCGTCGATTTGCTGCGGAACAAGTTTTCCCAGGATCGTTAGCGTTTGACGATCGGCAGCTGCGTGCCGTTTTTTTCTTTTTACGCGATTCGCCTCCCTGACGGCTTTCAAATAAATTACCGTCGACTTTGGTGACACTTACAAATTACAGAGAGACGTGAGAATTAACGACAGCAACCCCGAGTCGACAACTATGAGAGACCTACAAATCATTCCGCGGCGACATACATATGTTCATCCGTGCATTCCACGAATAGCAAGCGCGCACGAAATCCTAAGGAATTACTCATGGAAAATACCGGAGGCTCCTCGATCGTGATTTGCAATTGTGCGCCAGGGATCACCGTCGAAAATTTCGCTACGACACATTTATATCTCTAACGGGCAATAGCACTCGACTTCTGTGACATCCTTTGGATAATTCTTGTGTGAAGGATTATTAAAGTGTTTCCAATTTCGTTGGTGTCGGTAACATTTGACTCGCCTACCGTCGTTCTCCTTCGCGTCGCGAAAAGACCAAAGGGCAAGCCGCGCGATAAATCCGGCGCACGAGAAGTAACCGTGAAAAGCACAAAAGGACATCGCGGTGGCTGCTACGGTTTTCAACGTCGAAACCAGTAGAGCAGCTATTTTACGGCGTTCCAGCGTAACGCAAAATCGAACGACAAAACAGACGACTTGGCCTCGCGCCGTAACTAACGCGATCAAGAGATTTGCTCCGCGATTTATTCGCGGAGGACAAATCGCCTTGCAATGGCACGCGTACTCTTGGCTCGCGTCCTCCTTCCGAGGGCATAGGTGGTTGTACAGGATCGCTGGGGAAACGGCGTAAACGGTGTCCCATGAAAGGATGCCAGGAGGAAATTATTGGCGTGGGATCTATCGCGAATCCCAGAAATGGCAAGGAAGGGGGCACCGTTACGTGTTATACGCGAATCTCGAGACCGGCCCTTTTCGAAGCATTGCGGCGTCCAAGTTATGCCAAGAATGCACCGATCGTCCTACCTTTCGGACGTTCACCACGGAGACCTCCGTGCGTGTGTAGACAAGAGTCGCCGGATGCACGGAAGACACACGCTCGGCTCGTTGCATGTTCGGCATTCGCGATTTTTCCGCAAGTCCTCGGCGCAATAATCATAGAAAGAACCGGTGTGAGAATTCCGTGAGACGAGAGCTGCTGTGTATCGCAGAACAATCGTAAGATGATTGGTATCTCGATCGGTTCGGTTTAAACGGTAAACGATGGACGGAACACGAACGGCTCGGATTTTCTCATGTCATGCCCCGCCAGAAGCACGGTGGATGCTTGTTGCGGGCCATGGTGTACGCGATAAACACGGGAACACCAGTTGCACAGTAATAACAGTACTAACGATAATGGTCGCAACAGCGGTTAAACATCGGCGACAGAGGCGATCGCGGCGATGCCGACGGCGGCGATCCCCGTTGCGCAAACTTTTGTACGCGCGGCTCACTTAATGGTCGTTCCAATTAATGCAGCCGAAAAGGATGTTCGCGTGTGTCAATCAAAACCGCGGCCGATTCTCGGCCGAGCGGCGCGAAAACTCTAAGAAGGATATGTATGTATATAGGTCGGGCTGCTCTTATGCCTTCGTTATAATTAGTCAATTAACGTTTCCCGTTCGCAGAAGCGGACACCATTAAAATGTATAACGAGGCAAGGAAGAGAAAAAAAAGAAGGAAATAACATTTCCCTCGAATTGTATTCGCAATCTCATTTTTATCTGTATCCTTGCGCACACGTCCAGCTTTCGTGCCGCGGGTTTCCTATAAATATTAATCGGCGTTAAAGCACAGCCGCGATCTCCAATTGGTTCTACGAGGATAGCCCTACAATGTGTTAAAAAGAAGCACAGTAGCACGAAGCGTAACGAGGTTTTTACACGCGCCTTAATCCGATTGCCGTTCGCGCAATTTTACGGCACTCCCGTGCCTATCGGGTCCGCTTTCGTCGATCGTTCCGTAAGGATAAGCACGTCGCTATAGTCCTGCAGCCGACAGGGAGTCGTTAACTAATCAGTGCTGATTGTTGGGCATCCGTCAATGGAAATCCAGTTCGGTCGCAACGGGTGGCGTTCTCATCCGTGATCGTCCTGGACGTGTTAATTAAATATACCTGGCGATGCGATATTCATAGTAACCAGTCGTCACGCCGCGAGCCACACACGTTGACTCGCGGCCAGCGCCGACGTTTCGCTGTCGTCCTGTAATCCGCGACGTGCCACTTATGCATACGACGCAGTGGTGAACTTAATTTTAATTAACGTCCACCACGTGGCGGCGTCGTGCCCAGCTGCACGTAGACTAGGTATTCCTTTTGCCTCGTCTCCCACGGTGCAAGCTTTGCGATCGGCGTCGTGACGCTGTCTACGCTGGAACCTAAATACCTTCTATTCTATACGCTATCCACATCAACGTGTTCCTCGCTTCCACTATCCGCGGCATGAACGACCATTGATTTTACGATCGCATCGCGGCCGAACACGTGGAAGCACTTTTCCCTTGTGCCTAGAGAATATCCATTACGCTCTGCGAGTTCACGGTCGCTGTTCAAACACGGAACATCTTCGGGGAAGTACAATAAGTTAAGGTCTCGCGGGCATTGCTACGAATCGGAATAAGAGCTCGCATCTATTGTGCGTATTTACACGGGGAACAAGCTCTACTGGACCATGATGGATGAGGGAAGACTAAATGCTGCGGAGATTGAATTGCGATCAGCTGGTTCGAACGCGAATTCGTAATCGATTCATTGGTAGCATGAATCGCGTTCCATTTTCTACACTTTGCGAACGAACCACGAGGGAACGCGACCTTGTCAGAATTAAACAGAGAGAGGAAATCTAATTAGTAGAACGTGAGAACTTCATCGTTCGGGGGAAGAATGGCGGCAAAAAAATTAGAGATACAAGATTTGCCGAACACTAATCTACATCTATGAACCGAAGGAGCTAGATAAAAAAGAGAACGAAACGGGCCAGACCGTAGACGAATGCTGAATAAACTACCTTGAAGCGTTTGTATCGCCACGGCTATTTAGTCATTAAGGGAATGATGTTGTAAGACGATCGCTGTCGATCAAAGCCCTGGCGAAGTGATGCGTTTAATCCGGCAAAAAATATACCCCGGGCCCAAAAGTGCCGCGAATCGTATTCGGCCAGCGTTGAGTTTTGCCCGGGGCGATACAGTGACGCGACGTTCGCCGAAAGCGTATTATCTATTCGCATGACAATCGTTAATGTTAATCACGGAATCATCGACAGTTGGCCCATTAGACCATCGACGATTGATCCGCGCCGCCAAATATTCCATCGATGCGCCAGGTGCTCGCCCGCCTCGTAAAGGCTTTATCGTGAAAACGGACCGCAGTCGTCGAGAGTTTTATGAATGGTCGCGGGGAACAGGTTTCCCCGCGGATACGCGATCGTTAACTTCATTTTTATCTCGACATTTCGTTTTCCATTTAATCCCGGATGCCAATGCTGCGTTAACTCGTGCTCCGATGGGCCAGGTATCGAATTGCGAATTTCTCAGGTCGAAACACCGGCGCTTCACTCGTGTCGCGCATTCTGCTTGCTCGTTCGCACATGTCCGCGCGACGAAATAAAGAAAACGGTTGGTTTTCTTCCGGAACGTCGAATGAAACGTTGTTTCGAAACGAAGTACGCGCGTACCGGTTGCGCTGGTCGATCGTAAATCTACTGTACGCAGAAATAGCGTTGGATAGAAGGAACCAGCCGAACCGGTAATGTATCGCCAATCGGATCATTAGCAGCTTCTTTTCGACTACTTTCGAACCAACGAAATGTCTCGCCTAAGTAGGCCGGACACGAGCTACGAAACACGCTGCACGTAGCTTCCTTCCTCTCAGCTTTCGAGCACCGTCATTTTTAATCGGGCAAAGACAACGATCGATATCTCAAGCGATGAATCCACGCAACGGTTCAAACTATAATCACCGGGTAGGTCGAAGTCAATCGAGAATAGAAATGCCGGGGCGAAAATTTATGAAAGTCATTACGCGCTGGAGTCGCTTGCCTCGTTCATCATCTGCCGATTTCAATGCTTCTTTAACGTCTATATCGAACGTACCTCGATAGACGCGAGACGTAAATGGAAAACTGCGGCTAACGTTAAAATTTGTACGAACGTCAACGTGATCGGTTACTGTTAACGAATTCCGTCTAATCGACATAGAAGAAACGGACGATCGACGTGAAAAATAAAAATCAGTCGCACGTATGGCCGACGAAAGAGAATAGGGAAATCGATAAATCTGATTTATCTGAAATTGATCGCGAACGACGCGTATCCTGATTCGCCAGAACCGATCGAGCACGCGTACCCTCGAGACCCCATAACCATGATTTCTCTCGGCAAATCAATTTTGCGCCGAGACCTCCTTGGGATTCGAACCGCGACCTGGCGGACGGTGTTCAGTTAATTTGCTCGCTAGACCATGCTGGTCGGATAAATTAAAATAGATCCGGCTGCGAGTTCCTTTCGCGCTCGGCCCACCTGCATACGATTACGCGGATGATAAAAAGCCGAATCTAATGACAAAACTTGTTGTCCATTTTTGTTGTTCCAGGGAAGCGTATCTCATCGTGAGAGGCTGGGACCTCCAGGATGCCAGGGGTGTGGAGGTTGCTACGTATGCTGATCTATATGGTGAGAAGCAGACCAGTTACTCTATATACATACATGCACAAGGTATCCCATAATGCAGGGCAAACAGATAGCGACGCTGGCGCGAATGAACCCACATAGAAAATGTAATTCAATATTGGCCTAACGGTTAGCCTGTATAGAGGCTGCATATGGGAAACGTTTATTCAGAAATTTTAATCGCGACTCCGATAAATGGGCATGCACACGCGGGCCGAGCAATGGCAATGGAACTTCCGCCACGGGGACCGCCGAGTTATTTGAACAATAAGAAGTGAAGCGAACGAAACGGGGCCCGACCGAAAGTATGCTACTTTCCCGCGTAATGTACGAGCAATTATTGAGCGTGCTTGAGTGAGTAATGAAGGCAGAACAGGGATTAACGTCTAGCGTATAGCTGTGCGATCAATATTTAAGCATCGACGGTGCAGGAAACATTTCATGCCTCGCAACTTTTGAACCGGAAAAAGCAATTTACAATAAAACGGGTCGCAAAGAACGGGGCTGCAAGCAGGCCAATATTCGCAACAATTTCACACTTAAACGCGCAATCTCTCTTGAATATCTGCCGAGTCAATGTACGCGCAGCTTCTTCCTTTCGTACCTATACAAAATTCGAGCGCAGCAGATTCGACAAAAATTTCCCGCCACAACCTCGAACCCTGCGCCGTAACCCCCCAGACCATCCCATGCCGGAGAGTCGTGCGGTTATGCGAATTTTCATGCAACCGTTGCACAAGGAAAGTTATCAGACTGCGAACATGAGGAACGGGTTGCGGATACCATTAAATAACAGCGGCGCACGCATAGTTGAAATACACGCGCCCGTGTCTGTGCCCATTACACACCGGCCACGGATTCGCACGACTCTTCGCGCGTTCTGCCTGTTATCTTCTGGCCGCTCCTTTTGTCGTCCAATTAAGCCCAAGAACATGCCGAGCCACGGTCACCAATTCCGATAATGGACTATAATTTCAACTATGTTTGCTGACGCTGCAACACCCATACGTCCCCTTAATCAGAGGCTAACGGCCACGGAAGTTGGGGGCCAAAGTGAGAAAATTGCACCGCTCAGGCGTAGAAATCACGGCGGACGATCGAGGAGCGGACTGCTCCACCGACGTGGCTCGTCGCAGTCGTTCTTAAACGGCATCCGAATAAAAGTTTGTCATGGCTCGATGACAATGCAATGACGCGGCAGGAGCCGCGACAGCTTGCAGGCGGATATTCGTGCCTACTCTAGGTACCGTTACCCGTATCTTGCGACCTTCTTTACCTCCACCTTCCCCTGCACCTGCTTCCTCTGTAAAGTTATTCAGGACCCCTTGGCACAACCTATTGCCCCCACGACGTTACCGCGACTGCGAAGTGAGATCTCTTATTGCGGTTTCGCGCAGGAAATGCGTCGTCCTCTCGCGAATTCATGCGCTTCCGCATCCACGCTGCCGCTTCAAGCGGATTTCTATATTCGTCGCAGGAAACGCCGTACGCGGCCGACGACAAATTTTGCTCGTTCCGCGTGAGCTGGCAGCGTGCTGGAATTTTTATCGTACAGTGTTGACCTCGTTAGTTTGGCGAGTAATTTGTGTCGGAGCAGTTTTAGCTCTTAGATTTAGTAATGGCAAGTGTGATGGGATATCAATAGGTGTTCGAGTAATCTATGCGCGGAAGAACGCCGTGAAATTTGTAGGCCTACTCGCACCTTATAATTTCGCGTTGGACAAGTGGATCGGATCAGTCGTTAAACGAGTAAACATGCTATTCCTAATCCAGCTAATAACTACACGAAGTAAAAATAGTGTTATTCCATTTCAACCTTTTCGCACCTTTTCCATTCGAAATTATATTACACCCGTTGCTGCGAAGTCAAGGGGAGCACTGTTCTAAAACATTTTATGAGTGGCACCTAGAAAGAAACCGGCGTGAACGTTAATATCTGCGAAATAATGGCAGACAACGTAACATTGCAATCCTGAAATGACTGCTTTCGTCACGCATCGCGCCAGTTCGACAATTGGTAATCAACTACTGTTAGAAGCAGCACAGTTAATATACTGCGCGACTGTTCAATCCTCCCCCCTGTCCTCGCAGCAACAATGACCAAGTTTAACAAAAAAAAGAGGCACCATCGAATACAAGCAACCACTGAGGACTTTATTGATGTTTACTCAAAGGAACGTGACACGAAGAAATAGTTGCTCGTCCCGCCATAGAGGAGCGCAATAAACGAACAGGGAGGAAGCTATTCCCGCGTGTCACGAAGAGTACAATCGTGTACACACGACGCGCATTAGTATTCGAACACCAGAGGATCCGCGATGGGAAACTCACCTACCGGCATGCCTCACGTTCGAGTAACTTAGAATACTGATCCATTCGCTGTGGCAACGAACCACCGTGGAATCGTAAAGCCTATATCCCGCGAATTGCTTCCGCCTGCAGCGCGTAATATAAATATCGTTTGCCATTCGTTTCACGTTCGAAATGTACAGACGCATTGTCTTACCTTGATAGACGGCCGTGCAAAGGCCACGGTTGCCTCGAAACTTTAGCAACTTCCACCGATTTCGTACCTGCCCTGTGTACCCTCGATTTACGGTAGACGCCGTGCTGTAGAACACTTTTATTTCCCCTGGTATTTGAGCTGCTCATTAGCCAAATCGATTAACTTTCTTGAAACTTTTTACATTTTAGTGCCAAAGCGCCTGATTGATTCTTAACTTTCTACATTTAAAATAAATTTCCATTTTTTGGTTTGTGGAGTTAATCGATTTGGCAAGTGAAGCATTCATTGGTCACTCAAGTGATTTTGGAGTTGGGGGGAAAGGTCCGTTGAACGTATTGTATTACAGATAATTCGTAGTCTGATTGTAACAAATATTTTAAAGTCAACTTCCGATACGTTTGTGAAACATTATTACCGAATCTCTATCACAATACAACAGACAATTAAATCGATAAGGATTCCCCGATTGTTCAGTAATTTTCGATACTAGAAAATGTAACGCGTTTTCAACGTCCTAGAAATCCTTGACATCGGCTGACAAAAGCATTATCGCGTTATCTCCCCCCGCACGCGCCCTTAGCTCATCCAACGTGAAAACAGTCCCGAAAAGATCTGCCCATCACAATTGACGTCGTTCGAACTTCATTTGCCAATTCTCAACCATTCACCGCCTCGAGCCGCTGACCCTCGTAGATCGTATACCATGAAACTAAGGCGCACCGGTCCGATGTCCGAGGAAAAACGAGGTTCTCTCGTTCGCAGGAGCATGCAGACGCACACACGCGCGTGGCCCGCGTACGCCAGGTGCGTAATCATTTCTAATGAAACGTTGTCATTTAACAGTGCGATTGTAAGAGCGCAGAAACTTGTTTTCACTTGCGCGAAAAACGGCGACCGTTAATGCAGCGGTAAAGACGCCTCTCCCGTTACAGCATTGCGCGAGCACGGTATATACGCGGGGAACACCTTCCTTCGGCGATGCTCACTTACGCGTACGTGTCGCAAGAGATTCCCTGCGATCCCCTGGCTCGAGTGCAGCGCGTCTACGGGCTCGAGGTAGCACGCCCAAAGACGTGCACGAAGAATGCAACGCGGGGCGCAACCGTGATTTCTAGAAATCCACGGGACAAACACACCTAATCTCCCACGGCCTGCACGCCTCCTTCCTGCTGGTATTCCAGGATACTCCGGTGCCCGACTCGCGACGCCGTATTGCATCGCAGGAACAAAAAGGGGACGAAAGAAAGGCCCTCGGATCGGCCGTAACGGAAACGTTGCAGCGTTTTGTGCATCTAATATTACCGAAGTAATCGCGCGATAGATCCGCCGTACGGCCCGTTTTATGCGTTACATGTCCATTTGCTTATCGTTCATTCATTGCGAGGAATTTACGATCGGCGGAGAAACCGCGGAGGATAGACACGTGATAGTAATTTACGACAAACGTAATGGTATAATCATGGCCGTCGACGGAAAATAAAGATACGCGAAACGGGAATTATAGATACGGTCGGATAAATCTTGTTGCACGCGATTCCCCCCCGGATAAACTGCAGTCAGGAGGTGATATCGTAGATGCTACATTGTTTACACTTCATTCGGAATTTGCCCGTCGATGGTAGTAATTCTATTTGATCGCGTCATAGCTCGCACGTTGCACCACTTGCATCCACTTTATGGTTCACTTCGAGATAATCTGAATGGCGGCGAGGCGACGGCCTGCAGTAGGTGTGCACACGGATCGTACCATCGTGATTCACGGTAGGCTACCCCCGTGCATAGAACGGTACGCGTAATGAACGATGGGTCGTCCATGTAGCAAATATCTGTTTGCCGAGTACAAGACATCTTGATGCTTCGCTTGAATTAAAATTGATACGGGCACTCCTATTCTTATCCGGTTCGCCGGAGGTGTGACAGGACGGCGTGGATTCTGCACAGTCCGACACGACTATCGAGGATTTTATTGCGGTTCAAATGCAGGCTCGATTAACCGGGAATGGGCACTCGTGGAAGATACACGGATGAATTCCATTCGCAAGAAACCTTGTGCTCCGAGACGTTACAGAATATTAAATACAGTTATTAATTTGCGCTAACATTTTCAATTATAGCAGCAGCGCGATCAGTTTATTTCCACTTCGCGGCAATCTAATGGAACTGAATGTTAGCTGTATCAACTAATTACCGAGTATATAAGTACCGCAATTAGCTGCAGATTCAGCGGAAATAATTGTTCGCGCACCTGCGTATGCACTCAGAAATAGCGCGATGGAAATTACCAATTTTAAAGAAATATTTATAGACGAACTATACGCGGGTGTTATCCAAAAATTTGGGACTAGACTTTTCCTCGTTTCTGGCTACACGTGTACGATACTGCTTTGCCGACAATCAGAGCGTCGCCCTCGTGGTAAAAGTTTTATAACGGTTGTACGCATAATATATCCAAGTAATGTGCGGCAATTGTTGGTCGTCTATTACTCAATCTTTGTACGACGACGGCGACGACATATCGTGTGTCAACATTTCATGCTTCACACCCACAAACGTCAAAACGCTGTACGGATTATGCAAGAACAAGTTCATAACGGTGCAACTATTTTATGGGAAATATCTCTCACAAGACTGATTTCCAAATCCACGAACATTTAAGCAATTCCACTTTAATAATACCTAAAAATGTTATCTCTTTCGTCGACCAAATATATTGAATTGTTTAGTGGGCCACTGACCGTATTACCATGAATTTTTAAAACGCCGTAATAATTCTATGCAAAAGATACCGATGAATTAATTCAGTTACGAAAAGAACAGTTCCATCCGCAGCTTAATATTTGTGCGACCGATCATCTATAAACAAGGATCGAGTTGAGTGGTGCCAGTATAGAAAATGATTATTACGCTGTTCATTGGAGTAAGCTGAAACTTTATGTTTCCGTCTTTAAATAGCCTGTGTGCCTCGCGCAATAAGAACGAGTAATAATCGAAATTTAAACTCGCCCAACTACGCGCCATAAACGATTTCAATTTCCATCTAACTTTGTACCCGTCCAACACGTCGTGACATTCTAACACACATACCATCCCATCTGTTGCGCAGAAGGAAATAATCATTGCCAGCTTAATCCCGATACTCCAGCCTCCTAAGAATATCCATAAGCAACCTTTTTATTGCACGCCTTCTCGCGTAACGTGTTAACGAAACCCGGTTGAACAGCGAGGCCGGCAGCCACGAACATAAATCACGAAGGCCGCTAAATTCGTAATAAACGTCGGCGCAACAGCCCAGGTGAGCAGCGGCGAACCGTTGAACCGGCGTTACATTGAGATCCACGGTCGAGCGATATTCGTGAACGGCGTTGCCGCGCAGTGAGAAAGGAAGAGGGGTCGTCGAGTTCAAGGTAGAAAAATGTATTCTTCGATTGCGCAGGTGGTTGGCTTGAAGAGCTTCGGTAGCAGCAGCGACATTTGGCCGCTGGAGAGGCCAGAGGGGATGCCGGCCATACAATCCCTCGAAGTGATGTGCGGAAAGGATCACATGGACGTGCACCTCTCGTTCTCCCAGCCCTTCGAGGGCATCGTCTCGTCCAAGGGCCAGCACGCCGATCCACGATGCGTCTACGTCCCACCGTCCACCGGGCAGACCTTCTTCTCCTTTCGGATAGCCTACGCGAGGTAAGACCGCGGGAAGACTTTGCATCCGTCCATCGAGCCGTGTCTATCTGCGAAAGGATCTTTATGGGCGGCCTCCCCTGTTGCGGTGCTCGACTCGATTAGGGGACTTGAAGCGTGCGGAGACGTTAATGCTCGAGATCGATTGCGCTGCACGGCTTATCGCGAGCCCCGTAGAGAATTGCTAACTTATGGCTTTAACTGTAACTTACGGGGCGTTCCGTGCGAACCGGGGTCCGCAGTCACGATAAAGGATAATTGGATACGCGATTGAGCATAGCCGGGAGTTATTTGACAGGCAATTAAGTGATTCCGGGGATACTTTAGCGCGCGTCCATGTGCCTCGTAAAAATCGTGCGCGTTCATTTAATGCTATTAATGTGTTATATGTTAATACGCTGTGGTCCAAGTTTGCATTTTAAATAGCCGCGAGACTGAGGCTGCGGTCGTTTCGATTCACTACAGCGTCTTGAGCCTCGCGCCGCAAAAGTGCTTGCGATTCTTATCGTTATTGTGTCCCAATAGGAAGATCCTATCGACTTGGAGGATTAATTGTTCCGTTTAATGTGAGATTGCTCGCGGCTGGGCTTTATTGAGGAGAAGTATCGACTATTTTCCTGGAAAAGGTGGGCAGCGATGGGGAAGTTTATTTAGCCTTTATTTGCCTCGAGTGAAGCATGTGGATCCCGTTGTCCAAAACTGACTTCGTAATGCGGGGATACCGTTGAATACTTTCCAATGAGAAACTCAGATATAATTGACTACTTTAGCCCACATAAATTTCGTCATTTACTGCTGCTTGCCTAATCTCGTCAACGGCCGCCGATTTTGGTATTTTCTTGGGAACTCGGTACTTCTTCTTTCGAAAGAACTAACAGCACCTTTCGAGTACCCAAAGAAGCACAAGCTTTATGCAAAAGGCTCGAACGTTAGAATTAATCTGATAAATCAACAGCTCGCACTAAATTTTGTTCATCTGATCGCAGATGCGGTACCAAGCCAGATATGCACGGACAGTTCTACGAGAACACCGTTGTCGTTCAATACGACAAAGATTTGCTCGAGGTCTGGGACGAAGCCAAACGATTGCGTTGCGAGTGGTTCAACGATTACGAAAAGACTGCATCGAAACCGCCAATGGTCATCGCGGATCTCGACGTGATACAGTTAGACTTCAGAGGTACAGTCTGATACGATGATCATTAAACCCATTCGCATTTGTTTAACCCTCGTTTCTTACGCTTCAAGTGTATACGGCGCACGGTTGTCTCGTTGGGTCGTTCAGACCCAGCTTGATGTTGTTTAAAAATTAATAGCGATACTGAATGCATAAAATTTCGAAGCAAAGTTTGAAACGCAATGACATCGTGCTGGGAAAAGTTATTAAATGATAAAAACGCCGAGAAAAAACGACATTTACGAACATAGATCCTTATAAAATAGTCGTAATAGCCTTTTTTTATAAATTATTAATAGCTAGATTCGAAAATATTTCTCTCCAAAGTCGAAATCGAAATTCCGTTGACCCAGCGTGACAACCGTTCTCCATTCCAGCATTCGTACCAAAGCATCACACAACTTCATCCTGCGATAAATTCCAAAGCGCCCGAATCCTGATTCCCGACCCTAATCCCTCTTCGTCGCATTCGAGCAACGTGCGTCAGTGCACGGACGCTTAACAGCTAGAAGAAACGATGATCTCCCCGTGGCAAAGAGATCAATGCGAGGTAAATGTACGCGCTGTGCACGGTGACTCGTGTAGCCGCGGTTGACCACAGGTGGAACCGCAGCCGCGCCACTTAATTTCACTTTATGCAACATGTATAAATCGCACCTGGGCACGCTGTGCCTAGAGTACGGTGCAGCGGGCCGCGTCCGAAGCGAGACGCAAACACGAGCGTGCTATTCTATCGATATTGCAGGCGACAACGTGGATTGCTGGATGGAAATACAGCACGGCAAGGGACCATGGGCACCACCGGTATCCGGAATAGTGCCACTCGGCTCCACCCTCACCCTGGTCGTCGCCATAAATGATTATCGAGGTAAACGAGCCAACGAACCGCCCGGCGAAACTTTACCAAACGTACAATACGATACCCCGACCAACTTCCCAACGGCCATTCCCCTAATGCAACTTGCACAATTGCTTCGGTCCAGGGGAGTTTGATATGCGAGTGAAATCGTGCGTGGCATCCGACGGCGGCGGGCACACGATACAGCTGAGCGACGAGTTCGGATGCGTACTCAGGCCGAAGATGATCAGCCGATTCCTGAAGGCGAGGGGGTCCGACGATCGGGCGACGGTCATCACTTACGCCTTCTTCCACGCGTTCAAGTTCCCCGACGCGTTGAGCGTGCACATCAAGTGCAAGGTAAACGACGTTTGGGTAATATACGGCGGATGAAACGAATCACGGACGGTGGCGGGATCGTTGGCAACGAATAATATTACTCGCGAGCCTGGACGCCGTCTTGCGTTAAGTTCGAGGGGTGTTCACGAAAGGGAAGGGCAAATGTTTGCGATTAAACAGCCGGAGTGCTGCTTAGCGAATTTGCTTGGCGGATGTTTGCGCAAGCTGAACTGGTTCGATCAGTGGTCGTGGAAAATTATTGTTCGCGGGATTAGAGGAAACGATAACCGAGCATCGGTGTGATAAGTTGTTCTGATTGGTATCAAGGTCGAGATCTGTCGTCACGGATGTTTGGATCACTGTCAGCTCAGTGGATCATCGGGCCACTATATTCAGGAGCGCAAGGATCAGATACGACCGCAATACCCACAGACCACAGCACCGCCCACCGTTCACAGCGACGACAACAACAGCGCCGACAAGGATAACGAAAACGCGGGGGGAGAACCTGAGCAAGCCGACGGTGCCCTTTACGACGACATCATACAGGATGGTGACGAGATGACCTCGATAGATCACTTCTTGGGGGTCGAAAAATCCGTGCCGAAAGCTCAGGCGCAGACAAGTAACCGGCTACCAGCCCCAGTAGTCGAGGCCACTAATGAAGACGTTCATCCCGATGATCCTGACCTTTCAAGGCCATACCTAGTAATTATGTCTCATATTATATATGTACAAATACGTCCTACCTCTATTTCACACCTCCACACTTTCCGTAGTCTTTCTATAGAAAACAAAGTAAAGGTCCTAGCATTTAAATAGAGAAGACCAATAACGTTCAACCCTCGAAACATTCTTCGACCTTCTGGAAATTTCACTGCTGTCGACCATCGTGTATCCCCACGCGGTACCAACAAAAACAACACAACGAATAGATTCAACTTTTCCCCGCCTCGTACATATTACCCCCGTCTAAATCTCTGTTGCTCCATTGCAGGATCCACCGAGGGTGACGCGATACGAGAGCGACCAGGACCAATTCCCACACGGGCCACGAAATCTCGACGGGGACAGCGGCGCCATACCCGTCACACCTCTCTCGTCTCCGAACGGCAGACGAAAGAGGTCGGTCGTGGTGTCTGATAGGAAGATCCGTAGCGCCGATGTCGGCGTGAGCGGTTTGTACGAGGTGATCTCGGAGGCCGATCTAGCATTCAGCCCGGACGCTCACGCGGAAGCGGTAACCGTGTTCCAGGGTAGAATACGCGAGGAGGTGGTTTATGGTATCTGCCTGCCGATGCCGGGCTTCAGCGCCCTGTTCATCGTCGTGGCCCTTTCCGCGGTGATTTCCGCGCTTGTCGCCGGGGCGATGCTGCACCGGCTGCAGGCGCAACGCGAGGCTGCCGATAACAGAAAGAACAATAGGGCGGTGCACTCGACCAACGGATGGCTACCTTACGGATTGCTGCGCGTACGGTGCACGACGAGACCGGCCCATCCTGAACGAATTCAGCAAAAACAAACGAATCCGGTCGCCACGAGCCCATCGGTCGAGAGAGGCTGACGGCTCGCGGCTTTCGTGGCATCGGTAGTGGGACGCGGCTGTGCACGCACCGCGAAAGACAATGTGCAATAATACGATGTACAAAGTATCTTAAGTGCGTCAAATCACGCGCGATCATTTTTATCAGTTCTCTTTTTTTTCTTTTTTCTTTTTAAACTACGAACAATTTAGAAACGACAGCGTTTCCCCCGAGAGAGATGGGTGGATGTGTTCCGTGGACGATTTTTATACTTTTACTTTTGTTTCTTGTATCGCGGGCTCGCGGAACGAAAGCGTTCTGCTAAACGATTACTTTCGAGAGTCGATCGGTTGGTATTGGGTAAGTAAGGAGCATAATCACGCACAATAGTGTTCACTGTCACGGTGAATCAATGGCATTCGCAGAGGGAGGTATGTATATCGGATGAAACGATGGATGTTGTAAAGAAGAAAATAGCGTTTCACCTTTCGAGAATGCGAATGATGTTGTTCGAAATGGTTCGTTTTCTTTGCTCGCTGACCGTGTCGGGGTCTATAAGGCGCACGGGCCGAGCTGCTTTCGAGACGCGTCTTTTTCCTTAGTTAATTCTTGATCGGAAAGGTGCGTATTAATATCTTCTATGAGTCTGTAGAGTACGAACTAACGCGGTTTTATAAGATTCTCTTTTTCTACTCGTAAGTCGTGATACGTCTTATATAGCACGGCGCGCTTGTTATCTATTTAATGACGAGTGTACTAGAGGTGCTGCTAACGAGTATACTTGCACGGTCATGATAGGAATATAATGAGAAGAGAAATGAACACAGTGCGCAAATGTAGGAATTACTAATTAGTATTGAAAATTTGGTCACATGGACATTCGCACACTTTTGTTACGGACGAATGATAATCATTTTTTTCGTAATTCACCAGTGGTAATAAATGTTATATAAACTCTTTTTTGTCACTTGCAAAAATTCAATATTAATTTAATTTGTATTTATTACCTCGTGTCATCCACGGAATGTAGCGACATTTAATTATTTAATCGAAATATATTTCTGTACTTTTAGGGAAGCGTTTACTTTCATCTTTATTTATTTTTTTCTGCGGAATGTATTTTTCGCAATAATTCATCATCCAGTAGGCAAATCCGAAGTTGTCCAGCGTGGAAATTAGTAATTCGTACAATCTATCCACAGTCACCTGTAGGTATACTTAAGCGAAGCAGCTGACGAATAACAGTGAAATGATTCATCATAACGCCAAAGAATTGTCTTCTACGTTATTTTTCACTTTGGAGTACACACGATTTCGGTTAAATAAAACAAATTTCCCGCATATTCTGTTCACCATACCAAACTTCCCAACAGTCATTTGGTTGCACTGCACATGATATTAGATTGAATAAATTGTATTTAATATACTTGCTCGTTACTGTTAAACAGCATACATTTCTTGAGAACTCGTCACCTTTGAACGGTAGATGCGGCAGTGCATTAAATCGGACGCGTTCAATTATCGACATTGCGCCAATATCGTCTAATCGACTATCGATGATCGACGAAACTTTCGTAATGACAGCACCTCTAGAATTATTTTAGCCCTAAAGAGGCTGAGTATAACAGCTAACTGAAAATAGAAACGGTATCGTAATTATCATTAGAAAAATTGAAAGATGCTACTATTACGCTCGAACTACTTTCCATTTTCAAATATGTATATCGTTACGTTAGGGCAGTTACGAAATCGCGATCAACTTCAACGACTAATTCAATTTAACCTTCCGTTGCGTCGGCACGTTTTAGCAATAATTCCATGCACGCGTGCTTATGTCAAATATAAGAAAAGAGAAGAGTTTATTTTATTGTTGAGGATCGTGTAGAATTGTATCGGAAATTGTGTCGGCGTCGACCGAAGGTTAAGTGCTGCATGAAAATCGATCGAAGATTGATTACCCTCTGGTGGGTTTTGTTCTTTAAAGTAGTCGATTAGATAGTAGGAAATTTTATTTAAGCGTTTCGAACGTCCAGGAAGACGTTTAATACCACGAATGGGATCCTATAGTCGCCGATCCCGAAATACCACATATACGTAATTATACATATAAGCAAGAAACGTATATCTGGAGAGCATTATCACAGAATGGGCTTTTCGCTTCTGAGGAATCTGTGCAATTACAAAAGCAGGAAACGGAAGTTGTTTGTACAGGAAAGCCGCATCGTTTGCATACGGCGTGTTTCTTTCATTTCTGCGTTTGTAATAAAATAGGAGAACATTCGTTTCATTCTATTTGCCCTAAGAGAAAATTAATTAACGACGCGGTGTTTGGATGGATACACTTTATTTACTTACTCGTCCAAACGTTTTGCAAAACGCCGGATGAATTGTAGCGCGTTAGATTACCTTATAGATGATAAGAATATGTATACACGTGTAAAAAGGATAGGATACTCTCGTCGAAGAATAAGAGCAAGGCAGAAAGTGGGGGGGGGGGGGGGGGAGGGGGAATTATTAAATCGTGTACAGCGATTAGCAATTAGAAGCTCAACGATGCAGGGTGCCGAACAATTGCTATAATAACCACGAGCGAAAGGAGCAAAGAGTTGTAAGCCGATTGTTAATCGAGAAGTTGTGTTTTTATTTAACATAAATCAATGGTAATGCCAATAAATATATTTACAGGACCTTGACCTATTTCCACACGACCCAACGATTCATCTATTCCTGCGTTCTTCGCTTTCCGAGGCAAACGAATTTCGGAGCACTGCGGACAAATGAGACTTGCTCTACGCTAATTTGAAATTTCAATTGTGCCCCCATTTCTGCCAGTCGGCTAAGAATATTCGTGTAAAAATAAAAATGGGTGGTAAATATTATTATAGATTTATTCATATACAAAAGTAAACGGTACTAATATTTTTGTCGGAAATACATTACGTACTTCGTCGATGGAGAATAATTTATAAACATTTTTATATCTACGCACTTATGACAACATTAAATATTATATTATAATCTTTCGTGTATGCCATTACGAGCTACTGACTAATTCCTTTATACATTTCATCTTGATACCTCGCGCATTACACCTGTGCAATTAGCATTGGAATAATATTTCATTGCGTGCTCGCTTACGGCAGGTCGGGGTGTATCGATGAAACACGCGGTTCGTTGTTTAGCGTCTATAATTTTCCATGCTTCTCTTAATTCACTGCCGATCCGAGGGAAAAAAGAAAGACAACGCAAAAATACCTTGTTCAATTACAAGAAGAAACATCGTTCCATGGCAGCGTGTATACGTGTATAAACTAAAGCGCCGATGTTCGCTTCAACGAAGCGAAACAATTTCGCGGTTACTACTACCTGAAACGTACAATCATTAAAACCGAAACATTTCATTCCTTTAATAGCTTCATGATAACGACTGGCTCTTACAAGATTACAAGTGCACAAGGTATAGCGTGATAAAGCCGCAGACGGTTCGAAACATTGCAATAAATAAATAACATTAAAACGGTGATATCGTCGACAATATTTAAGAAAGAGAATACGATTTTCATACGGATATGGACTATATTCTCTTGCGGTATGTCAGCCTTAATCGACACCGAGTTACATATACGTATTATCGATGCGCAACAGGTAACGATAAATTAACAAGGAAGTACCCAAATACCATTGTCCCGGAACAGTAACAAGAACATCGCGGGCGCAAAGTGTTTGATTATCTTTGACTAAATTTTCGGAGCGTCTATAAGACAGTCGCCGGCAAGGGCTTGAGCGTAAGTTTCATTTATGACGAAGCACAAGTCCGTATTGCCCGATCGTGCAGGACGAACAGAACGGATGCGGCACACGTACCGGAGGGTATCCTATTTATTTTATTACGAACGATACTCTGGCCGATACGTGCCGGTATACAGAATCGTGCTTCCGACATTCTGTAGCCTCTACGATACCTGGAATGGCGCGACCAAGAGGACCGGTTTGTGCGACATCCAATGGATTAAGCTTAAAAATTTCCCGTGGAACGGTCTCCATCGGCCTGGCAATAAATACGAAATAATAACTTAAGTCACCAGAATCTATACTTTGACGTATAGAGAAACAAAAGTCTGGTAACTGTTTCATTGAGCAACTCCGTATTGGAACAGGTTAAGTAATAGCGGGCGCTGCTTTGCAAGTACGATTAAATTAGCATCGATAAATAATTGAACGCTATGAGAACCGTGAAACCAGTACCGAGAGATACGAAGGATTTCCACGCAGAGATTAAGACCCAATCGACAGCATACCACACTTCAATACGCTACGTTTCGCCCGCTACTATGAGTAGAAGCACGTCCTGGTTACCTTCTTGGGCGCGCTTTGTTCCCCATTATAATACGTCGCGGGCTTCCTAGATTTTCCTGAGAACGGTCTTAGGCGTAGACAGAGGTAGGTGGAGAGTATACACGAGGACAGTAACACGGCGAGGAGTACCACGAGAGTAACGGCGAAGCCCGGTGTAGTCATGCAAATCATAGCCGCACTCGCGGTGTTTTCGTTGCGAACGGGAAACACCATCGTGGGTCCGTTCGATTCCCCATTGTTGGACTCGTCGATCGAGAACGTTAGATCGCCCGTCGAAACCACCCGTATTATTCGATTAACTCCGACCGCCTTCTGCGGGGTCGATACTATTTCTCGAGATTTCCTCCGTCTCTCGTCCCGGGGGCGTCCAGCGGTCGCCTGCAAGTAAGCCTCCAAGGGAAGCGGGATAGGAGGCGGAAGTCCGTAGCCCGAGTCGGGATGGCCGTTGGACGAAGGATGATGATGGCCCTCCAGAAGGCCCTGGGACTCCAACAACAAAGGGGACTCGGAGCATTGCTCCGGACATTGATATCGGCATATCTGTATGGTGCATTGGAAGTGCACCTCCATGGAGTCGGGGAACTTGAACGCCTGGAAGTGGGCGTAGGATAGGACCGACGCGGATGCGCCGAAGTTTTTAATCTTCGTGAACCGCGACATGAGCTTGGGCCTCGTGATGCAGCCCCTCTGGTCCACCAACTGTATCGGGGCCCGTTTGCCGTCGTGAGCCATGCAGTTTCTCACGAGCATATCGAACTTGGAGTCGTCGTCCTTTATCGCGAGCACCATCGTCATTGTCTGGCCGATCTTCACCAGCCCGGACACCTCCGACGCCCATGGGCCCTTGCCGACCTGTATTTGCATCCAACAACCGACGTTGTCGCCGGCGAAGTCGGCCCGCACCACGTCCAGCATGTCGACCGGGAACGGGCGGAAGGTGACGGACTTCTCGTACAAGTCGTGCCAGGTGCAGCGCAGCTTGCGAGCCTGATCCCAAACTTCCTGCACTTGCGGATCGTACTGCACCACGATGATGTTCTCGAAGTACGTTCCTGACCCGGACTCGGCACCGTACCCGTACAAACCGTTCTCTGTATTCCCAGCTGTGCCACACGCGTGTATACTAATCTCGAAGTTGACCGACGTGCGACCCAAGCCGGCTGGCAAGTGTACACAATTCACGTTACTGTAATGGCCTTTGCTGAAAACGATACCGTAGAACGGTTTGTCGAAGCCCAGGTAGACCTTCATTAAATTCTTCTCGCACTTCACGTCCAGCGAAATGATCTTGGGCATGTCCGGCGTGGGTGCCGGCCAGGGTTCGGCGCCTACAGCTGTGCTAATGCCGCCGCCCGTTGTGTAGATCTTGTCGATGGCCTCCGATGGTGTCTTCGACGGCGGCAACGGTGGCGGTGGGCCATGATAGGCGACGTTATGGTGCGGCCTCGGGTGCGCCATTCCAAGACCACCACGACTCGGCGGAAGTGGAAGGGGATGGCCCCGAAGACCACCCGGTTTATAATGATTACCACCGGTGTCCTTCTCGCCTAACGATTCCAACGCCAATTGATCCGAGCTGTTGATGTCGTTGTCCTGTCGATTCAGGGCCGAATTGTCGTTTCGATTGTCCTCCCCCGGTATTGCCTCGACTACCTCCACATCCTCGGTGCGCGCCAGCTACGAACAGAAAGGTGAGGCGCATCGGTGAATACGTGTTCACGTGCGAACCAGACAGCGAAATACTTTTCTAGAACATTCCGTCCGGGGGAAAGGGATAAACGATGAGAAAGCGTGAAAGTATGATAGATTGACGTTGCCGGGCTACATAATTTTGCGGACGCGCAGGTTCTTTAAGAACGGACCGCCTTTATCCCGGACGAGCTCACCGGCGCAATCAGCGAATGCCCCGTGAATACATATTCACCTGAATTATCGTGCAACGATCCCGACGAAAGAATCAACCGTACCTCTGGCGTGCCAACGAAATGTACGCCAAACGGACGGGCACGTAACCAGCGTAACACGGACACATTTGTGAATTCGACCATTGCGAGGTCTGAAGACCAGCCTCCCTCGGGATTTTCTCGTCTTCGGCCTCCTGTCGCAGGCCGAAGATCCGCCCGGAGAGCTGTCTCCGGTCGTGCGCATTCCTCACGGCCAATATGGGAGACAACAGCGTCCGATCAACAAACCCGTTCTGACTGTTCGACGAATGACGGGTTCCAAGGGTCGAGGAGGGGCGGCCAAACGACGGAATAGGAGCATCGGACCTGTACACCGGTGTAGTGGCTGATTGCGTCACGCGTGACCCCGGGGCATAACGGGCCACCCGTGTCTTTAGCCGCAGGTCAATCGGCCAGCTCAACGCTTCGGGTACACGGACGGTTTTCCGCCTCTGCCCTCCGCCGATCCCGACATCTGCTTATCGTCGTCGTGACTTTCCAGCCCGCGCGTCCCATAATTCGACGAAAGCTTACTGGGTCACCTGTGAACGAACCCGTGATGGATTTCGATGCCGGTGTTCCGCGCTCGATCGGGAAACACGACCAGCGTGTAGCCAGTCCTCGTTTCGACGCGACACGTTTTCAAGATTAAATCGTTCCCGAGGTGGTTCATTAGCTGGTGTAATAATGCTCTGTCGAGTGGCCCGCGCTGGCGGTAAAAACGTAATCAATTTTCTGTCCCGCCAAGCCTCGCGGATTAGCCGCGTCGAGATGATCCAGGTGGGATAATGGTTAGCCTCAGCTGCGGACGGTTTTGTATCTCCTGGAATTTCTTCTATCATCTTAGGAAGGTATTTCATTCATCGTAGCCCCGCTTCATTCACTCGACCGAGACGGCGCAAGAACCATCGCGTTGCAGTGTGCACGCTGTCTAGTATAGCCGCCCTAAGTAGCCATAAAATACTTTCATGAGGAAACACGGAATAGAGTTTCGAAAGGGGCACATTTATGCTGCTGTATCTTCGTCTTTCTATTGCGCTCCACGTTCCACTATTCTATTATCTTACCCTGCCGTCACATTTCTTATCGCAGCACCGACGATAAACCCGTCCGCGCAAGAATCCACCCTGGCCTGTTTGCGTCGAATATTATTATTGTTATTGCATTGCACGTATTAACGCGTCGACTACGGAAACGATATATATAAATACATATATCGGTCGGGACTTTCTACGTCCACCGTTGCCAGCCATTTGTTGCAGTTACCGTGTTAAATAACAGAACGGAAAGTTGCATATCGAATAACTGCAGCTCTTACAACCGAGGCGCCATTCGTTTCATCCGTGACATCTAAACGCGCTACTTTCTAAGTTCAATTCGAGAAGAGCATAATGCAAAGAAAAATGTGACCCCCAACTAGAACGAGTGACGCGTCACGCAAATTGAAACCGTCTTGCCCGCCGAAACGAATAGAAACAAATAAACACCTAGGAACCGCGGTTCGCTTTACCTGCACTAAATTAAATCGCGACAGCGTCGTGCGGGATCGAATTTACCCCTTTCCAAACGAACCCCCTTTCCAAACGCGTACCTAACAATGATAATGACGCGTGTCGCCCATCATTAATCTCGCTCGGTGACACGAGGATGTTCAAAATATGTACTCCCGTGGCCCGGTAGAGTGAACGTCGTCCAAGGAGCGACGGGGAAAGGGAAAGAAAAGGTAACGAACGAATTGAAATCGTGTCGGTCCCCAAGAATGCAGGGACGGAAGGCGGGATCACGGAACCGGTCGTTTCGTGTGCGATTTTTGCGCGCAATCTTGTAAGACCGATTCGCGGCGAAGGCCCGACGGTGAAACGTTACTTCGCAGTAGACGTGGATGAGCCGGATCGGAACGCCGCGCACCATTTCAAGACATCGACCGGGCCTCGAGTCGCCCTTAGCTCTGGGTCAGAGCACTGGGTAACGGCATTGCGAGCTATGTACCCGTACGCGATATCTGGGTTATAATGTAGTAATTACCCACGCAGACACACCGACCTACCCCCTTTTAGCAACGTCGCCGCCGCGTTTTTCGTCCCGCCGGATGGCTCTTTCTTTTTTCTTCGTTCGCCACTCGACGAACCGCTGTTTCGCGTGCGTTTTTCCCGCGGTCTTCGATTCCGACGCGATTCGACGTCGAGTCGTTTCACGCATCGAGGCGCTCGAAGAATGGGTTGCCGCGTTGTAACGTACTCTTCGGTGATTACAGGATGTTCCCCTGTTCGTCGTGTCGCGATTTTTGGCACGGCGTTTGAACTGCCGAGCGGTTATTACGAGGGCCGAGAAATTCTTGGTGAAAAGTAAACCGTCGCGTCGTGTCGGCGGGGAAATGTAATTAAAGTGCAGCGTTGATCGCGTGGAATAACGACGATCAACAGCTGTTTGGATGAATGGAATAATTCGAGAGCAGTTGTTGCATCGATAGGTTAAAAGTCGTTCGATACGTTCACTTACCCCCTTTAATAGGAGACAGGCTAGGATAAAGTTTCGCCACCGCATGCCGTGTTAGCGTCCACGGTGAAGTATTGTAAACGTGGCGCTGAAAGAAAAAGAAATATGTCGCATTAAAAACAAAACGGTACCATTTCAATCGACGCCTTCGCTTAAGACTATTACAATAATGAATGAAGTGTTTACAGGTGTATACGGCCAAAGATAGCGATCTCGGGTGGTTAATTAATCAACCGTAGTGATAATTCTCTGGACGAGAAGAAAACAAATTATTCCACGTTAATCCCAGCAATAATTCGGACGGCTAATTAATCGTACGCCGCAATCGCGTTGCGAAGAAATCGTAAAGCTTTTCCAGACTCGGCCTCAACTCCCGATCGTCCCGATTTTATGGTATTGCCTATGAGCACACGAGTGGAACATCATAAGGAATTGTTAGTAGAAAATGCTGAACATTGAACGAACGAACCGGTCCATCAGTGGTCGCCTCGCTCGTGTTTAATCGCCAATTATCAGACACGCTCGCTTCGTGCGACCACTAGGCCACCTGTCCCAAATTCCTGCCGAATGTCCGGGTTTTCGCTCCGTTACCTCGTTGTACTCATGACACCAGGCTACCACGATCGACAACGTATAGGTACGAACCGAATCCATCGAACCCGTGTCGCGTTTCGAAAAAACCTTCGGCCGATTTTATACCCGATCGCCCGTCCTTTCCTGCGACTGGAACATACACTGCCGGCCAAAAATTTTGGGACACCTGCTGCATTTCTATTCACGCATTAAATACAAACACTTTTCGTACGATTTTGGTTTATCGTTGTTTCTTTGTTTCGGTAGTTTCGCGAACCGAATAGTTGATTTCCGAACAAATGGTATGGTCTGGTTTACTTAACCGTGAAAATTATTTCGAGCAGTATCAAAATTGTGTAAAATATTTAAGAAAATATATATATATATATATATATATATATATATATGTATAACGTTTGTTAACTGAGAAGATATTTCGACTATTGTAAATTATTTTAGTTTTATTTTTGAGCATGTTTGACTCACTGACAAGTGAATCCAAACTTTTGAGCCGACAGTGTATACGCCACACGTATTCGACAAATCCAAGCCCTCCTCACGACATAATCATTCAAGCCCCATGAACGTTTCCCGGATTCCTTCAACCGCGAGCATATTCACGATACGTAAGATGATTCAATCCGCTATAATCGTACGATGAATTCGAGATACACAAGAGACAGTCGATGAATGTAGGCAAGTAGGTTTTCAGCTAAAGGCCTATCGCACGTAACGAATCCACTTACGCGGATCCAATGTTAAAACCGTCGTTACGGGTAGATTTTCGTCCGATTTCAGGTCGAACGATGACCGATTCGTGGAACAAATCGCCGATTCGGCGATTCGAATAGTCGTTTGTCTACGGTTTCTACAAAAATGCGGTGAGAATTTCTGAGAGGCCACGAACGACCCGTTTCAGCCGTTCATTATTGGTAACGCGTTTACATTCTGCGACACTCCGATCGTGGCTCATCGTTTTCAATATTCCAGAAATTCTTACGAATTGCACTGTGCACTCGCGTGACGATAGCCACGTTTAAACAGCTTCTTTCTACCTGCGCCATGCAACGTAAAAGTGCGTACCCGATGGTTGCTTATGGTTCGCGTTGTGCTCCCTGGAGAAAGCATGTGCACAACTAGTGGGGTGGAAGGTAATTGCAGACCGCAAGTGATCTATACCGAATTCCGTTAGCGCAGTGAAACGATTGTTTATCGCTGGCATACATTAGTTATTGTTCCGTTTCGCGATTCGTGCCACGATAGTGCGCGACACCTGTTCCTTCTTTCGCTACGGGACCGTGCATGAATAAAAATCACCGGCGGCTGTTTACACGTCCGTTGTTCCATGCTAACCATGAATCGGGCACGCCGAAGATGTGGCTTGGTGCCAAATACATATAACGGTTCTACCGGCGTGGTAATTCCGAAGTCAGGCATTCGCATAATGAGTTCGTACCTAATAGTGACCCATATAGAAAGGAATCGAAGATATCTCCTTCGTTCCCCTTTTCTCGAGCCCGTCACGTTTGTAGAACGGCGGGGGTCAGCTTTTGAACTTTGCGCGTGGAAGGTGTGCGTTTTTGAAAGGCGCGGCGGAATTTGGGCGGTCGGATGGTCATTTTCGGATTGTTCGCGCGAAATTAGAATGCTGGGGTTAAACGTTATCAACGCTGAATGGTTCGCGAAGATATGGTACTAAGTGGATAATTGTACCGGGAGGGAAGAATTACTTGGAATGCGATAATTTCATGACTTATCATCGTTGATTGCTCGTTGGACTCTTTTTCACAGGATGATTGTCGGAATTTTTATGCGCGCTTCTAAAAAGTTATTTTTATGTCCCAATGTTACTCATATAGCGTTTTAAATTTTAAATATAGTTTCTCTAAGTTTATTACTTGAATAGTCCAATTCTCGCCATTGCTTAAACTTGAAACAAGGAAGCACAGACTTCATTTTTCTCGTTTTCCCACTTCTTCGCGGAAGCAATCGTTTTCGTTAATTGCAGCTCTTTCGCATTTTCACCGTTTCCCTTGCGATTTGTGATTTTGCTCAATCTTGCGGCGCGAAAGAAGATTCGTGCACTCCTTTTGCGATTCGTTCAGCGTAACGCTAATCTCAATTGACATTTATAGAACGCATCGTACGGAACCATCTCCAATAACGACATTAATATATTTAACGTGCAATAGGCGCAAAATTGATCCGTCAGGGGCAGGGAGCAATCTTATTAGTGATCGTTGATCGTATCTCAATGGAATGTACGCTGCGTACGTGCGCGATCCACATTACTCTATCGTCTGTAACGTAGCGAGCGTATGGTAATCGAGCGTAACGAAGCAAACTGACAACTTGATGGCAACTCGATGCACTTTCGTTGCGAAGGTGTCGTATTGCCGATCGATCGGCCGAGATACCGCGATCGATAGTTCGCAATGAATGAGTATCGGCGTCCATTAGTACCGGCTATCATTCTCCTTTACTCTGCGTTCAATTTTACGACCATGGTCGTTCACGTTCTAATTACCCGAACAGGACCGACTCTGTTGCGCCTTTCGGTTACATCGATCGAGTAATCGCATGGAAAATGCGCAACAAGCCGGCATTAATCATACGTAGAGTGCACTACTTAAAGTCGAATAAGAGGTACACTTTGAACGCGCAGGATACCGATCTCATTCGTACCTCTTGGCTTGTGCTTGAGGCAATATTCTTGCTACCAGGCGATCGCAGCTTTATTAATTGTATTAGTTTAAGACTTTCTTTCGTAGCCGACTACTTTCTAATCAACAGATCTACGTTTAAGTAGCGTGGCTTATAAAAAGGAAACGACGGGATGCACATGTGCGACGCTGATTTCTGTCGCGATTACGCGAGATTAGTTCTGCACGACTAGCAGCAGCCAACTGTTGCGGCACATGTGCGCGGTCGATAGAATGAAAGCGGTCACCACGTGCTTGACTACAACACGGTGTGCATGCATGTACACGGTATGCTACGGCACGATGTGTAATTTCACCAGACGAGACTTCATCTCCTGTCATTATCAACGCATTACTGGACCATAAACTATGACGGTTCCACTGCAAATAGTAGCTCAATCAATGGCATAGGAAACTGTAATTAGATCGCACATCAGCCGTGCCATAATTGAACATTAATTTGCCATGTCGTTGCGATAAGCATGTACGCCTAGAGGATCCGGGGCTCGATAGCTTGTCCGTGACGGGAACGTCGTGATGGGAGTGCAAATCGATTGAAAAAATACTCCCGCAGCGACGTACCGGGGCCATTTAATCCAGCCACAACTCCACGCGAATTACATTCAAAGCAATGTTACCTACGATACGATCGTTCTGAATAGTTCCTTACGTTTCTCCAATCGGCAAGCAGACGTCGGGGGTCACAGGCGAGCTTCCCTTTTTTCCAGATCCCGTGTCAGAAACGCGCGACGAAAAGGAGGAGTATTCGAGCGACGCACCGCACTGATTGAAGCACCATGTGCCAAGAAAATCTCCGCGTGCCCGCGCGGTCGGAGGCTGTCTAAAGCACAGTCAGTTGGTCCCGGGCGATTTCAGTGGCTGAAATGGGGACGAGACCCGGCGAACGCGCGTAGAGGCAGGACCCGAGAGACGACGTTTCGTGGGGCCAGTCGCCGATCGGTACGGTGCTCCTCGAAACGTTTCGTTAATAGTGTCCACCTGAGACTATCCGATGCGACTGATCCCCCTCGTGTTTACCGCGATTCGATTACGATATCTGTGCTGGCAGCTAGAAAGACGCGGTGCGGCGTGGCTGAGGCTCGAATGGTGCACGCGAGAACTCGTGGAGTCGGAATGGGGTACACCTGTCCGATATAGAGAGTATACTATAAACGTGGCGGCCCGCCCCCTGACCCAGACACACGGTACAGTTATATAGGTCCCTCACGAACCCGAGGATATCTCTTCTCGTTCGAGCCACACTCCTGACGACCACGGCCACGACTCTTGTGGACATGGTCGCGGTCGTGCTCCTATTCGTCGTTCTTGTCCTTCTCGTTGTCCCTGTCAGACTTGTCGGACATAGGACGTAGCCGCGAACACGCGTACGTAGCGTCCCCCTGGTATACCTGCCACTCTGCCGCACGGCCTGCAGGTGAACGCCGATCGGCGTGGTCGGCGGAACGACTCAACTTCATAGATGCGGGATACTAATTGAGTCGGGCAATAGCCGGGTAAATGAATTCAGTGCTCGTGACCACCTCGCGGTGCGAATAAGTTGGGGCCGGCACTTCGAACCTGGCCGTTCTTTGGAATTTTATTAGCACCAGAGAAAGATCAATGTTCAATCATTTGAATAATTGTACTTTGCTTCTACGTTAAATGCACGCCTTTTGCCCTGACCCTCGTTAATATGAGGGATCCATATTTTTCCAAAGCTCATTATTTCATCGCTCGCATGTAACGGTTTCGGCTCGAAGCAAAGCTGACCAGGTGTGCTAATGAATTATCGGTCGATAATTGCAAAACAGAAGAAAGGTAAATTAATAGGCTTGCCTATTAGGTAGGTAAAGTGTTAATATCCGTATGCTCGATCATGCTGGATGGTGTGCAGGTATGATATTTTACGCAAAACTTCTCCCGAGTATTTGGTGATCAAGAGCTATGACTCTTTATTGATTGTCCTTAATTGACTGTTACAATTAGAAGAGAATATTGTGTAGCATTCAACATTTTTACTTTTATCGTTTACCACTTGAACCACTCAATGTTTGCCACCATTATTTATTTCTATTGCGAAAAGTAAACCCAATGTCCGTTCAATGCCCTTCCGAGAAGATTGGTCAATAACTTTCGTCCCATCGAATATTAAAATCCCCGCGTGTCCGAATTTGTATCCCACCGTAACGTATGTAGTTCGAATACCGTCAAGATCGAAAACCTGTAATATATGGTACCGTTCATGTGTCTAATTCGCACGGGGCTTCAGTCGTACAGTACACTTTCATCCTAATTACTCGGGACAATGCGTGTGCACACATGCAGCCAGACATACGCAGGTACTAAATGGGTGAATCAGCCGACAGTCAGCCAACCGACTGACCGACCGACCGACCGACTGACCGCACACATTGCTGACCAATAGGTGAATACCAGCCGGTACTCGCACCTTTGTGTTCGACAATGGACGGAATCTTATTAGCGACGATCATTGTTCGGTTTCTCCATTTGCAAATATATGCATAAGCAGTTCATAACAATACAACTAACACCGATCCTCAGTTTCCTTCGTTAATCATTTCCCTCTGTTGAGGCAGCAACTTTTAAGCGTAACAAGTCGAAGGCGAGGACTGATCTCCTCCTTGTAAATAGGAAAGATGAATTTATGCAATGGTTCGCAATAAACGAAAAGACGTATCCAATGATTGATGTAAACTTTATGTATATTGCTGTGTGACGGCAACTTAAAAAACAGACACGTTTCCATACAATGAATACACTATCGATACATTAATATATTACATGATTACTGATTACTACGAGATCACAAACAATAGTTTTGTGCACGCCGCTGTCGGAATGACAATATCGTTTAATAAGCGATTACGCTGTCGCTCGGCTAAATATATTTACAATTGCATTTACACAAAATACCTACAATTTCTTTCCGGCATATTTACATTAAATTTACGATACAAATAACATACATTGTATATTGTAATCTGATCGTCGTTCGATCATCTCTGCAGCCCTGCAAGCGCTATACTTTTCTTTTTCGTTTACCGACGCGACCATCCGCGGTGTACAACCATGGGTACTTCAACGCGCGATTCAAATAGCGCATCATCTTTCTAAACGTAATTTGTCACAATACACAGAATCGTAAAATGCAGAGTATCGGACAGCGTTACAGCCGTTGTTCCTTGTACACGGTATATGCCTCCGTCGTTATAATTGACATGTTGCGAAACAGGTATTTCATACAACACCTTTAAATCGGATTGAAATGAAAGTTACGACACCGTGTCGAGTATTGAATATAGCGAGTGTTATGAGCATTATGACACCTTCTGCATAACGTTTACGTGCAGGGCGAACCCTGCGCTCACATCGACTGTTTAATTTGATACGGTGCTTTTATACAGAGCGTAATGTCAAATCATGATGTTACTAAACTATAACTTTTCATGTTGAACATGCGTGGTAGTTTCTAAAATATGAATTGTGTTCGTATAAAAACTTAACGATGATGCATTTTAACTTCGAACCACAATTATTTTTTTTTGTCTTTTTGTTTTCCATTTTTTCTCCTCCTTGTCTTGTTAATATATTGTCTTCGATGTATTACGCTATCTTATCACGATAAAGTTCTAGAACATATTTTAGAAACCATTAGGATCTGAAAATCCAATTTGATTTTCATAAAACTCCGTAGATAACTATCCAACACTTGTCTAACGATGGATCGCCAAGATTACAAGCTCTTGGTTGGTCCATAATACAATTCATTAAATTGTTCTAATCGGCCACCGCTTGCATGCTTGTATTTATACTTTGTTTTTTCACCAAGGTGCTCTTACAGTTTATAAATATAATAGAAACAAACAATTCCACGGTAATCTCATGTACTGTTAGCTAAGATGATTTGGGCAAGCCTCCCCGTGTATAACTATATGATCCCAGTGGACCAGCACCGAAAAAAATATAATACAAGAATGAGAAAGTAATAAAAATACGTCGAATTTAAAAAAGATTGTTAAAAATATAATATCTTATAAAACTATATATGATTTTGTATGGCTTATTTTAAAGCTTTAGTATAAATTATGTACCGTTACGTTGCTCAATTTATAATAAATAAAACAGGCATATGTTGCTCAGTTTATATATCAAAGAAAACCGAAACATTGTCCGCGCATCAAATTTACGAATACTTTCGTATGCTTAACTACATCTCAGAAGCTTTCTTATCCCGAAGTAAGCCTTTTGGCATGCATCTGAAAATAATATTTTTTTTCCAAACTTTCCAATATAATCGTATTTATCTGTGAAAACTAAAAAACGAAAAAAAAGAACAGCGTACAGTGAGCCCTATATTATTCACTGAGGTAAAACAAATGTATGTATATAATATATTGGTGTTCTTATTAATTTGTTTAGTATTAACAACAGTGCACAAATCAATATAGTATTGTTACGCGAGAGCAGATGCGGGTAGGGAACTGTGCTTAGGTTTCGTTTTATTTAGAAAAACCTTTATATAGCCATTGAAATCGGCACTGACGAGAACGTGTCCACCGCAACCTTTAGTACGCTGTTCAACGACAGGATCAACGGGAGGAACGTTCACGTTCGAGCTGCCCAGAGTTTTTCCGTCTTCCTTACCTTCCCACTGTTCCCTTTCCTCTATCTGTTTAATAATACTATCTGGATTTGGTGCAAATACTGCGCACGTTACCACGGCGTTATGAGCCTTTATACCTTCCCAAAAGTCGTTTCGATCTCTGCGTACGCTTGAAAATTTCGAGTAATCGTGATGGGTTTTCCAAATGTAAATGCATTGATTCTCCGAACCGCTCACTATATATTGCCCGTCGGGGCTGAAACTCGCTTTAATTTGACTACTGACATTAACGTAGCCTTTGTATTTGCACGACAAATTCAAATCCCGTAGGTCGTACAAGCGTATACGGCTGTCGTTCGAAGTAACTAAAATTTTATCCCCTCCTGGCATTGGCTCGATACCGCTGATCTTTCTTCCCGTTGAGTTTTTACCTCTCGTCGATCGAACGTGTATTTGCGTGTGATATTTCAACTGATCCGTATTGTAAAATATGCACCGGCCGTCGTAAGAACCTACCACCGCGAATTTTCCGTTTTGACAAAAGTTGGCAGCGGTGATCAATTTTGTTTGTCCGTCGACCTCGTTCCACACGGCTACTTTCTTGTCCGGTATATTCCACAGTCGGAGCTTCCCGTCGAGGGATCCGGAGAGGAAGTAACGATCGTCACGGGGATGAAACACTATTGCCGTAACAAAATCGATGTGCTGGAAACAACACAAGCATTCCTTCCGCGATATATGCCAGAGGCGCACAGTTTTATCCATCGACGACGACAAAACAAAGTAATTCTTAGACCATGCAACGTCCAGCAAATCGGAGGTATGCCCGGTATACGTGCAAAATGGCTTTGGCATAAAAGGGCTTCTCGTCCCTTCTATTTCACTGAAGGCACTAGCCACAACGTTAGGGTCCTCCATAGACTGTTGCGAAACCAACGATTCTTGAGAAGGGGTCGGGCTGACTTTTTCAGCGTTGTACTTCGCCCGCATGTCTTGAAAGTACGTGAAAGCGTCTCGCAGTACCCAAATTCTCAAAACACGATCCTGCCCTGCGGTAGCTAGTAATCGACCGCATGCTGAAAATTTCATACACCACACGGGCCCCACGTGTTCGCCACTCAAATCTTGAACGTGTTGCAAACAGCTAAATTCGTACGGCCCTTTATGACTGTTCGATGCTTTCAGTTTAATGTATTGCTGTTCACCAGGATAAACTTCATCTACTATGTCCATAACGTCCTCTTTATGCCGTGCGTGCGATACCTCTTGTGCAATAGATTTTGCTTTGTCCATGGTTCTTTTCACCGTGGAACCTAAGAATCGCTTTAACTTCTGCGTTTTCTTTCGAACTCTGCCAACGGTTACATCGCCGTCCGGTGGTATGCTGGACATTTTACTGTCGACACTTTCTTCGTCACTTTCTTTTTCTTTTTCTAAGCTGGAGTTACTTATATATTCTGAGGTAAGTCTCATAATATGAAGCGACAAAGGATTGATACATTGCGGCAATTTATCTTCTGCTATACTTAGCGGTACTCTTTCCCCGGTGTCCAAGTTCAGTACAGTTACTTGCTCCAAGATTTCCTACAAAACAATTCATACGGCACCGTTATTAACGTAATTGCAAACTACAGAAACAGCTTGAAATTTTCAATAAGTGGTACGTACCATATCTGTTAAACGTTTCCCGGAATCTGTCCTCGTTCTTACAAACATATTTAATTGCTGAACCATATCTTGATCACCCGCTGATTTTCGTCTTTCTTTTGAACCTTGAGGGCTTAACCCCGTAAATTTATGAGGTCCTAGAGAGTAACGTCCGATACTGTTGCTGGACATTGATCCCAATGTGCTACTAGATTTCTCGCTCAATCTCACACTGATTAATTCTGCTTTCATTTTTTCAACTCGTTCCAATTCTTCCGTCGATGGACCTTCGGCCTTCGACTTATCTTCATCCTGCAGGTGCACATCAACAACGATCAGTTTATATTTGCGCAAAAAACACGGAATTGAATCTATGCGGATATCTATTGTACTACAGACTTGTGGTTTGACTACATATTGACCCTTTGTTGCAGATCGTATATCAAGAGAATGCTCAAATTCTCTGGTAATAGATTCGATAGTACTTGCTGGACTTGGTAGTGGCGACGCGGGTAATGCTGATTCTGCGGTAGAAGGCTAAAATGATAAATTTCTGTTACACTTTTCTTAAAAGTACTTATTGTACAGCCTAGCCTCGGTAAGTCGAAAACTACACTATACAAATTTTGTTCATTCCCATTCCTCTTAACTATCTGCAAAACTTTAGCATGAAACCTCCGTCACTCGAAAATTTTAGCCTTTCCCTTGAGCTTCATATTACCGAGGCCCAGACTGTATTTGTAGAAAACTTGATGCAAAAAGCACACTAGTATTTATTGATTAATATTAATTTCGTACAGCAAGATCGGTAGGCGTTTGAGCTTTCGACTTTTTTTTACGTCTTGGCGGTGCAACAGGTATTCCAGTCGCAGTAAGATCTTCGTTTGTCTTTCCATTATTCTTTGTACTAGCGATGACATCGGGCTCTTGAAGCATAACAGTCTTGTCATTTTGAGAGTCATGAGGAGCATAATTGGACCTACTGTTAACAGAGGATTCCTGAAGGATATCCCCTGATAACGTAAGGATGCTGGACGACTGGGACACCTTACCAGATGCTGTGTCCTCGTCTTTGCTTGGAATACTAGCAATCGAGGACATCTGGCTGTCGCGGGTAAGGATTGCAGAAGGGGGACACTGGGGTACGGTTGGTGCAGGTGTAACAGATGCACTGTCCCCGACTCCAGCTAAAATACGACCCACTCGTCCTAAAGATGTCATACTTTGCAGACTAAGAGTGTCATGCTCTATAATCCTAAACGGATGAGTTGTCTTTGAAGGAGTAGGATAAACACCCTCGATAGATGATGTTTGACTATCTGGTGGGGAACTGTTAATTGGGATATCGTCATCCTCTGTTTGCATACGTTGCCTAAGCTCACGAAACCTCCTCCTACCAACAATTTTATCAGCACTCGCCTCTTTTCCATCGTCTTCCTATTAAAATAAATTGCTCGGATAAGAAACTGATAGTACAACTAACAGATAAGTTGCTTAATATTGAAAACTACTTACAGGCTTATCCTTACTTAATGTACATTCTATAGTTACATGTTCCTTTGGTTCTACAATTGGCTTAGGTTCAGCAGGTTTCACAAAAACATCGTCATCTGTTTTCTTGGAAGATTCTGATGCCTCCTTATTTTGAATTTTAATGCTAATAGCGCCACGGTGCTTACTTTTCCTATAAAAAATAGAATTCTATGTCACATAAAATAAGTTTTACAATGCACAGTATAAGAAGCGTCCTGTATTTATATATGCAAGTTATCAACACTTGTTTGTATTGCACAACTATTTGAAATAGTACAGTATTAAAAGACTTATAATTTCGTAATAAAATTGATTACGAAACCATACAAAATATGTAAATAAATAAATTGTTAAAATTTCCACTCAAATAATATAGTTGTTAAAAATTTGCAGCTTCATTCTCTAGCACGGTAGAATGTTTTTCAACATCAGTGGAATTGTAAATGCTAACAATTAAACCCCTAGAAAACTCGCAAACGCCGGCCCTGAAATTGCTGCATACAATCGCACGAATGACTGATGTAAGTGCTCAAATTCAGACCTAACCAAAGATAATTAGTTAACATAACACGACGACTAAAATTGCATACAAGAAAGCCAGCTGAAACGAAGCTTCATCTGTAAAAAAAAAACATGAAAGAAAATGACGATGAATTATTTCGAATCATGTTTTGTAATTACAGTATAATTCAAAAGTAATATACCTAGATAGGTGTAGAATCTATGGAAAAATACGTTAATCAACACCCGTAACGTATAGTACATAGAAATGGAAATAATATTTTTGCAAAAATGTTCAAAACAATTGTTTGACAAATGAGAATTGATAAGATTACCGTGCATTCTGGTGGAGAGTATCCTCTTCCGCGTCAAAAAATTCCTCGGAATCGCTGCTTCCAGACATTGTCGTCTGCACTGAGTGATCGGCAATAATACCCTTGTCTGCATCGGTACTGTCAAGGCACGTCACGCGTTTCGCAAAATCGCGAGGACCACAGCCAGGTAGGATCGGCCACAGGATCGCAAGCGGCACGAAGTCATGATTCGACTTTTAATAAGCGGTTACACAAGTGCACAGTTTCCGTGCTGTATGCGCTGGTGCGTATTTCAATTATCCTAGTTCTTTCGAACGTCGATCAGCGTTGCGAATGTGGCAGCACTGGACATGCTCGTCCAATAAAGTGGCCGCGTCATGGAAAAGAGTTGTACGATTGGTGAACAACGAATTTGCAGCCTCGAACTCATGCAGCTGCCCGCTCGCCAGCATGCCTGCTGTAAAGGAGGCGAGCCGTCACACAAAAGCAAGATGGAGGATCTCGCAGTCGAAGTATGCGGCGAAAACGGAGCATATTATAAGGTTCGTTCTGTGGAAAGTATAGAAAAAGCAGGGCGGAAGATTGAGGCCGTGGATAGAGCAACTCACGACCCGTGGCGCGGTTCTAATCTCACAAAAGAGACGCCCGTACTTCGCGAAAGCGCAGCCCTCAAATGTTCGCGAGGTAACGCGGCTTCCTCCGACGCCATGTCTCGTTTGACAGGGCGTGATTTTCGTCAGCTTTTCATGTTTGCGAATCGTCCAAATTATTTTACGATCCGCCGAACCGCATTCCCTTGATAACGAAATTTTAAAAACACCCCCCTCGCGGCTACCCCGAAAGCATCGCGATATTATGCCTGAATGTCTTGCGCCACTCGCTACACCTCTGATCCCTCAAACGAATGACTTTACACGTTTTATGTTTCATTTTTTTCAGGCCTTTGTCACCGATGTCTTTGAAGACGAAGTTCTGGTAACTTTTGAAAATGAGTAAGTTTTCCCTCTACCTGTTTAAATACGGTTTGGATGCTGGTGTGCCTAAAGATTCATCATGCTTCTCTGTGCTAATAAGAGTGTAGTTTCCTGACCACAAGGATTACACTATTTTTATCAGTAACACGAGGTCTAATATCTCTAATGCTTCTATCAACAACTTCAAAGATTATACAATTTTTTTGAACACTTATTCTTATCGTTATAAGAACAATTACAATTTCATTGGTTTCTCTTTCACGTGTTGCCTTTTTTTTTTAATACTGATAATAAAACTGCTTTAAATATTTCTAAATGTTGCAAAGAGTCTTGGAACTTTGAAGCGAACAATATCACAATTTGAAAAATTGGTTTGTTTCTACCTTTTTAGATAGGAACAAACATGTTTCGTTCAAAATTTTTAGTATATTATAATTTATAATATCTTATTTATAAAAGATATTAGGGATTAGGTTTAATGGCATTATAAATTTAATAATGAAACTAGAATGCTATGATGTAACGTTTTAATTGAATTCATAAAAGAAAAGCAACGGTATTAATAGTCCATTGCTATGAAAATTTATAGTTGTACAATATACAATACATATGTATGAATAAACATGGTTTCATCAAACAGCAATCATAAATATATGCTTAAGTTTATAATTTTGGGGTGAAATTTATTAAAATTTTGGTATTGTTTGCTCTTTATTAATTAATGTTGCAAAACTACTCAAAAGCATTTATAGTATCTTGATCTGTGTTTATTATATTTTAGCTGGCAACCGGAATCGAAGTTTCCATTTGCTCAAGTACGCCTACCTCCAAAAGATGGCCCGAAACCTGAATTTTCTGAGCTCATGGAAATTGAGGTATTTTCTAGGTCCAATGATCAG
This sequence comes from Nomada fabriciana, assembly GCA_907165295.1. Classification (NCBI taxonomy): domain Eukaryota; kingdom Metazoa; phylum Arthropoda; class Insecta; order Hymenoptera; family Apidae; genus Nomada; species Nomada fabriciana. The sequence goes on along the minus strand of OU015692.1, from coordinate 3,293,813 downwards.
GAAGCATGTGGATGGTGGAAAGCAATTATTAAGGTTAGCAAATCGCTTCCTCGATAATACTATCCTAATAATCCTTTGTTTGTCTTATCGAGTATTCAGAAATGTTGAATTTGAATAAACAGAAAATTGAACCCTTTGCACTCAAAGGCTTTTTTTCTGGTACAAGGAAGCGGTAACTCGAGATAGACTAAGTTTCAAGTAATAACGTTAAAGACCACACTTTGCTACTTAAATTCACACAGCCCAAGCATGTAAAATATAAAATCAAAAGTTATTATTGCTTCTCAATCACCATTTGAGTTTTTGTGTTAAACCAAGTGGCAAGTGAGAATCGCCTTTTGAGTGCAAAGGGTTTTCGTGAGCTTTTTCTACAATGCAATGTATATTAACTGATCGTTTCAGATGAGTAAAGGAGGATTTCAAGTAGTTGAATATTCGGGATGGGAATGCTCTTATACTGAAATTGTAGCTAGTGAGCGACTGAGGGCAAAAAATCCTAATTCCCCTATTGATAAAAGTACATTTCACAAGATCGAGATTGAAGTACCTGAAGATCTAAGAGAATTGTAAGTTTTAGTTATCGATTATTTTGTTTTGCAAAAAGATGCAAAAAGGAAAATATTGGTACAATATTGATTTTATATTATAAATGTCTTTTTAATGTACACAGTGCCAAAATGGAAAATGCACATAAGGAATTTCAAAAAGCGATAGGGGCGGCGGTGTGCCGATATGTGCCTGAACGAGGAGTATTGCTGGCCATCTCCCGTCATGAAAATTTACATCGTCACAGTAGCATGCTCCAAGAAATGCACTTTCGGAACTTATCGCAAAAGGTGAGTTGCAACAATAAGATTAGGGCGACTATATTATCCAGTTGCTGCGTACTAATATATAAAGTATATAATGTTCAATGGTATGCGACAGCGATTTTCAACATTTCTTATTTCATGGCACACAAACTAATTACTAAAATCTCACGGCACACCAAAAATATATTCTTTCGCCGATTTAACAAAAAAATGATGCATTTCTTTCAATCGGTCGAAAATTGTTGGTATAGAAGAATATATTCCGCGGGAGAATATACATTATGCTACATGATATTTCGATATGCTATTGAATATTCAACGTATATGTTTATAGGTATTGCTTTTAAAAAGAACCGAAGAAGCAGCACGTCAGCTTGAGTCGACTAAACTTCAGACAATAGGGGGGTAAGTAAACATTATAATTGGTGTTGCAATTAACAAAAAAATCTTGTGATATTTAATACCTGCCCCTATCCATATACTGTCCTGGTTACCATCCTGTCTGTGGTTTGCATTTACTGGCAGAAACAAATTCACAAGATTTCCAATTATTAATTAATATGTTTGCTTCAACATCGTATAATTTTCATGAATGTCATGTAGTCTCATTACAAATGTTTATTATTACATTTCCATCTCATTTTCACATGTTACAGTTGTGATTGTATATAAAATGTTACATGAACTTTTACATATAACGTTTTCGAAATCTATGTCCAACTTTGTGTGTTAGTTATCGTCATATATTTGCGAATCACGAATGCACGATGTGCATATAGTAACATATTTGCACACAATGTTTCTTTTTTCATCTGTCTTTAGTGAATGTCACTTTAGGCTGACAGATCCTTTGGTTACAACATAATATTACTTGCTCTTTATAGAATAACGCTATGCTCTGCATTAATTGCTCAATACACTCTTCAGTTACACATAATACAATTAGAGTAATGTCCTGTAATCTGTTTAATAACATATTTACTAAGTATTTTTACTAATTTTTCTATTATTGCTTCTCTGGTGTATTAATCGTAACATATAATAAGTTGACAAGGAATTGTTTCTATGTTTGTGTTAAAGTTGAGAAATTGCTGGTTCAAAGTGGAGGGGCATTAATAGCGTTTCTAATTTCTTATAGTCAAAATGATTAGAGTCACTTCTTATAACGATTAAATTATTACAGTATAAAATACAAGTTAGACATGCATGTATGTGCAAACTTAGTTCACTCATGTAAAACACTATTTAAACCTCCGTTGTACGCGTACTTAGTTTTGCAATGCAACACGTTTGCGGACTCACACTTGACGAAAATATAACACAATTTTTGTTCCTATGTTCTGAAAATAATACATAAATAAATGGGAAAAATTATTTTTTCCTTCAATTCGTTTGCATTAACAGAAATTCTAATGTGGTTAGTCAAATGGTAGATTATGATGCTAATATTCATTCTTCTAGTTTTGTAGCGAGAAAAAAAAATACGCGCGGACTTATATCGTTCGCACCGTGAGTAACGGAGGCTTAAGAAGATCTTGACTTATTCTGTCATGTAGTTTGAATCGGTTTGATATGAACCGCATTAAGCAAAATGCTTGTATATTAAAAATCTTATCCAAATTCACGAATATCTTGGTAGCTTTAGACGCTTTATGTATTCGTGCAGGAAACAATGTTATACGTTTCAGCTAATAATAAATGTAATTATAATTGCTTACAGTTGAAATTCGTTCAGAGTTATTGTACTATGCTCGTAAACTCCACAGTTATTTATATTAAAATTACATTTTTAGATTAAGATACGCAAGTTTAAAACATTCAGAGGATGGGTTTGTATATTTTTTTTTTACTAATTGGACAACAATACTGAACAAATCTTAGTAAGTTTGTAGAAATTGGGGATAAATTATCTAATGCAAGCATTGGACTTAATTCTTTTTTTACACAGGTATGTTTGTGAACGCTTAATGTAAATGAAACACTCAAAATAAGTATGCAAATTTCAAGTTTATTTTGAAACTATAATTGGATTAGTATAATGTGGATACCTATAGAAGTATAATGGTATACACCTTTTTGTTGTTGTTGTATTTAAGACAGCACAAGAATATTTAAAATGATTGAAATTAGTTAAACATTTTGGAAAGTACATTTAAATGATATTTCACATGAAAATTGGTAAGGAGCAAACAGACAGAATGGCAGGGACACAGGATAGGGCCATCTTGTACATGAATGCCTACTCAGTTACACCAAGAGTTTCTTTCTCATTTCAGCAAATTTAGATCTTCAAACTTTATATATCAGCGTGTCTCAGACTTTGAGGCAGGGGTGAAAACAAATTCAAGGTGAGATCACAGCAGCGTGGTTTAGATTTAAGTTTAGCTTACTGTATGACGAATTACACAGCTGCATTTTTCAAAACGAAAAATGAAACGACACTATAAATGTGCATGCTTCGGCGTTACGTAGATCATTCACTGAAACTCAACCGCTTTAAATACACAGACATACAAAAACTATTATTTATTCTTTTCTACTTATTGTGCTCTGTAGTAAAATTTTACATTATTGATAAAATAGTGGAAGAACATAAACGTGTAGCTGTGATCTGTTTCAATTAATTTTTTTATTTACATTTATGTGTTTGAGTAGAGTTTTTAAGTTTATTAGTTTATCCTATGGTAAAAATTATATTCTGGCCTGCCGATGTTTGAGAAACTCTGATATATTAAACATTTTGCACAAAGAACTGAACAACTGGTGGCTCTATCTGATACACTATTTAAATATAGAGAATTTCACTGAGATTAATGAATGAAAATAATATATCGTAATTAATAAGGATTAATAGGCTACTATGATACTTGGAATTTCATTCACATGCGATATCACTTGTTTTCACTTCATATTCATTAACGAAGCATCTAGATATTGTTATCACTGAACATATTATATAATATTTATAGAAGAGTATAATGCATTCTACTTTTTACGAATTAAATAGTGATATTGCAAATATGTAAAAGGAAAATTATTTTTTGCTCTATTTTGTTTTAGGAGCTATACATATTTTTCTACGTTATTTTGCGATACGGTAACATTATAAATATTCAAAGCTCGTTAACATATTAGAATTGTTTAATTTTACTTTCTTACCATTACAATCTATGACGTTAAAGTCAAAAGAATGGTGTACATGATTCAAAGAAAAGAGGTGTTCTTTGTAAGTTGTCTTTTTCTTTTATTTACTGAATAAGGCATCATAATCCAAATTTTAATACATTATTATTAATCCGTTTTATATTTTTATAACAAAAATATGTATGCATGTTTTGTATAATGAGTTTGTTATTGTTTCATTCTTTCAGATCCTGAATATTTAATCTTTTATATAAACCATAATTGCTATATTACATTTTTAATTAAATATATTTTACATATTGACTACTATATGCAAACATACTTCAAATATTGTTTGTGAATGTACGTGCGTGCATCGTGTGTCACAACAGACATTTTAAATATGCCTTGCACGTTGAAACTTAATGAAATTTTCACTTGATAATACTACATTATTTGTAGAAAAATTTATAGTAATTAAAATATTATAAGTTTAAAAACTGTAATATTTGCTTAAGTATCAATTCATCATTATCTGTAACATGTGTCATGCTTATATAATGCTACCTTGTAAAACTCTTGGAGTTAAGCCATTTAAGCCAGGATGCAAGCCATCGACAGGAATTTATGCCATATTACGTTTATTATAGTTGTACTGTAATGTAATATAATATTGCATGTCACTAACCAAGATCTAAAATTTTATGTTATCCAATTTCCTAAATGCAATCTTGTTAAACAATATTTGCTCTTATATATAATGTATATAATAAATGTATACATGAATAACAATCTTTACATTATATGTTAAGAACTCATGTGTAATATTAGTAAAAAAGAATTGGTATTGGTGTTTAAACACCGTTTATTCATTCAAGATGACATTAAATTCAATTCATTGCATTGAATTTCGCAATCCAAATATTATATAATTATATGTATATATTTATTGTGAATTCTGCTTTATTTCAGCAGAACAGTGTTTATTATGTATATGTAAAATTTGTATTAAAAATGGAATGTTTATTTTTTTTAGATACACAGATGAGTTTAATGTTCGAGAAGACTTAATGGGTTTAGCAATTGGTGCTCATGGGGCGAACATTCAGCAGGCAAGGAAAGTTGATGGAATAACAAATATAGAATTAGAAGAAAATTCATGCACATTTAAAATATATGGGGAGGTAAATACTGACAAACATTTCTCATTTACGTAATTTTTGAAACGTATTATCAACATTTTTGTATAAACATGAGTGTGCTCAATAATAAGAGTAAATAAGAGTTGTGTACAGAAAATTTATATACACGTGTATATACAATATTCAGTTGTGCATAATAATATTTCAAGTATTAAATGGCACGTAATTTTTTTAATTACAGACGCATGAAGCTGTTAAAAAGGCTCGTTCTATGCTTGAATATAGTGAAGAATCTATACAAGTACCGCGTATTTTGGTAGGGAAAGTAATTGGCAAAAACGGTCGTATAATACAAGAAATTGTCGACAAAAGTGGCGTGGTAAGCATCATGCTTGAATTTAATTATATTTCATATAATCTTATAATTATAATTTTCTCTAAGTTTTATTAGGGAAAACTTTGTCCAAGTAGTTATTTTGATTGACATTTATCTAATATTACGTTCTTCAATCACCAGTAGTAAAAATTTAATTTTATGTAACATCAATTAGTCTATTGTGTATAGTTGTGTTCCCTTTAATATTTATTCTTCTAACTAAACTTTGTACGCACAATATTTTTGTTTCTATACTTGATTTTTAAAAATCTGCCGATATACGTATAGTCTATATACACAGTATTATTGTTAATACGATGTACAAAATAATTCTGAATATTATGTATGTTAGGTACGAGTTAAAATAGAAGGCGACAACGAACCTCAACCAACGATTCCAAGAGAAGAGGGTCAGGTTCCTTTTGTATTCGTTGGTACTGTTGAAAGTATTGCTAATGCAAAACTGTTGTTGGAATATCATTTGGCACACCTGAAGGTATAACATATATACCTAATGTAAAATCATTTTTATTTATATTGCTTGACGTATATTACAATATGTTGATAACGTACAGTATTATTACGTTACATATTATTTCGTATTACACGATTTGTTTATACATTGTGTTTCACTTAAATTTATAGCATGAAATATTTCTGTTGCATTTAGAATTTCATAGAATCATCTCCTTGCAAACACTTGTGGAGGGGGTAATTTATTAAATTAATGACATTTAAAAAATAATTGTAATTACATATTTCATTAACCCCTTCCAGCAGAATAAAACTATTGTTACTGCATATAAGGCCCCGGAATATTCTGTAACTTTTGTAAAAGAAACATTTATGGAATTTTAAATGTTGTTGAACTATTTTAGGTGACAAAGTTAAGTGAAACACCCTATTTATTATTATAATTCTATTCTTCATTTTGAAGGAAGTGGAACAGTTACGCCAAGAAAAACTCGAAATTGATCAGCAGTTAAGAAATATGCATGGATCAACCACAGGACCAATGCCCAACTTTCCTACAACAAGACGAGGAATGATTACAGGCCCAGAGGAAGGTGGTGGAGGTCGTGGCGGCCGTGGCGGTCAATCTCGCGGACGTGGTGGCAGGGGTAGGGCTCCCACCAGACACAATGCCGGTAATACTATTACTGACTATATCAACAATGTAGAGACCACACAAAAACGAAATGGTAGAAGCGGTGTACCCAACACGGGAGACAGTAGAGAACCCAGAGATTTTAAAGACAGAGGGCGAGTTGTCACTAAGTAACATTCGATGAATTGTTGAAGTTAAATCAGTCCTAAGTTTGTTACCATACAAGGCTTCTAGTAGAAACTCATTATTCGTGACTTTTATTTCTGTTAGAGTCGGAATGATTCATCTATTCCAATCGAATTTGTCCTCTATTAATATCTCTTTATGGTCGATAGCATTTTCCATTGCTTGATTACATGGATTTAAAACTGCCCTCGTTATAAAACCGTTTCAGCTATTTAGTTTCCCACCTTTGCAATTGTTATTCGTAATTCATTGTTTTCCATCACAGTTACTTTTTATTCCCAATTAATACCCATAGATAACATTAACAATTCGCCTTTGTAAACATGTCATTATAGAATCGGAAATAACTGCAACCATATGAATCCGCATGTATGTGTTTAATGGAAATGCATGTAATAACTAAGTAATTGGTAATGGTGGTGTTACATTTGATTGATTAATTATTGGGAAAATAAAATACATAATTTTGTGTGCGCGATTGAGTACCTTAAGAGTATTTCTTTTTTACGATTTAACGAATACTTCGTATCAAAGTTATCATATACATCTATTTAACAGCATTTGAACCCTTCACTGAACTAATTGTCTTTGAAACGTTAACAAAATTAAGTTTCATCTTAACCATGTGGATTATTTGCGAGTTGACAAATAAGAAATTAAGTAACTCTCTTGCGTTATTTTTATCAAATATGTACACTTACATACATTTCGTAATAAAATTTATCTAGTAAAGTATTCCACGTACATCTGATTTCTGACTTATAAAATGTTTGGTGCAACAATGATGTGCCGTGTACAAATAACTTTAATTACATTAATATCAATAAAATACCTAGTGTAATTTAATATTACATGTGGACTGCTTATTCATTGTTATTAAATTCGTATTAAATATTTAATGGTAGAAGAAGAGAATTAAAAAATTTATGAACTTGATTCCAAAGATGCCTCGTCACTCCCACTTAATTCCCTTACTTGTTATATCCGGGAGCATCATTGCTATTGTTCTAGATGCTACATTGATCTTCACCGACCACAAGTAAGAATACTAATCTTTCATCGTTACGTTTGTTTTACATAATCATTCAAATGCTTGCTGTCGTCTGGTGCTCCTGTATGTTACAACGTAGTTTGTATTAAAAAAATATTGTTTATTTTGCAGGATTACGTCGAGATACATTAGACGGTAGTGAAGATCGAGTAAGAGATCTACCTCCAAGAGGTGGCCATCAAGGAGGTGCAGGAAATTCAGGGTATATGGGTGGTAGACAAGGTCGTCCCCTAGCTCAACGTAGAGATCGTAGAGATGAACGTCGTCGAACAACCGACGACGAAGATACAGTTCTCGATAGCCAAGACGGTTCAAGCATTGATAGAGGTAATAATGACTTTCAGATAATACTTTATTGTAAAACAACCGTTTCGTCCTAAAGTTGATAAAACCGTAAGGTGCTTTGCGAGTGGCATGTATTGCGCAACAAACACTTGTGACCATCTAACACTATAACAATATTAATGATGATTACTAATGCACGCTAACTAACGTGTATGCAGTTTAGCTTTTCATGTAATCAGTTATAGATAGGTATATTTGAATTTCCGTAATGTAATGTAAAAAGATGGTCACAATGGTTTGTGTATGTATAGAGTCTGTATCAAGTGTGGAGGGTGGACCAAAAGGTATAAGGCGAAGGCGACTTCGACGTTCGCGGCAACGTAGTGCAACACCAACAAATAGCCAAAAAGGTAATACTGTTTTAGGGCGAACGGTTTTTTACAGAGTAATATTTAAGTACGATAACAAGAAGTGCAGTGTATATTTCAACATGTGCATCCTTATTTAAACAGAAACATACAGTGTTAATTTATGTCGTTATTTAGGCAGCAATGCTGGACCGGGAGACCAATCAACTGTAACTAGTAAAGAAGGAACACCTGCGAACGACGTTTCATCTACTAATAACAGTTCTCAAGGGTCTAAAGCCCAGAGAGAAATACGATTTCGTCATTCTCGAATGCAACAGAGCAATAAGCCTAAGGAAGCTCTGGTGAATGGTACCAGTGGCTAGAAAAAAAAAGCCATTACGGTCAACTGCTACTTACATATAACACTACACCTGATGAGAGCTATTAACACCCAGCACATAACATGACGCATACCTACGCAAGGACTACACGATTATGGAACGCGACATGATTAGTCTACGCTCGTTGTTAAGACTGTTTGCTACCGATAAGAATACGACAATTGTTTAAGAAATCGTCATTCTCCTTAAACACATTTAAGGACACATATTAATATCCATGCATGGTTTAGTTTAATGATAGTGATTATGCTATCATGTTTGATATATGGATACATTCATTGGGAGATAGTAGAAGCATCTGGTAAAAAGGAATTCCCTGATTGTGAAACTGTGCCTCATTTTTATACCAAGCTCCCAACTTGTGTGACAGTAATTCGGATGTACTATAAAGTACCTCGTAATCACTTGCGAAATGATCCAATAATAGGCTGAATATTCGTGGCTCGTACGTCAATTATCAATTTGAACAATTTTCGCCTAGATGTGTCGCCATATTTATGAAGAAAAATAACACAATACGTACAGAAATGCAGGATATAATCGATTTCAATGTCATTTTTATTTCCCTAAGTACTGCAATGATTGCAATTAGAATATTTCGACATGTTTTAATATATATTACGGACAGAGCTACATGTTTTGTGTTATTTTATATTCATGTTTTTAAAGAAAGAACAATAGTTGAACATACTTGGTATAACTACTTTGCGACAAAGCTAGGACGGAACATAATGCGATGCAAGGAAAAAAGATGAATTTCCATTGTTATGTATAACAGTGGTAGGGCGGCAGCTGTATGAAGTCTTGGTTAAAAGGTGTCCCCAATGATGTTCCTTCTATTTACTTCACAAGATTGAGTTTTTTTTTTGGTTTACAATTATTAGTAGAGTTATTTAACAACACTAGATTTTTATGTTTCGATATTGAGTGTTGATTAATAATACCAGGATGAATGCTAAAATGACTTATTTGATTGTGAAACAACACAAATGGATGTGCACAAGAAGTCGGTTTTTATTTACGGGTTCACTTTTCACGTAATTTAGTCTTTTTTTTTTATTACAGTCTAAGCATACTATATCAAATATTAGGATTTGATATGACGTTCGTTTCTGCATTGTTTCGCATGATTTAAAAAGAAAGTAAACGTATACTTAGTAATACCAATGTATGATGTGCCAGAGAAGGAATGATACATGTTTTATGATATCTAGCTGAAGTGCAGACTTAGCGCATACCTTTATTACTATAATAATACTTAGTCGAAATGTGGATGTCTGAAAAAATAAACTAGCTTTACTATACTAAGCTATAAAATAGATACGGCCAGCTGTTTTAAATTGATTGACAATGAACGTAAACAGTTAATTGTCAATTTAAAACAGTTGCCTCTTCTTCCGGATATGACAACAACTAATCGGACGTGTCTTATGGATTTTGCAAAAACGCGTGGCGGTTGATGCAACACATTGACACCTAACAAAACCGCTGCCATTTTATCTGAATATTCTTGCGGCAGCCAAAAACTGAGATATCCCCCAACTTGCTTGTTTCAGATACATTTGTATTGATTGCAATTTGTGCATAATTTAAGAATAAAACATTTCTGTACATAGAGCGGTCATTAGTACGATGAACCATAATATTTTCAAAACATTGATGATCGTTTTCTAATCTTAACAGTCGTTTTAAAATGCAACCTTCATCCCCACCCTCAATTTCCAATTAGTATGCTTAATTTTTCTTATTCTGATGTTCTCAAAATATTTGCATATTTTACAGAAAATATCTATGTAGAATATGCTACTTAGAGTTTAATATTTTTAATACAATACTGTCTTCTGCAATAATAACAGAAAATAGTAAGGAAAAGATTAAATTTATATAAAAACTGTTTGCATACTTTTAAGTTCTCTGTAATAAAAATCGTAGCTCTTGAAAAACTTTATCACATATAGTAATATCACGATTTATTTAAATTCCATGTGCATACGTATATGCACATTTGCTATGCTATTACTGAGAAATAAAATAAGATTGGTTTTGTTTAAACGATTGCTCTTAACGTGTATATTACATAAAACTCATAAAATTTGCAGTGGCTGTGAGAAATTTGGTATGGTCGCAGCATGCATTGCAACTTTTAATTTAGTGCAAACTACAATAAACAAGAAGGTATGTTGGGAAATATAGAAACGAATTTATTGGTTGCATCAGCATAAACTTTCATTTATTAATTCAAAAATATAAATTTATTATTTATCGTTTTTATTTAAGTTACATCAATTAATTGCAATACAGCTTCATAATATTGTAATTATTATTCGCATAAGAGTTTTTTTATCTTTGCGTGAATAAATGAATAAATTAAAAATTTGCATCAATTAATATGCAATTGGGAAAAATATTAGTTGCATAAATGATTTGTGCGCAATAATTATTTCGTACAACAAACATAAGGAGATATTTTACTATTTGTACATATTACTGGTTAGTACAAATGATGTCTTCGTATTCCGGAATTATTTTAATGAGCTTCGTAAACAATTACATTTCAATACCTAAGATATAAAATATTTTAATATTTAAAACAAAATATTATGTTCAATTTAATTCAAATTTCGTAATTTGCGTAGTAATTCCAATAGTTTCCAATAGGGGCGCTGCATATGCATAGTGCGTTTCCTTTAGTACGTTTCTCATCTGAAGTATGTCCATGATAAGTCTAGTCGGAAACCGTCAGCTGTTGTGACAAGTGAACATCCTTAACCAACAAAACAAGTGATACTTATCAGTAGTGTGTGGTCATAATAGTGAATCTATTATTAGTTACTAAAGACGTTATAGCTTTAGAAGTATTGCTTAACAAAAACCAGGTACGTTTACACGTTAGCTAGAATAACTTTGGTTCCCGTTTGCTAGTACATTCCTCACACCTGCATTAGTGCTAGTCATCTATATGTAAGGTTTCTCAATATTTCAGTACAAATGTGTCAGTCTTTATACTGTATAATTATATTTAAAAATGTTAATCGATTTATTGAATTCCACATTACTCTATAATATTTTTGACTAAAGGTGGAATCGACTTCCATCATACACGTAGGTATTACATGTATGCATACTTTATGCAATGTGTATGTACATTTAAGCCATTACAAATGGCGATTATTTTGCATCTTCTACTACATCTACGTTAAACGATAATAGGCATGTTTGCACGCAGAAAAGAGAGTATTTTGCGATTTTCAATTAATCTGTATGACGTAGATTGTACAGTGGCTGTGTTACTTACATACTCAATGACTTAAGGACTTAGGCCATATAAAATGTTACACTGTAAACACTTGTATTAAACGTGTCTTTTGGATCTATCTGTACCATAACGTGGTTTTGAATTTACAATTTGTTTTTAAATACTGATAGATTTCAGTGACTCATTGTAAAATATGTATACCATTTTTAATTATCTATTGTTGCAAATGCGACATAATTTACACAATCCACTTCGTACTACCGATAAAGTAAATGATTATAATCGTGTATTAGCAAAATATTCGATTGATTACGATACCATATAGTAAATCACTGATACTGATATCAGAAAAATTTATATGTTCCAGTGTCTTTTATGTTATATATCAAAGTTTTCGAAACCGTGATTATTTATGCACCTCATGAACGCGGAGAAATCGTAATTGATGACAACCGCTCTGACAGACTGCATAATTCCTCTTTTAGTGAAAGTAGAAATAGCAAATGTATGCGAAAAAAATGGAATCTTAAGTGAACTTACGTGTAAAATTATCGGCAAATTTTTTCGCCGTTTACGAATTCTTATTATTAAATGATAATGTATTACAGATTTATACGGCCAGCGAGAAATTTCGTACTACGGCGATGATTAACAATTCTACTGTTATTAGATCACGATGATAAATACATTATATCCTTCAATATTTCGTTTTTATCATTGTATCGCAGCCATTGAGTTGCAAAAAGGCAAAACACAATTGCAATAGCCTGTCTTTCAAATACGAACAATTAAACGAGATCGATATAATTACGTGTTACAGCACACGTGCATCTGTGACGTAAAATATAATCGCCCATAAATCTGGTATTTAATAAGCCTATACTTGTATTATTACAATACACATTTTTGCACATTAATCGTTCCGAGGAACGTAATGAATGTTCCGCAAATGTCACGCGATCATAGATCGCACGACGCTAATATTCGTGCCGAACTGAAATTACAGCTCGAAATGACTTGAAAGTCCTGTTATTACATATTTAACTTGTTTTTGTACCGTTCAATGTAGATCGAGTTATCTAATTGTGTGAAACAAAGAATGAGACTGCAGTGATACGTAATACCATATAGGATGTTCAAAGAAAATGACAGCAGCTCAGGAGGCTGTAGCGGTGCAGCTCCCCGACCACGAAGAATGTTACCACGATTTTCTTTGCGCCGATTATTATATTCGAGTCCATTTATTGGGCGACGAATCGCAAGGACACCTAGTTCAAGCAACAGGAATGCCAAAAGTAACAAATGAGAGCTGATTAACAGAATTGTAAAAATGAACGATGGATGATGCCTTTCTTTTACATTATTTGATTTCCATTTATAGCAAAAGAACCGGTCACTGGTAGGATAGCAGATGTTGAAAAAGGAGAAGCCAGAGTAAGTAACGGTTCGAGCCATTTTCAATTTCAGAAGATAGATTTGCAACGCGCTTCCAGCAAAGGCTCTGTACTTTCTTCTGCCGGAAAGGTACTTACAAAATATACATGCGTAACAAAACTATTGAGAGATATTCGGTTTATGTTAAATTAAGATTGCTTTAAGTAATTGACCGTTCTAGGTGATAAGAAGATACTAAAGTAAATATTATTTCAGAGCAGTGAAAATGGTTTAATGGAATGCCCGTTATGTTTGGCTGAATTGCCAGTGGAATTCTTTCCAGTTGTCCAGTCTTGCCATCATCGCAGTTGTTACGATTGTTTTCAACAGTATCTTAAAGTTGAAATTTCCGAGTCTAGAGTTAACATAGCGTGTCCGGAATGTTCAGAACCGCTTCATCCAAATGGTAAACAAATTCTGTTGATTTGTGACTGAGAATTGTGATGGACGTCAAAACATATTCTTCTACTCCATTTGTGTTTGTATAGATATCAGAATGATTTTAAACGATCAAACGCAATTGGAGAAATACGAAGATTTTATGGTGCGAAGAGTTCTTGCCGTGGAGCCTGACGCAAGATGGTGCCCTGCTCCAGATTGCAGTTTCGCTGTTATTGCTAGTGGCTGTGCCTCGTGTCCAAAATTACGTTGCGAACGACCAGGATGTGATTCTTATTTCTGCTATCATTGTAAAGCACGCTGGCATCCTAATCAAACATGCGATGCTGCTAGAGCCCAACGGACTCAGTACTATGAACGTAGTTCATCTCTCAGTTTTAGTCAGACCGATTCACAGCATAGTACGTATTCTTAATGCCTCAAAGGTTAAAACTGAATGTTATATCTATATGTATTTGACATGAACCTTTTTCATAGAAGATGACATCAAACCATGTCCAAGCTGTCAAGTTCTCATTGTTAAAATGGACGATGGAAGTTGCAATCACATGATATGCTCTCTTTGTGGTGCTGAATTCTGTTGGCTATGCATGAAAGAGATCAGTGATCTTCATTATTTAAGGTGCGATAATACTCCCCTCAGTAGTTTTAGGCTTTCACAGCATTCATATGCTTTTTAATTTTAACGTTATGCTCGTTTAATTACAGTCCTTCTGGTTGCACTTTTTGGGGTAAAAAGCCATGGTCTAGGAAAAAGAAGATATTATGGCAACTGGGAACTTTGGTGGGAGCTCCAGTTGGAATTGGTCTTGCCGCTGGTATAGCCGTGCCTGCGATGATTATAGGTCTGCATCATGCACGTAATATTTACAGTACTTTAAACATTGGTTTGCCATTTACTTCTAAATGTACACCCGGCGAATGCAAATTTGGCGCATAAATTCATATTTCCGTGTCTTTATGGTTCATTGCAGGCATACCGGTGTGGGTAGGGAAGGAACTGTATACAAGATATGAAAAAGATAACAAACACAAAAGGAACGCCTTCATCGTTGGGGGAGTAACTGCATCCGTAAGTTTAAACTTCATATTATATTTATACAAAATGTGATTTCTTTTAAATGAATAATTTTTGTTACATACTTTCGTTTATGTTCCGTATATTTTCTTATATAGTAGTATCAAGATGGTTTTAACGATATTCTTTTCAAAGATAAAATTAAAGTCCTCGAACGATTATTAATTTATCACAATAAAACATTTATTTGCTTAGAACCATTACGTAGGATTTATGTTTCGTTTGAAAATCATGCTACAGGTTCATGACAACATCAAAGTATATTTTATTTAAGTAGTTTGTACAAAGAAATGGAGTAGTATAATTATTGCATACGTTAATTAGCGATAACAGAATGTCGGTCTTATAATCATTGCAATAACTGCGGGAAGAAATTCAGTCAGAAGAACGAACTTGAACCAAACGATATTTATATTTGATCGGCATTCGAGATCTGAATTATTTTTTGTGGCACATACTGTTTCTGTTTCGCTTACATTGCGAGCTAATTATTATCGCAGATCTTAATGCAACGTTCCTTGATATCACGTTCGCTTAACTTTCTTACTAAATTAAAGATGGTACGTATCGCAAGTAAAATTCAGTATCGAAATATATTCAAACGCAAGAGCCTAACATCAATTCTATTTGCGTCGTGTTTATTAATTGAAATGTGACTTCGATTCCTTGAACTACCCGCAATTATACCATTATCGACACAAGCCTTTTTGCTGGAGATGAACCACGCTGGCCGCAATTATAGCGTTAGTGGCTGACGGATCGAACAGTCAAACAATCACTCCCATAACATTTGCTTCTTCGATTTACATCTTGCGTAGAAGTATTAATTCGCTGTAGCACTATCATGGGTGGCAATAACGCTGACTAAGGATCGCTCTCGCTACTGGCAAGCGCACTCTCGTCTGTAAGTACACCTTCACTATGAAGATCCTTTAGAACATCGATTAGACGTTGCTCGGTATCTGGATCGCCTAAAGCAACGTCTACGGATCCGATACAAAGTAGAAGCGCAAGAAGTTGCGATCGCCTGTAATCCTTGCTCAAATCTTCTCTCGTGTAACCCAAGTCCTTGGGGATGTCCACACCGAGACGAGAACACGTGCTAGTTAATGCTTCCCAGTAGTTATCCAGGAAGGTGTCTGTATGTTTCCGACGTAGTTCGGTTGGCAAGGAGCTTACTAATAACAGAGCGACGTCGTTAGTCGGTCTACTGTAAGTGACCATTTGCCAGTCCAAAATGCAGCATTCGAGGCCGGATGGTCCTTCTTTGAATAATAGATTGTTGCACCAGAAGTCTGTATGGGTGATCAGTGCCAGTGGTCCTTCTGGCGCGAGAAGCGCAGATATTATGTGTTTAGTCCTAGGTCGCAGTACAAGCAGAGCATCGAGTATCGTTTCCAATCCTGGTGTGCTTTTCAAAAACGTAGCAAGCTGCGGCAAACCACGTTCGACCAGTTGCTGATACGAATCCGTGGCCTTTGCTGTTTGAAAGAGGAATGGGTAACGTTCGGACAGAGGCTGTCCCTCTATCACTTTCATCGCCAGAGAATGCGCGTGCATGCGCGCTATAGACTCTAACGCGACCTTAGTTTGATCGTACGTCAATCCTTCTCGAAATTTAATGTTCCGAAAATCCGAGTCGCGAAGATCGTGCAATACTAAGATCGAGTCAGGTATGGTCGGGCAGTCTTCAGACTCGTCAGCTGGCGTATAGTGCGCATGGTAGCATACTGGAACCGACAGAACGATTCCTTCGTCCGATTTGTTATCTTGGGATGCTAGTTGCTTCTTTTGGAACTCCTTTAAATCGGGCATAACCTGATATATAAAGAAAGTCAGACTGTTACATTGTCTACGTTACATACTGCATACATTGGACATTAATTATTGTGACTCACCTGTGTGTAAAATTTGATCTCCCGAAGATCGAACTGACCTTCGATAACGAAGAAACGACTGAACGCATCTTTCGGTAGCTCTTTCACGATTAGAGAGATGTCTTGCGTCGTGTTCGAGTCGTTCAACACGTACTTGACTTTAACGCGAATTATAGCGCTGAGTGCGCTTTCGTTACTCGTACAGCCCGGGCTTACGTTACACTCGGTTATTGTGACCTGTGTACATGACGTGTTAATATTCAAGCGATTCTGAAACACTTGATACGCTACATCCTCAAATGTCTCGCATTTTCATGCCTAACAAAGCATTTATAGGCTGCATAAATGATGTCGTGCAAAAATCCCTACAGGCAATTGTTAACTGTAAATCATATTTTCTACCGAACTAACCGGATCTTTGTGAAAGTCCCTTAGGATACCACCGAGCCACTCCTTGTCAATCTCCGGCTCCGAGATAATCTGCTTCTGCTCCTCTCCGGAGGAGGAATCTTCCGTGTCTTCCCAATCCCAATCGGTCTCTTCCCAATCCCAATTGGCCATGATTTCAATTCTTTCGCGTCTCCTCCCTCTCTATCTGTTCCTTTGTTTATTCAATTAGCGTCGCCAACGGCTAATCCCAGTAGTCTGTATTGTCGGTGTCGATGGCAGAAAGAACAGGGGGAAAAGAAAAGAAACGAGAGATGGTGTATCGTGCCTGCGAAGTTTCGCGTCTCTACTCCCCCCAATCAATTCCAATAAAGCACATGTACGGTCTTGTGAACGACGCACAGGCGGAACGCGCCTATTCGGCTCTCCTCACATATGTACGAGCGTACGAGCGGCGGCAACCAGCCTGTCGTGCACATCGAGGCCCTGGTGAAATCACCAATAATGAATGGATTCGTCGCGTGTCCCTTCTGCTTCCTGTTACGTCGACCGGTCCTCGAACGTTCGAGCCGGCGTACTTCGGCGTCCTCTCATCGGGCCTCGCAGTGTCCACGGCACGACACACCCTTGGCGCAGAGCACCGACCGACTTGTCGATCCCCCGACGCTCCGTTTGCCGGACCGCTCGTGATCGTAGCGCAGTGTGGATCTTAAAGTACCGACTAACACGATGCACGTTCCATCGTCAGCCACCTAGGTGGATGCAGGCCGCAGGGTGGGACACGGAGGATCTCCCATGCGCGCACTTCTACAGGCCGATCAATATCCTTCCTTCCGCACCTCCCGCACCTTCTGCTCGCCATGCACTTTCTCTGCCTCCTGTTCCGCTGCCCTACGCTCCTTTCCACGCTCGATGAAAATCTAGAAAACAGATCGCGGCCCGTTGGTAATCTCTTTGCTCGTCGTGACACGTCACGCGACTGTCCGGGATATATTTGTTCCTCCCCGATGCTGTCCCTTCGATTTTCCATGGCACGGTCCCGACCTTCGTTGCGTCCACGGAAAATCGAAGGCTATCCGGGAAATTGATGCTTTTTCGAGATGATCTGCTTATTAGTCGTGTCCCGCGGTTGAATACGTGCACCGCTGTAGTTGAGGGATGACGAGTTTCCAATAACTTAGATTTAACAATGAAATGTTCTGTTTATGGGAGTCTGTTTTTTTTATTGCATTTGGTTGGTCCTAATTAAACGCAATATTATTTTGGGAGAGTAGAAAACTTGCGTGAAATACGTTTATTTATCTAGAATTATTAAATCAACTTATACAGCTGTTTCAATATTGTCCTGAATTGTCAAAAGACAGGGTACAAACACTAATATCGTGTAATAGTTGTACAAATATACATACAGCATGTTTGATTTGCTATTTGCACAGGACGTACGTATTACTATTGCATGAATTGAAGAAATTAATTATTTTTTCACTTTTTTAAGTGAGTATTAAAGCGGGAAGCAATTTAATTTGCCTAATGAGGACTTCCACATGTTTCCTGGAAAAGTATTACGTATCGCTGAATATGAAATTTATTATTCGTAAAGTGCATTATTGTAGTCGCATAACAGCCTTTCGAATAAAAATTTCACATTCACGGTTCGAATTTTAACTAAAGTATCCCATTAATTACTGTTTTTCTTTCTGATAAGTGTGCCTCGCAAAGGAAAATATACATTTACACATTGCACACACAACAATAGATCAACTATTGACGAAAGTTTGCAATGCACATATTTTAGACTTTGTACCTTTAACTTTTCGTTGGTCATTACCGATGTCGATTGTATCGTGCTTCGTTGGAACGAATCTTTTGCCTTGGTTAATGTCGTTACTCGTTCACCCGTAATTACTTTCTATGTCATAATGATATATTCCATTTTTGAAAATGTTCTTCCTTTATAAACGTGAATGAAGATTTCCTAGTACACTGCTAATTATTACTGAACTCGTTATTGTTGCAGGTTTTGGTGTCGCCCATATTAGCAGGATTAGCCGTGGGTATTGGTGTACCCATTTTATTATTTTATGTTTATGGCGTAGTCCCAGTTTCCCTTTGTCGAAGCGGAGGTTGTGGCGTTTCAACTCACGGTACCGGAGTACGATTCGGTTTCGATGATGAAAATGAGCTTATGGGATCCCTTAGTGTCCGCAACGGTGGGGGTACGTACATATGCATAATTCTAATTTGAATAATTGACAAAATATTATGCCTGGATGTGCTATTACAAGTATACTTTGCACCATAGATGCAGCATCGATAGATGTAGCGAGCCATCGTGGTGGTAATCCTTCGATAGGAGAAGCTTCTCTTTCGTTAGGCAGCGGAAGTCAATTGGAGAAATTGGGTCGAGAAAATGATCGGGAGAGTGCGAGTAATGTAGCTCTTGCTGGCACCAGTCTTGCTGGAAGTATAGCTTCCAGCGTTCTTCCAGGAGGTCAAAGGTAAAAGGGACTTTTCCCCATTTGTAATAAATATCAACGATCAGAACGTTATCTATACCTTTGCTATATTTGGAAATAGATTGGAAGTTCAAGCGGATGTAACGTCATCCCGGCGTTTCAGCTTGTGCAGCGAAACGGCATCAGCTGCGACCAGTTTATCAGAGAAATCTGTAAACGCATCTATTGCTTTGGATGATAGCTCAGCATCTACGAGAGCCTTATCCGGCTCTGTTCTGCATTTTAAAGTGCTTTTTTCAATATATCTTTTCAATATTATCGTAATAGGTTTGTTCATTTGTTAATTTGGACTATGCTATATATTCAGATGGACGCAAATTCAATTAGCGGTGGTAAAAGTACGGAAGGGGAACCGGGAACGGGTGGCTCTGTTGCCGGAGGACACATGGACTCAGCGGGACAAGCTACATCTTTGAGTTCGCTCGAAGAAGTAGCGCCAGGTTTAGCGAAACGCACTCGACGCAAACCGACGTTAGACCGTCAGTGTAGTGACTCAAGTAATTGGAATGTCTGCGGGGAAGACGGGGGTTCTGAACGTGTCAGATTCGACGATCATGTTAGTGTGATCAAAGCAGACCAGGAAGGAGTTTTTAGCACCTGTGCAGTAAACAGTCGAAGTGTTGGAAGACGTAAACGTAACAAGGAAGCAGAATTGGAAGTAGATGCTCAAAAAAATACGAAGTAAGGATAAAAAGCGTTGTCTTGTAATAATCTTTTTGCTGACTTTGTGTAGTGCAGAGTCTGCGCTTCAATTACAATTCCTAATTGCTTCTTCGAAAGCAAGATAAAGTTAAAAATGAAACTGTAGCGATAATACACTCGATGGTTACACTGTTTGTATTTATTAAATTAATCATTTTTCCAGAATTTCTAACGGTGAATCAAGGACCGATTCGTCTACGGATGATAATGTGTCCCGGGAACGAGTGAACGTAGCCACTCTAAGAAATGTTTTCTTCCACAGTTCTACAGTAACCGCGGATCGCGAGAAGCGATTATCGGTAATAGAAGAACCGTTTCCATTAGGAACGCAGAATAATGGTGGTCGTCTCTTCACACCTTCTGACGAAGGATGCAGTACCGTTAACACGGAGGAAAATGTGCGCTCTTAAAAAGAAAAAAAAAATAAAGACTGAGTATTAATGTAATAATATACATGCATCGTTTAAATACGAGATATGTAGATGCGTGCTTACATATGTGTGTATATATGTATTTAAATGTACACCGCGCGCATTGACGCCAGACCTACTATATTTATGCACACAATATATAAATGTATTATGAGTGCAATAGAGGGAACAAATTGACACTAACTTTGCGAAGCGAAGTACATCGAAGTAACTAGTGCGTGCATTCATATTTCAAGAGTTTGCGCATTGTGTATGTGTGTGTGTATAAATATACGTATTGCACGTATGTGTGTATATATATATATTTATATATGTGATGTATATATATGTATATATACATATACTACAGGCTTCAAGTTTGTTACGGTAAAGTCGCGGTTAATTTGATGCGCATAATTTTCATTTTGTGCCAATGCTTCGTTGAGCATGAATATTGTTATACATGAAAGAAAGTTACGTTATCTTATACAAAACGCAACGTTTACAGATATAGAATGTCGGTTCCGTTGGAATTTTTTAATGTATCAATAGATGAGAGCTTCGCAGACAAAAATTGACATTATTACACGATACGAAGTTAATGTGTGGAAGTTTACGGCAGAAAATTATAAACGCTTTATAAAGTTGCATTTTACGTGAAATAACAATTATCATTTTTTATGCATGATACACTTGTCAATTCGTCAGTTCTATTTCCCAATGTACGAGTATCGCAAGAACCTTTGTACATGAACATTTTCTAAATGTTGTCCCTTGATGTACGAAAATATACAGTAGTATAATACATGTCTCGTAAGGCAACAAACATGCCTTGACAGTAAATGTTACAGCGCTTTAGGGGAAGAAATTAACATTATTATAAAGAAAGGTACGATAGATCATTACCTTAAGCTCATATTTATTTATTAACCCAAGTGATTCAGAACTTCGGGTGTTTCCTCGTTTTCTACGAGGCATGTCAAAGGCTTTGGTTCATGTTTCTTGCCTGTATATTAACACTTAACATTAAGCATGCAATACTAACGATCATGATAGGAAACATAAACATGTTTCAGATACTTTGTTTCATTAGTTATAATTTTAAGTTTTTATTAACTTAAATACGTGTACATAATTTTGTAAAATTACTGCTTCAATATACATATACATGTTTGTCAATTGTAAGTAAAAACTTCGTTATATGTATAATTTGGATGAGCTAATGTCATACGTCCAAATGAGAAATTTTTTCAAAAGCTTATACACCTGTAGAACAAAATGCTGATACATGGACCCAGATCAATTGAATTGTGAAATATGACATAAGCTGCCATACAATCTTTATATATCTCAACAACCAGAGTGAATTGTTTTGATTTAGTCCAGGTGTACTATGAAAATATGCATAAAATAATTAGCACGCGATATAATAAAAAAAATGAAGAGTAAATTTTAAGTAGGAACCTTTTTAAGAGTATGCATTTTTACTAAAATTTTTGCGTATTTTAAATAATGATTTTCAAATATACGAATTTAAAAAAAAGGTATATTTCGTTGATATAAGAAGTGGTGCAGCAATTGCAATGCGCTAGTATGAACAATTCATAGTTTATTAGAAAGTAAATTTATGCTTTTGCAACATTTAAGTTTACTTTATCGAATCTTTTTATACCCAATCCAAGCAGTTTTAATCTAATGTATTACAAAAATGTATTGTTTAAAATGTCATTTATTTTACGATAAATGTAAATTCGTAAATATAAAAAAAATATGTAAATTATATACACTCCTTGAAATTATGAGAGCATTCTTATTCAATGTAATTTTTCTTTATTTCTTCATATGCACTTTTATTAACACATTGGCGACGAATGACGCGTATACGTGTCATTTTTAAACTGTATTCCAAATCTCCTGTCGCCAATGTGTTAATACTTACTATTAACACATTGGCGACGGGGGATTTCGAATACAGTTCAAAAATGACGCGTCATCCGTCGCCAATGTGTTAATATTCGATATCAAATAATTGAATGCGGCATGAAATGAAACTTGCACCACCAAGTAACTTATGAACCATTTTTATATTTGAGTATATTCCACTTACAAATATTGTATTGAACTATATAGATCTGCTTAAAAATACAGGAGATTTTTTAAATAATTCATCAACTTTTAACTTAAAAAGTTCACTTTGGATCGGTTCGTTTAACTGACATAAAGGATTCTTCACAACGTACTCTAAATAAACCTGGAAGAAATATACTCAGTTTTATATGTTTTCACATTCATTGACTATATATATTTTTTTGAAATGGTGATAGAGTAATGGAACATCCAAAATTCCTTTGCTCACCTCTTTGTATAATTGCTGTAGTAATTCTCTAGCATTTTGTGTAACATTATCAGTATTTAACACAAATTTCAATCCAGATGGAGTTTCAAAATAATTTAACGTATATTTACTGGTCTTATAATATAAAAATCCTTCCTTCGGGTCGAGTGGCGATATTTTACTTACAAATGATTTAATGGAAAATAACATTCCATACATCAGTTTTGCTTCCTAAATTTTATTTAATGTTATTACTACTAATAATCACTGTCATTTCTGTGGATCTTAAATCATTTCTTAGTTAACTTAAATGCTTCGGCATTCCATGGAAAAACTTAATTCTATTATAAAAATATAAGTTTATTGTGAATTCTGGTTAAATAATTCCATAGCCGTGCTAAGCCTCGTATGGCAAAGTTACCACACACTTTCTTTTAATTTGCCCAAGACGTTTTAAGTTGCTCTAACATCCATTGTATATAACATTGGAACAACACTGCATTATAATTTGTTTTTATCAATTATATTTGTAATATTTGACTACAGTTATATGTATATACCTCTTCCTTTGTGATGCCAGATTTATTTAACCTATTCCACTCGGCATAATATAATAACGTTCCATTTTTGGAAAAAATGTACAAATTATGAATTGTCATAATCTTGCTGCACTGACAAGGTACAGGTACACAATAGAATCATCGGCAAGCAACGGGATAGGCGTATTTTATGGGACTTCATCCACCGATGAGATATATGAATAGACAACTCACCTTATGGACTTCTGCAGCCCAACGTTACTGCCTTACCGACCGACAAATTTGACCACAGATGAGATATATGAATAGACAAATCACCCAATGTATTTTTTCGGCCCGAATCCCTGGGGCCCGCGGTCCCATTACCATTTCCGTGTCACTCACAACCTTACCAACAGATTATAGAGAACGCTTTCCATCGTAGACATTGAAATTAAATAATTTTAAATAATTTTTTTGTTCTTTTCCGCAGTGAAAGGCAAAGGATGCATTTAAAAAGGGTTATCACAACTATAATTATAATGTGAAGCCACGCAAGACAGCAGGCGAGAAAGAGGGATACATAATATATGTATATTTCACTAGGGTCGCCTATCCCCACCCTTACCACAGACGATATATATACCTCGTTGGTGACATTACTATCGCCATTCTTACGCCGCATCCCATAATGTTGCGTTATGCCACGGCTATGGTTATGTTTATGTTGGCCGTGGTTATGCTCGGTCGTCCTGTTTGTAACTGTTTCAGCAAACATGTAATGCCAGAGCCGAAAATGCGTGCGTCAAGAGGTGTCCTTCCAACTTTGACTAATTAAATCCGCAACCCTTTCGCGGCACATCTTTTCAGGTTTATTTGATACATATTTCTTTAGATATTCTATATCTCTATTACCTCTCGTACACTTTTTAGCTGCGAATCGTGTTCACAATAGATGGCACTAACTGGAAGATAAAATTCCATTTTTATCTCTGTTCGCTTTATCAATAGATATCGAATCACCGTGTCGGAGGGACGATTACTGTAGGTGTAGCGTAGTTATCCTTTTAAACGTACTCGCCATTTTACTTAACACCAAAATACGCTTTTGCCACTCGAAGCATTCATAGTTTAGTACTTCACCATCGAAGTTCGTGGAATGTACTTACATAGGATAGTACGTCACATTACACGCATAATATAAATACGAATTTCGGTACGTATTCAGGAATTTATTTGATCGAAATATGCCATACTTTTTTGCACAGATGGGTGCATTTAATGAGTAGTAAATGAGTAGAATATAATTAGTACTGGGAATTATAGAACGAGTAAGTGCAACAACAGAAGTATGTACTAACGAAAGCACATAAAGATTAAATCAGTGTGAAAACAGGCGAGGTGTATCGTGTGAGAAAGAGAGAGAGAGAGAGGGCGCAGGCCCAAGTGTGAATGTAAGAGAAAGATGGAACGTAGCACCTGTTGTTTATAAATGCATCTATAGATCTGTACGGTAATACAGTGGAATCTGCAGCATACGAATGATCAATGGTACACAAAGTGAAAGCAAATAAAGATGTAGCATAAATTATATATATTTTTTTTATTTTACAGACAAACATGTACATTTTTGGCTTAAGCACTATGAAAGAATTTCTTAATAACTATTTCCAAGGCAAAGAGCCATGGCAAATAGTAACTGTGACAAGTACAACCGTTCTTACCTCAGTTTGGCTATGGAATTTTGTCTTCCAGGAAGAAAGTATAACTATTTCTAATGCAAATTGTCCTTAGAGAAATTCACTTTCAATTAATTGCACTACTCTAATTGGATTGAAAATTGTTTCTTCGCAGGTCTAGTAGAAAGAACAAAGAAACAGGTGTTTCAATTAAGAAATTACATACCTGCGATTAGAAATAAAATTAAAAAGGAATTGGATAGTATTAATGAAACGTTCACGAATGAAACGATAGAAAGGATGAAAGAAGTACCTTATGTTTTAAAGCTTCCAGAAGATGGACTGGAACCAACTAAAATCTTGGAAAATGTGAAACAGTATGTTCAGTTAGGTAAATGAGAGAGAAATAATTAAGTAGTAGGAGAATCGATAACTTAAAATACAAGCAAATTGGATTATATGGTATTGTTGCTATTCAAGGTGACTACGATTGGAAAAGTGGTAGAGTATCCGGAGCTGTATATAGAGTCGATACGACTCTGTTGCAATTAATGGGAGATGTTTATGGCCTTGCGTCCTATACAAATCCATTGCACCCAGATATTTTTCCTGGTGTATGCAAAATGGAAGCAGAGGTGGTTAGAATAGCTTGCAATTTATTCCACGGCGACCGTGACTCTTGTGGAACTGTAAGTTGATTCTGGGTGATATACCTGGGATATATCAGTTGAACTGATATATATTCATGTAGTAATTATAATAGCTTCAAATATTAACAAGATTTGTTTAATTTTAGATGACTAGCGGTGGTACAGAGTCCATTTTGTTGGCGTGCAAAACATATAGAGACTACGCGAAAAATGTAAAAGGTATTAAATATCCAGAAATGGTGATGCCTGTGTCGGCGCACTCTGCTTTCGATAAAGCTGCTCAGTACTTAAAAATTAAAATACGATCTGTGCCTGTCAATCAACATAGCTACACAGCTTGTATTAAATCTATGGAAAAAGCTATTACAAGAAATACAATAATGGTGAGGACATATGATGGAAATTAATGTCCAATTAATGTGAAATATTAATATGAAATTTGTAATAGTTAGTAGGATCAACGCCCAACTTTCCATATGGTACAATGGACAATATCAAAGCAATCTCTGATCTAGGCGTAAAGTACAATATTCCTGTCCACGTTGATGCTTGTCTTGGTGGATTTTTAATTTGTTTTATGTCGGATGCGGGTTTCAATGTACCACCTTTCGACTTTTCGCTTCCTGGTGTTACAAGTATATCAGCTGATACGCATAAAGTATGTGAAAGATGTAAATATAGTTTACATCGTACGAGTCTCTCTGGTTGTATTATCTAATATAAGTTTGTTTTAGTATGCATATGCTCCGAAAGGTTCATCGCTTATTCTGTATAGAAGTAAAACATTGAGACACTATCAATATACTATTACCACTGATTGGCCTGGTGGTATTTACGGTTCCCCAACTGTAAGCGGTTCAAGGGCTGGTGGAATTATAGTGTCCTGTTGGGCTGCATTGATGTACTTTGGATTCAATGGATACTTAGATGCGACAAAGAAAATTATAACAACCACTAAATACATTGAACAAAGGTATATTTCAATCTTCTATTGTACCCATTATTCTTCTCGTGTATCTCGTTATAATTACGATAATCAAACATCATTACAGGTTGAGGCAATTAGATGGAATATTTATTTTTGGTACACCAGCTACCTCAGTTATTGCCCTGGGATCAAATGATTTTCATATATATAAATTGTCGGAAGCATTAAATGCAAAAGGATGGAATTTAAATGCTCTTCAATTCCCTTCCGGCGTGCATCTTTGTGTTACTTATGTCCACACACAGCCTGGCGTGGCAGATCAGTTTCTAAGTGATCTTGAATCTGAGTTAAAATTAATATTACAAAATCCGCAAATACCTGTTGAGGGAAAGGTAACAAAAAAGGATGCAGAATAATTATAAATACGTACTGGGCATAGTACTAACATGTATATATTTTCAGCTCGCAATTTACGGCGCTAGTCAAAGTATACCAGACAGAAGTATTGTTGGTGATTTTGTAAAATATTTCTTAGATTCTATGTATTTTACACCTGAGAATCAAGCGGCAATTGGGAATGGTCCATTTAATTAATTAACGATACTATTTTATCGTTCAATTAAAGTTTAATATAAAATTCTTATTATTAACGTCAAAGTATTAGACACTGGATTGTTTAAAATAGGTTTAATAAGAGAATTTTTATCATGATGTTTCCTGAGATATAACATTCATAATACTCAATGTATACAGAGTTGAAAGTTCAAGAAGAATAACGTAGATGTTCAACATTATATTCTGTACAATGCAATAGCGTTTCGAAATATTTAAGCAGACACTTTCAAAGTACAAAACTTTGTCTAATCAAGTCTTTATATCTTTTTTAATAATATTTTTACGTATTTTAAGTAACAAGTAATGTAACATGATATGTCGAAAAAGATATTTAGTGGATTTGTATGAAACAATTTCGGTTTCAGAATTTTTATAGACAATATTTTTTATATATTATATTTACTCTGGCATTAACAACGTGTGATATACAAATATCACATTACAATTACTTAAAGATACAACTATTATGAATAATAATTTAATTTGGTGCCATATATTTTTATATCATCGGTGATGAAATCATGTAAGATAAAATATTAATATAATGTGATAAGTAAATTTATTCTCCTTCCAACAACCAGTTTTGTGTTTTAAACGCAATTATACTATAATAGGTTTTATTAAAAACGAAGTATAAGCACAGACGAGATACAGGAATAAGCAAATCACCTTATGGACTTTCGGGGCCCAATGTGACTGCCATACCAACTCCGAAATTCGACGCGTCCTCTGCTCATGAACAGTGAACAGTTAAAGAACTAGTATTTACTGAAGTAGGATTTACTGAAGTAGTGTTAGGGACAATACTCATGCGATTGTGTGAATATATGTGACTGCTTTGGTGGAATCAAGAAAGCTATTTCTCGGTCAACGTTTCTGTAGAAAAATGAAACTACAGTCCCTGGTCGCGTGATACTCTTCCCTTCGGCTCGAGTTGAGTGGAAGTCACATCGCGATGCATCGGGGCGATGAAATTAAAAATGAGATGCGTGTCACGTCAAACGTGCCGCCTGTGCTGCCCGTTATTATTGCGCGGCAAAGAAATTAAGAATTCTTTAACGAGGATCGTAGGTTCTACTAAAAGTTGGTCAGAAATAGTAAAAGTCCAGTAGGTACAACCCTGGGATCGTAGGTTCAGCTAAAACTTAGTCAGAACACGCAGAAGTTCAATAGGCACGACCCTAGAATCGTAGGTCCAGCTAAATGTTGGTCAGAAACAGGGAAAGTCCAATAGTCACGACCCTAGAGTCGTAGGTCCGGCTAAAAGTTGATCAGAAAACGTAATAGTTCAATAAGTATAACCGTAGGAGCGTAGGTTCAGCTAAACATTGGTCAGAAGCCGCAAAAGTTCAGTACGTATGACCTTAGTACAGTAGTACACACGACCGCGGTCGGAGACCTTCGATGTGTTCTGAAATTGCGAGTACCACCGAGCGCGACCGAGCGCTACCGACACGCCGGCGCGCCGCGTGGTGGGGATGACGGTGAGCGGCGCACGCGGTGTCACTATCAATTCAAGCGTCGTTCTGTACGGTTGGTCTATGGTGTCGAAGGTTACCGACATACATCAGCTTTAAATACAATAACATCTCGTGGTTTACTTTTCCACCGCATACGCTTGTCTATTAGCTTCTATTAATTAATACGCGTTTATTTAACAATCGTTTAACTATTGTGGATATACATTAAAGTCTTTCTCGAGTCTCTTTGCTGGACGCTTGACCGGTCATCCGGTACCATCGGTTTTTTGATACGCGATAACTAGTCGTTTATTAAAATATCGGGTTAATTAATTTATTAGTTTAAACGGTTCATTGAATCTTTATTATATTTTATTACACGGTCATTCGGATTCGATGCGGTGTTAAGGTTGCGTTTATTTTCTTTGCAATGTCACTTACATACCCAGTTACATATGTCCTTTCGCAACTTTGCATTCGATTCTGATTGTAGCACCAGTTTATCACGTTGCTTTTCTATTTGTTGCAGGTACAATGGATGGTTGGTTGGTAAAGAATAATATATGGAAGCTGCAGGAATGGAATATTCAGATACAATTACTGCGATGCATAACGTTTTATGTACATATATGTATATCTTAGTACCTGGCAGTTGGATTTCGATTGAAAGTTATTGAACACTTTCATTATTGTAAATAGATTTCAATACTTACTTCTCCCTATTCGTATATCCATGTTCATTAAACAATGAAAACAATTCAAATAGAGCTTACAATATATCATTCGCGATTGAAACTAGAGTCAGTAAATATCATTAATTCTAAACGAAAAATTGAAATATGTTCATCTTTCACTGCATTTCGGTCGCGATTTCTATTATAGCTTCACTAGTGTTTATATAAACACTTTTATTATCTCTGTAACCTACGCACAAGGTTAGTCAAATTGTATTTACAATGCAGGATTGCTCGCGTTCTTACGTACGTGTTGCCATGCCCTTGAAGCATGATAAATAATTTCGAGTCTTGATTTCTGCAAGCAGCTACGAGAATTTATAAATGCGCGATATTGCTTACTTACTAGGAGCATGCTCACTTTTAAAACTCTGACATAGAACAGTCACAGTACGCTTTTGATAAATCATTTATATTAATCTATAATAATATAAAATAGACAATTAATAATACAGTAGTACTTTATTAAACAACAAAAGCAGTAATTCCTCAACAGACATACAGAAATAAGAAAGAGACAAATAAAATCACACGTGTATTGCTTTAATTTTTACCTCCTCCCATCATTTACTATCTTGTACAGATTTTCTTTCAGCAAATTTTGATGACCGCGCGCAATGCGGTTGTTAGAGTCAGTGCTTGTTCCGTTAAAGTTCTTTTTATTATTTTTTGAGCGCAACCGCTCTTAATAATTATAATTAAATATAAATAGTAGTAACGATACGCGAAAGTAGAGTCAGTGTTTGCTTCGAAGTATTGCTCTCGCGAAAAATAAAGTCACTTTGTTCGTCGATCACAATTACCAAACGCGCGCGATAGTAGTCTTTTATCTTATTGTTTTTATCGCAATACGTATTCCGGTATTAGAGTCAACACCTATGCTGTTCGGCGAGTTCGGGCTTTCATCCATCAACTTGAAGAGTAAGTACCTCTGTATTTCTTTAATCGTATATTGCAATGATCTTTGATTCATTACCATGTTCGAAAAGTACTGAAAATACAAAGATTTCAATGTTGTCTCCTCTTTTGAATGTTTCAGAAGCTGCCACGGGCTCGATGTACCACCATAACGATATTGTTGGCCGCGCGCAATGCGGTCGGTAGAGTCAGTGTTTCCTCCGTCAAAGTTCTTTTTATTATTTTTTGAGCGCAACCGCTCTTAATAATAATTAAACTTGAATCACAGTAAAGAGACGTGAAATTAGAGTCAGTGTTTGTTCCGAAATAATACTCTCGCGAGATTAGAATCACTTTGTCAATCATAAGTGTTCCATTAGAGTCAGTGTCCTGTTCGGCGAGTTCGGGCTTTCGGCCATCAACATGTTTCAGCAGCTTCCATGGCTTCGGTGGAGACGTGATTGACCGCACCCCTGGCGAGTCTGCAACCGGTGAGTCGCATGCTTTAAAGTACCTCTGGTCACTCAGTCATGTCGCAGGACGAAAGGTCCGAACCGACACGAGTGACTGGTTGTAATTACGTAGATTTTTCTGGCAAGCACTGTGACCATGGGTATATGGAAATATACTCATGAGTAGTAACTTCTTTACTGTTTTATATTATATGAGGATAGGTCTTCTTGTACAACGCGTTTTTAAATAGCTTCAGTATAAAATATATCACTATATATCTTTTTATAATAGAGTATTTAATTGAATGGAACGATATTTAAATAGTTATTAATTATTAAATGAATATAAAGTAACGTCCAGTATTATACGTGCATTAGTTTGTAGTGGAGAAGTCGAATACCCTTCGACTTCGTTCATTTGTCAGTTGCAATTACTGCACAGTTATAATATATTGTTAGTAAGAGTATTTCCTCTTCTTTCTACTTTGATTATATATAAAGTCACCTTGTCAATTTGTTGGAACTATCGAATAATTTTATTATTCGATATCCATATTAGTCTTTAGCGTTTACAGATATCAATAATTTCACTTTTTCCGTACAAGATATTAATTAAACCTGAATGTACAAGAAGACAATACGCGAACGGGTTGATCTCGAAATCAAAGCAATCTACTTTACAACCAACCTTGCGTTTTAGAAGCAATGCTTTGATGACGGGAACACCCGAGGATGTTTCAATTTCATTCAAAGTATATTAAAGTAGAGACATTGAATAATTTTTCTGATAAAGTAGAGTCATTGTACAATTTTTCTAATAAAGTAGAGTCATTGCACAATTCTTTTAATAAAGTAGAGTCATTGCATAATTTTTCTAATGAAGTAGAGTCATTTAAGTTTCTCTTCAATAAAGTAAAATCATATGTTGATCTGGTATATATACATACATATATATTTAGCCCGTTAGAAAATCAGTATGTCTTTATCATCTTTTTAGACGAGGATTTCCAGGTTTAACCCTTTCCGTGTTCACTGCCCGGATCCCACTCACGTGCCCCGGTGCTACTTGGGTGGGAAAACGGTGGTAGAGCACGACGATATTTCTTTAGTTTATAATGATTTATTGTTGGCGACTGACAGTGCGTTTGGTGTATCGTGCACGACGTAATATCCACATTGTGTGTGTGGTTAGGCTGTGGATTTGCGTCGTTCCGTACTAAAATAGCTATTATGACCACGATAAGATGTCCATTAATTTAAAGCAGAGACATCATTTTTACTATTAATTGCATTAATAATGCCTACTATACTGAGGCACGAAGTTTTGCCATTTAAAATGACCAAGGCCAAATGCCAAAGAGAATCGAATATACTTATCAATTGCTATCAAGTAGCCCTTGTATCGGTACTTTTTAATTATCCTATTGAATATCAATCGCGGCGTGGTTTTTTCCCACGAGAACGCAAAGATCCCAGCCACTGTCAGTCGATTTCAGAAAAATGGTACGTACATTAGAGTGTGCAAGTTGTGTGACAACACTTGGGTGTCGGGGGCGTCCCGGGACGCCTCCCTAGTGTAGGCTTTTGCGCCCAAGTGTTTGACTGAGAACCGTGGAGTGTCGTGTGTTGGTGTGCCTGTTTGCCATTTTTTAAATATAGGTCCAGGTAGGATAGGTAGCATACTTTCTGGTGTGATTGATAGATATAAGTAGGTAGGGCCGGGCAGGTTGACACCGTCTCTGATCGGGTAGGCACTATTTCGCGTGTTCAACCTGTTTCAGGAAATCTGATTCGAAAAGTGGACGGTGAAGCTGTGACGCGAACGAAAATGCGTTCGCCTCTGTCTTTGCCTATCGATTTTTCGAATCCTTCGCGGTCGTGGTCGCGATTCAGGCTCCGAAACGAAACGTGTTACATTATGCTCGAGGCTGCACGTGTGAACGAAGAACGATTACAATTTTAATCGTAATCTTTGCGATTTTCCGTAATCACAATTTTACGATTTTATTTGGTCGTGATTCGGCCACGTGCGTTCCATTTAGCTCCGCGATTTAAACTCTTTATTTCACATTTATAAGTTTTTCCTTGGTTTTCGATTAGAGCCTCGAGCCTAGCTTAAGTTTCAGCTGGCCCTTGGGTCCAACGAAAAGAAGAGGCTATATGCCGAAGAGGCCCGACAAACTGTCACTCAAGAGGGCAACTACTAATGGCTCCCCATTCTTTTTAAGAATGGGGAATCATTCTATGTTACTACTTTGTCACTGTGCTTGCACTTTAATTTGTAGAATTTTTATTTGTACTTGGCCGACGCACATTCCGGCCCAACGATGCCAGCCCTCCCAAAAATATCGCGTTGCTTTAGAGTTGCGAAAAACTTGAGAACGGGTCGAATTAGAGTTGCGTTAAATGCCACGCGGCTTTTCAAGTAGAGTCGCGAGAAAGAAAACGAGTCTCGCGTATTCTTGGAGTTGCGAAGTGACTCACAGTTTTTAATTACAGTTGCGAGCAAATGAAAATCGTGATTGATTTAGCGTTGCGCAATGATATCGCGATTGTTCTTGCAAGTTTGCTATTCTTATTGTTAGTTAAATAGTAGTATTTTATAATATACTTTACACATGTGAAAGTTTCTAGTGTTGCGGAAGTTATTTTCGCGTCTTGAGCCTTCAGCTAACTTTTCAGAGGATCTTCAATTACATTATTTTTTGATATTACAAATAATTTACTGTTTGCTTTCTATCAGCCTTAATAAATAGTGTTGCGAAAAGATTGCATCGCGAGTTTCAGTTTGCGTTGCGTTGATTAAAGATCGCGTTTTTAAGTAGAGTTGCGTATACCAGTCCCCACCCTGGAGCCACCCCGGAGGGTGGCACATCATCGTCAGCCAAAGATCATAGCTGACCGATTCTTTGGCAATTCTTGTCCCATGTGGTGTAATTTTTATTTCCCGTGTATTATATTTGTCTTCCTTATTACTTTTGTTCTTAATAATTATACTACCTGGAATGTCGGTTGATGGAAATACTGCTGAAAATTTGCATACATAATAGTAAATTACTGTGCGAACGAAATTAAACAAAAACAAAATGAAGAAAAGAAAGAAAAGAAAATAGAAAACAAGAGAAAAGATATAATTTGCAGAATGTTTGACAAATTCATAATAATTTTAGATAGTAGATTTCAATTAGACTTAATACTAGTGATTGTTCATTATTGGAGTTTAACTCTTAAATATTTTCACTTAATTGTTGCAATTCCATCTTAACCTTGATTTTAGTAGAGCCAATTTTTATAACTTTCCGAGCTTGCTTTGTAGAAATTAAAATTCACTCACGATATCCGTAAATGTTTAAAGAAAAATCCTAGCACGAAAAATGTTCTTGGCTGTAATTGTACCTCAGCACCACGAAACTGTAAAGAGCCAGCCTCGTCCACCCTATTTGTGACTTCAAGGTTTTGTATAATGTTTATTAATTACTCCCAATTTGTCTTTGTTTCAGAAGGACTGAAAAGAATCAGCTAAAGAAGAGGATTGCTTAAAATCTCTATAATATGACTACACTGTCACCATGCCCCTGCCCCTGCCCCTGCCACTGCCCCTGCCCTGCCCAGCCACTGCCCAGTTGCCAGTTGTCTGTTCTAGGAAGGCATGGACCACGAAATTAATATGGACTAATTGAAGGGGAATTAAATATATGCATACTTATACCTACTTGGATATGACAAAGTATCTGTTAGATTCCTATGTAGGTAGGATATTCTTGAAATTCTTCTTTTAATTGAACTCTTATATATTATATTAGGTAAAGTGATTCTAGTTTGAACTTAGTTCTTTAGTCAGGCAGGGCGCATTTGAATCTAATCTAGTATTTAAGAAGGGATTATTTATTTTTAAGCTGCGTCTTAGTTTTTAAGACAGCAGTGTACACTGCTGTAATAATATTTCGTTGTCTAGTTTTAAGATCATGGGACTTACTTTTAACAAAGATTTATTTCAGGAAATTGAATTACCTTTCAGATGATCTTTTAGGTTTCGTTCGGATATTCAATTTAGCTTTCGGTCGTTAATATTCCAAGTACTCCTCTTGTTGTCATATTTGTACTACGATCAATTAATGAACGTTCTACAAATTTACAATAATAGGAGATTTATCTTTCTCCCAAGCCACATTAAAATTAGTTTTCGCGTAATTGGAGGGTGGAAGGGCCGTGGCTAGGGTGGGTCTCCATGCGCAGTAACCTCCACGTGGTGAGACCCGGGCAATCAATTATTTATCGTATAATTATTAAACGTTTAACAGACGTTTGATAATTATGTGGAAAATAATTCGAGCGAATTGACTGCGCATTGCACTTTCCCTTCTCATTCTCTTTTTCGCTTCATTCCCCTTTTTGCTTCACTCCGTTTTCTGTTTCATTCCCCCTTTTGCGCTCTGCCGGGAGCAATTACTTTCGTTATTTTTCTTGTAATTCATTTCACCACTATTAGCTTCATTCCTTTTTCCGTTCTCGGCCCGGAGGACCGATGGTTGGGGACTCAGTGTCAGCGAGTGACGATGTGTGGGGGCGTGATTGTGGTTCTGGAGGAAGGATCCGAGGCCCGCTGTTAGACTACGTCTCTAACGGTTGTTGGTTTTCGCCCTAAATCTGGAATTATGGTCGCGGTTCTTGCATTTCCGGGCTGCAGTGTCATCGTGGGGCGGTGTGTGAGCTGTGATTGCGTTCCAGACAGGTGACCCGCCGAGTAGGAAATTCCTGCGAGTCAGACCACGCCAAGCACACCTTGGGGTGGCAGAAGGTA
Source organism: Nomada fabriciana (assembly GCA_907165295.1). Taxonomy (NCBI): domain Eukaryota; kingdom Metazoa; phylum Arthropoda; class Insecta; order Hymenoptera; family Apidae; genus Nomada; species Nomada fabriciana. Next base: position 3,257,851 of record OU015692.1, on the reverse strand, counting down.
TATGGGACATAATCTGGAATCGTGGTTCGGTCTTGCATTCCGTTTCTCAATGATTGCTGGGGCTCGGTATCGAAACTGGTGTAGATTCTAAGTCCTCTTACTGTCCGGACTCTGCGCCGAGGGCTCGCGGGCTGCTCGGTAGCAGTCACCCTCGTTACTTGCCTCCCATTTGATCCCATTTATGAGTATACAATTTTTATAATACCTTACTAATTACTGGCTATTTGTCTTTGTTTCAGAAGCATTCAAAGGAATCAGCTAAAGAAGAGGATTGCTCATACTATGTGTAATGTGGCCACTCTCTCACCCTGCCCCTGCCCCTGCCCCTGCCCTTGCCCTTGCCCTTGCCCTTGCCCTTGCCCGTGCCCAGCCCCTGCTCAGTTTCCAGTTTTCTGTTCTAGGAAGGCATGGTCCACGAAATTAATATGGTCTAATTGAAGGGGAATTAAGTATATGCATACTTATACCTAGATGAGTGTGATAATGTATCTGTTAGATTCCTATGTAGGCAGGATATCATTGAAATTGTTGTTTTAATTTTACTCTTAGATATTATATTAGGTAGGGTGATTCTAGTTTTAAGTTAGATCTTTAGACAGGCAGGACGTATTTGAATCTAATCTAGTATTTAAGAAGGGAGGCTTTAATTATAATCTGTGTCTTAGTTTTTAAGACAGCAGTGTACACTGCTGTGATAATATTTCGTTGTTTAATTTGTAAGATCATAGGATATGTTTTTAAGAATGTTTTGTTTCAGGAAATTGATTTCAGAGTTTCTTTTAGGTTTCGTTCAGATATTCAATTTAGCTTTCGGTCGTTAATATTCCAAGTACTCCTCTTGTTGTCATATTTGTACTACGATCAATTAATGAACGTTCTACAAATTGACAATAATAGGAGATTCATCTTTCTCCCAAGCCACATTAAAATTAGTTTTCGCGTAATTGGAGGGTGGAAGGGCCGTGGCTAGGGTGGGTCTCCATGCGCAGTAACCTCCACGTGGTGAGACCCGGGCAATCAATTATTTATCGTATAATTATTAAACGTTTAACAGACGTTTGATAATTATGTGGAAAATAATTCGAGCGAATTGACTGCGCATTGCACTTTCCCTTCTCATTCTCTTTTTCGCTTCATTCCCCTTTTTGCTTCACTCCGTTTTCTGTTTCATTCCCCCTTTTGCGCTCAGCCGGGAGCAATTACTTTCGTTATTTTTCTTGTAATTCATTTCACCACTATTAGCTTCATTCCTTTTTCCGTTCTCGGCCCGGAGGACCGATGGTTGGGGACTCAGTGTCAGCGAGTGACGATGTGTGGGGGCGTGATTGTGGTTCTGGAGGAAGGATCCGAGGCCCGCTGTTAGACTACGTCTCTAACGGTTGTTGGTTTTCGCCCTAAATCTGGAATTATGGTCGCGGTTCTTGCATTTCCGGGCTGCAGTGTCATCGTGGGGCGGTGTGTGAGCTGTGATTGCGTTCCAGACAGGTGACCCGCCGAGTAGGAAATTCCTGCGAGTCAGACCACGCCAAGCACACCTTGGGGTGGCAGAAGGTATATGGGACATAATCTGGAATCGTGGTTCGGTCTTGCATTCCGTTTCTCAATGATTGCTGGGGCTCGGTATCGAAACTGGTGTAGATTCTAAGTCCTCTTACTGTCCGGACTCTGCGCCGAGGGCTCGCGGGCTGCTCGGTAGCAGTCACCCTCGTTACTTGCCTCCCATTTGATCCCATTTATGAGTATACAATTTTTATAATACCTTACTAATTACTGGCTATTTGTCTTTGTTTCAGAAGCATTCAAAGGAATCAGCTAAAGAAGAGGATTGCTCATACTATGTGTAATGTGGCCACTCTCTCACCCTGCCCCTGCCCCTGCCCTTACCCTTGCCCTTGCCCTTGCCCGTGCCCAGCCCCTGCTCAGTTTCCAGTTTTCTGTTCTAGGAAGGCATGGTCCACGAAATTAATATGGTCTAATTGAAGGGGAATTAAGTATATGCATACTTATACCTAGATGAGTGTGATAATGTATCTGTTAGATTCCTATGTAGGCAGGATATCATTGAAATTGTTGTTTTAATTTTACTCTTAGATATTATATTAGGTAGGGTGATTCTAGTTTTAAGTTAGATCTTTAGACAGGCAGGACGTATTTGAATCTAATCTAGTATTTAAGAAGGGAGGCTTTAATTATAATCTGTGTCTTAGTTTTTAAGACAGCAGTGTACACTGCTGTGATAATATTTCGTTGTTTAATTTGTAAGATCATAGGATATGTTTTTAAGAATGTTTTGTTTCAGGAAATTGATTTCAGAGTTTCTTTTAGGTTTCGTTCAGATATTCAATTTAGCTTTCGGTCGTTAATATTCCAAGTACTCCTCTTGTTGTCATATTTGTACTACGATCAATTAATGAACGTTCTACAAATTGACAATAATAGGAGATTCATCTTTCTCCCAAGCCACATTAAAATTAGTTTTCGCGTAATTGGAGGGTGGAAGGGCCGTGGCTAGGGTGGGTCTCCATGCGCAGTAACCTCCACGTGGTGAGACCCGGGCAATCAATTATTTATCGTATAATTATTAAACGTTTAACAGACGTTTGATAATTATGTGGAAAATAATTCGAGCGAATTGACTGCGCATTGCACTTTCCCTTCTCATTCTCTTTTTCGCTTCATTCCCCTTTTTGCTTCACTCCGTTTTCTGTTTCATTCCCCCTTTTGCGCTCTGCCGGGAGCAATTACTTTCGTTATTTTTCTTGTAATTCATTTCACCACTATTAGCTTCATTCCTTTTTCCGTTCTCGGCCCGGAGGACCGATGGTTGGGGACTCAGTGTCAGCGAGTGACGATGTGTGGGGGCGTGATTGTGGTTCTGGAGGAAGGATCCGAGGCCCGCTGTTAGACTACGTCTCTAACGGTTGTTGGTTTTCGCCCTAAATCTGGAATTATGGTCGCGGTTCTTGCATTTCCGGGCTGCAGTGTCATCGTGGGGCGGTGTGTGAGCTGTGATTGCGTTCCAGACAGGTGACCCGCCGAGTAGGAAATTCCTGCGAGTCAGACCACGCCAAGCACACCTTGGGGTGGCAGAAGGTATATGGGACATAATCTGGAATCGTGGTTCGGTCTTGCATTCCGTTTCTCAATGATTGCTGGGGCTCGGTATCGAAACTGGTGTAGATTCTAAGTCCTCTTACTGTCCGGACTCTGCGCCGAGGGCTCGCGGGCTGCTCGGTAGCAGTCACCCTCGTTACTTGCCTCCCATTTGATCCCATTTATGAGTATACAATTTTTATAATACCTTACTAATTACTGGCTATTTGTCTTTGTTTCAGAAGCATTCAAAGGAATCAGCTAAAGAAGAGGATTGCTCATACTATGTGTAATGTGGCCACTCTCTCACCCTGCCCCTGCCCCTGCCCTTGCCCTTGCCCTTGCCCTTGCCCGTGCCCAGCCCCTGCTCAGTTTCCAGTTTTCTGTTCTAGGAAGGCATGGTCCATGAAATTAATATGGTCTAATTGAAGGGGAATTAAGTATATGCATACTTATACCTAGATGAGTGTGATAATGTATCTGTTAGATTCCTATGTAGGCAGGATATCATTGAAATTGTTGTTTTAATTTTACTCTTAGATATTATATTAGGTAGGGTGATTCTAGTTTTAAGTTAGATCTTTAGACAGGCAGGACGTATTTGAATCTAATCTAGTATTTAAGAAGGGAGGCTTTAATTATAATCTGTGTCTTAGTTTTTAAGACAGCAGTGTACACTGCTGTGATAATATTTCGTTGTTTAATTTGTAAGATCATAGGATATGTTTTTAAGAATGTTTTGTTTCAGGAAATTGATTTCAGAGTTTCTTTTAGGTTTCGTTCAGATATTCAATTTAGCTTTCGGTCGTTAATATTCCAAGTACTCCTCTTGTTGTCATATTTGTACTACGATCAATTAATGAACGTTCTACAAATTGACAATAATAGGAGATTCATCTTTCTCCCAAGCCACATTAAAATTAGTTTTCGCGTAATTGGAGGGTGGAAGGGCCGTGGCTAGGGTGGGTCTCCATGCGCAGTAACCTCCACGTGGTGAGACCCGGGCAATCAATTATTTATCGTATAATTATTAAACGTTTAACAGACGTTTGATAATTATGTGGAAAATAATTCGAGCGAATTGACTGCGCATTCCACTTTCCCCCCCATTCCCTTTTTCGCTTCATTGCCCTGTTTGCTTCAGTCCGTTTTCTGCTTCATTCCCTTTTTTTCTCTCTGCCGGGAGCAATCACTCTCCTTACTTTTCTTTATATTCATGTCACCACTATTAGCTTCATTCCTTTTTCCGTTCTCGGCCCGGAGGACCGATGGTTGGGGACTCAGTGTCAGCGAGTGACGATGTGTGGGGGCGTGATTGTGGTTCTGGAGGAAGGATCCGAGGCACGCTGTTAGACTACGTCTCTAACGGTTGTTGGTTTTCGCCCTAAATCTGGAATCGTGGTCGCGGTTCTTGCATTTCCGGGCTGCAGTGTCATCGTGAGCGGTGTGTGGGGCTGTGATTGCGTTCCGGACAGGTGACCCGCCTAGTAGGAAATTCCTGCGAGTTAGACCACGCCAAGCACACCTTGGGGTGGCAGAAGGTATATGGGACATAATCTGGAATCGTGGTTCGGTCTTGCTTCCGTTCCACAATGATTGCTGTGGCTCGGTATCGAAACTGGTGTAGATTCTAAGTCCTCTTACTGTCCAGACTTAGGGCCGAGGGCACGCGGACTGCTCGGTAGCAGTCACTTCCGTTACTTGCCTCCCATTTGATCCCATTTGTGAATTTTAGATTTTTATAATACTTTACTAATTACTTCCAATTTGTCTTTGTTTCAGAAGCATTGAAAAGAATCAGCTGAAGAGGAGGATTCATGATACGTATAATAATATGACCACATCTTCGCCCGTCCCCGCCCGTGCCCCTGACCCTGCCCCTGACCCTGACCCTACCCCTGTCCTTTTAACTAACTACATTTCTTAGACAATTAATTAGGCAGGCCCAATTATAAATCGATCCACACTTTTAGCTCCTTATGTAGGTAGGATTTGTTTGAACACATAGTTTTAGATCTTTATACAGGCAGGTTTTAGAATTGAAATTATTAGACTTTTAATTAGGCAGGGTTTACGAAATTAAAAATCGATTCGTTCTGTTCTAGGACACCATGGGCCACGAACAATTATTCCATATTAAGGATGTGCATACTTATACCTCCATGAGTATGATAAAGTATCTATTACATTCTTATGTAGGTAGGATATTATTGGTGTTATTCTTTTCATTGAAATCTTAGATGTTATACTAGGTAGGGTGATTCTATTTCTAAGTTAGATCCTAAATCAGGCAGGGTGTATTCGAATCTAATCTAGTATTTAAGAAAGTAGGATTTATTTTTCAAATGTGTCTTAGTTTTTAAGACAGCAGTGTACACTGCTGTAATAATATTTCGTTGTCTAGTTTTTAAGATCGTACGATATATTTTTAAGAATGTTTAATTTCAGGAAAATGATTTCAGATTTTGTTTTAGGTTTCCTTCGGATATTCAATTTAGCTTTCGGTCGTGATTATTCCAAGTACTCCTCTTGCTGTCATATTTGTACTTCGATCGATTAATGAACGTTCTACAAATTGACAATAAGAGGAGGATTTTTCTTTCTCACAAATTATATTAGAATTAGTTTTCGCGTAATTGGAGGGTGGAAGGGCCGTGGCTAGGGTGGGTCTCCATGCGCAGTAACCTCCACGTGGTGAGACCCGGGCAATCAATTATTTATCGTATAATTATTAAACGTTTAAGAGACGTTTGATAATTATGTGGAAAATAATTCGAGCGAATTGACTGCGCATTCCACTTTCCCCCCCATTCCCTTTTTCGCTTCATTGCCCTGTTTGCTTCAGTCCGTTTTCTGCTTCATTCCCTTTTTTTCTCTCTGCCGGGAGCAATCACTCTCCTTACTTTTCTTTACATTCATGTCACCACTATTAGCTTCATTCCTTTTTCCGTTCTCGGCCCGGAGGATCGATGGTTGGGGACTCAGTGTCAGCGAGTAACGATGTGTGGGGGCGTGATTGTGGTTCTGGAGGAAGGATCCGAGGCACGCTGTTAGACTACGTCTCTAACGGTTGTTGGTTTTCGCCCTAAATCTGGAATCGTGGTCGCGGTTCTTGCATTTCCGGGCTGCAGTGTCATCGTGAGCGGTGTGTGGGGCTGTGATTGCGTTCCGGACAGGTGACCCGCCTAGTAGGAAATTCCTGCGAGTTAGACCACGCCAAGCACACCTTGGGGTGGCAGAAGGTATATGGGACATAATCTGGAATCGTGGTTCGGTCTTGCTTCCGTTCCACAATGATTGCTGTGGCTCGGTATCGAAACTGGTGTAGATTCTAAGTCCTCTTACTGTCCAGACTTAGGGCCGAGGGCTCGCGGACTGCTCGGTAGCAGTCACTTCCGTTACTTGCCTCCCATTTGATCCCATTTGTGAATTTTAGATTTTTATAATACTTTACTAATTACTTCCAATTTGTCTTTGTTTCAGAAGCATTGAAAAGAATCAGCTGAAGAGGAGGATTCATGATACGTATAATAATATGACCACATCTTCGCCCGTCCCCGCCCGTGCCCCTGACCCTGCCCCTGACCCTGACCCTACCCCTGTCCTTTTAACTAACTACATTTCTTAGACAATTAATTAGGCAGGCCCAATTATAAATCGATCCACACTTTTAGCTCCTTATGTAGGTAGGATTTGTTTGAACACATAATTTTAGATCTTTATACAGGCAGGTTTTAGAATTGAAATTATTAGACTTTTAATTAGGCAGGGTTTACGAAATTAAAAATCGATTCGTTCTGTTCTAGGACACCATGGGCCACGAACAATTATTCCATATTAAGGATGTGCATACTTATACCTCCATGAGTATGATAAAGTATCTATTACATTCTTATGTAGGTAGGATATTATTGGTGTTATTCTTTTCATTGAAATCTTAGATGTTATACTAGGTAGGGTGATTCTATTTCTAAGTTAGATCCTTAATCAGGCAGGGTGTATTCGAATCTAATCTAGTATTTAAGAAAGTAGGATTTATTTTTCAAATGTGTCTTAGTTCTTAAGACAGCAGTGTACACTGCTGTAATAATATTTCGTTGTCTAGTTTTTAAGATCGTACGATATATTTTTAAGAATGTTTAATTTCAGGAAAATGATTTCAGATTTTGTTTTAGGTTTCCTTCGGATATTCAATTTAGCTTTCGGTCGTGATTATTCCAAGTACTCCTCTTGCTGTCATATTTGTACTTCGATCGATTAATGAACGTTCTACAAATTGACAATAAGAGGAGGATTTTTCTTTCTCACAAATTATATTAGAATTAGTTTTCGCGTAATTGGAGGGTGGAAGGGCCGTGGCTAGGGTGGGTCTCCATGCGCAGTAACCTCCACGTGGTGAGACCCGGGCAATCAATTATTTATCGTATAATTATTAAACGTTTAAGAGACGTTTGATAATTATGTGGAAAATAATTCGAGCGAATTGACTGCGCATTCCACTTTCCCCCCCATTCCCTTTTTCGCTTCATTGCCCTGTTTGCTTCAGTCCGTTTTCTGCTTCATTCCCTTTTTTTCTCTCTGCCGGGAGCAATCACTCTCCTTACTTTTCTTTATATTCATGTCACCACTATTAGCTTCATTCCTTTTTGCCTTTCATTACGGCAAAGAACAAAAGAATTCTTTAAAATTATTTAGTTTTCGCTTCGTTTTCTATAATCTGTGGGTAACGTTGCGAGTGACACGGAAATGGTAATGGGATCCCGGATCCCAAAATCGTGGCCGCAAAAATACATTGCATGTCCGGTCTATTCATATATCTCGTCGGTGCTACTTATACGTCTGCTTTATCTACGGCCATTAGTGCCGCCATCTATTCATATCAATGAAACTACTACGGTCTCTGCCATATCTACACATAAGGTAAGTAAGAGGCGCGAGTAGTTTCTCGGAGTTCCGTATAGATGGTCATACCAGAGCAGGCACTGTAGATATGGTAGAGACCCGAGTAGTTCCAAGTGTGATGCCTGCCGGTATCGCCTTACACGTGTTAACACAGACGAGATTTCGTCAGTGATATTGATTTAGATCGTCGCCGGTAAGAGTTCGCCTGTTGCGTTCGACTATTTCTAATTCTAGGCGCCTGTTGGTACGCAGGATTCGCAATATGTAACAAGATTTATGTAAGATCTACTAAACAAAATGAATATAAAATAAAATGTAAAATATGTAATATTTATACACGAGAACTCATTCAACGCCAACCTTTCATCTTGTTTTTCGTTAATACACGCGTACCTGCATCATTCATTGGCATGATGCACAATTCGAGAAACATTCGAGGATAACGAAAAATTCAACTAGTGGACAGTCGAATCGCCGTGCCACGTTCGTTGCCGAAGGATATTAATATATGCTTTGGTATGAAGACAATTTTATCGAACCCGTGGTACTAGTTATGAGGGCAAATACCAACACGATCTTCTGAATATCACCTACATTTTTACTCGTTCCCCAAGGCAACCACCCTGTGGAACACATCAGTTTGAAAGTATCCTCGAAAAAGACAATTACAATTATTAATCGTATATCTTATAACGCACAGGCTACAAACAATTCTTGTTATTTACTTTCAATTAAATAAAAAGAATAAAGTACCCAGCTCGGAGTGAGTGTACAGGAGGAGAGCTTTCGTTTAACGATAAAAGCACAGAAATTAAAAAATTCGAAACCATGCATTAAGGTCGGTTTACACCACAAGAGCTGGTAACACCTTCCACGAGGATATTTGCTGCGAAACGACAGTCGCCTATCGAGCGATTTGCAAATTAATGACAAGCGGTTAATCGCGTGTAGCGCTGGCACAGTTTCGCACGTGAACCTGGTTTTACATAAATTAAGGAAGGTACCAGCAGCAAACGAACTTCGACCAGTTTACAAATAGCCCTCTTTTGAACGAACGATCTCCAAGAAGGGCTCAAGGATCCGCGATAGAGCGGTGAAATCGGTGAACCACTATCACCGCTGTCGTGGACAGTCCACTTTGGAGGAACGCCAATTCCTTCCACACTGTGCAGAAAGTCGAACCTTGGAGTGTAAAACGTTGAAACTTAAACTTGCGAGTGTCGCCAACTCCCTCACTTTCGTAGCCACCATGTATCTTCTTTGAATTATTCTCTGTAGAAATGGGTGACGCCGATTTACTGTTGGTCATTTTAAAAATACATTTGGTACCGCTGATGGAACCAGCAATAGAACTGTGGAGATTGAGGGATTAACTCAACACAAGGGATATTATACAGATATGGATTTAAAATAGTAGTAATGGTAAAAATGTACAATAGATGCAAAATAGTGTAACAAGTATATAAAAAATGGGAAATTTATAATGCTGTTATTGAATACAGTCGAAAGTTTTATAAAGATCGTAATATTAAATGTCTGTTGGGATGCGGTCTGTTCTTTAACTGCATTCTATACCGAAAACTTGGGTATGAAATTCAGTATGAAGAAATGAATATCGACACGCCTTTTATTTCATTTATTACTCCACTAACGATTTAGAATCGTACGGACATCTATGTCATTTGCGACACGGGCTTGGTAGTTGTATTACATTGGATTATACTAAGAAGTTTCTCGGCATCCTTCGTGTTCTTAAAGGATTTCTCCAGTGAGTAGGGGAGATCAGTCTGAATGCCATTAATTTCGGGTTTCCACGATTCTTCCTCGGTTTCGTATGTGTGTCGATACAAGAGACATTGGCACGTGTCACAGTGAACCGTAGGGATTTTATTTAGGGGAAAAATACGTCCGTGATTCTTGGTATGCCTTTTACTCTAAAATAAAAGTATTTGTTGTTATCTAATGTCAAAGTATTGATATTAAATTTATTTCAAGCAAACAGATTGTATTGTTTAGCAAGTTCGATAGTTTTGCAATATTACCAGGGTAAGTTGGTACCGTCCATTAAATGCAGAGTGATGATTGCAACTGTGTATATCTGTGTGTCTGAACAAGTAATTGAAAATATTCCGATTACGCCAGTATCGACCGGTCAAAAGCTCGATAATTCCTGATTGGAGCTTCCTCTTGCCAATTCGGTTATCGTTATAATCGTGCCATCCGGTTCGAAGACGAGAGGGATTCACATGTTGATTCAGCATTACGAACGAGTTTTCCTGTCACGTACGGCCTTTCAATTAAGTTAATTATTTCGAGACAGAAGGCCGTTGGCATGGGCACGCATTGCTAGCGAGATGTTCGCAACAATTCTAAGCGAAAACCCCAAAAATGTCAAATGTTAAACTGGAACAATTATTTGCTATCTATAAACTATCGTTACTAATTTATTTATCGGACACTCTGGTTATATACAATTTTAAATACTGTTCAACGCAGACTTGCGCACACTACATACATACATATTGTTGCTTGAATAGGAAGATGTGCTTCGAATCTCTAGTAGATTCAGTGATACGTATATTGCAGCTGCCATTATTTCTATTAGATAATAGATCAGTAAATACGGTAGACACGTTTTACTGCGTGGCACAGGCAGCACGAAATCTCTGTAGACATCAAACTATCCAAGACACCCATTATTTTTACGTGCCTACTATTTTATCCGGATTCTGTGGCTGTTCTGGAATCCTGGACACGTTTTGTGGTCTCATTTTACGCCTTCTGTTTGCGTTACACGTTGTAGCTATCATATAATTACGCGGTCATTTATTTTACAATGCCACTTTTCAATTTGTCTTTTCTTCTCGGCGCTTCCAATTTTTTCTTAAGTAATAGTACAGGAATAATAATATTACTTAAAATGCGACAATTTGGAGACAAACTGCAATTGTTTTACAATTCAACGTTACGCTTGATGAATAAACCTCCAACTATTTATGGAAATATAGAAAGATGCAAAAGATAAAACAATAATCTTACCATGGTCACCCAACAATTCAACACCCTCCCTTTTATAAAATAACTACTACCCGAAAAGGATTTCGCAAAGAGACAATGGTACGAAAATGAAAGAGAACGAAGATCGACAAAGGACAGAGGCTCGAGAAAACACAAGTGCATAATTGAAATTTAGCCTTTTGCAGGCATGCTTGCGTGTAGCCCATGGTTTTCGATGGCGAAATGTAGACCATTGGCTCACGCATAGGCCAGGGTTGGTTGGCGTCTCGAGTACGCGCTCTCGGTTCGAGCGTCGCGACGCTGGCTACGCTAGACATCGGCCAGTATCGTGGAGGCGCGCGTCCCGTTCCGATCGTGCAATCCTCGAATCTCGTGAAACATTTTTTCGCGTGAAACGAAGTTCAATCGTCGACGACACGCGAAATCGATTATCGAACTGATCAGCAACGCGACGGGATTCCGATCCCGGTGAGTTTTCTTCTTTTTTTTCATAAGAAAAATGTTGCCTCATCCGAAGGGCAAATAAAGAAACGAACGAATGACATTTTTTAACGAACGACAGAAATGTTCGTATTGAAAGAACACGGTGAAACAACGGCGTGCGAAAGTGTTCACCGACGAAAGCAACTCGGGCATTACTGTTTTTGTTATTAACAGTGAGTTCGCTTGTTGCGCTTGTTAATTATAGGGGAATAAACGAATTGTATTTAAAGAGTAACCAGGAATGCTCGAATTGAAAGGCAGGGTGGAAAACAGCGCGACGGAGTTCTCCACCGAGAAAAGTAAGCCCTCAGATTTTTATTAAGAGCGACGTAGCACATGCTTGTTAAGTAGAACGTGCGTATCTTTCAAGTATCGGCTGAATCACGGCCCCGTTCTGCCTGCTGCTTGATAAATCGTTCGCGTATTAACGAAATGCAGACTGAGTGTTTCCTGTTTAAAAATTTGCGCGGAACGAGACGTGAGATACATCACTGTAACAATAACGTATACGCCTCGAAATAAACGGCGCTGTTGAATTGCTGTCGGAGTAAATCGATTGTCAAATTGAAACACGATCAGACACATACACATAGATACATACATAGACAGTGTATATATAAATGTATCTACATGCACTGTTCATTACCGATTGTATTATTGGTTCTTAAGTAAAAAGTAAAGGAGCGTATAAAATTAACTTTTGCATTCACTTCGACGGATTTGAACAGTGCGACGTTCACACGTCGACGTCGCGATGGTGAATGGGATCGATAGATCATTAGACGAATGTTCAGTGATCCATGGTGAATACACCTCGCGGCCGGTCTCCGCAATTTTATTTATGAAGTTGCCCCTGTTACCTTATCGCGCATCAGTTCGAACCGAAGGGTAAAAACTTTAATTCAAGCTCGCTCGAAAGTAACGGCGAAGCTATCGAGAAACTTTAAAGGGGGTGGAATCTGCGAGGGGCGTGATGGATGCGCGAAGCTTGACGTTCGATCGACGATCTATATAAACTCGTCTAGTAAGTACACGCTTCCCAGTTAATTGATCCGAATGAAATGTTCGCTTAACTCTAATCGTTTGCAAGCGAGTCGAAAATTAGTGGCACGAAACGCATTTTGAGCGGACCATGGGATCCCATTGCATCTGGATCAATGGTGTTCAGGGGTGGCTCGAAATTCTGGCATCGCCAATCGCGGCAAGTGTTGTCCCTGGTATTAATTTCCATTACTGACACCCCGTTGCAAGGAGAGCCTCGATTAACCGGTTCGATTCTGCTGTTCGACGAAATGTTGCACAACAGGATAATACAGATTACTCTGAGCATATTTATTATCGCTTATTATTAATCCACGGAAAACATTTGTCATAAAAGTAGAAACATTGCGAACCAATATTATCACGAACATCGGCGAATCAAATTTATACATCCATTTATTACATCGCCAAAGATATCTTATCAAGACAATCCTTAATTTCTTCGGCAAGTACTTTTTCTCTGCCTCTGAACACTTACTTTTAAAAGCGCTGTACGCGGTTCCTGTATCTGTGAGCTTACGAATCTGAATGACCAAGGCCCGAATAATCGGGGCGTCCATCGCATCGCACGATTTCCACGTTCGAATCATTCGAAATTTATCAAAGCAAAGCGCAGTACCTGTTTCGCGATCTCGACGGCTGCATTTGCCAACGATTTCCCCCGTCATTAAATCGCGTTCCCGTTGACTGTCGTTTTTTGTTCTTTTTTTCAAACCGAACTGTGCGCCTCGTTCGTCGATTAATTGCTTTTTCGAACGACGGCTACCTGTAGGCCCAGGCCGATGTATTCCGTGACCTTTCGATAATCCATGGAGATAAATACGCGGCGTTGGAACACTTTTGTGCAGGTGCGTGGGCGCGCATGGAAAATCATTGTCATTCGAGGAAAGCCGGATACGCGTCGATTCCGTAATGAAAATTGACAGGGCGCGACGGAGTGTCAATTTTCCCGGTTACACCCGCGATTTCGTAATTACGACGATTTATGAACAGAGAAAGAGAGAACGTTTCGTTCGCAGGTATATCCAATAATGATATTAGGCATTCATGTTCGATGGTTCGCCGTTGCGAACATTTCCCGCCAAATTCTCCGCCCGTCCATTCGAGAACTTTGTTCGAGGTCTCTTTACGATTTTTTATTGTTGCTCCGCCGGCGCCGTTCAATGTGTCGACGATAGAAATTTTCGTTATTAACCTGGACGGTGTTTGTCGCAGCGGGATAATTGAAACGACCGCGCGTAAATCACGGTGGTGCGCGATTTAATCACATTTGTCGGAATCAATTTCGTATCGCAAGGTTTGTCGCGAGTTGGCGTGAAAAATGGCGTTGAACCGTGGCGGTGTAATTCATATGCCCGCGGAATTTTCCCCAATTTGCCGATGCAAATTGGAAAACGTGCCGCTTTCTATCGCGGACCTTTTTTTCGCGGAGGCGTTTCATTCGTATCGCAATCTTTTTAAACATTTCTAATTGTAAGTGCCCGCGATACTTACGCGATACAGCAGAGTTCGTTGCTGTTTCGAAACGAACTTTTTCGTTCTTCGAAAGGGAGATTGCGGACGATTTGGTCTGGAGTTTTTGCTTAAAAAGGCATTTCGCCGTTTAATTGCTTTTCTGTAATAATGGTGACGTAAAACTGGATGCACTAGTTATACCTGCGCAGTGTAATTCACGTGTAATAATATTGTCCAAATTATAATTGGAAGGCAGATTAAAGTATGAATGAAATACAGGTCTGTGTGACCCTTTAAATGCGAGAACAGAGATTGCTTTAAGCGGCGCCGGAGATAACGGGACGCTGTTAAAAATTGGTTTTACGTTTCGCGATCAACCCTTTTAGACGTGGAACTTGTTCTGAACAAAAATTCGCTCGCCAGAATTATCCTACATGGAGCGACGCAACCCTTTCATGCCGTGTAAAAAATTGCATGGTTATTAAATTTTTGCAAGCAATTAAAAAAATTAAACACTACGAGATGAACGGAGAAATTTCATTTAATAATTTTAGAATGTTGCTATTGAAAGGATGCAAAAGTTCGTAGAGATTTGTGGGGTTAAAAAATTTCTGGTTTGATGGCAAATGTTAAATATGATACCTCACTGCAAAACAAGTAAACCATCCAACAAAGACAATATTATGCGAAATAGTTCAAATACTAGATTTCATTGATCTTTAGAAACTCTATGAACCCTCATTACTTATTGTTCACAAAATAATGTAATTCGCTTAAAAGAAATAAATATATAGTATATACCCTACCTATATTACAACCAAGCGCACTAACAGAACAACATTATCATTATCTGATAGCCAGCCCTAAAAAATAAATCCCTCCTGGCCCTTATCTTCCACACGCCTCACACCTGTTTCGTTTCTTCCCACAAAAAAGAGCTCAGACAAAGATATATGTACCCTGCATTTTGTCGCATCCTACTCGCCCCCTTTTTCATTGAGCTCGTTCCCTCGCGGAACAACATCGACACTATTACACAATGTGATGCTGTTCAGCAAAAGAAATTTCCAACAGAACAGCACCTTGAAGCTCGATCGACGACGTGCCGGTGTCATTTCGAGAACACGAAATTCGAGCCTGGCTATAATCGATGGATGACACTCCACGTGACACTTGACACAACCCCTTTATCCATCTAGCCAAGTTGAAACGGTGACATCGATCCTTTTGTAACTATAAGTAACGAGCCGATCGTGCCGATCGATCGCGAATATTCGTCGATGCGACCGTACACGGTTCCATTCAAACTTCATTCAGCGGTAAAAACGGAGTGGAAAGTTCGCGGACAAGAAACGCGAGACGAAAGGGGTAGCAACGAGTATTAGCGGCGATCAATTCCCCTCGAATCGTCGACCATTTAACGCGAACACCATATTATTTAAGGCAAGTGAAACATGCTTTCTTCAAATACTCTAGTATTCCCATTTAAAAGAAAAACTATTGTCGAAATGTAGCAATTTCTTTCTATTTATCAATAGAGCAGAACATGTTCCACTTATTATACACCACTTATCAATTTCACCATAGAAAACATTCCACCTGAGAATATTTTCCGACAACGAGACGTTTCGTTAAAAATTTACATTAATTGCCCCGATAGATCACTTAAGTATGCATTTGGCACGGTGTCAGTATTCTTATCAGGAAGTCAATGCAGTTAGCCGCATGGATGGTTAAGGTATTCTCCCGAGAGTATCGATCATTGCCATTATCGAGGCGTGTTGTAGCAGAGAATCGCGAATCAGAGACATTTCTGATCAAATCCAGTTCAAATCTAATGGTTCACTGAGTATTGTTCAAGAGTCTCAATCGGGCAGCGCCGATGAACCGAGCATTCTGGCATGGTACACTATCGATCGTGCACGATATTGAAAACAGACGGCTGTATCGTTGCCGCAAGGGACAAGGAAACGAACGGTTAAATGATCAAAGATCATCTGCTTCTTTCGCTGCCTTATAAACACTTGCAATATAAAAATCACGCTTAATAGTGTCACGTGGAGTCAGATAGATTTTATTTAAAGGTCTTCGACGTTCACTTTAAACGAACCCTGCATCGCGACATCTCGGATTTAAAACTTCATATCTTAAGGAGATATTAGGGAAAGAATGATTGCGTGAGTTCTGAGGCAATGGGAAGGGTGGCTTAACATAATGTATTACAATAAGTTAGAAGAATGACGTGAACGCCCAAATGATATCACGATACCGATGGCACTTTACGTATAACAGCTGTATCATTATTCCCCTGGTAATGCTACCTTTCACCTTGCTAATAATATCTTTTTCGTGGCTAGAAAATCATGTGGTGTTATTACAATAACTTCGCTACGGTTTGTATCAGTATAAAATTTCCAACAATTGTTACAGCGTGCAGTCGCTACCTTCTTTATCGTTATCATTATCATTACTATCTATTCCGAGCACTAACAGTAACGAATAATTATTCGACCCGGTTGCCATTTCGTTTAATCAATCCCAGTGAAATGTTCCTTCACTCGTGAAGCATGCTACGAAGTCCCATCACTTCGGAAAAGTGTTTTAATGTACAGAGAGGAGGCAACAATCGTTTAACATTCATGCTTAATATGAATGTGAAAAGCCAAATTCATGAAGCCAAATTCATATTCAATGCAACGTGATAGTCAGCATGCTCGTAAATATACATACGTGGTCCTGTCGTGCAGAAATGTTCCTTGGTCGTTGTCCGATGTTCCCTGCTCGAAGGTGCGCGACGTATTAACCGGGCTTCGCTACAATAATAAAATTTATTACCATACGACGTTCAACCTTCGTCAAACTTCCGTGCTTCGAGGCGTCCTGACAGCCCCCCGGCTAGGATACTTATGCATTATACCTTCTCAGTCTTCTCACCCTTCGGCGATTCACCTCCCTTAACCTCGATACGATCCCCGATCATGGGACACGAAAATCCTCTTACACGCCGGCTTCATGCTCGAATTTATAATGGCGCTTCTTCGCGAGTCGAGAGTACACGAATCTGGTCATTGGTCTTATCTTTTTATCTTTTAAGAGTTATCTTCGCTGGCATTGAGATAATTGATGTGCAAGTGGGGTGTGGCAAGTGATGGAGCAAAACTGGACGGCGATTCGTTGAACTGTGCCATTTATAGTCATCTATTTAATTTCCTTTCTTTTTTTGCAATATTCTTTGGCAGGTAAATGAAGTGCGCCTTTATTGGCCCCGCAATGGGCACTGAGTGTCAATAAAGATCATTGTCCGAACATGGATTGGAAAACTTCGAGTCGAAGAAATACTTTTAGCCCCCGCTGTATTCTATGTTTCAGTCATAATATTAGCTATTACGTGGCGAAAGTTATGCACCCTTATGTCTTTGAAAAGTTTTAAGACCTCGCGTTCCACGAATTTTAAGGCAGAGACGTTCTTCTTGAAAGTTTCTACTGTTTTTTTTTTATATAAGGGTTTTATGAATAAGTAGTACAAGGACAATCGGTTCATAGTGATAAAACTGTACATTTTGGATTACTACGTGCCGCTTACGACACTTTCATAGAAAGATATATCCATTTGACCATTATTATATTTGATCGATAGTTCTGGCAAACCACAATAATTGTATAGGAAATTGACAATTGTAATTCGCCGTTTCACCTATTGCCGATGAACAGCGGTCAATTGAGCATTTTGGTCACTGCGTAAACATAATTACCGAAATACTTAAATTTAATATATTTTAAATTGATACAGTGTATTTAACTAATGTATCATATATTTTAAAATCGCATCGTGTCTCAAAAAACCTGAGGGGCAATTGGAATTGCAATTGACTGCGTAACAACTTAATCACCGTGTGCAGAAATGTGCTGAGGATGCTGGTCATACAGAGTAGCGACAGAAATCATTCTTTCCAGTATAAAACCTTGTGCACCTCTTTGATATTCCATGACCTGAGCCCCTTGGGCGATGCGATGCACCTTTTACTCCTCTGACAAGATAGACTTCAGTCGGATTACCCTTTCTAACACTCCTATTCACACTTTGGTTGACATCTTGCACGAATACATTTTTATGCTCCACTCATGCATCATCTATATCTCCTCCTCTTTTTCTGCTCGCTTTGATGCCTTGACTTTCAAGATAACAATACTTTCGTTTTCAAGAGTTTCGAAATTTTATCTGATAGACGTTTAAAAAGAATTTATACGTATTATAGATTAAATACCATATATATGTGTAAATAATAAAGCTGCGGTTTAATTAAATATCAGCATGGTTTAATTTCTACTATTCTTCAGCCATGCAAGAACTGAAATATTTAAGATTGCTGGATTAGAAAGTTCCTGCTATTCTGTCGCCTTTGTGCATCCACAAAACCAGTCTAATGAATACGCAGAATGTTGGTACGTTTCTGTACTTGCCTGTTACTCATTACTTCTCATTATACGTACATATGTATATATATCTTGTGCATTTCGTACAGCAGGTTAAGTGGAACGTCGCGTTATTCCGAAACTCTCTGCGCAATAACTTGTTACTGTCTAATTAGATAGTTCATTTTCACCAAGTGTGTAAGTACGAAGAAAAAAGAAAGGAAAATTATACGAGCTGAAAACAGGATTAATTTTCACCAGAGTAATGCACAATTTCCTTATTACATCAGAAATATGTTCACATTTATACGTACATACTCATCTTATTATCAGTCGCATAATCACAATCGGACACTGCACGGTCGTCCACTGAACATATCAACGAATGAAATTAATCTGTATTATTGGTACAAGGCTGAATTTACATAAGGGAAGATAATCGAGACAGTAATGGCAAGCTGTGTGCGTCTGAATAAAATCGAGTGCACTCTTTCATCTGTCCATTGGCAATGAGTTACTTATGTTTACGCACCATTCTGCTTGTTAGTTACTTAATAAAATATGCGAAAGTAAGCCTTAAAATATTCTGCACGATGCAAAGCACATAGGCGTGACATAGAATCAAACAAATACATCTCAAGTAAATAATACGCAACGCACAGTGCATTCTATAATTATTAGAATTATTCGAAGCAGCTTTGGAATTTTATTAGCAAACCAACATTACCGGAGGATATGTCTGTGTAGTATTGCATTCAGCCACGGACGTTATATACTCGTCGGGATGAAAGTATTATATTTATCGTTGAAAAAGCTCGCGGAATAACAGCCAATAAATACGCCAACGCAACTAGTAGTATAATCCAAACTTTCTCGCAGCTTCTATATCGCCGTCCAGCTGTTACACAACCATAAATTGCTTTTTACAGTCTCCAACCTTTCATATTCTTTTTTTCCAAAAACAATTGTGTCGCTAGCTGAACGTTTGCTTTCCTCACTCCGACGAATATTCCTTGGTTCGCTCATCCGTTGGTTACGCTGGAAACGTACGAAATAAAAAAAGGAGAAGAAATGCAAGCGAAATTGAATAGTTCTCGCCTGTAACCTCGGGCAAAATGTGCCGCGACGCATTGTCTCGTTACACGAAACGACCGAAAATTTCAAATGATCTCCAGGGAAACCGAGAGGCCAGTTTCTACGATATCAGCGAGTTCTTCTTTCCGCCTTGAAAATGAAAGAAAAGAAAGGTTAGCGCCAGTAAACGACGAATTCTTTGGAGCCATTATAATACTTCTTCATAAACGTGAAAAGTATTTATAAAAGGTATATGTTTCACGTAAAAACGCGAGAGAGTTACGATAAAAGTTATCGTTTTCAGACTCTGTGGAATTCTTGACAATGTCGAGAAACGGAATTATATAAAGCTTTAGTTTCCTCTTTTAAATAGTACATTCGGAATAATTCGCCAAAAATGACTCGGCGTTTTCAATTCAACCAATTATATCCACCTCCTAGATTGATTTTTCAACAAAATAATAGACACTGGATTCCCTTGACGCTTCTCTGCGAAATTCGTCTTTCGTACGAACGAAATGACCATGGTAACAGTGTCAGAAAAGGGAAAGAAGAAATTTGTAACCGTGACCAACGCGAAAGCCTGCGTACACAGAGGTGACTGGACGCGTACTGATAACGATACCGGCGAGCCTCTCAGGTAGGTTGCGGAAACGTCACGTCACGCGTATAACAACCCCAGGAATTCATCGTGAAACGATCTGTGTTACATAACAGTTGAACGATCGAGCTAGCAAGGGGGTGAATCCCTGGAATAGCCATAACTCAGTTGTCACACACAAATTTCGGAACGGTTGAAATATCGGGTTGAATCGAGCGGGTAGAGCAGATCGCCAGAATTTACCCTTGACAGTCGTATCGGTGATTGGAGAAGATGTCATTCGCAGATTCGACGGATAATTCGCGAACAGCCGATCGCCGTAAAGGGGTGAATGGTTTTCTTACGGTCTCCCCTTTGAAAGTATTTTTAACGGTGCTATTTCGAATTAGACAAATTGGTTCGAAGATCGAGATGGTTCTAACGATACGCCTGCTGTGACAAAGTGTTGCCCGGCACATTTCGGGCATTTTTTGTCGCCTGACAAATTAGTTGTTGCGCGTGAATCGAATGGAAAACGTTAGGGGAGTTGTTTGCGAAAATTCTGCCGGTTTTATCCCGGTTTTATCGCGTGTTTAGAAATTGTACGCGGTTGCAAACGTTGACGAAATCGTCCGCGAAAAACAACGCGGAGAGGAAACTGTTGGATCGGGTCTAACGCTGACAGATAAATTGCGACGTTTCCCATTCATTTATCGCATCCGAACAAAGAATCACAGCGTCTCGACGCGCATTCGATTTTTACGCTCACATGGCGGCGATAAAGTTCTTCGCGGCATTTCAACCTCTTTACGGCGGTTACTTTAAGAGAGTGTTTGCGCGGAACGTGTAATTCTATGTGTTGCCACGAGCAAACGGTTATGGGCGTAACAAAACAAAAAAAGCGAGAAAACTCTTCAACATCTTACCGATATCCATAAATATGCTTTCGTCGAGTTACCCTATTATTTTTCTACCCATATTTTTCAACTCCTCAAGCCACCACTTATCTCGCGCGGTAATCGAAAAACCGACGAGTAAATACTTGTTCGATTTCGCCAGTCAAGTATCTTTCTAATTGCAAGTGGCAAAGTTGCAATCAAAATTGGTAATAACTCTTCTAAAGCATCTCTGGAGAGCATCGCGCATAAAGTATTCGGCAAACCGTCAGTTAATCGCTATCTCTCGCGCCTCGTGCTTCAATGCCACGGCAACTACGGCGAACCAATTAATTTCACTTGCCAACATTCTCAGCCGGGCATGACTCCGAATTTTCTTTAATTCCTCCCGAGAGGAGCTTCGACATTGGGGGGCCTACGAACGTTTCACGTTTGTAACGACACTGGGCTGATGACTCTTCTTAAGGACATCATTCGTGGCTGATATAATTGGACCCTGAGCTTTTCAGGACCCCGATCTGTCGAAGGGGGAAAAAGCATGGTGCGTAAACTTGAGTGGAAGTCGTGCGATAATATCTGCCGGAATAGAAGATCCCTTATTTTAGCCACGCGATCTTCCAAGGCTAATTTCCACGAAAACGATCCCTTTCGTTTAATGTAAGTCTGCCAACCGACAGACAGTTTCGTGTAAATCCTCGACCCCTCGTGCCACGACTGTTATCATCTTCCTTTGATCTCGGATCATTCGAGTGTCGTTCAGAGCTTCGTAGCTTCGTAATGGGAAACTTTTCTTTTCACGAAGGCGCGTTTAAATATTCGTGGTTGAATAAAAAATTCGGTTCCTACTGTGAAAAGAAGAAATGGGGAGTGAGAACAATTATTTTTATAACGAAGCATTGTTTATCGTTGTTGCTGTTTCGTTTGCGTGAAAATGTCGATTTTGGTAGAAATAGAATTCAGCAGGGGTTCTAAGAATTTCTTTGGACCGTTCGAAGTTGCAGGGCGATGGGATGTAAAAGATTCTGGGTTACGCCAACGATTTGTTTGTGTTTTAAGGGGGAAGGGTGTAAGGTGAATCGCAATAGAATCACGCGGGATAAAAGAACGATAAAAATGGAAAGTATGGTCAAGAAACGTGCCTTCTATTTATAGAGGTATATTTTTATGTGTTGCGAGGCATGTTCCGAGGCAGAAAATGAATGTAATTTATTATTTACTTTTGTTATCAGCTTGGAGACAAAATGTTACCAAGTCGAGTGAAGCTCGTATTAATTTAAACTTTTATGCAATATTTAACACTAAAATTTGATACCATCTGCACTTTCTTGTCTAGCAGTTTAACGTTGTAAGCCCACAAGCATACCTAACGATACAAATCTCGGCCTATTCCTTGGCGTTGGTATTCGTATGGAGGGTAGTCCAAAGCGGCACAGAATAGTTTGGATTCCGACTTTGTGTAGAATCCGAAATGAAGCGTAAAAATAGGGGGGAACGCCGAACCATTAGTCAAGTGAATCCCTCAGACTTTGCTTATTTCTTTTTTACGCAAGAATTACATAGAGAAACTGTAAGTCACATTTATCAATAGATATCCGACACACGTGAAGTTTAGTCGTTCAGAAAATTTATGTAGAACGAGCGGAGAGCATAATTGAAAATACAGGTTTTCTGTGAGAAAAATTTTCGGGAGATTTCAAATTCATCCTATCAGGATATTGTTCATGGGAATTTTAGAACGGTGCATTTGTATTGGATTTTACTGCGATATTATGATCCGAAGCACACAAAAGATTCTGTGCACTTCTGTCTTTCATTTAACCTATATACCGAAATTGGGTCAATCTGACCCCAAATCGTGATAAGAATATTCTTCTCTCATTTATCAATGTGCCATCCGAACTGTTCTATACGAGGGAAGGAGTACATTATTTAAGAATTCTGTTTGGATGTCGTTACGTGGTGTTATTAATTTTTATTGCGAGAGATCGAATGGAATTTGAAATATAACATTGAAATTTTCACGCAAACATTTATCCCATATTCTTTTCCGCCACGTAAATGGTACGTGCTCATTTATTTACAAATTCTCTGCAGAGATAATATTTATTCTGTTTAACGAAAATTCAAATGATAATAAGAGAGTGCTTTGGCAATTCTGATCTTTAAACGAATTCCCCTGTGTCTCTGAATTTTCTCCTGTTCAAATATATACATTTACATAATATAATTATTGCAGGATCTTATGAATTTCATTTTTTTTTATGAAGGTCATTTTTAGTAGGTATTAAAGATCTGTTCGAAGCACGCGTCTGATTTTCTTCCCCTATATGAATGAAGATCGAAACTTTAATGCTTGCCCTGATATAAAAAGATATGATGTGATAAATGGAGGGTATATCCCGGACCGAAAAGTTGTCGAAAATATTTCCAGAATTGCGATTTTTGAAAGGGGAATGTATTATTCATCGTAAGATACTGATGAAATACACATAAAGTTCGGCGAAGTTGTAACAAAAGGTTCTCACAGATAAAAAAATAAATAAATGAATGCGACAGTATAAGGCCGAATTAAGTTGGAAGATAAAAGTATTAAGCTTGTGCGAAACAGAAACTTCGATAGAGGTATCGAACTAACAGAAATTAATTCCATCCGTAGCCCCAAACTTTTTAACGAATAATGAGAAATCATAGTTCTTCAGCCTATTTGCTTTATTGCTAATTTTAAGTCTGATTCTAGTATCTTACTCCTCGTACATCAGACTAAATCCTGATTAACGAGTACGATTTATCTAAGCTATGGGGCTTTAGTTGACAAGGGTAGTATATTTAGATAGAACAATCACGATTTGTCTACCTTTTCACAAATATTGCTCTGATTCGATGACAGATCTTGTCATACTACACACTTTCTTTTTAATAGTTCTGGACCGTGGTTTTTCACGGTACTGAGAGTCTTAAGGAGGCCTGAAATGATATTGTTCTTTAACTGCGTTATTTACCTCACAAGTATACTATAAACTAGAAGCTTTTACCTCCATAGCCTGTCGAGTGATTGATGTCAATTATTTATATTTTAAGTGCAACAGCCTGGAATGTTTCGCATTTCTAAATAATAATCCGATATTACCTGCGAATATTTAATTTTAGAAGAAAGATCTTGACTTTATTCTGATGCAATTACAATACTTCATTAAAATGTCTCGACATGACATGACGTTGAGTGAAATGTACTTCACGAGCAAGATTCTTTATACCTTCGGCAGTTTAATGCCCCGAGCTGTTAATTTACGAACTGTTGCCTATCGGTGATTAGCTCCCAAGCGCCGGCAGGTATGCTAAAACTTGTAAGTCATAGTGGCACGAAAGGAATATCGTATTGCTGGGATCGAAGGCAATACAGTCGGGAATGAGAAAGAGTTTTCGAACCCTTGTTAACTTCGAATGAACTTTTCAAATACGTATAGAGTATACAAGAAACGAGATTGGAAACGAAGAATATTTAGATAAATTGAAGATGACTTTAAATTTGCGATCGATATAAAACAACGTCATAATACATCAACGATAGGCGTGACATCTTCTAACAAAACAGAACGATTTAAATAATCTCTCTCGCGGTTTGATTTACAATAAATTTATTTTCACCGCTGACGTGCAACGTGGCGAGAAATTTATGAATGGGACCGAATCGTCCACATAAATTTCAATATAACTAGGGAAGATAGCAAACGTGCGTTCAATTGACCATTTCGAGAGGACCAATTAATTTTCTCGGTGTCCCCGCTTGTCACATTGCCCAAGTGTACAATGTACCTGCGTGAATTTTATCCGCCATGGGAAGACAAATATATTATTGCATTATACCGTAATACAATGATCTACAATAATTGTAATTGCTGGTAGATACCATATTGTTACACTAGAAGTAAGTTTTTTTTTCGCAAGGAGCACCTATTCAAATTAGCGGAACAGTATTTCTTCGAAAAGTTAAAAATGTGAAACTTTTGGATCGACGAAATAAAAATGGAACTGAAAACTTATTAATGGCCAAGTCCAGCGGATGAACGCAAAAGTTTTGGCAGACTTTTCTTGGGGCGACAATAATGAGGCACAATTTCAGCTACCTCAACTTGAGCAGCTCCCTCGTGATAAAAGCAGGAAGATAAAGGGAATAAGTCAAACGTTCCCTAAAGAATCAGACACTTTTAATTAGTTACACGCCCGAACTCCAGCTTACCTAATGTATTATAATAGAAATATGACAAGCTTGAGGAGTCCCTTTAAACGTAAAGTTTATCAGTGCTGTATTTATATTGTTTAACTAAAGAAAAAAGTCTGTACTGTACATTTTAACTTGCAAGGGTTAAAAAGCTCTGTCCCAAATTGATGTAACTACTGTAAATGTAAACGTTCAAATTGCACTAACCCAGTCACGCGATCGAAGAAAATCGTGCACGACGTTCAATTAAAAATAGAAAAATATGGCTGGAGCTAATATCTAAATGGTGCAATAAAGATTATTAACTAGTGACCTCGCTCCCTTTAAGAGTGAAATTATGCATTTGCAGAATGCAAGTTTGGTGTACTTTCCAGGGGCGAATGCAGACTACGTGTCTACGTGTTTATTCAAACTGTATGATAACTATATAAACTATACAGAGAACAAATTAAAATAAAATAAACTAAGTGATCGAGAAATAATTTGGAAAGATAATTAAAAAAATTTGTCTATTTTAGCAACTCCCAAACTAAAGAAGCAAGCCTCGCCTTTCATTATAAATTGCATAACATATATTATACTACCACGAATGGTAGTTTTGGTATCAAAAAGCGCATTAACGCTCGATTTATCGATAATATCAAATGCACCCAGAAATGCATCAACCTGTATCGCGTCTATTATCAACATTCTGCTTATCAACACAGTTTTCCATAAAATAGGCAGTATATTGGTTGCAATATCATGGAACACACCGGTCAGCCGCGTTTCTTATAATAAGCGAAATCGTGCCATTAACGCTCTAATGCCAAACAGCTATCGATCTCTATGATACGCTGTACCATTGTCCGATACGACGACGTGCGAAATTGACCCGCGACATAAGCCCTTGATTCCTTGCGGGTAAAAGGACAGGTGCACAGAAATCGACGCAGCTGCGATTCCCGTGAATTTCACTATTTTCCAAGAGAAACTCGTCGAAACGGTGAATCTGTCGCGGCCACCACTGTCTACCGCTGGGACCACCCAGATGCGGTGAATTTTCGTTTTTCAAAATGCTTCCACGCGAATGACGTAGCGCATATCTCGCAGACGACGTTTCCAATCGGACGGTGTGACAGTGTCGATCGTAGCTTGCGCGAGCACAGTGGAAAAAGGTTCCAATGTATTCTAAGGAAGATTAAATACTGTTGTTTGACCTCTTTCCTCTCTGCTCGTGATAGACTTCATGAATAAAGCGATTAGTCGATGGACTTTCGTCTGATTGCAGTGTAATGGAAACGAGAGAAAGGAGAAACGTTGAAAAAGTTAAAGGGTGTAATGAGTGTCCGTGAGCTGGCAAGATCTGCTTCGTAGATACACTGTTCAGCATTGGGGGTGGATTTCTTTCATTTTAAAATTGTGCAGAAGCGTAAATCTTGTAAAGTATTCTACCGTGATCCCACCGAAACATCCGAAATTGCAATACAATACTGTATAACATAAAGAGATAATTATACTTGTTCAATAAAGACCTACGGATTGGTTACACGAAGCTTGTCAAGTGAACACAGAACGTCGTACCTCGAGATAACTATATAAGTTCCAACGCGTTAATACGGGGACAATGACGGACTGATTAAAATCATTACTAAGTGACATAAATTCGACTCGCCTCGAACAAAGGATTAATGGGTCAAACGTATAGGTCCTTAACAAGATTAAATCGCAAATTAATTGAGCGTCGACTCTAAGAATTATTATCCCCCGAGCATTTCATGCGTCAATTTTAAGAATAAATATCGCGTTTTGTTTGCTTTTTCGGACGTCATGCTAAAGCGTAATGGATTATTAATTTCGTTAATGCGTGTTTGACCCGGCGTCCAAGCGTCCAATTACTTTTCAATCATTACACTCGTAAGTGCCGCGAACAGCCTCTGTAAATAGAAATTCTTTGATCGTACCACGAGTGCGATAACTGTCAAACATGTTAACCGGTGTTTCCTTTATCATTTACGCGATACTATTATAATTTAATCATTTTGCCAGCCCCTGCTTTATGCGTAACACGATTTTCCTATTTCGTATGAAGTATTATAATGAACAGAATGGAGCAATAGCTTTGACCACTTGGAATGGCTGCGTTGTTTATTCAGATACGATGAAACTTCTTTATTTTATTTTACAATGGTTCGACGGTGCCGAGGGTAATCGCGACAGTCCAGTGATATTCTTATTTTTTTGGGGCATAAAGGGTTGTTAGTTATTTCAATGTCCTCTTTATGTTCGTTCAAATGGCATACTGTATCTTTTTACGTTTAGTAGAATAGTGAATGTTCAGAGGATTTCGTGAAGCGAAACATACATTTTTCACACTAAAACCAAGCAATTATAAATTTTCCACTTCCTCAAATTAATTGATTAGGAAATGAATATCACGCGTCACACTTCTGTCGCTGTTAGAATAAACTCAATTTATATCCAGAAGAATGATTGCACCGCTGACATTTCCTTCATTTCTTTTTCAGTATAGCTTCTGTAAAGTTGCATGAAAAGTGTGGGCATCAACAGAGCGTGGGCTACCGATAATTCTCGAGCAACCTGAGGCAGTAAACGGGTGAAAGGTAATTGTAAAAAAAACAACATTACTTTCGAACTCCTGTGCGATTAGAAGTTTAAGATCGATCGACTTGCCTGGCAATTTTACTTCTTGTCCATTCCTGACCGACGAAGCGTTTTATTAGAGAAAGGAAATCTTTCTCCTTCGGTCTATCCAGGCCTTTTTACCTTCCTACTCCTTGCTGTAAAAAACCTACGAAAGATCTGTGACGTGTAACATTTATTGTTGCCGATGAAATGGTACCTATGATTTCGTACAGTGCACGGCAAACAAATATTTGAAGCCGGCATGCAATTAAGTCGAGCTTGTTAAATATTGCAACATTGTGCGCCAAGATATTGTATAATATTATATTAACATTAATCTACTTGATCAAATTTCAACGGAATAATTATTAAATTTGGCTAATAAACTTGAACTTATAGTACAGTATCGTGAATATACGCATGTCCATTATAAATAAATTAACAATTTATTTATAATTTCCATCTAATTTTCATCACATTATAGTACGTTCAGTTTTGATCAATATACGAATTAGTTAATGAATATCAAAATATGAATTAATAAATGAATAATACACTTGTTGACCTACATTTTTGTTATAAAAAATTACGATATTTATATTTGCAAGGTTTAAGATTCAGAGAATCAATTTGCTTAATTACTCACGAGAAAAAGTCCCCTCCATACATTAAGCATAAAATAGATTAAGTTCAAATATTGGAATTCATTCGATATAGTGTACACTTCATTACTTTCACTGTACAGATGTAGGGTCTTTCGTTTATCTAGACCGCCTTTACATCTGTCGGTTTTTGGTGGCTCGAAAAGATGTGTCAGAAAAATGTTGGTTCCACTCAATGATTACAGTTTTTAGAGTTTTGAATGTCATACTGTTCGTCTACCACTCTCCATCTCACAGACAACGAAAAACGTGCATGAAAGACTTTAACACGTGAATAGATTCACACTAGTTTTTTTCCAAAAAACAGGACAGGATTTCAAACCACGCTGTTATGACAGTCTGTAGTTCAGAAATGATTGTTGTTAATAGGCAGGTTTAATTAATAGGACATTAAACCATTAACGAAAATAGAACAGCAATTTCTTTACAAACGATGAAATTGTAGAATTGTCACAACAAAACTCTCGTTTGGCACAGATTTATGAGTTTGGTTATTAATATCTCGGAAGCTATTAGTTGGCTGCCTTTAGAATGGCAGTTGACAGGTCCCCGTTATCATGTAGATCACTATAAATTGAGCCGCACATTAGCCAAATCAGTTCACTCCACAAAACGAAAAGTGGAGAAAAGTGATTCAATAGTACGCATTGATTACCAAAGTTCCCTTTCAAGTAGAGAATCGAATAAACATGATTTATATAAGCGTGTAGAAGTAATCGCATTGGCTTCTGAAAATTTATTTTTAATGTTTCTAATGTCGGACAGAAGAGAAGTATCGCATTGCTCGGTGGCGGGGGTTCGATAAAATTTTCTTTGTTCCCGGGTACTATCAAATTTCCGACTAAAAAGCTTTTCCCTTGCACTCATATCAGACGGCGAGATTAGCCGTGGAGAATAGTCTAGCGTAAACATATCTACCAAGAAAACGTCTAATACTATTGTTTTATACATTATGCAATTGTTCATACATTATGCAACGCGTGGTCATCTCTTTTTCCAAGAAAACGTAAACGTTGGAGTTACTCTTGTAATCAAAATCTTCCACCTTTATCAGCTTACATGCCATTTTATTACAGTCCACTCTGTTTTAAATGTCTGCGAGTGATTTAATTTCATTTCAGTAGAAAATTTGTAATCTGAATACTATTGATTCAATATGGTACTAAATTGTTACCACAACCTCGGAGTTTCTCAAGATATAGAGACGTGTATAAGCGTAAATAATTTTTATTTGTTTTAGGTTTCCTTCGTAATTTTAGAAAATTTATTAAAAATACTAATTGTGAACTCCACGTTTCTATTTTCGTTGGTGTACGGTATTCCGTTTATTCTCGATGGTCGTCTAGTGAGATTAACGCAGGAACAAATTCCGATATTGACACATAAGTTGCACGTGGTTAATGTTTGGCCAAATTCCACGAGGGCTTGTTGCGAACAACAAAACCGCATAGCCAGAAGCAAAACTGTTTCTTCCCCTTGTGTGCTAATCGCATATAGATGCAAGTAAAGCTAGCAATATAAATATATACATTAATATTATGTATGTGATGGCTGAAGCATAATAAGATTACGAGGGTGTTAATATTGTACGGGGTATTACAGGAAAAATATTTATCGAAAAGATTAATGATGATTTCGACAAAAACTAGTAAACTTATTCTCTGATCTATTCCGTATATTTCAATTGTTCCATTATCGTAATGCAGAATATCGAACAGCATGTTTTATTTTTATGAATAAATAATTGTGCTGTTGAATAGTTTTTGACGTACCAACCAAGAGCACAGAGCAAGTGCCTTTTAATAAATTACAAGCTTTTTACCCCGGGCAATTTATAAAACCGCTTTTAAACTAAGAAACTAATAGCTGGGTAATTAATATAAACAGTTAGAACTGGTTTTCCTTTCGCGTATTAAACTGATATAATATTTATATTACTTAACCGAGCGAAGGGAAACAGCATTTTAAGTATCTTCTTACTATTACGACTCAACTCTTCAGAAAGCTTATGAAAGTTTATAAACAGCTTATAAAAGCCCCCTAGGAGTTGCCACGATGTCTTGTAACACAAAATTGAAATATTTGAATAAATATATTAAATGAAAATGGATTCAAGTACTGCGTTGTGTGTAATTGTTTACATAAAAAATATGCTGCTTGAAGAAGGTGGAGAAATTATTTGAAAAATTGAGACTATCAAACCAGTGTGGTTTTTTAATGCTCTTGGCGTTGTAAATATTTGATTGCTACCAAGAATTTCTGGGTAATTAATTCGAATCAGATGATACCAGCTGCATAGAGATTGCTCTAACACCAGGTGTTTCCCTCAAGCTATACATTGATCATTAATCATTTGTCCCCAGTTAAGATGACAGAATCGATTGAAGTACGAGGAACCAATAATCGCAAATCATGTCAATATAGGCCACTGTGTTACGTATTTCTGTAAGGGCATGGCTAAATGAGCGTGGGTAAAGAAATGTACAAAAAGTATTTCGTAGGAAGAGTCATTAACGAAACGAAATGAACGAAACAGCAAAAGCACTTTGGGAGTTTTTCAAACTATGAGCCAGCTAATTAATCCTGTTTATTATGGTGATTCCAGACCTTTCGTGCTGAATGTATAATGGTACCTTATAATGGAGAAAAAACGCGGTGAACGTCAGAGAGATGCACGAAAATTCGCACTGTTTTATTTATTTCCAGCTGAAGTAGCATGAATGATAACGTTACCTGGTGCGCTTGTTTTTTCTTTTAGACAGAACTTAATTGCTCATTGTTTGGTAACGTTAAAGGTAATGGAGTACATAAGAAACTTTATGCATTCCCGTTGATTTATATATATCTTCCTGACGGTAGTCCAACCTTTTTATTCACACCACAAAAGTTTATTACCATTATTACGTTGTATGTAATTATCACAGTGTTACATATCGTAAGTGACAAAATAAAATTAATGAATTCTATGGTACTCGAATATTTCTGTTCTAATTGTCATTGAATGAAGAATGTAAAAGGACCGAAGAAAAAATTATTTATTCGAGTAATATTAATTATTTCCCGTTTACGGTAATATTTATTAATTAATAGTCGACTTCTAGAAATTGTCAAGGCATATTGAACGAAATAGGACTAGAAATAACTCTCTGAAGTAGTAACTAATCTGAAGTACATAGGAATATTATTCTGACGAAGGATTTTTACTCGGGCTACAATTTGCCATTAGTTCCAACGGGGAAACCATAAAGCAGTGACCGGAAGTGCATGGTATGTATGAACAATAGAATTCTCCGTAGCGTTCCTTAAGCTACACAGACTTGTGCTCTTTGCTTGCAAATTCGTTGCTGAAGCAAACCTTGAACGACACAGAAGCATCTAAAATAAGGTACCCAGTCGTTGTAGAAAATAGAAGAATATTCCGTTGAATTTCAAAACCTTTCCAGCAGCAAAATTGGTTTACATCGTACTACATATTCGGATGTATGAAACAGATGCGCAGTCGATGTATTCGTTTGTTTAATTACGTTTCTATTGCTCTTATAAACTCGCGTTTTATTACAAGAGTCCGATTTTTCTCTATGTCAAATATTACATTGCGGAAAAAGAAATTGGCCGCAGTATAATTATTATTGTTCCCTCGAATGACAGATGAGCACACGGAATTCTAACGCATTATTAAATCACCTAACGCTGAAGATGTATGCGGTTATCGAGAAAATCGATAGCATACTTACATTCGACAGCTTTGTATTACTATGTCAGGAATTGTGAGGAATGTTGCTCGAGAGTATGTGCACAGTTGCCAACCGCTGGGTTACTTGAAGTGCGCATCTATAAACATGCAAATCAGTACACAGACCAGAATTACTTGCTGGCATAGATAGTGTGTTGCAAAATTTCGTCGCGAACGTCCCCTGTACTGACATTGTGGCATCGTTCGAAAATGTCGATCAAACGAAACCGTGTCGCGTCACATTTTCTGCGCAAAGATATGTCACCGAGCACAGCAAGACCCATTTGCGAACTATATTTCACTGTAGAGATGAAAAAATTCCACTTCACAATTATTCGAGTAAACCCTAGTAATACCTGCCCATAAAACGTCCAGCCAATTTTTCATAAAAGTTCCAAGTTGCAATACAGTGAAATTCGAAACCATCGACATTTGACTTACACTGTCAGGTGTGCCAGTACCTTCAATATCCTTTTCTACAGCACGCAAAAGTTAGGCAACGGACACTGGGTGTGCCAGAGAATATATTTCTTTATAAGAACGCTCTGTGCCCACGAAACTGTCACTGTGACTCGTAATCATAATCGATATAATCAGACGCAATCTTGACTGTAGACTGGAGCTCCTTGAATGGTAGCATTAAAAGGTGATCTAACTACTAGTTCCCAAGTACCTGACTACCCACCTAAATGTTGTCTGATTGCAACCTAAATTCTGTCCAACTACACTCGCTCTGAGCTGAACTGAACACCACCGCAACTCAACTGTTACACAACTTACACTGCATTACACGGCGTTAATTTTCCCCTATCTAAAACACCCTCCTATGGCGAATTTGGAAAGTTATATGGTACCAGTTTGGACGATAAAAGTCAAATATAGGAATCAGGTCACTTTCCTCGGTACGCAACGCCTTCAATTAAGATATCATCCTGCTTTCAGAACGTTGAGCTACCGCTCCTTCTTGTTTGAGGAAACTGGCCTATAAATTTCTACCCCTTTGATACCTTCCGTTTATGAGACTGGGTTTACGATACGTCGATTGCCGTTTGAGAGGCGTGACTGAAAGACTGATGAGAAAGTACAGCAGACAAGTGTCAGTCACGAGAGTAATAGTCTGTTAAAATGTATGCAGTAGATAAACATTGAAATTGAACGAATGTCGCGGAACAAGTTTGGAAATTAAACATTGCAATTTTAAAGGTTGCCACTTTGCCGAAACGTATTCTCTACATTCAGGTGCATGTTTCTCCATACCATGCCTGAGCAATTAATCTCACCTGTATATGTACATCCGACACTTTTCATTTCCAAGCATGCCCCAGTAAAGACAAAAGGGGCAAATATAATTGAAAATTTCTAGAGAATATTCTTGTAGTTCTCCCACGTTCGACTCCGTTCGAATTCTCTTCCAAGACCTTATGTCACCAAAGAAACCTAACTGCACCGCCCGGGAAATATTGTAAACCCCGATACACCTGGGCGAAACTTGAAACCGCAGCAACGGTCGTGCGAAGAATTGCAATTTTAAGAAAGAGGCTAGAAGGCGAGGTGAGTAGAAGAAATTACGGTCATACACGGCTTTCAAATTGCCTCGTAACACGGACAGAAGTCATGGTTGTCCACGCGACAGCATAGAAAATACCTACGTCACAATTCTACAGGAGAAGGAGTGGCGCCTTCTCTTTGAAATATTGCACGCGCCGCACTTGGGAAACGCTTCTGGAAGTATTGACAGTGCCTTGATAACACTATCAGGCCTCGGTCTAGCGACAGGCGTAGGTCTTGGTGTACTCCATTACCAAGAGTCTAATCGTGTTAGCGGGTGTAGCATCCGTTGCTTCTTGGTTTGCATTAACGCACGTACGCATGAATATACAATCGTGAACGTTACCCATGCGTCCACGTTGTGTTTCGTCGATTTATTAACACTTTTCTACTTGAAATTTCCAACAAACCGTCGTGCATCAGGCAATTGACGTAATAGGGATATGGGATGGCGATCGATCTCATTTCAGATGCGTTTTCTGCTGCTTCGCTAAAGCTGATTTTCGATTTGTATGATAAATTATTGGATTGACAACATCCATAGGTGAGAAATTTGAATCTCAATTGCACATAAGACAATTCTC
Source organism: Nomada fabriciana (assembly GCA_907165295.1). Lineage (NCBI taxonomy): Eukaryota > Metazoa > Arthropoda > Insecta > Hymenoptera > Apidae > Nomada > Nomada fabriciana. The sequence continues at coordinate 3,223,525 of OU015692.1, read as the reverse complement.
ATTGATATGCGTCGATCTAAAATGCATATATGTGTGTTTAAATGACGTGGACTGTGCAGAATTCGACCTATACCCATTGAGAGACGGATTAATAATAAAAGTTTTGTTAAATTTGTTCAAACGCATTTGAACTTGTAAATAATACAATTTGTACGTAACAGCAATAAAATATAAGAAAATTGTTTTCTGGTAATTATTGGACAAATGACATTAACAATCTAAACAAATAGCAATCAATAGCCATCATCGTTACCAACATTATCTCAACTTTTGCGGCAATTCGCGCAGATGCAGATCAAATAATATATCACGTAAAATTACGATTTTGCGTTACGCGTAGGAAATAAGCAATTACCTGTTTTCAACGATGTATTTATCGTTACGATGAAATGGATGCATATTCGATCAGAGATACTAAAGGGATTAACAATTCCAGAGAGAGATTATAATTTAAGAGTAAATGCAATTCGTAATGGAATAATGAGCAACGGATACAATTAACTACTTTGACTATTGACTTACCATTTTTCTATATGCCTGGCAATTGTGACAGAGTGCAATGAATTATGAAACACATCGGCGACCAAAACTTTAGAATCAGCGTGCATTACGATGAACACAGTTTCCGAATGACCCGGCGAAATTAAATCGAACGTTCAAAAGCTTTTTAATTAAGTTTAAACGTATCAAATGTGTTATCAATCATCGTTACTCCCTACAAATTTAATTTGGAAATTAGTGCCGATCATGAAATATCCTGCGGGCCAAAGGCTTGAAAACGCCGAGCATTTCGCAAGCAACACCGAAATTACGAATTAAATATGACTATTAAATTAAACGATGGGAAGCTCCGAGAAATTTAAATATAATTAAACGAAGTAAGTCACTGTTAGTGCATGCAGTAATCAATTTTAAACAGATACTCGTAATGCCGAGATAATAATTACAAATGTTTAATTGCCAGTGTATTTCTGCAAATCAGGAAATAAAATTAAAGATAGTGAGAAATGTTTATTTGTTAATACTTGTGCAATATGGGAAACGCGATAACGGTGCGCCCGGTAGACCACAACTGTGTACCCTGAAATACTGTGTATACATATGCACATATATATGAAAATAGAGAACGTCGGTATAATAGTTTCAGGGTTGCAGGAAGAGCAGCGTGGAAGTAGTAGAGGTATATGAAATGGGAAACAACGAAACGGGTGCTGTTGCACGACTGCAGCAAACAGTATTACCCTACCGCGTTACGTCACGGCAACTCTGGCATAAGGAAAATCTTCGTATGGAAAGCGAGCATTCACGAAAATTACAATTATCGGATTTTTCGTACTGCTTTTCGTATGGCGAATTCGCCCCGATTTCTATTTCTCTACTTTTCATAAATCTGCGAATTTTCTGGCGCCGCGACGAGTCTTCTTTGAATCAGCCAATGTTGCGTAGACAATATATTTTTCTTAATTACGCGAGGCTTTCATTGCTTTAAGCGATCCTTCGCAAAGGGTGGGAGATTATTATATATTCCATCGTTTTCAATTGAAGTTTATAATACATACTGTGGAAATATTGTCTTTGATCTCGTTTTTAATCGTTTCATTTAACGTTTATTATCGTCATAGTGTTGCAAGATCATATTTTGATTGGTTACCAGAAATAATGGAATATCAAGTTAGAACTGTTTGATTTCTAGTTGTTGGACATTTCACACGCCAGTGTCGAGGCACGCGACAGCATAAAAGATAGGTCAGCCCTCATGGCCATTTTCAGCGTTGTCAATAACGTCTTCTGTCTGGACAGGTTAAAAGCCATTTAGTATAAGTTAAAAGTTCGAGCAAATCGTATGTCGCTGATCTAAATGTTGTAAAAAACGAGAGGCTACATCATTATTATTTTCGGTACAATATACCTAATAATTCGCCAATTACTTTTTATATTGTATAAAAATAATTTCCATAACTTTTTCACCTGCAAACGCACGTCGTTGTACTGGCTGAGAGTTTTGAAATGAAATGTTCAACATACAGTATCGGTCTGGATTAAGAGATATAAATCTCGAAAACACGAAATTTCTATTAAGGTTTATTGTCCTGGGTGTACTTCAAGAAAGATATAGCCTCTTCTCTATCGAAAAGCTTGTATGGAAGCAATAAGGAAGGTGTACGGTCTACAACTGAAAAGGGACGTTGAACGAGAGTGGAATCGAAGAGAAAAATCTTGTAAGGGTTGTCAGGTGCAAGAGGTATAAGTATAGCAGGGTATAACTTATACGTGTAAGAAATGGTACAGGTCAACAAATGGCTCCACGTTGTCCACTGTGATATTGCAATAATTGTATTATATTTAAAGAAAATGCTAAATAAAAACCGAAGGGCAATCGCTAATATACTATTAGTTAATTAATAATAATTAATGGTCGTTCCCAATTCAATTTTAATACCAACAATTTCTTCGCCTCGTTCAACAAATTACTAAATCGAATCAACCGTGCAACATTCCCAACGAGAATCACTAATTTGTTCCACTGCAGATTCCTCTGTTCCCAACACTGCCCAGAAAAACCATAAATCCATTTACCTTCCCGCTGAAATCGCCACGCCGATCCCCATACATCCGTGCCAGTCTTCCCATCGAATTGATATAATGCATTAGCATACATTAGAAGTGCAAGAAATCGTAACAAACTATGATATTTGATAAATCGACCGAGAAACCCTACACTTTAACGTCTATCTTAAGAAATGCATCTCTGGAAGGGTCCGAAAGAACAAAAGCGCTATTTATCATCCCTGAATGGCCACTTCTTGTCAAACGTAGGAAGGACGGCCTACATATCACCACAGATAATAGCGTGTCGCGAGATGAACATATCCAGGCGATCCAGAACTCCTGGAAGAATTCTGCTCGATGCCTAAACGAGATAGCACCAGCAACAACATAAATCTCTCGAATAAGATAGGGGGTGGCCCACAAGCGCCGCTATATATATATAATATATATACACGTCTACCTATATACCTCCGCGGCAGGGTTGCGAAACGTACGGCGGAGTTTAGGTATAAAATTCAATGAAAGGGGATGCACGAAAGGCGGATACCCGAATGCAGCTTTCGATGCAATACTCGCGGCAGCTGACATGTTTAAATGTTTTCGGTAGCGGGTAACAAAAGGGGATGAACACTGGTGTGTATCTGGCAGGGTTGTAAAGATTTCGCGAATAAATTGTATTGTTTCAGTCATTGTGCAAGTTGGTTCGCACCTGAAAGTGCATCGTCGAGGAGTTTACGTAATGGCAATGCCCCCGCAAATATTTGGTCATTCGAGTGAGAGGCTGGTGTTTTAATTCAAAATCGATCACAACGTCGTCGCACCCTCGTATTCCTTCGACTTGTCACCTTTGCGGCTCTTCTTTTTCATTTCCCAGAGAAAAGGGGATCGTGGAAGAAACGCGTTTTCAGTCTGTCCCCGTAATACAAAGTTGTATAACACGGGTATGAAAAACAGATACCAAAAAGTGAGCGTCAGAAATATTACGATCAACAGATTCCACGCTGAAATTCGTGTATGTATACAGTTTAAAGGGGGCCACTTTCAAGCTGATGGCCTCGTATCTATTTTATTCCCAAATAAATGGTTTAACGCTATTCTCGAAACTTTATTGCCACTGGTCGCGTGTTAAATGTATTTTACTCCGAAAAAACAGAAAAATACTTTGTACCTCTTCAAATGTTCTGAACACCACACGTTCCATTATTACTGAAAAGAGTATGTTATAAAAAGGAAAGTATTAACAGTAGAAACATTATGCACAAATAAGCAGTGATAAAATTCTTTTTGTAAAAAGGAAGATTTAAACGACTTTCGTGTATATCAAAGCTCGAAACTCCCTTTAACTGCTCTACGTATATATTATACTAATGTACGCTTCAACCCCTTTATATTTCCTGTCCTCGGTGTACGAGAACTGAAGTGAAAGTTTGCATAGGTCTCCGTGCAAAGTGAATAATAGCTACCCCGTATTGTTATATCTATATATGTATATGAAACTTCCCCATAATACAGACTGAACGACAATATGAAGAACTTAGTACTTGCACATAATTCGCCGACCACAATCAATGCCAATGCACAGAAATGGAAACAATGTTTGCGTCCACGTTTACCGAAATTATCTAATTCCCCGAACGGCATGTACCTAAGTGCTTGAATAATTGATCTCGTCACATGAGTTATCCGCATCGGTATGTAACGCAAGGAACGAGGCCAAGTTTGTAGACCGAACGTGTCACGCCGGAATGAACCCTTTTGGGGACAAATACCATGTGATCCGCTGTTCATTTCGGACATGTACTTGCATTTATTTTAATCCCCCGTACATCTGACTACCTATTTTGCCACTTTAAAAGATTCCATGCAGTTCGTTGCAAGGGAAAGCTGCGTGGCTTGCAAAATATTTAAAGGACCGCTTCGAAAGAGGCGACCGCATGAAATAGTAATTGTACCTTTTCAAACATTATGGCGCAGAAGTTTTAAATTTCCAACTTTTCTTTCCCTTTGATGGTTTTGATTGCGAAACTCGCAACGAGTTGTTACGATGCGCTCGAACGCTTGTTAGCGAACAAACAAAGTTTGCACTTAGATGTTTCAAGTTTTTATTGAAACACTGCTTGTCTATTAAATTATTTTCCGAGGGGTTTGCACAAAATTGGAAAACCAGGCAGCCCATCGTCCACTGCCTCGTAAAGTCAACAAATAAATGACTTACTCTCGATAATCGTTAAACATTGACAAGAATTTCAAGAATTATCCTTCCATTCTATCATTTATGTTCCAGATCCGGCAGTTTCCCTGGACCTTACAGCAACCTGTGTACGACCTCACAAGCTGGACGAAACGTTCTGCAAGCTGTACATATACTTCAACCGAGACCGTACGAACAGATAATACGATTCTGGGACGCGTCGTTTCCAACGAGGATTGTCGAAAGCAAGGAGAGGACAATCGTGACTACGAACACATTCGTCCTCGTTCCCGATGGCGAATATCTGGAAATAATTTTCACCCAGTCCCAGACCGCGCCTGCATTCACGAAAATGGCTTTTCGTGCAGCGTCGTTCGCCGGCACAGAATTTCCCGTGCCATATTAATTCAACCCTTTTATTTTCCCCGTGGTCTCGATGCGAGTGTACCCCCCTGGAAGCCAATCGTCCGAGCTTCACGATCGCAGAGATGTTTCTTCGTTCACGCGACACGGAGCCGTCCTTAGGATCATTTGTAACGCGAGCACAAAGGAAGATTCCCTTCGGAGATATTCGCCTGGAACATCGTGCGAAAAAGTTGGCCGCGTACAATTTCACGCGGTGATCGTTCCGGGGGCACAATGTGATGAACGATTCGACGAGGTAGTTAGCCTTATCTCGAACACAGGGGAATAAGTGTCGGCGGTCAGACAGTAAAGAACACTACTTTAAATGCTTGCGCACAATAGGAACCGACTCGCGAATCTTTACGGCAAAGATTTCCTTCCTTTGGATACAGCGGGAAACAAGTCTCGACAGCGTTGCCGTCTTTCACGAGGTGAGAAGAACACGGCGGAATATGTATTAACGTTCTGCACAGACGGAAGCACGGAAAGGAAGTGAATGGAGGCACAAAGAAACGTCTGCGCAGAGAGTAAGAGGAACGGGAGAATAGAAGCTCGACGTGACAACGGCTCTATTCCGGCCTGTATTCCTCTCTAAGTATGCCTCGAATGCACTCGAAGCTGCGGTAAGAACAGGCTGACACAAACTGAACTTCACACTTTGTCGTCATGCCTGCCGATCAGACGGATCGGAGGAAGGCCGGCTGTAATTCGCGAGGAATTCCGCGCGGAATTACTTCGACGACACTGACCGAACATTTCCCGGTAAAAAGTAATTATCCGTGGAATTCGATCTTGTAAAACGTTGCCGAGGAGTGAGATGCCGGTTTCATTACGGGGATAACGCGATAGGATTTTGCGGAGGAAAAGAGAAGGAAAGGATAGGGCTAGCTGGTTCTTCGCTGTTACGAGGAAAATGGTATAATCGTTCCAAAAAAGTCAATCTCAGAGTAGGTACTCGATAGCGATACTAATAATTGAAATAGGAAGCCAAAATGGACGAAACGTGGAACTACAATAGACAGCAAGCATCATCTGACAAGAGTGGGAAACATTAAAGTCGTCATGGAAACCGAAAATAATCTAGCCGGTGCCCTGATACTCGAGAAAAGTCTTATTCGACCCGATGGTAGCCCGTGAAAATCCGAACTGTACCAGTGGGTCAACGGCTGAGCAGTCGGTCCGATGGAAGCCAGTTGGAGGCGTCCGTGCACGAAACGGAAGTGGAAGTGAGCATCGTCGGGGAATCAGCCTTGCCAGTTGTCCGCTTATCCATGTCGCGCAAATAGTATCTGCACAGGATGGCGACAAGTGTCGTCGGTTTCGTTATATCGGCATCGATACGGAACTAATGAAACGTTTTCGCGGATACTATTCCGGAATCAGCTATCCTTGCGGCAAGATCGAGTAACGTCTCCCAGTGGACGGATATTAATTCCAGTGTGCGAGAACGAACCGAACACGACTTATGTCTGTTTAAATGTAGCAATTGCTGGAAGCTACGTGGATGTAACACGCGATAACGTGCGGTGTATGAAACTTTTAATTGTGTCGGCGCAGAAGTGTGAATATGTCAAGCGTGGCCGACGATGGTGATTAGAGGGAACGTTAAATGAAATCATTTCTGTATCACGCTTGTCGCGGGTCGTATTTGGCCGGATCAGTTTCCTATAGGACGGTGTTCTCGGCTTATCGATTGTGCTTGGGCGCGTAGAAATGAATATACCGGGGTGTGAAGTAATTTGCTAGAATTGAACGATTACTCCGTGTCGAAGGTCGGTGGATCGGTGGGAAAATGCAGGCCCTCGAGGTTTTCGCGAACTCCACGGCTGATCCGTGGAATGCCACGTTGCTGGCGGACAATTATAGTTACTATAACAACACGACGACCACGGATCTACAGCTGAGAAACCAGTTTATTCTACCGTGGTGGAGGCAAATGATCTGGACGTTATTGTTCACCGGCATGATCATCGTAGCCACCGGCGGCAACCTCATAGTAATTTGGATCGTGCTGGCGCATAAAAGGATGCGTACGGTTACCAATTATTTCTTGGTGAACCTGAGCATCGCGGACGCAATGGTGTCCACGTTGAACGTCACGTTCAATTACGTATACATGTTGAACAGCCATTGGCCATTTGGCACACTCTACTGCAAGATCTGCCAATTTGTCGCGGTGCTCACTATATGCGCGAGTGTCTTCACTTTAATGGCGATCTCCATCGACAGGTGAGGGTTGCACAGAGTAACTAATTGCATGCGTTCATTTCTATTTGTTATTTGTGAACGTTCTATTTCATTGTAATCAGGTGTTATCGATCGGTAACATATTTCCTTCATTTCTTATTATCCCCCCGGTGTAATTTGCTTCCCTTGATATAAACTTTTAATAATCCATCAACGGAATATTTGCAATAAATTCCGGTCTATGGAAAAACTTTAATGAGAGCATTGACAACGTGGGTAACGCGTATCGCACTGCACCTTTAAAAAGAGTAGACAAGAAGACCTCTCGTGTTCTAAGGGTTAGGTATTGATATCCTAAGAGGAAGTAGAACGTACGAACAATCATAGTTTTATCTTTATTAGTTTCGCAGAAAACAGGTTGTAGCACAGATAGGGACTGTGCAATGTACGTGTACGTTTAGCTTGACGTTTATGGTATCTATTTCAAATGAACGACGTGCAAAAATTTTGCGAAGTGCATAAAATAATATTCTCGGAATTACCTATTCTCGCCGAGAAATTGTAAATTATTCGATGTTCCATGGTGAAATTGCTTTATACGGATATTCACTTCAAAGAATTTTAAAGTTCTTCTACCAACTCTGCATCGTGTGAGACTAATCAAACAGGATTTAACGTCAACAATGCATTTACATAAAACATTGACTCTGTCCTAGCAAGCAGAAAATTGCTTTCAGAAAGAGATGTACGATCCTTGGCGCATCCATTCGTAAAATTTTCTATACTTGTGCACCATGTGCATAGAGAAATGAAATTCTGATGCAATTTGGAATTTTCGAAAAATTGTGCGACATTCCTAGATTGCGAAATCTATTTCAATAAAATGCTAACAATAATACTACTATAAAATTTGCACTAGAAAAGAAATTCCTAACTCGAATTAATTCTTGCAACAAATATGTCTCTGCAATAGTAACATGAAACGATAATTACACTGTAACATTCGTAATTGGAGGGTGCATTATATGCTACACTTCGACAGGTATTCAAGTGTAATATTGCTACATATTACATCGCAGAATGCCTTTACAAGCCCCAAGTTAATATTAACTTGCCCAACTAAGGATTACTGCCGAAAGCACGGGTGTTCCAAAACTACTTAATAGTTGAATGACATTTCATTCAGCCTAATACCTGTTCACCTTTGCACGAATAATTGCTACTAGAAATAATGGGAACAAATTGGAAAGATGACGTTCGCGAAATGGAAACCGTCGTTGGAATGGCTGCACATTTGTAAGCTGAATGAATATACGGTTAGCCGACTTAAACAGGGCAAAAGGAAATGCCAGCTTGACAATTCGCTTCTAGAAAATAAATAAAGTTGGAATCAGACGCGAAACAAGGGACGCAAATGACCACCTCGAACATGAAATTTCTAGTTTCCTCTGTGACCAGTAAGAGAACGGACGAAAGCATGGTAGACAGTTTTCTCAGTTCTGTTCGCGGGCACGAGAGACGTACAAAGAAGTCCAATTCGAGACTGCAACCCTTTTCCGCGTTTAAAGCTTTGCAATATAATTTCTTCTTGGCATTGGACGAAAAATTATTATGGATAGAATCAATTATTTTAAAACACAGTTTTCCGACGCGGAAATTCTACTGGGTACATTCGAATAAAAAAATGACAAAATAAAAGTCTTATCAATAATATTCCTATCATATAAATGAATAAACTATTTCCATACAAACCTTGGGCAAAATATTTCGCGAAAGCACTGTGCAGTAATTTCGCTGATAAAATCGTCCACTTAATCAATCTTTCTATTCTGCTTTAGATAATATATTTTACGCGCCGCCAGTGCATGATTGAATAAGAAATTTATGTATTCGATTGCCCAGAAAGATTCGGGTCACTAGTTTCTCCTATGAGATTAGTTCGACAAATATGAACCAGAGTCAAACATAAGTGAAACTAGAAGATTTCAACGAATCGCAATCTGTTAGCAGAGATATTTACAGAAATGTCCGTTCATGCCAACGAGGATTTATTTTCGAAATTCATGTACAATAACTTAGTTCGAGCGGAGTGAAACACGGACAACACACTACATACGAACAATATGAAATCAACCGATGATTTTCAATGGCTCGATAGTCCGAAGACTGTATCGAAGAATTATGCTTCAACGACTCGGCGAGGAGAACCTGAATGGCACGTCACGCTCACTTGCCTGTCTCACTGCCGATAAATGATAATGTGCGTTATCGAAACCGCAGTGGAATCTCGGGCTGGAGAATTTCTGTCGGAACGGTTTCAATCGTGAAAGAGTCCGTCGCGATTCGCGACGAACAACGCGTGTTCACAGCGAGCTAAATAAACAGGTGTTGCCGTTGAATTCGAGGTGCAGTCAGGAATACAAGAGGAGATATTTTTGTCTAAGGAATTGTTAAACTAGTATCATTATTATCATCGAATTTATATCGAATTAATTTGGTTTAATCTTCAAAACAATCAGCAACTTGATATAAAAATAGAAATCGTTTCTGGATCGTATCAATCGCCAAAATATAATTCAGAAATCCCATTTCATTCTATCTTCGTAGATACTAAAACGTAAATCAAACCTTCCGACTAAACATAAATCACATCGGGCATCCTCGAATACAAAAGCTCGCTGACAAAAAAGGATCGTACAAGAAGAGAAGTAACAACCAACCGAAATCTAACCGTGAAAAACTAAACCGCGAGTCAGCAACCAAGGAAAAACGAGAAAATCCTAACGAGCGCAAAGCAACCTAGTCCTCCCAGTTCCCCAGCCCGACGTGATCGTGCCGCGATATGACAAATGTAAATTGCTTACTGTAACCGCGTGTATCCTGCATGGCAAACAGAAGTCCCATCCACGGCAAGATACACGCGGCAGCAATCGGATCGCTGACAGGTCGCATTAACTGTTAAAGCATCGACTGAATAATTGCCCGGGCTTTTTGCCCCAAGTGAAAGGAAGTCGTTTCTCTCGGGGCGAAGCACGCTGGAAGCTCATTAAAGTGCAACGAAGCGTTTGGCGGAACGGCGAATGGAACGGCGAACGACCTAAGTGCAAACCCTGTACAATTGTTTCCCAGATAAATTGAATTTCGCCCGGACAAAGGCGATCGGAAAATCGCGACACTTGGCAGAATGTCGCGTCGCTAAGTGGCCGTTCTGCGGACGAAACTCGATGGTCATTATTCCGGAATGTCTAAATCGCGTTTCGTTCGAGCTTCGCCGTCGAGATTTGCGCGACCCCGCGGGGAGGATGAAAATATTGGCATTCGGTTGACAAGAACCCTCGGGAGTAACCGGCAAGCTGGTTTTCCCGCTCGTAATTTTTCATCCCCCAGCCGTGCTTTCGTTGCAGGAGCAACGAAATACCCCGGCAGCTTTCCCTGTCGACGCGTCAACCTATTCAATCCCCCTCGAATGGAAAGAAACGATAAACTCTTGAACGCTTCGCGTTAAATTGGAAGCGTTCCCTGTTGAACAACGGCGGGGCTACTTCGGCATTCTTACATCGCGAGCGAAATTGTGATCACTTATTCTGCAGATAGGGTAGAAAGTCGAGAAACATTGTTTCGCGGTGTAAACGAGGGGCGTGATTGTATTGAATATTTAATGAACGTTTTGTAGCAAATTTCAAGGGAAACTGTACTATTAATTTGGGGTATGAGAATTCGTTTCTTTTTTTAAAGAATTCTCCTTTCTGTTATTACTATGGTGTGAGATCGCGTGGAAAATTTCGATTATAAAGAAGAAATCGGTGTACAAATACTGCCTGCTGAGTGTAATTAATTTAAGCAATCGATGTTTCAACAATTATGGAAAATTATGGAAAATTAATGATTCGAATGTTATGTACCTACGCGATTCAATTATTTTCTTCCTAAAAGGAGGTACAAACGGATGAAGTCTGCCTATGATCATTACCAAGCGCAATAGAAGTTGGAAGAAATAAATAAAATTGCACGTAGAAATTGTGTGAGAGATGGGATTTCCATTGTTATCGCCGTTTTATACGCGCCAAAGGATATTTTACGAAATGATCCTACAGAAAATATTCTGGGCATAGTGAGAATAATTTGATCCCCTGCCCGACAAATTTTTGCTCGAGAGCGACGGAAAAGAGTGCCACCCCCTCTGTCATTCTTAAAATTTAAAAAAAGTTAAAGCACAAAGTGCGTGACGCTGGAAGTTCTTGGGATTTTTCTGCGAATATTTCCTGCCGTGCAACGAGCAGCCCAAATAATTAAAATAATCCTGTTTGTCGCAACGGTCTAATAGAGTGATGTCACTTTCTTTTGATTAAATCTGGCCTTCGAGAAAATTTATGCAATTCAATCACTTAAATGCCAGAAACTTTTCATTGAGAAGCGGAACAATTCAGACTAATACGCTGAGATCCATTCAATCTCTCGATAAAATCTTTTATCATTCGTTAATATCGCAAAAAGAGAATTGGAAATAAGTTCTCGTCTTTAAGTGATTAATAAATCATTCCCAGTACTATTTAATGCAAGGAAAAACTTTGGATCTTACAATTAGTAACTATTTTTTGGGAACCATTCAACATACAGTAGAGAATTCCATTTATTGGAACTAAATTTTAGTCAATTTCCGCTTTACTAAACTCTTGCTGACCTCCTATTATCTGAACTACTGTCGAGCTTCATTCCATTTACATATATGAACATCTACAACTACTGACCAAACTGATTATGAGAAATAACATCAAACCGCCTATTACCAGCAACAGCAAATAACTGCTAACTTTATAATTAATTGACTAAATAGTACTAAATTATTGGTCTCGCAACTTCACTTCTAAAATTTATAATGTTTGGGACATTATTAATTGCGGGTAGAATCGTGAGCAAGTATATAAGTCCCTGAGAGGTCAAACTGTAATTTATGTAATTTAATGTAATTACATGAAGAAAAAGTAAAGGAAATCGAAGAACTTAGAAATTGCAAATATTGTAAAATGTATTTATAAAAAGGAGTCTATGATTATTAGAATTACTGGAATGAATTTAATACACATTTCGATACGTATAAATATTGACTATTGGAGCTATCGTATAATATTAAACTATCGATTAACGATACGTATTATCTTCGTAAACGTCATTTGCGTTACACAATCTAACGGAAGTAAAACTTCCGACGGTGTCCGCACTGGTCGTGCTAAATCACTGAAGTAAATCAATCGCGTCATGATACAGTGTCAAGAGCAATCTGAACAAGCCGTAATGTGAAACACCGTGTCAATCAAAGTATCACTTGTACCATAGGCAATCCTGTCAATAATGATTGAACATTCATAGGTTGACACTGTAGGTTAACATTATGGCTTCACGAAAAGTATGAATAACAATTGTACTTGTTCGAAATCAAGCTAACAGTAGTAAATGAAATTTATTAACAAATACACTAGTAGTAGTGGAAAATGGATTAAATGATTTCAGTATTTTTATCCCTGCACTACTAGGGCAAAAATAAACAACAGAATATGAAGGCACGCATGGATTGAGAGTCGAACGTGAACATAAACCACAATGCGAATTTTAATCAAAATGCCTATGGCACTATTATCTGACAATTGGAAAACCCATTAAAATTCCGACACCGTTATCGGTCCTGGCAGGCGAATCGATTGCCAAAAACACTCGGCTGTTGAAGAAAGGGCAATGCGCGAATCTTAATCTCAGTCTCAACTTGTGCGTTAACAATAACTTTGTTAACGTCTCGTTAATGAATTAATAACGTCTCTAAATGAAGATAAAATTTCAAGCTATATAGAGGGGCAGGTATGTACTATTTCATTCCCCGACTCTAATAAAGTAAGCATACAGAGGTGTTGAATTAAATGCTTTAGAAGTGTATTATATTTCAATCTTGCAAGATTTAGTCTAGTTATCTACGCTGCTTCCGTTACAAGAGTGTTTGCAATCTTGATTGCAGTGTTAACATGAAGTATAACATAGAGTGTAATCACCGGACTGTAATATAACTTGCACTTTCTTGCCAGAAGAACTATGTTAGACTAGGATATCCAACGTGCACAACACATATGTATATACACGCATATAACGAAATAGTTGCGATGGAAAAATATTTGATATTTTCTTTTCCTTTTTTAAGGAAAAGGAAACATTATACATATAAACTGTGTGCGATCTTTGAAGTAATTACTTTCACAGCAGGTGAGATCTCTTTGACACTTTCCATGCGTCGCTTTTACAAGACACTATAATAGAAAATTGCGACACCGAACGTCGCTGAACCACGTTGCAGATTTTATCTCCATGAGATGCATACACTTTGCCGGATACCTTCCCATGGAACAACTGTATAGTGATTCCAATCACTATAAACCCACGTCTTCGTTACAATTTTTATGCATTTTTCCATAAAAAAAACCCGTATACGAGTCTGAATAACACCTATAATGCAAGTTTCTTTTTCTTGCCCGCAAAATTTCATGATTACCGACAAACATAACTCACAATAAACTTCAAAAGTAATTTCATTTGTGTGTATATATGTATATGTACTATTTGTATGCTCGTTCTACGTAATGTAAAGTACTGCATGGTCTTTGATACCTATTCCAAGTGCCTAGGCAAATATAAATCGAAGCTTGCACCTCGCTGTTGAAAAGAAGGCAAGCAAAGTTAAAAAATGGTATCGGTAAATATTATAACTCTACGTTAGATGAAAATATCATTGCAAAGAGATCACCATTGAAAATCTTAATACTCGCTCGTTCCTGGATTTTCCATCAACAGGAGATTCAGTTATCTACAATCTTGGCGATGTGGTGAAACTTTACCGGATCCGGACACGATGCGAATTCTTCGAAAGTTTTTCAATATCGGTTATTTTAATGGTCGAATTGAAGATTATAGAATTTCGTCGGCTGATATACTATTTTCATTTCAATTTTTACAACCCGTATTTACGATCATCGTTGTTAGGAAAAGAAGAATGGACTTTATTACGAAAAACTTTGGGATTCACGTTACCGGCAGCTTTAAACAAAGTTTAAAAGACTAAGGAACTTTCGCGTGAGGTATAAGGTAATATAAATTCCAGGAGACAATTGCAATAATAAGACAAAGTTCCGTGCGGTTGTATGGTGAAAAAAATTCTTTCATTCCCTTCTTATGAATTGCATTGGGCGAGCTTAAATTTCACTCACTGATCGATATTTGCCAACCAGAATGAACATTGGAGGCCAAAAAATATTGCCGAGAAAAGATAATAGATCTAATGTTACTGTACATTACATTATTAACATGATGTTCAATGAAAGTTTTCATAATGTACATATTTCTACGATACATGGAGAATTACTGTGGAAAAAAGGCCTGAGAGACACGAATAAATACTGTTGCACGCATTGATTGGATTTTTCCAGGTACTACAATCAACTTCTAGAGTGCACGCATACTCCAGAGACAGTTAGCAATAACTCACTTTTCTACATCACCATTCTTGCTTCAAGCAATCAGCGAAACTCGTAAAGCAATGTTTCATACGGAACCTATCACTTCTTGCTACAGTTTGTCTTGGTATTTCTTTCTATTCGTAGTATCATATAATGTAAAGGTGAAGATATACGTAGAATTACATACGTGATTGCGAATAGTTCAGCACCGCGAAATCGACACGTAAATCCACGTGACTATGAAACAGTTTCAATGAGAATTCAATGAAAATTCAATGAAAATTCAATGAAAAAGTCGGGCGAAATGAAAAATAATGTCCGACTGTGTGTTTCACTTCTACGTTACACGGGTTACATAAAAGCAACAGTAACGCCACATGATTCGAGATAAGTATGAAAGTTAGTTCGCGCGTTTCGTTAATATCGAAACGACGGGTTTCCCTCCCTCCATACTGCTCATTGTCACGCCATTTATGGAAACCCATTGAATTATCGCCCATTACATATATCCCATTTTATTTTCACGTTCACACCATCAATCTATAGCGACCAATCCCCCGAACGGTAATTATAAGTTATAGACGAGGGTCACAACAAATTGTGAGTGAGGTCACGGAAACAACTCCCCGCGAATTTCGAGGTGTTACAGAGCTCTGAAGTTTTATATGTCCCGAGGGGTGGAGCGACGACTGTTAATCTCGTGTTGAGATAAACCAAAAGAATCATTCGAACACCTCCAACACACAGAGTCAATGGTTTGAGAACATTTTTGTTGTTTTTGGTAAAACAGAATTATTGTTACGGTATCAAACGCACGGTGATACGCGTAATGTATAATATATTCAGCTAGACAGAATTGATCGAGTCGGTTGTTTCTAGGACGTGGAATGTTTCCAGTTCGTCAGTGGCAACATGCACATATGCAGTTTCCCGCACGATTGCGCCTCAGAAGGCATCAGGAAGTTAGCAGAAATTTCAGGTCAAGATACGGTCCGCGTGGAGCATTCGAGTTGCGAGCAGCGGTCGCTCTTGAAACTTTCGCGTGTTGATAGGATGCGGTGTCAGGCACACACTTAATAAAGTTACGAGCAGCGAAGAGAAAGAAAGGATAGTGGGCGGAATTAATTGACTGGGTAGATAGAAAGTATTGGGGTAGCGTGGAGGTAAAATTGATGAATTAAATTGTTTTTAAGAAATCAATTGCTTTGCGCTCAGTTCATTACAATGTTTCATACTTTAAAACTGTAGGCCACGATCAGAATAGTTTTCAAATAATATTCTTCAGAGAAAGGGGGATGAAGAGGTAAAGTGAACGTGACTTTAAATTGTAATGTTTGAAATTCGCAACACTGATACGGCGCTTGACGTAAACAAATAGTGTGCTCAATTCCCTGCAACACTAATGTACGTACTCTTTACGCGTATATATCCACGGAGTACCTACATACGCGATTAAAACGAAGGGTCGCGATTAATTAATTTTACTTGTTCGGAGCTTGCAGCCCTGCTGTACATCGAGAGTACAGAATAAGGTTAAATCATTCTTCTGCATCTGACAGGGTTATTACAGTTTCGCATTACCTTACTTAAGTTGTTTTCGTTAAAAAGTATCGTTAAAATTAGCTTGGACATTATTTGAAATTAACAAAATGTTATCATTGCTCACCTACTTCTATAAATATATTCAATAAAAATAAAACTTCCGGTATTTTAACATATAATAGTATACTTCTACTGCTCTTACATTTGCAATGAAATTAACGTACCTACGTCAACACAACATTAACATGCATCAGCTTATGCGACATGCACCTAAGTCGACATACATAATACTATAATCACATCAAAGATGTATAATGCAGAGCAAACAGCATCCAGCAATTGCTGTATAATTATAGATGACGGTAAATTGTATGTCATGTGGTATATGTATCTACTTGTATTGTACCCACATAATAGACCGAAGTAATTCGATATTGCTTGTGAAATGCCTGCTTCATACTCGTTTCGTAATTAATCGAACCGAATTGATTTAAATGCCACGCGTTCACGGTTTTACGTAGACGTTGTCTTCCTCTGCAAACATGTATGGCTGCAAACATTTCCATTCCTTAGCTTCACTGCGATTTACGAAAGGAAAATATTCTAGCTCTCGAAATTTCAGTTTCATTTCAACGACAGAAGTGTATTCAACGACACGTGTGTTCAAGATATGTTCTACGTTCAGCCAGCAAAAATGTTTGACCGTAAACTTTTTATGATAAGCTGTACTCTATCAGAACAGCCCAAACTAAATTCGATAGTAATACCTCATTGCATCTCTGAATATACAGTTTTTTCGTTGATACCTTTGCGGCGTAATTTTTAGCGTAATTATTCCACTAATAATATACGTAAATAATACCTTCACTTGTAGTAAGCAAAACAATGTCGTAAACGTATGTAAAATACCGATACGAGGAACAGCACTATTTTATTATTAAAAAGCTTGCCATTTAACTCGTTCTTGAGTGACATAAATGGTACATAAACTTCAACCATTATGAAATTCCTCCTTATCATAAATGTTATTAATATCGGCACTAATAAACGATCATTAAATTTTCTATGTAACTACGTGCCTGTTGTTATTTACATTTTATTCATTCGTTACTACCTGTGACTATCGGGTTTTCATATTTTTAAATCAACGCTTTGCATTAGGGCGAACAAAAAGAAAAAAACATATAAAATAACAACTTGGCTGTAATATTTATATAAAAGGAGGGAAAATCGATGCGACAGTTTTAATAAATCACGCTTCTCGCGCAAGGTTTCATCTAAAACGTGCTTGTAAATCGCGTTTGATCAAGTTGGACGAAAGACTTTACGATTCGAGTAACAGTGAAGAATTTCGTCGACAGCCGTGAAGAATTCGGGGACAGATCCGTATTGGATCAAATTTAAAGGGTGTCCGACTATTTCTTAGAAAAAGACGTATAGGTGTACACCAAGTTCCTGCTGCTGTTCCCCAGCAAGATCGAGTGGCCATATAGATATTAAAGTACAAACGATTCACTCTATCGTTCGGCCGTTCGATATTACACCGTCCTACGTCAGTTCCTACTTTTCGTATAATAGAAAGATCCATTGACGCGAACACGCGTTCGACAATGTACTGCGACTTTCCCTTTATAAAAGTTTTCTAATATCGCTAATATCACTATGCGAGCTGCACATGTACATAAAATAACTGAAAGCGTGACACGTAGTGGTGCCGCGAAGATTTTTTTCTAAACAAATAACGTATGAAATTGTAGAGCTTTTCGTTTATAATGGATTTTGGCGAGCAAAATTGTAGGTGTGGTACAATAGCTTTTTGTGGACGATTTTGCAGGTGTGATTAAAGCCAAAGGGTTTCGCATTGCCTCGGGCAGCACTGCGTTATATTCACGTCGTATAAGATTTCTGTTATACAAGAAAGTGGTTGACACGTTTGAAACTGATTTATTGTCTTGATGCAACGCGATCACCGGCTCCAGAATTTACGACTAACAATAAATCTACTTCGCGTAAAATCCCATCTTGATAGTACCCAACGAGAAACTATGCCGCGGAAAGGATTTTAGCGAAACTGTATGATAAGAGATTAGGGAATTTCGAGAATTATGGAAAGATATTAAACAGATATTGGTGTATAGAAAAATATACGTAAAGGTCTCTCTGCAAGACCGAGTATCTTAACATTCAGAAAGGGAAGTGGTTGGACTTTTGAAAATTGTATTATCGGCTTTAGGAGGCGGAACATTTCAGAAAATCCAGCCGTTTCTCGAGGATAAATGGTTTTCTCTATCTTATTGCCGTCTGCTTTTCGTGGAACGCTCGTGCGACTGGTTTTCAATTTCCTGGATACAAGCTACGATTTAATGTAATATTATAAACCGTTTATAAATCATCGATTTATTTTACCTTCATGCGAACCAATAATTCACTTGCCACATGATACTGCAATTGTCGTGGCAAATGTATCAAGCAGCACGGAATAAAACGTAAAAGGAGAAAGACAAATTTGTGGAAAAACGTTCTTTTCTTTTTCTGACACAAGGTTTGCTCGTTCCGTCTTCGTTTTCCTCGTTTTATTTTGCATGGGAAAATTGAGTTTAGAGTACGTTCATTTCGCATAAATGTCAGTAAAACTGGCATTACTGTCCCGCCCAAAACGCATTTGACAACAGACGTAGAATAATGCAGGAGGCAATAAAATATAAGTATTATTTCTATCGAACAATACTTCTTTACAATTCCTATCAAATCTATAGTCAACGAACCGTTCCCATTCCATTTCGATGCACCTGATTATTTGGTAATTCTGTTAACATACAAATGCATACGCAGGTAGGTACTTAACGTTTGATCTCGTCCATTCTAGCAGAATTTGGAATTATCGTGGCCAATTGGAATTGTTAATCCCAATTGCCCCTATATTTTATGTTCAGTAGTGTGAATCATGCCACTTTAAAAACAACTTTCATTTGTTAACACATGCTCTGTTCCAGATATATGGCCATCATGAATCCATTAAGGCCTCACATGGGCAAAAGAGCAACGCTGTGCGTAGCCATCATCATTTGGATCGTGGGTGCCATCCTTTCGTTACCGATGTTACTATTCTATACAACGTTCACACAGAATTTCGCAAACGGCGAGGTACGAGTGATATGCTACGTCGATTTTCCCAACAGAGATGACAACGGTCTCAGCTACGACGAATACCTGTGAGCTTATTTTAATATTTAATATTTCAAGTACATATAGGCACGTCGTAAGTATATTTCTGAAGAAGCAAGCACATTATGCATTGTCGGATTGAAATAATTCTGAACATGCAGAGTGTTTGTCACGGTGACTTGTTTCTTTTTTTATGGACGGTATTGCCCAAGAAATTACGTAGCCGTGAGGTGAAAAGTGAAAATAAAAAATTGATGAACACAGCAATATTTCTATGCGCAAACTGCTCGGATGTGGAGAACGATATTCGATCCCCGCAATAATAGTACACTAAGGACGAAATTCAATTTCACTTAAGAGAACCACATTGCAGTAACTGTGCACTGACCATGCCGTGTGGCCGGAAATACGAATGGATTAGTTCTCAATTGAATTACATCGAACTACCATTACCAAGCCATTTCCGTCCGCTCTTGTAGAATATTTGAAAAGATTTCCGCGATTCGACGGTGCTCGTGCTGTCGATGGACATTCGGGGACACGAGTGAACTTTACAGCAGTGAATGCACTTCGAATGGTGCAAGCATGCACGCGACACGCATAAATGTGAAATAATAAAATAAAATATTTGCGGTTACAATTGTGAATTACTAATTTCATCAACACATTATTTCAATTTATAAAATGAACAAAACTCGTGTAGCATATATTCTGTATATGTACATACATGTACGTTGCATACATATTCCATTCCATTTATTTGACATACATCCAATTTTGCAATTATCGATTAACACTAACAGCAAGCGTCCGAACAAAGCACATTTCGAAGAATCGTAAAGGGCAAACCCTTGCACGCGCTCGTCCGCCACGAATATTATCTGGCAAATGGTTTAGGACACATAAACGACCAAGATTGCCGGTCACTAGGTCTACCATAAATCCCGTATCACCCAGTCTGCCACCAGCAAACCACCGCATGTCGGTAAGATGAGGCTTTCTGTGCACTAAAAAGGGAGAGCTCGTTATTACGATCACGAAAGCGTGAAAGCAACTGCCCGAGGTATAACTAAATGTTTGTTTAAACACGAGGTGTACGAGATGAAAGAGTTGTGAATTGTAATCATCTATTTATGATTTGTGTTTTATTTTATTAAATCTTGTACAAGTGGAAAGATTATTCAAAGGGAGTACATTCTTTATTTTGTAACGAAGAAAAACTTGTAGTCCCTTGCTATTTCATTTAATCCATGCTTATTACACCATTTATTCATTAGTTTACTTAACTCTTTGATGTAATCCTACTTGCCTTTGCGAAGAATCACAGAATTCTCTTGAAGAATATTCCACGCAGCTTTCGTAAAGCAGATAATATCAAGAATCAAATAATACCCTCCAAGCAATATTTCAAGAATAAATTCGTTTTACTTTTGTTCTGTCTTGCTGCCCTTGGCACTCGAATTGTATTCATTATTTTGTAATAATAAAAACGGTACAAGCAAATTCATTAAACGTTTATCCAAAACCAAATTTATCGTGAAGAACAGTATAAACCTTTTCCAAAAAACGTTCGTAAATGATGAAATTCCGTCGAGATAAATAAGAAGTACCTATCAATTATCTTCGTGCACACACTTTCAAAGGCAAAGAGGCAGTTTCCAATTTCCTCGATTTAACAGCACCGAACAAACACTCTGCATCAGGTCTCGACGATGCTACTTTTAATTACCTCCTGGAACTGATAAAAGTGTACTTTAGACTACCATTTCAATACCGTACAAAGCAATAGCTATCTCTTTAACACAATCGCGAAACTCATCACTAGCGAATCGTTCTCACGCTCGAATCTGTTATCCACTTCTTGCAACCCCTCACGATTGTTCATTGCAAAAATTTGGCCAGCGAATTAATACGATATCCACAGATGTTTGAAATGAAAATTTTTAATTCGAATATTATTCATCATCCTTTTTCTCAGACACCAGTGTAACGTCATAATGTAATACAACTTTTCCTTCGTGTATAGCAACGTCGCAATATGCATTTTAATAGGATTACGGAAAATCTAATTAACGCGCAATCGTGGGTGCTTCTGTGTAGCTAAATTCATTTATCTGGCGAGATGATGAGACTCAGCGAATTAAGGATTCCAACCATGGTTGCGTTCAGATTTCTCAGCTAAATAACGTTCGTTTTAATATCTCACTCCGGGAACGAAAACTTTCTGTTGCATCCACGAGTCGTTGCAATTAACCAACAGAATAATGAGTCGTATTTAACGTCCCATCGAAGCTTCGAGTATTAACAATGTCGCTCGTATTTCTGCTTCGATCAGACTGCTGATCGTTTGTCGCGATCCTTAGTTAAATCTTCGATGCATCACGGAATTCTTTAACTATTATATTTAGTAAATACCATTTTACTTTGTTCACAGGTACAACGTAATTTTTACAGTACTGACGTACTTTTTACCGATCGGATCAATGACGTTCACGTACGCCAGAATCGGTTTGGAGCTGTGGGGTTCGCAAAGTATTGGCGAAAATACAGCAGGACAATTGGAGAGTATAAGAAGTAAACGAAGGGTATGTACACCTCTTTGAAGCATTGTAAATGTCAAGAAAATTTGAATGTTGAATTCATGAATTCGAAGAGAAATATAATACTGCTTCGAAGAAAATACAATACGATTTCTGTGGGGAACTGAATGTGAAACAATAGACACACCTCCTTACTGTACTTACGAAATCCACGAAGAAACTGTATGAACGATCTCAATTAATTAACTTTGCGCAATTTTCCTTCGCGCCCCTAGGCACTGTGTCTGTTGGGAAGTGGCAAGACAAACGCAGAGCGCGAAGTGCCTACACGAAATTCGATAAGTGCGTGCTGCTCCTCAAATCATCATGTTTGCGGAACGAAAATTTAATTTGCGAGCCGTACCATTCATGTGTTACACCGTCCCCAGCGAATAAGTTCTATTTATTCACGCGAAAAATAAATCTGCCTCAAATACCTAGTTGCGAGTTGTTATCTTTATGGATTAAACGAAAATGAATTAAAGACCTTTGCGTGAAAGTTATTTGTGATACGAGGGAATCAATGCAACTTTTGTGTACTGTATGCTAGCCAGCATTGCAATTTATTTTTTACTTATTATTATTCTCGCCTAAAATAAATAATTATATAAATAGTGCAAGTGTAATAGTCAGCCTGACTATTATATATTGAATACTAAATACCGAATTGTATTCTTTATTTAAATTACAAGGGCTCTCATAAATGTTTTATCGTTATCCGTGTGATTTTATGACCATTGGATGATATTTCGAGTAAGAATTTTTTATAACTCATAACTAGCCAAGGGACAAGCCTAATATACGTGGGCTTAATAGTGGTTCGATTTCGCTATTCACTGCTTTTATAAATGATGCCATGAATTGCCACTGTTCCATTCGCCAAATTATGGTCACGAGGATTACATATTTTATAGCACACATAACTATATAATATTAAGTGATGATTAAGGGCCTTTGCCCTTGCTTTACGATGTGTAGAACCATAAGAGGCAAACGTTCCAGTAGGCGAAGAATTCGAACGTTTCCGTAAATCGCAATACTTTTACGCAAAGTGACAATTAAAAAATAATTTATTTAAAAATACCAAAAGAAAGAATAATAGCTCGCTTGGTTTAAGCACTGAAGATGGAAGGGAAAGCTTTCATTGTTACGCAAGTTTGATAGATGCCCGATTGTAATTATTATTGAAACTTTTTGTATAAACTATATCAAGATTCTTCATCGTTTCACGGTACTAAAAGGGTTACAAGTATATAATGCAATTTACCGCATACGTATGTTATGCAATCATCACATAGATAGAGAGGATCACTGCTTTATAACAACGAAATAAAGCAGCATTAATACTATTGTGGTGGATTTCTACAAGTTTCCAGCGATTCTTTTCATACTTTTTCCGAATGGAACATGTGGGCCTGTGGAGTAATATCGATTGCAGAGCTGCCGGCAGTGCAGCAGCCTCGGCAATTAATTTTCAACGTGAGCTGCAAAGATGTTCAATCTTAACGTCCGGGTGTGAACCTCAGGCATGCGAAATAATACTTCGGTACATCCCCACGTAGCTTCAACGCCAGTTAACCGATTAAACGTTAAGCTATGTTATAATTTCCAATTAGGAAGTCCGGCTTAATGTAGCAAATTCTCAAGAACATGATTCACTTTCTTGAAACTAGAAGACCGTGATATTTCGCCCAAAATACGTAAAAGCCTGCAATTCGGGCCAATTCTAATAAATTTGGAAGATTACTGAAATTCCGTGACTTACAATTGGCAATTTGTTAACGACGATAAAACGGAGAAGCAAAACCGTACAGACATACTTCAGATGTGAAATAATTTCACCGCGTTTTTTCGAACCTTCAGTTCATAAAAGCGCATAATTTTATTTTTAGATTTTCGCCACTGTTTCATTTGCCCGATGAAAAAAGAAAAGAAAAACGGAGAAACCCGTTGCAGGGAAAAGTACGTAACACTCGTCAGACGCGAAATAACGTATTTGCAATGGGGCCATCGACGACGAGACCCGCAATTTTATTCTTAAGCGGGTAATTTTCGACGTAAAAGATGCATTACGCATTGCTGTATCGTTTGCATAATGCGGGATATAAATGGCACTGAACAATCGTTGTTTCGCGTGATACAGAGAGACCATTCTAAATTATGACGAATTAACCTGTTTCTATTCTTAATAATTATTTGAATGTATGCTGAGAATATAAGACACCGCGAAAATAGTACGAAAGTGTTCATTTCAAACAGGACACAAGTGTCGTGTTTTTATATTAATAATTTCAAATAATTCTAGATTATTATTTTACATTACAATAAATAGATAGGTGATTTGAACTCCATCCATTACTAATCTCTCAGTCAGCAACGAGTACGTATTACGAATGACTTATTGTTAGTACAGTTACAAAATTTCGTGAACCCTCGTACAACACGAAACGTCGAGCGAAATTAACTTTTCCCAGGCTAATACAGAATTACTTTTGACCCATCGTTAAACACGCTCAATTCCATTCTATAATGTGGGGATAATGAGAAAAGGAGGGCCGGATATTGAGGTACGGACCCGCAATTTTCAGATTTAATCACACTGGTCAGTCACGATTCACCGTATTCCTCGTATCATTTCTACCCGTGTTCCAGATACTTTCGGTCATTCAGCACGGGCATTCAACCCCCAAATGTTCGCAGACGCGAAACAACTGTATTTTATCTTCGTCACTTTTTTTTTACCTACACTTCTCCTAATTCGTCTTTGATCGTCGAAACTTTACTTCCTCTAACATCTAGGGGATACAGCACCCCGTTGTCGTTTATTTTTCTTATTTTCTCGTTTTTCCCTTTTTTCACCTTCGATCATTTTTTACGCCTTCTATCATTTCTTTCGTATCCTAGAATTTTTTTTTCTTCTCCTTTTTCTGCGTCTTCATTGTGGTCTCCACGTGGTCGTGGGTGCCTTTGTTCTAGAATCGGGGTTCCCAAATGTATTATACATAGAAGCGGGGAGGAAAAGAAAGGCCAGCCATTGTAATTAGAACTTGATTAGAAATCTATCGATTTGCACGAACTGGTCGATCGTGCCCCGTTGCGTTGCCTTCCTCGTATTTTCTTTTTTTTATCTATTAATCCAAGAAATTCGACAGTAACTTATGTTTGGTGACTCACTTTAGAAATATTTTCGAAATGGAACGAACAGTCGAAGCTATAAGATTTTTGTTCGCAATTACAGTACTACCGGAACTTTTAAACATATCTAAAGTAAAGCTAGAAATAAAACATTGCGCAGTTTCTTTTTGCTCATATCAATGATTGAACACCCCGGATTCAATGGTCGGCGATAACTTTCCGTGTGCATCGCAATTTTTAATGCCAAGTTGTACGCGCAACGTGAATATTTAAGCACCGAATTATAAAACAGACTGTATCGCACACCACCCACGAGAACGCGTCTCCTTGACCTAGCAAAATCACTGAAAGAATACATATTACCGAAGAGGAGCCGTCTCGCTAATCCAAATATCCTTCGCGGTCGGCCTTCTGCACGTACCCAAAGAGGAGATTAACAAGTGCCAATCTATTAGAGAACGAGGGAAGCCAATTCCTAAGAACTCTCATTAAACTGCCATTAAAATTTGAAAAACAGTCGCACAATAAAAAGCAAACGAACCTACTATTAGTTTCGAAATTACTTGCAACCCCGTGTTCCATGTATCTTGCAACGCGTTTCCTTCTTTCGCGTAATACGTAATCGAGCCAAACTCGCCGGGATAATTTCGAGAATGTTGCGCCGGCAAAAATGATCTTCGTATAAATGGAAGACGAAAGAAGCTACCGAAAAATGACATCAGCGAAGCGGCCGTTCAATTAAATGGAAGCGACGACTGGAAAAAGCTAAGAGCGTATTCTATGCACGGCTACGGGGGAATCGTCTTCACAATCTTCCCCTGCGACCAAGTAATCCTATTGGATTTCGATTAAACGACAAAGAGCCCTCGTTTTCCTTTATGTGGGGAATCGCTGGTCCATCTTGCCACGTATGTAGTAACACGATGTTCTAATGGTCAGCGTAGCATGACTTAGCCCTTGGAAGTAAACCTATATTCGGGGAGAATTGTCCATAGTGAGGTACGTACCGAGAAAATGCCACGGGAATTTCTTTATCTGGCAAATGTAGCATATGAATCGATTTAATGCTTACGTATGTGTACAGCACGTAGTGACACGAAAAGAAACATTATAATTTATCACCGTACACAGGGCACAGTGGCTAACTCCGCCCCCTCAATTGTTCCAAATTCCATTACCAAAGTACTTGCTCGATCGGTGCTTATTTCTTTATATTTAAAATCCATTTTCCTGATAACTACGTTCGATACCGGCAAATGAAAAAACGTTGCACGGCAATTGATTAAGAATAATGTTAATTAACTCTGCACGCTGAACGAAAGAAAATTCTAGTCGTAACAAAAGGAATATATAAATGAATCAAACTATAGAACACCTGAGTCGAATCGACGAAAGGATCGATTTCAAACACCCTTTTTGCCCGTCGTCCAAGTGGGTAACACAGAGACAAAATTATGAACGCCGCTTGCTGAGCAATTTTCTTTCACAAACATAAGCGGCGAGACAATGGGGACGGTTTGGCAATTTCTGACGGGAATACCCAGGAGTGAAAACTAAGAAACTGAGGACGTCAGCGTGGAAATGACCCGAGGGGCATCGACGACCCCTTTAAATGCGAATGAGCCCCGGATGTCTAGTTACACGGATAAATACAACAGACGACCAAGCTAAGCGCCCCGATATGAAGATGTTAGAAAGCAATATGTTCAGGCCGCAAGCGTGTACATAACAGGGCAATGAGACAATTTCATAGACGAGCGGTTTCGCAAACCGAGGCCAGACAACGGCGTACGAATTTCACGCAACGAACTTTAAAGTGGACTACCGAGGCACGAAGCCGTGCCACGGGGATGATCAGTTGTTATCGTTTCCGTTTCATCGTCGCTACCTGGCACAACCTCGAGCCACATGGGACAAAAATTCGCCATGCTTATTGCATTCGACCAGGCTGTCAGATTGGAAATGTTTTCATAACATCTCTCGGTTTCAATTATGGAACGATAACATCTGTTGGCCGAGGGAAATTTTATAATCTTGATTGCAATTTTCACGCGCGAACGAATTTCATGTGAAACGTTGTATAATGTTATTTATAAGTATCATTCTGTCGCAATTATTTTTTTTGGCCACATTTAATCTCTGGTAATAAATTTTTTTTTATAAAAAATAATTCTGCAGAGGTATTTATTTTAGCTTGCAACATAAAGGTAATATATCGTAGAGAAGTAATATCACAGAGAAAAAATTTGGGCCACATTAGTATAGCAAAACGTGAAATCTTTTGCCGGAGTTAATAGTTCCCCTTTAACTTGAAACGTCTTGCAAGTGCAAGAAGCGTTTCGAAAACAATTTAGAAGCAATACGATGATTGCATTGCTGTTGCAGCAATGTAAAAGTACCATTTTATTTCACTAAAATATCTGAAGCCCTTATATTTGGGGACAGCTGCAAAGGTTTTCGAAAACACAAAGCATCCTTCCATTTAATATTATAACACATTGAGAAGAATAATAAAGTAAAATGGATGATAAAGATATTACGTAAAATTATAAACACCGATTATTTTCATTTCGACATATCTTTTTACTTGGCTTTAATCATCCGCCGCCTTCAATATCGTACGGTATGGGACGTGTTAAAGCGGAATCTGATAATTGTTTTGCGTTATGCGAGAAATCCGCAGTGCGGTCTCAAATGAGCTTTCCTGAATATTCCGTTATTTCCCCTTAACCGTGCGAATTGTCGTGCACGTAGAACAATTAAGTAAAATACTAAACTGAGCCGTACACGTTACGGCAAGGTAAAAAAAAAGGAAAGAAAAATAAGACTTTGTGTTAAGACTTCATAGTATTATTCAATGGTATGCATTTGTTTCAGGTGGTAAAAATGATGATAGTGGTGGTGGTAATATTTGCAGTGTGCTGGTTACCTTTCCACGTGTACTTCATCATAGCATCGTATTTCCCTGAGATTACGAACAAACCGTACATACAAGAAGTTTTCCTAGGCATCTACTGGCTAGCCATGTCTAACAGCATGTACAATCCAATTATCTACTGTTGGATGAATTCCAGGTAAAAATGTGACTTCAGAGTACATAATTGTATTTTACAATTTTATAATTTTTTATTCGATACGAGGGGGATCGCCTACTTGAAACAGTCCCTCTATTTTACGTACGTAAGGACTAGACAACCAATTACATCGATTATTTGGGCGAAACTTCAAGATAAAACGGTGCATAAGTGCACTATCAAAGCGTGTACGAAGAAATTCTGTCGACAAACTCTCATGATCGATCGGAAGCAATATTAATTGATCAGATGATCAGCATTCTACTGTAACGAATTATGCATACGTAGAATGTTAATTGAATAAATTCCACTGCAGGGCACACTGTACGTGCATATCAAAGAACCGCATAAACTGTGGAAGACAAATCCAGAGCACTGTTTCGCCCACAAACTGAATGAAACGGGTGCCGGGCGATTGATTTGAAAATAGCCATTTACCGAAATACCTTTACACGTCATGCACAGAAATTGTTTCGGTGCAATTTACCGTGCACCTACCTACCGGTGTGTCATCGTTTCATACCGAACTGAAATACAACTGCGGTGCATAACGAACAATTTTCTCACAATAGGCCAATGGTACTCGTCGCTAACACTGGGGCACATCGAATGCACATACGTATGTACATACGAAAGGAAATAAAAAGAAGCGAAACGTACTCTAGTGTTTTCCAAAAAAAAAAAGAAAAATATCCACTCATACTGTCCATCCGGAATATGCAGCCAATGATATTTCACGTGAAATATGATTCCAGGCGAAATCGTTTCTGCACCGAATTCAATTTCCTACCAACCTTTTAATCTCAAGATTAAATCCGAACTGATACTGATTCCACATAGGAGGCCAAGTAGTTGAACCCTGCTACGGTCCTCGATTCTACCGTATATTACACTTAAGAACCTTGATTTTAAACAGATCTGATTATGGGAAATTCTTATGGTCGATTTCATGCCTGAACTACGAATATATGAAATGTTTTCTTCTACCTTTTGTAATATACTCTAGGACAGGAAAAATATTTCAGGTGTTGCTTGGCGATCATTTTAAACCGATACATATCATTCATCTTTCCTTTCGACTTTGCCATTGGTGTCGAAATATTTCACTGTTTTTATTTTTAATAATTGTTTCCTATTTACTTCTGGTCAAGAGAGACCCGAAGACCTCTCGGTGTTAAATGTTAAAAAGCAAGATATCTTTTGCCCGACAGATTTCGACGAGGATTCGCCCGTTTCTTTTCCTGGTGCCCAGGTGTGCACGTTCCCCCAGAGCCCACGTTCTCCCGATCAGAAGCGCTAACGTCCCGATACAGCTGCACCGGGAGTCCTCAGACACACACCAGGATATCACGGAACGGTACGTCCTCCTGCACATCCTCGGAACGTCCTTGCACCACGTCGTCCACGACTCCCACGAGCGGGTCACGCTTCGACCACGACGACGCCCACACGGACGCACGAAATTCTTACATAGATTTGCACGACCTAGCCGTCATCAA
The DNA here is from genome assembly GCA_907165295.1 of Nomada fabriciana. Lineage (NCBI taxonomy): Eukaryota > Metazoa > Arthropoda > Insecta > Hymenoptera > Apidae > Nomada > Nomada fabriciana. The sequence continues at coordinate 3,193,705 of OU015692.1, read as the reverse complement.
CGTCGCCGTTGGTCAGACCAACGTCGACGTGAAACGGGACGAATAGCGACGAAATTCGAAACAACGATAATTGAAGGGCCTGTTCGTTTTGCTTTTCTTGCGAAGGCTGTTGCGACAGGTAACACGTAGATTTTAGTTTTGTCACATTTTCGCGAACGAGCTAATATTGAACCGGTGCGTTGTACGATGTTCCTGAATAATATAAAGGATTCGACACACTTCCGGGGTGAAAGATTACATATCGTTTAATTGAAGCGAACGTTGCTTTTAATTTGTATAACAACAATTCGTGGAAAGACACGTGGGAGCTTGAAGTTATTTTAGTTGGCTTCGATAGAAAGGTGGATATTCGTTTGAACGAGAATAATGATTAACATTAACATCACAATGTGACGATAGTAATGGGCAATATTAAATGATACGAAAGTTAATCTATAATTATTGTCCTATCTAAGATTTGAAGATACATTTTACTAACTGATTATTACCTAACATTTAACTAACGTCTCGCTAACATTTCTTTCTCGCTTTATCTCATTTCATTGCAGAATAATAAGATACGCAAAAGTTGACTAAATCTGAACGACTACAAATTATTTTGTACACACGCTGATTGCTACTTCCAACTCCGACCTCCCGTATATTATTAACAAATCAACTTTCACATAGAGCCACAGACATTGAAAGCTCGTTTCAGACGGCAGATTCCAGTGGCACAAATATATCGAATAAAGCGGACGAGTGATAAACTTTTTCGTGACCAGTATTTTGCAATAAATTTTACTGCTTGGTGAGATGTCCCCCCAAAAAAACAATATCCCCCCTTCGCCATCTCACCAAGTATGCACTAAAGCTTAACCCGACCAATGAATCGTACTGTCCCATAAAAATATTTCATTCTTGCGTCCCGTTACGAACGCTGTCAATTTGTTTAGTCAAAGACGACAAATCTCGAGGAGTAACAATCCTGCCCGTCTGAAATAAGCTTAACGCGCCGTCGCTAGATTAAATTAGGATGCCGTGGAAATCGATACGCAAGAGGGGATGTATCGATGGAAAGAAAAAAACCAAGGCCTGTTTCTAATTTCAATAGGCACGGCGCGAATACCTTTGTACCAGCAATCGTCGAGAGGAGGGAACGATCGGTTCCTGGCCCAACATCGGGGGAGGAAATGGAAAACCTCGCAAGCCACTGGCCATATATCCTGACAGGAAGAGGAGAATCCTCAGCAACACCGAGTACATACCTGGATATAAGGGGTACATATCCTAAGCGGCAGACCTCTTCGAGATTCATCTGACACAAGTGAAACAAGGCAGTTTCAGAGGGTTGAAACGTCGAGCCCCCTTTACTACGGAGTCTCGTTATTGGCCAGTACGAAAGCTCAAACATTATTGACTCTGTTCGATAAAAAAGAAAAGATTGCCTGTCTGATAAATATTTAACAATGGTTTTGTTTCGCCTTGGTGTGAACTATCGTTGCAACGAACATTAAAACGTGACGAGAATATTCCACCATACCTACGCCCATACAGAATACGTAGCTCGAGTACTTCATTGATTTATTTCATTTCGAAGACACACTTTATATCATACTGCTTCGGACATTGCGTATTGTGAAAGAATAGAGAACGGTTCTGGCATGGTAATCTCATTGAATAATTATGCAGTTTTAAGTACACGATATTGCACGTGGACACAATAAAGGACCAATGATCAATCTTCTGTAATGGTATGTGAAGATGACGTTCTTTCTTTGAGCGAAAAGGAATGAACGAGGCACGACGAGAAGTTTGTAACGAAAACATATAGATTACGATGTAATGACTTAATGTATAGTATTTTCAAGCATAAAGTGCATAATTAATCTCCGTGTTCCTATTGTGTATTGATAACCGTGATAAATGATGTAGAGATGAATATCGACTTTCAGGGATGCAGATATGTATTTAAAAAACGAGACTTATATTCTTAACGAAGTTTTGCTACGCACAGTTTTGCTTTAGTACGATTACATTGGACAGGATAGAAAATATTGAGAAAAATAGAGGGAATGGAGCATTTCTTCTGTAGCTTACAATGTTGTAAAAATAAAATACCGATATGCTTTTTAATGTACAATTTATATAATTTCATAAGGAATATATTTTACTGTTTTTTCTGTTGTAATTTGTTATAGCTTTAACGATACCTTTGTTACTTGACAACTAATTAGTTAGAAATGTCGTGGATTGTAAACGGTGCATAATGCTCTATATGAAAAAACAAAATGTAGTGACTTGTGTTACAATGCTTTCGTGTAAATACAAATTTAGCTGGCAAGTGGTGTAATGTTTTAGTATGAAATTATATTCCTCTTGTTAAATGAAAAAAAAAAGTGAATACCTATACGCTTATTACTGACAATATTCCGTTGTCAATTTACCATCCTATATTATTTTCTATGTAAAAAAGAAATATGTCCGACACAGAAGTGAAATGAAATTTCTTGCTTTAGAGATATCGAAATTAAACAGTCGATCGAATCTAAATAACATTTTTAAGGATTTAAATGAAAAAGAATAAAACATTTGCTACTACCTTCTGTTTAAGTTTTCAGCTGTAACCTAATGCGGATCAAGAAAACTCGGGGAAAAACAAGCGCTTTTTAATCAACTAATTAAGTGTACACGTATACGTGGACTATATTGAATGTAATGAAAAAGTCTGCTGGTAAGGTAAGAGACGAATATACTGTTTGATATGTACAAATATGTGTGAATATTAAATCGAAGAGGCAGTAGCTCCTTTTCATAAGATGTATACTTCCCAAATTTAATTGTACTTCCAGTATGAGTAATTATTATAAAAAAAGACGGGGGAGCAAGAGAAAGTATGCGACATCAAAAGAAATATTCAACGTGGTTTGCATCCGTTTTGTATGAAGTATATCAATTTAAACACCCTAATGTAATAGAAACTGAGATACCTACGATAGGTTTGATTAACTTTGGATTATTCAATTATTTGCAATACAAAAATGAATGACCAAAGATACGAGGTATCAAGAAAATACTATGCCAGATCATTCAAACGAAGCGGCGGTTACAAGTAGAAAGATTTGTTAAAAGAGAATGTTACTTATACGGTAACTTATACGCCTCGTGAAACATTTTTGGCCATCGAGCGTTTAGCACGAAATGTGTCATGAGCATAATCAATAGATATAGTATTATTGTTAAGAAAAATGTTTCAAAAATAAAAGAACTATCATTCTCACCCGTGTAGTTTTCCACTATTCCAAGCGTGATGAATAAACAGATCTAGATGACCTATTATTTAGAAGAACTATTATTTACTGAAGCTTTCCCTTTTTGGCGGACAAGGGGTGTACGGGTTTGTGAATAAATATGACTACTATTCAAGGGATTGAAGGGGGCAATTTTTCGGTCAATGCTTCGATAGCAAAATAGTGTTACTGTCCGTAAACAATCACATAAGATTTGTGAAATGCAATAAGTATGATGAAATGTATGCTAACATCGCTTTCTGTAATCTGTTGATAAAGTTCTGAATGATATGAACCCTAGAAATGGTTCTAGAGTTCTAGCGCTCCACAAACGGTGAGAAAAGTACCAAGTGGCGCCATCTAGCGTTTGTCGCCCCTCGAGGGGTTTCAAATCCAACATTCTGCTTTAGATTGTTAATTTTTTCAATTGCATGTTTCTCGGCTACCAGCATGTATTTTTTAACCGGGCTGGTCTCAAATTAAAGCAGAAAATCTTAGCTTTGGTTTCCAATAGGTTTCAAAAATATAACATTTTTGGTTTAAAAGTTACGCACAATCAAAAAATCGGTATAAATTCACTTCACGCATTACTAAATATCTATTAATTTGCATCCCAAATATCTTTCTTATATTCCAATTCCTCCTCACAATTATTATTTATTATCCTACCATTACGAGTAACCAGTCGGCCGAATATTGTCATCACTGGATATTATTCCATTATTTTAACTATCAGCATTTTGTATAGTAATTTTTGTATAGTACAAAGAGATAAATAATATATATATTTTAATCTACTAATATACATGAACATCAGCATCATAATCACTAAATAATTAATCTAAAACAACTTTCCCATCATTTTTATTTATGTTTTCCCAGTGACAATACTCAAATGTAAGTGGAAACATTCTGTCCACATACAAGATACCCTGAAATAACAAACAATTTCGCATTAATTAGGAATACCCTTATTCTAACGTTCATCGGTCGTTCATAATAAATTATTATATCTCCAGAATTGAATATTTTATTCGAAATTTAGATTCGAAAGCCCATCACTAAATACAACACGTGATAAAGTAAAATAACGTGAGAACTGCCTTACATGTAAATGATCCATTTCATGTTGGGCAATTCTTGCCAGCCAATCTTTTCCTTTCCAACAGAATGGCTCACCAAATCGATTCAATGCTGTAATCTGAACTTCTTTGGCCCTTGGCACTTCTGCTTGGTAACAACTGATACTTCCACACATTTCATGACATATCATTTCCGTTGGATTTATTATTTCCAACTTTGGATTAATGAAGAATGTCAATGGATGAGTTTGCATATGGAAAAATTGTTGCATTTGCGGTGGGATATGTTCTAAGGCCTTTTCTGTTACTTCTATAGCAAATACTTGCCAAGGAAAACCAATTTGTGGAGCAGCTAATCCCACTGTTTCATATTTTTTCATTACTTTATGCAAATGCTCAAGTGTCTGCAACACATTCCAAAATGTTGTTAATAACAATGTCTTGTATCTAAAAACAGGAGTTAAGAAAATTGTTTACAAAACTTAATTTCTTACAAGACATAATAATTAACATAATATAACTAAATTTTATGTTCATATCGTATGCGAATAAATAGTATTTTATCACATTCCTTTCAAAAATTAACAAATTAACGAATGAGTAAACTTGTTTAATTCTTGAAAATAAAGCAATCGCGATAATTTGAAATTGTAAGGAATGCATACCTTTTGAAATTCCTGCGTTTCTATTACTTTCTTATCTACTGGTGATGCTTTATTCCGTAAAACAGGGTCGCCAATCTGACAAATGTGATCGTAAGGTGGCTTTGAGCTCTTATTTGATCGATGAAAGTAAATAGAAAATAATTTTGAAATACTCCGAAAACTTATGGAACGTTCATTGTTCTTGCATGCGTTCTTGACACATCTACTTATTATATTAGAATAACTAAACATTTTAACAAGCTACTGGACCGCAGTGCTTTCGAAATACCTTGAAACAGATAATGCATAGGTTAAACTCTAACATCCACTACAGAAATGTTGGCAATACACGCAGAATCTGCCTGCGCAGCCGAAAATTTTAGCGGGAAATTACGACATGAATTTATTTTACAAATGCAAACTATAAATAAATTTTCTTTGCATTTTCTTCTTATAAAAGAGTTATGATAAATGCGATTTTTATTCACCTTTTGTAAATATTGCGAGAAATATGAATACGTTTTTATGCGCTACCTAATACAAACACTTTTGTATTGCACTGACGATATTTTTTAATTTATCCACAATTTTGTACAAAAATAAAAAGCTTGATATATTACTGATTACATTTATTGCGTAATATCTCGCAGACGCATTTCATAATTGTACTTATCAGTACTTTACTGCCCACAAAAAAATAAGAATGTCAGCATAGTAAATTGATACTACTCTATAACCTATATTATTGAACGTCTTACCATACCTGAACCGTTTTTGGTGTAATATTTTTCGGCAGTTGTACTAATATATTGAACTTCGCCATCAATTTGTAAATAATAGTAGCATTAAACGGCAAAAATGGTAATTATTCTTTATGCATAATCGCCTTATCAACAGCACAACTAACATTCCTTTCTTTTCATTAGATTAAAAAAGGTTCTCTGAAGTTAAATTTCGTCAGTGGTAATTCGCTTACTACTGTCAGGTATTTGTCGGCGCAACCTGCAGGTACAGGTAAGGATACAGGTTTTGAACTTAATAAACAAAATCCAAGACCCATTGTACTGCCACCTGAAACAATACCATCAGCCCCGAGTCCAAACGGGCCCTGTACCCCCGTAGTAGAAATACCAGGTTTTAAACAACTATCCTTTTTACAAAATTATAAAGATTTGGTATTAATGAAAATTTGTTTCGATTATACTGTAATACTTACATATACAGACTTTCAACAATATTGACGTTATATTGGCCCGTAAAATTTAGGTCCCATTGTTGAACCTGTCCTCCCTCAATCGCAACCTCAACCTCAACCCCAACCGCAATCCGATTCTAAGCCACCTCTCGAAATTCCAGTACCTGACAAAAATGCAATCAATGCGAGAGGCATGGAAACGTACGCGGAAGACGATGTTCAAATTAAAGAAGTATGTATACCTATAATTTATAATTCACTATGATAACAAATTGTATTTTATCGAAATATGCAACGTAATAAATATTTGTATTGCAATGTATGTAATCTGTTTATTTTAATAAGGTCGGAAATAAAGGTGTCATAATGTTGAACCGTCTAAAGGCTTTGAATGCTTTAAATTTATCAATGATTGAGAAAATGTATCCTGTACTTAAACAATGGGAATCAACAAAGAAATTGGTAATAATAGAAGGTGCAGGGGACAAAGCATTTTGTGCTGGCGGTGATGTCAAATCGATTGTAAATGCATTAAGGGAATGTAACAACAGCAACCTTGGCGAAGAATTCTTCAAGAAAGAATATACGTAAGTTGCTGTAGGAAAGAATGTACGTTAAGTTATTAATTACTTAATATTATATCATATTGCTTTAGAAGTATGTTATTTACAGTATGAATCATCTTATCGGTACATATAAAATACCATACATAGCTATAATAAATGGTATAACTATGGGAGGTGGTGTTGGTTTATCTGTTCATGGTAAATATCGAATAGCAACGGAAAGAACATTATTCGCAATGCCAGAAACAGCAATTGGACTATTTCCTGATGTCGGCGGATCGTATTTCTTACCTAGATTAAAGGGCAAATTAGGACTTTACCTTGGATTAACAGGGCATAGATTGAGTGGTATGACTAAAAACTTTTTTCGTTTGTATTCCAAAACGAATAAAACATTTTATAATAGTATTGTATTATGTTCAAAGGTATTAATGTACTACTTGCTGGTATTGCAACGCATTTTATTCGATCTGATAAGCTATTAGATTTAAAGCAAGATTTACTAACAACCGAAGAGCCTGATGTTAAGGAAATCTTGGACAAGTATCAACCAACGGGTCTGAATCAAGAGTTTTCCTTAGCCCCTTATGAAAATAAAATTGATAAATATTTCTCAGCGTCCACTGTAGAGGAACTAATAGAGAGGTATATTATTTAATATAATTCGTAAGACATTTAGTCGATAATATATAAATTCCGAAACAGACTCAGGGAAGACAAATCAAAATGGTCTGGAAAAACATTGCAAACGTTATTGAAAGCATCTCCCACGTCGTTGAAGATCACGATGCGTGCTATTGAAAAAGGAAGCACATTAAATCTTGCAGATTGCTTGAAAATGGAATATAGATTAGCTTGTGCTGCTTTGAACAGAACGAGCGACTTTTCCGAAGGTATATTATTCTAATATGCAAATTATCTACAGGCATCTGAAACATATTTTTTTAAAGAAATTCTGTTATTGTTCGAATGAATATGAATCTGGCTTATTATTGCAGGTGTTAGAGCACTTTTAATTGATAAAGATCGAACCCCAAAGTGGAATCCGGAACGCTTAAGTGATATAACAGATGATTATGTGAATAATTTATTTACAACACATACGGAAGGAAAAGAATTGCAACTTTAAAGTTGCATTAAAATACCTAAGGGAAAAGTACAACGAATGGAAATAACGTTGAACAATCTTATTGATGAGAAATGCTAAACAAAAAATAGTAAAAGTATCAATTACTATGCTTGCATATTAAAAAAATCCACTTCTAGTTTTTATTTTGTTATCTTCTTAAAACCATAGTTTACATAAACAGATTTTTATAACAATTTTCTGTATAATTAGGGACGATTTAAAACCATATACAAGATGTTTATTGTTGTATTAAAAACTTGCTACCAAAATATCACCATAAATACAATTCTAATTTTGTAATGACTTGTATTATTTTTGTTTTACCCTTTTTACATGTACTTTACAAGATACTGTATTATAGAAAAACGAATTATTTTGCGAAACGAAAAAAAATGTATTAAACGAACGGCCCTCACTAACAATTGCGATCACATTTTGACATTTGAATTAAAAGTATATGAAATGAAATATGTCTACGATCCTTCGAATTTTACTCAAGATCATTCTAGATTTAAATATGCAAAAATTCTCCGTAAAAGCGTTTTCAACTATTGAGTGAAGACATTCGTGTTATAAAAAAAATAATTTCGAGAAACATTTGGAATTCTTAAATAGTTTATTCTTTTATTTATCAAAACGTTTATATTATTTTTTAGCATGTCAAGTACGTACTTCCATAATATGGTTTGGAAAATGACAGAAATTTACAGAACTCGTATGGAATTTAAAAAATTTCACACAGAAAGTTGCTGTAGGCTTCATGTTTTAAAATGAAAAAAATTAGTCCTATCTCGCTTGTCATATTGTTTTTTTTTGTAATTCTTTATAAATGTTTGTCTTTTACCCCATTTGCACTGTTTCAAATCTGTTATTGCAGTTCACGTATTGATACTCCTTTCCTGCTGCACAATTCACATAAAGGATAATACACCTCTGTACCAACATCCAATATGAATCAGAGGAAAGGGAAATGTAATAAACTGCCAAGAATCTGAGTATTTAAATTATTACATGCAATTCAGTCAATGTACTGAGCGAGCCAGCGGAAGCCTTCCCCATACCCTTGTCTTTTCAGCACTGAACACATAAATAATTCCAATGGGCGTCCAGGTAGCTCGGTGCGAGAAATTTTTCCCTAAAATTTATACATTTCAGTTTATTACGAAACTTAAACAATATACAATATGTAATGTGTGCACGAATAAGTCTACTATATGTATATACCTTTCCTGTTGTCTGGCCAAAGAGATTAAAGTAATTTCTGAGCTCATCCTCTGAAGCTGCACCCGGTTTATCAATCTTATTACCTAGCACTAAAACTGGACACGCACTGAGCTGTTCGTCGGTCAAAAGTGCGTCAAACTCGGCCCTTGATTCCGGCAACCGCGTTCTATCGCTTGCATCAACCAAAAATACTATTGCGTCTACCGCTGGAAAATAATCTTTCCAAACTCTCCGGGCTGAAATATTATTAATAAATGTAACATCCCAACGTTTAATTAAGCTCTGCGGCTTGATGTTTTAACGAAACAATCGATCTTACCTTGAGGATGTCCTCCGAGATCGAACGTTGTGAACCTCATATTTCCAATAGAAAGTTCTTCCGATGCTGAAGCATAAAAAGGTACATGTAATATTGTTCTAAAATGTAGAAAAACTTGATTAAATTATTGAATAGCATATACGACAAAATGATATGCAATCATATATACATATGTATAAACAGAAATATATTAAGAAAAAATGGTAACGAAGTAAACAGAATTGATAAGCATATATATCCATGTAAGTTAAATGATTAATTACTTGGGTGCAATGTAGGTACGTGTTGTGCTAATCGGTCGTCCTTGAGCATGTGAAGTAACGTCGTTTTTCCTGCATTATCTAGACCAAGAAATAAGAGTTTGCCACTCTTTTTCCAAAGACCTAGAAACAAGAAGAAATGTTATAAATGATTAATCTTATATCGGATTGAAATTTGAAAGTTTTGTACGCTTGTTTTTCATACATCTCCAATATATATACACATAAAAAGAAGTATATCTATAAAGTAATACAGACAATACGCACCAAGATAATTCAAAACTCCTGCGAACCAGTCCCAAATGAACATATTTGTAGAGGTGAATGGATGTCACGTTCACTGTATACTAACTACCGAATGACTCTGCAACAATGATGAATTGACAAGATTATCATGTGCAAGTAATTGTACAAGAAAAACCACTTCTTCTTTTTTTTTTAGTGTATCACAGTCTTGATAAAATATGACATTACATTTATATATATGCGACGAAAGATATTGCGATGAATAAATGAACGTTCAAATTAGTACCGTTCGTTACACACCACTGGCGAGCAATGGAATTTAGCATACAGAGCAGTGGACGACTGCGATTGAAATGCGACAGACTTACCCAATATCACCTACTAATAAACAGTTTTTATAATGTTTCGTTCACCACCACCAAAAATGCAAAAATTGCGAGCAGGTCAGAAAAGCATTCGCATTGTACAACTACGCGTGATACATTTCTTTGTCACTGGATTAACGTACCGTACACGAAAAAAAATACACGGAGCAAGCAGGAGATCGTGAAAAAGTACTTTTCCTCCTTATAGAAAGCACAGAGCTTGAGATCGAGCCTAGTTGGCTGGCAGTTGGCACTGATGACGTCTACTTCCGTCTGCCATATTGTTTGAATTGTGCTGTTTCATAAGCGCGGATTTTAAGGCCACTTAATTTCTAATTTTATTCCACTCCTGATACCTTAATTCTGTAAACAGATTGGTGTCACGCGTACTCTATTTTCATACGTATTTAAACTAGTCTACTATATAAGGAGATGGTAGAGGTTATGAAGACACTTTAATGTTACGTAGAAAAATTAAAAAAAAACAAAAAGTCTTCGATCGACAATATTTATATCACAGTTGTAAAATAGATTTACGTAATAATTGAAATCATATTATCAATGAAATATTTACTTCACACAATAATTGCTTACTTTACCACTCGTTCGGCTTTCATAAATTCAATGTCCCTAGCATGGGTTTAATATGGTAACTAATTTTGTTAACCTGTTCCCCACTTATTTTATACAAAATTGCAACAATGATATCGGGTAAGTTGATTTTAATATGTATTTTTCAATGAATTATCAAACTCGGCTTTGGAAGAATGTGACCGCATTGTCGGGCTTATTATATTTTGCGAATTATTTAATAATATTCTATGTACGTACGTATAAAACTTTGTTTATAACCTATAGCAAAATTTCTTTTCCCTACAAACATCAATTAAAATTGTTGCCTTTGACTTATAATTTTAATTCGATATTCACAGGATGGTTAACAAATAGTTTTCGTTCAACGTGCAAGAACAATACTGGTTATAATGCATGTTCTTACATATTTATGCAAACACGAGATTATGCAGCTAGAAAAGGGACTAGAGAAAAGGCGAAGAAGAAGAAAGTGAAAGTTACAGTTGAAAAGATCGGGTTTATCCCGCCCAAGAAAGGTGATAAAGTGTAAGTACCTTCACAATGTTAAATTTAACGCAATGCTAATATGTATACCGAATCATTGAATAATTTTATAATTTAACAATAGGACGAAGGTAGCACATTCTCCGCTTCTGAACATAAATGATAGTTGGAAGAGAAAAGCAGGTGACGATGTTTGGATAATAAAATATCATCAGAGCCCTGTTTACCATTTAAGAGAAGCTATAGAATTCCACCGTGAAACTCATCATCCAACCATGTTAAATGAACCTAACGCACCTATCGTTGCGTGTATAGACTTAAATATGAGGGTAAAAAATAGGAAACAATATTTATATACTAGTAAATGTTAAAACGATTTAGTACTGGCTTGTAAAACTGTATTTATTTAAATCTTCTGTAACAGCGTGAGAAGAAGACTAGATTTGTCGAAAAATTTACAAAGGTGATCGATACACCTTATACATTTGTAAGTGAAAATGTTCAAAAGAAAGTATTAGCCCTAAGTAAGAATGTGGAGCAACAGGAGAAAGCAAGAAATGCAGGAGCTGACTTTGTTGGTGGTGTTGAATTAGTAAAACAAATTCAAGTAAGCAAAATATTGTGAGACAGTGTTGGTGTATGCATCGAAAAACTTTGACCACATGTAGGATATATTTGTCTGCTCAATTATTTCAGAACGGTACATTTGTCTTTAAGGAGTATGATCATATTGTAGCGCATGCAGACATTTTAACTGAATTGCTGTTAATTAGAGGATTACTAAAAAAGAAGTTTCCAAATGTAAAAGCAGGTAAGTAAATGTTTTTGTTTCATTGAAAATGTTGCATACAATTATTAAATTTCGATGTTATTAGCTTAAATATTTTAGGTACTTTGAGCATCGATGTAGCTAAACTTGTTACAAAATTTAAACACGGAATCCATTACACAGCGATACCTCATGCAGATCACAAAGATTACGGCCGAATTGATACCACTTTTGGCTTGGTGAGTTTATATACCCGGCAAATTTCATATGGTAGATATTATAAAACTGTGTTTATTATTCGATTTTAGCTTGATATGGATACGCAACAGTTGGAGAAAAACTTTTCAGTCCTAATAAACGATGTCGAACAAGTGAAGCCCAGGCCTGGGGAATTCTTTATTCAAAGGTAGATACGTTTCCGTCAATAAATATTCGCATTTCGTTGTATTATTTGGCGATCTCAGTGAAATCTATTGTATTAATACATTGCCATTTTTTAGAGTTAAAATCACCAGTGCTCCATCGAATGAAGCTTTTATCGTCGATTTCAAGGAATTCCTTCCAGTAAGTGCGGAAGAAAATGACGAACCAGAAGAAGCAGGAGACAACATAGCAATAATCTCGACAGTTTAATTCTTTAATGAACAAATAAAATGTTGCTTAAAGGCGATTTAAAATTTAGTATTTGTTTTTCCTATCATTTACCTGTCCTATTAATATATTGAACATTCCGTACTATTTTTATCATTCACTAAAGGTATACCGTTTCCTATACAAAAATCTTTCACAAATATACAGTGTTCCTTTGATCTGGAGACGTGTAAATATTTCGATAATGTATTTCATGTCAAGGGGGACATGTGGCGATATTTATTTTGCCTCGCAATTTTAAATGGGAACTACACATATTTTTTATTGCATATTCCGACATCGGCACAATTTCGAAACACTACTAGCTTGTGTGTGTTTTGATAGAAATTAAATTTCAAAGTTGACTTCATCAGCATTAGCGTTTCCCGATGTTGCACTGTGGAATGGTTGCGCGTTCGGACTTACAATTAGCTCCAAAAAGAGCGCTCTTCAGACTTAACTTCGGAGCTTAATATCTCGATAATGGTTTGTGCGAAATACAGAAGATATGAGCGTTTTAAAAGTGCCTCGATTTCAACTACAAGAATATGTAATAAAAAATATTCTCATTTAAAATTAAAAACGTGACCTCCGGAGATCCTCTCAAGGTAATTATAAGGTCAAATAACTATCGGCATGATATTTCTCCCTAACATCACGCAATATTCATTTGAAAACATTGTTCGTACTACCTATACTTTTCGAAATATCTACAAATTTCCTGTTTAAACGGGCACACTGAATGAACAAAGTAAAAAATTGCTTCAGCATTACAGTGTCTATTGTAATGAGCGTGATCAACACGAATACAATTATTATTATGGTTCGCGATGCGCTTATATTAGGGTAATATAATAATACATATATATGTATATCTGCAATATACAATATACACCGGCTGCATAACTGTAAGGCTAAGAGCGGGGAAAATGAAAGAACGAGACGAAGCCAAGTGAAGCAAAGGCAAAGAGAATGGAGAATGGTGAGCGGCCGTGGTGGTGAGTAAGTACGGTGGAGGGGCAACGGCTAACCTACCTGCCGGTCGAGAGCTCAGTCGGTGTCCGCCAGGTTGAAAATCCGTGACTTCTCCTGTCTGTGTTTTGCTCGTGACTTTGGACAGTTTTATCAAACGGCGTCCGACAAGTTTGTGCACGCCGACGTGAAACACGACGAAGTGTGATACAACTTGTGAAATTCAATCATTCTCTTTCTTAATTAACGCTCGTTAGAAACGCTCAACAATACGAAACGGCCGGTGAACGGACAGCGGGTGACGGTCTCGCGTTTCCCTCTTAGTTCGCTCGAAAAAGAAAGAAAGGATAGAAAAACAACGTAGGCATATAGATCTCGTTTTTCACGTGCGAACTCCGACAAGTAGTGTATGAGAGTGCGCGCACTGGTGCACGCGCGAGCCCACGCGTGTCGCAGGGGACGTATGTGTGTGTTTACATATGGTGACCTGTGTTGACTGTGCGAGGATCCGCAAAGAAGTTACCTCTGATTTTGGATTGCAGCGAATTCGTCGACTACACATTGTTGTTACCGGCGACTACGTTGTAGACATGCTAGGATTGAACAACAAGAGACAGTGGCATTAGGTGACAGATTGGGGCACATACAATCGCACGGACACGTATCTCGGCAATCGTAATGGTAAGTACGAGAATGTGTGCGTTTCGTCAATGGTATGGTGGTACACGTTGGCCGGCAGACACAGTTTGCTCCAGTATCGAATAATTTATGCAGTCGGTCCTCGATTAATGTGCTTAATCGTAAGATGAATGGATTGGGATAACGAGGAGCTGGTAATTAATAATTGAAAGAGTATTTTGTATACAGGATTCTCCCTTTATACGAGTGATTATCTACGTATTGCGATATAGGTACACACTTCATTATGCTCTAGTGTGGTTCCTGCATTAACGGGCGCCCTTTAAAGTTTTCAGTATTAATAGGATTTCTTGTAAAAGACGATCGTATATTGCTCGCTAGTACCGGGTTATCGTACAGGTATTGGTTCATCAAGACTTTGGAGAACCGATGCTCCAGATGATCGAGACGGTGGATAATCGTGACCTGGTTAACCGGGCACCTAGTGTACTATACGTATATAGATCCCCAGTACCTGTTGGTCATGCATTTAAAAACTGTGCATCTGTTAAATGATTTTTGTTACATTGTTCATAGATGGGATAGTTAAAATTATGGGCATTGAATAATGCTAACATTACCTACCTATAATCGTTTTTTACGGTAATGGATTTTTGGCACACATTATCTATTAAATCCTACCTGGAGAATATTACTCTGCGTGCAACAAGTGTTTGCTTAAGTATTATATTTCATTAGCCATGAAATTAGGTCGAACTCAATGGTTTGGAAACGAAGGATCACTAATGACACCTTCTCGCACGCTCTACTAACATAGAGCACATTTGCTAAGTAACATAATAAAGGTTGGTTACAAACTTGCATATTTGTAATTAAACAAAAAAAAAGACGGGAGTGTTGGAAGGACTTTTGTTTGTGCACAGAATTCGAGTGCATCGAGTAAAAGTAGTCAAACGTACGTACATTAACAATGAGACTTTATATACCTACGGAAACAAGATTCTTATCAACGAACAGATAAATTATAATGAACCAGCAGCAACAATCGTTCAATCATGCTGCTGCTAATAACAGAGTCGTGAGTGTGCTCACTATTTGATTCGGTGGCATTTTTTAACCGTACAGCATTAATAAATAGTTGCACGCGAAAAGAATAAGTAGACGCTAATACGAAATTGATCGCAGAAAGTTAAAGCCTGATCCATTCGCAATCCGTGTTCTTAGAAGATAATTAAATAAGCCAGGCGTTTCTTAGAGTAGATACAATTAGCTTGGAGAATGCAACGATGATGTTAATCTAAATCGGCGAGTCAGGTATCTTGTCGAGCCCCATTCTAACACAGTAGCTAGCAAGAAAGTTATTTTCAAAACTTTGGATTGAAGAATGAAAAGAACTCTGCTCCAAAGTTCTCGATCCACCGTACAAAACATTGTTTACGCGAACCTTAGCAATTGCCAAACTTTACAACAAACTCCACAATTTTTTTCCAGGCATTGGAGCAGTCCACCGTAGTAGTAAACACTATCGCAATACATAACCGAATCGTGTAATTAAGTTTCAGCTTGTTTTGTTCCCCGTGCATTAAACCTAGGCCAAGAAAACGTGATTCTCTAAAATCACATTAAACGCTTGCGCCGAAAAGTATAAATCTAATAATATTTTTATGTTCTGCTCTTCCTTTTACACCGGAGAGGGTTCAATTTCCAATAATTCTATTACACCTTGAATCGATATCGATATCGTCACTGTTCATTGGTAGGCTTCTTGTTTTTTTTTATTAATATTATAAAGCAATCGTTAGAGATGCGCCTGACCTGGCGAGTTGTTGTGCCGGTCATGTAAAATCTGGATCTAGCAGAAAATGCAAATGATACCTTTAGGGCTGCATATATCTGCTTCGCCGACGTTTCCTTTTCCTGTCTCCACCAACACGCGGCTGTACTCTAATTGCATTGTAATAAGTATGCAACGTGAAAGGATTTTGTGCAGGCTACGTGTATACGCTTGATTCTATGGGCCGTGTAACGCATAAGAAATTGCTAATCAATATTGTCAGCGTATACGGTGTTGTAATTACACTTGTAAACTCTCTTCTTCTATATACCTACCTGTCGCGACGGTTTTCACTGTTATTATTCTTATTGCATTTTACCTGCAACTCGTTCCTTTGGTTAAATCGTTATTGTGCTTCGTTTCAATTCGCTTGTGATCTTTGGGTTCTCTTCGAGTACCTAATATGCGACTATTTTTATTAACAGCGTATCATTCCACCAAGTACTATGAGCATTTAATGCAATGCAAGGAGAACAGAAACAGGTCTATTCACAACAATATGCATAGCTTACAATTACAGTTGAGAGACGCTACGAACACATTTTGCCTTCAAGATCTATTGAATTTCCGGAGTGACTGCGAGGTATCGGAAATCCCTTATCTCTGAGAATCTAAGAGCAGCCACTGTTAAAAGGCATTTAAGTGGAGCTTCCCGTACTTACCCTCGGGTCAGATAGCATTTCACTCGCCCCTATTTGTTACCTGCTTTACGTAACGCTTGAAAATCTACGGGCGTCCGTGGACACGGTAAATATAGAGATTTGTGTAAAACTACCTTTCCCCCGCGGCATATAAAATTAATTAGAAAGTGTATTTGTGGTTTTCCATTCGAGAGATCGAGATTGTAATTTCTCCGTCGATGTTTCCATAATTTATCTTGTTACCCATTTAACGCGTACACGCGGCTAATCGCTATTCCTTTCGTTCGATGGAAATGGAATCAGGTAATCCAATAATTATCCAGAACGAAATTATTGTACCCGATTTTCTGTCGGCTTGATCCTCGCGCGAACAGCTGGCTGTAATGGGAAACCCACACCAAAAATCTGTCTGATGTACTTTCGTTACCGTTACCTGGCCCAGTTATGAACCTCGAGATCTCTTGTACACGTTCTTAGGCGGATAAAAATCGTCCTTAGTCACTGGGACACTAGGGCAAAGAAGAAAGAAAAAAGCTATAATATAACTTCAATCGAATGTTCGACAATAAACACCAAAATGGGTGGATAGCGCAAGGTGGAGCATTAAACCGATAGAAGGACAAACGTGTAAAGGGTTAACGTCGATCGGCGACTAGTTTTTCTTTCGATCGACGGACATACGTAGAAAACCTGCCCATCCACTCCGGTATAAGTTTCAGAACTCTCTCTCTCGTAGCCGACTTCTAAGTGGTCTCACGTGTAGCTCTTCGAATTAAATGAAGGGAGAAGATGGGTTTCGAAGCGAGCTGACGCCGGGTCATCTTATTACTGTCCCTGAAAAATATCTTCGATTTTTCGTGGTGGAAAGCGGTGAAAGGTAGGTGGAGGAAGAGATAAAGGGAACATAGACGAGGGGCAGGTATCGGCTTGGGAAAAATGACACATACGAAACGGTTACTGTACTAGTCGACCGGTTCTTCTTGTTACTAACTTCCTCCGCGCGACACGTACATATACTGGGTGACGATGGTAAGCAAAGTCTCATTGAAGTTCTCTTGTACCTACATACAGGGTGTCACGGTGGAGTTATTACCTTTGCAGTTCAGGTATCCTTAGCGTGTTCAGTATAGAATTATTATTTTGTTCTCTGCCCTGGACACACAGCGTAGTTATCATTCTCGTACTTGAATTACTCTCGGTGTACTCAGTGTAGAGTAATTATTCCGTAGTGTTCTGTGTATCCGTTCGTATTGCAGACCTGTTCGTAGACTTTAAACTTTAAACGTTTCATATTGAGGTATTATTGTAATATTCATCCTGCGCAGAATGTAAAATAAAGCATTAAAATGTGAACGTTGAACGTTGCTAGAGTAACGAGAGAGAATAATAATTACGTTAATAAGTATGTATGCAGTTAGGTACGTATATGAATATTAATAATTCGCGGGTATTTCGTTGCTTCATTGAGAAATCGACTGTTTTCATAATTATAAGATACTCTATAATAATAGATGTTAACAACAAAAATATTAGGAAATTCGTATTCCAACGAAACTTACAATTACACGTGACAAACCATAGTTGCAAACGGAATTAATATCGATTCCACAAACGAGCATATGGTAACGATCGAAAAATATACAGCATTCATTATATATAAAAATCTTGCACGCAATCTCACGAAAAAAGCAGCCTGTCCTACCGGAGAAAGCGAAAGCAGTAGTTTCACCGGTATCTTTTTATATTTATTCCGGACGATTATTGCATAAGACCGTTATCACTGACGAATATATAAATACGCCGATCGGTGAATGTAAATTCGACGTGGCCACCGAAACGAGTCGGTCGAATTATCAAATGTCACGAGTCGCGTACACCTGTCCGGTAATTAGGTAACACGAGAGCCGGAAGGCAAGCTTTCGGTTGGTACTGCAACTTCGATGAAACACTCGTCTCGCGGGGGAAAGTGTCGTTAGAAAATTGAATACACGCATCGTGTCTGACGCCGGAGCGATTGTAAAATTCCTAGGATACAAAAACGTGCATCACACCGTCGCTCGCACAGGCTATTTCTTCGCGTGCACGTAAATAATGTATCGGCAGGGTTGCTGGGATAAATCACGGGGAAATAAATCGAAATTAAGCCCCGGGGAAATTATAACTTTTTATCCAGCATGATCTATTGTGGATGATCGCGATGTTGACGATAAATCGAGCGGCTGTTTAGGAATGAAAAAAATCGCTAATCGAACCATACATTACAGCGAGCG
Source organism: Nomada fabriciana (assembly GCA_907165295.1). Classification (NCBI taxonomy): domain Eukaryota; kingdom Metazoa; phylum Arthropoda; class Insecta; order Hymenoptera; family Apidae; genus Nomada; species Nomada fabriciana. The sequence goes on along the minus strand of OU015692.1, from coordinate 3,174,574 downwards.
ATCGGGCGAATTATTAGTTATTGCGTTAAAAAAAGAAAGAAAATGGCGAACCTGGCTTATGTAATTATACGAAATTAAATTGTCTTAATTTCAACTCGACCATTTGTACAGCTGGCGTTAACAATTTGATAATACACTGTAATTAACATAGCTGGGGACGATACTTTTCTTTCAAATCTCGATGAAATGTTAACTGGATGAAGAAACTTTAAACCTGGAAAAGAATTGGAACTTTGTGTCGTATCGATCAGGGTGGTACATAATTGAATTCAGAGTCGGGGAAATAGTTCCAATTACAGAGATGTCGCGCGGTTTCGTGTACACTGTACGGGATGGGATAAGAGACCGAGATTATCGGAGTTCCTTCCATCTACCGCAGGTAGAACGTACTCAGTTCTAACAAAAGAACGAATTTCTCATAGAGATTGGATTAACTTTGTAGGAACGCCGTTTCTTCCCAACGTCCGGGACACAGTGTTTTCGCGTGCTGGTAAAATATACGCGACAGTGATCGCATAATCTCCGATGCACCGTCACGATAAACACGTTCTTTCTGCCCCCTTAACAAACTCGACATTGATAATCGCGTAGAGTCAGCGTGCACATAAGCGTTCGTGTAAATATCATTGCTATATTTGTCCCTATTATTTTATTCCAAACGTGTTGGCGTAATATCATCGCACAGTGTATCCTTGGGAGAAGAATACCCTCCCCGCGCAATCACGTTCCATGCAGGTACATATTCCGTATTCAATTACCATTTCAACGTCAATTGACAATGTGCTCGATGAGTTTCGTGAGTCATTGTTGTGTAAAATTTCATAGCACCTGCCGTAATGGAAGTGAGAGTCTCAGGTTGGTTTCTTTGTCTCGAGGTAGCGTAATTGCACACCTTCGGGCCAGGTTTGCAGAAGGAAATTCTACGAGGCACGATGAATTGACGTTGAGTAAAATAAGTTTGTATTACCGTTGTATTAGTCCTGGAAAAGAAATCGAATGCATCCACCGCGATCTCTTTTCGGTCCTTAATTGCTCGAAATCGGATATGAACACGATCTAGATAGCAACGGATGCAACGTTGCGTTCGGCTCCGGGCGTTGTTTCACCTGACGCTGCTTAGCGCGGGAGTTTGCTCTGTTTAGATTGTACATCACATTCTCATCAACGTTAATTAGCGACAGGAAGACGATGGGCCCCGATACACCCTCGCACGACATGTCTGAACGTAAAAATTGGACATTGTTTAAAGTGTACACTCTCTGCGTGCACACTTTACAGCTCGGCCGTGCCAAGTGTGTTGTACAAAATAATTGCCATCTCTTGTTCTAATTTAACAACAGTCCGGATTATGTAACTTGCCATGGCGAAATATACGTGATCGCATAATTGCATATGGGAAGATCTTCAAAGTGGTATCAATTATGTAAAATTGTTTGGGGAAACGGTCGTATTATTCGAAACGGTACCCAAGGGTACCTACAACCGTCTCGTTCCACCTGAAACGTACCCAGCTTATGTACCACGATTTTTCGCGACCTTATCGGGCCCGTTGCCAGCCGAATAGCTGCGTAAACGTTTACACGCGCCTCGTCCTACAGAAAGAAGCGGGTTATACGGACCAAGGTACAGTTACACGAATCGCCGATGTCGAAGAAGTGGCATCGGGGGATACGATACGCGGCGAAAGGGTTAAAGCCAGAGGGAGACAGAGACGTTCACGCAGAAAGGAGGCCACGAACTACCTGACCGTCACCGTTACATTGGCGCCTACGGCGAAACACCTCGGTTCACCTCGATTTACGACTAGTTCCCCGTAACTCGGTACCACGTGTGCCGCAAGTTTCGACGTTACGTTTGACCTCTGCACCTTCCCCGTTCAGGTTGACGCAGGTGGCCAGCGTCTATAGGCTACGGTGCAACAGGTATACAAGAACGTTTCGTGGAACAGATTAGGCCGGCGTTAATCCTCCCGCAGCGAAGATAAATCGTTGTTACGTGGATACAGAGGAAAGGTGCCGGGCGCGGAAACTATTTTCTCATTGAACGGCGAACCCGGTCGAGTGCCATGTCTCGAACATGGTCGAATCTGGTCGAATATGGTCGCGCTAGAATAGGTGCGAGGCGAAATTACGAGAAGATCTACGGGGCAATAATCGGTAAACTATCCGACGAGTGTCGTTTCAAGGAATGTTTTCGTCGTGGATGATAGGACGTGACTGTTCGACATTTTTGAGGATTACATTTTCTGCTGCTTCCATTCGGGGAGCGAACTTCGCGAGTTTGTAGCGATTGTTATCGGTTCGTGGGAACTTTTTATATCTCGTATTTGGAACTCGGCGAATTACGTACCGTGAAACGATTCCCCGCTGTGAAAATGGACGAGAATCGGGCTGTCGAAAGTTGGAGGCCACTTGGTCCTCGTTGTTTTCCACTCTTCCATGATAGGGGGATAAATGGCAGAAATGGGGGATAGCAAGGTGTTAATTTGCACACAGCACGGACAGCTTAGACTACGTTTGGAAATTAAATATTGCCAAGACTAGAGACTTTGAAATAAAATAGCGAGTTAATAATAATTTATACAGCACGTTTCCCCGTGAAATCCTCCGAAGCTGTTCCTTTTTCTATTTGCAGCTATTCCGAGACCCCGTGGGTCAACAAATAAAATGGGTACACCGTACACGTATCCTCTCCACCATATCGAGATATCCCCCCCGTAGAACAGTCCTTCGAAGGTGCGAAGCGAGGCGTGTCTTGATTATTTCTCTTTTCGTTTCCTTTCTTTCCTTTTCACTCGCTCGTACCCCTCCTGTCGAACAACGAAATAAGCAAAAACGACTTGTCGCTGTGATAAATTCCCGGTGGCTAATATCGCCGCGGGATGCCACGGTTCGTGACCGAAGGCTGTCCCGCGTCTCTTGTTCAGTCGTGATGATTTGAAAGTCAATACGCCGAAGACAGGGCCGATACCCCCTCGCACATAATGGAAGATTGCCCTGTTCAGATTCGACGGTCCACGATGGTTCAGAGTAATACGCGTGTGGCCCGATCGTTGCCACGACCTCGTTCGATGCTTCTAGGAATTTTTTCGCGGGCCACGATTGTTCGAGGGGATGAAATTCAATGAAATTTTCACTCGAGAGCCCTCTGGCCATTCGCGTTTTCACGATTGGCCTTCTAATTTCAGCGTGGCTTCGCCTTTCGCGAAACGGTGCTCTTGCCGTTCGTGCACAGGTAGCTCGTATCCTCCGGTGCGCCGAGTTATTTCAGCGATCGCCCCTACGTGATTTTCTCCCGTTTCGCGTGGTCATTTTCGCGTTTTCATCGAGATCAAACGAAAAATGATGCATGGCGTTATACGGGCAGGTAATAATAACGAGCAAACACCGCGGGATGATATACGCAGCGGGATTTCGTTTATCTGTACTCAATTAATCAGAATGAATCCCTGTCCGACGTTTGATTTACCGAACTTACCGATGAACCGTTCTTACGCGGTGCTGCACGGTTCATGCGTGTGTACGATCGCGATACACATTCCGTTCGATTAAATTTTTACATAATCGAATTGAGTGGTTGTTCGCGCCGATGCAGATAACGCGGCGGAGAATAATTAATGGACGAAATGTCGGCGAACTATAATTTCCCAAATTTTATACGGAATTTTGGCCGTGCGCTGGTTTTAACTATACGCGGGAATGTTAATTTTTTATTATGTTTGGTTTGTTGCGAAACGATTGAATTGATACGCGAATGAGTTGAATTCTGACGATAAATTAGAAATAAATTTCAAGTAAAATGGTTTGAAAGCGTAAAATGTTTAATATGTATAATATTAGAAAATTAATATGTACATAGCTTCTTAATGAAAAAACTGATCGGTAAACGTATTGTATCTAAGAGAGTTTCTATTTAAAAAGCACCGTTCATCCATGAAATACGATGCACGGTATTAAAGAATCAATAAATGATCTACATGCATGAACTGGAACAAAACTAGAACAGTAATATTACACTCGGCACGTTCTGCATCACTTTCACGCGTTGTCGAATATAATATGTACCTGTACACTGAATGAAGGTAGAATCTGGTCTGCGAATTAAATTAAATTAAATAAACATGCAAGAGAATAATATATAGTTCGATCATATTTGCGTTTCGCAAGTTAGACGTGAGTTTTAAAAATATCGAAGCTCAACGATCAAATCTGCCTTGAAAAAGATTACGTATAACGCAGCACGATGACGTGTTCGTTGCTCGTTCATTAACATTATATTTCCGAAGTCGTCCAAATTAGACGAAATTTATGAGCTATGTAAATAACAATGCAAGCACAAGGCCTGCATACCAAATAATAAACGATCTATGCTGAACGTACATTCCTCTGCAAAAGTATCAGGACACTTACAAAAAATAAAGTGAACCTGAAAAATCAGAAAGTTATTACAATCATTTTGAATTATTAACGTGGAATATGTATATATATTCCTTGTAATCCAGAATGACAAACTTCGTAATAATTCTAACAGATAATAATAATTTCTGAATGATTTCTCAGGTTCACTTTATTCCACTGAATTAGCAAGTGTCCCAATGCTTTTGCAAGAGTCGTACGTGCGGCCAAATATGCGGCCTTTGAAGATTATTCTGTTCACTGACGTCAAGAACGTGACGATGCTTAGGAAACCTGGTCTTAGTGAAAATTAAACGTGGTGCAGGAGACGTCGGCATGTATTGTGCAAAAATTGTATCGCATTATGCGGAGTCGTGACGTAGAATTCATTAGGTCAGTTAAAAGGGAAAGCTCTATTATCATCTCGCTTCCCCTGGACTGAACGTTTTTCTGCAAGACCACCCGTTAGTTTACAACTTCCTGCGTTACAGTAACTAACTCGTAGGTACACGGTTATCATTTTACACGCCGACAGAGACAATTTATACAGTCTTGTTCGACTCGTTACCGTCTTGTGTAACAGTTGCTGGTCAACAGTTCTCCCCGTGCAGAATTCTAAAGGACACGTGTGCATACCGTTCCCTATATTTTCCGTAAAAACATCTCGAAACTGGTCGCGATTAATTCACCTGAAATTCACGCGAACGGAATAAAGAAGTCCCCCGTTATAAACACCTTTCCCATCGAGTATTGACGTTAACTCTCGCTCCCGTTGATAGTTAACGTCCTGTGCTACGCGCGTCTGGTATGCTCGTTAATCACAATCATAAATGTACAATTGAGAAATGACCGCACCCGATGCTCGCAAACCTCCCTCGTACATACCTGTCCGGTGCTCGTAGTGTATCGGCTTCGTCGCATTTAATTATCGTTTTTGCCCGGAATTTGCATAGCAGCAACGAGGTGATACGTATGTATATACATCCTGAATTGTCGAACGATTTTGTTGCAACCGGACATTCAGTTACCAAACGCATAAGTGCATATATATTCTATGTCATATTATATTACATTATATATTATATGAACTCGGATACTGTCGCTACATTCGATTATATCGGTCAAAAATTGTTACAATTAATCCCGATCGCGCTTAGAAATTCCGTGCAAGTTTGAATAAACGCGCCAGACAAGGGCAATGTAAAATGTATCTCACAGTGCACCTCTTTTGCGTGGATCGCGAAATCACAGGTCGAAGATAGCACGCTCGACATTAAAACTCGTTCCTGCATACGGAATGTTTACCAGAGCAAGTAACCAATTTATTTGCCTTTTTCTTCAAGGCGCGGCACTTTTCACCGTGCTGCTGGTTACTGACCGTGCCCACTGAGGCGCAGGTCGTGGAACAGGTAGCCAGGTGCAGGACACGGGTAAGGATAAGAGGGAAGGAACTAGATATATAGCGCAGAGCGGAGACAGAGGAAGGCGGGGGCAAAGATGCGTGAAGTAGAAGTCGGGTTCGAAATTCCCGTGAGAAGAAAAAGTCAGCTAGACCGACGCGACGTATATACACAATGATCGAAAGGGAATGACCCCATGGAGGATCCCATTGAAAATCTCCTACGCTCGCGGCTTGATTTTTATGGGCTTCGACGAAGTCCCCGTTGAGAAATGGGGAAATTTTTCGAGGCAAGTGTCGTAAACAGTATTCGTTGCCGAGGCGGGAAGGTGTGCCTCGTCTGTTCGTACAAAAACGTCCGGATAATTTGTGAGATTTTTTACGACAAGCCGATAATACTTGTTCTAAAGTATCGCTTGCTTAATTCAAACAACGAATATAGTTGTAATAACTCAATTTTACTCGTTTTGAACAGACTGAACTATTCTTTTCGCACAGTGCTCGTAATATAGTAATAACGATCTTCAAATTGGTTATAGAACATAAAAAGTAAAACGTGGCGATGATTTTAACAAGAATTGCCGATGATTTTGTCATTCATAGATTCGCGATAATCTTATGGCTTCGTACGTATCCCCGTTTCGCATCTTTTTTACCATGCTGCTGCTAATGTACTATAAAGAATACTTATCAGCGTAATTGCTACGTAAGCATTAATTAATTCTATATGAATATCTCTCGTGGTGCTTCGTTTATAAGAGGGTTACACGGCTGTGGCTTCCTGGGGGCCACAATTCTTGTAACAGTTCCGCGTTCACCGTCGCCATCGGACTCATATTTCCAACCACGATCACCCAAATGTCCAGTCATTGGACAGGTAAAAAAAAGCCTTATATCGTATGTCTCATACGTGTATCGAGTTGCAATTATTAGGTGTACACGGTGTTTCAAAGAAAGAGGCTGAGTGGAGGGAAAGAGGGAATTCCCGTTGCAGCGTTACGGTGTCCCTGACTCTCGTCACCTCTGTTTTCTATATACAGGTAGAATAGGTACAGGCTCGTAGCAGTTGGGAGCTCCTAGTGTTCGTCCCGACTTACTGCACTGTAATGGCTGCTTGTCTGGGAAAAGGGGAACAGAGTGGAGGAGAAGTCACTGCAATCGCAAGGTGGAGGGCACGCAGAAATTTTTATCGCGCGATTAAATAATAAGCCCAAGTAAGAATGGATAACGCCAAGCCTTTAGATTTGATAATTAACGGTTTACCCAAGCATCGTTCGCTTTAAAAGCAAAATATTTCCCACTCATTATGCCTCGCTTAATTTTCACCCCCTCCCGACGCCGCAACAGCAATGAAGAGAACTCCCGTTCATTACGCGATTCGTTAAACTTCAAATTCATATTAATACGCCGCTATCAATCATTACGCGTTTAATGAACATCCACCGATTTCTCATTACGGCTAATTGATTTCACCTTACGCAAAACTGACGCAACCGGCCGTCGTTTGCTCTCGACTCAAGCCGAGCAATTAAAACGTCTCGTTAAGACCGATTGTGCAAATGACAGTTGGTCATCATTAATTTCGCTTTCCTTTCGATCCGCGCTGCTCGTTCGTCGTCCACACGGCCGGCCCATTATCTTCCCAATGGGACTTCTTACGGGATCCCTTTTAACGTCGTGCGTCTGGCAGCGAAACGGTTAAAAAAGAACGAAAGAAGAAGAAGACGACGAAGGGGAGGGAAGAAGAAGCGGCGGACGGAAGAAAAATACAGTCGCGCGTAAAATTTCAATTATTTTCTTCAGGCCGGTGTACAAGACTCGTACAGGCTGTACGGTTAATTGCAGGGACGTCTGCTATTTTTGGAGTATCGTCTGGCCTATGGTGGTGAGCCAGAGATATTTGCGCCGTAATTATAACAGGCGGCATCGAACGTGGCACCCTCGAAACAAAGATGGAAACATTGTTACGCTGCAACGCCTTTACGATCGGTTGCCTGTAAGCGTACCTGTAATTAGCCGGCCGATTGTCCAAGCGTGCGTGTACCATCCACGCTTTATGGACGGCTGAAGGTTAAAAAGTAAATCGGTGGTGGTTTTCAAAGCCGCCCAAGTAAGTACGTACACGCGTGTGCAGGGCTTGGCGGTTGTTTTAACGATGGCTCTTGGCAAACGAGGCTTCAACGGATATCCTGGGGAGCGCGGCAACGGCGAAATATCTTTCTTACGGATCAGCGCATTCATCAACCGAATTACTTTGAGGATACGATTAGCTTTCGGCCATCGCCGAGCCATCTTTCATTTTCTATACGTTCGCTCGTATCGCTTTTACGGCCGGGCAGAGCCGCGACGATGTCAATACCGCGGGGTGAACGGGAATTCCTTTGCGACTGCCCGCGATAAATGTCAAGTAGCTGTGCACTGAATGCTTTTTAACTTCCCGATGCATTCCGCGAGAGTTTACGGCTAGGAAGCGAGGTTTCATTTTTGCTTATCTTGTTGGTGGAGTTTAGGTGACGCTTAGATTCATCGTGAAATCGAATGGTGTTACAATAGTGGTTTGGCGGCTGGAATTTTGGATGGTAATACTGTATGGATTTAATTGTACAATTTGTTGCTCGTGTTGATCTGCGATCGGGTTTGATGGAGTAACTTTAGATTTGTTCAATTGTATAGCGGATGCTCGGAATAATTGTTACTGTGCCAGGTGAAGTGATTGAATTTCGATATCAGTCAGAATTAATAAAATCTTTTTAACAAGTCTTTTAAACGAACACGAACATGTATATTATTTGTGTCCTTAAATATTTCATGAAACATAGAAATTTTGTTGAGATCCTCCATTTCAGCATAGGTAAATTTAACACGTTATTAATATGTTTGTACATAGTACCCCCGTTGGAGGCAGGAACGATCGGCAAAAATTATTTCTATCATTGCAATAAATTGTGTTGCCATGCTTCTTGCTCGCGTCCTCATTGATACCGAGTCACCGCATAAAAATGAATCGGGGAATATGAACATCAGATAGCTGTTAATATCTTCCTCGATGAAAGCACATCGCACACACGTGTAAGTATAAATATACATGCACGACGATACCTGTTTTCTTTCGTTTCCGCGTGATTTCACGGAACAGGTGATATTCAAACCGCGTAGCAAGCGGTAACGCGAGCGTTTAGCAATTTCCTACGTACTGTGGGATCGCATTCCTTTCTCTTTTCTTCAGTTTCGCCTGTTAGGCTAATTTTTCCATTACGTAAACCGATGTTCCGTCGGGTCAGCTCCATCATTGCCTGTTTCGCACAAGTGTGCTGGGACGCGTACAGTAACGTCCTAGTTTCGAAATTGTCGAAATGGCATTCGATGCTGACACCGGTATCGCCAGTGATTTACCAACGGCCCACTAAACGGCAGCGTGAAAATTCCGTTTTCGTTCTGGATCCTACGGAATCTACGTTATCAGCGAAACCTACGGCGCGATAATGGCCAACGTGATTGCTTTACTCTTTTCTTTCGTCCCACGGGTTCCCCTTTAATTGAAACTGTAACTCGGTTGGGGAGCAGCCGCTCAGACTGAATGTTCCTCTTTGCGATGCAAAATTGAATCGGTGGTTCTCGTCTTATCTGTGTCATCGGCCACATACGTATCCCAGCTCTCGTACGTGCGAGCGAGTGGTAATTCTCTTCCGAGCTGTGCTTCTTCGTACTTGTAAACTCTGGCACAAAGTCCGTCTCTCTCTCTCCCTCTCTATTCCTCCTTTGCCGCGTGTCTCGTAAGATGCTTGATCCTATTGTTCCGTACGATGCACGGATCTAGATTATATACGTCTCATTATCATAACGCTACATTCTTATTAACGCAATGCATTTCTTGCCGCGATAATTATTCAGCCGTTGAACAGACGTGGACAGGGTTGTCTGTATCAACGTGTCAAAAAGCTTTTCGAACGACACCAAGCCGTCGCGCCCCATGGAATCTCAATCGACACGCTTCCTAATCGCCGGAAACTGCGATGCCTTTCGCAGAAATCGGTCGACCCTCGTGGAATGCAGCAGCAGCCGCCACAGGCTCAACTGTACACCTTCGCCGTCCGCGTTTCGCGCCTCAGCTTCGTACCCTAAAACGAACCTAATCCAATTAATCGGCGTAACCGATCGCAGAAGGAAATCTTGACGCGTTATTAAAGCGGGGCCGCGTTAATTAAGAGGAACATCGAACTCGCAAGGAGCAGGAGAACGCTGGTGCAACCGTGCGAACGCGTACAGGGGCGCGATCAAAGGGAGAAAATCGCTCGTCTCGATCACCTCGATGAAATTTAACCGGCGCACTTCGTACAGAGGCGAATACCAGCCGGTTTCCACGCGCGTGTTTATGATCCCCGTTTTAATTACCACGATACGAGGAGCAGCTTGTAATCAAGTCGCGTCGCCCTGTCGATCTCACGGCGGTGATTTATAATAACGAAACCGTGCGTCGCAAAGTCGAGTCAATGTGAAACGAAGTTTGCCAGTTAATTGACTGCCCCCCTTGCCCCCGCCTTTGGCAGTTCGACACTCTTGCGAGGATATTTCGTTCGGTCGCACGGGAACGGCTTCGTTCGACAGATTGCGTCACGGGGCCGCGAACGATTGCTAATTATTGTTTCGTGGAACTTTGGGGTGAAAGGAAGAACAAGTGCCAGGGGGGGCGACGGGGCGGTTTGGATCGGCCGAAGCCACGGAGGGTGCCGCGGATGCAATTTCATATATAACTCATGGTAATTCTTATTTTAATACTTCGAACAGAATTTTGGACAAATCCAGAACCAAAACTTCAGTTCAACGTTTCACAAAAAAATACCTAACACTTCAGCAGGTACAATTTGACTAAAAAGTACCGCCACCCGGTTTTTCCACCAGGGTCTTCAATTCTCTACTCAGCATGTTCAATTGCACCCAATGTGCGCCTCCATCTTCACTTTCGCGACAACGTACTGCATTCACCGTGTCCATAAGTACGACCGTGTCTGCCTCGAGGTCGCCATGGATGTCCCAAGGCGAACTTCGTCGCAGTTCGCTTCCGGTTCTTCGGTTCGTTTCACTGGGGTGTCGCACGCCGATTATCCGGAACTGACGTTTGCGTACACGGACGCGTGCACACACAGCACCGCGAGACTGGCGCTATTACAGTTTCTCGCGCACAGACAATGCCATTATTTCTGCGTTCGAGCGGGGATGCGCACCATTGTACCCGCGGAGAAACGCGGGATGGATGTGCAGCGAGATTACACGATATGCGCCGAGGGTGTCTGAGGATATCGTTGTTTATGCTCGGGGAACAATAAGCAGGTTCGACGATGACTTATTCTTCGTTGCGGAACAAGATACGAAGTGCGCCCCTCGTATCGCGGACGGGAACGTTTCTGTTATATCGGTTCCCCTTTTCTTTCTTCGTTTTTAATTCCCTCGGCAAGTATCGGCGTAACGATTCGCTGTACGATTGATTCTTTATCGGGCCTGTTCGACAATTGTGACCACTGGCGTATAGAATTTGGAGGTGCGAAGAGATTATTATTTTATTATTTATTTGTAATTCATTGCCCGCTGGTTAGAAAATGCCCTTTCACGGGTTACACACTATTTGTTTGCTATCCGCTTTTATATATTTTTTGATCAATTAACGCTTATTTTTAACTTATTGCTAGTTCTTACTTGTACTCTTTGGCTTGTACTTTGGCTGCACATTCACTCTCAACTACATCCCTACATCCATTCATTTATTTAACGTAATCTCACACCTGTTTTATTTTCCTCGGCTCTCCTCATTTTCCGAGGTGCCAAGAGGTTTTAGGGGATATTTGAAAAATGTCGAATTAAATTATTATTACTCGAAGCGTCTCGTTATTTTAAAGTACTTTAATTGTAAATACGATTCAAGCTCATAATTCATCTGCAATCCCCGTCGTAACTAAATTCCGATTTAACCCGAAATTCTACCCCTATTATTCGAAAAGCCTTCGCGGATAACTTGAAGCAGATTCACGCTTCCCCTTCCCGTCTCCCCGCAAGAATCTTCCCCCGAAGCTATTCTTATTACCTCGCTCACAAAGAACCCCCTTACCGTAACATCGATTCGACTCAATCTCGCCCCGCGTCGGGCAAAGTCTCGCTTCGTAATTAAGTTCCACTCTCCAAGCTTCCCACAAAAATTGTCCTCCCATTAATTCAATCTTCTCACGGACGCCTTTGTCCAACGCTGTCGCGGGTACGCGCGTAATTCTATTCCAGACTTCCCGGTGAGATATGGATGTCGAACGTAGGTAAATCTTCGGGCGAAAGTAAACGCGACGAGGAACATACCGAGCCGTGGACGAGAGGTAGGCACCGCTGATGTACGCGTGTACAGCCGTATAAACGGTGGACTAGAGATTTCTCGGATTTATTGTAGGCGACAACTGTGCCGATGCTGCTCGAACGAGGAAGCACCGGGAATTGCTCCTGGAATCTCGCGATCTTCCACCTGGCGGGACCTCCACATTGTACCTGCACGGTCGTCTCTGCTTACGTAGCAATTACAGCATCGCTGTGTATAGTTTTATCGTTGCGCATTTACGTTTCGCGCGGAACACTCGACGCAGAAACGTTGGCCACGATAAATCATCTCGTCGGGAAATCTAACCGCGCGATAATTCATCCCCGCGTCGACCTGCCGACGATAAGGAGAGGAAAAGGCAACCGCTTTGGCTCAGCAGCCACTTTTCGTCGGCCTTCACGGTTTCCCGTGGAACGTCTTCGCGACGCGTCCGATTTTCCGTTGTCACTCGGGGAATCCTCGGTGGTCTATTAATATGGACAGGAAGTCGATTTTCCAGCAACTTGCGTTCGTCGTTGAGGATTTTTTTCCATCGCACAAATGGTGCTTTTGTGTCCTCGAATTATATAGTTTATATGAGTGGCAGTTGTCCTCTCTTTGCTCCCTGCGAAATCGTTTGTTGTTGTGAGCTTTATTGTGCCGATAAATTGTAAATAAGGCAGTGCGTTATTGTGTTTGGTTCGCTTAAATGGGACGATTAATGTTTCGTTCGAGGCATGTGCTTTCTTGGCGTGACTGTCCGTTGAAATTGCATTGAGATGAATGTAAGACTTGATAAATGCAGTGCATTTTCTGCAATTAGTTATTTTCACTATCTTTTTATGCCAGCAGAATAGTTTAGCATTTTTTAACGCGATGGAAAGTAGAATTGCATTAGCAGGCTTCTTTATACGATAACGCAAGCGTGTACGTAATTACGAATTAAATAAACGGGGTCTATATTTTTGAATTTCGGGCGCATTGTGTGTGTAGAATGGCACGCACGAGGCAAATTTTCTTTCAGAAGTTTCTGTTGCACTTCTTTAGATCCCCAGATATATTATAACTCAATTAAATTATCGCATTCCTTTGCTTAATTAAGTCCTCATTTCTATTCTAATCTAATTTCTATTTCTTAATTATTTCTAAATTAACAAATTCATGAACACTGATTTCGCACGAAGTTATAAAAAGGATTTAGTCTGGTGTTGCATTAATTTGCTATATAATAAATCGAATATTCATCCCTTAAATAAACCTAGCAATGACACAGATAGTACTGTACTAAATACTAAATGCTAATTTACCAAGATGCTCCAAATACTCTGCATACCTATGCAGCTTTCTCAAAACAGTTTCCACAGTCCAACAAAGTATTTATTCAAAGGGAATTAATGTATCTCGAAGAAAAATGGATAAAAATATTACAATTCCGCTTTGCAACCGTATGCTCGAATTCACGGAAACCAAACAGCGTTCCAATCAAGTGAAATCACGTTGGGGATCTGTCGGGAAATTCAGGTGAGCATCTTACGAAGCTTCAGAAAAAGCAGAATCGTTTCGTTTGAGTCATTGACAACCAATCGTGAAATTCTCGTGAAACCATTACAGAAATGAAAGGAACTACTTAGCTGACGGTGGTTGCGTTAGAGAACGAAGATTGCCCGAGCAGCACGGGGATGATTAAAAGCATGAAACGTATAGATACCATTGAAAAGTAGATTGCAACAGCGGAAATAATAGTGCGAGCCAGGAGGTCGGCGCCGTCAAGCCACGGCTTTATAAAGATTCAATTTTCCATTCACTTAACTTCCGGTATCATAAAACATACCGCCGTCGAATAAGATGCTTTGGACGTGCTCGATTTTAATGCGCACGTTCATTACACCTGGCTGTACCGCCTCGACGGAATCACCAGAACCATTACAATTTATTGCCAACTCTTTTACCTTTACGGCGGAGGAGCGGCGGGGGGTGGAAGGGAGATTCAAGGTGCTTCGCGATTAAAGGAATTATATTAGACGACTTGATTAACTGGACAAAGAATTCAAAGAGGCGGAGTTCGTGTGTTTTCACGAGGTAATAAAAGTAGAAAAATTGCGAATGTTATGTACTGTACACGGATGAACGGATTTTGTGATTATATAAACATCGTACCTTATTTTCCCGATATAATGATCGAGTGCCTCTCGATACTTCATTTACTTTTCCGCATCTGTCCTCCTTCAAATACAAACACCTGGCCCTCCGTGTGAAATTAAAACTTACAGCTCACACACGTCGAGAGCTGTCAGCATCGCGATTAACATACCTTCGCGTTGCAAAGCAATCGATGCACGGTCAAACGTAGAATTTCAGCATCGAGTCGTGGCTGTGCAACGTGATGTCATCCCTTATATAATTCCTGCAGCGAGAGCTGCGGTATCGCAATAAAAAAGAAAAAAGGAGTCGAGCCCAGGCGATCGTTCCCCTTGGAAAAGGGGTTAAGTCGACCAACCCAATCGTAAAAATAAAAATGCAAATTCCCGTGGAATTTCGCGTAAAAAGAAGTCCCGCGGGCGCAGAAGGCACGGCGAAGGAGGTAGGGAAACATCCGTGAACGTTCATGCGCGACGCAGGTACAAATGGAGCTTCGAGAGAGGCAAAAGTCGGATATAACGTTATGCGGCGAGGATCGCATAACTCTCGACACCTGGCGCATTAGATTAACTCTCTAAACTACTTGCCAGGCTTGCAATTGCAGCACCTCGCCGTGTGCATCGATGTTTGCACGCGTGTTACGCACTTGTTTAACCCTTTCGCTGCGACTGGCGACCACGACCGCCGTTGACGCGTATTTGTACTAAAAATATTTTTAATTTACGGTCAAATGATTTCTACGCGGCCGCTTCGATTGTCAGAAGACACTTCGCTTCAATTTGCACCGCGTTTTGAACAGAAATCAACATTTCCATTTGGCTGGGATTTTCAATATTCCAGAGAAACAGTAGAGAAAATTAATTATGAATTGCTTATTACATTGGATAATAAACGGTGGTCGAAACAATTGGTCGGTCCGTTTCAGGCGACAGTGTGCTCTTGCAAACGTATGGCTGAGTGCCTGAAATTTTGCCGGGTACACTTTTAGCTCAGCTACGTCGGCTTTATCCGTGCATCTTGCTGACTGCGATGCTGTCTGGTTTGCCTGTGCCGAAGAACAAAATTAGGCGCAGGTGGTTCGAAAGATAACTCGTTTAAGTGTGGCTAGTTCGAGTGCGTTCGTATCTGCGAGCATTCGTGCTGATGCTTGATAGGCGATGGGTTAAATTTAAATGTATAATTCCTGGAAGTCTGCGAAAGGGCGCTATCTCGACGGTGAAGAGACGGCGTGGGGAAATTCGATTTAGCGCGGCTAAGGTGATAATTCAATTGCTTGATTGGCAATAATTTATTTATTCTTCGTGGATAAATTATTTCCAGTCGGGCACTGCGCCGCGACGGAACAGAAGATATTCGGATAACATTAAACGAATAATTCACCTGCGGCACACCGATTTCGTGTTTTTATTTAATATGTTACAGGTGCAAATAATTAATTTGTGCTCTGAACGGGTGGAATTAATATCGAAAGTTCCGAATGAATATAATTCTTCGTTATGTTTCACGGGCGAATCGCACGGGCCCGTAGATATTAAACAAATATCTTTACATTTGTTGTTACGGACTGCTGCTTAAATAGTAATCATCGTCGGCAAATGTAACACGGCTGTTCATAATTACTCTTACCCTGGTAAATGCATTCGTAAATGTGCACTAAGTGGATTAACGAAATATGATTATTCATTGGCCTCGTTAGTACATATTCTGCAGCACATGACGATGAAAAGCACTGATTTTCGCCTGCCGGCTGCTCGCTTGTTATAAAGTTGTACAACGTGTATCGTTTGTAACAGCTGTACGAGATCATTGATTTATTAACATTTCGCGTGTGCAGGTAATTAATATATCAGATATCATGGCGGAAGTTTGGAGCTTACTGGGCGATATTGAATCTCATGATGTTTCAAATAAAATAGATTGCTCTTGCACAAGCTATTCTATAAACAGAATAACGATCAGCCTTAACAATCTTCCATTGAAAACAAAAATTCCCAACCAATCCTAATATTCCCCAACCCCGTACAACACCGCAATCTTACTTAAACCATTATTCGAGAGAAAGTAAAATTCCCCAATCAGTCGGCAATTAGGCTAAAACATAATCGCGCCTCGCTTTCACTACGAACTACGACTCACTCCGTGCAAATACCCATAGGCGAACGATACAATGCGAAACCGTTCACAACGAGAAAGGAGCAAGCAGAAATATTAAACCGAGGCTCGCGGCCGTGAATCGTATATGCACAGGGGTAACTATCTCGTTCGTTCCCGAGTGACACTGCCTCCGATAGCCTCTGTCCGATGGAAAAGAAACAAGGAAAAAAGAAAGAAAGAAAGAAAAGGGTAAATATCAGATACATAATAAACGTCTGGCAGTAGTACCGCTATCGCGAAAGGTGTTCCCTGCTCAGGTCGAGAGCTTCGCCTCGCACCAAGGTGGACGCCTCCGGTGCCAGGAAGCGCAATCTGGTATCTGAAGCACGCGAATTTTTCTCGCGGATGCCACGGCCCGGCCATTCACTGCCGCCGAAGCATTTAATATTGTAATAGGTCTGAGGGCTGCATAGATACCATCTCTAATTCAGCGTTACGGCCAATCGGACATGCAAATGCAGCGGCCGCGGAACTCGTGTGAAATTAATTGCGCGTGACGCGACTCCGGAGCTCTCTCTGCTCTGCGGCGAGCTCATCTGACGATCGGGCCCTGCGTCCACGCGAACGTGTGTTAACACGTGTGTAGAATGGAGACGGGTCCATCGCGTGGTCGCAAGGTGTGCGATCGGCTCGCGTGATTCGCGCACGAGCCAGGTAACACCCGATTCGAACCGACGGACCTTCCGCGAGGGAAACGGTTTCCCAACGCATTGTTGGAAAACGGGCGTACAACTTTGTTGCTCATTGTAGTATTCACTCAGGGTACTTATATATAGGTAGGTACATACCTGTGCGCGTTGGAAAATTAATCCTCTCGCGGTAGTATCTGAGATTAATATGCATACGTTCATTTGTGTTATTTCTAGGAGCGATTTGAGGTGGGTATATGTTCAATTGCAATGAATTCTTTTATATTGCAGAATTTTATATGCAACTGAATATTTTCCTTTGATTTCTGTTATCGTGCACCATTACCTTTATTCTCGATAGGATTATAAATTGAACATTTAACAGAGAACATTTCTAAACTGCTATGTATTGATCGAACACTTTCACGAATGATTTTTACCCAAACTAACAATAAATTCTTTAATTAAAAGTGTTCGCCTCTTTCACTACTCTCCAAGGAAGCTATTATTGTAAATAAAAATATCCGCGATATCTG
Organism: Nomada fabriciana; assembly: GCA_907165295.1. Lineage (NCBI taxonomy): Eukaryota > Metazoa > Arthropoda > Insecta > Hymenoptera > Apidae > Nomada > Nomada fabriciana. Next base: position 3,156,992 of record OU015692.1, on the reverse strand, counting down.
TTGCAGCTTCGTATATAATTAATCAAGCCTGCATCACAGAACTAAAAGTCTCACGGACAGGTGAGCATAGTCGTATGATCGTACACACGTATACGTATGTACAGGTAATAGGTATACGTACACGCCGGATTTTCTTATTTTATACATTAGCAGGCGATAGTCAGGCGGCAAATAGGATGCAAAATGCTGCACGGCAGACTCTATTATGCGATGCTTCCATTATCTTTTCAAAGCTACACTGTTCTCTCCCCTGCATAACAACGCTCGAAGGGATACTTGTTCGAGATGCCAGGATTTCCGATAGTGATCTTCTAAAAGAGCTTTCCGTACCTAACATGTCCGTGTGAACTTGAAAATCCAGTTTATTACGTCTCTGTTCAAATTCGTTTGCTCGAAACACACGGTGCATAGATGTGCGAGATGTCATTAACCCTTTATGCTTCGATTTATTTTCACGCTTAAAAGGATTTCGAACAATTGATTGTAAATAGAAGAACTTGTCGCCCTTAATTTACAATGGGCTGAATAGAATGGTACGACTGCAATAAAAACCTTGGCAAAATTATTACAAAAATATCAATATATAATACAGTCGGGTACTTCGAAGTGACAAGGGTGGAAGAATTGCAAGAATTGAGATTGATGCTTCTGGTTCAGTTGGTAATTTATGAGATACATCCGCAAGTGTGTTAAAGTATCGTTTGTATCGTCCAAGGAATGTCATCATATTTTACGGAGGATTCGTTAAAGTTTTTGCTCGCTTTTCCATAGAGGAAGTTTTTCAAATCGTTGAATTTATTACCAGAAACCCACAATTTTCACAATAATAATTTGTAGACCGTTATATTCGATAACGCGAGATGGGAGGAATGATTGATAATTTATTCGTTTCATTTCTTGCAGAATTCTTGCAAAAGATGATTACAAATATAATTATCAATCAGCTGTACACCAAGAATGTTCTTTATATTTTTCAGAAATTTATTAAAATCTAAGATTTATGAAATTTAAGAAAATTTCGAATCCAACTTAAGAAGAAGAAAAACATGCGAATGATATTAAAAAGACATTCACCGCTTCCTTTATACCTGTTCGAAGGTGGAGGCCACAGATTTGCAACAGCGTTAACATCGAGGAGCCAATATAAATATGTTAGATTTACCGGGCATATAATAGAACTGAACGCAGTTATATTTGAATGTTTATGACAAGTCGTATTTCACGTCGAATGGAGGTACCAAGCACGTCCAATCACGGACATTTCGCAACGGTTTCAAAGGCAGATGTCTCTCCCCGCGGCTCTAGTACAATGCTTTCGTGTATCTTCTGCTTGATACCACGATTCCAGATATCGCGATAGCTGCCGGCACCGCTTGGTATTATGCAGCGATGCCAGAAGACTGAGAAGGCCGAAGATCACAGGCGTCACGTACGAAAGTTACATTGGCATCGGTCGGTGAAAGTACTTTGGTGTTCCGATGCGTTGACATCGGTCAAGTGAAAGCCACCGGCTAATTGAAAATTTTTATTTGCGTGGTACCGGGCAAACTCACCCAGATTTATTACAGCCACAGCCACGAAACTTCCTCTGCCTACAATTTTCCCGATTTTCTTCAAATATTGCTCACCGGCAATGAAGAATAATAGGTGGAAAAAGAGACAATTAGTACATATCCGTTCACCTAAGTCTCACTTAAATGTCGTTAGAAAATTCCTTCGATCGTGCATGCCACCACTAAACGGTTGCCCTGGAACCGAGAGTTGCTTATTTATCGAATGAATTATTAATGCGATCAAGCGGAACCTGTCACGTATCTACCGGGCGCACTGTAATTATCTACCATTGTATTCCTCTTTATGCGCATGTTATAAAAGGAACATTAGTCATCGCAGGCCTAGAACTCGACCGCTTCGCTGTGTCAAACGCGAGCCGAGCGTAAATCACGGGTTTCACGCTTTATTGTCTCTCAATCAATTATCGTTGCATCATTAGGTATGGAAGCACCCATTTGTCGGTACTTCTTGCTGGCAATCACGTTGCACTGTTGCCTTTATTCGGCCGAAGACGCCGCTGTCTGTCAGTAGAAACGGCCGGTAGAAACATCCAGTAGAAGCGACCAGTAGAAGCGGGCAGTAGAAACGGCCAGCAAGCGCCAGCCGTCTTTCGTTCCGTTTAAAATCGTCGGGTAATCGAATCACTTGCGCACGCGACCGTGCATATTCGATTTAATAATTAATGTAAAAACTGGCGTGGAAGGTACGTGAATTTTATAGCCCGGTGATCGATTGGATTACGGATCGGTGGAATGGGATAGAATTGTACAATAATCCAGGCACGCGTGGTGAAACTTTCGTTCCTTGGAGGCGCATCGTTTTCCATGAACGGAATACCCGAAGGGGAATGCGTTTGACCACCCAAAAGTGGTCAAGACTCCGCGTGGTCGGTGATGTATACACGGAATTTGGAAAGGGAGGAAGAGAGAGAGAGAGAGCATGTTGAGATACGGAGAGTGGATAGGGAAAAGTTACAATCAACTCTCTTGCGAAGCAACATTAAATACAATATAGAAAAGTTGAGGGGGAGTTGTTTTCTTTATGACGCGGTCAGTTTTTGAACTTACGCGTTACGTTTAAGTTGACCTTTTTTTATTAACTTTTTCCCTCGACATGCGTAAACTTTATTCCGTGTCGCGAGTGCATCGTTCTCTCTGGAATATCTTTTGGTTTTATTTATAACACACATATTTTGAACGAGCAACCAAATAGGGAAAATGACGTGTGGTCGACTATTGCAGAAATTTTTCTGTTTCTTCTGGCGATTCGTTTATTTCGAAAATAATTGAATACTACAACGGCGTATCTTTATTTCTCTGTATGACATCGTACGAAAAGGCAATTCGAACTTTACACTCCCTTTATTACCTCCTTGATCTACATTTGAAAGACGAAGTTGCGTCACGTAAGGAACAGAATATCGTTAGCCTACGCGTATATCAATGCATCGAACCCTTTTCCTCGGGTAACAAGAAGTAGATCACCACGTCCCCTTTGGCCGTCCTCACGATCTCCTGGTGTCTGATCAATAAAGTTGCTGCCAATCCGTACATTAACGTGGGTATACCTGATGGGGCGGATAAGGAACATAAAGTGAACGAGTGATCAATTATAATCAGGGGCGACACGCCGTGCTGCTGAAACTCTGCACCGCTTCTTAATACGTTGACTGTCACATGCGAAATATAAGTAAGGCCTTATCGGGTCGTGTCTGTCGCGGGCGAGACGGATTTAAAAAACTAAACAAGACTCGATGCACGCGTGGCAAATATTCGGGGTGCCTCGGGGCTCCGTTATCAGATATCAGCGCGTGGCAGAAGTTACATCCCGTTGACCATCCTTACAAATGCCCACTTATGCCCACTTAAATTTATCTGAACTTAACGTCCATCGCAGACCTCGATGCTTGCTACGATATTAACAAGAAATTGAGGAAAGATAATTCAAACATGAAAGGGAATTAGCCAGCACAGATTGGAATGATAATATGCATATACATACGGCACGACCGAACCATTCATTAAGCAGACGAAATAAGTATCAACGAAACGAAATGCACTTTAATCGCAGAAGGACAACGGCGTATCAGTACACGGCGTGCCCGTTCCCCTTTCAGGTGTAAATGGTAAGCGAACGCCTGAATACCAAGGTTTAGAAGCTTGATCGCCTTGAAGAATTTGTCCTCGCCGCCGAGGTCCCGCCGCGGTCTCTTCGTGCAGTGATATTTGATGTACGGAAAGCAACCAGTCCTAAGTACGTGGTAATTGCTGCTGCCTGCCGGCCAATTGAAGTGGGACATCCCTCTTTGATCGTTCACGACGCTGGCATACTTCACGAAATACGACGTCCACGGTGGCTCGTTCGCTTGCAGCAGGTAGCTCGTTAAGACCTGTTTGTACCGTAATGACACCGAGTCACTTTGTATATCCTTTCGTTCATCTGTCGGCCGAGTACACCTTTCGTCGATCGTTCACAGCCACGGGGACGGCATCATTATCGCTACCGTTACATGCATATGTCCATGCACGCCGTCGAGGGTGTCGTCTTGGTTACCGTGCACGCGAAGATTCCGTTCAATCGCGGTGCCAAAGAAAAGGCGAGGGGCATCGGTAATTATAAAATTACCGTCAAGTCAGGTGATGATTAGGCGAAGTCACGTTTAAGTTAGTCGCGCGTGAACCAGTGGATCCTCGAAGGACCCGGGGATAATTCTCATGGTCGATTGGAATTTAATGGGAACGGAAATTCTGGGAAACGCAGGTCAGTTCTGCGCGACGTGGAAACGTATGTGCCACGTTGGTAACGCGATTGCTGGTTCGTTCGGATCGATCGACGGGGATAGAAACTCGATGCAGAAGCGACTACGAAACTTACCTCGGACGCTAACGGCTTGGCTTTCTTGGAAGCACTCTTCAGCCAGGTACCATATGGACAGGAGGACGGCGTCCTGTGAGCGAACAACGCTTTCAGGATCATTCGGTAGATCGGTGTTTACACAGCCCTTTAATCGATCGAATCTTCGGAACGGGTTTCATTCTCTTCTGCCTGTTTAGTGGAGACAGCGTTGGGCGATATGTAATTAATTCATGTGACCGTAATTGACGATTGGAGTATTTAATCATCAATTTAGGCGATGTACGAATCAGGTATTTAATCGTCAATTTCGTTAACGAATGGCCGTTGAAATTCTCTAAAATAACGAAGAAATCATTCGATACTTGTAATATACACTTTTCTGCACATCCTGGCACAAGTCTGTTTAACTCTGAACAGTAGAAATGCAAAAGAAAAATCGAAACGATGAAAACAATTCTGAAGCGCGTAGTTCACAAGGGGCATCATAAAAAATGATTGACAATGTCATTCCTTTTTAATCGTTAGTGGCCAACGATTAATACTTACAGACGTCAATTGGCAATTAATTTTATCAATCGATGAAAGGCGAGAATTTCTATCGATCGAAGATCGTTACCGACAATGAGATGATTAATTCTACGTGAAAGTGCCACGCAATTATCGGATTTACCCTAGATCGATCTTTTTCGATGAACATAGAAAGGTCAGTGACCATAGAATTGGTTGAAAGTGTGCTTGTAGATAAGAGATACGTGCACCTGCATTCTAGGCAACTGTGCCACATTACCTGCATATGTACGTGTCGCAGTTGGTTGTTCAACGATGCCAATGGACATACAGTGTATGGCGAACGTGCAAGACTGAAAGCAATGGGGCTCGCTCGGTTCGCGAGTTTCTCGCGGCGCGTTGTACATATATTCTACCTTTCTAAAATAAACCCGTACCGAGTGCCGGACAAAATGTCAAGGTTAACGAGGATCAATTTGATCGGCTAACGGAGGATCGTTACGGAGAAGTCGGTTTCGGTTCGTGAACGCGAGAGAACGAACCGTGAAAATGCGATGAATTGCAATTGATTACGCCAGCAGAGCGGCAGGCACTGATATTTATACAGTAACTGATAGCTGGTAGCGATTTAGTCAATTTTAGCGGAACACTTAACATAATGCTTTTTCTAAAGCTTTGCCACTTTGCCACGCTCGAACGTTTTTGGTACTGCTTTTTCTTTGGATTATTAATTTACATTATCGGTCGAAAAGTGTGTTAATAATCCTGTTGCAGGTTAATGTTGATCAGGGAAATCGGAATATTGTAGTATATTGCTTGGTATGATTATGGACTTGCGACTTATTAAACTCAACCTGTGTACGTGCTATATACGCAGGTACATGCTCGCGTGTTAAAAATGTTAAACAAGTGAGGTTCGTTGCTAAGTACCAAGTATGTATTGAGTTGCTCACGTTTCAATTTAAATGTCAGCTTGAATGATTCAAATGTTTAATAATAAGCTTGCTTGTTAATCGCTGATTAACCCAGTTACGCAAAATGAAATCAACTCGTAATGTTTCTTTATATTAATTTATACTAATTTGAGAAATCATCGTCAAAAGAAATGAACGGCGCAAGATATATCGTAGCGAATGAATGGATGTCGCTAAAGACCTGCAATTTTCTACGCTTCTTCGAAGTAGCGCGGTCTTTCTCATTAGTTTCGTAATCGAAGCGCTGTTACCCACCTTTCGTCGCATGCGCACAGTACTTTGAGGCACGAAGAAATGCGTGCGGCACGATGCGTGATCTTCGCACGTCGGAATTCACGTTTTAAATTGCTCTTACTATACGTCAGAAGCCTCCCAATTACCTTTTACGTATGTATGGTTGCCTGGCCGCGGAGAATACTGATGACACACATTTTTGAATTACAAAATGAACATAGCGGAGCGACTGCTGGGATTATTCCTCGACCTGGTTGGATTGGTTCTGGCGCTACCGTCAGATCTATATGTGTATTGATCTTCCGCAGCGGTGTTTTTAAATATTTCTTAGTTAGTGGGTATAAAATTGTTACTATATGTGCGTTATACAGCAAATAGTAAATAACAACGAAAGGATAATAAATAATGGCTGGAAGGCAAAGAATAATTTTGCGAATAAGTTAGTAATTCACGCAGGAGTAGTCTTTTTTATTGAACGTTAGAAATGTTTTACAGCCAACGAAAGCGTAGACTGGTTTTTGTGCCAATTAAAAGGTTCAATTTGAATTTCAATTTCGTTGTTAGATTAATTAGAAATCGAAAGGTATTTTTAAATGAATAACATTACACTTAATTGTTCGTGTTGTGCAACATATTGAGCACCGTTTACGCCAATATCAGTGAGATATCAATGATCTTATCCTCTTTTTCATTTATACTACAAAATGGACTCTGCCACTTTGTGCCACTTTCTGCCCGCGTTACGTAATTCATTTTTCTAACACATTATCGTGATACCTTTGACGCTAGTAGGAAAATCTTGAGAGAAATCTTATTATCGAGTTCAGTAGCTTCGTTATTTCCACTTGGCTGATTTACTGAATACTCAAACCGCACTTCCGTTCCCCGCATTCTTTTCCCTTATCTTTCGCACGTTCTTCTCTGTGATATTTGCACGTTCCCATGCGTATTAACTATTTTCCTCTTTTATCGCTCGTTACTTGATGGATACTATCACTTCTGAACATCCTGACTGGTCGTGATTTCGGGTCACAGTATGTGTCAATACAGTAACCCGTTAAACCTGACTGAATAGCGGTATCGATATCACATTTCCGGTAGCAGCAGTATGATTTAACGCTGTCCTCTGCCACTCGTTTATGGCAGCGATTCGGTGTTATCTTTAATTCCAATACTATAAATAGAACAACAGTATTACACTCGTACGAATATAATGCTTACAAGATACACATGTAGAACAACGAATTGGTTTTTCTCTTAAACGTCTTGAGAGTTAAGTAATAGAGAGCAACGAAAGTATTCCGAGCTAAATTATTATAAAGAAGGCTAATTTTATTGTTCGTAGTACGATACGTAAAGAATAAAATATAAAATGGATTATGTACTTTAGGTAGAACATAATTCCCCTCAATGCTATTATCATATTTTACTTCAAAGCTGAAGCTGCGAATATTACTGCAATTCTTCCGAATGTGTTAATATAATGAAAGGGTCAAGTTTTTCATTCTGCCCTGATAGATTACCTCTTATCTTCGATCATAATGGATCTTTATTCCGGGCATATAGATAAAATCGATCCCATTTGAACCATTTCCCATGCGGAATAAAAAGGCTCATACCGCTAGAATAATGGCCCATTCAATTTCCTTTTCTTTCATGCTTCAAACACAGTGCTCACGCAGAAGCGATTAAAGTAGACGAAATTAATTAAAACAACAAAGAACGTTTCGATACCAAACTGATCTTCCAAAGTAATAGAAAATTCTACTCGCTGTTTAAATTCAGTTGCTATATTTTTTTGTTATGCCATAAAAGATACTCTTTATCGATACCCAAAACCATCTAAAACAAAATCATGTATATAGTACCTGTGTGTCAACCGTTTCCTAATTGTTTCTTTATTCTGTTGCAGGTAAGTTCCAACCAAAACCACCGCAGTGGGCATACCTAATCATCGTCACCTCATTCTACCGATCATGACCGACCCTCCGATTCTTACCAACCAGGTACGTCCAGGTATTAGAACCTCTATAGAATTCACTCGGTCGCACCACACCCAGGATCGTTAACACGTATCCCGTTTGGCTGGCGCGGCGCATTATAAATCACCCCCTGATTTTTGTTAACGACGTTCTCCAGTTACATTTATTTACATAACTACGGGCACGTCCTTTCCCCTGTATGAACGAACGAACCAACGACGTTGTTGATCAGCCATGGCCGGCGAACCACGGTCATATTATCACCTGTATAAGGGAAATCATGCGAACCGTACACTTACGAACACCATCCCTGTCATATTGGATTACATTGATGTGCTAATACGAGTCGGTGAACAGGAAACGGTTATCACACTGCAGGTACACCGACTCACAATTGCACAGTTGGGGAATCAGGCCTGTCTGCATAAAATCGGAATTTTTACCCTTCAAGAGCTAGCTTCTTAGGAAGAGCTAAAGAGTTGCAACGGTGTCTAAGTAATACGCCCACTTGCATGCGAAAGGTGGATCGTTTAAGAGCAGAATCACCTGTACGTTATCTGGTAACGCGTGCATGAGAAAGACGTAGTCCCCGATTTACGTCTATTATTAACGTGATTAGATTGGATGGGAATCTCGATGCATCGTCCTGTGATAGGGAATGGCAGAAAAGTTGAACGCGTAATTGTGGTGGGAATTTCAATTAGGCTGTCCACGCGTCGTCCGTGCGATCTGCATATGAAAATGGGGATTGACTTTCTTGTTAGACGCCTGCACGTATATGCATTCATTATATATAATATAGTGAATTTATAATACATGGGTATGGACGTTCATAGTAAGGCTAGATGTTGGGCCTTTGTTAAGTATTGAATTCCATGCGAAAGACAAATTGGTTTAACGCGAGATCTTTAACAAAAGTAGCACTAAATTGTGTATAAATAATTTTTTCTATAATTGCACGCACTCATAACAATTCTTCGTACGAAGTATCAATACTCTTTTTACAAATTTTCTTCCTATTACTTTTCCAAGTTCTCCCAACGAAAAGAACCTCGTCCAATCTTCTCCACTTCGCTGACTCACGAAAAAAAATTAATTCCCAACATTTTCGCTCGACTTTAACATAGATACATATAAACTCTGTCAAGTCTAACATATCCCCGCAAATCCACCTTGTACCCCCCTGAAAGAACACACCGACAACGCCACTTCCAAATAATTTTACATTTAAAACGACCAGCCTGTACACGTTCGCCGTTTCCCTCGTAACTTACCCCTCGTAATTACGTCCAAGGATTAAGCCCCTTTGGAGAACGTCTGCTCGTTCAAGAATTTCGCGGAAATACGATCCCGCCGTTGCGGCTTGTGTTTCTGGAACACTTTATTCGCGCGTATTTACGCCCATCTAGTTGGATATATTCTTATGCAATACCGCAACCCTACCCTTTCTCCACAGTCACGAGGATGTTCCTCGCAGGAGATCGCTCGTACGCCCTCGACCACGCGCAGGAAGTATGATACATAATACGTATGTATACAGTGACTCGCAGTGAAAATCGCACGGGTCGTACCGCAAGAAGCATCGACTCGGTGCAATTATAAGATAAGGAAGTTTTTCGAAAAGAAACCTCGAATTTGTAGCTCAATGCTCTATCGTTGCGAGTACTCAAAATAAAACAATCGTCGTTGTTCTTTGGTTAAAGAAAGAAATAGTACCACGATGCTCAATGCTGCTTACGAGTTTCACTGTGACTGACTGTATATAGTGTGCACCTACCTACGGGACGAGCCTCGCGGCGCAGGTAACGCGTTACTTATTTCGATGGAAGTCCACGATTTCCGCGAGATAAATGATGTAACGGCCGTCATCCGCCGCGATGCGATGGCTGGACTTGCTCCTTCATTATACGAAACGCACGTTCGTACATATAATCGCGCGGAATTTAAAATCCCCATTCCTCGGGACACACGTGCTTCCTGTAGCTGCTTAACGGGACACGGGAACGGGCGTCGCGAGACCCCGCCGTCGTTTCTTCCAATATACTAAAAGCTGCACGGATATCGGAAATCCTCTGCATGAATTTCCCTGATGCTCGCCTATCTTCCGTTATAAATTGCCACTGGCTGACTGTTCCTTTCTTGGGACAATCGATCGGGGATCGTTGATAAGCGGACAAATGTTACGCGGCGTTTGGCAGGTTTATTTTCGTATTTTCTTTTCCCCTTTTTTTTCGTGGGGAATAGTGGAAACCGCGTGACAGCCCCGTGGCGTGGATAAATTGCTCGATGAAGTTGACAGGGGGGTTTTTTGATTTTGCTCTTTGTTTTTTTCGACGGACTGCGAGGCAAGTTCCCCCGAGCCAGCGAAGCTTTCGATGGATCGTTAGCATTGCGCGGCAACGAGTTATGTACAGTTTTCGAGAAATTCGTTCCGCAAGTTTCTAACGAGTTCATTAGTCACGACGAGATGTACGGCAGAGGCACGACTTGGTAACTTAAGTTTTTCAAGAGTTAGTTCGAACAGCCGGGTGCATGGTTGACGACAAAAATTCTGAGACAAAACTGTTACAGGGAAACTAAGTGACAAGTGTTTTATCGCAATGGAATATGTTTCTTCCCCGAACATAGTATACCTGGGAATAATTTTGATTACACACTAATTTCTTTATCACATTTCGTCGTTAATTTCATTTCGAATTGACATTGTCCAATGACTTACCTAGCGAACGTTGTTCCCAGGTAACCATTAGAGACAAACCAGTGGCGTTCGTCAGACTATCCCTCTAAACTTTCTCCGGGACCCCGAGCAGAGATTCATTTCTACTTCCCTTTCCCGTTTATTATTCTTGGTCTACGAATTATCATGCCCGTTGCGTCCGTTTAAGGCTTTCTAACGATTATATCCCAGAACTTGGTTTCCCCGGTGTTCACTGTTCGGTACATACCAGGTATTACACGCGCCCGAAGGTTCAGGCGAGCATCATCATAATTTAAAGTCCGATACGAGCAGAAGAGAGGAGCGAAGTTGTTCAAGCCTTTCGAAATTCTACCGCGGGACACACCTCGCGCACCGTTGATTTCATTTGAACAACGGGAGGCGCAACAAACGTGGAAAACCCTCGGCTGGAAGCGTTGCTTTTGCATAATGAAATTTCTTACCGAGGACTTAATGACGGCTCTCCCGGCCGGACGGTGAGAGTCTTTTTCTTGGGGATTGCGGTATCGTGAGCACTGCGGTGCTCGCGGTTAGACGTTGGACGCAATGGAACAGGCGCAGTCAGATTTAGTTTCTGTCTCGATGCTTGTCCCTTTCTTCCCCGCGTTCTGTTCGTTTGTCTCTGTCCCTGGGAATGGGGTTGAAGCGGCGGCAAAATACACCTTCGCCGTGTGTACCGTTTCATAAGTATAACCTTCTCGAAACTCAGCCGAGCTAAGATCTCTCACGATTCTTTCGTTGCGAGTTGTTACCTTCCGGTTCGATGGACCGCGTCGGGTCGTCGCGACGCGTCTAGATTTAAGCGTGCGCCGTTTTCTACGCGTCGTGGGATATTTATTTTCTTCATTTGTAGATGTGAACTTCGTGCAAGACGGTGTGGACAATTAGCGGGCGTGTATAAGTCTCGCTGGATTTGTCGTCTGATTGTTTATCGGCAAACGCGTGCTGTAAATTGAATCAGCAGGTACACCGGTGCTAATTGTTAGATTAGTTGATTGGAATTCGGTTCGAACCAATGCGATATTTTAAGTTACGTGTGACGTTTGAGTTATTCGTATTATAAATGCTCCAGTGAGTTTCGAGTGAATTTTACGGTTCACCGTCACGGTACATCGGAATATGAAATTTGCAATTTATTGTGTAAGGAATCTAATGTATTGCATTAGTACCCGGACGTTTAATATTGTACAAGGAGGAAACTTTCCAGTAATGATAGTACGATATAACTTTTCAGGATTCCACGTGGTTGAATAGTAGCTTCCTTTTATATTTGTAGATGGTTCTGTATATGTATTATGCAAACACGTGTACGTACAAGATTGATCAAACGAAGCGGACGTACTCGAGTATTACGTATGCTCTGCTTTCATTAAAAAATCAATGGCCAGTCTATCGATATGTTCTGAATGCCCATAAAGGTTCACCTACTTTCGTTGCTGATTACACTTGAAGAATCGGTTTTTGATCAAGTGCATACGTCGTTATTAAACTGTAATTTAATCTTCTTCTATTGGCTACATATCTGTGTCCTCGTCGAACCAAGCCGTTGGCAACAAATGATTAGATTCTTTGTACTTGTGTGCTCTGCATTTGTCGAAAACTTTGTATTCGTAACTATATTCTTGACATGTTTGGAGTAGTTTTATCTGAACTATGTTTTTCATTATATTCGAGTCTTCTGACCAACTTATTTTGAATTGCATAAAATTGCGAATCTACCAAGCGATACCTACGTGCTTCATTCAAGCTATCTAAATATAGGATACAATGCTTTACTCTTATCTCTATTAGAACAGTACCTGACCGTCAAACGTGCAATCAACTTCTCAACATAATACTTGTGCTCCAGATTAAATCACCCGCAATTAATTCCAATTCTGCAATCCGTTACGCGAATCACCTACTATTCGAGTACCTCCACGAAGAATTTAATAATCGTCCTACACACGTAAAAATATGACTTAAATGCACTTCGTTAACAAAGAGAAAGGCAGTGACATTGTTCACGCAGCTCTATTCTTATTTGCTGCATTAATACGTATTGTTCCCGCAGTCTTTCTCTCATTGTCAATGTTATTCTATGTCGTGGCGACTGGATTGGAATGCCAAGTGTCCCCTAGAATTTCGTTTCCACTCGTTATCCCTAAAATCGCGAGTATTTTCGTTCACTCCTCTCAACGGGCGATACTGTAAGTGAGACGCGACTAGACAGAAACAATTACCCAGTAGTCGTACGGAAAGTATCTTTCGGCAGTAACGTTTCTGTGCGTGTGAATGTTGTGCAAATTGTGATGGGAAAGCAAGGACGGTAGAAATTTCACGTCATAAAATTCTATCGGCATTCTGTCTTCGTGAGAAGAACTACAAGCTGGCGCGAGTTCCCTGCAACGGTTTCTTCAAGTCCTCCTTTATTCTCTAGCTTCAATTGTCGCTACGGATTCGGGGAATATTGGCGTTATCCAATGTGAATTTTTATGACGAAGCAACGTGGCAGACTGTCGATGTTCTTTTATTTCCTGCGATTATTATTCGATGGAATTGCGGTATTGTTTAGTCTTAGTCTTTTGTAAGATTATATTATATTAAGTTGAATTCGATTAAACGAAGAGTAGGCAAATTATTATTGCCCTTTGTCGTGGTATTATTCATGAATGAATTTGCGGCATCGCGATTTTATTGCAACGTATTATAAATTCCCAAATTGATCGAAACTGATTCCCAAAGACATTTGACTAGTAATTACCTTACGTTACCCGTAGAGAAACATTACCTTACTTTCTCTACCTGTTATCGCGTCTAGTCCCTATCATTATAATGTACATCCCAGAATTGATACCCACTACGAGTGTTAATTTACATACAGTCAGAGACTGCCGCAGACGGATAGCGTTATAATATACTCGTGCGCGTTAAAATATGTAGGGAATTAATCAATGCTATCCAAGGAAAGCGGCACGATTACTAACGAGCGTTTCTCCTCGAACCGTCGTATTTTTCACAAGACACCTAACAGTAACCGGCGTTGAAAAATCCCGGTTCAGCGCTGGTCTTTCATTTGTACGCGCGCTTAATTGCATTTACCCCCAACGAGAGTACTAATTACGTATGCGGCGTGCACGTTAAAACGTAAACGTAATTACAGCGCAAACGGTGACGATTCGCAGAGCCATAACAACTAATCGACGAATACAATCGAGGCGAAGCTCGAACTGATTTCTTCTTCACGTTCGCACGCGTACGAAGCACCGTTGCGACATTGTCTCGTTTCATTTTTTGCGTACGTTTTAATCACAGCCAACGCGAAACATACTTGTCATTCGTTGTGCAATCGTGGGCAATAAGAACAGAGGAAAAATTGTCCACATACAACTCGTTCACTTTCACGTTCGACTAGCTCGGCAATTCTTCGTTTTCTTTTAATCGAACCACTGGACTCGATACGATAAGCGCCCATCCGGCCAGCCAGCTATTATTCCAATCTTAATAAAGACCTTCCATTCTTCCGCCGATAGCCTCGAGTTCTCTCGTTGCTTTCTTTCGCTGCCGCGGTATTACCGTAAAACACTTGGACGCAGCCGTCGGCGAAACGCGTACATCATGGGGAACGTACTTACGGTACCCCGAAGAGAAGGATGCGTCTTCTTATCTTGTCAAGGGATCATCGCCGTATATCGCGTGGCTCGCACTCATCTCCAAGCGGAGCAGATGCCCACGTTAAACTATGCGCGGCGATAATTACACGTGCGTGGGCAAAATCGAACGGATGTCGTTATGATTGTCTGACGGATGAATGGAAAAGAAAACGGCCCGACTGTGAGTTCCCCGTGCAATTTCCGGCTACCATCAATTTTCACGAACGACCGGGTTTTAATTAGTCTCGTTGCACCAACGATGGATATAATTGTTTTCGATTACTCTCACCGAATCGATGATAATTCTTCTGTGTATTCTTTTTTATATATCGGTTATTAATTGAGGGTGCTCGTGATCGCATACGTATGCCACAGTGTAGACCCCAAGGAATCGAGCCACCGCGACTTGCCAATAATTTCGCGTTACCCCATGCCATATAATTCACCGCGATTATCATGGAAAATGATTCGAAAACGTTTCCGATTGTTCAGCATTGCTGGCATTTCTGCTGGCTGGACAATGCACGTGATTATGCAATTGTATGCCACGGCATCGCGTCGCGTCTTCTTTTCTTTTTCTTTCTTTTTTACGCGATCGTTGAAAGCGCGACCACAATTGCGCGTGAACGTTGTTGGCTTCGTTCATTCTTCGAAACCGTAACGCGAGTCGCTGGTCGTTCTCAGTGTGGGGCACAAAGACTTTACGATCGTGGAAACCCACGACGATTTACAGAGATCACAATGGAGCCGCGTGGAAGAAACATCGGCGGTGTGGTTTCGTGGTTCGTAGGACAAAAATTGAATCACTTTTCGCATTGTGTCGCCCGATGTTTATCGACCGAGCCCGTTTGTCACAAAAGACTTCGCGAAGATTTTTTTCAACGGGGAAACCGCGCAGCTTGATATCCGTCAGATTGCAACGCTGGCGGGCAGCTTTCCCGTCGCCGAGGGAAATCCATCGGGCGAAGATGCCGGTTGTTGAATTCGGTAAAGAAAAACGTCTCGATTCGGCGTGGAGAACGATTAATTGAATGGTCAAGGAGCATAAATAAGATCCGTTTGGAGTAACGGAATTTTTCATTGAATTGTTATTATTGGTATGATCGTACACTAAAGGTGATGAATTTTTTGGAGATACGTGAATATGATGAATTTGAAGTTTTATTTTGTATTATGTTAGACATTTTTAATCGAGGTTGCACAGTGATTTTATTCGAGTAATTTATGAGTAAAATAACTTAGAATACTATTGCAGGATTCGTAAGTCTTTTATCATTAAAAAAAATGCGGGGCTGCTTCCAAGGAAAGAGGTGACAAGCGAATCGAATCGGTACGCATTCCTTCTATCCGTGATAAAAGCAAAAAAAACTTCACTAACCAGTGGCAACGATCCGACAGGAGAAATTGCTATTGTTTTTCTAATTTGACTTTTTGACGAGAGAAAGTTTAGAAAATCCTTGCCTACGTGGTTTCAACAGCATTGGAATTTCTTATCAAATTGTTTTCACGACCCAGTGAAATGAATTGTGAAAGTTTTATTCGGTTTGCAAATTTTCCTTTCGCTTTTCACAGAAACGGCGTACAGTACACCTGCGTACGTTCTGTGATGTACCCATATATGTTTTTCACTTTGAAAACGTTTTCATAGTACCAACTATTTCCATGCGGACAAACGCATCCTCTGTGAGGGTAGTGAAATTTTTATGATACCTTCGTCTGGCCTGGTATCAAAGGGGAAAGGAGGTTGAACGCAGCTGCAGTTTGTTCAGGTCGCTTATTTTTCGGATAAAATTCTGCATGAATGGACAAATGTGCATGCAGTATAGATACGTTCGGCTTGTGTTTATGGTTGATGAAAACAGTGGCTGTTGCAGCGGCATAAATTGCATCGGCATAAATTGAAATCGTTGAAATCTTAAAAGTTTAAAGCGTCGCCGCTTTTCGCCGATTGTGCTTTAGCATCTGTAAAGTTACGATCTCTATTTTTCAACGTATTATTTCGATTAAGTTTATAATTTGCCGGCTGCCAGGTAATTTCAATTGTGTACGGGTCTATCGAATTTGTTGAATTTTATATCTACTTTTCATTTATTCCGATGTAATTAATTCCGCATGGAAAATAGAATTGCGTATCGTTTCGCGCGAGAGCTTATGGAATTTCATGGAAATGTCATTATCTTATCCGCAGCGGTAAATTTCGAAATTAACCATCGCATTCTGTTCAAGCTGAAACATCGCGATATTCTGCATAAAATTCAGCCTCGCTATAGAAAAAGAAGTAGGTGCATTAAACGGAAAATATTTCTCGTATGTACATAAGTACACTTTATGTTCTCGTAACTCTTCATAAAGGGAAATTCCTTCATAGGAATAGAAATATTCAGACAGAGCCAAACAGTGTTATAAATGTTACAAGTTCGCTTTCGCATGACTATTCATAGAATAGAAATATACACACGAAGCACTTCGCGTATCACGGATCAACGAGTCTCCTTTTCTCGAAATAGAGATTAAGAAAATAATTAGCGAAGCTATATAATTTTACAAGAATATGCTTACAAGTATATTTCTTTTCAAACACAGGTAACAGAAGCTATTTAATATAGTTAGTAATAGCGTGTACCAACAAACAAATTTCGTATCAGACATGGATCTCTTGTATATTATAATTTGATCGTAACACTTGTGTACCTCAAGTTGCGAAAGGGCTGTAAAGATAATCTTTTTTTGTTTTCAAATTATTATGTCGCTGCTTAAGTTTACGGTATAGAGCAACGAAGACAGTTTTGTGCATCCTGCGCAGATTGCAGAGTGCCGTCCACAGAGTGGACCACCATGATATTGTGGTCTTATTACGGTGAGTTTCATCACTGCTTACGTGAATCTAGGTCAGCCACGCAATTCTGTGAGAATTGCAGGAGACAATACGGGCGTACGGGCTTTATTTCACTAGCAAATTGGCCGATGCAGATGCAACGATCGCGGTACAGTCATTCGGTAGGGGATTTCGATTACCTGTAAGTTTCATTGCACAACTTTCGTTTCAACGGCACCGTTTTTTTCCCCGCCGTTTTAAACGGAGAACACTTTGTAAGGAATTAAGTGGGCCATTGTTTGTAGCTTTGTAATTCATATTTCTGCCAAAATTTTTGTTAATCTTCTGTTTATCTCGAGAGAATCTAGTAAGAAAGAATAACCCCACCTTTTTGATGCAACGATAATTTACCTTTGCAACGGACTGTTTGTTTCATTTTAATTTAACTTTGCGTCGTTGACGTGTGTTTGCATGTGATATTTCTCGGAATTCATGCAAGTGAGCTGTTTATAATAATTACGCATGTATGCGAAAATCGCCCTTTTACCAGAATCATATTATCGAGAAACCTTTGACACTGTTTAAATCAGGTTCTGCTTATTTTACGTTTCACGGGAAATCTGTGCTAATTTTGTTTTCTCTGTAGTTTAAAAAAGGTACGGATTTTAATTATTAGATAGCAGATAATTAAAATGCAGTTAGCAGTTTAATGCAATGGCTTGCAAAATTAGGGCGTCCCTTTACACTCTCTTACTTCTCTCATACTTAATTTTACGTCACTGAAGATAATCGTTTATTTATTGATATTCTTCTATCGAGAATGTTTCGCACATATGCTACGGCAATTTAATTCATGCCCAGTAAATTGCAATATCTTAAGAATATTATTTACGTCGAAAGCCAGACATATTCAATCCCAAATTTCCACCCACTTATTCCACAGGAAACCTACTTACATTCATACATAGATTATCTTCCCCGGGCTGGAAGGAACGCCAGAAATATCATTATGGAAACACCGCTGTCCGCGGTTCGAGATTTAAACATTGCTTTCGCAGCTGTCGAATGTGATACCTGTTCATCCCAAAGTGCCCCGCCGCTCGGCAGACACGGATTGAATTGTTTTATCATGGAAATCGCGATGAAAAATGAATAGGGGCCTCGAACCGCGTACTCGAATGGGCAAATTGAACTACACGATTCTGCGTCACGCGAAGTCACAATTTCGATTTACGGCAGTATCATCGACAACTATTATAGTCTTTCTGTGATCTCGCCCATGGCGACCAAGCAACACCCGACAGCAATCAATCGTAACAAGAACACCCATATACATACCTCCCAGCAACTTAAATATCTACGCCCTCTTCCCTCGCTCGCCACCCTGCGCGCCCGAAAGGGTCACGAATTATCTTCGTATCTCGAAATCAATCATCATCCCCAGAGCTCTCTTGCTCTCTTCCATCACAATCGTCCAACCCTTCCCTTCTTTCCCAATCCGTTTCTCCCCAAGATAACCGGGGTACGTCCGTTCGGCGAAGACAAGGATTTCAAGCAGGTGAACCAGTCGGCTCGTATTCGTGCCAACCCCAATGTTCCTCCAACAAGCAGACAGAAGAGGGAACGCGAGGCGACTCGATTCGGACCACGGCGAGGATAAGATGGCACTCGAGTGGTTTGCGTCGAGAGGCCGGGCTTCGTATGCACACGCTAGGAACTGGTTTCACCTGGCCATGGGAGGGAAGCGTGGAACGGTGTCTCTGGAGAAAATCGGAAGGTGGGTCGCGCTCGGCGAGCACGCTTCCATCTTCCTGTGGGCTGTGGCTCGCGGTCGTGCCCGCGTTAAGAGAACGGGCAGAGGAGATCCGTCGACGGTCCCCGTATAAGGCTGAATCGTTGAAACTTTCGACGTATCGATAGCAAAGGGATGCACGGTAATTAATTGCTGCGACTGTCCGGCCTGGTCGTTGCTCGCGGCCGCCGTAACGGTTTGCACGATACCAATTATACGTCGGTGACTGACGGCCGTCCATTTAACGCCGATTGAAACGTTCTTCGTCGCACGGGCATAGGCGGGACCCGAGCACCGATTTCCACAGATGGGACATACTCGCCGGTCAGTGCCTTCTGCGGTATCGACTGCGTGAGTTGTAGCTAACGAAGTGGCTCTCGATTGTCGTCGTGGATTATTATCGGGGCACTGTGAAATCGTTACCTCGTAGGTGTAATTGATTGGATACTATTCGGTTCCTTTGGCTCTGTTTTTCTCGCAGAGAATTGGAGATTATTTTGGACCGATGGAAACTTTGGTTCGCTTTAGTATGGCGATGATATCGTTGGAACATTTAATGGAACAAACGCGTTGAACGAATTAAATGGCAACTGATTTAATAGACGGATTAACGTGCTGATAATTTGTGCAATTATTAAAGTAGGTGGAAAGTTGTGGTATTCAGAGTTTACGAATTATTTATAATAATGTAGATTGGAACTCGAAGCAACAAAAGGAGAAAAATATATTAATTTCCTGTGTGGCTACTTGAATATTACTACCAAAACGTGTATGTAGATGTAAAATATATTTCATGTGGTTACACGTTTATTCTCTCTTTTTCTATTTGTAGTGACCAAAGGGTTGTTAAAGGGTTCTCTTAACGCTGATATATTTCCAGATATAGTTTTTACGAATAAATGTAGGTTTCTTTTTATTATTTTGCTGTTACACACTGGGGATTTTGAATGCATGAAGCACCTTGCAAAGGAAACTTCTCATTAGTAGAGCGCGGTTGTGGACCCTTCGAATCCGGTTTTCATGACATAAGCTACGCGTCTTGAATCGCTAGTGCCTATCAATAAGCGTGTACACGTATTTACGCACACACATATATACGTGCACCAGGTGCAGTTATTTGTGGGATTGTATTGCGCGCACCGCGTGTATGCACAGTCGTTAATGACGAGGGATTAAAGGTAATTTGGAAATTGAATAAAAATTAGGAACTCCGTCGAATTGCGAACAGATTTATCATGCTTAATTTTATAATTCCTTCTAGTTTGTTTTAAATACCATAATAAACAGATAATTAAATATTTATGCTAAATACATGGTTGTTTGCGGGTGTACGTGTATTTACAATATTTGTCGCAAATATAAACCAGTCTTTAATGGTTCAATTTAATAAATAGCATAATAAATTTATTTCGCAAACAATAGAAGCATTTCCAAGGTTTCGCAGTCAAAGGAAAATTAGTTTGCGCATGCAAACTTTTTGCCAACGTGCACAGCGCCAGAATGTTTTACTTTTCGTGTCTCCTGCATTCCCTTTGCCATCTAGACTGCATATTCCCTCTAGCATGCCTTCCACACACGTATTGCATGCTCAGTAAACGGAGTAGAACGATCGATAAGGAGTGTTATCAGAACGTAGGAGAAAGAGTTGCGAAAAATGTATTTCTCTGTCATTGATACACCATTACTATTACCCTTATTAATTAGAAAAAAGAACTCTTATATTCCCGCACACTCTTGCAAAACCTGAAGCGAGTCAGAGAGCATTTCGTACACGTATCTTACCGACACCATCACCAAAAGCCGCCCCAGCAATTAATACTAGTATCAATTTATTAAAACACCGTGGCTATTAACCATAATTACTGACTTATCGCAGATCTCGTCGCTGTAGTCGTAAAATTCCATATTCTCGTGTGCACGTATCAGAAATGTCTCGTCATTTATATCCCATGGAAAAACCTGCCCCAATATCCATAGAATCCCTGCGGCAGCGTTCCCCGCGTTGCCCAGACGCACCCAACAAATTACCCGCGGAATCCTGTAACGATTTGACCACTCCTAAGAAATATCGCGAGCGTGCCTCGCCGGTTCGACGATTTCGTTGCTAAGGAGTCGGAGTGGTAGCGTCGTTTTACACGTCCACTGTGCGCGTCCATTTCTATTGCCGCCGGGACAGGCATGCAAACGATCGCCGGGTACACATCATTTACACAGCATCCGTATTATGTAAATATATTCCTTGGACTTATCGGTGCACAATGAGACGACATTGATTATTCGCGTGGCCGCGACGCATCGCGATGCATGCAGGTACAAACACGCGACACACTCATATGGATGTACATGTTACGTATGTGCATACGCTTGTTGGTTGAAAAGTTTCGGTACAAATAGGAGCGCGCGAAATGGTTTGTCAAATTCGTTATTATTGACGCGACGTGAATAGTTTATTATTCTCGGATTACACACGTATACGAGGACGAATATAACGAAAATAATTTGTTGCGGCTGAAACACCTTTCCGTTTTCTTAACCCGTTCATTGGGACAGACGAGTTAACTAGTCGTCTGCGTTGATAATTTTCTGACAAACATTCCAGTTATGCAGAAATTCATTGCCCTTCTGGCACACCTTCACGTTTGTCGTGAAAATGCATCGCTGAGTTTGAATTTGAAAAGACCAAAACGTAATAAGCCAGTTTTATTAAACATTACCTTCTTTATTAATCGAAGCGAAGGGGTTCAATATTCGACGTAATTCTTGCTTTCTTCAAACTCATTTTGCCTAATTGAACATAAAGGAGCGGCACAGTATTCGCAGAAGTCGAGCCTGGAAGACCAAGCGAAAAGTTTATTACCCCCACATCAAGAGTCCACTCGATCAAAGGCGAAATATTGAGCCCTGCCCTAGTTTGCATAACACTCGAATGCATGCGATAACAGATGCAGCAAACGCGATAAGAATATACATACGTACATAAATTGTGCACGCTATAAAAAAAGGAAAGTATCCCACGACGAGGGGAATACGTCGAGTTACCTGCTGCTCGTCGGTACGGGCTCGCGTTCGGCGCAGGTGTACAAGTTCAGTCGTACATCTCGACGGACGTGCATGGCACGCAGTTGGTACCTGGCGGGTATCTATTCAATGAGAGTGGCCACGGATCGTAAGTATGCGCCGCTGGTACGTCATTAGTGAGCTGACCCAGGAGATATCCGGTGTGTAACGATTGGCGGGAACCATAAATCGATCATTTAATTGCACTCCCGCCGGGACGAGCATTTTACTAGCCCACCGTCTCGGGCCTGCGCCCCCTCGCACCCCTCCGTATCTGTGCGAAGAAGTATAGCGACCGTTATACGCCTATCCGCAGCCACGGGGAGGACGATCGATGTCGGCGAGGTGGCTTGAATGAATCGCGAAAGCGGCTCGATCGGTCGGACACGAATTGGCCTGCTGGAAACGCGGAAGTCGTGACCGCGGTAGCGACTAACGACTCGCCGGCATACATCTTCCGTCTGAAATCCTCGCCTGTCTTACAAATTGTAATGCGGGGTTTAAAACGACGACGTGCCTCGTGTCGCTCGCTCGCCCGATCTTTCTAGTAACGTTGTCGCCGATTTCCTTCACCCTTCTCCTATTTTCTTCGTGGAAATCTGGGGGAACGGTATGGTGGACAGTTTGCCAAGTGGCCGCGTGGCAGGGTACACAAACTGGTATCCGTGGAATAATTTTAGACGAGCGAATATACTATACATTTGCTGTCATATATAAATGCCTCAATACTCGAATACATCGAACCAGGCAGGGGTTATTGAGGAAGGTGTGATCTCACGTTTCAATTAAAGCAACATAAAATTACTACGTTTGAAACGTCACTCCCCGCCTCAAAGTGATCGATCAAATCGGCCGGCGTCGTCGAGAGAATTGATGCGCGCACTGCGTTCTATGAATTGTTCTTGATAGCCGCACGCACGATAAGCCGGCACCCGTCACTTCGCCGGCTGACTGTATTTTCCTCGGCCCAGGAAAGATATACGAGCGAGATTAATCAATTGCCATTGAGTAACGCATACATTACCGCCAGCATCACGAGCTCATTGACGGACAACTTCCAGCGTAGAATAATTGCACGGTTATTCAAGGGTGTACACGCTGCATGCACGCTGAAACGCCAGCTCGAAGCCGATACGCGCACAAGCAGCCAGCCACAATTTATACCGGTTTCATCCACGAATGTATATATCGAGGCTATTATCCTATCCCTTAACCATCAAATAATCTGTCGATGTTGGGCAGAACGATGCGCGATCGGGAAACCGATGCACGCCTACGTACGATGAATCCTTTGCCGCCTACAGTCACGGTGTATCCGTGTGTCGAAGACGACCGACCATTCATTCATCGAAGATCGCCGTGCTCCAATCCGCCACCACTGTGCGAGAGCTCGATACTTTAAATAGAAACTGTACAGAGCCGGGTGATCGTGGCTACGAGTTACCCGTGGCATTAAACTATTACTAGCTCGTGGTCGTGTATCAGACACGGCGTTGGTGCATCCGAGCATCTGCCGTTCAATCGTGGCAAATATTTTCCAAGTCTTTGTGATATTATTTTGTTGAAGTGTTATTAATGGACGATGAAGTACGAATTGCACCTTTGTTTTCGTTTGTTGGATGGTACCCTTCTTTCAATACTTTACGATTTAATTGGTCTGAATTATGGGCAACAAGTAATTGAAAATCGTCCAAACAAAGTAGATACAATCTACTTCAATCTTGATGGATTACTCCCCTTCTGGTTTCACCACGATTACCGGGACACCTCGCACGTTCCACGTATCATTGTAATCAAATAAGAAGTGCACAACGCTCACGGTCCCCTGCTCGATTCTATATCACCCCTGTTTAAAAGATCTTCATATTCCCACGTCACCCTTCCTACGTCCACCTCATCTTCTAAACCAACATATATCCCCATCCACGAGCCCCGATTCCGTATACCGCAACCTAGTTAAAAAGCATTATAGTATACTGTAAGAAAGTAGGTACTCTGCCCGCTTCGAAAACACATTCTTTACCTAGCGAACTTTTACTCCAACTACCATGAAACCTTTATCTTCGTTCCTCCGAGTTAACCGTACGGAACGGCATTTCAGAATTTAGTCTGTTCGACGAGGAGAAACGTGCCTTAAGACACCCACGCGCCCCGTCCTAAAGACAGATGCACACCGCCGTACTCTGACATTTTCTACGTATCATCCCGTAACACGCGCGGTGAACGCTCATTCCAGCAGCGGATAGAGGTATGCGATCGCGTCGCGGCGTGCCGTGCAAAACCGGCAGGAAAAAATGGGCGACGGGAAAAGAAAGATCGAAAGAACTAGTTCGCTCGGCGAGAAACCGTGCGCACGCTGTACATGCCCGATCGAAATACCATCGGTGAATTCGCTGTGTCGGTTTCGTCGATAGGCCAGCCTAAAGGAATTCCATGTGCACCGAGGGGGAAACCTTTGCTATCCGGCGCGCGACGACGCCACTCGCTTGTCTTTCGTTTTTGTCGTTGCCGAGATTGTTACGCCGCGAACACCACGGGACGATCCTATATATTTATCCCGATGATCGCGGTCGGACTCTGCTGTGCGTATACGTTCGATGCACCAAAGGTAGCGGGGAAACAAGCTGGCGTTTATATCATGCGGCAGGATAATGCGTGAACGTTTGCCAAGGTTTATGGACCATAACGTTTCCCATTGGCGAAAGCCTGGAATCGAAGCGTTTCGTATAAACCACGGAAGAATCTACATGCATACATTTCTTTTCACCGTTTCCCCCTTTTCTTTCCTACGATTTTTTTCCTTCCCCGTTTGCACGGGGACGTGAAGTACGGCGCGCTCGTCCACGCGACCAAGTGGAACGGCCACTGTGCATGTATGTACGTGTGTATATTTGTATTGCAATTTACTGGCGAAACGTTTGTCGCAATGGGATGATTAGAATTCGTTTGATCAGCCGAGCCACGTCGATTGAACGTTGAGTTGGCTGAAATGTTTTTATTGTCGTGGAACGAAGTTTCATGGGGGATGGCAAGGGTGAGGTGGGGGTAGGGGTGGGAAATTGGTCGTTAATAAACGTCTCGCGTTTAAGCTTCCTCTTTTCTGTTTCCGTGTATTCGAGTTACCAGGCGCTCAATGATTATTTATGACGGCTAATGGCACGAACCTTGTACTCATTATACGCTACCACGGCGAAACTTATATATAGTTAATTAATAATTATTTTGCTCTACGACCACTTGGCTGCACAAGCTTCTCGAGCACCGTGTTTATGCTAACAAGTTTCTCGGCAGGGAGAACAGTACGGATAATTAAGCGACGATTGCGAGAACTGTGACTGTTCGAGATACGTTTCGATGCAAATAGTTCTCGAGGCGGTCCTTCCTCTCCTCTGCCGTTTCACATTTCGTTTCGCGACAGCCTGAACGCTGAAATGCAATCCATAATTCCGTCGCTTTTCTTTAACACTTTCTGCAAGGATTTTTAAAGGTACCGTCCCAAAAACTGTATCTCCACACGCTTTGAAAATCGTTTAATTTTTATACGAACTTTATATCAACCGCAGCAGTCGAAACCACGAAAATGTTCTCGCAAAAAAGTGGAAGTATCAATGGAGCCACGATATTCGTTCGAACAGAAATCCCCAATTGCCCGACTTCTCCGCCAGCCGGCTGAAAGAGAAATTAGGCGCACCTTTACCCGCGACACTTTTACAGCCCCGTCCGTTCCTTTATGGCATCCCCCGAGCGCCTCTTTATAACATAATTATCAGTTACGCGGCGGAAAATGTCGACACGTGCACGAGCCTGCATTACGTTTCGCTCATTCCACAATCCTGCCCACGGTCGATCGTTACGGCTTGAACTTTTCACCGGTGCAACCCTTTCACAACCGGCAATACGCGCCGGTATATACTTTATTGCCGGGCCATTAAGTGGCCACCATTAATTGCGAGTTTATTAAATGCTGGCAAAAACGAATTCCAACGGGACGTGCTCGAGCCACGATCTCCGCCGTGGTGTATAGACGACTTATTATAACGCCGACTTTCACGCTAAACTTCCACCTCATCCGGTCGCTCCTCGCCGTTAATGATCCGATCGATAAATCAAACGAACGCGGAACCATTGATCGATGCTATCTCGCAGATCCCTCTTGGCAGGAGGATAAGAAGTTTCAGCGAAACTGGACTATGCACCGTGGATTGTTGCAACGCCTACGGTGGCTAGGTAACGTGTACGGAGTAATCAGATCGATCATATTATCGAAAGTCACTGTGCGTCGGAATAGGAGGGCTTAGAAGTTGGTCACTTGAACCGCGGTCAAACCTATACGTTAACTCTATAAAATAAAAATAAGGAAACTTGTTTTGGGTGTAAAAAGTTGGGGGGCAATCGGGCGCTTTGGGAATAAATTTAAAAAAATTCATGGGGCTAAATTTAATTTAGTACATTGATAATACTTGAATGGTTTTTGAGAAATGGATATACTGTGGGGAAGAATACGTAGGAAATTTTACAAATTTTTTAACAGCCATTTCAAGAAACCAAGCTGTATCTTTCACTTTAACTTTAACATTCCTCACTCTTTTACAAACATATTTCTTGCGATTTAGCTGCGCATATGTACGTTGAAGTACTGATAAAAATATCTTCAGCAATGAAAAATTCCCTTTCAGAATAGAAGCTTGTATGCGCGATTCCTCCAAAAGGAATAAAATATTTTGAAATTTCAATAAAAAGATAATGTTATAAATCCATCTTGCCTTCTTATATCTTTCCAAGGAAACTGACGTATATTTCACACTCCAATGATCCAACGAGTGGTTGCAACTTTGTGAACTATGGTATATATTGCCAAGACTCTCCGCACTACGCAATTTTAAAGTTAAACAACACACGTGCGGCTCATAAATTTCAGGATCTCGCGGCCGTATTTGTCACCTGTCTTATCATTTCCAGGAATGCAAAGATTCACAGAAATCGGGCCGGAGTATCGTGTCCACTCGTGTGTGGACGTCCAAATGATAGGAAACGCTGCCCTGTCGAAAAGGATTTCATTGCGATCTGACTGTACACGTTCCGCATCGAATACCATAATTTATCGCGTTCTCGTGGCATGGGAATAGAGTATTGAGGCTGTACACGTAGCTTCCTAGTTATTAATCAAGATACATCGAACGGCTGTTCGTTGCCACGCTTTTCAGCGTTTGATAAGTTATTGCATTGAATGCAAATTCCTCTTTGTCGATTGAACGGTGCAGGGCATCGCGCTAGGTTTTCAGAAATCTCCTCCAGCGGCTTTGTTTCAGACAATCCATCTTGCTGCCTCGGAAGTTGGAGAAATAAAGAAGGCCGGTGGTGCCGTTTCTACGAAGTGTATCGATAGGAATGGTTTGCTTGTCGGTCAGTGATACAAGAATGCCCGGTGGATTCTGATACGAACTGTAATCTGTTATTTTAATACAATTCAATATCGATGACAATATTAATTATAACTCGTTCGAAAATCTGTACTTATATTTTACAAAAAGCAATTAAGGTATAGCATACCCGCGTTGTATATTATTATTATAGTCTTACGTTCTGTTGTCGTAATACGACCATTGAATAATATCCCAAAGACACTAGAAATTTACGTAGTACGTACCCAGTTACAACGTGGTTTATCACATATTACGTGCACCTGCAATCAAAGGTTAAATACATCATTCATTTGGATGCGTTTCTGCAACACACATATACCGTTGCGATACAAATCACACGTATCGATACTTTCTTCGCTTATGGAATATCGCCAGGTCAAATGTTATTCAAGAAACTTTGGCCTGCGTATGTTCATAGTTTTCACAGGGCAAACTATTCACGCCGCCAGCTGGAACGTTGACTGGTCATTTGAACGTACTCGCCGCTAAATGCATTAACATTTTACTGCGACCATATTTATGTCCTATCCGGTGGAAGCTGTTGACGAACTTGCTGCACGAGGTTTATATTTAAGAGCAAGGTAAATTGTGCACCATGGGAGTGCTGCTAAATTACTTTTCACGTAAGAGCTGTCGATGTCGCTGCCCTTCGCATATTTTTATTTATTTGAAGTAATCTGAGAATTCATTTCAATGCCTGACACTAACAAATTCTTTGCTTCGCAATCAATTTTTTAATAAGGAAACAAGTGTTTGATACGGTGGGAATTGTTACAATCGTGTTTCACGTTATTTCTCAATAGCCGTTTAGTCATTGTTACTCAACTTCCAAGTAAACCGTCTATCTTTTACCCTTTTTTATTGCATTTATTACCTGTGACTAATTACGTTTCAAACGTCAGGAATGGATGACTGAAAAGTTTTGAGAAACCGTCGATGACGAGTTTACTTATTGTTGGCCATTCGACGAGTCATATCTATGGCACGAAATATTTCAATATAATTTTTTAGAAGTAGCTGTCCCTCTCAATATCGTAGAGATTATTATGTATATATTGTTATCGAATGTAAACGTGTTTTAAGGCGACGATAATTTTTATTCATACACCCTATGAATTTCAAATTCGGGTTTCCATCCCATGGTTTCCCATGCGGTTCGCTGACCTCGGTATTTTTATCGAATGTACATGGATTCTACTGGGAACCTGTATGTCTCTCTAAAAGACTGGCGATGATGGCGTGCGTATTCAAGGCTAGCCAGCACGTATTTGCATTGTAGTTTAGAAGCTACATTTGTGTGTTTACCATACAGCCGGTTCAGCTTCTTCACATTTTTCTGCTGAAAAGTTTCGTCTTAAAAATACTTCTGGGTCGCTTAAAGGAAGCTACTGTAACTGTCATATTACGAACCGTTTTCTACATAGTAGAAAAGTGGAGAGGACCATAAAAATGTACTATGTCCTATTTTAATAGAAAAAGATTTGCTATGGCTTTATATTAATGCGACACTAGTCGAAGTAATTTAGAAGTTAGACAAAATGTTCCCTAAAACGACCGAAACTGAAATAATTTTGGGGAATCCAAGCCGATGGGGCTTACGAGACACGCAGGCACATGTACACGAACGGCAAGGCGTAAAACATATATCGCGTTGGTAGAAAACACTGACCGTTTCTATAACCGCAATTCCCGTGGGATACATAAAAGAAATAATAAAATTATAGGCATCCCTATACGACCGGCAGTAAAGTACACTTTTATGCCCATTAAGGAGAAACTTGGCGAGCAGACAGCGCTTCAGGCTTCCTGCCAGAGATAAGTGAGATGTGATTCAAGCATCCAAATATTTTCACTCTGCGAAACTCATTAAGAACAAATCTTCGCCGTTCTGGAAGCTCTTGGATTAATTGTTTACATCTCGATTATTATCCTCCGGCCGAAACTTTATCCCGTAGTCTCCGAATATTTTATACGGAAATGTACTTAACATCAATGCAACATCTATGCAGAATCTCCCACAGAAACAAAGTTTCTATTGCAGCTGAAATATTGTGAAACGCCTGCTATAAAATCCAAGGACACAAAACGCTTATGGGAGTCACATATTTAAGAGAAGCTATTTCTTCGCTTCTAAATTGATTCCAAAGGAACTCCGGGGAACGAGTTGCGGTTTGGATCGAGGAGCTGTGATAAACAAAGGCGAACAGGTTTCGGTCGACAAAATAACAGGACGAGTGGTCTCCACATCAAAAACTGTTCAGCCAAGGATTACGATGATAAATAGTGAATACAATTCTTTACTGGTAAATGTTTACTCGAAGTATCTTTGAAAGGGCCGCTTCTTTTCCGAAGGGAACACGATCGAAGGTAAGCAAAGACTGCGGGAAGAAATACAAAGACATGAAAGTAAGATCGTGAAAGTTGGATTTTCAAAGCACGTATGATGGAGATCCAAATATCTAGAAAGCTCTTTTCGTGATGTTCCTTTTTTCCCCTCCATTGAAACGCGTTTTCGTACTTTCCTCGACCAGCACGAACCTTCTGCGAATGGATACTGGAGGAACAATTTGAACTCGGCACAGAAATTGTCGGACCTATCTCGATGGTTTCTTCGAGTACTAAAATCGAACCTTTACGACTCACCGCCGAGTCTCCCCTGGTTCTTTGAGCCTTCGGAAGAGAAATTTTGCATGCACCTTTGAATCGATATTGCACGTCGAACGAAGAGCCCCGGTGAGCCAACGTGGGTACCATGTCGTATATTTCCTTCAATCTTTCCCCCGCTTCCTTATCTTTGCACGCTGAAGTATTTTTCTGGGTCAGTTTATCAGCGGAGGGTGGATCCCGACTTTTCCCCTTTTTATCGCGCAACTTCGGCAATTTAAGGGAAGTTCTGTGCAGCTGAGTCGTGCAATTATTCTGGATTTCCTTGATTACAATATGTTGACCATAATTGGGGAATTTAGATGGTCGAGTACGGTATACAAATATTAGGCGTGCAAGTTGGCCGTGGTTAATAGTCGGTATTTCGCAATTTGGTTTTATCGAACAGTGATTTTTTTTATTAGTAATTAATTGTTCGCGTGGTTAGACAAGTGGAAGAATTGGGAAAATGGTGGTTCCATATTCAAGTTTTTATTACCGGTATCAAGTCTCTGGGAAATATTTAATAGTAATACTATGTATTCCGTTTTGACTGTTAATGCGACAGAGTTCTGGAAATTTGTATCTCTGTCGGGCAAAATAGCAATTCGGTGACAGTAACGGCGCCGTCGGGCCGCATCGTGACTCAGTTCTTCGAGTTTTAATATCTTCTTGGGCTGAACTTTGCACCAAAGTTCTATATGTACATGCTGTCATTTTTAAAAAAAAATGTTATTCTTCAACTTGCATCAAGAAGTTGGGCAGTTTGAAATTTTCTTCGAGTTCCATTAAAAATATAACGTGGCAAAATATTGTAAGACGTAAGACATTGCGTTAAAGGAATTTGTAAAATAAATGAATATTTATTTTCTATTACTTCGGCACACCTGTGAGGCGCCGAATCAATTGAACACGTACAACGTTCGACAGAAATAATTACAGTCCATGCATTTCGAATCATTTAATATAATTGATTTAAATCAGTTGATTTTTAACATTCACCTACCCTTTTCACAGCATTTCTCAATCATCTTTACACCTTCCGTACAGACATGAAGGAATTTAAATTCGGTATCCACGGCATTAACATCGAACAGATTAACCCGCTACGAAATAACTAATTCACACCTCTGTAACAGCACATACCTCGAACAACTCGAACCAGCACACTCCTTGCACGCCATTTCATGATACACGTACACCCGCTCTTTCACCTCGTACAAAAAACCCCCGTCGTACATAAGTATTTCGCGACACGCACCCCATAGAAACTACCCCTGAACCCAAGCAAGTGATATACGCATGAAACGCGTCCACGTTTCAGCACCCTCAGAAAATTTCTGCCCCTCGAATCGACGATCGCCGCGGCGAATAATCAGACGAGTACAAATCTCACCTGGATTCCGCGAGCGGGTTGTTGTATATACGAACGTTTCTGTGCTCGTGCTAAATGTTCCGACCATCTGACGATAAATTAACGACGACGTATATACGCTTAGTGCTCTAGGACGCATCGCGTGCTAAGGTGCTCCTCGTTCCACCGACAAAGACGTAGCCAGAGTGTTCTCTGAATGGCCGACGAGGATAGCCAAGATGTCCCGCAGGAAGACACAGGTATAATAGTCGCGCCCAGCGGAAAGCGGCACGGCACTGCCGTTGTACTTAAATGAATTGTATGTACGCTTCGTTACACTTATTTACGAGGCAAAGTTCACATAAATAATGCGGATATAGGTGTACCTATTTCGCTGGGGCGTAGTGCATAAATCGTGGACGGTACCGCGGGATATATCCCGGCGTCGATCTTCCGCGAGAGGGATAGAAATCAATTCCGCGAGCGGACGGCGAGGAAAAGAGGCTTGCGTCCATATGTATGTACATACATACATATACTTGCGTATATTGAAGTTTTGCCGCTGTCAGAATCACATGCACGCAGGCAGCCCGGTGGTTTCTAAATACCGAGATGATCAGCGTACAGTGATTCATACACGGTGGAAATCTCGCGGAAAGGCGAGCCGTTCGTCGATCGGTGTTTGATTTATTGACGGTGATACATATGAGTGTACACGCGTGTGTGTATGTTCATATGCGTCTGTGTGTCGAGAGTGGGTAGTTGCGAGAAAGCCGCAAAAATGTCTCGCGCACTACCTGCATTCTAAATATTTTTCTAATACTTGTAATACTTTTCGAATAGTTTCGCGATGATTGGCGGGAAATTTGACTGACTGCTTGGAAATATAATTTTATATACGATTCACTATTGCGTTGTTTATTTTCGATTATTAACATTTGAAACATGGATCAACTATAATCTGTGGCATGTGCCTTGCAAAATTTATTCCCCGCTTTGTCGAATCCAATTTCTCGCATAAAAATCGTGCCAGTTGTAGTATCTATTACAGCACGGTCCAAATCTTTGAAAAAATCAACTTCCTCGTAATCTATATAATCTTCGATTAAACTAGAAACATCATATTCAATACTGCCCAGAGAATTACGTCCACTCTGTCTGTGTACCATAATCTTCAATGTACACCCCGTGCCACGCACGTTCTTTTTGCACACCGTTGCCGATACAGAGTCTCAGGGATATCGCAATTAACAATTAAGATACGATCGAGCAACGTTGGCGTTGGTATTCGTCGCGGGAATCGTCTTCCGCGTGTTTTTAGCGACGAACGCCCTTGGCCTCATCACGGAAACGATACCTGAATGAGATACTACCGTACGGTAACAGATCGCAATGAACTTCGAAGGCTAATGCTGTATGAAACTGTGGGCGACGAGCATTGCTCAATTCGCGCAGGTGCAAAGCACGGTCGCCAATAGCGCGTGGGACACTTACACGATCGTTCAACCGTGCTCCTTCCGTCTTCGTTGCTCAGCAACTGGAACTTCGTTTGCTTATCTCGGTTGGGAAATGTACGAGATATGGAGAGTACGTACTTGGGATTTATTCGTCGATCGGGTGACCAATGTGGGCGTGGGGTTTGGAATGTAGGAATAAATAAGTGCGGTTGGTAAAAAGTTTCTTCTTATTAATGGATGTGGTTCAGGTAATGAAACGGAAGTGAAAGAGTGCATCAACAGCGTTACGGTATTATAAAGCCTGGCATTTGTTTTTATTTAAAGGAAAGGAAAATAATCGTACAAGAATGGTGAAAGTTTGTTGTACATTCTTGTCAAATGTTTTTCCCGTGCAGTTATTTAAAAACGTTCTCCTAGAAGATGTTCGACGATAATTGATAGGTGATAAACGCGTTTAAAAAATGGAGTAGCTGTGCATACTTCTGCTACATCTTAGTTCTGATATATTACATACGAGACACCTGAAATTCTCCTCATTTCTGTTCAATCACTTCGAATTTTATTTTGACAAGTATTGTAGGCGTTAATCATATCTCGTGTATTAAAAATGTATTAAAAACTTTGTATGCAATAAGAAACAATCGCAATTAGGCTACATCGTGCAAGATCTTCCTGTTCGCAATCTGCGCGACCGGTTCTTCGATTCAGTTTCGCAAACTTTCTCTCTCTTTCTATCCTTCTTTCGCATACAGTTCACATAGAGCTGACCTTTCTTCTAAATGCATACAATTAAACCGCTCATAAGTCACGCACAGTCGGTTTTCTTTAAACCTAAATAAATTTCACTAATGTAAAACTAATGCTACGAACACTTTTCCTTGCAGAAGAATGAGGTACTTAAAATTCCTTACCTGAGAGCTGTAGTTTAAATCACGTAAGGTAAAAGTGCACGATGATAGGCTATTACTCGTTCGAGGGTGCGGTTCGAGAAAATTTAAACGCAGGTATAATGAATACCTATGTAATTATAGGGAACTAATTTATATGGGGGGAAAAATCGTGCTATTGTTCCATATCTTAATTAGGGATTGCCTCGAAGAATTGCGTTATTTAACTGCTGCATTTGCGTTTCGAAGAAATTCGTGCAAAACGAGGCTAATAAGGAAAACAGTTTTACTATTGTAATGTATTATAATTACGTCTGTGAAGGAAGACGATATTTATTTACTTAATTTAGTGGCTTGCACTTTGCATTATTTATGACCGTCGAGAAACTGTTGCATCGATTGTAAGTGTTGCAATTTACAATTTGCACCGAATTTGGCAAATTTATATTGAATCCGCAAACATCTTGGAACAATAAACTTTTTCTCTTCTCCACCAACGTGACTTGTATCTCACGATCAACAACTTGGAAAACTTCCTCTCAGTCTAAGCAGTACTTCCGTTTGCGCAACGCTTTCATTCACCGTATCGACTATGTACACCAGATCAAGAACTGCAAACTTGGATGTTTGCTTACAGTTTAAATGGCCACTGCAACTCAACGAATTAAATTGCGCCGACAAACAAGGAATAAAACAAGCAAAACGGAAAAACGGAAAAATAGGGAAGGATTTTCTAAACAGCAGCAAAGGCTGGCACAAGTCTGTGGGAGTCTCAGAGCGAAGTGTGTATAACGTTTGTTGCACAACGCACACAACAGGTGTGCTGTATAAGATGTGTAGGAGTGTACCTGTGCAACGGGGAACAAACATTCGTATACCACATCGAAAGTTTTTACAAAGATAAAAATGGAACGCAATATTACCCGTACCTTATTAAACAAGCAAATGCTACTTGTCGATGCAACAAAATAAACAAAAATAACTTCCAACAATAGTTCGTTCCATTTAAATATCTCTCCGCCAGCAAGTGTTCGCCACAATTTTCACCGTAAAATTATTAACTATCAAAGCGATCGTTCCAATCCAAAACTGTTAAGGTTGCCCGCATTATCGTTTTTCCGGTCAAGGGGATTAGCAACGACTTCGATTACTCGACAGAGAAAGAAGATACTATCCATTGTAACATGCAGTTTCTCTTGTTTCGTTCGATCCGTTTAGCCGGGTCCGAAAGTTGGACCGCTTTTTCCCTCGGTTTCGCCTTGTTTGGATGCACTCCGATTAAGGGTACGAGCTGAGCAGCGCTCCCACGGTACTCGAAACGCGGCAAAGAATTAGAGTGACGCACGACACTCGTTGACGAAAACGTTCACGGTTTCGTAACACATTGAAATAGCTAAACGCTCGGACGAACGTTTAACTCGCATTCTACTCGAGCCACTCTACCCGCGTTTCAAGAAGTGAATGAGACTCTGGAAATGGGTTAACGATAGCCGTCGCTCGTTAGGTTTACGTTAATTACGAAAATTGCTGCGCGATAGAGCTAATATGACCGTACGAGAATTCGTGGCTATAGCCAGTACCTCTTTCCAGATTCACAATTCGTTTTACTAACCTCCAGGCATTCTTCGTTTAATATCTGCGACGGTGCTGTTGTTGCGCAATGGGCGTTTAATTATCGGAGATTCTAATGAAAGGGAGGACTACAAAATGTAATTCCGTGAGCTGATTGTGCAATGCATTTAAAGAGCAAACGGGGGTAATGTGCGAGGTTTGAATTTTTTTCTTTTTGAAATCGGTTTATCTGCGAGGCATTGTTTTGCAATTAAGTCGTATTATTAATGTCTATCACCTTTTCTGAACGGCAGCAATATTCTTATGGTCCCTAGTTTATAGATTAGAATATCAAAATATAATAAAGAACAGCTGGTTCACGAGATAACTCTGGAGATCAGAATCGAACTTTTCCCGCATACATTAAACGCTTCTTCCAAGTGAAATTCCGGACTTCAATTTCACCGTACAACCCATTATTCATTGGAAAAGTGCACACAAGTCCGCCAAACCCATTTGCATCTAGAAGATTCGTCGAAACATTAACCATCCCCCACGTCTTCCATACTAAATAATCTTCTTTATAAGCGAAACTATCAAGACTTTATCGTTTAACATCCGACGCAAGAAACATCCCTCGATACCTTACACACGATTCAGCCCTATCCTGACAGTAGTAAATTCTCATTTATCAGATGTATCGATCTTGTATATGGCGGGAGACAAGTTGTTTTCCGTGCGTTCCAATCGATACGATGGCCGGTATGCAAGGGAAAGTCGGCGATCCATCTGGATCTCGTGTACGTCCCATGATACAGCTGACTCGTATAAAATCCCCATAGGCTTCTTGGAATCGGTCTTGACAGATATATACATGTCGTTGGATACGAGAGTGCAAATGTCTGAATGGAATCAACGTATTCAGGGAAACCTGTCGGTCAGGAGCGAACGTGGCTCTTTGTGGCTCTGTAGTAGTCGCAGGACGTCCAAGTGACTAAAGTTGTCAACGAGGATGAGCTACGGATATTGGAATTTCAATGCTGCCAAGGTGACGTAGCCTGACTAAGAACGCTTCGAATCACTTTTAATCCTCTGTAAGTGTGCTTATTCTCGCGCCGGGACGTAGGACGTTTGAAAGGCTACGGGATAATCGCCTGCGTGGAAGCAGGTAAAAATAAAATTCAGTTCGCCGTTAATAATGACGTTGCCTCGAATCATGGTGATTCAGGATTTCTCGTTCGGTTCTCGCTGCTCGATTCATTTTGGCTGGTAATTTGTAAGAGTGAAAGTTCCAGTCGTATAATAATAATAATAGTAACGCATTCTTGCGGAATATAGTTCTGAAATTATTGCGCCAATGAAACGCAAAGCAACGTTCTAATTCCAGTACAATTATCAGATCGATCCGAAAATAATTCCCCGCCTATTATATTCACGCCGCAGAGAAAAAATGTCTATCGCGACATACTTCGACTCGTCCAACCATTTCCCCATAACATTTGTAGCGAATGTAAATTTGTCCCAGCTGCGTGGAGCATGCCGAATAATTTCCAACAAGCACTTACCCCAATCATTTTCCACTTCGCACGTTCAGTGACTACGTACACGATTGAACGCGATAACGCGCAAATAAAGCGCAAATAAAACGAACGCAATCTTCCACCGGCCTCACCGTAAAAACTAATTCCATTTGACATTTCAGTTACGCTCAGTCCGAAGGAAATGAAAAGGTACAATTCTCTGTAACGCTGACACGGTACGTGTCGCGAATTTCCACGGCTCTCCGACACAACGGAGAATCCGGTCGTGATTCTGCCCGCGATGGCCGTGGCCCGTGGAAACAAACCCGCGTTATATACAGAACGGTGCGAATATTACAGCACGTTCGTTCCCCTCGGCACAACCGGTGGCTCGGTCTCAATGTAAATTCCAAACGAACCGTGGTATTCCGGCGGAGTAAGCTGCGAGTACTGACTTTGGCCATTTTTATCGGCGCGGAACAGGTCGCGCAGAACCAGGCGGCTCCCTTATTTTTCTTTCATTCATATAACGACATCGCATAAATAACCGCACGGTAGATTCCCGCGAAGTTGCGCCGCGTTGGATCGAGGTTGGCCGCCGTATCGTGGATGTCGCGAACGTTCCCGCAGTAATCGGTCCATCTATTATTGGTAACTGCGGCACGCCGGCGGAATCCAAAGAAATCAGCATTCAAAATATTTAACGCGAGCCCCCGGCAATCTTGTGATCCGTTTTAATCGCAGCGATCGTCCCCACGGATGTATTATATTGGTGTTTCAGTTGAACAGGTATTTCAGATTTATTGTTGGTGTATCTTTGCGCGTGCGTCTCATGGCGAAGTAGTCACGAAAAATACCAAGAAAGAGGCAAGAAAACCATTCACGACGACCGGAATCAGAAGATTTATTCCTAATTTAACCTGGCCGTTTGCAACTATTTGCAACTTGTACTAGAAGGGGGGGGGGGGGGGAAGTTTCGCTGTAAATGTATTTCATCGATGAAATTCCACGTCGGGCCATTTGCACTAATATCGAGAGAAGCATAAACTTGCTCGAAAAGTTTGGACGTAACGTTGTTGCATAAAACTGGAGTAAACTGCAATCGTTCCCATTACGGTTCTGAAAAAAAGGGGGCAAAAAAATACTAATGCTTAAAGTTGCAAAGTTGCCTCGAGGAGGTCGAACTGATACGAATTCTAGCTTTCCCAGGCTTACTTTCGAGCTACGAACTTCCTGAGTTTGTCGAATGTTATTTCGTATCCAGTTTCGATACGCATAAGAGCTGTTTACCTTTGCATCTCTGGTACGACTTCTGGTTTAAATCGACGCGGCAGATTTATTTGAATGGCGATGCTGCGTTAATTGGATGAACCAGGTATAAAGAATATGGCAAGTTGGGCGACTGTAAAATGAACACGAATGACCCAAGATTCGAAAGAGAACGAGTCAACGAATTAATTAATTGCCGAACGAAATTAGATTGTGGCGAATGAAGAAATAAACCACGCACAAAACAAACATCAGTGAGAGCCATATTATTTTCCGAATCAACAATGAAATTTCTGCCACCGAGATAAAAGGCGCAACAATACCTGCTCGTAACACTATTACACTTCGAATGTTCGCCTATGCACAACGCACAACATTCCAATTCCCAAGGGACGATTAACAAATTCGATACATATTTGCCACACGTTTATCAACCCCACAGCTCGTCCCCTTCTCATTTGCTCAAAGAATCAAGCACAGAAACGTGCACCCTGAGTGAGAGCAATGAAAGAAAATTCCGCTCGATTTTCCGATTCTTACCATCCACGAAAGGTGATCCGTCCCGTGTGCATTAAAGCTCGATCATGGAACACCGCGATCGCCATAAATACCACCTTAGTACCACCTTAGAGCAGCTCTGATGGGCATTACCCTTATAAACGTGCTCGCAACCATGCTCGCATGTTAAGAGCGAACGATGGCTTGTACTTACGTTTCGCGGCAATAACCTCAGCGGATGAGAACGTAATGCAGGACGTTAAACAGCCGCCCGGCAGGAACATTCCGCGACACGAGGGTGTACCCGACTTGGCTAAGGTTACCTGCGGCTAAATTGAAGGTGCACGGTGTTTCTCGCGAGCGCACACACCATTACGCTCGTGTAAGGGGATAGCGGCCGTTGTCCTACACGAGTATCCTCTGGAAAATACGAGTGTGTGTGCGTCCGTGTGTGTGGGTGTGTGTCGAGCACAAGCGTGAGCGTATAGGTGCCCCACTGACTCTCTAACCCCGTGCATCGTGACTAACGCGCCCCTACGTTTACCTGTACGTGTTTGCGCTGGCGAGAGTATGGCGAACGACATGATGAACGTGAACGAGCAACGTCGCGATACGATACGATACGATAGGTGTGCGTGGAACGTCTTGGCGATGAATTATTGCTCGGATACGTGGTATGTATTTTGCATCGGGGCCTGTGAATCGATGTGTACACATTGCACATGGGGGTTCTGGGGTCCATGGTGTCTGGTGTGACGTGGAAAAGTTAGGTGGAGCTAATTGCCGGTTTATTGGGAAGTTTGTAATGAATTGGCGTATATAGATAGGTATAGATCGCTGGCTGAATGTTTACGAACACTTTGTTAGTTGGACGAATATCGAGTGGCTCGATATAGGTTTATTTAATTAATTTTTTGGTAAATTCTTTTCTCCAAGAGGAGTGTTGGAGGTGTGCTTGTTTTTTATATTTTCCTGTCGAACGTTCATGGCGACAAAGAAAGTTTATTTACCCGCGTGCGTTACCGCCTCGCTTTTAATTTAATACAGAGTTAGGAGTCCCGGTAAAGTGGAACGCAAACAGAACATTTGTACGTGCATTCGAAGTACGTACGTAGGACGGTATCGTGATCGTGAAAAAGTAAGGCTGCAGAGAATTAAATCTCTTTAAACTTGATTTTTATTTATATTTTTCTCTGCCTGCGATAGCAAAAAGCGTGTGCTTTTTGTGCCCGTTACGTACCTACGTGACTTACGCCGTGTGGCAGAATTAATGTTTAACGAGGATGAAATGTCACGTATTCGTCCTCATTTGAGTTAATAGAATATTCGAAATCTGATTCTTCATTCAATTTACCCGCTTTTCGTTTATAAATGCAGCATCCAAATGATAGAAAAGTAGAGAGTGAAATGTTGAACATTCAGGTGTACGATAAAGCATCAGAATTAATTGAAATCGTTCCCCTCGAATCAATACCATAAATTCATACAAATTCACAAATGAACGAGAAACGTAAACACAATATTACACAAATCAAAATTTCCCCCCCAAGAGATTTAACAAATTGAATACCACTGATATGATCATTCTCCTTATCACAAACGTATAATACAATCGTACAATATTATTCTAAAAAATCCGCCAGCGGAGTACCCCTTCGAAACGCATTTCTATCCACGCCATTCTATTTTCCTACACTGCAGGATATAATTAACCTAATCGACTCGCAAGGCAGAGATAAAGGACATTGAATCATTCATGGGAGAAATGGTACATGCTCGGCGCCCAGCTCAGTTTCGGTGGTCCCACCTGTTGGTCGATGTGAAGGAAGATAAAACTTATGGAGTGGCGGACATATGTAACCAAAGACACGGCTGACAAGGCAAAACTCGTCCAAATGGGAACGCTACGTTTGCGGGTTATATTCGCGTGAAGATACACGTTTGAATGAGCTATACACGGGCGCTTTCACCCGTTATCTTTTTCATCCCGCACACTGTCGACCCCCCTTGCTTTCATCTTTCCTGTTGCGGCGCACCGCTACGGTCTTGCACGGTACACAGACACCTGTGCCCCGTGCTTGCTCGCACGTAATGGTCATCGTGCTCCTCGATTTTCGTAACGCGAGATTTTAACGAATGCTATTGAGTTCTCAGACGAAACGTAATGTGTAGCCTTCTTCCATGTTTTACCGTGCTAGAAACGGGAGGAAAGAGCGGGATAATGCGATGCCTGCACCGTCACTGACTGACTTGTCTTCGTTTGTATTTTGATCGCACTGTGTGCATGCAGTGGGTAATTGGTTAGCTGTGTGTTGCACAGGTTTACACGCTCGACAAATGTTCGGTCAATCAGGTACAAGTGTAGCTGTCTGATCTGATCCTGGACTTAGATTAGTGTAACTTTTTCATTCAATACTTTTAATTTGCATGAAAATTTCCCGCGCGACGCTTGAAATTGTTCAACACCACGAGGGTTTTAAATACAGAAAGTTGTTTTAATGTAAAATCTTCAATTTATCATTCACGCATCATAAGCTGTTTTATTAGCAAGTATATTCAATATTCGTTATTCCAATTTCGTTCATTTTCGCATGTATCAAAGAAGTTTCAACAAACCGAGCTTTCGTTCCGAAAGAAAAACATGCAACGCTCGTTACAGCTCGCAAACGCCGCAGACAATACGTATTTATGTTTCATTCGTCCGGATATTTTCTTTCCTTTTACTGTAATACCAAGGAAGCAAATAAGACCGCTACCATTAATTCCATTTCCACGAGAATCGACGATGGGCATCAATGCAACCGACCTTAAACGCTGTAATTACATGTAGGATGGACGTTTCCCATAGACAGGCGAACATGGAAGCACGCTGTAAGCGACCACCTTATCTATTCTCTACGCAGGGACAACATCTACTTAGGATAATCGGTATCGTCGGGCACGTTCCTTTCGAGGAACGCAAAACGTTTCTGCGCGAAACGTCCACGATACTATCCCTTCCTTTTGCTTTGCACTTCGTTTGAGGAACTGTCTGCACAGATTTTGCTCGAAGGGGAGAGGAGTGCGGGCGAGTAAAGAGGGCATAGAACTTGAAAACTTGTCATCGCCTCGTGATTTTTAACTGGATAACGATTTACACGAAAACGCCATCCTTTTTTCTGTCCCTTTTTCTCACGAGAATTCCACGAATTCGATTACTTCTCCGCACTTAGAGACTGAATTGCATCGAAGAACATTTCCGGAGGAAATACCCACTTAACGACAGGTTTCCCTCGCGCAGTTTACCTTTGCCTATTAGCGTGGACGGAATCCTGTCTTGCTTAAATTGTACCGTTTAACTGGATTAAGGTTTTCGTCTGAATAATTCGTGCTGGGGATTGGTGGAAGATATTGAATGATAGTTGGAGTGTTTGTTCCTCTGATACCGTACGCAGAATGTGTATATTTTTTTTAAATGGAATCTTCCCTTATTTGCCACCTGTTGCAGTTAACAATAGACAAATGTTTCATGTTTTATCGTAATACAGCGATGGTGGGGAATTGATTAATTTTGTATAATCGTGTCAATGGATTCATTTCGAAACGCGGGAAGGCACTAGGCTAGAACAATTATTTGCAGAAGTAGGTAAATCATTATATCACATTTGCATCGATAATTAGCGCCACGGTCGTTTACCTATAATTACCATATGCAGATTAATATCGACTATCCCTAAATACTTTGGGCACGCGGCGTTTAAAGCATAAGCGTTTCGTCCTAAGGTATACATTATACGGGTTAAAACGTAATTTTGCGTTTAATAAATAAATTGACATCCGCATTAATACTTAGTAATAGTAATAACAGTTAATGGCGATGAATTACTAATATTTAACTCAAGTTATCAAATTAATAATCATTCTATCGTTCTCTCGCAACACGCACGCAGGTCTCGTATATAATACAAATCGAATAAGATGATTGCACAATTCCGTGGGCGCAGTAAACAAGTGTATGCAATTTTCTCAACAAATGGACTGCGAAAGAAACAACATAAATTAGGTTTCCCGTCGTTTCCTTCCATTGTCACCGCGTACGGGACCACGGACAATAAAAACTAACTTTATTCGGATCACCGATGAATCCAGGTGACTCACGTAAGTGCATAGCTGTTACGCGATATCTGAGTACACGAGAAAGTACGCTCGAGTTCGCTCGACGTAATCGGGCACGAGCTATTGTTCCAAGAAAACAAGGGTGATCCTCGGGAGGACAGGACTCTCTCAGTCGCACGCTATCGAGAATCACCGCGTCCCTATACGAAATCAACGACAGGCAAACGCAGA
The DNA here is from genome assembly GCA_907165295.1 of Nomada fabriciana. Classification (NCBI taxonomy): domain Eukaryota; kingdom Metazoa; phylum Arthropoda; class Insecta; order Hymenoptera; family Apidae; genus Nomada; species Nomada fabriciana. Next base: position 3,113,945 of record OU015692.1, on the reverse strand, counting down.
AAGAAGGAGTAAATAAAGGACGCCACGAATTACCAAATGTACGTACAGTTCAACTTCATGTAAACAAAAATTAATCAGCCATTAGTATTTCGATTTCTCGCCTTTTACTTCTGCGCCAATGATTTTTCGTCGCACAAAAGCACAATTTCTTTCTTCCCATCGCCGCACTGTTACACAGATGTACTGTTACGCATTGTGACAAGCAATGTTTGCTGCGAAAGAAAGACGCCGCCGCGTGCTACTTTGCGCTGCAGACCGTTATCAATTAGGTGAATGGGAACATTTTTGTGCATCAGCGTATCTGAGAAATGCAATCGCACCTTCCGCTTAAGTACATAGTACATTTTTATATCTTTGCTTGCACTATTCCATAGAATGTTTTACTCGCTGCAATAGTTCTACATTGGTGTCCGTGTACACGAGTACCAGTGACTTACCAGTGATCAGTGACACAGAGTGACTTACTCCGAAGTACATCCCTTCACCCTACCGCATACTCTTTACCGCTTTTTCGCACCTTTGCCTACCTTTCAATCCTCCTCTCGTCCGCCATCCCTTAAAACTATCAATCTTTGCAACCTGATTTCACCGTCCAGCTTCCCCAACTGTTCCTAACGCGTCGTCCAAGCCACATTATACTATACTTCGCGTTGGCTCGTTGAAAAAATAAGTAATACCCGGGCAATTCACTTTTCGCCGACCACGAGGCAAGCGAAACGCCAAGGGGTCTGTATAATCTGTGGATATAAATGTTCGTCGTATCACACGGCACGGTTCGACCCGTTCGTAATTTCACTTTTATCACGAACCTTAACGCGCACTTCTGACGTGTATGTATCTCGCAAGTCCGTGGCAAAACCAAGTCACGAGCGTGCGACAGTCCGTCTGAGCGATGAAAGTATTTGTCTCGCTCATTACCGCCGGCCACGGAACATTCGCCAAGCCGCAATTCCGTTATTCGTCGGGGTACTCGCCTTCGGGATATAAGTTCTTTCGGACAGTGTTCCGTGAAGCATAAGATCACGTCTTGCCGCCACGGTCTTCTTCCCGATAATCCAAAGGGAATTCCAAATCCGCTTTTTCCACGAAGTCCTCGGCTCGTCCGTCTTTCCCTCTATCTCGCTTTCTACTTGCTCGCCCGACATTGACCGACGCAGTTCGTTCACGACCGATCGCCCATGGTTTATTCACGCGAATCGCCGTGAACCCGGCTGCAACGATATCCCCGACGATCCAGCCACGAAATTACGAGTATTTCTCCGGCTTTTTTTCTTCCGTCTCTTGTTTTTTCTTGCTGCATGGAACAGCTCTGGGGTAAGAACGTGACACAGCTCGCCAGAGAGAACTATCGTCTCGTTTCGACGATCATGAGTACCATCGCTCGGCGAGAGTATTCCTTTGCTTGGTACTTTGTAACCCATTTAACCCTTCGCGCGACTGTTCAAGGGAATTGTTGAACAATTTCATCCGTTAATTTGTTGGAAAAAGTATTGGCTGATAGCGCAGAAACGGCAGAGCTATTACACATTTGAAAGAAGTAAAACAACGTTCCTCGGCCATTGTTGACTACGACGGGCCCTCGATTTTGAACCGGCATCGCAGTAGGTTTTTCGTTAACACGCTGGCGATCGTCAAAGGGTTAAGCGACTTGGTAAAAATTCATCGCAGCTACCGCGAAGTTGTGCACGCTCGTTTGTACGGTCACGTACCGCCGAGATCAACGACTGGCCCACGTCGTTCTGCGGTTCTTGTCATCGTTGCTACTGTTGTTAAGACAACGAGCAACGATATCTTCCTTTTACGTAACCGTGACCAAACGACCCGCAGAAGACACGGGATTCCCGTGGAAGGGAATCCCGGATTATATTGTGCAATAGGAAGTTTTGTCGTTCTGCACAGTGGATCGCTTTATTCTCCGTTTGAATTGTTGCAACGTTCGCCATGTTTCTTTAGAACACAGTTTCGTTCGATTATAAAAGATCTGCGGGTGCTTAACAGGAACTTAATTCGAAACGTACCCCGTTCGAGATCATGCAACAGTATCCATTGTCCACAAGGAATGCCGGGTTCTTTCATATCCCTTCCTCTAATTATTCCATATACATATAATTGCCGCGTAGAAATATCTTCGACCCACAAATTTCTCGACTAAAACTCCCCTTTTTAACACACGCGCAGTTCCTTCGACTTATCCAGCTTTCAGCCGCCCGCGGTGTCTGCGCGGCAGTATTTAATTTTATGACAAGCTTGTACGTAAGCGTTTGCTGTCCCGTGGCGGTTGTATAATCGTGACGATAGAGCGGAAACAGCTGGCAATACGGTAGTGGACTAAGCAGAAATGTACATAGTCCGTATTATTGCGATCAACTGTGCGACGCGACTGCACGCCGAACATGCGGATGCACCGTAAGGACTCTCACCCCGCACCTCTCGCCCACCTGTCGGGTTTCTGCCTCTTGTGCAACGTGCCGGTTGCCAGAGTCAGCTCAGTAAATCATATTCAGATTCAGTTGTTGGTCTCATAAACTAACGGAATAACAGTAAGTTCGCGGGGTTGTATCGCGTTGTTGCTCCCGCGTGTTCCACCGCTGCGCTAAGCAATCTGACAATCATCGCCGGAGATGCACCGATGTTTATCGTTCTTCGCGACCCAATTCGTCACACGAATCTGTCGCGTTACGAACGAACTCTTGGTGGATAATTTAGTTTAGTTAATCGGTGGTACGCGTGGCAATTAAATAACGGTTAGTTCGTCCATTCTGTATGACGTAAATATTGTAATGTATCGTAACGCGATACTATAATACGACAGACTGCGACGGATAAATTCTCCGAGCCAGTGAGGCATCTTACGTAAACGTCCACGAACGTGTCATTTAGTAAATTGAAAAGTCACTTCGACGTCTCGTAATCGAATCATGAAATTAAGCTCTCGTTTTCCACGCCGAACTTTCACTTTAAATCGTTTCACTTTGCTCCGATCACCGAATGCCAACGCAGACCTCGCCTGTCCGATGTAATAATATCGTCAAACATTTCGCATCAACAAATAGCTTACTCTGTACGATCGAAATGAAGTAACTGTTCCACCAATTCCCGGCAAACGACTATTTCTATCACAATGTAAAATTGCTCTCCGTTGTGTGATGGGTCGAGGTGGTGGATGTTAATTGACGTTGCCCTGGTATTTTCAACGTCTCCAATGCCGGTCCCGTGAACCGTTATTATTGATTTAATTGCCCCTCGCCGTCGAGCAACAAAGCGACAATCGAAAGATAAAAGAACACAGAGGTTCCAGTACGAATAATCGAAGAAAGATCGCGTCGATGACTGCAGATTGATTTGTCGACTCTTTCGTTTCGCCGATCCTTTTACCCTCCTCTCCTTATGATTTATTTCGCAAGAGACATCACGCGCTGATCGTATGAAACGAGCCGGACCAATTATAAACTTGCTGCCAGATATTCCGCGTTCGTACGAGGAACGGGCCGCCGTTCGAGAAACTTTCGAACGTCGACCCGATTTTAGCGAGCATTGATAAATTGCCTGTCGCAATTTCGAGCCGCGAGGTAACCACCGCGATTCATTACGGTTCCGTACGGGCAATGAAACAGAAACGTTTGGTCTCGCCAAGCCTGGCCGCACGAAATTAAGCGATTCGTTGCTGAACTTAGCTGCACCTTTTTTCCTCGTCCCTCGTTGCACGTGCCTCTGGCCAGCGGGAGCACGAACCACCGCTTTTCTTTTTCTGCGGTGTCGCGCAATCGATTAATTTCACTGCGATACTTGGCCTGATAAACTGATTGTTCACAGCTTGCCAGAATCACGCGGTTGACTATAAAATATATTCAAACAACCCTGAAAATCGAACTTCTCGAAAAATGCCTCGCCACATATCAAATAAGGTATCCCTGATTGAACCTATCTCGCTGAACAACAAATACCAAATAACTATATTATATATAAAGTGGTACATATCGTCCTTGTTTCTGCATCCCAATGAACCGTTCCATAATTAAAAAAAGAAACCAACCGATCGCGTCGAACGCTCCCATAAGGTATGCCAATTAAAATCGATGAAAAGGTGTGCGAGTCGAACGTGAGCCGCACGAAATCCCCTCGGTTTACCCATAATCCCAGCCGAACCGATCCCAGTTCATTCGTTCTAGGATTTGCAAGAACGCTCGTCGCGTACACGATCGGCGCGAAATTTCGCTTTCGGGATCGCGAAAGTCGCTATTACCTCTAGATTTGCTCGGCAGCTCCCTCCACTTGTCTACGTACGTCCATACACGCGTACATGCACGCATACACGCACAAGATCACGTACTGCCCGGGGCTTTTAAGCAGGACGTCGGTGCCCGGCAAGGCGGGTCTTAATAAATCGTAGGCGGTGGCCATGATCTTATCCGTATCTCGATCGCGACTGCCGATTCCTCGGGACCAGCTTCGGCTGCTCGCAGGCCATCTCTGGCCGCATTATAATGAGCAATAAATAATCACCGGTGACTTCCACCCTCTCCCCTGGTTCCCTTCCGCTGTATGAACGTCTTCCTGGTAATGCATCCTCTACGAACAGTTCCCCGAGACAGTCGTCGGAAGCGACGATGTCTGCGGGGCGCGAACCTCTGATAAAATCGGCGGAGATCGCACGCAGCTTCGATCTATCTTGTAATTGGGATCGATGTACCGTACGGTGTACACTGCGGACGTTAATGTGAAGTAGCCGGTACGCTGCGTTCCCCCGGGCAGCATCGACGGGGATGTTACCCGTTGTCGGACCGACGACAGTAAAACAAAGCTGAGCATAATGACAGAGAAGGAAAAAGTACTAAAAGAACGGCTATGTGAAACGCGCACAGGTGATCGAAAATTCAGTGACACTGAACGAACCAGCGACGCAGTAAATGGATAAAAGCAAAACCACGCGCTCGGCCGACACTTTAAAAGCGAAAGACAAAAGTGCGTAGAGACTATCGCGAAGGAAAGTCCCCCGAAAGAATCTCGACAGAGGGCAGCCAGGGGGTCAAGAGAAGCACAGCAAAGTTATCCCCGGCCACGTGTACTTTATTAACTCTGGACTGCTTTTAATAGCGGTGCAAAGTGACGTCGCCAACGAACAAGGGCTCGAAGGGTGCATTACGTACGACGTATGTATGCACATATATACCGTGCAGTAACCTACGTCGAGCGATAACTAAAGGCTGACTCGTTCCACGCACAGTGTCTGCCTTAATCCAAAACCACCACCGCACCCTTCCAGCCAGGTATGTACATACACGTTGCATACATGGGTACGAGTCGCTCGCCAATCGTTACTCACACAAATGTTATTCGAAACGGAAGAAAAGGGTTTCGTCTGGCGGGACTGTGCCGAGCGGGCATTCCGCGTCGAGGGGGCAGGTGCATCCTCGTTCGTACGGTGTAACAGGTAACTCGCATATGCATATTACACGCCACTCGTCCGGCAGTAAGTTACACAGACCGATACCCATGGAGAACGATGCGGGGCCTGGCCCGTGTGCGCGTTACACCGCTTTGTGCAGTCACGTTCGATAATCGCAGCCTCGTAAAACGCGTTGCACTTGCCTTCCACGACGTCGGCCGACGTAACGTTGCACAATTATTGTTTAACGCCGTGGGGCTTGGGTTCGGAACGGGCGATTCCCTTGGACGCAGAAACAGTGTGGTATAAGATAAATGGCACGTGAAGGTGGAAAAATTGGGGGAACTGTAGGGTTAGGGTGTTGGGCTTTGAAGAGAAAGCATGGGAGGGCGAAGGTTGTAACGGAATTCTGTGTACGCCGGTCTTGCGTGAGATTTTTGCTGTCCGACGTTTCGAGTCATCGCTGAATCTTTTTTCGTTTACGATTGATTTTTTTGCACAGAGATATCTTCTCTGTCTCGAACTATAGGAGGGATGATTTCGAAGAAGGAAGACCGTGCCGAAAGAATACTTTTCATTTAGATTCGCTGGTGTTTCTTATTGCACCATGCTGCGACAAAGACGACAGAGCGATACGATTGATTTTCGCCAAGAAATGGGGACAATAGAATTCGTGAAGTCAAATCTATGAGGCCCATTGAATATTCGAGTGATGTCACACGTTATATATATATATGCCAGTCAATGATATTTAAATATTACAGGACTAATCGTTTCTTTTCTCCCGATCACGAAATACTTACCCAACAAATAAACGATTGACCCGATAACCATCCGAAAGTGAATAAAACCTCAGCCTGTCTGATTTCTGATAAAGTACGTGCGAAGTGATGCATCGCGGAGAAAAACGTGGGAGGACTTATTAAAAGTTGTTCACTGGCCTTTACCACGGCCTACCGCGTGCAGAATGCCTGATTTACTTCCGACTTAGATAGCGTGGCCCGAGACACGACCATACTTTCGCGATTAATAAGGCAGATAGTAGAAAGTGAAGTAGATTCAGCCGTTCTGGAAACGTGTTGTGAATGGAAGTCGTCGTGCTACCTTTGAGTAGCGTTCGCCCGTGTAACCAGACATTCGTGACTTTTACTACGAGCAAGAAAAAACAAAAAAAGGAAAGGAAAAACGACAGAACTGGAACTGGTTAGTTAGATCATTGGTGTTCGATCGTTCCTCTAATATCGTCGACACGAAACGTTTATCGAGTCGCAGCTGTCAAATGAACGGTTCGCCTTGTTTTCCCTCTGTCTAACAGATTATAATGGGCAGTTTGAATTTGTCCATGTCCGCGACAAAAATTTATTGGAAAATTCACGATCCCATGGACAGACAACTCTTGTTTCTTCTATAAACGCTTGAATCTAATTTTATAATTACGTATGAATACTCACGCGTATTACGTACATATATGTACGTCCACAGCGATGCACTTTGACGTAATTAGTATGGGAGTAGCTTCTAGTATGTAATATTAGTCGATAGACACGGCGATGTTGGCGTATCGAACTAACGACAAGATTTGACGTTGACAGACTACGTGGAATAATTAACCAGGTGATCATTAGAATATGTAATTATTGCGTAATGCAACCGCGTATTTACAAATATGTTTTCGATTATTTTATATCGATACACAGTGCTATGGATTTAATGTAAGTTATTTCTTACATCTTCGATTATTTCTGTAGACTTCTCTGTTGAACTAAATTTGTACGACATTTTTCTCCGCCTATTAAAATGACAGAGGACGGACGACTGCGTTTCCACGTCAGCCGTGCAGAACGGCAATAACTCGTCGCCCACGCGCGGAAGTGGCTACGAAACTGGCTTCACACACTTATGTACCCTTTAATAGGGAGGATCCGATGAAGCTGATAGCGCTAAAGCAGTTGAACGAACGGGAGACGGCATAAAGCCAACGACTATGAATGTGAAACGCGTGCTTATCTGGAATTTATCACAATTCTTTTGATTACCGAATCTCGCATCTTTGTATAATTTTCGAGATAACCGTACTGGACAAACGGGGAAATAAATAATTCTATTTCCAACTGAGACGGACGCTTGTAAAGCGTGTCTTTTAATTCTCAGTCAGCGTCACGGCACCGTGAGAGATCGTGCACTTTCTTCATTTTTGTATCTTTTTTATTTAATATTGCACGACTGTTATTAACGTAGTTAGTCGTGCGACTTGCAATAGATTGCGATGCAATATTGTGAAAGTTCGGGGCAGAGTGTGCTAGGAGATTAAATGTGTAATCAAATTGGACTCCTTACGACTAATAAGATTTTAATAGTTTAATATTGTTTTGAGAGTAATTCTTTATGTCGGTGTCAAATTTTCAATACGAGCGTATTTCAAGCACCGAATCTCCAACTACAAAATCGCGACGACCCGAGCGGTGCAAAATAAAATCATCCCCCCAAGTTATACCTAAATTCTAGATTCGATATCGTACTCGAAATCCTTGTAAAGAAGCACGAAGAAAGAAGTGAAAAGTATAAACGGACCAGAAACTTCGATATCTATAGAAACTTTCTTCTGAATTTCACGCGACTTGGCACTTGGCAGTCTACTTATCTTCTTATCATCCTCGAACTTTATTTGCCCCCCATTTTTTGTGTCCTTTCAATTCCTCGCGATGCAGAAATTCGCGTCGCCCAACCGGCAGAACATATATTTAAACAAGTTAAGTAGAAATTAATCAATCGTACAGCCTTTCCTGTTATAACACGAAGACAGACTTTTTCCAACTGCACTTTGCAACTTCTTACGTGCAACCACGATCTCTGAACTATCAATGTTCTCGGTATTATTCCAATTATCCCTACTTTTAATCGAATATTAAAGAAAAAAAACCATGAATGATAATCGAAACGCAACCTTTGCGACAATAGTAGAAATCCTTATTTTCCTTAGAAATTTGTTTTCCATAGAAATCTAAAACACGGCAAGACTGAATGCTGGATAGAAACAAAGGCAACAAAATTGCAAAATGCGTTATATCGGGCACAAAGTGGAATACGGGAACAACGTGATCTATATTTGTACCCCTTGCAGCAAATACCCCTCTTAACTTTCTATCACGCTTCACGAAATACTTGCATCCTGTTCGTACACGTATTCTCGTGATGTTAATAACATGCCCGCGGTAATGTTTATGCGCTACTAAATCATAGCCCGGCTCGTTCATCAATCCTTCCCTATGTAGCATCTTCAGCGATTTTAATGATGCGATTCTTGGAAATTACGGCGCATCCACGGTGTTTCCATTCCGTGGCAGACGATTGGATGTGCACCGAGTAGAAAATGCGGGGAGTATCTAAGTTAGCCGGGCATTATTCGTCCCCGTGGAGCTCGCTAAAACAAAGGAAGGGCGCCAAATTATCGAAGAAGCTTCCCTATAAACACCGCTGTAAAGTACGAACGTGTATAATGCTGCAATATATTCATGCTTCTACTTATCTTAATCGTTGAACGGACCTGCTGCTGCTCGTTACGTCAATTACCACGTCTTGCAGAATTATGGGGTCGGGGGACGCGTATGCCCTATTCAATTGCAATCCTTACCCTCAGCAGGGCAGCTCGCATTCTGATATATTATACGTATACTTGCGATTCTATTGCGTCGACAGTATTATGGACGAATGCTTTGGGTTTCTAATATTCGAGGCTCTTTTCGTGATTTTATTATAGAATCGCGTAAATACATTTTATGATACATTATAGATAATAGAATGGTAATCGAACGGTAATAATTTAGTTTACCATACGATTATAAATTATTCATTTTAGTTGATATCGACTACTATCTAAAATTAATTAACAAAATTGAAATGAATAAATTATTACATTAATCCAAACATCCTTTCCCCTGCAAAACTAGTGCGTCGAATAATGCATAACATGTACCCACTTGCAAGATTCAGTAGGAAACAAGAAAACCTTCCACCCCTTTCGACTCGTTCGTCAATCGGCAAATGCGAATGCAAAGATCCACACGTTTCTCGCAAACAATCGACTCTCGTTCACGCGAGCGTAAAACACCTCTGTCTCTCCTCCCATACCCAGAGCCGCGATAAACAAGCGTACAAACGAGATACCTTTTCAATCGTTCGCGCGCCTTATAACACCGGCACCCGATCCAATCGGTCCGCAAGGTGTATTAATTTTTCAACGCCGATTACATGGACGTGCAGCGACTTGATAGTCCCGCGGACGGTATTTAAATCGTGCCAGGGGACACGACCCTAACGCGGCACGATAACGCGGTCCCAAGCGACGGCAAATAAAAATGCACGAAGCAAGAAGAACGAGAGGCGACGGACAGACCGCAAAGTGTTGGACATTATCAATAGCCGAAGCATGGAGAAGGTATTGCGGTGTGTACGCTGATGAGAACCGCGCGCGTCCAGGTGAGAAACGCCTCGGGACCGAATATAAGCCGGCGAAGATCACACGACGCCGATAACATTGTTTCCCTTCGTCCATGCACTTTTATTCGGGCTGCGAACACAGTCTTATTACATACCGTGCATCGACACTGCATTAGCATAGACCCCACATAGGCCGGGCGCTAGTTCGCTATTGACGGTGCATCTTATGAAATTCTTCTGAAAATGGGGAGATAGGATGTGCCTGTCGTTACGTGCTAGTTGTTATATTATATTTAGTATCCTCAGTCAGCGTACGTACACCGTGCCTGCTGCACTTGACAATATACAGGGTATTCCATGGTTGAGTCGATTATATTCAATGGCGTGGATAAATTATTATTACGAACGAACAATATTATATACGTTATCGTGGGTTGATTCGCGGACCTTGTTTGTTGCCAATGAAAGTTTGCCTCTGTAAAGGAAATTTATTAACCAATCCATAATTGATATCAACCTATGCTCCTTTAAGGCAACTTGCCAAACAGCCTGCCGAAGTATTCGTCAAAGGCAGCCGCGAAAACACCTGCATGGCTTTTCCTACCCGTGACTCTAGTTATGAGGGCCACGACGCGAATAATTCGTGGGCGAGGCTGCAATTACAATGGCCACCAGCCGCCCGTTTCTCTCCCTTTGAAATTCCTCTGTTTTTTGCCCCAGTCGGATAATAATACACGTTTGACGATAACGTTCCCCGGGACGCCCTTCCGCGGGGAATTTAATTACCACCCTCTTGTCTACGTTTATCTTGTAACTGCGGCTGCTTTTTGCTCGTCCTCGCCTTTCGTCCTAGAGAGTTTCAGGTAAGTTCAAGCGCCCGGCTCTAGAAAATAACCCGAGAGTTATGGCACTTGGAATCCCCCACGAATAGTCCCATGATCAGTTCTGCGATAGTATTAAACCGACGCGACGTGGGGCTCGCTTAGTATCATAACTTTACTGTAATTCCCTGCGAACACCGCCCTTGTAAGCGCCGATTAGTATTTTCGCTGCCGATATCGAGACTGGTCAGACGTTTCCCTTTGTACGCGAATGATTTTTATTAGCCTCCTGGCAATGAGAATTTCAGTTCCCTTTTGTTCTGCAATTTTGTTGCAATCAGAAAACCTTCCGTATCTCCTTTTTGTTATCGGAAACGCGCAATTAAATAGTATACGCATAGCGTTATTGTAAACGAAACAATTTAGGGATCGAACGATTCATGGGTCGATTGCACCGAATTGCTACCGCAAACGATGAAAGATTTGCACAAGCTGATTTTAATGAACGATTTTATATAGAGATCCATTGTTTTTTTCAGGCAAAAGCAACGTGGCTCGGCTTACTGTGCGTGGCTTTGTGCCTTGGTGGCGTCGCTTCGAGAGCCGGTGAGTAATATAAATATGCATTGTTTCATTGGTTTTATTTTTATCACGTTCAAATTAACGAGAAAAGAATTGTTTTAAATTACCCTTTTAATTTTCTTTTTTTATATACTTTAGATATGATTCATGAACAGAAAGTAATGTTTTCCAATCTTCATCCGTTATATTGATTTACATTAATTTATGTTAGACACATAACTCTATTCTGCCTTCGTTCGGAAATTCTGTAACCAGAGAAAACTGCAGGCGAAAGAAATATCGTGATAAAAGTTTCAGTGCATCCTCGAAAATCTAATCTTGAACGCCCCTTTGAGTAAACCGTCTGTAAAATGACCTATTCTTGCACGGAGCCTGTGAACCTACTTTCTTGAAAACTATTTCCCTTGTGAAATCGATATTCTCTGGCACACAAGCGGAGATTAAAAAATCCCTAAAAAATTAGAGCGAAGATATACAGAGCATCGAATCGTTTTCACCCTCTTTTTACAACGTTCTGTAACCGAAACCTGATGATACTTCGAACAAATGTTAACGTCGTACGTCATTTTCACCGAAGAAGATAGAATTAAAACGACCAATTTAATCATAACCAATTCCATTACACGGAAAGGCAACAAAATAAATTGCACAGGTACTTATCTTCTCGACTGGAAAATTACAATTGCCGTCTTAAGAAAAACGTCTTCCCTTTCAGTAGAGTCATAATTGCACAATCGATAAGGAATTTTCCTTTCGATTTCGTGGTTAAGTAATTTAGATAGAAGAATACAGGAAGAGTGTCCCTCGAAGACAAATGCTACAGAGGTCAGCACGTTTCTCCCGTACATAAATCTGTCTTACCTGATTGCCAATTACGTCAGGTGGATGTTTATTCGTTGTTTATCGTCGAACGCTAGAATCGGCGACACACGCGTCTCACGTACCAACATTCTGGTCGATCTTACACAATGACAGATTGTATAACAAGCTTGTCCCCTACTCAACGTTATCTGGCATGCTAAGTTAACCCTTTAATCGTTAATTGCTGGCTACGTCTCTTGTTGCGAGCACGCAGTACCGTGAACTTGCCAGGAACACACTATAAGGACGTGCGGGCCCCATTAATTTGCAAGGGATCAGGTTAATACCTTCTTAATTCACGGTGCCATGTACGTAAGGGCATAAATTCAATAAATTAATTGAGTGCTCAGAAGTTAAGGATTGCATTAACGGTGGTAACCAGAAACAAGTGCGTATAGTATAGTATAATGAGACGAGGTGCATCGTATTAAAGAAATATTAAATTCACTGCACAGTGAAAAGTAATTGCTCAATTGAGTATTTCTTTCCAAATTTGCAGTGTTAAATAAATATTACTTTTGATTACACAGTGCTCTCAGCTAAACGAGGCCGTTTAAATATCTCCCACTGCTATTACTATTACTTTGTAGAATTTCCAATGCTTCAGCAATCTAAAGAATTGATTTTTAAATTTTAATTTTGTCGCACACCTGTACTCTGCCTAATGATCAAATAATTTCAAACATCCACTACACTAGCATATCCAGCAACTCTGTCAAATTCCATCGCGCACTGCCGTCACGACCAAACAGGAAAAATGAGATCACCCATCGCGTTTCAATATTCCCCACTCGAATGCGATAATACTTATCGATTGAACCTCGCGTTCACGATCGTTTCGAGGTGTTAAGCACGATATTTCGCCAGTCAACCGTCGTGCACGCAATCGGTCGAAGTAATTGCCCCAGTCGCGCTATTATTAGCCTTAAACATAAATCCAGTAGTTCCGCGCCGCGGCGGTACGCGGAAGGTAGCATTTAGACGGGCTAAGATAATAGATAAGCGTTAAGGTGAGAGTCCGCGGGGGTAGCCGGCGGCCGTTTGTTTCGAACGGGAGAAGCACACGAATTTCACAGTCTAATTGGAGAAACAGAAAGAGAGTATACGGCAATCTGACCGTGGGTCGACAACTGTTGCAGCCGGGCGCATAGCTCTCTCTAAATGGTAAAGCTGGATATCGTGGGAATCGTAGGTTGAAAAGGTAACAAGCGGAGGCGGCCAACGTTTACCCCCTTTCCGCGACGAATTTCGCCGGCCGTGGAAACCGTTTCGGTAGCCGGTGCTTCCGGTATTCTCTAGGCGCCCACCGTGTACACGCGCTCGTCCAACGGGGTGTCGAAACTCGAAGCACAAATAACGATCTAATACCGACCACCGAGAGAAGTGCAGTGAGATTCGACCGCGTTTAATGTTCCGCCGTTCGCAATTACCGTGGCCGCAGCGCAATCACTGGAAATTACATCCATTTCCCTAATGTAATCGCCCCCGATACGAACTCGGATCCGCAACTCTTCGGCCAACTCTGATTACCAGTGTCGTTTCGGTAAATAACATACGCCGATTCAATAATATCGCCGCGCTATGATTAAACTGTGTAGCGCGGGCATATCGCCTGGTGGCTCGTACTCGCGGTGTAATTTAGTTTCAATGAGAGGTTCTCAGTGGCACGAATCCGTGCTCCACGCGGTGCCTCGCCACTTTTTTTTAGACGACGCTTCGTTTTCTTGGAAGCGGAAGGGTGTACATCTAGTTCTTACGGGAAGCTTGGACGGTCGGCGCACGATTGTCAAATGTTTCAAGATTATCGAGAATATACACGTACCGAAATATTGACAATAGATATTGTCTGGGGTCTCATTTCGCTACTTTAATGTGCGAATCGGTGTTCCATTCGTTACTGTTAGCCTCGAAATTTGTGCCTTCTGTTTGCACAGATTCGTACAGACTGCGTGGAACGGTCTGTGAGATGTTTCCTTATGTATATATCCTGTTTAAACATATTAGGAAATATCGGCTGTCGCAAAACGTTTGTTCGTTTCCAAAAAAAGACCACGTTGAAAGATGGAACACACCTATTCTCGATTTATCTACTAAATCGTTGCAAATCGAATCGATAATTACACTTTCATCGATACGTACTGCAGTAAGCCACTGCCTAACGCGTTGAAACGTCGACTTCCGAAGCCTTTGAACCAAACGGCTCGTCCACCCAAGTATAGAACGGCCCGTAGAACACGCGGGTCCACGGCCAAACAGACTTCGATAAACCTCGCTCGGTTGTTCGCCGCTTTTCATCAAACTGTTCCAACCGCAAACCGAACTAGTTCCCCCGGATTTTAGTATCGACGTCGTCCAGTATATCGGCGAACGTCCTCGCGTTTGTTCAGCAGCCCGGTGTCGTCGAATCCGACCGTACCTCCTGTCCATCCAGGTGAAATTATTGCGACGGAGTGTACGTTTTATCCGTCTTAAGAAGCCATCTATACGCCAGTCCCTCGCGCGTACTTTGTACCTGACTGCACATACTCGTTCATCGCAGTTCCCTGCCCGCTCCTACGAGCACCTATGTATATACCCGTGGCCAACCTGATACAGTCCCAGCCTTCGTGAACATCGATGCCAGTCCCCGGTGTGCGTGGCATATAAAATCGATAGACAGTCGTAAAAGTAAGAGCGCCTACCGGGAAAGTCCGTACGGTAAATCACCGAAGATTATGAACAACCAAAGAGAATATCTCTTTTCTCTTCGCCCGGACTGTTCGACTGGAACAAAGGGGGTATGGCAGCGGTTTGGCGGCGTCGCCGTGCCGTTTCCCTTTCAAACTTAGGCCTGTTCGTAAATTCGACTTCACCCTTAACGATACGGTGTCGCGCCGCGCGACAAGGGGCCACGGCAACGTTTCTTATCTGGATGCTTCCATTTGTGGTTCATAAGCCACGCGATACATTGTTCGGCACTGGGGCCAGCTGAGAGATACGGGCCCCGATCGACACGTCTACTCATTCGGTATGCAACTTTCTAATGCAGCGGCTTTCCAAGAAATAGCTGGGCCCCGATGGTAGCACAACCTTTCTTCCGCAGAGAATTTCTCGAGGTTTGGCTACCCTGTTCTGGAGGAAGGTTCCTTTTTTATTTGCCGGATTTATTCGCGCGGATAACTCGTTGACACGTAGTGTGGTAATTAATATATAGTTTTGATTGGGGTTTAATTGACAATTCCGAGGTTCGAAACTTGTCCCACTCATTTTTTTGCTACTTCTTTGTTATTTTGGGAAAATGAGGTTCGACAATGTTTCTAAATTCTTTGTTCCTTGAAAATTAATGGCTTTTTATAACAGATTTTTATATTATAACGTCTCACGTAATCGAAAAGCGGGTCTCACCTTGCAATGCCTATTCCACGACCAGGATACGCTCACGATTAAACTATGTGTAAATCATTCGAAAGAACGCTCAATACAATCCCCCGTGCAGCCGTCGAGTCGTGGAAAAATTCACCGCGAAGAAGTGAAATTTCCTAGGATAAACGGTCCTCGCAGCCACCGTCGATACGCGACGAAACGCTATAATCTCCCCGAAAAAAACCATAGTGTCTCGTGTAGCCGGGCAAGACAGATAGGGGAAAGTCGGCATAGTTTAACTGTTCCTCGATCAGTCGATACTCTGCTTCCCCGCGTTCAACGTGGTACACTCACGGTATTACATGCTCACCTGTGGAGCTGGGATCAGTGTCGCAACGGAAACGGTGAACACATTATGTTTTGTAAAACCGTGCGCGTCGTTTTCCTTCTGGCCCCCTCCATTAAGGATTGTCCATTAAAGACGCGGTCCGGATACGGGGCCGGCTCCAGGTAAGTAGGTAAAGCGTACACGAGAGAAGGCAAATGTCATCCAGCGTCTATAGAGAATGAGTTTCTTCGCGGAGGAGCGGCGCATCTTCGTTCAACGCGGCCATTAATGATCGACGTTAACCTTTCCGGAGAAAGATCGTGGCAGGGAGGCACGCGTTCGTTCGTAGGCGAAGCGACGTGCCTTTTGTGCTCGCCACGTTTGGAGACCTGGCGTGACCCTTTGGTGTCAGGTGAGAACACCGGTAACGCGCAAGGTTGCCCTCTGCAGCCTGTGTACGCCGCGGCGAATTATTATTGAGGAAACACTCCACGACGAATAAAGGGGTGGCTGATGCGTTCGCCCTTTGACTCACGTTGATGGGTCTTCTCGTTTTACACTTGGTCGAGTTTGTTTTTTTATTGAGAACATCGGTGACAGGTGACACGCGGTTGGAAAATCGTAAGACACTTGCCAGTTTTGGACGAATGTCGGAAATGCAATGTATGAAATGATTGAATTACAGTCGCTGGGTATGTTTAATATTGGCTTAGCAGTTGAGATATTTGGAAGAATGGAAAACGTATTTACGGCGGTGGAAAATAATTTTGGAGGGAATGTCGATTTTAAATTTACGTGCAATCACTCGATTATTATAGATACTAAATCATTTATGAACGGAGATCAAGTGTATTTAAATATTATTCGAACGGCTTCAGTGTAGCAATCATTTAAACGGTGCACGAGAGTTGAGACAATTCCAAGGAAAATAATATTACGTAGTGGCCATTGTTGATTGATAATAATGTCGAGGCACGTTTTTGTGCACAATGAATAGAAAAAAAAAATGGTAGAACCAGTTTTAATACAGCCCATTTGAAATTCCCTTATACGACTTCAATGAGAAGATTCTTTGAGATCATTGCGTTTGGATCGTCGTTGCGCATGTGCACGTCGATTAATTTGCCCGATCGTTGGATTGTGATAAAAATAAAATAATACCCTGCCGGCCGAGCGTTTCAACAGCTGACGTTTGGTGTAAGCTGTCGTTCGTACAGCCACGGCTGCAGTAATCCCGTAATCTTTTTCTCCAAAGTGGACGTTTTGCGTCGCTGAGTCACGTTTCCGGCCAGACAGATTTCTTGCACCTGCTCGAGCAAAAGGATGCGCAGGATCTTAACGAATTTTAAATCGAAAAGCCTGCAATGATGATTGGATTATGCGAATCCACCGTCGTCTATCCTTTTTCTTTCTGTTTGTAATTTTATTGCAGGCATGGGCAAGCTTGCAAGCAGTACCGGGAAATAGAATTGTAATAATCGAAGCCATTTACACACTGAAATGTTTATGACGATGTGAAATAATCGATCGGAAACAAACATTTCCATGCGAAAGTAATGGAACGTCGATTTTACATTCACCAATATCATTTCTTTTCACAATTGGGGTCGTTAATCAAATCGGTCCTCTATTAACTCTATGCTCGGAACAATTCAATAACGAAACCTTTGTACGCTATGAATGGGATGTAAAATCATTTCCTAGCGATTCATCGCTTGCCTTTATAAATACGACGCGAATTGATGTCGATTGCTGTGGACGTGCACTGAAAGTAAAAGAACGATAACGTTCTTGAAACAGAGAAATGTCTAACCATTGTGGACCACTTTGCTGCTCGATTAATTGGGGCGAGCAAAAATTGTACGTCAAATAAAATGTGCAATACCTTTTTCGCTTCAATGTGTGTCGAATAGTAAAATATAGACAATCATAGTTTATAAAAATCCAGAGTTCCGATTTTGTGCAGGTGTCACGCAGATAAAATAATATATAATTAACATATTTATGTGCATTCAAATATATTGAATGACGCAGAGAATATAGTTTGCTGTGTATTTCCACAGTGTTCCTATTACCAATACTGAGATAACAGTTCTCTGCGAAGAGCTTTGCACAAGTTGTATAATACTGTGCTATTATAAAATGTAAACGGGGCCAAAGATTAGTGCAAAGATATTAAGGTACAATTTATCGTGGGCATTAACTTGATACGTGGCTTTTGTTAATTTGTTTCAGGCTTATGCGAGGTGGAGTCAGGTCATTCCAACATTATTCTCGATATCGAGGAGAGCAGAGGAGATGGTAAGTCCACGTTTTAATTCAATTAACGTCCCAAACAAGGAAGGTATACGGCGGTTAATCCACTCAATTAACGCCTAAGTACTTCGACTCAATGGATAGCCCTGCTTATTTTATGTTACGCATCTCTTGATACTTCATCTTGTCAGTGACGCTTCGCACGACCAATTAAACAGAAGGTGCGAATACACTATCGTTTCATCGCAGATTTGTCAACGCATTTTCATTAATTTCATCTGTTCTATGTTTTTAAGCACAATTTGCTTTTCTTATTTGCAAGCAGTGTAGGAAATCGAGGAAATTGATAATATTTTTATGGAAATCATACACACGTCTGTATATAAACGAGGAGGTGTACGAATGAAGCTTGTAAGACCGTCGATAATCTACATTTCCAGTTTAATTTATTAATATATTCTTGAATAAGATCCAATGTCCAAGTAGTTTCGTGGCTGCGATCGTTGTAAGCGCTGCTCCATTTCTTCTTCCCCACTTCTTCATCGATCCTTCGCCGTTCATCGAAGCTCGTAAAACCTTTGCACTCTTTAAAAGGCTGCCCGATAACTATCCAAATCATGCTGTTGGCTCACGAGATAACTCGGCCGGTATTCGCGAACAGCCATTTACGAGCATGATTAACGACCAGCTGTTTTGCTCTTCCTTCTCTCGTCTGGTCGTGTGTACGGTGTCCACGTGACACGTCCTAGTCCGTACACCTTTTCTAACGCGATTTGATTTCTCGTTAGCTGTTCGAGCCGTGGAAGCGGCATCTTATCCGATGCGGAGTGATTGGTAGTCAATTATCGCACCAGGAAGTGAACTGATTGGATAGAAATTCGTATTTGTGCACTTAGAATCGATACTGCGCCGTCCCGCGTGCAGGAAGAATTGCGTTCAGGTACAATCTCCACGTCTCTGAGTAACTAAGGAAATAAATAAGCAACAGCCATTGGAAGAAAGTGTCTTCCGAGTCTAAAATAATTATATCAATTAAAATACAATGCAGTACATTTCATTGAACAATAAATAGACCATACTTCTTTCGATCGTACATCATCCTTGCACATCTTATCGAGCAGGTAATCACTCGACTCATATTATACCCTACATACCGGAGTAGTTACGTGGAAGATTAACGCTCCGTTAAATTCGCGCGAGAAAATAGTTGAACGAGTCCACGAGAGAATTATGCGGAAACATGGGAGGAAGATCGTCCCGATGTAATTAGGAAACGTTGGATGTCACTAATGAGATATTGCTCGGGATCGCGTCTGGTTTACAAAGATAACATTAATTATCCAGAGCGTGGACAGCAGGCCAAGCATCGTGAAGTCATTTCACAGACTCTTGCTGAATCTAATGGAGTTAGCCTTGGCTTTCTTCACCCTGTTGAACGATTCAGCTTTTTAAACTATGCGATACGATTCGCGAGCAACTATAATATTATGGAATAGCCAATAATGCGAGATGGATTCATCGTTATCCATTTTAAAGAGGCGTCGGGCTATCTCTGATGGACTTTTGTTGCGCTCGATTAGCTTCTGTAATTGCAATTGTTGCGTCTTGTTTTTTTAGAACGGTGATCGAATTCGCCGAACAACGGTGCTCGAGCTTTCACACGATTGCACGTCGAATTTCTGAACGTTAATTATCAAATTAACGGTAATTCGAAGCGTTAAGCGGTTTTTCCTATTTTATTCGCCTTGATGCACAGTTATTGAACGAAACGTTGTCGAGATGGACGTCGGGCTAATTAACTTTTAAATCATATTCCCTTGCATTATTACTTCTTCGTCCCTCTCTCTGTTTTTGTCCTTTTCACCAGGTCTTTCGCTTTCTTTTTTCACCCCCTTTTAATTAATCTGCAATATTTCCCATTCATGGACCTCTTGTGACTTTTAAAGCTCCTGCTGACATAATATCGATTCGTTTTTAGTCAGATTAATATATGATACTAATTAATCCCCCGCTTTCGACCAACGTAAATTAAAAACAATCTGCAGTACGATGCAAATAATAGAACGTGAATAATTTCTTATAACGCACCACCTTTAAATAGGACGTGTAAATTTATGAAGGCATTCTGGACAAATCGTTTTGCAGCTTTGTAGCCGTCGCAATCGGTTCACGGGATTTCATTTTTCAGCGATCGATCAGAGGACTGTGCCCGAGGAACTTCCGGTATCCGGAGATCCGCATAACGAGACCACGCTGGAACTGATCTTTCCTGGAAGCCAGCCTCGTTTTAGGCTGAACGGCAAGAAACTGCAGCTGCTGGACCCGTTGGACAGGGACGATGAAAATTTATCGCACGTTGTGTTTCAGGTGAGCACCATTTCACTTGTGTTATTGGAATACGCGACACGCTGTATCTTCGCCAATTTTATTATATCGTAGCCAGTGCATTCCGAAACAACTTGAGTCGTCACAATGGCCATTATTATATTATCGGGCTTCACGCCATTTCATAGTCGCATTAAAAATTGGTTGCTTAGAATCAACACGAATAAACTTGTGAATAAACGAAATCCTCTTTTCCCAACAATGGCACCTGCAATTTGTAGCCCGTCCAGTCGAAACATTCCACCTGCTACAGATACTCAACGAGGAATTTTCCCTCTTCCACGCACATTTCTGCCGTGTTAATAAAAACAGAGATATATCTCTTTTGCTCATTCCTAGGTGTTTAGGAAAACCTTCGCCGTCATTAATTTATAGCAGCGCGGAACGTTCCACCTGAACAGGGCTGCGCCGTCGTATTATTCCGGACAAGGCACCAGAAACATCAAAGTAATCTCCTTTTTCTATTCCTCCGTAGAAGTCTATACGTTTGCAACGCTTCAGCGTTGCGTTCCGATGTAAAAAGCTGACTAATTTCACCCCTGATCGCTCTCCATTAAATTAGCGAGCCATCCTGTGTCATTTAAAAAAAAGAAAAACGAAGGGAGAAAAACTACGGACACCGTTAGAACGAATGCCTTCGTGCACTTCATAACGAGGAACTCGATGCCTTTGGAATCCGCTTCTTCTATTCTACCTGCTACTCTTTCAAGTGTCGTGACTCGATCGAATAGAGCCCCATCTAAAATGCACGATAAGCTCTTTAACCTGACAATCGCTAATGACTGTGATTGAATGCCCGATTGTCCGTCGATCGATAGTTTAGGTACGATGGAATCCTCGTTGTAGCAAATAACAGCGATTCCTATCGGAAGAAAAAATACGTCTTACCACTCCTCTCGTCTCGACGTTTCTCTTTTCCAAACGTGCTCTCATTTCACCTGTTTTTACAGTTTTCGCAGTTCTTGTAGTTTCTGCGATCACTTGCAATCAATCAATCGGCAATGGTTTCATCGCGTAACGGAATTACGGAAATTTTTCTGACTGTGTGCAGATAAGATAATGAAAAGTATTGTTGGCGAAATCGGTACCGTTGAGACGGTGTCGATAAAAACATTGTTCGCGAAATGATTGTCGGTGATCAGCGAGCCAACCCGTTTCATTCCCCTTTTCTTTTTTCTTCTTCTCACGGAAACGTACCCAAGACGAGACGGATACTGTGACCGATTCTGCACTCGGTACCCTGCCAACCCGTTGCATTTTCTGCGGAGTACAAGAAGCACTCTTTGATTCTTGGAAAGGAATCTCGTTACTCGTCCCGGGAGGTTTTGCCCTCCCTTGCGGCAAATGAGCTTATAGCTGCCGCGGCAGAACCGGAAGCGACAAACTTTGCGACAGGACCGCAAACGCATCGCTCTGGTAGAATTTCATCGAGCTCTGTCTTTATTGGCGTTCTTCAGTGACATGCTGAACGCTTACTTAACGGTGATCATCTGCTTTTATGGATCGCGTCTGGATCTTGCAATTGAACTGGCAAATGCGTCATTTCCCACCGATATTCCCTTTGATGTTTTTCTGCGTGGAATTAAATGAAAGTTAAATGAGCTCGCAGAGCGATGTTAAGAGCTTGTTACGCTTTCGCGTTTCCGCGTTATTAATGTTTCACTCTCAACGTTTCGAATAGGGATTGGGAATGTGGAATTTCGATCGCTGGAAAGCGTCTATAATTTTCATCTTTATCGCACTCTCACTCTTCTTATTTTAGTGAAATTGCTTTCAGTTATCGTGCGGGCATTACTCAAAGAAATCATTGCGGGTGGCCTTGCCATTAGAAAAGATAAAAGGGCCTCGAAGTGAGCCGAACCAATTATCCATTATCTAACCACGATTCAGAATTAATAGAAAAATGTTCAATCGCGTAGAAGAAACACCGTGCCACCGTTCCGTATAAAATCAGGAAACAGGTGTTCCTTTCCTTTACTAATTAATATTTCACTGTCCCCCGTGGAAAAACTGGTTTCGAATGAATCATTGGAAGCAAACGTCAATGGGGAATTGTAATTCAATTGAACTCGTAACGAAACTGTTCGCAGTTGGTAATTACGATGGTTCGTGCCATAGGATACCATTCTATGCGGCCATATCGGCACCCAAGAATGCACGTTGTCTCTTATGACACTGCGGAGCATGGAATGTGAAAGGTCTAGAGCAGTGTTGCTGGTACCGTAAGAGATTGCTCGTGTTTGCCGTTTTCGCAAATTGACCGGATAATGTCCAATTGCTGGAAAATCCTGTGTACCGCGACGCTTTGTTTGGGCGAACGTGTGGAGAAGGGAAGATTGATTCGTACTCCTTGGTATCTTATATAGCAATTATTGTGATGGCGTAAATCACGGGTGTAGAAAATCGCGACATGGTTAGATCACAATCTGCGAGTGCTACTCTCGAATGGTCACGTACATTTTCCATAAGATTTCTCGGTTACGTGTATGTCACGCTATTGTGTGCACTTGCGTCGAGAAAAATCGTGAACCTGTCAGACCGTTGTTACGCAAGATAATAAGCATTTCTTCGGTGGGAAACTTATTCACAGGATCAACAGTGGATGGGTTGATTGGTGGTTAATGTGTATTGGTGTTTATTAAAAAGTGTATCGTGGTTCATCGTTTCGTGGTATTTATGGGGAACAGTGAATGCAGTATGGTATGGATATATGAAATAGAGAAATGGCCAGGCGGTATTGCTGGTTTTTCAATTTTATTTATTAATGTTGTTGTATGTATACTGTTAATAATTTCTATGCATCTACTGTTGTAGTAAAAGGATTCTTTGAGGCTTTAATTACTGTGTTGAAAATGTTGTTCTAATTTTGGAGGGTTTCAAAAATAGTTATTAATGTTACGACCGTGGAAACGAATGGTAAAAAGTTATAATTAATGCAGATATTATTAATCCTCCCAAGAACATATATATACATTTTTTTAAAGACCAAGTAATGTACTTTTTCCCTGATATCTTACATTATTCTGTACTTCGTAACGTAACTGTTAATTTCGAAGATCATCAGGTACAGTTACTCGTACTCTTTATCTTATAATTAGCATTCTCTTGTGTATGCAGCTTCATGATGCGATTAATTGATAACCGTATGTCGTCGCAAAATACATAGGCTTCGCAGTTTTGTTCCCAGTTTTTACAAAATCCGTCGCACGTTACATACACAATTACTTGTTTGATTATACGTGTACATTTTCTCTGTAAATCATATTCTGGCATAAATTCGACGAGGGGTATCATATGGAACGCGAGTACCGTTAAAACTGTTCATAAACGAGATTTATAATCCAATGAAAAGCACATAAATTGCAGCTCGCTATATTCACTTCGCGTTAGTAATATTAAAGTATAATATTTTCAAAGTAAACATTTTTTTAATGCTGCGAATAGTTCATTGTGTTGCCTGTAACATTTGTCAAAATGCGTTTAACGTTTCTTCGACGCACTGTAATTACCTTCAAAGCTATTTAACATAATGGCACTGTTACAAAAAAGCAAAATTAATATGCTAGTAAATATTCAAGTTGTAGTAAGTGAAAATAGTATCCTATTTTCTTAGCATAAAAGAATATAATCCTCCGACCTGTTCAGTTTGTCTTGAAGATAAGCTTAGAAAACATCTCTGGCAGTACACGTATTTTATGCGTATAACTTATATACATATATTTACGAATATTTTATATTCTCTTTTCAGCTGAGCTGCACAGTGAAACAGACGAACAAGAAACGAACGATACCAGTGATCGTGAGAGTGTCGGATATTAACGATAATGCGCCAAAATTCATCAACACCCCGTACGAGACTACGGTGCCAGAGGTAAGCCACCATAAACTACCCTATATATTTTCTCGAGTAGCAGGAACAGGTAACTGAATGCCGCAATTTTACTCGAAATCAACGATTCGAATTTCCATTAAACATTTTTACAGTCCCTTCAATAACACAAAAAGGAATGATATATCACACGGATATGCCCCGCGATTAATAATTTTATTTGTTGTATTTCGGTAAGATCAGAGTATCATTTACTAAATAGTAGTAATAATGATAACAATAATAGTAATAACAAATATAAAAATTCACTACGTTCCAAGCTGCTACCCGGTATCAATGAATAAAGTACAACTATACTTACTTTGTCTTTAACTTAAAAATTAACGAACTGTAAATAGTAACGGAGCAACTGAACTAATCTTAAAACGTTACGCTACACAGCCATGACCGGTCGTTCGATGCTATTAAAATTCCAAGCCTCTCAGACTCGACGAAACAGCTTCCTGATGAAATTCCCAATGAAATTTACCTACCTACTGTACTCGCAGCAAATGAAAATTACGTGGATAGCGGCAATGTTATTCTAAGAATAATAGCAACTGCTTCATTAAGTTGCGTCAATTATTCATTTCGCAACTATTTAATGAATTTCCTATTTGTAAATACAATACAAATTATTACAATTCACGATGGGAACAAATTTGCAACATAATCCCAAATGACTAAAATAAATTATGGAAGAATTGTTGAATAAACAAAGAATCTTAAATGTCACACAGCGATTCACAAACTCTTCAATCATATATATTCCCCATTAATGATTCACGGATTGGATTATCCTCGTGTCTTTCCATTAACCTGTCGCATTATTAAGCCTGAACTTTGCATATGGCAGAGAATACATAATCCCATTCTACAGGCTGGCTGAATTATAAGGAAGCCACCATTTTGAATGGATAAGCATCGCCACAGGGGGCGTTAAAATTCTGTGATTCCATAAAACTCAATGTAACTGATAGAATATTTTGTCCCCGTTATCAAATGTTCACTGTACCATATAGCATAAAAGTGACAAAAAGAAACGAATATTCAATTATCCAATTCAAAGCTTTCCCTTCAACCATTCTGCTCTAAACACTGTATTCCCGAGCCACATACCCTCCAAACTAGTTCCTCCGCAAACTTTACATCCTGCATACCCTACAACCGCACTAAACCAGCCAGAGACAAGTTTACCAAACCCAGGAACAATCCCATTTTCGAACCTATCAAAGAGCCGCCAGACCAGCAACGCTAAACTTCCACCTGGGAATCTTTCGCCATTCGCAGTACAACAGGAACCAATTAAGCTATCCAAGTTGTCTACGAGTTATCCAATATCTCGCTGATAATTGCCAGGATCGATTTCTCAGCCCGTGTACCAATCCTCCGAACGCCATGAATGGTAGGATCTGTCGGGCGGTCGCGAGGCACCTTCAATCGCACAGGTGTTAATTATTCTAGATACATACCTTCGGAAGTACCGTGATGTCGACGTGGACGCGAATGATGGTCGCGTGAATTCCTCTTCTTTTTCACCTTGCTGGACCGTTAGAATAGACATGGCGCACGCCTTCCAAGTAGATACCGGTTAATCCGGCCAGACGACGCAAAGACGGACCAGCCTGCCTTGCGTTTCGTCGCCTCAACTACCTTCGATTTCGCGTTAACGCGTGTTTCAATGATTCTGAACTTGATTATGGCAAACAGTCGCGTTATCTATGCGCATCGGCGAATGTATCTGCAAACGTCCATCGGTCGTTTGGTCGTTAAGTGGCACGCACGGAACATCGCGCTGGCCACGACAAGACGGAGGGGATATGTTGTTACAACAAATGGTATTTACGAGCACCTTAACGAACAAAGAATCGGCGTGGACAGGTTTCTTTCCGTTCGGTAGCCGTCACGGAATAATTCTTCTTCGTTTAAATAGACTGTTTTATCGTTGAAGCGGGTTCTTGCCGGGGTGCAGCGCGCTAGATGTTCGTTAAACGATTTTAAATGGATGCTTTTACGGGCGAGGGATTTTATAGGTTCGTGTAATAGGAGTTTGCGCGTTACACTCGTTGTTTTTAACAGCGATAGGCCTGGCGGGCGTACTTGACAACGTTCTTACGAATGTGGTGGGCGAGTGTTGCTCTCGTGCGTAAGGGTGCGATTATTTATTCAGCGTTTTTTACCTTTTTTGGGCAGGCATTCGATATTCGTGATATCGGCGACGTTGAGCTGAATGCGTTAAGCGTAATTGATTGTTAACGGCGAGGTAATTTATGTGACCGTTGTGCGAGAGGAGTGAATGCGGGATTAGATATTCTAGAGAGATACTGTGCGAGGTAAAACTGTAGAATGTAAAATAATTAAATGGGCTTTTATTATCGATATTCTTTGTGGATATGATTTACAGGACTTTTACGATTTGCCTAGATTAGTTCACATGTTGCGTATTGTCGTCCCCGAACAGGTTTTTTCGAGCAGTATTGAATGGCTGATTTACATAACATTATAATGAATAAATATTTGCGAAACTAATGAGAAGCACACTGACAACTTGGTTCTTCAGAGTGAACGTGATATTTTCCCCGGCATATAAAATAAAAATACAAATACGAAGAAAATAGTGGAATGGTTGCTGCTGTTGTTGCAATATTGAACACCTTTCATAATTAATAGCAATATTTTCCCTGAAGCTATACGAATATTTGTGTAAGATACAACTGGTTTCACGCATACTTAAAATTCACTCCCATACATTTTACTCTCTTTTTGGCGTTCGAGTGAAACGAGTTAGCAGAACGGTAGCCGACTCTCGCAAAGCGTGATAGGCGCAGTTAATTACATCTAAATCAAACGCCTTCGAGACAATTTGATAGCAGCGTTAAAAAACTTTTAGCATCAGCGATACAATTGTCCATGAACTCTGGTCGAACTAAAATTAATCACCGGCACGTTACCTGGTCGACTGGTTTCGCACAAGAGAATCGGAGGAGGCTCGATTATTCTTCGCGATAATCTGTCGTTGCGCATTAAAAATCGTCTGCACTGCTGAGAGATATTTGCTCGTAAGTTCGCATCACGGTATATTCTACTTGCAAACCTCGAAACCAATCGGGTAAGCACCATGAAAGTGGGCTCGCGAGGTTCGCGCCACGGTAGCCTGATTTATCGCGAGATTTATCGAAAAGCTACGATTTCTCCGCGCGAATAATTTTGTAACTTATCTCCACGCGATGTTAATGTGATCGTGGCCTGGCGCGAAAGTTTATTAGACGCGTGTGTGTATGTATGTATTTATTTATCGGATTATTGGGAACAGAGAGATGCCGCGGAAGTTTGTGATGCAGGAAAGAAGATATAAGTAACGTGATTTCATTTAAATAATTACAATTATTATTGACATCCACGATCACTGTCAACTCTTTTATAACGCGGCATCCCTCGAGACAGTGTTTCCATATAAAACGATGCGAAAATTGTGCAATACCCTCAGACAATACGCTATTCTGGGAACACGGTTTCAATATAACAGAGTACAAAAGTTCTTTAAAAGTATCCTATAACACAGTTCTGATATAACACGGCTTAATATACAATAGGCGACCCTCACATGAGCCGGCGCTTCATACTACCACTTTCCAGAAGTTCCAGTGGAATTTATAGAGAATATCGCACAGTTCTTTAGAAAATTCTTTCCCCATTCGTCGGGCAAACAAATTCATTCGTTTCATTGTCCTCGATTTCAGATATTTACTTCTATTGTTTAAGACTTTCTATAAGCTGTATTGGCGATCTTTCTGCAGCACAGTACTTTAAAACAATCACGCCGCCTCCAGTAATGTTGCGATATTTCGAGTACGGTGTTTCCGATCATTTACATTATGCCCCACTGTGTCATATGGGGTCATTTAATCCAAGTACTGACGTGAGTCCAATTGCAATTCAGGTCTGCAATGCGCTACTAACCAGAAACGTGCCGTTCTCATCTCTGCACTTTGCTAAATTATTAATTCTGACATACAGGTGTCTTCGACCTTGCGGCCCTTAATTATCGCTCGACTGCGCTGAATACGAGAGGGTTAGGTGTGGATTAGCTTTATCACCAGCCGGGTATTGTTCACTAGAGTAACCGAATCGTAATGTTATAGGATCTGTGACGTGCATCATTTTAGATTTACACGTTACGTTGACGTGTACATAGTACAAAAGAATAAAAGTTGTTAACAGCTATGTTTTATAACAAATTATCCATTCTATTTACGTAAAATTTTTGCACTTTACTCATTTATCTATTGCTATTACACCCTGTACGCAGAGCTTTATTTCAAGTACCCCTCTTCTATAAATAAGGATCACAAGGGATTAGGAAGAGTTGGCAAATAGTCGTAGCATCGTTGCTGTGTTTAATTGGCCGCGTGATTGTAATAAAGTTGGGAAATGAAACGAGCGGCGGGTGAAAAGAGGATGATAAAGTAGGAAAGTAAGAAATATTGGTTAAAGAGGGTCAGAAATCGATAAAGTGGTTGTTTCATCGAACAATTTCATCGAGCTCGTAGACTTACAGGGAGGGAACTGTCTTACGTTTAATGCGGAAAGTTTCCACCGGTATCATATATTTAACTGATACTGCCAACGGAAAAGTTTAGGAGAAATCTTGAAGCGATATTAGTTGTCGAGATTTTGCTCGCGAGATTAAACTACCTTAAAATATGGTTGCCTAACTGGAATAAAATATTGCCAGGTGGGAAAGATACACACGGTGGAGGTATCGATGGGGAAAGGTGAAATAAAACCGAGGTGCATCAATAGATTGATAAAACGAATCTTCACTGCTGTTGCTGTCAAAATTTTACATATAATGCTATTATCACATTACAATATAAATATAATACTAAAATTTGTATACAGAATCCCTTTCGTTATTTCAAGATTCGTACAGTATTAGTCGATTAAAATAGCTATTTCACTAATTAAAATCCAATACGTTATCGTCTAAATGTTTAAAATTTCTTTCACCAAAAATCTCTGAGAAATGTGATGGTTCCCAAAAAACCTGTGGTGAATTGTTGCCTCGGGGTATGTATCGTAATTAGTGTGATATCCATAGATATCGTGCTACGCTTTCGTCAAAAATGGTAATGGGACCCCATGAATTCGATGGCCAAAAAAAAATGTTTTGCACGGTTATCCTGGGTACATAAATGTCATTTGTCCGATATCAAATGTCATAAATTTTTATTCGATTTGTTGCAGTTAACACCAGTTGGCTCGACGATTTTCAAAAACGTTGTGGCCGTGGATGCCGATGCCGGTGTCAATGGCATCGTCGAGTACTCAATTGCTCCTGGAGACGGTACTGGAATTGGTAACAATGACGGAGTCGGACGGAATCGAATCACAACGGCCGATGGATACGGTTATTTCAGCATCAATTTACCACATCAGGGCCAAGTTACTGTTAACCGTACGCTCGACTTCGAAAAAACGCAACGATACCTGGTCACGATTTTGGCTTCGGTAAGTGTAATGGCAATGAATAAAAATTCCGTACAGACGTATGGTTGTTTGTCAATCGATACAGCACAATTTTTAACCGTGAAATATTTTTCACAGCAAATCTATAATCCTCACTAAATATTGTTTCAATCATTTATATTTGTTCTACGCGATATTTAAATTTACGTATTCACGTAAAACTCTTAAAGTAGCCGCAAGAAATGTCTTTAAAATTAAACGGGTATTTGACACTAGAAATATAGTACCCGACGCAAGATTCTAACGTTGATTATTACGTTAACCCTATAATTTATCGAATATCGCGACACAGATTACGGATAACGATGCGCAACGATGCGAATATCGATCTCCGGCGGCTCATCATTTTCTATCGTCCCCTGAACTCGATCCCGTTTATTATACTTTGCGTTTAAGTTTCAACCATTCTCGATGCAATACCGTTAAGCTTTCAGGGACAGGATTTCGAGCGTGGAT
The DNA here is from genome assembly GCA_907165295.1 of Nomada fabriciana. NCBI lineage: Eukaryota > Metazoa > Arthropoda > Insecta > Hymenoptera > Apidae > Nomada > Nomada fabriciana. Next base: position 3,083,694 of record OU015692.1, on the reverse strand, counting down.
TCTATTAAGTCTCATAAAAGTATCCTGCTATCTCGAGCACTTACTTACATTATATGCAAATACGTCGTCCGATTTGGATAAGAATGGCTGCCGCGTGCTGCAGCTTTGCCAGGTCGTATTTCCCCTTTTTACATTAGATACCATTTGTCTATGGAAATCTGGCCGACGTTATCCAATCGGTTCGTAAATTGCCGGCCCCATTTCCCTTGGCTTGCACGTTATATATGGGTGCAACGTCTGCAATAGTTACACCAGTTACTAACGTCGGTAATCGAAAATAACACTTGCCAGCCTACAGGGACCTCTATGTAATGCGAAATCGACAAAATTTCGTGCACCCGAATGTACAGTATCAGAAATGTTCTTTCCATCGTTCTGGATATTCAGAATTTGTTCATTTGTGGCCCGGTGTTTATATCGGGCTAATATTATTTCATGTCGCATATCGCATGTTTTATTGCACAGCCAAAACGGCGAAATATAATTGTCGCCTTTGCCTATATCGTAATTCAATTACGACCCCGCTAATTGCCGACACGTTGCCAACTAATTATGTTTTACCATTCAGTTCCCGTCATATCGCCGTATAATTGCACGTTTTTTTACATTCCTAACGTTTAATATTTTATTACACATTTGGATCCATTACCGCGAGCAATGCTGTAGAAATTCTGATTACGATATTATGATAGTCATGCAGCGTTGTAATGATAAAAAGAGACGGTATTAAAAATGTACATTTTACAGTTGAAGCAAAATCAAAGTTTATAACATCCATTTGGCAATTAAGGACACTTGCACTGTCTTAACGCTTATAAAGTTTCTCATGGTGCTCTGAACACATGGAGCACGCACAGTCGTATCGTGGTCTGTCTGAAATCTTGAAACGAACAACCTAGCTGACAGTAAACAGTCCCGTCTATCGGCAACCCTCAGGGGCTAAGCTCTCGGAAATTTGCATGATCTTACCTAATCCACCATTACATGCGTTCTATCGTTGTAATACTTGTGGCAGCGCAGAATGGTTTTACGAGTAATCTATTATAGTATTTTTCAACATCATCGAATGGAAAAGTGCGGACGTTTCCATCTCGACATAGTAATATATTTAGGTACGTATCTCGGCCACGCACGCATAGCGTATTAAACCCTTTTATTTCGAAGGACGATCAAAAATTAAAAAATCATTCCTTTCGTTAAAAGTGATTTTATTGAAGTATTATTAGTTCGAAACTTTGCAATCGAAGCTATGCAATACTTGCCTGAAATATTTTTTTATGGCAGGGATAGCTTCGAAGATATTTGCATGGATCGATTTTAATGGGGCACCATGTACGGTAGGTGTAATTTGTAGAAGAAAAAAAATGATTGCAGCAGATTATTGGAACACATGCCTTTCAAACGATCTGGCTGAACTACAAAACGTCCTCGTTTCAATGTTCCCCCGGCTTATGAACAAAATTCGACCCCGAAATTACAATCTCCCTGGAGAATTTCGAATAAAATGTACAGACACGATGAAATCAATGTGACCCAAATCGCAGCGGGTTTAATTACTTTAATTATTCCCTTAACACCGCGCGTATTTTATTCTCTATTCGATATTAGTTTCACGCAGATATCTCTATTGAAATATAAATGCAGTTAGAACTGCAACCTTCTTCCATATTTCTCCGTCGTCTGTTCTCTTGTAATAAAATTGCCAATACAAATATCAAAATGGGAGAATAAATTTGATATATGCGTATACTAGACAAGCTATAAATGCTGTTAAATTAGAGCAATCATTATTTCAATTGCTCGATCACTCAGATCTCTAGAAATTAATAAATCACTAATACCATTCTGCTGTCAAGATTATCCCGCCAGCATGAATCCAATGTAACATTTCAATTACACATCTCAATTTCCTAGCCCACCTTGCTGCGAATGAATATACAGTGCAAATAGAAAAAATATACCCGCACCTACCTATAATATTTAATGCGATATTTTCTCCATTTAATTGAAACAAACAGGCTCCACACGTCGATCACAGCTGCAACGTTTACTTTCGTCCTGCAATTAATTGCGTCAGACCATTACGCTCCGTCGATGCAGGCCTACCGTTTTAAGTGTGTGGTCCTTTAATAAAAATAAAGTACATTCACGGAATTGGACGAATAATCGAGAATTCCGTATATTTCATCGCGTGGTGTCGTTAAGGGACGTCATAAAAGGCAAAGTCGTGCACTCACGTCCGATAGCTTTCGAGCGGTTACTTTTTAATTAAATCGCCGAGGCGCTTTCCATTAAGATAATTATTCAAAAATCTCCCGTGTTTCCGTGTTTTAATAGCAGATCAAGGGAAGCCCAAGTGTATATACGTGAGCGTCAGTTAGTGTAGGACGAAAGGAACAAGAAAGGATTGGATGAGTCATCGGGACGAGTCACTGATCCTGAAACTATATTCGTATTAGCATATCGGCTCTCTGTACTACGTGCGTGCGTAGCCGCTGGTCGTTGCTGCACTCCATGCTTGCTGCAAGAAAAAGGGTTGCATTAACTTTTTCCCCGTTTTCTTCAGTTCCTGTAACATTTATGACCATTCGTTAATGATCGTCCGGTTGGCCAAGTGCTGTTTATTAGGCAATGGATTTTCTTAGGAAGGGCCTTGGGCCGTTCAAGTAAAACGAAAGGAAAAAGTGGACTAACGATGGCGATAATACACAAAAAGTCTGTTTAGAACGAAAGTGGAACGTACATATTATTTTGCAAAAGTACAGAGAAACCGAAAATTCAGATCAGCTTCCCTCCGTACGATCAAAGTACATAAATCGTTCGATACAATTTGATTTATTCGTTAATAATTTTGTACAATTACTTCTCGTCGTTCTGAAACGAACGGGGAACCAGATGATCCACGGGAAGAAAATTGTTAACGCCATAGGGGAGAAAAAGACACTCATTGAGCAAGGTATTTACGCAGCGCGTATATGTATATGCTTTGTCGTATCGTGTCAGCTGGATGTACAGCTTCGGCACGCTTGGCAAGATTAGAACGTACCGATTAGAGTGAGCTCTTGTAGATATTTGCATATCGCCTCGTCGGCGCTCAACATTGTTAATTCTGCGTCTAAATACGCTACCGTGAATACCCATTCGTAAATTCCTGTGCCGTGGCATCGCTGCCGATCTGGCGCTAATTTATTAACGCGATTCAGGCGTTACCAGACTCTTTGTGAAATCTTATCTCGCTGTTGGCAGAGATTGAGAGGAGCTTGTGTTTATTAGTGCGAGCAGTCTGGCCTAAATCGGTTGAAACTTTATTTTCGTGTAATCATTAATTACTTGTTAATTGTGCATGTTTTTTAAAGTTAAATCGTACTATTGTAGTACTTTTAATCTCACGCTTTGGCACATAGTTTATTACCTTTTAGCATTATCTATGCGAATTTCTGTGTGCGCCTTAAGATTTAAGTGCACATTGGATTCAAACATTAAACTTAGACATTAGATTTTAAATTGACAATAATTGACAAATAGTTACAAATTAAAGACCACGCTGGAGTGTTTAATTCTAATATAGGATAGTGTTGAACAAATCTGCGATATACAAAATACTTTCATTCACCTAACAAATACATCGCTGTTAAATTAATCACCATGCATAGACCACCTGTGACACATATTCCGCAGCATACTCAAATACCTTAACGCAGAACAATCCCTTACAGCCATTCAAATATTCCACCCAACTACCGACGACACACATACTACACCCAAATTCAAATGCAAACGACCGTGTCTTACATAAAACGTATGCCATATACGTACACGTGTTATTCAACAAATGATCACCCACTTGCACAAGGTTGAACGAAACAACCGTAGCATAGATAAGCGGCGAAACGCACGATAACAACGACGTTGGCAATAATTCAACAGCAATACGTAGTATGTACATACCTCGTCTAGTCCCCCACCTTTCTTTAACTTCGTGCAATTAAATCGTGGTCTCTCCTCGTCTTAATTACACCCACCCCCCGTCCACCCTGTGCAAACGCTGCGGCACAGAACTATGTATCTCATGCCGTTGCGTGTCGCTCGCTTGCAATTAGCTCGACGATGTCAATCGCATCTGCGGCGATTAAAATCGACAGGGTGCGTAACGGGTGCCGATCGACGGCTGTCGCGCAAATGTCAGCGGTCGCGAACCGTGGGCTAGGCGGACAAAGAAACTCGCGTTGCAAACCAGCCATCCTCGAGTGCATACGCTGGATGGCGTGCAGTGGGCAGCGAATATGGCACGACTTATATGCACCTCTGCATGCACATGCAACTGTTAAGGTGGGACAGTCGGCTCGCGGCATTAGTCACCGTTCGACCCGCGGCAAACTAACGCGGACGGAAATTTCATTTTCGTTCGACCGCCGTGCGCCATCCACGCCGGCGAATACCTGTCGCGTTCTGTGATAAGCTGGATTTATTCCTGCGTGTCCCGCGCGGGAAACGCGATCGCGTGTAGCCTGCGAGATACCTGGCGAGGCTCGGTGAAACGGCGATCGAGGCTCGACCGGGTTGAAGTCGAGCACGAACCTGGCCCAAGTGTCGACGAAAGTGAAACCGAGGCGTGTTGCTGGCCTCTTGCTCGATAGCTCTCGTAGTCCGTGATACTAGTCGCGGCGGACGGGATGATGGTTTTGGAGCGTAACACACTTGCCGACGATAGTTGAGAGGGAAGGAGATTTGGTTGAGGGTGCGGTGGAAATATTCGTTATTGAATTGAATTGTTGGATTGGAGAGCGATAAGAATTATTATTGTCTCCTCACTTTTGCTGGCAAGTGTACGTATAGGTCCAGAATGAATGATTGAATGGGAATCATGTAGAATGTTAATTCTGTGGAGTTCATCATGACTGTGTTAATGTCAGTATTGATAGAGATGGAACGAATCCTTTTGTTGGTGTATTACTAAAGCCATTTAAGGAAAATAACGTTTCCAATATCGTGTTATGTCATAAGTGCAAGAACTGTTGCTTCTTTCTTTAAAATAATAGACACGAATAATCCTCATTTGAAAAATTGCGCAACGACGCGAAATGAATCTCACGGCTGATAAAACTTATCCACGCGAATGGCGCATATTTTCAGAACAATATATATGGTAATTCGGCTATGGAAAAGTATAATACTGTCATTCCTAATCGAAGAACGGCCTTGCTCCCATGCAAATTTTCCGCGAATACATATTACAAACAGTGTTCCCTATAGTTTCGAAACCTTGTCGAACTTTTCATTCCTACACTGCAACGATTATATAAAAAAATCCTCAAATCAGTCCGAACTTAAAACGACAAATCTGCGTGTCGAGGTTCCTCCCTCGTTAAATCGGGAAACGCCGGAAGCGCCGTTGCGAGACGGCCGAATATCTACGAATAAGTAGACGAGGAAAAAGGAAAAACGAAACGAAGTTCAAAGTTCCGACTTTCTCGAGGCTGGCCGGCGTAATTGTAAATAGCCAGTCTGAATAACGCAACACTCGGGCAATGCGCGAAACGGTCCATCAACATCAAATCGGCGCGGACGTTCGGCTGTGGAGATTAATGGTGGACATTAGATGGATACGCGGGTGTACGCGAAACGAACGGTTTCTGCAACGTGGCCACGGCAAACCGCACAGTTCCCCACGTATGTAGCAAGTGCTTGCACACGGGCGCAGGTGAGGCTATCGGTGATCGCTTCACGCGTAAACCAACGCCGAATCTGTGGATTCTCAATTTGCTGACGGTATAGGAAACTTTTTTTAATGAATTACGATTCGTACCCACATCGATTTCCGATGAAAGATTATTCAACTATTTTAGCATCGATGTTTCATAAATTTCGTGATGCATTGTTCGCCAATTAGTTCTACCATTCCATCGCAATTAATCTGTTTATCGTGAATTAGGTGGTGTGACGTATTCTCTTGTAATACACTATTGGATATCATTCGGAGCGTGAAAGTAAATTCGTGTATAAGGGGTTAACGCGAATGAGACATTTTTGGAGCTGGACAGTTTTTACTGGAAAATTTATCGCGATATTGCGGTTACCGAACGAGATAATTCAGTAGACAAATACGTATTTCAGGAAGATGAGAAGGGATTTCACGTGTTATCCGTAGAATTATGCAAGGCATCTATGTACCTGAAAGGTTTTATGAAACGCCGGCATCGGACTCGATAGGTTTGTGTAACAGCTTCGTTTAATGACTATGCCACACTGTAATATCTATAGATCCCCATATTCTCCAAGGCTTCCCGGTGTCAATTTTTCTCTCGTGCAACCCATGTCCTTTCCTCTTCAGTCCATAGAACGAAGTCTTAAACTGCTTCATCAGGAACTTGTGGGCACACCGACGTCGTATCGATGTCCCCTTTGATACTGAACTCCTGACAAAGCAATTTGTAAAACGATCAGGTACACGTAGCATCGTTTCTGCAGGGAGGCAAAACTTTCGAAATAGAAGCCGCAAATCTTGATTTCCGGCAGGCAGCTTTATTAATGGCCCCTTAATAAAATATCGATAAAACACTTCGCGTTACGGAGACAAATGATCTAACTAGATAAATAAATTGCTAGTAAACAACTGTCCTACACGAAGGAGAACTCCCAAGGAATTTTCACAGAGATTAAATAAACAAATATCAATAGAATATAGATAATTTTGATTACTGGTCAACCCCGTCGAGATGCGCGACTTGCAAGTGGGACAGTCATATAAATATCGTCAATGCATCATTTTAATTTTCACCAAATTACAATTTGCCCACATCGGTAACCGAAATGTATCTTCGCAAGCGAACAGGAATAAATACTAGAACTTTACCCCGAGTTTGCAAGACCCGCTCAATGAAACCATTACCCCAACCTGTCCGAATAAATGAAACCAGCATCGAAGACGTTACACGATACAACGAGTACCAAGGAACTGTAACGCGTCGTCTACGTCTCTCGAACTGCTTTCGCAACAAACGTGTCGTTTACACGCCACGGGGCGTAGCTCGCGAAACGGTGATTACAGAATCGTGGAACGGTTCCTTCCGCGTTGAACAGGCAGCAATATTTAGATAGATAGCGGCGTGACTGGCCCCGAGACCTCCAATAAAACAATGAGGGTGAACTCGTGCGAGCACGGGACGCGACGTCTCTCCGCCAGGTAGACGTCGACTGCGCGAAATTGCACGGCAATCTCGATCCGAGGCAAACGATCTTATCGAGGCGTGGAAAAAGCGGGGCGTGTACATGTGTACAGATTGTGCAAGACACCGGCGTATATACACATTACGTTTCCGGAGACACGGCTGTGTATCCCGAAGGCGTTACAAACTGTGCACCGCGAATCCGCGCCGGTCGACTACGGATGATCGATTTCTACGTACAAAGGCCGAATACGCAACGCCAGCAAACACTCGCAGAGGGAAATCACAGAGTTAAGACAATAAAATCGTCGAACCGTACGGAAACTTGGAATGCGACTACGGCCGAGATTCGATTCCTCGTTGCACTCGCGTGCGCGTATGCGCGTGTGTGTGTATGCATTATGTTTGCATATAAGTCGGCACGCGATGTACAGGTGTGCCGCGATGCACCGCGGAATAGAATCGCGCGAGTTATTCTGAAATTACAATAATGTAACCGTATCGCAGCGTTGTGCGAAGCGTGTGATATTTCAGAATACCTGGCGAGGAATCGCGGCGATATCCTTTCGCCATAAGCTGTATCGGGAATACGTTCTTTTCTCGTTTTATTCGCCTGTGGACGAGGTCGGTGGTAAATACTGAGAGTGAATACATACGGCCGCGGGATATACGTGCAACGATCGTGTTGGTAAAAATTTGGATGGATGGATTGCCCGGATTGGTAAAGGTGTTTATAGTTCGAGCAATTAATTTGGTGATCGGTGGGCAGCTTGTTTGGCGTTAGTGAAGAGAGCATGGAACAGATTCAGTTCGACTCGATCCTTTGATAATAAATGATAACACTGTACACGTGTATTCTTTATTTTTCTTTTTGATTGAATTGATTGAATTGATTGAAAAGTTACGAATTCTGTAACATATATTTGTATTAATACTTTCTATTCTGTCTACATTAAACGTTCACCTGTACAAATATAGGTATTCGTAAATTAATATATTCACGGCCTGCAATTTGCAACGCTTCAAATAATGCACAAGGTTAAAAGAAAGAAGTGGAGAACAGATAGAACTGATTAAGATTCAGCAACGAAGTCGACAATGGGGCCACTTAATCCGACGAAAGTGTTGCTGCTCTTCTTGCTCTTGCAACCAGAAGTCGATGATATAGCCGCCGTTTCAATGGTGAGTGACCACTAGGTATGCTGATCGTGTAGAGATTATGCGTGACGGTGTCCTTTAATTACGATATTGACATCGTACAGCGCACGTAACGAACGAGCTGCGTTATTGGATTCATGAACCGGAATCCTGGTTGTGCATTAAACAAGCCTCCATTAACGTCCCTATCAAACGGACCGCGATAATCGAGCGGTTCTTACCATTGAAACGGGTCGCAAACTTTGAAATAAGCGTTTCGTTTTTTATATATAAATCACTGCTGCGCGTTAACTCGTTCTGTGCAATCTATTGGCACTCTAATTGTCGATAGAGTTCGCCGATAGAAATTGGGACGTATCCGTGCAATACCATTTTTTTCACTGCCTCTGGGACAGAGTTCTCGTAATATTTTTTTGGTGCTCTTCATTTCAATTTATGGTGTAGCAAGAATGAAATATTTAATGTTACACTATTTTCGAGATATCCTTTCGTGAAATTTCTGAGCACTTTAACGTTATCTGGCGTGAAACAATTTCAGACTATTCAAAGAGAGAACGAAGCCCGGGTAATCGATTTTTTAACTGTCGTCCTGTCGCTTACTCACGTTCGTTGATAGCATTCGACCATTTTAATTAATGTATAGATTACGTCGAACTTCCTCGATGGCATTGTCGTTCGTTCCGCGAAGTTTCAACGCTGGGGCTTCAGTCGGAGCAGACACGCGATAATAGGATCCACAGATGTTGCTCTCCAAGTTCAGCCTGGATACAATTCCAGACGGTTCATGCGCCAGCCACGCTACATCATGCTGGCAATTGTTGCACATTCTTACTTTCCTAAACGGATCGTCCCATAGAATCGCCAATCTACCGGGAACGATCGATCTTCGAGGAAGATGTCCGCTCTTCCATGATCCCGAAATAAAAGAAAAACCTCTATACTTGCGGGAAGGCAAATCGTGAACGGGAATTCAATCGATACGCAGAATTCGATCTCGACAATTACGAACACAATAATTTGTATATTCCACGATAAATAATTCACTGTTTCTTCATCGCTTGCATAAAACATAACGAACAACGAGATTTGATTAAGAAACAGTAGCCACGTGTCCCATTGCCACACCAAATAAATAAGAATAGATCAACAACGAGAGTTTCTGTCGCAACAAACGAAACTGTATCAAACAGAAATAACGATAAACGAGCCACGCCCGTTGTTACGACACAGGAGAAAGAAGAAAACGCAGAGTGAAAGAGAGTGGCGCACACATACACTCGTGAATCTGTAACGAAGCCTTTACTGGGTCACTGTGGCTTTGAGTTCCACTCGTAGACCACGTCAAAAACGCTGCACTCTCACGGTTTGCCTTTTTGCATCGAAATGCGATTTCGAACCGCACGTTGCCCCATTGTCATGGGGTGTAATCGGCTTAGCAGTTCCGCCGGTCCACTGGAAACCGTGAAACGACTCTCCGTCGTTTTATCCGCGTGAGTTTACCCGATTCGAAAACGCCGCCCAGCTGATCTCTCAATATTCCCGATGCAACAGAAGGCCAGGCGAAATTTATGTGCCTGTCTGGCATCTTCAATATCGTGCATGGCGGCGGGGAACTGCAGGCCATTCATGGCGATCCTCGGATGGTCCTTTTGCGTTTTATTTCGCGTCCCGAGCGAGCTTGACCGAGTTACCTAATAATTTTAGATCGCCGAGCCGGCATGAAATTGCACGGCATTATCGCCACTGATGGACGCACGATTCCACGTGCAATCCTTTCGAAGCTACGCATCGTCGATACCTCGCCGACGTTCCCGGGTATACGTTGTTCGTCATCGCTTCATTTCCAGCCGTCGCATTATCCGATGGTAATGATGTACACGGCGGGATTATACGATGGATAGCAATTGCGTTACTTGTTGCGGTCGAGTCGCGTTAAATCAGCCGGTCGATGAAATGGTTTCGTCGGTGCCATCGAATCTGGGGTGTATGTAAAAAGCTCACGGCGAAACGAGGTCTGAAACGAAGCGCAGGAAACGTGTAAGGGTGTACAATGTGTTTCACGGTGGCAAAATGAAAAGCAGAAATTGAAAAAAAATACGAAAAAACAGATTACTCATAAGCAATTAAACTTAGTGATGTTATTTGAATTTTGATGAGCTGAGCAAATGTTTGTTCATACATTTGTTGCGTGACGGTAACTAGATCGAAAATTATCCAACGTTTCAATTCGCACAGGGAATAAAATAGCAAGCGAGATAAACAGGACAAACTAGACCGGCATTAATAATTTCAAACTTTGAGTTAGTGTTCGATAGAGTTCTAGTCTGTTAGGTTTTCGTAACTTTCCCTTCAGACTTTGATTTGTCAAATAATAACATACTTTAATAATATATTATATAATATACGATACCTTGTTGGTATATAATTAATAATTCCAACACGATTTAACAAACATTCGATAATTCACTTCAGTAATTATTTTGCAGCATAAAATAATGAACCAGAAATATACATTGCACTTATAAATTATTTGTTCACAGGACCGAGCAAGGAGTGTATCTGAAAGATTTACATCCACCACCACTTTAACAGTAAACATTAGGGATGACGATGATCAAGATCCCTCCTTCATTTACCAGGGCTGCATGCTTTTGGATGGCGCCTGCATTAATCCAGAATATTCAGCATCCGTATGCAACTTTATCTTATTTCCTATAACTAGACACACTTGAAATCATTAGACTGAAAGATACATTGTTTTCTGTTTTCTTTTCACAACTTGAAGACTTTGTTTCGATGTGCAATAATAGTAATTGAACTGTTCATATATCGTACGAATATTCGAGCTAGTACTACTTAATTACACCACATTTGAATAGGGAAATACTAGCGCTACAGTGCGACCCGTCACGAGACAAGTAGAACAACTCAATCATAAAGCAGTGTAGAAAATTATAGGACACCCAATTAAAACTTTCTCTCGGACATAAATGATGTATTAAGAATATCTGTAAAAGATATTACACGTGTCATTTTCTATCCTCTATACTCTGTAATATGATTACACAATTGATTGCATTGTTCCTCGCATTTGTGTTACAATAACGTCATAGAAATATATTCGAGACGAGCGTGCACACGAAAACGCAAAACATTGAAAGGCGAGAATATACAGGCTCTAATATGAAAATTGAGACATTTCGGAGGAAAGTCTTTTGTGCAATGAGTGAAAGACTACGTTCCACCCCCCCCCCCCCCCCCCCCGATCTTAATATGCAACCAATTTCTTTGTTCTGAAATCTCGTGCGACACCGCTCTAAGCCGTCGACGAACCGGTTCTATTGCATTGTGACTTTTTTCCCCGTCAGGTATCGAGCGGTGTGTTATCCGGGATACTCAATATATCGCCGGAGAAAATACAAGCCGTTGATATGGACAGCATAAACGCACCTATACATTACTCGTTCCTCAGTGGCAATCCATCGAATTATCGAGACTTTTTCGAAATAAACCTGAACACTGGCGCCGTGAAGCAAATCAAGGCAGTAGACACAACGGTCACGAAGAAGTTCGACATTATAATTAAGGTGAGTGCCGATAGAAATGATTATTATCGATGACGCTATAGTTCCTTGGCGTTTCTTCCCGTTTAATGCACAGCGGTGGCTTAAGAACTTTTGTTACCACCCGTCAAATATCGAATGTGATATCATGTTGTGATATTGTTCTGAATGGAGTCCGGATATTATTTGTTAATATACGATTAATAAATTTGAAGAACACATTTTTTCCAAACAGCAAAAATGTTTTGATTGAAAATTTTCTCTACAATTGGTATAGCTGTGAATATTACAAAATGCGATTGCTAGTATGTTATCAGTGAATTTTGGACCATGAATAATCAGTTCGTGGTTACTAACAGTCTGGTTAATGTAGGTACTACTGTATAGTAATGATCTGATAAACACTAACAGCATTTGACACCGGGGATGATTATCATCCAATATCCATATAACTGCATGGATCCAATGTTTCAACTACTATCTATTGATTATTCCCTTATAACAGTAGCAAGCAGTAACGAAATACGCGCGAAAGAAATTCTTGATTATTTTTATTTCTACATTGAAATTATAATAACAAAAGCTTTTATGCTACCGTGTAAAAGAAAAAGAGCATATCTTAGTTTCCCCTTGAACCATTACATAGGCAACCAAAATGTTCAGCCGAGTATATATTTTTCCACTTTTTCACAAAACGTGACAAGTGTTTAAATAATGCAAATCGAACAACCATCTAATTTGACTAATTTGCAAATACGATTTGTACAATTTCACAAAGGCTGTCGAAGTATCTGAGGCGAACCGGTCAACCACAGCTAAATTGACTATTACCGTGAAGCCAGTCGACAGCAATCCGCCAATTATAACGGCGTCGAACGTGGAAGGGTTCGTTGATGAAAACGCACCGATCGGCACAAAGGTTATCGATAAAAATGGGGATCCCATAGCGCTCACTGTTTCGGACGCCGATTTGGTAAGTCTAATATCTTTGAACTTGATCTGGTCTCGTTTATCGAGCCGTGAACAACGGGTGAATCGACCGTTTAATACCCGGCATTGTTCCCGTTTATCCGTTGCATCGGTAGCTGTGGAAAAAAAGGAAGAAAAATCGGTGGGAGGAGTGGTGTGGATTGAGCAATAAAAACTGGTACGAATGTTCCGCATCTTCTTTCCCTTCGGATCGGCACAAGCGATCGATTGAGTCGGTAATTAGGTGGTAATTAGGTGGTAATTAGGTGGCAATTAGGGAATCGCTATTTTCAGAATAATTTCATGGTTCGTTTGTAGCAGCACATTGTCGGTAATAATCGTTATATTTTCCAGACACTTCTCTTTACCTTCCTCTGGCGCGTAATTTAATGGAGGTATTGATTCTTCTTTGCCATAAAGTTTGCCAATAACGCTGATATTTCTGAAATATTTATAGGACAAAACGCGTTGCAATTTAGTTAGACCTCATTAATAACGTTCTAAGGGAATTAAAATAAACTAATTTATCGTGGGCAAAAATCAATTTTCTCTGCCTCCGCCTGGCTACAATTATCTTAACAAAGAGTTCAAAGATATTCAAAAGCACAGGGTCGAAGGAAATTCTAGTCGGGTCTGAATATTCGCAGAATAAAATTATTCAGCTTAGTCTTGAACCTTTGCAGAGATGACCAAACTATTCAGGACGGACATAAAGTTTCTGACAAACGACACCGCACGACGCTACGCGACGTGGCCTGCTGTTTTCACGAAAATTTCCAATATCTGTGACCGAATTAAACAAACACGTGATACGTAGAATTTCGCCAAACATCGACCGCCCGACGGAAATTGCGGGGTCCGAATTGTATATGGTAGATTCGGCTACGTTGCGGTGAAATTCCCGTGGCTTGGTCGCCCGTTTAATGGATACGTTTTCAGGAACTTTATTGCACAGAGGCTGTACGCGCGTTGTACCACTGTCCACGCGCTCATTTGCAAAATCGTTTAGGCATCGATAAAATGGAAGGACGCGTTAATCTGATAACTCTTGGTAGCATTTTGTTGTCGATGTTTATTAGTTTCCTTTACGTTCCAAGCTGATTTTGCGAATAGTATTGATTAAAGACGTCGCACTCGACATAACAAACGAATAAACTCTGAAAGATTTTAGGGACCCTCGAAAATTGAGACGAAATATTTCTGGTAACACAGACTGAGTAGAGCTCTAATAATTAAACCGTGTATTATATATGAAGTTCATGGCCAGTTGTTTTTTTCCATCTCAATTTCTTTGACATCAGTATTATGCTATCGATAAATATAGCTTGACATTTGATTTACTATGCATTTACTATGTACGATTCATATTACATTCACGAATAGTTTCTGTGTTTCGTCTCTGTATTTCATGTGGTAATTTGGAAATCAGAACCTCCTACTATTGTACAATATAATAGCATGTATGAAACGTGTCGAATTCTGTTGATCGATTATGTACGTGCATGTACGTATGTATGTATAGGCAAATACGATGCAATATGGCCATCTATTTGGTGTGCTTACTCTGCTGCTAGCATTGCAGAATTTATAAGCCAATTGAATATCTACGTTTCGCATCGGAAAATGATAACTGTTGTACTCGTTAATTAAGTATGCCCTCCCGATCGATAATTAAATAATACGCACCAGGAATCGTTTTTTCCCCAATGTTCCGTTTTACTTGTTAGACATGCCACGTTTCACGCTGTTCGAGATAAATGATACGAAAAACATAATAATCGATACCGATCGAATGGCGATAAATTGTTAAAAATGAATCCTAGGGCCCGGAAGATCCAAAGCCAACGTACACCTTCGAATTGACTACGAATTTCTTCGCAATCGATGCTTCTGGAATGCTAGCCGTGAACGAAGAGAATTTAGATCGAGATCCACCGAGTCCGGGACGCTTCCGGTTCCAAGTAGTCGCAAGAGAAAAAACCGGCGTCGCTGCTTCTGCACCATTATCCTTCGTTGTGGCATTGAACGACGTTAATGATAACGCTCCTATGCTTCCAATGATAGCACCCATCACCGTCCAAGCCGGAGAAACAAAGAAGGTGGTGACAAAGGTAGGAGAACATTCACTGTTACGCTAATTCATGCGACATGAATAGTACAATATAGATAAACATTTAGTTTTGCGAATAATAAGAATTACCGCCGATCTTGTCCAATTGCAATCGAAGATACTACGTAAAACTATACGTTCCACTTGACACGTTGACGACGGGGCGAAGTTTTGCGAAATCACCCCTCTGTTATTAAGCCTTGATAAGAAATTGAATTTCACAAAAACGAAATTCCCAGGCGACAAATAAAATATGTTCCCCGCGAAAGCTCTGAGCTGCACAGATCGTTATACTTGTCGCCATTCTCTTCGCGTTAAGCTCGAGCAATATCGTATACCTATTAATAATTCTACCTACGTTCACGGCGACGAACTTGTAACGATATTAAATTCAGGTCGAAGCGACGGACAACGACGAAGGAGAAAACGCTGATATAACGTACAGCATCTATCACGTGTCGAACAACGGGCTGCACAAATTTAAGATCGATCCGAAAACCGGCGTGATCGAGACCGTGAGGAAATTGAACGCCGGTGAACAGTTCAGCATTACCGTCCAAGCGACGGACAAGGGTGGAAAATATTCGCAGACGATCGTCGAGGTGAACGTGATTCCAGGTCCCAATACAAAGAGCCCGGTCTTTCAACAATCTGTGTACGAGGTCCAGGTCAGCGAGGGAGCGTCGATTAATTCCACGGTCGCGACAATTACCGTAAGTGTCCATAATTACTTTTAATGATTATCTACGCCGAGTACTAACCTGCGAACGGTGCCTGGGAAGTGAGAGTATATTGGAAGGCGTACAAGTGTACGAGGGTATAGGTGCGCGGGTAAGAATAATAAGGGGCAATAAGACATTCAATTAATAAAAATGAGAAACGAGATCGTTAATACGGTTGACAAGGAACATTTTCCATGTTGCTTTCCTTGAAATCATATTGGTATACAGACGGTAAAATTCTGGGCACGGTGCAATTATTATATTTCCACAGTCTGTCAGGGATATAAATGGTAAGGAATGTATGGGTATAACTATATCTTCTGTTTCGCTCAATTTCATGTTTCAAGGGGTAAGGAAAGATTCTGTAAAGTTTGCGAATTATCGTTGCATTCTTATTGTGATATTGTTGACGTCGCTTTTTGCTAAAGTGTTTCTGTGTTATTATTGATAGATGGAATTTTGTTAAAGCTTTAATGTACCGAAGGGTATAATAAGTAATAAAATGTGGCAAAATAAATTGCGACTTTGATTGGTCGAAGACTTTGGTTGAAGTCTTTGGCAAGTAGACGGAAGGGTTGGGAGTATGACAGTTTCGAGAGATAGGAACTAAATTATAGAGTGTAATAACTAGTTGGGCTATTTATTTAGCAAGAGTGGTACACGCCTCGTTTATAGAACCATCCATGCCAGGAGTTCGTATAAGTTTCTAAAAAGAATTATACTTGAAAATGTTATTAACGATAAAGAAATAATTTTAAATGCAATTTATCGACATCTAACATGCAGCAGATTGTTCGCGTAAATGCTGTTAAAAGTGCAGTAATTACACTTCGTGTTATTTTTAAGTTCGTTGAGCACTAATTTTAATTATCTCGAGCATCGAAAGATTGGATGTAGTTAGAGTGAAGAACAGCATCGCATTAAATTAGCTATTACGTGGAAAAGTTCGACACAAATTACAGGTAACCTTTATATCTATATTGAAAAGCAGAAAATGTTCGAGAAGTTATTGCCGTGTAAAGTGGCGCGAATAATTTCCGATTCATTTTATAATATAATGAAGGCAATAATAATAGAAACGACTAGTTAAATAAATTGCAATTTTTCATTTCCACTTTATATATTAACATCGCGTAATATATGAAACATTGAAACATTATATCGCCCATATTTGTATTTATCATCACTATTATGATTCTACCAGAACTAAATATCCAATCAACAGAAAACAGTTATTGAATCAAGACTGGTTCAGCAGCGGCAACGTATAGATACACACATTTTACGCAACTAACGTATACGATTCTCCCATAAAATCATTAATTTCTATTACCAGTGGTGTTCATAGATTGCTTTCATTAAATATCTACGTATTAAAACCTGTTCCACCTAATATTAATATTATTTCAATATCGATACCGTCATTAATTTAATTTATGTTTCACATGTAATAATCTCTCCTATCTATTAAACATGCACGTTGCACTCCACTGAATAGGCAACCGACCCGGAAAACGATCCAGTGTCGTACTTCATCGTCTCGGGGAATGATCTGCGTCAATTCGCAATCGGTGACAGATCAGGCGTGATTACTGTTATAAGGAAGCTGGACAGAGAAGACCTGACTCGTTATCAGCTGGTGAGTTTATGCCCGCGAGTCCTCTAAGCACCGCTATAAACACCGCTGTTCCTGCCCGCTACAAGGGAACGCAATTTCCGTTTTTCGTATCATCCGTGTGCCATTTCGCAACCTCACCTGACCACGATACTATATTTCTTCGCGATAGCTGATAAAGGCCGAGGATTCCGGTGGTCTGTTCAGCACGGCGACAGTCAACATAAAGGTCACCGACATCAACGACAAGAATCCAGAATTCGTGGATCTTCCTTACGAGTTCACCGTGAAAGAAGGTGAGGCGCGAAAATTGATCGGCCGTGTACACGCCGAGGACGCCGACGAAGGTATTAACGCTGAAATCACGTATTTCGCGCCGGACGATATACCATTCACAGTGGACCCCGAAACCGGTGACGTTCTGACGAAGATCGTTTTGGATTATGAGCAGAACGACGTGAGTATCTTTATTCTTCGTTTATTCCTTTACAGATGCGGTTGAAACAGAAATATGACATAAGAATATAATATAAATTTAAATAACATATTGTAGTATCTACTGATACTATACCACCGCAATACATAAGCAAAAATAAAGAAAGAAAAAACGCCTCACGACGTTGATGGCAACGCGATATCGAAATACAGTAAAATTAATTTGAAATGCGAATTGCTAGGAAATGAAAATGATTGAATTTCACAGGAATATAAATTTGTGGTAACTGCGAGAGACGGTGCTCCGGATTATCGTTTAGCAACTGCCACCGTTACGGTGAAAGTTATAGACGTTGAAGACGAGGTTCCCGTTTTCCATCAAAGCAGCTACGAAGCTCGAGTTAAAGAGAACATACCAGATTATACAGTGCTTCAAGTAACGGTGAGTTGAGGCTTAATGACGCGATAAATACACTCAAAAGACGCTAATTTCGACAGTGTGTAATTAACGTATTATACAACAAATTCATCTAACTTTCGTCGTATCAAAATAAACTGCATAACCATTATATACAAAAAAAATAAAAAGTAAGGAACTCGTTTTATGAGAAAAATGAACTCCTGTGTACGAGTACAGTACCGTTCGCATTGTTGATTCACCATTATACCATTGCGCTGGAAGGAACGTAGTAAATTCTGGACGAATGGCCATCATCCTCGTGCTTAAAGCAAACGCGATTAATTCCAGGCCGATGATCCGGATACGAAGAAGCAAATTACATACATGATTAAACAAGGGGATACCGAACTCTTCGGTATAGATCCAAAGTCTGGTGTGATTAAAACCATTCGCGGTTTGGATTACGAGAGGGAGAGCCAACATATCCTTATAATCGGCACCGTTGAAAACACGAGCGATTTACCTGGCTCCACTACAAGAGTTGTAGTCAACGTTCAGGTACTGATAATTATTATTCCCCCTCGATTGTTGTCAGTAGTAGAGACCTCTTTTTTTTTTAAGTAGAGATAAAAAAGACATACTCGTATATATTGCACGAAAGAAAAGAGCCAGATTTATACAACACGTCTTCACACTTTAGTCTCCTGCACAAAACTGTTGGCGCGTACCAAGCTTAAACCTCTTAGAACAAGAAACTTTTATCTCGACGCGCTGTTACAACTATCTCAGCTGTTAAAGTCTCAGAATAGACTTTGCTCGACATGCTTATAACTTTCCCAGCCTGCAGAGTATTAATTACTGTTTCGTTTTAATGTGGCTGACTCGTCAGAAAGCTAGTTACCCGGAGAAACTAGTTCCTGAATATATGCATTCCCGGGAAATCGAATATTTTTTTACACAGGATTATTGGGCATTATTATATCACGCGTACTGTTTCCCAAATTTTCTCACTTTCTCAGCTACTATTTTTATCGTACTGCAATTTCATTGATGGTATTCTTTACTTTCGCATTTTGGTCATACAAATTATGTAAAAATTGTCTTTGATAATATTTGTACGAACATCTGCTATCTAGCCATAAATAATGATTCCTGCAATCGGTATCTCTTATTTCTTCTTATCCGCCAGGACGTTAACGATATTCCGCCAGTGTTCACGACAGTTCCTCGCCCGATTACGCTAGACGATGACGTCCCCATTGGCACGACGGTCATTAATCTTATAGCAACAGATTCTGATGGCACCGCACCCGGAAATCAAGTAAGTATTTTCGATTCGACGACACGAGGGCCGAGGTTCAAATTGCATCTCTTACTATACCTTCGTTCACAGGTGAGATACGAGATCATAGGCCGCGGAACGGCGAGCAAATACTTCGTGATCGATCCGGACACAGGTGTGCTCCGAATACGGGACGATTTACGTAAAGAAACGGACACTGAGTATCAGGTACATTGGGACCCACATTTCAATTTTATAATGCCATGTGCAAGTGCATGCACTGCTATAGAAAGTAACATTTGTCGACTCACAGCCGAAGTGACAATACGGCAAAAATATCTGACAATGAGTAATTAATTTATTGTTGGCCGTATTAATAAAATAGTAGAAAATTCATACAAAATAGATATACTTCTTACGTAACACGTAATAATAGAATTACATTGTTCAGTCATCGATATGTCATTTAATTCTAATCGCAAGTGGTACGCAACCATGGCATACTTTCAATTACCTTTCTTTTACATTTCGCTATAATGATATTCAATATTGCACATAACTTTATTGAATTCCATTCACTTTCTTCGTAAGCTTGTCGCTGTACCTTTTCCCTTCCCTCGATTTCACGCAGAATAACAATCCCTATATTTGTAATAACGATTTACACATTCGCATCGCAGGTGGACGTGCGAGCGTACGACATGGGCGAACCACAATTGTCCTCGGTAACGACAGTGCCTGTATACGTGCGACACGTCGCCACGGTGGCGCCGGAAATCGGTCTAGGCTTCGCGGAAAACTCCTACAACGTCGAGGTGCCCGAGGATGCGGCCGATAATACGCTTATCAAAATACTCACGATTATTAACAGTCACGCGCACGATACCACTCCACTGAGGTGCGAGATCTACAGCGGCAACGAGAACGGTTTATTCGAGGCGAACGTCACCGAGGAACGGAATTGCGCGCTTCGTCTGAAAAAAGGATCCCTGGATTACGAAACGACGGAGTCCTATCAGGTGAAGATAAAATTGGAGTCTCTATCGGGACTCTTGAATTCCGGCAGGAACACCACAATGGTACGTATTATAAAGAAAAATGTTGCAGTCTCCTTTTATACATGTTACAATGCACCTTCGGCCAATTCATAATTTAACCCGTCCCGATGCACGATTTCTCCACTCGAATTCCAGGTGAAGATCCAGGTGCTCGACGTGAACGACAATAAGCCCGAGTTCGCCTTTCCCGAGGGCAATCAAAGGTTGTCCAGGGGACGTTACTTCGCCGCGATTCCACGATCGGCGAAATTCGCATCGACTGTTATACAAGTGAGGGCGCACGACAAGGACAACGGGAAGTACGGGAAACTCGAGTACAAGATACTTGGCGGCCGTGGCTCCGACTATTTCGCCATGGACAGCTCCTCCGGAATAATTAGAACGACGGCGACCTTCGACAACGTCGATCTGGCCGAGCTTCCGTTCAAGTTCGACGTACGAGTTCGCGACAACCCCAACTCCACCGACAACTTTAACTCGATAGTCGCTCCGGTCATCGTGAATCTGATCGAGGAGAAGAATTTGATGATCCTGGTGGTCCAGGACGCGGCGCCTGACGTGCTGCAGAAGGACTCGACGAAGATCGCTGGTATCATCGAGGAGAGGAGCGAGCTTTTGATCGGCATCGATAGGATAGCTGTGAGGAAAAACTTGACGAAGAACGGAACCGTCGAAATGTATCCCCAGGACTCCGACGTGTGGTTCTACGCAGTCGATCCGGATACGGAAGCTGTTTTGGATAGGAACAGCTCTAGAATACAGAGGTAGGGTGGTTATATTTTGTATGTTTTAATTGGTACTGGTTGCATCGGCAGTGTATTATTTCTTTGAAACGGGCAGGCTGTTGTGAATATTTTCCCGGGAAATCAATGCGGGCCTGGTATAATTTAATTTAATTTAATTTAACCCGCAAGGAGTTCCCTTTGAAGAAACCGTACGCGAATTTCGTAGCGTCTAATTAATACGTTGAACGCAAGAATGAGTTTCGTACGTTTCGCCCGCTGCGCTGGGGTGAAATATTGATCGTCTAATGCGATACATTACGCCATTAATATTGATGAAAAAAGGAAGTTCCTTTGGCACAGTATATCGCATGCGATCTATACAGTAACAGTGTCGAAAGTTTTGTCAATAATATTCGACAGATAATAGAAACTGTTCCGAGACATTGAAAGACATTAATTATCTTTTTCAACCAGCACGATACTCGAATTTACAATCCAACGTATTCGTGATTTCCAAATCTTAAAAAATAAAACAAATGAAATGCAAACCAGCTCGCAAAACAGCCGCGTAATTTTCAAACAAATTGCAAAGGCGTAGGCGGATGGTATAGTCATTGTACGAGAGCATAACAATTTTGCGTCGCTACGTAACTATGATTCAACAATTCGCGCACACCGTTTCGCCTTGAGTTTCTCCTACCTCCCGTGCGCCGTGGATTCCAAAGGTGCTGGACAGACGGTGTTGCTAACTATGTACGTGGTTTCCTTGCAGGTCGATCATGGAAAAGTCAGCGATGTCCAATATCACGTTCGACGTGTCCACGTTGGTTCGCGCGAACGCGATAGACATTCACGCGCCAGTCATGCCAGCCGAGTCAGTGCGGACCCAAACAGCCATTGCTTTCAGCGGCGAAGTATTCCCGTACGCTTTGATAATCATCGCCTGTATCATACTAATCCTTGGCATTGCTGGGATCATCTATATCTGCGTCTCTTGGTCTAGGTATGTATCTCGGTTTCGTTTAGCGCGAGAGGTCTCAGTAAAATTAAGTTAAAGCGCTGCCATGCGCGTCCCTCGGGTCTTCATAGATCCAACAGGTATTCGAAGATCGTAGCAGATTTAATCGACTTGCCTCGGGTCCACTGTCGAAGTGATTCGAACAATTTCCAGGAGAATTGCTGCACAGCAACAACGCTTGTCCCCGTTAACATCGTGTGAAAGAAGCGTTTTCGTGTTTCGACATGAATATTCATTGGACGTGGCCGCGTGCCATGCAAACTCATCGTTCCCTTTATTACTTCCATTAGAATTAATTACGCTTTCCGGCGTGTCTGCCTCTTAAAACATTTAGCACCACCGCGATACACATGTACATACGTCAGACACGGCGCGCCGTTTCCTTCGGTTATTGCGCGACGTCGGAGGTCGAATATCGCGGACGTTGCTCACCACGTGAACATTCCGTTTTCTCGTTCGCACAGGTACAAGGCGTACAAAGAGCGGATGCAACGGATGTACGTTGTGCCGCGTTACGATCCCGTGTACGTGGAGCCAAATTTGAAGGAGTACGAGACGCAGGTGCTTCAAATGAGCGTGCCGGTCGACGACAATGATAGCTACAACGATCTGCAGCTTGATTTCAGCAACAAGAACCACGCGTTCAGCTTGGACAACGTTAGCTATATTACCAAAGATCACGGAGAAAGTACTGGTAATTATTGATGCAATGCTTTTCTTTTCCTTTTTTCAGTTTCAATCTTGCGGGCTAGATTTATAGCGAATTTCATCGTTTCGCGACTGTTCCCATCCTAACGATCCATTACCGGCGACAATTTTCCCCGCCTCCTAAGCTCTTCAGCTTCCCGGCGACGCTAGCCAAAACCAACGTCGGAGCGCACCGCTGGAAGCTTCGAAGCTCGCGAAATTTCATAATCAGCGAGTGAAACGAATGACAATTTACGAAACCATTTATCATCCGTCCAGGTCAACAGAGCCCCGTGAGTTCCGAGGCGGCGACCACGGCACGCGCCTCCAGCATAGCAGGGACCCACGGCGACGCGAACATCCACTCGCTGCGACGGTCCACCCTCGGCAGAAAGAATCACGGCAACAGCAACGCGAACACGTTGACCAACCACGACACGACGCCAGTCCTGAATCCACTCTACAGCCACGGCAACGATCTACTCAGCACCAGTCCCTCGAACGATAATGTGACGTTCAGAGAGAGGAAGGACTACTCTCATCTAGGATTCACGTACCTGGGCGAGCAGAGCCCGGTGGAGACGACCACAGAATTGTAAACGAGGTCGCGGCGCGGGACTTAAAGCTGCTGCTTGAATATGCTGAACTCGGAACACTTGGTGAATTTGTTGCAGCGTGTCGCGTGTCGCGCGATAACGAGGAACCTTGTTGGTGTCTGGTGACGTAATTCATTCGCGGTGTCGTTGTGCGAAAGGATAGGTTGTCGACGATAAATCGTGAATTGTGCGTTGTTTTCAATCGCGAACCGTGCAGCACGCGGCTCTCGTCGCTTGCCACCGAAAGCGGCAAACATATTTCCACCCTACTCCTCTCCTCCTTTGTTTTCTTTTCTGCTTCTCCTTTCCTCTCCTTGAGATTATTCCTACGCTTGGAAATTATGTACCGCGTCCCCCCGAGACGAGCAACGGCTCGCTTCGCAGACACCCCGACTGAACTGGAAAGCAGACGGCCGATGCATTTCTGTACAAGCGCATGCAAGATTCGTTTCGCGTGACGAGCTTCGAATCGAATTGTCGCCATGGATAGGCAACGGTACAGACGCGTCGGAGCAAGGGTCGCTAATATTTGCGTCAAGTGGCGTGCGAAGCACGGCTCGTCTCCTTTACTTGCGAGCGCGCAGAAAAACGTTCGCTGTTCCATGGTAATTCTGTGCCGTTCAGAATCGATACGGCGCGGCGCGTCGCGGCGGTGCGTGGCGCACAGAGCGTACCATCGTTTTCACCATTTTATTTATACCGCGCGCCAGCGTTTGGCACGATTCTGCAACGAAATTGCCATCGATTTTGCGACGCAACGACTTCGTTGCGATTTATGCCCACTTCTCTTTTTTTTCTATTACGTACGGCCATGCCCCACAAACGCGTCGCGGCTATTATTCACGTTGCCGATCGCGATGCTCGGTCGAAAAGTCGCGTGGATTGTAATACCCGTGCAGCGTAACGGTTCATTGTCTCTTGGGATAATATCTTCCGGCGCAGACTCGTTGCATTTTTCTTTTGCCTCTTTTCTTTTCGCGCCGCGCCGTTCAGCGGGATCTCGCGCGCATCGCGGAATGATAGATGCGCGACTTTGGTCGAGGAGAGACGCGAAAAGTTATTGAAATTACGAGTCAGCGTACCGTCCAACGTAGCAGTAAGGATGAATAAAATGAATTGATGTGTGAAAGGTGATTGTGCGGATGTGGACGAGCGGGTGTTCTGTGTGAATGGATATGTACATGTACGAGGAAAGCACGTGAAACCATTGTACAATAAGATCTTTCTATTTATAATTGCGTGTTTGCTCATATATTATTTTGTTTAGTTTTAACGATATTCAACCAATGGTAGACAACGTTGTTATATATATATTATAAAAGTACGATTTGTCGATATGAAATTTATACTTCGATATTACCCGCGGCCTATTTTCCTATGTTTCTTCCATGTAATATTTTTACCTTGTGTCCTTTTTTTATTGTATCTTTTATGTGCTCCCGCGATTTTCGAAAGCTATCGCAACCGTCAGCTGGTTGCTGTGCCAAATGACAATGTGATTTTACAGATTTCAATCTGTATAAATTTTTACGAAACGAAAGCTGTTCACGTATGTTAGCTTATTCATCGAATCGTGCGACTTTTTCATCTTATTATGTAAAACATGCGTCGAAGGCACCGGAAGTAATTAGTTCAAAAATATTGTACTTAACGCGACAATCGAATGTTACACTTATCTTGTCTATTGTATGCGAGGATGCGTGTTATAATTGTTTATTTACACACGGTATGTTGTAAGGAGAGCGGCGACGAACGACGGAATTGGAACGTGGAAATTGCGAGACTTAATCGATTAAATCTCTAGTCGTATGGCGAACATCCCGAATATACCGTTGCGGATCTGCCCTTTCACTGTTCGCATTATATTTCGGGAGGGACTTGAAAATATTATCTGCATCGCCGATCCGTTGACTAGAGCGTTAACATCTTTTACTTATAGTTGTGCGTTAGTTTGAATTAAACGAACCACGAATGCTGTAAAAATTGTTAATACCTAATAAATCTATTATATTTACATAACCGGGGGGATATTTGTAGCTTGAAACCTTCTCCTCCTTTTAGGAATAGACGAACACACTTTAACGATGTTACGTTTCGCGAAGCAGAAACAATATTTTCGCGAAACTTTATGCAAATTTCCATCGTGTTGGATATTTTCGTGTGAAATATTATTATAATTAAATGCTTAACGTGGTTGCCTCGCGTTGATCCAAGAAAATTATTCGAAACGCACATATTTTCATTGCTACTGCATCACTAATGAACGTGCTTCATTAAAATGTAGGGGAGACCGGGGTAAGATGGAGAATGTTATTTTTTGCTTCCTCTCCTAATCATGCCAATTTTCGTTACACCATTTCGGCGTATCGGTTCAGCACTAAAGTTCGGCGTGGTGAAGTCGACATTAACTAAAACAATAAAATGTTAAAACGAAAGAAGAGGCGAATATTCAAAGTAGAAATGACAAAGTGTCAAAATAGAAATAAATATTCGGTTTGTGTCCTTTACAGGACTGGGTGCAGTGTTGCAAATGCGAAGAATCTTGCGCCCACTACCGAGGAGCTGGATTATTCAAACATCAGGATTGTATTTACTAAATCGATACAACCAACTCGCCAGAGTATGACCGCTGTATTACCCAATGATCGGGTAAGACGCGTCGAACATTTGTAAATTGCGAGTAACAAAACAATACAAAATTGATTTCTATATATTCAAAATATCTATTCGCTTGAATCGTGCAACAATAAGACGATAATAAACACAGCTAAAATAAAACGTTAATCATCGAACAAACAATACACGCCAGTGCAAACGAAACTCATAGCGCTTCGATTGCCGCTCCAATTGTAAAAACCGTATAAACACCCTCGAATCCGCCCTCCCCGTTCCACGTCAGCCCTCCAACACAGATCACCCGGGCAACGATTCCCTCCGTGGCCGACGTTAAATAAAACAGAAGTCCAAATAAAAACGGAACAACCCGCGGACAATTTAGCTACCTCGACGCAACGAGCAGCGAATTTTCCATGGAACTGCCGCAACATTTAGCCGCCACCAGGCGACGAGAGCAAGCGCGGTCCCAGCAAACTCACGAGCATGGTACGCCGATGGTGCTCCGTTGTCTGACCAGTTGATGCAACGTCGCAATTAGCACTCGAACCCCGTCAACTAGTGCAAAGTCCGGTCAATTGGCCGGCCACCGGTCGGACAGTGGATATCCGTCATCGACGAGACGGAAGTTGGCCGAGTGAAGAGACGTCTGGACTAACGAGCAAAGATCGACTGGGGCGGGAGAGCGTCGGCGCCGCGTCGATACGACGCAGCCGCATCTGGACCAGCCTCTGGACGTCGCGACGTAAGGGCGGAAGGTGAGCTGGCGGAGGGACGCAGAGTGCGTGCCGCTCCCGAAGCAGATGAAGCTGTCAGCATTCACCCCTCGACGGCATCGTCGCGAGCGTACGCGTCCCGGTTCCTCCGTTTAGAGCGTCAAGGGGTTGAGATCCGTCGAGGTAGAGCCACCGTGCAGTAAACCACTCGGAGTGTCGTCACGTCAGATTGGTTAATTCGTTTTTTTTTTTTCCTCGGTTCAAACGATCGTTCGCACCTTCGCCGCGGCGAAATTTCCCCAGACATCTCGCGTCCCGACTTCGACCCGGTCTCGCTGCTACGAGTGTACCTCGTAGCCGCGTATGTGCTTGGGAGTTTGATCTTCGTGAGACTGCAGGGCGAGGAGCAGGAGAGCAAATTGAACGGACGAATGCAAATAACCGTGAACCACCTGTGAGCGAATTTTGCAGAGAGGACTAATCGGTGACGCAAGGGATACTGTTTGGTTCGAGTTGTGACTGAGTTTCCATTCTTTTTCTTTTTTTTTTCCTTTTTTTTCTCATTTTCCGTTCATCGCGGCGTCTGGGTTTGGCTACGTTGTTAGAGCTTTTGCGCTTTGTTTTCCCGCTCTTGGCCATTCGTCCAGCGAATTCAGTAGCGGAAGTCGGCAGGACTGGCGGCCGACTGTCGTTTTGTGGGAGAGCCTGCATGAGCGAATAATACTGGTAATATGGCAAGTAACGTAGCGAACGTGTAGATATGAATATTTGTGATGGATTTCGTGTTGGTATCGGGGCATGCACCTTGCTAATTAGATCGGAGTGATGAATTTTCGTGTGCGTGCGTCATTTGCTAAGACTTCCGTGACGATGGTATATACGTAGGTATGCATTTTCGTGATAAACTTTAACGTGGCACAATTTGATTTTCCACCTTTCGCCGGGCGTTGCGGGATGTTGAAATTGATTCTTCTGTTGCACGGTGTAATATATGAAACTGGGTGTGATATTATGCGACGGGACGAATGCACTCGTGAAGCTGGCTTGTAATTAGTGCTGTACGGTTGGAAACGAGTTTAATTAATTTTCACGTGTGTAGTGCCATTTAATCGTGGCCATCCTTTTCCGTGACATTTAATGCAGGCCCAGAGACGTACGTTAATTCAAGATTGAGAATAAAGATTTGGGGGAACGAATTTCCTGGTTACTTGGTTATGAACGAAATATGATCAAACTTACTTTTTGTACGTGCCACAGTAGTTTATATAGCATATCAATATTTCTGTTCCATTGTTTGAAAATCTTACTAATTCGCGAAATATTGTAGAAACAATTTATTTAGCTATGTGCCATCCGCAGCCCCCTCGTATCCAGTTTTCAATTTATTATTCTGCGAGTTTCGCTGCGGCTTCTAATTGCAATTATATTTCGATATATTTAATGGTGTCTCGATATTCTTCATGCATTGTTCGTATATTAATCAAAGCAAGGGAGAGTCACAGTGGTATTAATGTGACACGAAATGTCTGTCAGCAAATTTTTGATTCCCTTTCAAACTGTTCACTGTCTGCAATCCGAGTTATAATTGCACCTCCCGAGTGAAATGGCGATTCTACAGGCGGTCCCTTTGTTCAATTCACATGTAAGGCAGCCTGATCGAAATCACTAACCAAACTGTTCCTTTCTCCTCTGGGATTGTAAATTTTCTTTGCTGTACGATTAGTAGTATTTATTATTCAATCATGGTACTGCATCGTAACGGTTTATCGTTTATTCATCCCCGTTTTTTCTTCCCTAATAAGGTTTTAATCCATTGAAGATGGTGGCGTTTAATTATATGCGTGCATTCTTCCGAGACGCGACGGATCCTCATTTTTCTCGTTGGATTCGGTGAATCCATGGATAATTCATGGCTCTCATGTTTGTTTCACTAATTTCAATGTCTTTGTTATCACGGTTTTTTTTCTTCTTCACAGAACTCTATCGTTGCATTGGAAATATTTATTATCGCTGCATGCTCATAAAAGAACAAGGCTCTTCGGGTCAAATTGACCCGCGTCGAAAGAAATAGTGTAACACTTAATTAGATTCGATCCCCATTCATAGCAATATAAAACGAGTTATTAGATAAGAATTCCCTTCTCTGCTCATACGAGAACCAAATAATTCTGTTACATTACGGTTTTGTTGCTCTGCTTTTATGCTAGAAATTTGTAAATATTATTAGTTTCTAGGTAAATTAATCTGAATCAAGGTATTTGTCCAAAACTAAATAGAATAAATATAAAGCAAATTATTGGCAGAAATGTGTCTCGTACAAAATAACATCAAACGTATTTCGCTTTGACTAATATATCCCACAAGTAGCGTTGACTGCAGGCCGGAAAAATTCATATGAATCAGACACTTTGAATGCTGTTTAATTCCAGTGTTCGATTTCGGGTCAAATTGATCCGAGCAGTGCACGAGGGTTAATATTAACGATGCCAATGCAATGGCAATAATGTGCACGTTTGTATAATTAAAATAAATTGCATAATTGCATCTAGGTCGGAAAATAATTCACAGTAGTGACATTATGTTTACAGATTGATGACTCTTTGATATCTTGAAATCGATCGGCATGAAATACTTGAAAGTCATTCTGTTCACGTTCAACCTATTAATATGGGTAAAGTATTAAACACTTTATTACAGGCTAAATCAATTTAACTACAGATAGCGAAGCTCCGTATAAAATAAGCACTACAAGTTTATATCGAAACCAAAAGAAGAATTCAGAAAATTTCCCGTATAAAAAGTGTTCGTAACCCGATAGCTTATAAAACACTCCAGGATCTTCTGATGGAAGCGTAAACAACGGATAAACGGGCATTGTATCTAATTATATCAATAACACGCTGCTAATAAACCAGCGAAGTTAATCACCTAGATAGTTCAGTAACTCTAAATACAATGATACTTTGCATGCTAGAATAAAAAAATGAAAAAGGTATATTAAATTGGCGTTAATGCATGTTTCATTTTTAATAAATTTCTTCGCTGTAAAAATGAATTTCAATTTCTAAATCAATTTTAACTCATCTCAATGCAGTCAAACAATATTATTGCGCTCTGATGATTTCTTTATTAAATAAATAACGAAACGCTCTCTATCTGTCTGAAGAATTTTTGTTATCCAATGTCACATTCAATCTCGCGGGAAATCCCAGCCGAGAATCTTCGTGAAATTTCATAAATCCGACTTTTATCAGTTATTTGGTAGGGATCGTGAGAGTATTTAAAATGACAGACAATATTGATCGCTCAGAGCAGTACGCATTGTACGAGACTTTTGTAGAGTGAAATCCGAGGACCTTTATGAAGAAGACTTTACGTGGCTTAGGAAATGTTGAAAGTTCCAGCAAATGATTTTGTCAATTAGTGCCGTTGATTTCTTCGTTAGTTAGGTCTGAATAGTAAACAAATCTATTACACTGATAACTGTTTAGAGACTAAACGTTGTTAGTTAAATATGCTCTAGCTGAATAATACAGGGTGCACTATGCGATTGCACGCTATGTACAATCAGTAACATGCGTATGCATACGACCCTCTAATTACTTAATGCTGCTAAAAAAAATACCAGAGTACCGAACGTTTATTGAAATCGAATACGATAAACTTCAATATTGTTAAATATGTAAATACAAGTCCCGTATGTGAATTCATGTGATTGATCGTATGTAATAACGCAGCTTTAAAACATATAGAATATAGAAACGCAAGGACGTAGTAAGTAAAATAAGTCGAATTCTTTTAGAGTATCTCCCTTCATTTTTTTTTTTCTGCACTCTTCTCCCATACAGAAGAATACACTTATGCATTACAGTTCTATTGTAAATCGTTTTTTCTTTGCGAAAAATCCATTAGCCTATTCAGTGTGGATTAATCCGTATAGTAAGTTTGTTAATATGCAATGGTGTACGGATTCAGTATTGTTTAAACGAATTCTGACATACAAGTGTAATATCGAATCAAGTTATAAAATTCTGGCATATTTCCAACAGAAGTAATATTTAAATAACAGCAATGCTTTTAAATCTGGAACAAATATTGCATTGCACTCGAACAAAAATATATTACATTTCGCGAATGCAAATTAGCGATCACTGCGGCTTTACCGTTTTTTCGCAATTATCGATTTCAACGGGCAAAGGTAAAGGTAAAAAGTTGCAGCCGCATAAGCTCGAATAAGAGATATCGAAATTTCAAAGATCAATATTAAATTTCACGCAATAATCACAATTGTTCTCGCAAATACAACTTCACCGCTAATTACAATAACGAGCTGCCTGCAACGAAATTTCTATAGAAAAAAGGATCGACAAAGTTCACGGCCGAATAAAAGTTCCGCTTCGTTCCAATTAAAACTATAAAAATATACTTGAACAAGTTGACGTATCTAATAGAACTAAACAACGGGGGGACCCTGTATCTCGTACAGTTCTGCTTAACTATCATTATCTTTCCACTACTGTCTATCAACGAAATATATCCCTTGATCCGACGGTCTTAATTAGAACAGGTCTAAGTAACTCCGTGCCACGCACTCGACGGATAATTCTTTGAAAAATATTATTCGATAGTTGGCCGGGTGTACAGTGCTGGTGATAGGAGCATGGTTGCTGTGTGAGCCAAGCAAAGGGCATCTATTAAATCTTTTCGTAGCCGACGCCACGCCACACGAAACTATTAACCTAATAGCTTACAGTTTGCTCGGCCTCGGTCTCACGGTCCTGACGGTTGGTTTCTTCGGGTGCCGGGCTGCCCTCCACGGAAACCAATGCATTCTCGCCACGGTAAGTTATCGATACCTTATCCCCGCGAATCGTTATACACACAACGTGACGCGCACGGTCAAGGTCTATCATATATTTTTACCTGTCCAGTATATGAGCATGCTCGTGGCACTGATCGTCACGGAGCTGGTCACCGCGGCTGTTGGCGGACTGATGACATTTCGAATACTTTCCGGATTAGAGGAGCGGTTAATTAGCAAATTGGCCGACGACTACGGCCACGAGCCAACCAGCGACATCCCTTTCAGCCACAGCCTCGACTTCGCGCAATATAAGGTACTATGGTCAATTATTGCAGGTATCAATTGAGTTAACTGAAAAGATGAAATGGGGCACGTATCGTTTCAGCCACCTCGCGTGTCTTCCAACGGGGCGACATTGCGTTAGAATGGAGGCACACGAGGTGATCTGAAATCATTTCTGCCCCATTTCAATTTTAGAGATGCGCCGGGCAATTTGAATTGCCCG
This sequence comes from Nomada fabriciana, assembly GCA_907165295.1. Lineage (NCBI taxonomy): Eukaryota > Metazoa > Arthropoda > Insecta > Hymenoptera > Apidae > Nomada > Nomada fabriciana. The sequence continues at coordinate 3,051,552 of OU015692.1, read as the reverse complement.
GCGCATATGTATATACGTGTGTGTTAGAAATCGTTTGGTCCATTATCGAAGGGCATTTGTCACGGTGTTTTCCACGCGGTCATATGAAGCGGATGCCCGCGTGAAAATTGATCCGTTCAATTTCAATGGGCAATCCGCATGATCGTACCCGCGACATGCGTCGAGAGATCGAGAACCGTACAATGCAAATTTTATCTCGCGCCCGAACGGCGTCTAATGCATGACGGGAACACCGTCCATCCAGTGATAATACGATGGTACGAAATGCACACGAGTGATTTCATTTCAGTTTAATTGCTGTGGAATACACGGCCACGGGGACTACAATGGCACGGCCTGGTGGAGGGACGCGCAGATTTCGGGAAACAGGAGGCAGGTCCCTCTGACTTGCTGCGTTTTAAAAAATACCGAGGTATGCATTTCGAGGAGAGATTTCAGCATGTTCGTGTAGGTCGTACATCGTGCGCAGTCTCTCTCTCAACAAAACTTAATATTTTCTGTAAAATCATTTTATCTGGAAGACAGGTGCCAATGTGGGGGTATTTAAAGGGTTAACGATAAGAGGGTTAAATTACATGAATATTCTCATTTTCATATATTTTTTAGAGAAATAAATTTCTGCTGTACTTATTCATTGCTTTTTTTCCCTCCATGATTATATTTGCGAGTTTGGTGGATTTTATTAAGTTAACAGAAAATTGATAGTTGAACGGCCGGATTTTTCCAGCGAATTTTCATCGGTTTCCATGGCCATGGCTCTCGGCGGAGTTATTAATAGAAAGTAATCCGTTATATGGTCAATTTCAATCGTCTAATGAAATTGGCAGGAGATTGAAACGAAAATAGGAAGGCAGAATTTAATTTTCGAGGGAGTAAAGTCTTATATCAATATTGAAATTCGAGCGTTTCAAAGCGATTGAGTGATAAGTCAATGTTTCGAGCCGACAAGCAAAATCACTCCTGCTAATATCTGTTTCAAACATTAAAATTATCTGAACATGGTGTACAGACATATATGTACAATGTTTGTATTGCATTGCAGGTGAAAAACACGGGAAGCCCGATGAGCGTCGTGTCAAGAGTTTTTCACAAACATGTAAGTGATTTAATTAATGTTCGAACTCGTTCGTTGTGCATCCACTGAATATTTATTAATCACGAAAGACCGAGAAACCGTGGTTAAATCCGAAACCACAGGACGAAACAGCGTGTCAAGTGGAAGACAAAGAGGGCCACGATGGATTTCGACATAAAGAGGTAAAATTTTATTCCACTGCTGAATTATTGCCACAAAGGGAACCTAGTTTAATTTTGTGTAAAATAAAATAAACGCCATACGTTTGGACGTTCTACAGAGCGAATGTCGGTTTCAGGTTTTATTATGTTTTCCAACTGTTCGATCGTGTTTCCAATATAACTATATTTCTCTTCGCTAATTACATATTATTATAGCAATAACTTTTACTATGGTGTTCGTAAAAAGAATATTAATACACGCCTTCTCTGCTGATAATAACAATTTTGCGTATCCGGTAAATTGGTACAAAACAATTTTATTGAGTAACTTTTATAATTACAATCGTCAGTACCATCGCATAATTTGTCAATGGGATACAACGGAATGTTTCAAAACATTTCTCGATCCTTTTCCTCGCGCAGCTGAAATTTCATTGCAAAATGTTTATAGGGATGTCTCGGCAAAGTCACAAGTTGGTTACAGTGTGAGAGCTTCACTTTAGTATTCCTGGGCATGGCGATGGCTGGTATACAAGTACGTTTTACACGTGCACACACCGTCAAGGTTTTTAGATCTTTGGAATTTCACCACGTGTATATGTTTCAGACATTCGGTATCATAACTTCGGCGTTCCTCTGCCGAAAGTTAAGGGACATGCAAGTGGATTGAAAGAACCGTGCCAAAGGCACAAAGCGGGATGAAAAGCAATTTCACGTATCCGTTGGATTTGCGAGGAAATCGAACGCATTATTTTGACGTTTCATCCGCTCATTTCCGACGACTTTCACAGGGAAATATGCGATCGGGAGAACAACGATACGCCCGATAATAACTGGACAATTTCCAAGAAATCTCGCAGGAAAATTCGAACGTTCTCGAATCGCCGAGAGAGGGGGATCCTTTTCATTTAAAAGAAAGAAAGAAAAAGTCACCCGGAAGGTCGGGAAATTTGCCCTAAGATAGAAAGCTGTGCTTGTTCGAAACCTTCTGAATCATTCCCGTCCCAAAATGTGTATTTCACCGTGGAATATCGTATCGAACGCGAGAGAGTGAATGGTATCAACTATTCTGTACATAAAACGTTGTTACGATGTGGAATAGATGTATTCCACTCCAACACTCGTGTCGAATTAGTAACGATTTTATTACGGATAGGCTTTTACAATCGAGGAACAATATAGCCCGAGGAACCAATCTAGTGCGGTCATAAATTAAATTCTGTAATGGCGATTGATGCAGCGACATGTTGATCATTATATTGTTAATAGTTAAAGTTTCTCTTGAACTTTTGTCTCCCATTGTACCCCGAAACAAAAGTCCACAAGATTTGAAGGGACACAGAGTTGTATTGAAATTTTTTTTGCAGCGAATCTATCTACTCATTCGAATGTTTCTATGTTAATTATGGACCATAGGTATTTAGACAAAAGATATTCTTTTTCATTCCTTATTTTACGAAAAATTCGGTTTTCATGTTGCCAATCTATATATTAATACTTTATTTTATTTCATTTCATTGAACACGTATTGACTTAAAAGGAATTATAGTATTGGAGAAATACAGTCTCGGGTAGGTATATCTTTTTGCACTTTCAATCCTCTGGATTAGAAATAGCTAGATATCGAATACTCTCGGTAAATATAATTTGGTTTAATTACACTTGTAATTTAGAGGAATGCTAGAAGTAAGTGCGTCAATGATTAAGAAGTAAAGAAGTGGGCAGACGGCCAGCTGAAAGTAATTGACTAAATAAAATCATGTTTCTTTTTAATGTAATGTTATAAGAAAATTTTAATATAATATATATATTATTTAACATTATTTAATATGGTAATAATTGCAAAGTATTTTAATAAATGATAGTATAATTATTGAAATCTGTGTTTATCATCGTTTCACAGACTTTATGAACGCACTGAATCGATTCCTAGTAAACGTGAGGACGGGTTAAACACGAGTCCATCAATGCGATGCAGCCTCGAATTTTGTATATTATCATTTTGTGGGAAAACTAAGTTTGTCCAATAAATTTTCCCAGGAACTATTCCCTTCGGTCGATATCATCGATATCTCTCCAAGTGATAGACTCCACAGGCTTGGCTACTAACCCTTTCGTTACGACAGTCTCGAAATAAGAAAAATGTACTCGACGCGCAAAGCAGTACAGCTCTTATTCATTTCGACGAGCTATATGTATGTATAAACATTTAGATACTCTGTTTAAATAACTACGGCATAATTTATGTAAATAATTACAAGAACGATGCATCGCTGCAGTAATCGTTTATGTATAATACATTTTTAGCAAATGGATCCTGAATATCCGAGAACGTATGTATATGTATGCACGGCCGTCGTATCGAAAGGGTTAAAGCAGATCTGTTGGTATAGTCAATGGAACCGATATAGTGCAGTCATAAATTCAACCCCTAAGTGACAATACCCGTGAATGCCACACGGTATGCAATTATACAGATCCGTATGGCGGTGTTGCCTATGGTGGAAACGCCTCGAATAATTTTATTTGCAAATTGCACGTCTCGGCCTTAAAATATCTCAGATATTCCAATCAACATCGCACGGCTCTGAATGAGACACGAACTCTATAGTTCTTCCGAAGTCATTCGACATTATTAATTATGATTCCTGAAACGTTTTATAATCGCACTGCAATCGATTCCTCTGACTATATTCTAAATAAGATAAAGTGCGGTTCACGCGTTGCCACAACGTTACCCTCTTCACGTTCACTGAAAGTACGAACGTTTCGTCGTATCTGAATACTATCATGGCAATACTCCTGTTGCAGGCACAACACCGTAATCGTGCATTTTTAATTCCAAGTACGATCTGTCGATACGTATACGCGACAACGACGAGGCCGTGGTGTAAAAAGAGATCGTGAACTTAACGGAACCGACAGACCAGATTTATCATTTTTATATACGAGGGTCGTTTGAAGAGTTCCGTGGTCCAACAATAAGTATAAAGCACCGTGGTCGCGATTTGTACTGCAAGTAATTTACAATACGTGATCAGTTGTGCATTCTTGTAAGAAGTTTCGCGGCTCTGTTACCTTTTTATTCGTTTCTCGGCCAAAGGCCAAAGCAATTTACCCAGGTAAACGATCTATATTTGTCTTTACCTACCCCTCTTTCGTTTTACCATTACAAACGCGTACGAACGTAAATTTGGAAACTATATAAAAGGGAACTATGCTGGGGAAGTAACAGGCTAACGGAATTTTAGCTTACAAATTTTTCACCTGCGAACTTTTCAAACCGCCCTGGCTAAAGTACTTTCGTTGCGTAACACACTTGACACACGACGCGAGGTAATTCCGGCGACCCCGTAATTTATATATATATCGCCAAACGTATATGTTGAAACCGATCTTGCGATTTCTTACTGAGAACAATGCCGTCGAAATGTAACCATGTATGCAATATCGATGTACACGTGTGTCGTAGATATTCATAGATCGCGTACCAGCCGCTTGAGAAATAAACACGGATCTATATCCGTCTAACGAGACAAAAAATGAAAAAAAAAGAAAGAAGACGAATAGTGCGTGCAATTATCCAGCGTATTGTGTGGGACGTTAGTAGGAAAGTGTTTTTTGTGTTCTGGAGTAATCTCGCAAGGAAACGTGGAACGGAACAACAAATCTATTACAATAACTGGTGCCAAATAGATGATACTAACATACGACGAGCGAATTTAAACTTTGTTATACCTTTATTTTCTAATGAAATTTGTTGGAAACATATTTGGCGTGCTCGTAAAATATAGTAAGAGGGGACAAGGAAGGAAATAAAGCTATTGATCTCTGTATATGATTGATTTATTTCGTACGTCTGGTCGTGTTTCGAAAAAATAGAGGACAGATGTACTTTCTTTATTCTTATTGGCAGTAGGTGCCTTTTCGTTTATTCGTTTCTAACGACTCTGGCAAATGTAATAATTCCATTGTCGAGACACCGTTGTACGATATTAATGGAATTATTGTATTTGAGCCAATGCACGGCGCGCATAATGCATTCAACCCTTGCCTGGTCAATATCAGCCCCGGTAACGTAATCCTACGGCACTGGCCCGCATGTTAATAGGCGGGCTATTGACAGGGGCCGAAGGAACAAGCCGAAGCATTCGAATTAGTAATTACAAAACGACAGAGGGTAGTACGTAATGATCAATTTCAATCTGTAAATGGAATTTAAATATTTGCAGAAACTAAGTTCGAATCGAAAAGTCTGCTTTTGGACGATTAGAAGGCTTTTTAGTTACTTCAAGGGACTATACAATTTTTTTTTAAACAGCATATTATATAGCGGAGTGTTGCGTAATTAAGGTGACGAAAATTCTTTGTCACTTGCAACCAATATTTGCCCGATACTATTTTAGCATCGAGACGCAAACAAATGACAGAATATATTGCCTCGTGGTTAGATTTATTGAAAAATATAATATTATACAAGCTACAAGTTGAATTACGAAATAAACCTGCATATAATAGTTCATCGGCTTTACACGAACCGAGTAGAAAGTCATATGAATAACTACAAATAACTGAAGAAAAAAATTATGCGTAGAAGTATACGCTTCGTTCGTTCACTCGTTGAACGGGCCTGCAGTTCGAGAGAACGGGTCCGTTCGATGAGCAGACTTTCCGAAAATTCGCCACCTGTATTGAGAATCAGAGACGCGAGATAAAATGATTGAATGAAGAGTCGCGGGAGAAGTGACACTCTACCTGAGACGACGATATGGCGATTGGCTCAGGTTGCACTATCCATGTGACAATTTCACTGCATGGTGGCTGAGTAAGGGATCCGCTGTACGTGTAATAATTCTTCTGGAAAGATGGAAATATCCACACCAATGGGAAGGGTGGTACATGCACTTTCGTTCCTGGCTGAACGACTCGCCACAGATTCGTCACGACGTGATCCAAATAAGGATTGTCTGCATTTGTAATCTGCAATTGTGCAATGAGTGTTCCACGATATAAGCTGTTTCAATGATATTCTTAAAAGTCGACGGTTCTTTGATTATATCTTGACACGCCTGACGTATTTTAATTATATTGCATAAATTAATGGATTAAGAATGATGTTAATATTGAACCTGAAAGAAGAAGGAGACAATCAGTATACTGTCGGTTTCTTTAGCAGTCATTGCGTCCACCAGTGAGGCAAAGCCACGTTTGATGTGCCACACTTGCAGCTCCATCGGGTACCGAGCATAATCTAAAGTATGCTCACTGCCCTCCTCGTTCGATTGCCCCCAGTGGAACATAATCGAGCAAAGATCGTAGGTACCATCCAAACAACCGCCTTCGATGTAGGGACGGTTAAAGCTGCTCCATATTGTATTCATTATCACTAGAAATTGAACGAAGAACATCAGAAATATTTCATAAAAATTACGATGCAACGACAGTGATTAATGTTTAAAATAACAATTTGGTGTGCAATCTGGAGGGGCGAGATATAGCGAGAAATAAACCATCGATCGTGATGAAAGAAATTTGATAAAATTGATCAAATTCACCGTTATTTCCATTGTTCACTATAGTCATCGACAGCGGTCCCTTATTGTAGCCACTCCATCGGAGTGGCTCCGATGGTTGTACCACAACGGCGAGGCCGGTTGTAATGTTGATTGGCGATTGATTGCTCCCATTACTATCAGGGTACAACACTTTCCACATGTGAGGTCCATTGCGGTCCGCGTAACCAAACGTGAACGGTGGAAAACTGCATTCGTTTTCCACCCACGAGAATAATTGTGTCCAATCAAGAACTTCGGTCAGCAGCAAAACTACAGTTACGTCGTTTATGAGGCAATAAATGGAAATGCGCGATGCGTCGAGAAATGACGGATGACGAATGAAATTTACAGGCAACGTTTCGATTATTGCTCCGGAATAATTTGACGACGCGCGTAAACCAATAGAATGAATTCACCGACGTGTATTGTGATGTCAACTTACAAATAAGAAGCACGCTGCTACATATGATCATAAATTCTGACACTGATATGTTTATCATTTTTCCTAATCGTCGCACGCAATTTTCTACACGATGTCGGCCGCGGAATTGTTGCGGTCAATCATGTGCCAATCGATGCATGCGAACAAGAATTTCACTTGTAAATTTTTCGATTCCCTTTCATGTAACCTGCAGACCAATTACATCAAGCTGATGACAATAATAAATAATGAGCAATGGATGTTCGATCACGTTTTATTCGAATGCAACTTCAATTATTCAACGTGAAGCCGCGTTTTAATCGCCCGAACGTCCGTGCAGACCGATCGATGCTGTGTTATTTCCATTTGACGTTTGGCCAAACTAAATTCCAATGCGTTTGAAAGATGCCGAATTTATTGCGCGATTTGTTTAACTTAGTAAATTGTGCCAGATAAAAGGATTTATAATAGGAAATAAAATGCTGTGCGCAGGTGGGAACTAGTCTGTCGAATTTTATTTAGCTACCTGATCAGGCTGACACGTCGAGTCATTAGTTTAATATTGTTTCTCAAGGTGATGCCAGAAAATGGGGCCAATCGCCAGTCGATATCGACGAGAGCAGTACAACCAAGATAATGTTCCCTGCTTTAATCATGAGTGGACATTGGAATCAAGATGGTGAAGCTAAAATGCGTAACACTGGCAAGACAGGTGATTTGACACTATTGGAAGGTGTTTATACACCTACAAATATTTATCATCCTTTACAAGTGTATCTCATAAAAATAGTAATAACTCTTTCTCATAAAAATATACCGCTCTTGAAAGTACATAGTTCTCCATGAAACAGTGGACCATTCGATTTCAAATCGTTATTTTCTACATTCTGTGCACTCGCATATAGGCTTGTTCCCCCCATAGATCTGGAAACATTGCTACTTTGTTTTATTCGCCTCGCCAGAGATTTATATATGTACAAAAATGTGTCCCAGTACGAATCACACTGGAAGGAAATAGAACTCCAGCAACGATTCGCGGCGGTCCGCTGGCAAACGACGTGTACGAGTTGTCAGAGGTGGTGTTTCGATGGGGTTCCTCGAATTGCAAGGGTGCAGAGCACACGTTGAATGGCACTTGGTTCACAATGGAGGCGCAGGCGATACATTTCAACAAAAGATACGAGAAAATTGAAAATTGTATGGATAAGAATGACGGCCTGGCGGTGTGCGCGTACTTTCTACAGGTTTATCAGGTGCCAACGTGGGACGAGCACCCATATTTCTCGAGGATCACAGACGATTTGTATAAAATCACGCAGTCAGATTCATTTACGAAGTTATCCCCAAGTACGTTCAAACGAATTTCATTATTCTGTTATTAATAGTTATTAAATATTACCCGGTGAAGAATCAGTGACCTGTTGCCAAACATAATTCTGCAAATTATTTATTTCTAATTCGCCAATTGTATACCAGACAGTTTGTACTGGATGAGACAAGCCTGTGAAACACCTGGTTATTACACCTACCTAGGGTCCACCACAACCTTTCCATTTCAAGAGTGTGTCACCTGGATCGTTTTCCCAGAGCCAGTTAGAATTTCCGAGAACCAAGCACAATTGTTTCGAATGTTGCGCGACAAATCTGGCATTTGTATAAAAGAAAACTATCGAGAAGTTCAGAAATTGAACGGGCGAATAGTATATTATGCCAATTAATTGACTAATTCACATCTGTGTCCTGGATGTGTTTTTCAGTTGAAATAGTAATATGACAAGTACCCATGTTTATTGGAAATTTAATGTGCATTAGGCTTGTATTGAAAATATAGAAACTACATGAATGAATTTGTTTTATTATTGAATTGTATAAGTAAAGAAAAATTATTAAAGTTATATACATTGTCCTTAAAAATTCTTATAAAATATACATTGCAATATACACTGTAGAATGTATTATTACAAATATTTTAAAAAATAATGAAGTGGAGTTGGTTGCAGGAACTACGCGATATACAACAACTTCATTGTAAAGATTGAAACATGTGGTTAATAACATAATAATTTTTTATTTCCAATGGATAACAATATATTCGGCTATAAAGATAAAAGTTTCCGCAATGTCCTGTAGATAAGTATTGTGAAATTATTTATAGTAAAAGAAATGCCATTAAAAAAAGAAAGGAAACTCTGTAAGTACAAATTGCATTGACTTCCATAGAACATTTAACAATTCTTAAACTAATTCATTTCTCAAGTGCAAAAGAGCACAGCTATTATATCAACATCATCATCCGCATTACCCAAATGGCGACAGTCACCGATTGATTTATCCAAGGTAGCTACCTGGAGCAAAAAATTCCCACCCCTGTATTTGACAAACTATTGGTCTGGCGATGGTACAGCTACGATGACGAATACTGGAAAAACAGGTGATTTTCATGCACTTCATGTATGCATACATTGATAACGTATATAACTTTGTATCACCTTCGATTCTACCTTCGTAATTTGCAAAATAATGCTAAGGTACAATAGGTTTTAACAATATTGTAAGCGCAGTTGATATGTTGTAAATAGTTGAACAATTTGAATAATAATCGCGTGAAACTGAATAAAGTTACAGCAATGGGATAATTACAGGTGAGTAGGTTATTCGTTTCCCTTTGATTTGACACCTAATTTATTAAAAAACATCCAACAGGAGCCGAGATAAAAATTATTAAAAATTTATCGGTAACGCTGCGGGTGATATGGAAATGCTAATGGGGCTTTAGCACCCCGCAAGCAGTGCAAAATGGGACATGTGGCGCCATCTCGCGTTTGCGGCGTTTTTTACAGTTTTCCGCGCCGTCAAAACCTAATTCCAGGATTACATCGTTAATTTAAACAATTGCGTTTTTCTCGGCTTCCGGAGCGTATTTTTTAACCGGACTTGTTTTAAATTCAAGCTGCGGGCCATAGCTATCTCCTCCAATAGTTGCAACAATATAGCATTGGTGGTTTAAAAGTTGTTAACAATTGAAAAATCGACAAAAATGCACTCCGGGTCGTTGCAATTATCTCGGCTCCTGGTGGTTGTTTTTTAATCAGCGTGGTCTCAAATAAAAGGGAAAAGAATAAGCTACAGGAAAAAAAATACCCCGTTGCTGTACCTATGTGCAGTTGACTGTAATAACAATTTCATTTTAACCACTCGATCATTAATCTAGCCCCTCCAGAAGTGGAGATACTTGCAGTGACCCGGACTGCATTTTTGCCGATTTTTCAATTGTTAAGAACTTTTAAACCACAAATGCCATATTGTTGCAACTATTGGGGGAGATAGCTATGGACCGTAGCTTTAATTTAAAACAAGTCCGGTAAAAAAATACGCTCCGGAAGCCGAGAAAAACGCAATTGCTTAAATTAACGATGTAATCCGGAAATTTGGTTTGGACGGTGCGGAAAACTGTAAAAAACGCCGCAAACGCGAGATGGCGCCACATGTCCCATTTTGCACTGCTTGCGGGGTTCTGGAGCCCCATTAGCATTTCCATATCACTCGCAGCGTTACCGATAAATTTTTAAACAACCTTTATCTCGGTCCCTGGTGGTTATTTTATAATAAATGGGATATCAAATTAAAGGGAAACGAATATGCTACACAGAAAAATATATTCCGATCCTGTAACTTTATTCAATTGCCCCCCCCAGTAATGTTAATTGTTTATTTAATTAAAACAAATCAACCGCAGATGGAATATTGTTAAAACCTATCGAAGCTTCTAATTCAGCATTCTTTTGAACATTGTAAGCGGTATCCCACTGTGCGTGGAGTCGTGAATGCGTTAAAAGGATAATCAAAATGATATTTTTCTCACAATTAGTCATGATAGAAATGGCAGATAGAGCACTGCCTTCTATCCGAGGTGGTCCTTTGAACAAAGACGATTTTCAATTCATGAACGTGCAATTCCGTTGGGGTCCAGAAAATTCTGTGGGTGCTGAACATTCCATTAATGGCGACTGGTCAGTGCTGTCTCTTTAAGGTCGTCGCTTCTCATGCATGTTCTATGTAAACCATTCGCTGCAGGTACTCCATGGAGGCACAGATAATGCACTGGAATACTCGTTACGGATCGATAGATAAATGTTTCGACAAGCCAGATGGAATCGCGGTGCTCTCGTACCTCATGCAAGTAGGAATACATGTAACAATTAATCTGATGGATTTATGCGTAACACGTACTTCGAATAGGTAGTTGGCTGTCCCGGAATCACTGATAATCCTTCGTTTGCGCCAATTACCAAGCATTTGCCGAGCATAAAGCGAATGGGAAGCACCACTGAAATTCCACCTGGTAATGGGCTGCCATTGAAAATGTCCCGCCTTTTTCTAATTAATTATTTAATTTTCTTCTTTCGTGCTCGGGTAATGTTTACTATGTATTTCGCTTGTATACGATATTACTTTGCGTTTCTTTTTGTCTAAATTTATTTTTATGTGGAAGTCGACTTTTATCAAGTTTATAAATCCTATAGATATTTTCGAGAAAAATTTTTTGGTAAAACTCACTTGCCTATAATTTAATATTATCTCGATCTGTTCGAAAGATCATTATTTTTCTAATCTCATTACAAACTTATTCTTTCATAGAATGTCTGTTGTGGATGATGGATGCGTGCAATGGTCGTGGATATTATACTTATCAGGGCTCCCTTACCGTTCATCCATACAGTGAATGCGTTACGTGGATCATTCCATCTACTATAACAAGGATATCCGTTCGCCAGGTATTTCAAGTTATATTTGCCGCCTTGAGTAATGTAAAATAACCAATTCTCTATCATGGTTGCAACAGATTGACGCGTTTAGAAGTATTTACGACGGTAAATGGAATAACATATTGGGAAACTGCAGGCAACAGCAACATCTACATAGAAGAAGAATTTGGTTTGCAACGGAAGACGCTGTAGAGTAAAGAATTTATTTAGAAAGTACCGAAAGATCTTCTCCATTTCTGTACGCAACTGTTCTCATAACATTTTACTAACAATTATATAATTAAATTTATGAATTTGTTATAATTATTGAGAATATAATACCTGGTTCAATAAATAGTATCCTAGCAAAGTGACTTACGATTTCATTGTATAATCAGTAAAAGTGGTATTACCATATAAGTGGAAAAAAGATTCAAGACTTAACAATATGATTAAACAAAAATATCATTTATATCTACGTTTCAAGCAGTGTTTTGAAAAATTGTCAAGGCGGTATTCCAAAAACGTCAACCTTTGCTTGTTTAGCGCCATGTCACGCAGACAATAACCATCGAGTACATTCCACGAAAAATTTTATCCACAATGCCATCCATAAAAAAATAGACTTTTCAATATGCCCGAAATTATAATCCCTTAATACTGCCGAATTTTCACCCACCTCATACCTCATAACAATGTCCGAGTATACAGGTTTAATCGGTATGGAGACAAACTAAGCATTCAATAGTTCCTTAGGTTATTTAGGTAAATTCTATTATTAATAAAAATGTACACACTTTGAACTGCTTTATCAGGCTTAACAACCAGCGGGCAATCTCCAATTAATTTGGATGATCGTTTTTTACGAGAACGCCGATATCCTCCCCTCGTTTTGAACGGTCACTGGTTAAACGACGGAGAAGCACGCATGCTCAATAGTGGTAATACAGGTGATACAATGCAATATCTTTTTAATTGAGCAAATCAATGATAAATCAAAGATAGTAATAAGGTCAGAATAATTTTGAAGGCTTTCCTCCGGTTGAAGTATTTCAAATTGAAATGAAATCAATCGCACCCCGGCATTCCTGCTCTTTAACACAGTTCTGTATCTATTCAGCCAAGATATTTTTGAGCGGCGACAGAATTCCATCAACGGTATGCGGTGGACCACTTGCGGACGATGTGTACGAATTTTCGCACGCACATTTCCATTGGGGCGAGGACAATTGCAGGGGCGCCGAGCACACGATAAACGACACTTGGCAAATAATACGAATTCCACATTCATACCTGCCCTTGCCCGCAAAGTAATACCAAAAAATTGTAGGTACTCGATGGAGAGCCATGTGGTACATTGGAATCGAAAATATATGACTATGGAGGAGTGTTGCAGGCATAAGGATGGTATATGCGTTTTGGCATATTTATTTTTAGTACGTATCTTATTTGATATCGTTAAGTATACCTGTGACAAAAAGTTCCAATTCTTATCTGATCGAACGAAAGGTGCAAGCAGGTTGTTGCAGTTGCCTTCACCCGCAGTTGGAAAGGGTGACAGAATATTTGAAGAATATCGAAATTGCAGACATGGAAACGTCGCTGCCAGCTAGTAAGCGATGATTGTACATAATTTGGGATAGTAATTGTGCAATTTTGGATTGCACCATTATTGTTGTGAATATTGCTCAACTTTTATACACGTGAATGGTCAGAAGGAAATGAGACATTATTCTCACGCTGATTCTAGATTGCTTGTCTTGGATGCGCTGGGCAACACTTTGCAATAGATACTACACTTACTCAGGATCGTATAATATCGCTGAGTATCCCGAATGTGCCACTTGGATTGTATTTCCCGTAGTTATACCCATCAACGCCAAAGAAGTACGTTGGAGCAATGCCATTAAAGTATAATTCCAGCTAATTACCGCTGATTCGTAGATTCAGGAATTTCGCAAACTGAGAAACAAGGACGGACAATTCATACAGGGGAACTGCCGAGAAATACAATTATTGAAATGCAGAAAGATTTATTTAGCAGTTCCTTAAATTACATTACCTTCGGCATAAAATTTGCAAGTAACGTTTTTTGTTAATGTACAGTTACATATTTGACAGAATATACAGTGGAACCGAAAAACATCCTGAGTTTTCATTAACATTAAGTGATTGTATTTTCATGTCACTATCAACCCTTAGATCCTCCATAGGAGAATGTTCTTTTATACCAGGAAGACAGAGCACATTCAGAAATCAAATTGACACAAATGTACAATATACAAATTGAAACATCTCTATCCGACTGTAGAATAATAATTAATCGAAATTAATAAATTATATATTCAATCCTATTAATTCAAGTAAAAGCGATTGAAGATTAAAATTGGATAAAGGTAGATGAAATAAATATACCTTTCACTATATTTCATAAATCAGCAGTACCACCAGCCCACGTTACTTTCGTATAGCATTATCGAAGTCTCAGCAATTTTATTTAAACTTCATTGAAAATTCGTACAATCTCTATTTCTATTTACACACGACCCAATTACTTTACTTATCTCTTTCATTCAAATTATTAAACGACTCGATCGATGCAAATACTCTGACGAGGGTCTCTCCCAGGAGTTCGTACGTACGAATAAAAAACATCTCCTTATAGGGACGACCGCCCACACTAGCAACGGGCATTGCACTAATCTCATAATCCTCACCACCTTGCGAACTGTTCCTAGATTTCTTTCTCCGCTTCCCCAGCGATTCGGTGCTTCTAGTGGACAATTCAGATCTCGCGTGATTTACACCAGAAATCTTGCCGTAACTTTTCGCGCATTCATAATCAGCGTGACAGATACCCTTCGCGATCATGCTTTCAGTTTCGAACAGATTGAAAAACGCGCAGAGCAAATTGTACACCACCTCCCGCTTCTCGAGCCGAAGGAAATTGTACAAAGTTGGCTCCAAGCATTGCTTGTAAAGCTTGCTGAACTCGGACAGCATAACATTTCTACGCTCTGGTTGCTCCACGTGCAACAAGACCTCGTGAAGATCCTCCAACGACATGTTCCAACGACAATTCTCGCCGCCTCTCGCGTCCCGATAAAGCTTGTGCAATTCCATTAAAACACCTGGATGATAGTAGCACAGCGGATTTTTGATAGTGAACACTTCTGACTCCAAGAACAAGCTGCCGTACGCAGGCTGCGGATGCCTCGCGGTTGCGACATTTTCCATAATGATATCAATCATCTCTCGCACTGTGGCGTCACGCACGCATCGATCTAGGTACCCATCGATTACCTGAACGGTATTGAGCTTTATCGATTCAAGGCCGGTCGCTTCGGCACGGCCCCAAAATCGAAACGTCAACGGCGAAGAATGTAAAACCGGACTGGTCACCAATCTCCAAAACTCAGTGGAGACGGCCGAGTTTCGTGGACGGTACCAGATCTTCAATTTCACAATTTGCCCGGGCAGAATCACCCCCTTCGTTTTATTAAAGAAGAACGGGCTTATTTGCTTGCGAAAGGGTAGCACGCTGCCCTGAACGGACCCGTCTCGCCATTGGTAAACTATGACACGGTTCCCTTTGTTCTCGAAAACGATTTCTTTCTCCGTTCGTTTGTTAACCCTACTAGAGAACACTAAACTCCATGTCAGTGATTCCGATAGCTCTTGGTCGGCCTTATGGGGAAATCTCTGACAGACAATCTCGCGATCTTGTATCTTCAAAACGATCGTTCGCTCGGTGTGATCTTTGCCGCCGCATTCCTGCTCTGTTTCACTTTGCTCTGTGTCGGAGATAGTTATCGGTGGAATTCTTGGTTGCGCTTGTATGATTGGCTCGACGTGATTTTTTATCGCCAAATCCTTCATGTCCGGTTCCTTCGGCAGGAGCAAATCTATTTCATTCGACAATTGTTTCCTCCTCCTCGCTAAATACTGACTGCGCTTCCACAACGGTTCTCTCGATCTCAGGCCAGCCAGGTGTTTCTCCTTTTTTATGAGCTGGGGCAAACCGACGTGGGTTAATTCGGGGGCAATGTTCAGCTCCTTTTTACTTTGCGCAAATGCAATTCCAGGTGAACATGGATCGCCACGGTTGGGCAAGGTTCGCGGTGTTCTCCAGAATTCTGGACCGCCTCTGTATTTGTCGGGAATAATTGGCACGGGCACAGCAGCGTAATCTATTATGTTTCTCATTTCGATTTGTTCCCTCACGGTTTCGCAGGTGTTTAGAACTTGGTCGTTCGGACGACGGCCAGTCGCTGACTCGATGTTCTCGCCTTGCTTCTTCCTCCTGTCCAACCATTTCTTCCAATTCACCAAACGGCGATCTTCGGGGAACGATTGCTCCGGCGTAATCGGTCCATCGTTGAGGAACAGGCGTGGCACGGTGGTTTTCTTCCAATTTCGAGGCTCCTTCGAATTACCAATGTTCCGAGCGAAGTCCATACTTGAAGGAGACTACTGCTTTGACGCAAGTGTCTGTACGCTCTGTGCTTGAAACATTGTGTTACCCGAAGTTCGTAGAAATGTCTATATCTTGTATCGATTGTGGGGAAATCGGTGATAAATCGTTTAGTGTTAGCTTCGTGTAAATCGGCAATGAGCTCAACAGGTAAGAAATATTCGTAATATGTATATATGTAAATGGATTTCTATTTAAATTGAATTTATTCTCGTCAATTTTCCGACGATTCGCACCTGGTTTGATCAGAGAGGCTCGAAATTATCGCGCAGAATGTTACGGTGATTCATGAGTTAACTCATAGTGACGGTATCTTGGAGTCCCCAATTAATTTGGATATTAATGGTATGAAAGACATTGAATTAGCACCACTGGAATGGACAGGCTTTGATATAGCTCCTAGGAAATTGAAAATTACCAACACTGGATCTACAGGTAATTTATTCTTAAAGATACAGTTTCCAATTGATTCCAGGCATTCATCATATTTATCTGATTATCCTGACAGTACATCTCAGTGCAAGTTGGATGCAGGAACGTCCTTACCTTTCTGGCGGGCCACTCCTAGGAAATTACGTATTCACGCAAATTCACTTTCATTGGGGGGAGAATGATATGAACGGCAGTGAACATACTGTTGATGATTCAAGGTTTCTAATTTCTTCGTCTGAGTTGATTTTCTATTAATATTCTTACTTATGATATACACCACCTTATGAATGCAAAGTTACGAAATTGTGGTAACAATATTAAGCATTTGAGAAAGGGTTAATTGATTAGTGTTATATCGTACTGTTATTCGTTGAATCAACAAATATTTCGAAGTTTCTTGTGACATGGCAAAAGATATAATTCATGCTTAATAATAAAGTGGCATTGCTAATATATCTTTTATAAATGCAGGTCTGAAGAAATTATTCAATTTCGTGTACTAGATTGGCAAATTAATTTTTATTCACTTTTTCATTAACATGTCACCATAGTGTTAACAGTACAAAAAATGTATTACTCGTTACAACTAATTTAAACTTAAATTCAGCTAATATGTACACGATGTTTTACGTCCGATTATTAGAGTATTAATTTTAATCTTACGCGTCATCGAATTATTTGATCGCGCCAGATAATATGTGATAAATATATTTTAAAGGCTTCCTATGGAACTCCACGCTGTACATTTCAAAAAGGACTACGATACGTTAGAATCAGCACTCCGACGACCTGACGGTGTTACTATTTTAGTATATTTTTTTAAGGTGACGTATTCAAATGTTCGCTCGAAATACAATGTGCAAATTGATTATTTCGCGATACCTGCACACATATCCGTACAAAAAAACCCACCTATGCATATCGTGGATCGCATAAAGTGTAATAAAATAGTATTACACGTTTCTTAGTTGCAGAATGATCCAAATCAGTTTATGCAAGAAATAGTGAAACACCTGCCTGCTATTCGTGCAGCGCACTCGTCGGTTCGTATAGTTCCCTCAAAGTTAACAAACATTCTGAACCCGTTCACGGAAGACTATTTCTTATATTGGGGCTCGGTGATAACAATAAATAACGTGCACACGATTCTTTGGACAATCTGCAGAGAACCAATCGGCGTTTCCTTTGGGCAGGTAAATAATACAAAATTTATTACAAATTCTTTTTAAAACTATTTTGTAGGAAATCTGGAATTATTTGTCTCACTGTACTCGTATATAGAACATTCTACAGACCATGATTATTTTTTTAAATACTTTCGACTTTTGCGTCAAACTCGATTTCCTAAGATTGCAGAATTTCGCAATTTAACGGACGAAAGAGGCTCCCCTATACTATCAAATATACGCTCGCTGAAAGGACAGGAAAGAAGCCTGTTTCACGTTTGTCCATCGGGTTCGTTGTACGCTTCGCTTTTACCGATTCCGCGGGTCCTGAGCAACCAACAAATAAATGAATCGGTTAACTCGCCAAATGTTTCCGCTGCGTAAAATTTGTTAACATCGTTGCACCACTCGTCGTAGAAATACTGGCGGCCAACGTATGTACGTGGAAAATATTAATACCGAATTCCACAAACAGGACATGTGCAATATATTTAACACAATTGATCTGTTAATGCAATAACCAGAGCGGCAGGAATGTATAACCACGGAGGGAGACTGAGAAAACTATTTTCTACGTCTTCTGCGTCTTTTAACCCTTTCCTTTCTGAGATCGCAATCAGGATACAAAACCGCACAATCCACTCCCCCGAGTCCGAGAATAGAAGCTTTTATAGAATCCAGCATTGCCGACCACGGTGATCCCCTTGCAACCCTGCCGGATATCCAGCTCATTCCTAAACTGAACAGGTTGATAACCACGTTTATCGAACGTATAATTGTTAACGCGTGTATACAATATACAGTATTTATTATCTATATTTTACCTCCAAACAGGTACCCAAATTTTCCGTCCGTCTTTCGATTCGGTGGACTGTCGATTATTCTCGCAAAGAGTTCTGCGTAAACAATTTCCCGTGTCGATATCAGCAACAAGAGCAGCCTCGATGCTTCTCAAAACATGGTAAGAGAGTTCGTTCAATGCCTCGTTACTCTCGTACGAGAAGGGCAACCCGTCGGTATTTCTTTTGAAACGTTTGCCTGTGGTCCCCATTGTGGCCATGGTGGTATTCATATTGGTCTATATCAATAAACGATGGAAATAAGGAACGATGGTAAATTAAGGGTTCACCATGTGCGCTGGGAACATAATTGGTTTTGAACATCTTACCGTGGCACTCATCAGCAATTGTATAATAAATAATCCAAAAGCTAGAAACGCCAGGGCTGTGAGGGCAATTTCGAAAAAATCTTTGATCGTAAGTTCAGTTCCTTTTCCTTTGTACTGCGCCTTGCTATAATCCTCCTCGTGCTCCTGATAGATCGGTGCTGGGTAATAGTGTTCCTCGTGTATGGCGGGGAATGTCTCAGTATGGTGGACAAACTGTTCACCACCGTGAAGGTAGGGCTGGCCGTAAAAAAAATTGTGTCCAGTTGCGGATGTCAGCATATGGTCTGTTCAACAAAAATATATCTCTCTCTCAACTAATTATCCCTTGATGTTAATTCAACCATGTGTACACCTGTGTGGCTTTTTTCTAAATTTTACCCCATTAATAGATTAATAGATTATCCAAGTATTATGCAGCTGTACCATTCAATTGAAACCAATGTAAATACTGGGCAATGAATTTCTATTTTATAATAAACTATTATATTTGAAACAAGATTCAGGCATGAAAATAAATTGGAGTACGAGGGGTTACTATAATTGCGACGAAAAATTTGACTCGCGATTTACCTTCATCTTCACTCTGTTCTTCGTAAACGCCAACTTTACCAGAAGGCAGAGGTGCTTGCATCGCGTAGCCCGTGACTTCGCCATCGAATTCTTGGAAATGTTCGTTATGGCTGTCGTGTTTTTTCTTCAATTTCTTCCGTGGATTATAATGTCGATACACGTCGTCTAGAGTTGTCCTCCTGTATAAAGATTATATTTTCCATGACCAAATTTGAAATTGAATTATACCTAGCCCTAATATACGATTTCTCGTGCCAACTATTATGATGCACTTTAAACACCACAGGAATGATTGAAGTTCACCCAGTATTTTATAAAAAATCTCAGCTGTTATATTCGACAACGTTGTTTCACACAAAGGGACGTAAAATCGCTATGTACATTAAATTGTTTTGCAATTAGATCTTTCGATACTTACCTCTGCAACCAGTTCTTGTACTTTGAGCTTCCCTCGTCCGCCAATAATTTATCGTGGATAGTAACATTATCGACGTCGATTGAGTCGTGCAAATCATTCTTCTCCACCATGCTGAGCCGTCTTTTCGTTCTGGGCGTGCTCATGATATTCACTATCTCCTCCGCCATGTAACCGTGGCACAAGTATTCATTCATCCTCCTCCTGTCATAGTTTTGTTACACGACGAAAGTTGCATTCAATAAACTCCGACGAAATGGATTAAAGTATAATAATAAAAAGGGAATTGATAATTCGACGGAATACATCAACAGCGATTGTTCACAGACTTACCTGTGGTACTCCATTTCGTTTAGCGCATTATGCATAGATCCATCTGCCACGTCGTTGCTGAGATTTGCCGCTGCATTGTTAATCGGTTGTTCAACGGCGAACAGAAAGGATCCAGGCAGCAGATCAACGGAGAGTATATCGTTCTCGTCGATGCAGAACTCGTTGCCGTCGTCGAAACATTGCTGGCCAGAATAACAATGAATTCGTGATAAAATCCACGCGAGGGCCACAACGACACGAATTTCTTTAAACAAATTCATTCTGCGACACGGGAACGCGCACCTGCCCGAATGGAATTATCGTTAGAACTAACGGCGGCTCGAATACGACTGACAAAACGGAGACACGCTGTTGGAGACAAGCTGTTCAACAGCTAGAAATAATTGCTTTAACCGTACACGTGTTTAAGTGGCGGTGACAGAGTTCAGTTTTTTGAAATAACAGTTAGCCCCGCCGATTAATGAACATCTCGATTGCATAAATGTTATACAGCAGCTCGGGGCAATTGTACAATTATTATAAGGATATTTTACCTCGACGATCACTAGAGACGATACAGAATCTTGATTTCAAGTAAATTCAATTAAATCAATGTATTTTAATGCATATCTTCGTTGCACCAAATAAGTACAGTGAAACGCCAGATGTTAATCGAAACCCGTTTTAAAGAACACCACATGACAATATACAAACACGTGAAACACATATATAAACACGTGATTCGTCTACAATTTATAATTCATAGTTGCTCGCCCCTAAGTGGTCGATGTAAATATCCCACATGCAAACATAATGGATTATTCGGTCACGTGTTTGGACACATGGTTAATCCCACAATGTTCCGCGACACTACCAGCCGATTATACACGTAATCGGACACCTATGATTAAATACCTTTATTAAAAACCATTTATATTGCTCTTATGAATGTTTTAGGAACGGAGGGTTTGCGGGATGGCTTGGATGGGTCGGCGAGATGAGGTAATGGGGGCTTTGTTCCCCTGGGAACTCGCTCACCTGCCTAATATCTCGCGAGAGTGGCTATATCTGCACCCATACCAATATCAGCCAGTTATACACGGGGCGTTCTGAAAATTAATTGTACAGCTTTCAAAGAAATCCTCGCAGCACCTTCGATTCCGTAGGTTCGCCGGCAAGGATAGGGCAGACACTTTTTGTTCGGCTAATAGTAATTAGCTGGCAATTGTGTCGAGTAAACATCAATCGATGATATTCGGTAAATGAAGAAAATTAATAGCGAATGGCTGGAAGCTTTAACGAAAATACATTTAACGAAATAACGTGAACGGCTCTTGCAAACGGCTCTTGAGGGTGTGGCATCAATAAACTCAACGTGTGTGAAAGCGTTCCGCGGCAATTTGTTCGCACGTAAGTACACCCTCCTTTTCTCAGGTGTTTGATTGATCGTTTCAATTACGTGGCGCAGCGTGCATCAAACGCAGAAGTAAAGTTCATGCCGATAGGATGATCCTGTTTGTTTCGTCGTGGTTTTTGTTGTCAATGAAACAGTCCTTCGTCAAGAGCTTGCCACGCGTTTGATTGCACTTTGAACGATCAATTTATTTGCTTTTTCGCAGAGACGCGAATCGATATAACTCGCCATTAAAGACGAACGAAAACGTTATCCTTTTCTCTCAAATATTTCGAGAGACGCTTTAAGGGTCTGCAATGGCTTCCTGGAAGTACTGTACACTTGCCCGTGAAATTCCGTGTGCGCCAACCGTGTCGTTACTTCCTCCTTTCACACCTAACGAAAAGACGATGCACGGCGATTTCGTTTCATGTAACCGAGACTCAATATTTACTTTCGTCACTTGCATGCTTAAGCTTTTTAAGTCCGCTCATAAACGGCGCGCAAAGAGTGTGGTATTTTTCGCGGAGACGTAATTGCACTTTCATCGATCATTTTAATAAAAATGTTCCGTCATCCTTGTAGATTCCGATAAGCACACTTATAGCGCTGCGAAATGAATTTATAGTAATTATTTTTCTCAAATAAGAGATTTTCTATTTCCTCCTCGTTTCTCCTTCTTTTTTTTTGTAATACTTGAATGGGTAAGTTTCTATGAGGAATCGTAAAATAATTTTCGCCCTTTGTAGGAGAATAAAGCAACTGGACGTTGATCGAAAAAAGAATTGATGATGCCAGTCTACGATAGAAAGCACTCACAATCGCCATTGGTCCTTTAGCAGTTGCAGTGTGAAACTCAATAGATTTACGGCGTGTAAGGATGAACATTGAGATTGGCCCGACCCGGCTGGAAACTAATGGTACCACTTCCCCTGAAAATGCTCGGCATTTCAAGCCTGTAAACAGAAATAGCTCGATACGGTTCGATAAAGTGGCTCAGGTAGATAGGGACCCGCGAATCTCAAGTTTCCCGGTTTTAAAACCCAATTGCCCAATTTTTATACACATTCGTAAGCGACAATGTTGCAAGATGCCATTGTCTCGGAAGAGACGTTGCAGTTTACTTAAAAAAAAAAGACGATTTCCCAATTATTATATATGTTTCTTTATTAACAGAATAGCGAGGTCCCTTCTGAATTTGACACAATAACAATTACAATTTGTCGCATGCGTAAAGCTGAAATAAAATTCTATAATCTTGAAAGAAATTGTATCCTTGGGGTTTCCATAGCATTATTCACCCTCATCTATATTAGTAAAATCATCCGTCATAATTCGGCGCGAAATTGTCAAAAATATATCGAAATTCTATTAACACAATCACAAGATATGTAAAGTATTTTTGTCTTGGAACAAAATTTCTCAGAAAAGCCCTCAGATCCGTCGGTGAGAGCCACTGCACAGAGTTTAGTAAACGCGTGAAGAAGTGTTTTGCGGTACTTTTTCACGGCGTTCTTCGTATGGCAGAAGCGTTTATCCATTGCGGGTGTGTATATGGGATAAAGAAGGAACCATTAGTTTGCTGACATAAAGCCCTGAAATAGAGGGGTCGAAGAAGGCGGACGCTTCAGAAGAGCATGCGCCTACCTGGCCAATCGGAGTTCAGTTTTCTAATCCTTGATGAACTCTATTTTTCGACAGATGAAGCTTGCTACTGCGCATATCGTGCTGTTAAACTAACAAATTCCCTGTGATATCCTTAATACGTACGAAAGTGGCAATGGAAAAGGGGCAGCACTGATTTACATAACAGTGATGGCACATGAAAATTGAATTGAACGCTGACGGACCAGTAGCAGCAAGCAGTTCTAAAACAATGCAAATTTATTTCAATCGAAATATAGCAAGATGTGTGAAATATTGTTTAATTTCACTTAGGATGGATAATAACGATCTTCCTATAATTCTAGAGGGAACGTTACAAACATTGTCATTCCTAGTCAAAACGCAAAGTTTCCTTATTTCAACGCAGAAAGAAAAAAACCAAGTTTCCGTAACAGAAATATAATTGAATCATTGTATTTTACCTCTATCTTCTTGCAGCAGCTTAGTTTCAATTTAGAAAATCAATACGACACGAAAACGCAATGGAGGGTGTTATTGTTCTATCGTATATCAAGCCATAGAATCTACGATCACAGAACAATAATGCACCTTATTGGATACTGTTAAAGAGTAAATCGCCAAAGAAACGAAGCGTCTTCGCGAGCATTAAGCAGAAGAGTAGGAGCACTCTATCGATTTATCGCGGTGTATGATAGTAAAGCAACGTTAAACCAGCATGAATAAGCTTTTGACCCCTACTCCGATCAGGTAACAGGAACGAGTGGGGGTTCATCGCGAGAGATGTTCTTCCAGCATCGCAGGATGACCTTCCCTCAGGAGCTGGTGGTGGGGAGGTTGGGAGGTTCTTCTGGACCGCAGACACGTGCCACCTGTCATACATTTAGAGGTACTTGCTTTCGAAAGGTTCAGAGGGAGATTAGTCGTGGAAACTGTGTGCGACCTCGAGATTAACTAGAGATAAGCTTCGTGAACTTCATTCCATTTGATTTAGTAAAACGCATCGGTGCAACAATACTATACAACTGTGATTACTTTGGACTATTTTCAACGAGGAGATTGGCGAATTAGGGGATGAAGTTCGAAACACTGTTCAGCGTGCAAAAGATTAGTGAAATGCAATATTAGACTGAGACATGACTGTGATGTGCAACTAATTTACGAACTACGTATGTACTAGAGTTACTTCTAATACACTCCGACAATCCTATGTTCAAGTAAGACCTGCCGAAAGTGTGATGCGTGTAGATTCGGTGACACCTGGAAACGATAAGCTTTAGGACAGTTCGATGACATTGCCAACGATGGAGTTTTATCAGCATCACAGTACAGCGAACGACGACACTTACGATCTACGCTGTGCCCCCTCGCAACAGGACATTAAGAAAATTCGTATCGTTGATAAGGCGTGCGAACGAATCGGAGAAGATAGCGAACGATCCGCGAAATCGCCTGCCAGCCATCAGGACGCAATGGAATACGCATCAGATTCGAGCAGCGAAAGTTACAACGAGATTCACAGGAAGCAAATAGAAAGGAAAAGTTCGTCTTTGGCCACTGCGTCCAGTGCATTCACGATTGATAATATTCTTGGCAGACGCGAGAAAAAAGATAACGAAATATCTTCTAACATGAACGATTCTAGAGATAAAGAGGACCGGGAAGAGAAAGATGAAAGAATGGATGAAACTCAGTTTATTAGATCGACAGCGATGTCGGCTACGCATTCGGGTAAAATCCTTGGTAACAATTTATTAATTGATTATTCCTCTTCAATTATCGTTGGCAATTAATCGGGTGCTAACGCGAGTACCGAATTAAAAGAATAGCCTGCAATACCTGTATTCATTAAATGTTTATAATTATATTTAATATTCATATTTTAGACGTTTACCAAATATTTTTACTTTTAATGCTGATCAAAAATTCTCCATTGAATATAAATAATTTTCGCACGAAAATCAACTGCTTTGTGAAACTATAGGAAAGAATTTCAAGCATCAATATTTACTTGCCACGGTTTTCGAAAGAATTTATTAGCGTTAACGTTTTACAGACATGAACGCGGGATTGTACGGGCCAGCAGGATTGTCGTATTCTCAAGTCACACTTCCGGATCCATCTGGATATTCAGCGACATCCCTTGCCTCTACATCCCTTTTATACAATAGTTGGTTCGCTCAAACAAAACCAGGCCAACTGTTCGGACTGCAAGGTGAGTTTATATCTTGATCGTGCATTAAACAATCGTTACACGAACCCTGGAATACGTTGTATCTAAATTCAATTGAAAACTGAATTATAGACACACCCTTTTCTTTCAAAGTATCAACGAACGGGGATGTTTCGTTCTACGATGACAAAGGACCATAATTATCCGCTCGTCATAACTTATCGGCGTAGTTCCGTTTTCGCGAACAATACCGTGAAAAGCGAATCAACGTGTTCCTTTTTTGGTTCCTCGGGGAATATTGGGCATTATTCGAGGCGTCTACGGTAACAGCTTCCGAACACGCGATCATCGCATTAACAGCTGGGGTGTTATATACCCACCCTTCAGTTTCGTGTGTTACCAACCAGATGTAAAATATGTATTTTAGCCCCATGGATGTTAAACTTTTATCATTTGTCCTTTTTTTTCCTGCGTAACGTTCCACTGCTTAACATTTTGTTTAATGTTCGTATTGTATTTGGTTTCGCGGTGTGCTTCTTGGGGGAAACGTTTTCATTCACTCGCCTAGAACGAAAGATCGTCGGCTGTGAATAATAATCAACGGAGACTTCAATCCGCCATCGTTGTTTCTCTCCTTTCGCTACTATCCGCCATGCTGTTAGGTGCCCATTTATCAGCGACGTTACTCTAACCACCTTCCGGATAGGTGCTAAATGTCTCCGTATACTCATAAATCTTTGCTCCACCAGTTTTCTTCGTCGCTGCATTCCCTTTTTGGCCAATAGTCTGTGCTCTTCTAAGAAATATGATCGATTTGCAAGATAAACCAGTTTTGCTTCATTGAAAGTAAATAATAATAGGACAAATCTTGAATTAGGTAAAATTTCATTAGCGTGCAGCATAGTCTGCACGGAATTAAGACCGTTAAAACAGTCGAAAAAATGTTGTTACCCTTTCTACCCCGCGGTTACAAAGATAATGTTACAGATAGTACGATTGTGCTTCCCGTTTCTCTGCTTTTATCTACATATTTAGAAAGTAACGTTGCCGTGGCATGAAACAAATACTTCGATCACTCAGAATTGTTGTTTCAATTAGAAATATGCTTACAAAGTTTGACTGCAGTATAAGAAAAGGCAGCTTGTATACAAAAGAATGTTAAGAAGCGAAGCATTCTCGTTTGTAGAAGCCTCGGGTGTGCTCAAGAGATTTACGAAAAGATAAAAAAAGAACCACAAAGGTCTTGTGCAAACACGGCGACATCTATTAGTTGGTCTAGCGCGTAAGGGTCGAGTAGCTAACTGAATGTTAAACAAGGGAAAAAAGAAAGAAACCCTACTTCTACGTGAAATCGTCGCGATTTTCAGAACTCGACGATGCCCATCTTACCAAAGGAGACGTTAATTATACTATTCTCTCACCGATTTTAAATAGATGTGACAGCGAGTGAGGAAACTCTTATTCCTGCCCATCGAATTTTATTTAAAAAACTGCAAGAAAAATATATGTACATGGGTATATATGTTGAATCTAATATTTGTTCCCAATTAATTCAGCAATGGTTCAAAAAGTTCTTTCCAATATGGAAACGTATGAAAGTAATTAATCACCATCGAAGTATTGCACGAAAATATTATTATTGTAACAGAAGAAACAGCAGTTTCCTTCCTAGTTTCCCTTGTCTAGTTTTTATGCGACATGTAACACGATGCCATGTTCTCTAAATGCGTCTAACAACGGTATAATACCTCATATAACCCCTTGAACGGAAATGTGTGCAACTTCTTTGCACCATAATGATAATCGCATCCAAACGTTCTTCGGTATAAACTGTTTGCCCACCTCTTTGCCACATTCTGCCCCGTATTGACAGTAAGATGTCACACGTTCCTCAAACAATCCCACATGTTTTAGACACGCTTGGTAACTCTAGTCGTGGCCCAATGGGCTGACTGGACCGGGGAAAGTGGTAATTGAGTACAAGCTGACAAAGTTAGTCGAACAATTAAGGGGCATGATTATAATGTTAAATTTTTATTATCACAGCAATAAATCTCTGGGAAGGTCTGTCGCGGTCAACTGTCACTTCTTCAAACGGGCTGGCCAATTAATATTTAACATCGTTGAAATTCTGGTGGTTGCGCGTGAAATGTACGATTCTTTCGAATTCTATGAAATATTCATTTGTTTGTGCAGCGCCGAAGCTGAGCGGAAGGAGATCTAGAAAGCCGGGAATCGATCGGAAGCCACGCCAAGCGTACAGCGCGAAACAATTGGAAAGGCTCGAAGCGGAATTTAAGGTGGGTTCGATTATTTACACAATATTTGGTCAGCTTTTAAATAATTTCTTTCTCCGCGTAAATGTAAACGCCTCCTTACTTCCCTCTTACGTGGCACAGTAAAACATGTGCACGATTCATAAGTTAGAAACATCGCGAGAAATTTCGTTCCGCTAAACAATTTTTAACGTAGAGGATTTACTAAGCATCGCAGATTTATTATTTAAAGAAGCACCAACTAATTCGGCGCAACAAGTAACATATTAATTCTATTGTCAGCGTTAATCACGAATGCATTTCATTTGTTTCCAGATCGATAAATATCTGAGTGTGAGCAAACGAATGGAGCTGTCCAAGACTCTAAATTTGACAGAGGTGCAGATAAAAACGTGGTTTCAAAATCGTCGTACAAAGTGGAAGAAGCAACTCACTTCTAGATTAAAAATCGCGCAAAGGCAAGGGCTCTTTCCACCCACGTATTTTCCCCCGGCACAGTACCCCTTGTTGCCATACTATGCTACACCCATTATGTTTGGAACACCTTCGTCAGATGACGCCAACATTAACGCGGGGACGATAGCATCACGACCTGTTGTATCATCGCCGGATACCGTCTGAACGAATATCGATTCGAACTACTTGGCCGATTACTTGCGCGGGGAAAAGGTGCAATGGAGACTGAAATTCAGAGTAGGTTCTCACTTCGATACCAAACGATGGTTTTCCTACAGAGATATAATCAAAGTATCGCATACATTTACCTTAATTATCCTCGTTAGATTGGCAGCTGTGCCATGTAAATCTAAGTTGCGAACGATTTCTGAAATAAAACTTTATGTACATAATTTGCGGCTATGATAAATAGAAATGTAAACGATGGTCACTCTTGTCTCATGGGTGTTCGATACTAGTGAATCGCAAATGAAGGGTGGAAAAGGGATGAGGAAAGTACGGGCTGCAAGCATCTATAGGAATTAATTTATTTGTATTATAGGTGTAGGACACTATATATTTGGTAATGAGGGAAAGTGCGATACACATAAAATTTAAGATGCCATATTAGAGCTCAGTGAGCGTAGATGTTATATTGAATATGTATTTCTGTATTCGCTTTTTTCCAAATAAGTATACTTTACTTGTACTTTTAAACGTTGTTTCTGTAGTCAATTTTGAACTACGCATTGTAAATTATATAGAAGAAGGTAGAAGTGGAATCTTGAAGACAAGTCAATTCGGAACTGCAATAAGTACAGACTTAACAATTATATTTATTTATTTTATGTATGAAAATTCAGACTTCCTTCAAATATTATTTAATCGAATACTGCCCTGATTATACATATAGATGTAATAAATCAAGGAAAAATTCTTGTGAGTCTTATTCACTAGTTAGATGTTAAGTACTGTTACATGAATGTATTGAAGCTTTAAATAGTAAGGTAATGATTGCCTGAATATCGACAAGAAAACCGGAATCCATCATTCCAACTCCATACAATCGAAGATTAAACGTAACAGCACATAAAACACGAGTGCAAAAATGCAGCAAACAATTACCTTTATTTCATTCATTGTCAAGTTAGAAACATAAATTATTTCTCATCCATCTTCTTTTCTACATTAGCGTCCTTTACGCAGAGAAAATCACGGTTGGCCTTACATTGCCCTTTCGCCATATTTTTACACCTCACCGATTTATCTGTCTCGCAACCAACTGTTCGCTGTTTCGGCGATACGGCTAACTTTATCTTCGGCAGGATATTCAGCTTCTTCAGCTTCAGTTTCGGCCTCTTACTTTTCTTTTCATCCGGGGACGAAGTGCTCACGTCGCGCGTTTTCACCTTAACAGACGATTGCACGGTTCTACCGTTTACCGACGGGCTACAACTTTTGTCAGACGTGAAGGTTTCTCTCGTGGAAGCTTGTATGGCTATATGCAATTTTTCGACGTTGCTAGAGAGTGCCGCAGCGATCGCCATCGTATTCTGCGCGCATAGATAGCAACAGCTCTTCGTGAAATCTATTTCTGGTTTGACCAATTCTTCGCCCGATTCTCTCTGAAACGTACGAGCGGGAATAGGTCCCGTCTCACTTTTGCTGCTCTTCCTACGTGTCTTCGTCCGTTCAATTTTATCGACCTTCCCATTTTTCCTCTGCCTTTTTTGCGGGACTACTGCTACAGGGGCATCCTCCGTCCTCGGGATGATACTGGTTTCCCTTTTAAACGAAGTTTTCTTCTTATCCCTGCGCTTCCTGTATTTCTCTCTCCAACGTTTGAAGCAATTTCTTTTCTTCTTGCGATGCTGGTCCAGCTTGACCTTTTTCTTTCTGCAGCATTGAGCAAGCCATTGATAAACCCTCGCCGCGGCGCTATCAGATGTTTGTTTGCTTTTAGGATTCACGGGGGTGGTAGGAACGGTGGTTCGATTTTCTGCACCGTCTTTTCGCACGCCTCCCCTTCTAGGACTCCTTACCTGAACATTGTTGTCCGGTTTGGATGTTCGCTGCGCTGTTATCAAGCAAAATCAGTACTAATTGGAAAAACTAATTATTATAATCATTTATTATCGATTTACTTGAACTAGGCGCGGTTGATTGCTGCGCGAATGTTTGCGCGGGCTGGAAACTATTTCTACGTTCGTTCTTCTGTGCGATATGTTTCGGAGGCTGGTTTATGTTTGAGAATTGTTTGTCCGACATTATCTCCAGTGAATCGCGGATAGCAGGCATGTTGCGGGCGAGATTAATGTTGTTTAAGTTAGAGTTCATCCTCGGGAGATAGTGTTGCCGGTAAATGGTTAAATGGCATAAATTTTAATCGGCATCTGATGATAATAAAATATGTATTCTCATGTCTATTAAATTACGCATGTGCTTATATCTTACTTTTTATAATCAAAACTTAGATTCATTTTCAGGGATAGGTTAGGCTCTGCTTTGTACGCTCATCAATTTAATGGTACGTTTATTTCTGGACAGATAATATTATTGAATATACATGTTTAAACCGAACTTTCGATTTATCAACTTTGTACCATACTTTGGCAGTGGAATACTATAATGCCACAAATGAATCCATATTTGGATTTTAAAATTTCCCGGGCGGAGACAGCCGTCAGGGTAACCAACCGTGCAACCATAAAATTTCCTGCACTGACATTCCGCCTGTGAAATACAAATGTAATTGTTTTCTTCATTTTAGTAAAGATCAGGTTTTAAATTATAGATTACAATTAATTAACAAAACAGCAGTGCAATTTGTTCCGCGTAATCTATGAATGTAATCATTCTTCTCTTTGCTTTACATGAAATAGTTATACCGAAATATTTATAAACAAGTAACACTAAAAAGCGATAAATCTAAAATAGATAGATGTTAATGTCAACTATAAATAATCAATAATTCCAGTTACTAATTCTTCAACATTCAACCGCGACAATATTTCACTCGTATTTAAACGTTATTACATAAACTTTGTGTCATAAAGTTACACCGTTGACCATACGTATAATGAAGAAATTCCTGAATGGACATCAGCGTACATAGGACGGCATACATTCATGTATAATTTACATCCAATAAAATAACGCAGGCAATGCTGTCTTTGTTCGTCACATTACGTGGATGTTCAAGCTCGTATGGCGCCGCTGAATGACGTCACGCGTTACGAGCAGCCATTACAGGATAGCAACATCCTAGCAGCTGGATGTCAGCCAGCGCCCTCCGGTGGCCGTACACCGTACCACTCCAGTAACGTACCATCAGCATCACAGGGAAGTCGAAGCTCCAGCGGTGGCAGGACTGTCAGTGGCGACGGTGGCGACTGGCCGACGTCGTGTGTGTATTCTGTTGTTGCTGCGATGCGTCTGATAAATCTGGAGTCGTCTCGTAAAAGAGTGTGAGAAAAAGAGGCGGTCAGCTGTTAGCGACGCTAGCGAGACAGCGCGGTCAAACGAGTGGCAGAAAAGTGAATATCGGTGGATAGAGTAACACGGTGCAAGGGAGTACGAATTGCAGCGTTGAGACGGAAGGGAAAGAAAAAAAAAGGTTACGAGGGGCGGATCGTCGGTGGTAAGGACCGTCCGCGTGCAAGTGATAATATCGGTGGGAAACGATGGCGTAAGCTCGTCGAACGAGAGCGGAGAGCGGCGCCGTGTGTTCTGTTACCGTGGCCGTCCGTCATTTTCTATTGATATCCATAACGAATGCGTATATGACTCGGCTGCTCCGAAAAGTTGGCGCGCGCGAACAACGGCGGAGACGCGTTTACACCGTAACGTCAGTGAAAACACCATCGAGTGTGTGCTGTGCTATCTAGTTGCTACGCAGGCTGGAGTGGTGAATATATACATCGCGTAATAAATCGGGGTTCGCCTTCGATCGACGCTGATCAACGAAGCTCTCGGATATACGTATATGCACGGCAACGTTATTGTCGTTGCGTCGCGCTTCTTTCCCCCTGTGGTGTGCCTGTGTCCCTTGTCGCGGCTGCTCCGTTTTCTTTTTTTTAGTGACTGAGTCTTCTTGAAACCGCTATATATTCGCGTTGTCGTGTTGTTGTTTTCCTTTTGTTTACTGTTGTTCGCGGATAGTCGCGAGGTGGTGGCAATATTTGAGTAGCGGCTTCTTACTGTGGGGAGAGAATATGGTTACAATGATCAGTGATACGTGCGGATATGTTCTCTTTCTGCTGTTGCTGTTGCTGGTCCCTTACATCGAGAGCGGTAAGTTTGTGCCAATTTTCTTTCCTACCGCATTTCATTCGTGGCTTTTCGTTCCTGGCGAATCGCGTCAGGTTAAATCGTTAATAGTTTGTCGAAGAGATCGGTGTACCATAGGGCAGTGCACGTTTCTATGTTGTCCATCGTTTGGAACGTGTAATGTGTTCTTGGCTCGATGTCATATGCATACTTGCTAACTCTGGATATACATGTAGTATACATGCGTACGTGTGTGCGTGCACGTCCGTCTATGCGACTCATGAATCATCCTTTCATGAGGATCGTGCTTCGCGCATTTCTCTGCGGTGCTTTTGAAACGAGAGGCAAGTGCACTGCCTTTTGGAAATTGGGCTTGTTTTTTTGGGGTTTTTTTTCGACATTGAAAGGATATTTTCGAGCCTGTGATGCTGTGTTACTCTTCTCGTATCCCGACAGCAGTTGTGCAGTGTTCTATTTGGTTTTGCTTTTAATTGAAAATTATACACACAATAATACAAACACAATACATACAATAAAGTCTATACACTGTCGTTCTTCAAATATTTAATATTTTGAGGAAGTATGAGTTTTCGTTTCCGAGAAAGGAAAGAAAGAGTTGGGTGGGTGAATTAAATGAGTCACGCATTTCGTCAAAATTCCAAATCATATTTCTTTGTAAATATATGACGCAGTTTTCTTGTTATCGAACGTTTTTATCGTAGATTTTCCCTTTGATACTGCGATCCTTGTTTAAGTGTCTGCAACGATTCGTTTAATAACTTGTAAAAATTTAATGCAGGTTTAAATAAAATTGTGTAACTTCTTCGATGATAGTGTTTAAAAGTGGAATGGCTAGACGGTGGAATTAAATGAAAATCAATACTGCTATTGCATCAAATATAACATGAAATCTTGATTTATATTATATACGTAAGTCATCTCACAAGGTATCGAAATTTGTATCGAAAGATAAATTTAAAATAATGAAAATTTTCACGAGCATTGCAAAAGTACATAAATTTCAGTTTTCAATATTCGAAACATATACATATACATATGTACATAAGTTAATGCCACTAATTTTACGATCTGTTTCAATCGCTTAAGCTGCTTGTGACGTGTATTAATCCATCTCATTCTTAAAACAGAGAATTCTTGAATGAACATCGTATTGTCTGAATGAGTTGCACTGAGAGAGGGAATAATCATTACCACTGCACAGTTTCTAATGCCAATAAAGACGAAATGCTGCTGCTAACGAATTTAGTAAAGAACTTTCGTTCATGCTTTTTCGATCTAGATCGACGGAGAATTTCTGTGTTTGATCCAGCAAGAGAGATGCATACTCTTCTCCGGAGTGTAAATCGTCAAATTACCCCCACCGGAAGTCTCAATTAGGGACCAGTGGCTAATGTAGGTGATAGTTATATATATACTCGCGAGTGTACCACTATGTTGTCTATTTAAAGGTAACAGTGGACGAGAATGAAAGGCACGCAAATATTATTCTAATAATATCACGTATTGCTGCAATCCACTTGGTCTACAACAGATTTTTGTTTGCGGACTACAAGGTTGCGACGATAGAACATCTAATTTCATGAGAACAGTTTGCTAAGAAATTGGTTTTCACGTTTATCTTCTTCAAAGTTGCCGTACGTATTATTGTGATCGCAATGACAATAACCTAGGGAAACATGTCGTGAAAAGAAAATGTAGCGAGGACCCAATATCGAGTTTTATTTCGATCTCGGTAAAATCGCGTACGCAAGCGTGTGCAACATGAAAGGAAGTTTACGGAAACGATTGCTTATATCATTTATACGCGCGTCTTTCCAACGTATGTTACTGTTCGAAGATGGCACAATAGAT
Source organism: Nomada fabriciana (assembly GCA_907165295.1). Classification (NCBI taxonomy): domain Eukaryota; kingdom Metazoa; phylum Arthropoda; class Insecta; order Hymenoptera; family Apidae; genus Nomada; species Nomada fabriciana. The sequence continues at coordinate 3,017,017 of OU015692.1, read as the reverse complement.
CTGATATCGCGATAAATGGACAGGATGCTCGAAAATAATTTCAACAAGCATACTATTTAGAAATCTTTAATTTAATGAATTTTCAAATAGATAAAAAGTTGAGCTTGTCGAAATAACCAGGAGTAATTAATACCTGTTAGAACTTGGCACACGCAAGATAAGAAAATAAGTGCCGCGTGTGTCTAATTTTTTCTCGAATTCTCGCGTGAAGCTCCAAACGATTGAAACAGGTACGACAAATTTTAAACAACTCGTTCTATAAAATATCAAAGATGCGCTCGTCCACTCTCGTTTCGACGCTATTGAATGGCCAATTTTCGAATGCATTCTTCACCGAGCAAAAGGACTCGAGGTATCGCAAACATAGTGCATACGTATATTTTTCTAGAAACTCGTATTCACAATGAAAGGTGGAAGTCCAATAAGAGCAAAAAGGTCGTCGCGTAGCGTGCAATGCACCTTGAATGCAAAAATGCAGTTACCTGTGATAGGTAGGTGGTTCCTCGTACCCTGGGGCAATATCTCAAGGACAAAGGATCGATTTTTCCTCTACGAAGTTTTCAATTCTTCGACGAATCTCTCTTTCGTTCGCTAGTAGGAACTTGGACAAATTTTCAGGCGCAGCACGTTGCGGCCATCTTCATACATTTCATTCGCGAAACTGCCTTGGTCCTTGGAAAATGTGCAGCCGAGAGCTGAATAACCTGTTTTTCCCGACAGTTTTACCGCTTATAGTTAGGCATTAAGTTTAGCAAGGATTTACACAGATTTCACGGTTGATATAAATACTATTATTGATAGAGAAATTTCAGATGTTTAAGTAGTACCTACAGATATCAGTGTTAAGTGGAAGCAAGTGAAGTATATCAACGTAATTCCGAAAGTAGTGTATTATCGTTGCAGTTTTATGTATTCTACGGTTTGCTCGGAATTATTGCAATTAATTTTTTGTACCGTCCACTTGATTAAATCGTGTGCAACTGAGGAACTGTGTATACGAACTTTTTGTCCAATAATTCGCTTCGTTTAGGAAAGTTGGTGGTTCCGGTGGGCTGGCAACCGGTAGATTGATCTGATATTCGTACTACGGCTGTTCGTAAAGCAAGTTTACAACATAAGTTCAATAGTGGATTCAGTTAGTTAGTTAGTTTCAGCTCCAGATTTCTGGGGTAATTAACCAACTATTAAACCGCGGTTGCCCTACCCGGGCTTAATTGGAGTTCCTTTTTTATTACTCCGTCATAACGAGCACATTTATTTCAATTTATGGAATTTCGAAGTAGCGGCAATTAAATTATTATTTTGTGGCAAGTAAACGATCCTTGAATTTTTATCAATTAAATATAACGTCGTAATTTTAATTTTCATTCATAGAAATGTCCCCAACCACTTAATACTAAAATTACTCCGTTTTTTAGTTTAATAAACAAGTGAAAAATGGTTCAACATATTCCATATTAATTCTCCATTATCGTTTATTACCTTGTAGTCGATCCACCGTTGTGTGTAAGTCGCATGTATATACATATATGCAGTATTTTACTCGGGTTCTTCTATTGCGCTTGATTTCGTAATTGGCAGCCACGTGATGAGCCGAAGTGCAGGTGAAAATCGAGGGGTCGGTGAAAAATATCGCGAAAATCGGTCGATCAATGAGGTCAATGCTTTCTTGCGGGCTCCAGATCCGATAGACACGGCCGTGAACACCGTTCCCTCAACAGCGGACGGATTCGCGACGGAAACGTGACGAAACAGTTGTTATCCAGTTGTTGCATCACTTTTACCTCGTCGGACTTGTTCCTTTCGGACCGCGTGCTGCTGCTTCATCATCCAGGACATATGCGGAGAAATGAAAGTCCTATAGCAGCTATAGCTCGTCCCCTGCCAGTTGCGAACTTGTTCCTGCATCGCGTTTAGCGACATATAGTTGTTGTTTTTTTGTTAGTGTCACTTAATACGGTCACTCCGACAAGCCGATTAAAGCAGAACTTTCTTCTTTAGACCGATTGTGGAGTTCAGAACAGTTCGTGCAATTTAAATGCGCGGCTGGTTTATGCACGATATTTTAATGAAATATCACTGCTGGAAAAATTTCGTGGAAGATGTCACGATACAGTGTAAACTGTTGGCTGTGATTATGAGGTATTTTGTTGCAATTAAACTCATGAACGTGGTCGAGTGTCGTTTCCAATTTTCCTTGGCTCTCGCGGCTGTGGCGTTTAAAATTTATCTTTTTGTTAGCAGTATGAAGACTTTATTGTTATTATCTTTGTCCTGTAGTACATAAGCTACTTCTAATATCACTTTATCGCACTTATAAGGTATGCAATTTTTCTGCACATATAATAATTACATTACTATTGAATTTCTGCCAATCTTGCTCAACGAAAAGTAAGTTCTATTCTCGTACAGTCCACATAATAATTGTGCAGTAAATATTAAAGATATCTATTACTTAATTTTACGCTTCTTTTATTTATTAGCAACGAAATGCTTGGAATTCGTCATTAATTTCAGAACCACGTCGTTGGCAGGAAATCAATGATAAGATAACAATGAGAGTGAAACTGTCACTCGCAGTTGCCATACACATGTGACCGCGTACAACTCATAGATCAGTCCTCGCTTTTTAAACAGATGGTTCACAATCGCTTCTGTCTAGACCCTTTTTCCTAAGTGGGTACTGTCACTCACCCTTTACACGAATAGAGCCCCACACATTCACATCCACATGTTCCCAGAACCAAACAGATGTTCTTTGGGTTATGGGATCTACATACATATATGTATGTATAGGCTTATGGACACTTTAGGTAGCACTAACCTATGCCTAATGCATAATGGGTAAATCGAGCAGAAAGCTTCCGGAACTACTGTACATACATATATAGTATTGTACTACGGTTTGTTTTAATCTTTATGAAGGCAACCAAAATGTCTGAAGCTAAGTTATTTAAAATGTTTTGTAGGAATTTCTTCTCACAAAACGTGAATCAACGTAAAGGCGAGGAAAGAATAGGGATCCGGGTCAATTTTTTTGAGATATTGTTATGAATATAAAAATATTATTAAAGAAAATATAGAAATGGGTAGGCGGTTGTTCACAAAAGGATTAACATGCCAAAGAGTAGTTTAGCAGAAGCGGTCTGCTTACTTCTACATATATACATAATCGCCACTTATCTCTTTCGTAACCCTTTCCGATTTATAGGCGTGATATCATCGTGCACTCATTTTTACCCATTCTAACTTTTTTCCTTGCGATATCTCATGGCTCGATGTCGTCATTTGGCGTGCATTTGATTATAAATATAGTGCACAATAATCTTTAAAAAAAATAGTACACCTCGAAATTTCCTTTACTGTTCCCGATTCTTTACTTATGCGAGGTAGTTTCACTGGACGGCAACGAAAGCCTGAAACGAAGTAGCAATTTTTTTACACAATCCTTTCCCTCCCGACAACGAAACTACGAGATATCGGGTCACGAGATATCGTCTCGGTTCAAAGAATCGAACGAGCGAAAATCGGCCCGCGAGATAACTTCTTTCGCGGGTGCACTACGGGTTAAAACAATCTTACTCGAATCTTTCGACGAAACTTTTCACCCCGGTTTACTTATTAACACAGCAGAATTCCGCGGATGCTTTCGTTTCCAAGCGCACAATTAGAGCATCGCCTCAAAGAGGCCGAAGAGATCGTCTTTGTCCAGAATGTTTAGTAAGATGAACTTTAGTAGGAATTTCGGGACAGGGGTATGGAAGGATCCCCGAGAATTCAGAATTCTCGAATCAAGGGGATCTTATCTCTAAGGTATTCCGTGTTCAGGGGATATAGGTGGTCGCCCTGAAACTTTCTGCTCGACATTCCTGGCACAACCGCGCTATTCGCCGTGGCTCAAGGAGCAAGAGGGTTTACCCAAGGATATGCAAACGCGTGCGATAGTTCACCGGGACGGCAGATCGTATGGTCCTTTCCAGATTTCGAAACCCTCCCTCCTGGACATGTCTGCACAAATCTCGCGGTACAGAATCACGCTTAATTCCGCCGCGACAAGATCCGCGACGTTCATTTCCACGGTGAAGGTACAGCTGACTGCGTCCACATTTTTCTTGATGCGATGCAAATTTTCTCCCAAACATTGAAAACGTTGATTGGAAACAGTACCAGCTTCTTGTGAATGATTTCGTACTGCGAAGATAAAATTGTAAATGTATTATTGATTAATTCGATGCCAAGAATAATCAAGGTTCTACTGTGTGCGCTAACAATAGGCATAGCATGCAAATTAATGTAGCCAGTCAACAATAAGCTATTATAATTTTATTTTGCACGGACTTTCAATTAGGAAAAACCCAACTGTATTCAGAAGAACGTTCCTATCCTTCCCTTGGTCCCTCGTGAATCGTGAACGGAAATGTCGCCACAAAAAAAGTAAGATAACAACGACCAAGGACGAATCCTTGCAGTCCCGCTTCCGTTTCGTAACGATTCTGTTATCACCCGGCGATTGGCGATCGTCCGGCCTAGACGTTCAAGATGATCGCGATTGGAAAGCTTCTGGAATCGAGCCAAATTCTTGACTCGGACGAATTCGACATCGGGACACGCCAAGTTATCCGTGGCTCGTTAATCAACGTCTGATTTATCGTCCATCGGAGTGAACGCAACGAGGTTTCACGAAAATACGGAGCCACGGGCGTTCGTTTTACTTTGGCCTCGTGGCGAACTAAATACATAGCAAACGATGGGGCCAGTTGATCTGAAACTTGGTTTTTATTATTGAGTTGTTTTCAAGGAAATTGCCTTCTTCTGCTACGGACGTTACGTTTACTCCGAATATCTGCCGGCTCAGGCTTTACTCCTTTTTCTTACTGCTTACCCCACTTTTCACCCTTGCTTTCGGGCAAAACTTGTGCAGCAGGGAGGAAAGTTTCCTCGTTTGAATATAATGTGTATCTCGCCTGCCATTAGTAGCAATATTATCCTACACTGTGAAGCCTTTGAAACAGAGAACGCGAGGAAGTTTCATGGAAAGATATATCGTATATACCTACGGTTACCTACAATTCTCGCGTTGCACACGAAAATCTGTGTATCGATAAACAAGCAATATTAAGTTGCCTCAATTTTGTATCACAGAACGATGATGCCTAGGTAGACAATTATGTGCTCTATATAATGGCCTCTTGTATGACAAGTTTCAACCATACGAGTACACTGCAAGCGGGTACAAATACTTCCCTTGAAGATCAAATATATTCAGCAAATGGGGCGATGAAAACTTTGCGTCGCGTTTACTTACACGCACTCGCGAATCGTTGACCACCTTCTTTCGCACAGCATCACCCATTTCTCTTTGTCACGTTGCACAATCCGTTGCAACATGTTCCTCGTGTTTCGCATAGATTATTTTTGCTGCGCGATACGACCAGAAATATAGGGTAAGGGAGAAACCGATAACAGCAGTGAGAAATGTTTCCGTCCTTCGCGGTTGAATGCCCAATGCATCTTGCACTGAGAGTCTATATATACATATATACGTGTACTCGTGTAACCGTGAAAGTATATCGACGCCTCCTTTTGCGATTATGCTCGCTAGACGTCGATCTAATTGCACGCATACCTGCATCACGTCCATTCGAAGAGCACAGTATAAGGCAGTATAACTACACGCGTGGCACACTCGCTAGATATTAAAAATCTCCTGATGGCTTTCGTCGCTCTAGTCGCTCGTACTTTACCCGTTTGCGAAGGTACAAGTGTACATGTACGTACGTATATACGTACGTAGGTATGTACTTCGGTATCGAAAGTGTGACGGTGGATTTGCTCGTCGAGGCGAACGCGACGAAAAAGTACATATTCTCATTCGTGATGATTATATCGCGACACGGTAATATTGCATCCCTCGGGAGAACAGCCCTTGTGTTGCTTGGTTCGTTTCTTTGGGAACGCAAAGATATTCGCTGCATATAGCGTTACTGATACTCGTGTAAATCTGAGTCGATTAAGAACAGTCTAGAGATTGGGTAATATGTTTAGTAATAAAATAAAAATAATTGTGTTCAATTCATATGGGAGGGTGTAGAGTACGCAGAGAAGGGAAAGCCGTTTAGCAGTTCATTCCAAGTGCGACCAAATTGCTGTGACTCATTTGGTAATAAATTTTAACGACCAGCCATTGAGCGAGTCGCATCGTAATTATCAAGGAGTACTTGGAATTTCCTTCTACATACTTCGAGGACATTACTCGGTACGTGCCTTTCCCAGTGGCGCAGCGATAATGTTCGCCTAAAGACCCGTGATTGGTTGAACGTAATATTTTGATAAAGTATCTTTAAGCGTGATAATGTATTATGCGCTTTCAATTACGAAATTCGAATGATAGAAATATATAATATACCAGGAAATATCGAACGATGCCTTTAGGACCATAAATGCATTGATAAAATAATACATTACAAGACTTGAAGCTATTTAAATTGAAATTAAGTAACAAATTAAATTAATATAGAACCATACAAACGTCAAGGGATTCACTTGTATATTAAGAAGTTTTTAATTAATGCCAGCCATTTCTCGAAAATAATACTCAAAAGTATTTGCAAAGTAGGTTAATTAGTCATTATGTTCTCTCCCATTGTAGCAACATCCAATAGTGTCAAATATATCTATATAATATACCATTTCATTCTGCAGGATAATACCTAGAAAGCCAATGCGACTTTAAATAATATAGAATAATAATAATAGTAATATTGTGCGACCGATTACAAATCGACGAACGGTATCGTTCTCCCAGGTGATTTTACCTGTTCACAAAGTCTCGTTACCTCCGGACGATCTCTTGTGGCTATCACCGATTAATTGTTGTATAAATGAGAGGGTACTGCTATGACGTATTTGCTACGGATAGAATCGAGGTTGGCAAGATACATATTCTTGCCAGATTTTGTTTATCGTGAACCACGTTTCCCGAGTGAAACGAGTGGAATTTTCCTTTCCTTTAACATTATAACAGTTGGACTGTACGTTTAATGGTCCGAGGATAATGCTCAAAAGTTCTTCGCCCGTTCGTGGACTATCTGGGCGATGTAAATCCTGTCTATCTCGTAATCGAAATCCGTGCCGGCGGCACTCTCCTCCCCTGGAGGAGATCCTTTGTTCTCGACTTAAATCCTTGAGTGTAACCGAGAATCCCCTGCTTCTGGAGTTCCCAGGAGGACCGGACCCGAGAGGGATGTTACGAACGCTTTATGTACATATGTACGTTTAGAGTGCAACGGTATTCTGCTTGAAGGAGCCAGAGTCATTAGAGAGTAAGAAAACGGAGTTTTATCGATTCGGATTTTCTAGAGCCCATTGAAACATGCAGATACATTTGTGCACATTTATTCCCGTTGCTTGTCGTTGGTATATACGGTTCCACTGAACGATTTAAAGTTCGCGTTGCACTTTAAAAGGCGCAGCGTATACATATATTATATATATTTATTACAGTGATCTTATGGATGCTGGCCTCACTCGAGACAATCATACGACGCTTGTTCAATTTTTGGAAGCCTTCTCGGGTTTTATGGAGTAATTAAAATCTGGATCTATATAGGGTGTTACGTTCAAGTGGGGAGTGAAACCAAGGAGGGAAATCAGAGTTATGATCATTTTAATTCACATTGAGGTACCGATTTCGTTTCAACGCCTAATACAATCCATGCGAAACCCCGTTCTAGGATCGAACATTCAATGAATCGTCATTAGCGTAGCCTGGAATCATGGCCAGTGAATGCGAAAAGCAGGGAAACACGTTGTCAGAGATGGCTGATCGGTACAAGTTAATTCTCCGTGCCCATATAGCGATCGCCGCATCGCACCAGGAGATATCGACGTCCTGCGACGTCGTCAAAGGTGTTGCGGTGTCATGGGCATAGTCACAGGGGCATTGTAAACTTCCGGTACGTGTTGCATAGGCGGGACAAGCGTTGCTTCCCGTTCCTCTTTACTTGTCTTGTCCACGGTGACGTGTCGTTCGGGCGAAATAATATCGGCGCACTCAAACTTCACTATCGTGTCGTAACTCGTGGCCAATTTTTCATATCTTTCCACATTTCTTTCTGCCTTGCCTTTCTTTCACCTCCCCCCTGTTCTTCCTGTCCGCAGTGCCCGTTCCTCGATTTCTTTCCCGCCGTATATACCTCGCTCTCTCCCACCTATTATCCATTCTCTTTCTCAACTTGCTCCTCTTCGCGGTTCAGAGCCACGATAAATTGCCTCACCCTACTTTTCCTTCCCTTTCTCTCAGCTCAAGTCGTTCGCCGGAAACGAAATCTGACCGCCCTTATTACGGAGTCGTTATAACTTGCATTTTCGTTAATGCGCCTGACAAAGGAGGCGGCTATACGAAAGCTGACAAAAGTCGGGAAGAAATTTAAAAGGGCCGAAATTAATGTGGGAAGTTCTGCGTGCGAGATAAATGCAGTCTCTCTTTCTCTTTTTCTCTCTCTTGAGGGTCGGTACGCGAGACGAGTATTGTTCCGAAAATGTCTGACTCGTTAATTTCGAGAACGGCAACCGGGGCTGCGGATATTTTACCGAAATTTATTATTGGAACGGTGTTTCCCTTGGCAGCGTTAAGAAGGGAACTTTTGTTAACTGTTACCATCGGTTCCGTCAGGCACAAATATTTCTTTCCTTTTTCTAACGGGGGCTTTGGAATTTTTTTATCGATCAGATAAAACAGGTGTGCATTGATTTCAATCCCCTGTCCATTAATTAAAAAGAACAGTAATATAATTTGTATTTTCTTGTTAGAAAGTGAACCGCAGTTCGCACTTAACACCTTTAATCGTACAAGAATAGGACAATCTTAGGTTTGACGTTCCATCCCATTAGCATATACATACCCTGGATCTTTTTTTTTCAACGACCATTACCTGCTACTTCTTCTGACATTACGTTAACGATTTTCTTTAAACGGACATTTGCTTCCCAGTCGTAAAAAAAAGACGGCAAAGTAGAATTTAAAGGCTTGTCGTTCACTGCTAAAGACATCTTCTTGAGTCTCTTCATTCACTTGTTAACCGCGGAAAGATAAATTAACTCTTCGTTCGGGTTGCTTCACTAATAGTGAACATTTTACACATGGTATCTGATTTATCCAGAAATACTGCATTACTGTACCTATTTTAGTTTACCAGGACATTGCCTTCATTCTACATATACGATGTGACTCGAAGTTCGTCTTGTGGTCACACGATGAAACAATTGAACGCGAGTGATAATTATCAATAGATCGTATATGTAGACTGGCAGGTGTATAGCGTGTGCGACATAACCGCGAGGCATATAATATTCACCTGTAATGGACACGTAATGTTCGTTTATTTATGCGGTTGATAAATGTGTAATATTCATAGCACATATAACGTGGCGATGTCGTAATGACTTTTTCCTTTATTCATTATTTTCATTCGCCTGATATCATTTCGTTTTCATAACGAACAGTAAGCATGAATTAATTTAATACAATGGAAGAGGAAATTTACGTTCTGCATTCAGCAATATTTTGGAATATCTGATCTTCTCGTGGATAACAATATTATACTGTTAAATAAAAAAGACAGATGACCCGGCTCGAGCACATCTGTCATTGTCAGTCTATTATCACGCCGAAGTAGATGTTACCTGGCTTCGACGCGACGCGTACAATCTATCTTTCTTGTATCGAAGTCCTGAAAGTTGAAATGGTATTTTCCAGTCCGGAGAATCGTATGATTTATTCCGATTTCAATCTTTCCTTTTTTTGTTCTTCTTTTTCCTTTTAATTTACGTCGTTGTCCCGCGTTTCCATTATACATACCATTGTGCTGATTCGTCAATTTAACATGAAACGTACTTTTTCCATTACGTCGCATGAACTGCCCAAGTTTCGCGCACACAAAAACCTTGATGCCATTAATACAATGAACGAAAAAACAGGGAGCATAGGGAAGAAAGAATTGTTGGAACGCTTTGGCCCGATTATCCTGATAAGTGAAAACGCGAAACGTTGTTTCCCGTGGAATCATTAACCATGGCGTATGTTGAGGCAAAAATTGCGATTCGTATCGCAGTGTGGTACCAAGGGCTATAAAATTTCGGCTTACCTGCCGTTCCACGTTCGTTTTCTACCTGTCTACGCAGCGGTCGCACGAGATAAAGCCAGAAAATATGCTTGGATTTGGGGGATGGTTCTCGTGTACACCGAAGTGGCGCGGTTTTGGATGTTACCTATCTAAATAAGCACACGTAACAAAAGGTTGTCTCCTAGATTAATATACATATAATGTATTAATGCAATATATAACGACAATGCATTGTTACAATAAAATACTGTTACGAGGCACCTAAAATATTAGCAGATTTTTATCAGAGTTAAATTAAAGAATATGTATTTGGGGTTTTGGGTGTATTTTATAAACGTGTGTAATGTGTATTTAGGGATTAGAAATAGTACACACACTTACATTAATAAACGAGAAAAACACTACTCTTTCAATGTTGCAATTGAACGGCACAAATTCGATTATCCTCAATCGCAATTTCATAATTATCATTCACGAACCGCGATCGCCTTTTTCTATTCCGCGACCGTGGTATCGTGTCTTAAACGCCGAGTCACCATCTAAAAGGGTTCCACGTACAATTGTCGGATTTCCAATTATCCAATTTTAGATATTCCCACTGATCGGTCTTGAGTGTCCCGCTTTGAATTGCAAGCCGCGAATGCCCCAAGTCGCTTGTGGTTCGATAACACGATTCACCGACAAAGGATACGTGTCCCCTTTGTCTACGTAATTGAGGTCCATCCTCCTATCTTTTCTCGCTATCTCTCGCACATAAGACATTCGGCGTTTGTTCCCAAGCTGGTAACGCTCGTCCAATCAATTCGGGCTGGATCTTTTGTGCCCGTTTAATGGTAGTTTAATCTCCTTCGCGCGATCGTTCTTTGCATCCCAATGAAATATGTGTCACGGGCACTGCAGTTTATTATCGCCACCCACGATAGTTCGAATAAAACATATCGGATTATACCCGTCGTTCGTGGTTATTTCCAATTCTTTGGAATCACCATGAACCGAATCGGTACGAATCGAATCGATGCATGTACCGCGCGGGTAAAACGATTTTTCGAATTCCTGAAAAGCATTGGGGATCGATGCAGGCGGCCAGGTGATCGAGATGGATTATTGATTCCATTTCAACGGGCAGCGATTGGTCTGTGTGCCACGGGCAGTGCGCATTTAATTAAATTTATATTTTCCCGCTGCTTGTTCGATTCGTCTCTCCTTTCTTTTTTTTTTGTTTTTCGTTTTTTATTTCGGTTCACCACGTAGTACATATAGTCCCTGTAGGTTGTGATGCGCGCACGAAACAGTTGCAATGTGTTTTCTTTGGCGCGTCTGTACTTACTTCAATTTATAACGGGGTGTCTGATTTTTATTTTTTGTTAGTTCCCGAGCAATAGTAATTTCTTGCGGGCAATTTCGATAAATTTATTTACTTGTATGCTCCTCTGCTTATAGTTTACCAGTTACATATTGAAGATCGAGCGGAGAGCATTCTCTTGTTATGCTTGATAGATCAGAGTTCAGGTGAATTCGTTGAAACTTTGGTTTAATGCCGCTATTAACTAAACAGCTACTCGTCTGCGAATCTTGTCGCGTGTTATGCAGGAAGTATGCTAAATCTTGGCAAGTGTGACGACAGCGTTTAATTGCATGCGCTTCTAATTTTCTACCTGTACAATTCTCGTACAGTCAAGGTGAGGTAACTCGAGTCCCCCTGACTACGGAATATTGCTCCATTAAAGTCGTGAAACTAAATTTGTCTCGCGTAAATTATCATTACTTGCCCCGGAAACAAAGAATGGTGAAACGGTTTCGAAGTAGGTATTTCTACTAAAATAAAACAAAAACAAAATGTGTTGTCGGTCGAAACAGTTGCACTTCGTTTGTTATCAAGAACGGTCGATACAACTTTTATTGGTCTGCTTTGTCATCGTAAATCTCCACGAGACTTGTTGCCATTTTATTTTTTATCGTGTTTCGATCCGTGCTATGATTTAACGATCGTTCCATCGGTGAATGCAATATTTTAGTACGAGTTAATGTCACGGCAATCGATATCGCGTACAGCGAGCCATCGGAACACTTTGTGATTGCGTGCCATTTGAAAGCGAGGCCGGTGAGCGTGGAAAACCGCACGCGCCTACGGAAAATCAATAACACAGCATCCGTGTGCCTGCGAAGAGATGAGTTTCCCTTCTCCTCGTGGAAAATCATTGTCAACGCGCGTTCATTTTCACGCTACGTCGACGAGTCTTAACAAGATAAATGCATGACTGATTTCATAACGCGATCGTGATGATCATGATCTTGGTATTTTTAGACGGTGATTCTTCTAATTTCTTGTATCTTAACTTGTTTACCATAAGAACAAGCTCCAATTGCTAGACAAAAGAGTTTCTATCTCCCAGTGGCCAATGTTTCGCGAGCTTCCAAGGATAATGAATTTTTCTTTGAATGAAACACCAGCTTTCTTAATGCGGGGAAATTTTTAATGGGCACATTATGTGTGCGGTAAATAAGGGTTGCGAAGTCGCGGAGGGTTGGAAAAGTTGTGGTCCGCGTTCTCCTTACTGGAACGGAGTTTGCAATTTTATAAATTGCGTCAGAATTATTATTCGCGGAGAAATTAATTTCGGGGCTCAAGATTGCAGAAAGCAGGCCAACGATGCTAAAACAATTTTTATGGTCGTTTCAGCTACCTTCTTTATACTTTTACACTCTCCTTTGTTTCTTAAATATTATCATTGAACGTGTGTCACGCTTTTCTATGAAATTGCGTATAAGGCGAAACTGGCATAACTGCAAATGGCTGAAAGCAGTTAAAAAGAAACTGATAAGTCGGATCAGAAGCTAGAATAAACGGGTTCGAAAGTAAAACGATGGGGCAAAAGGGATGGAAAACGAAGCCGAATAAATTCACAGCGTACAGCGAGGTAAAAAAAAGATATCGTTCGTTGCGCGTTGTACGGCGATACTTCTGAACAAGAATTGGATTACGCGAGAATTGAAGCGGGGAATCGGGAATAAGAAGTTCGGGGCAGCGGAGATAGAAGTTGAAGCGGGTGTTAAATTAAGTCACGTCAGATGGATGAAAAGGTTCGTCTCTGTTAATTGACTTTTCCGCCTGTGGCACTTCTCGTTGCGGCAATTAGAAGTGCCCGATTTCATACTACATAATTTACGCCTCGATACTTGACGACTCCTGTCCGTCGGAATGTCCTCGGGTTGCAGATTTCCTGTATCCCAGAATGTTTCACACCGAAGACCTCCACATGTTTTTCTAAATAGCCCCATAAGTAACCGTTCTATATAGTACAGTTTTCACCCCCACTGCGGCCCAAAACAGCCCCTATGCCCCAGACAATTCCCCAGCGCCATCGTATACAATATCAGCGCGATCATTTTTTTCAATCTGAATCCCCTGGACGATCATTTTTCTTTCTGTTACCGAGTACTTTAGTTCCCGGACTCGGTCGTAAGTCTTAATACATTCCTGATACGACAGGCACTTGAACCATATAACGCGACGCTCGTTTTTTAACGACAACTTATACACGGTCGGTCGTATTTATGGTGGCCGATTAACGAACGTTTTTCACGCGTTCGTCGATTATGCTAAATTGTGGCGAGACTAAACTGGAAAACTTGACAGCATCAACGTGCCATCTGTCGGCGGTTAAAATAGAAGGGTGTGCAGCAGGGTTACGATGAAATTGAATCAATAAATTCGCTCTCCGAATGCCCCTATTTCGTCCAGCTCTCCAATTGCCGCTCCAATCATGTACTAATCCAATCATCCAATCTAACGGTACGCATTCGATAAAAACTATTTGTATGCATGTGTTCTTGCATCCTTCCTTTGCACTCCGCTGGACGCGATCTTCGTGCAACCACATTTTCTACATTTTCACTCCGCCGAGTAAAATGGATTTCAATTTGATATTGGACAGATAGGAACGATATTCGTGATGCCTTGCAGCGAAATTTATGCCACTTCCTACTGTGTTTGAGGTATTTTTATGCAGTATCGTTGAAACGTGGACGAAACAAGTAACAATTGGGCGAATACGATATCTGACTCGATACCGGACGATAGGTGTGTTTCAATGTTTCAGTATTATCGGATTATGGAATAGTGATTCTGTTGTTCTGTGAAAATTGAACACTGTTACTATGTTTATCGTCGCCAGATTTATCCAGGTTTCAGTATCGAGCATGCCCCACACGCGACAGGTATTTAAATAATTTCCTATTCGTCTAGAGCGACGAAACTAAACGAACAATTTTAATGAACGATACAGTCCACCGAAAGAAGCTACATAATTTCCCAAGGGACGCGGCAACGAAAGTGCTGTGAACACCTTTCTTCGCGCTTCCTTTAAAAAATGAACAAAGTACCAAGTTCTCCTCTCACCGCTGAACTGTAGACCAGCTACGGTTTCAATTTTCTATGAGCCAGCAGTCTAATTGAATTCTCGTCCATTTACTTGGTTTATGGGTCTACGATACAATTCAATTTGACATTTAAATTTTGTGGATCGTCTCAAGATTCGTTCGTAATGAACATAACAAGAGCTACTGATCCATTTTTAACGATTTGCTATACATGTAGACAGCGACGAGAATCGGCCGCGTCTTTAAAAATTAAAGGCGATGCACTCCTAACGGACCTTGCAGCAAATCGATGAGCTTTCAAACGCTTGATAAGGCCAATTTTCACGCCGTTCTATACAAAGGGAAAGGTGTTACGATTACAGGCCCGAGTAGATAGCGTTGTCAGGGAGGCTTACATAGGTCAGCTTTTTCCCTTCTTTATCGGTCCCTTCTTTTTTCGTTCTCCAGCGAAGGTCCGACCGGCGAGGGTAAGCCCGATCCTTTTTTGTCGCGATTCTTCTCCCGATTCCACGGGAAAGGGATCCCGCCCTTCCCTCCGGCGAACAAAAGTACCCTGAACGGATCAATGGCAACGGGAGAAAGATCTTAAACATCGGTCAAGGAGAGACTCGAAAGAAATTTATCCGGGCCGTTGAACCCGGCGCCACGAGCAGGGTTACTGTTTGTCGTCTCGTAGAATCGACGCTCCAGTTCACCAAGTGTAAACGGGAATAGGTTTAGGGATGTTAAGGGGGAATCGGGGGGTTTAAACAAGAGAGTTCATCAATATTACAGTCAGCCCTGAATACTCGATAGCAGCGAGGGAACAAGGAGAATGTACATTCATTCGTGTTCATCGTCGCCCATTTCACTGTTCCTCGAGCTTCCTCATCCTTGGCCTACACTTTTCAAGCCCTCCATGCCTTACCTCTGTGCACTCTACTCGAACTCTTTCATCGTCTCCTCGCGTTACTTCCTTCTCGGACCTTGGCTGCTCGATTCTTCCCACGGTATTCATTCGCTGCCTGCATCATATGCACCAATGAACGCTCGTTGAACAAGATGTATGGTACGACTTGGGAAAAGCAATCTCGCGAAAGTGTGGACATCGTTCTTCGACTGAAGTGTAACTTCTAGGATTCTAATGGATATCGTTCTCCACGGGCAAAGGGTTTGGTCGCGACTGGACACCTGCCGATTGTTATTGCGGCTGTTGGCAATTCACGTAAGATGTTAAATGAAAAGGAAGAGTGAGATAACGTATTTCTGACGCGTTCGCCGGTTTCGTGACGATTATAATGAAAGGTACGAACGAGGGACCGAACTGATTACGTAATTTAGCCTCCAACGTGACGTCTTCCAGCAGAACGCGGCGTGGAAACTACCATCTCATAGGGTTACATCGTTAGGAAACATTCTGCGACCTGGGATAAGGACCCCCAGGACGCGTTGGTAATTATCGTTAGCGATTATTAATTACACGATGAGAGCCCGCAGCGTGGTTGTACTTTGATAATTATCCAGTCTGTTGTTCACGATTTATTAACTAGTCACGTTTCGATGATTAGTCACCCCGTCGCTATTGGATTGGAACTTTGTAAGCAGGTTCGAGGCCTTTTGTACGACAGCGAGGCGTATTGTTGATAAAATTTTCAACGAGTTACGGCTGCCCGAAGTTTGGCCAAATATTTGTCAATACTTCGGTAAAGATTTAAGGTGTGGGTTCTACGATACAAGGTATCTGCCTGGAATAATTAAGAACGGGAGAAAGAAAACGTTCCTTGGACTCGGTCCAATAAAGTTGTCAAATTCGGTGCCACAGCTCTCTTTCGTTCTTCTCCCTAGTTACGTCAGCGGATTTACTTGCATCTCAGAAGTCTGTTCTTCACAAATTGTTTGCCTCGTTAACCTGTTAACCCGGTTAGTTTCCAATCAGACACTTCATTCGGGGAAGGCGTTGGAAATTAATGAGACTGAATTATTCCGCTCCGCCGTTGGATTTTGTAATTCGAAGATACATATTTATGACTAATTTATCACCGAAAAAATTCGCAACGGTAAGTTCATTAATAACCTCAAGACCGTGAATAATCGCGATCCGGTTAATTACTATTCTACTATACTTAATTAATTGGCTTTGCCTTTCCTTACACATAATTAGGAAAAATACACTTTCTTACAATGCTTTCCTGTAATAAGCATTGCATCGAACATAGTGCACCTCGAGCACGTTAATAGCATTGTTGATCCCCCATCGATTCGATCAATAAAAATTTAATCCAGTAGTGGGCTGACCGGTTGGAAACGCTGTTTGAAAATGTATCGCCTTCCGATATCCCTGGAGCAAAGTTGGCAATTGGGTAGAGGCATTAGACGAAAGTATGCAACCGAGCTTTAGGCAGGGCAGCAGTTTTCCCACGGGACGATTTCGTCGGCATCCAATCTCGGTGTACAGGCTGCTGCTTCATTCGCATCCCGTGGCAACCCCTCTAGGTCCGCTTGGAAACCCAATTTGCTGGATAGCAGTCCCTACCTCCGTAGACATACGATTGCAGCTCGATACAAGAGAAATCTAATCGCGAGTCATCACGGACACCGGTCAGTGACAAAAAGTATTCTTGGCAGAATTGATGGCGGGGGGCGAGATCGTAAATTGAGTTCTCGAACGCACAATACCGAACGACAGAACGGTGTTAAAAAGGTAGATTTGCGGTGCCGTTTGTACAAGGAAGTTCTCCAAAAACATGACATTTTTAAAAGAATAGTACCGTTCTCAATTTCATTCAACTTTATCGCCTGGTAAAAGTATAAACAATGTTACGTACACCTGTGCCTTACAATTATGCACGCGAAACCAAACAATGAAATTGAGAACTTGGTGGTTGAATAAAGTTCGCGTCGAAGTAATGTTTTCGCTGTCGGATTTCTTTGCACCGCTGTTCCTTTTCGCAAGGCGTAACGAGGGAAGCGATTACGCCGTAGAAAAATTGTTACGGTACAGCTGGGAAGCCATAAAACATACACGCATGCAGCTGTTCGTTGCTTATGAAGTAATCTTTTCCTTTTGAATCCTCAATATCGCAAAGGTGCTCGGTTAGTCAGCAACTTTCTGCCCTCGCCACGAAAGTTATATACTTTTGTCCTTTCCTCTCAAGATTTTATCCAGTTACTCGCAAGTACGTAATCGGGAAGTATTACGTATGACACACGTCTGGGTTGAATTATGGCTGATATTTTGCTACCGATATTGAATTCACGAAATCGATTGGAATCTGAACTGAACGTCAGTGAAAGATGTTAGAGGCCAGCTGATCGAATTGCGGACTATGTAATTACAGGAAATTCGTGGTTGCAACAGAAAATAGAGCCACTGTACTGGCGGAAGGCGTCTTGTTGCTTCTTTGGTTCGGCTCTTGTCTTCTTAAATTTCTTTCAGCCGTATTGGGTTGCTCGCGCAAGATATTTTCTTTCTTCCGGTAGACAGATGGCTCACGTCCAGCCAATCACTGACAACAACAACAACAGCATGTAGCATCGTATCTATGTTCGCGCCGGTGCAGTAACATTGTTTGTTAAATTTTCGATTCATTCAATATTGTACATACGAGATGTTTAATTGAGGTTTGTAGAACAATGTACAGCAACAATGTAGAAAAATGGGTATTTTATAGAAAATATAGCTCGTTTTATTTCCATATCCTTGCTGCACGAATACATTTCTTCTACGTTGTATGAAAATTCAATGTTTATGGCATTCTGGTAACCGCGTGGAATATAAATGGAACCAAATAGTGGACCCACTATATACGGGGTACTTTGTGTTGCCACACGCGTGTCTCGTGAGAAAGTTCACATTTAAACCAGTGCATCGCTATGATAATCCACCGAGACAAAACCGTGACACCATGCCACTTTACGATGGTGGATATACACGTTTGAAAAGCCCCATAAGCGGCAATGTTTCTCTACGCGGCGCTGGAAACAGCTTCAACGCAAAGTGTCTCGTCTGAAACGGGGCTTAAGGTTGGAATGATTGATACGCGGTTAAAAAAAAGGGAAAAGGAAAAACGACGTCATGCAGTGTTCGATAGCATTGTGCAGTGTCATCGTTTTCGAAAGATGTATACAGTGGCTAGATAGGCAATACCGTGTTCCCATTTTTTTTTTCTTTCAGCAATTTAACATTTGAAAGTACATATTATAGTTAAAAATGTTATTTATAATGTAAGCGATACATATGACGAGCGAGTAACTAAATAGGAAAACTTATAAGCGGTAGAAAATAATACAATTTACAGAAACTGTAATTATAATTAATATTCCTTCGGCCCGCCCTTATATTGTATTACTTCGATGCACCAGAGAATTAATTAAATCAGTGCAGCGTTCAAGAGAAATCGCAGTACATTCATTTAATTTCTACATCCCCTTTTGCATCCACCCATGATCATCATCGTACTTTCCACATAAATCTAATCTTAGCTGAATTCTGTATTTCTTAATTCAAAAGCACCCCGTCGCGCGGCACAACAAAATCAATATCATAATGTCAGCCCTCGTAACTGCATACACAGAACGAGCACGACTAATTCTCGCTCAACAAATTCCACGCTAACGCACACAATAATATTGTTTCCCCCGCCGTCGACGCAGCTCTCCGTTTCACTTCTTCCCCCATTATATCCATATACGTGCAATTTCTTTTGGCCGTATTCACATTTCGAACGCGGCGCACAATTAATGCACGGCGCAAATGGAGCCGAAGGTAGGAAGCAGCGTTGGCGCGCACACTAACCCGTCTAATGGAATTCAAAAGGAATTTTTGCAACGTTACATCACGTACAAAGCACGCTTGCTGCGCCGGTCTTTCTCGTGGTTCGCTCTGCAAGGGTCGGTTCTATCTTATACAAAAGCACAGCCAAGAGTGCCGACAAAAAGGGTGGCCACGGCACCGAGCAACTTCATCCAAAGGCTTTTGCCCCACGGGAAGTTATACGAGATAGGAAACTGTAAAGTTACATCTCGTACTGGCAACGCTCATAGCAGAAGGGCTGAATGTACGATCGTACATGTACACAGATAGCACGGCGGGTGTGTGCCGCTCGCAAGAAAACAGAACGAAACTCACAGCGAGATCTGGTTTATGCAATACACGATGCAACTGGCATTCGGGTCGCTCGAGCAAATCCACGCCGCGTTATTGAGATTTCTTTTGTAGTTAATGATCCTTAAGGTTCTCGCTCGGATAGTGGATACATAATGCTCAACGCGCCTAGAAATATGAACCGATGCCCGTCTCGGGGAACGATATTTTATATTCATCGGTGGGAATCCTTCCGTGTGAGGGGGTGGGGGGAGATGGACGTTTATAAAATTCTATTCGATATACAGCTGTAAAGGAATGTTGGAATGGAACGGGTCACGCGAAAAACTGGACGCGCGGTAACAGTAAATGTATATTTTAGCGGATGGTTTTATTTGCCCGTGCGTTGTAGCATGGTTGGAATGCAGAATTATGGTTTCCGAAATGCAGCAGCATGCGAGGGAATCTTTTTTTTTCAAATAACACGCGGTTAGTTGGTCAATCGTTGGAGCAGCAGCTGCGATCTAGTGAACAAGCGTATTGTATACGTCTTTGGAGTTTCCGCGTTGAAAGAAAGTGAGGGTTTAAATAAAAATACAAATAATATCACAGTTCTGACAATAGATGATCATTGTACAATACGAAACAGCTGCGAACAGGCGAGAATTGTGTACGCCTCGTGACGCAGTGACGTTAGAAAATTCCAAGCAATCGACCAACAGATTGAAAAATCGATTCCACTTCGTCTAATCTTAAAAACACCATCGCAAGAACCTCCGCCTATGCGGTGAAAACCGTTCCTATTGATCAGGTCGGTGGATAGCGATTTGCTTATTTCATACTGAATGCTCGTCACGAAGAATGAAGGCGGAAGATTTAATCCCACGTTTAACCTGGATTAAGGTATCCAGCTGGAGCAGGGATGCTCTATCTACGGGGAACGTTTATTTCATCTCTCCGAACGGATTTTTCGTTGACGAATCTGATTAACGCGGTCAGATAAGATCGACGGGCACTCGACGAGGAGAATTCTATTTCGCCACCTGCGCGGGTAATTTCGTTGTGATTTCGTTGATATCTCGCTGAAAAAAGCAAGACGATGCATAGGGTTCGGTACAGTCGAAGGAATGACGAAAAGGAAAATGGAATATAGAGGGAGGGTGTAGCAAAGGCAATTTTCAAACTTCGCGTGTCGTTCTGTCTTGCGAGTTAACGGGGATGGCAGCGGCGGATGTAACTGCGTAATCGTAGTCTGCAATCTCTGACCATGCTTCCCTCAACCACCCTTTCCGTTTTTCTCGTCCTCCACCGTTCCAGTTTCCAGCGTTTACTTTCGTCTACGAGGAAACTCGTTCTGGCTGCATCAAGCTCTAGATACCGGAGCAAGCACAACTTCTCAGGTGTATTGCCTATTTCTCTGGATGCACCGGCACGTTGCATTGGGCCTAGTCTGGTGGCCACACCTATACACCATAAGCATCGCCTCGGTCGAATATTCGATGTGTACAGACGTGATCCTGAAAGGTATTACTTGTACAAATATAGAGGGCAGATTGTCGGATCATTGTATAATCAACGTTGCATCGCTATAATTTATTAAGCGCAAAATACTCGTTTATGCTTTTTCAGGCGATCGGTTGCGTTAAGTTTTTTTTCAATATTTTGATATTAGAAATTATACGTGGCGTTAAGTATATACATAAAACGTGGCAATCGATCTTACAAGTGCTATAGTCGATCGTGACTGTGGAACGGTGTTATATTTTAACGAGAACAAAAGACGCGGCATCTAAAGATGGGGATATGATGAGCATTGTTGATTATCCTGATTTAAACCCGCCAGACTCGTTGCTGTTTCCGCTTTCTCCATTTCATATACTTTGTTTCCACATTGCTTATTTCCTCCTTACGGCATTTTTACGCTCGATGACCCGACATCATTTCTGCAAGGAATATGCAAATAAATTCCCTTCACAAAGGAATATGTTTCACGCTCCGTTACCGTGATTTGTTAACCGTCCAATTTTACGTTTCCATAACTGCTTCTATTTATTCGTTTCTTTTCAAAGCTATTTGAGCTACCGTTCGAAGCTTTTACGTGCATGGAAAGTTACAAAAGAATTATTCAATTATTTAGAAAATAGCTTGTACGTAATATTGTCGAGCGTTATGTATGTGGACAAATACGCGCCTCCAATGACGAGTTTCATTTTCCCCCGAACGTTATTTAATTTCACGAAAGATTTAATCGCCGGCAACGTCGCCCCATTAGTAATTCATTTCGATTTTCCGATCAAATTCGACCATATTCCGTAGTTTTTCATTCTGCCCGGTTTCTGTCGGACGTGGCACGATAAATTCTATTTATTTGGTAACGCCGTCGCGCAAGATTCATTGAGAACCAAACGAAAAATCTATATGCGTTCAGGATTTTAACACCCTCTCCCGAACCATCAAGTCGAATGTCGCGCAGAACCGTTTGGACAAACGGCGGATCATTTTTCTGAAGGCGAGGAAAAAATCATGTTTACCTGGGAAAAAGTTTTCCACCGTTTTCAGATTCGATATCGACGACGGTCGCATGCAATTGCAATCCGCTGAACCCTATTTTGTACCCTTTTTTTAACGGCGCCGTCGAAACGAGAACGTTTATGAATTTGCTTGTCGACCTTAATTCACCGGGTGCACCCAATGAAACTTTTAACGGCAGTCCGTTCGAATGGGTCAGTTTCGACTCGATTTGTCACACACGTGTTTATCAGCGTGCACTGCCATGGATGCCACGAAGAATGGTGAATATTCAACGATTCTCGTGCCTACGGAGCATCTACCGTCAACAGTGACTTCGTCGAATTTGGTTTCATACCCCGGTCGTTTATCGCGACCCTTTGATCGTCAGTACAGAGTCAGGCACAAAGAAACAACTTCGTTCCGACGACTGAGAGTGAATACCCGGGGAGATACCGCAGAAGCATTTTCGTTTTGCATACTGCGGGGATAGGGCTTGCAGATTAACCGAGTGCAGTTCAGTTTAGCATTCGACTATGTTCCCGTGGATCGAATTGCCAGTTAATAGGTTAGTGTGTCACTGAACGGTGCGGTTTATATGTTGCTTGAATATTTTGCAACGCGTTTGGATCAATGTATTGTACATCGTTTGGTAGCGTTTTATTGGGTAACTGTGATACAGCAAGATTTGGAATCCTATTTTTACTATGATACGGAATCTATGATAGATGGAAGTGTCATTTTTCGCGTATTAAAGACGAAACAAATTTTATTCTATGTTTTCCACTCATTTTTATCTCAGCAATCATTTTCCCTTGGGCTCTATCACAATTTGTGTATACGTATATATATATTAATAAGATTATCCAAAGTAAGCGGTGCATCTTAATGATCTCGAGCATCGTAATTTCTGTTCTGTTTCAATTGAAAAGATGTGACACTCAATTTGTATATCCCTATAGTATCTTGCGTATCTTCTGCGGCGTGGCTCGATATGTTTGACGTACGACAGTCCACGTATGTAGCAATGAATGATTACGTACGTAGTGTACAAGTGAACGGGGAATACAAATAGATTGAACGTGATTTTTTGTGCGCGATTGGCTCGATTCATGGTAGCAAACAGTACGACGCTTGCACCCAGAGTCAATTTGTTCAGTGTGCGTAAATATGTAATCGTGCCTCGTACACAACTGCTCACGCACACAACCGCACAGTACTCGCAGTGCATACATGAGAACGTTTCGTGTCCAAACACAGTGTACACCTGCCCAATTCCATGGCCCGTAGTACGTATGTGTATACACCTCTGCTGTACGCGTTCGGTGCTGTGCGGCTCATCGAAATTGTACATACACACGTAGAAAAAGTTTCACCGAGGAGAAAGGAAAATACCACGACAAGCATTCGCGTTTGCGATTCATTTTTACCGGCGTTTACCTTTCGGCGCAATAAAAACGGAGGGTTAACAGAGAAAAAACAAAAATAAATAAATAATGTATTCACGATTTCGACTGGAACCGGCTGCTTCTGTGTCACGTATCGACGAATCGATAATGGAAGATTAAAACAATGGTCCCATCAAAATGCTATTCGGTGAATGAATTTTAATTTGTTACGCTGCCGTTGTATGCAGCATATTTTTTGTATGTATTATTACACGCATAAACGATTTTTCAATTAATTGATGCCGTTGATCGATGCTTTGCTTGCAATTAAAATTTATCAGTTCAACTTAATTGGTCACCCCGAATACGTTGCAGTTCGTACATATATATCGTTTAATTAAATTTAACTTGACTCCGAAATACAATGGCAGTTAGTACGACGGTCGACTGAATCGCGGTAGGTAACTACGTGTGTATTTCAAATGAATTCGCGGATTCGAATAAACGGACGGATAATTAGCAAACCTAAGCCACATCGTATTGTGTTGCGAGTGCAGCTACTTGTAAATTGGTAGAAAGAAATCTTTGCTGCGATAACTCGTGACTGTATCATGTCATACAGAATAAACTAAGTGAATTATTAGACGGCAATGCGATTTAATCGTCCAATATCGAATGTATACTAAACGAAATCCCGACGATTCGACGGCTTTATTTGTTTATTACGCAGCATGGATAAAATTTTACGGAGTTATCGTCCACTGCGGATATTTTTCCAACGGAGCTGAATTATATAGATTGCTTTCATGGATGAGTGCATCGAGTCAACGGCTAAATAAACAAATGCAAATCACGCGAAATGTCCGCAAACAGTAAAAACAGGTGCCGTGAAATAAAGGAGATTTATCAATTACGCTGCCCCAAAAGAAAGTGAAACGTTAATCAAAAATTGATTGCGTATAATCGTGAAGCTCGTATATACAAAAACAACAAGTCATTGTTAACATAGTTTGTGTTAAACATACGATTGCTGTTGAAGCTTCCCTGTAATAGCCCATTTCGATAATCGTTTCGTCGATGAACGAATCTGTGATTGGCCGTGGTGGTCACAGCGACTGCGGATTTTTCGTCGGCCAAATATTTGACACGCGATCGGTCTCCTTCCGTTTTCAACCCCTGTGCTTCCACCCCCTCAATGGTCGTTCGTTTCTTTCTGTCTGACGTGTATTTACATATGAATTCGTATTATCGTTCCACTATCAGTCCACGTGCGTGAGTTTTACGAGAATGTAGCCAATAACTTCCCTCTCGCCCGCTCTCTGCCTTTCTCTCTCTTTCTGCTATGGCAACGATCCGAGCTTGACAGTCGAAGTTCCTGAATGGAACATTCAAATTGAGCCACAGTCGCAGACGAAGTCACGTCGCATTTACAACACAATGCACGGTCGTCGTACCTTTTCTCGATCGTCCATTTCAGCAGGGTGTTCTTTGGCTCCGTGTTATGGGACCAGAGGGACAGGGGGAGGGTGCTTTCACTATTCCTTCGGATTGGATAATTGATGGAAATTTTACGTATAACAGTGATTCTCTATTATTGTATGTGTTATCTCTGTTAGATAGGAGTAATTCATTTTTGTGTCCAACTTAGTTCTTGTGTTTACTCGATTATTAGAACTATTGTTACGGTTGTTATTATTTACAGTTTTTAGTAAACATGGGAAAAGATGTTCTCCGCTGATGGATTATTTAATTTGCTTTTCTGAAATCGAACCGCACCATTAATTAAATGGTTCTCTTTGCGATCCTTTGAAACGCGACTGGCAGAAAATTGTATTGAATGATATTTTGATATTTTTGTATAATCTTTGACAATTATACGGCGATTGATGTTGTACGTTCCTGTGTTTCTGACTTATTATTCGAGAACGTTACATCACGTGGATCAAAATGAACGATAGTATTAAAAAAATAGCAGAGACAAATGAAACTGTTTTCACGCAGTGCGGGTAATTTCAGACTATTTTATACTTGTAACAGAGTCGCCTTGTATGGGAATTATCGAAGAGCCAACGACCGGTCCCTTTTTCCATGGCTAGTCTCCCACACATCCGGCGAGACCGTACGTAGGATTATCGCTGTTAATACCCGACACTTGCTGGTAAATCATCGCTCTTTTTTAGCCTTTAATCACGGTATCGCTCGCTTTTGCCAACCCTCGTTGGTTCTAATCCTTGCTGTACCACTAAGATTATTTATCGGATGTGAAACAGTGAAGTGAAAAGAAAGAAGAAAAAAACAGAAATATTGTTACAAAGATCTTGTTCGTATTTCGTGTATATTTCGAACGGCGAATGCACTGGCTTGGTGTTCGTTACGAACGTTATATAGTTAGCTGTACTAAATTTAATTTAACATTCACGTCCAGTGACGAACACTAATTTGTGCTTCGATTTAGACTACCAACAAGTGTTTCGACAGGCCGAACAGGCCGATTAACGAGATTGTATCGTACGCGCGACAAGAGTAACACTGATTCGTGTTAATTATCAAACTATGTATACACAATTAACTTTATCGAATAATTGGCATCGAAGGATCAACTTCGGTAGCAGTATTGTCACATTCGTTTAAAGTCTATAAAGAACGAATATTATTCTATTTATCAATCCCATGGAGTTGTTGTCAAATTTTATAGGCTAGCAGTTTTATTAAATAATCGCAGGTTTTATCAGATGTTTATTTACGTTCGATAGTTCATAGAATCAATCGTAGTATCACAGGATAATGCATTTAGTCGTTGCACCGTTGCAAGTTTCACCTGGTGGAAACTTTCCCACAGAGTATGGAGTATTTAAGTCCATGGATTTTTGTGGCACAGAAGGGTCGCATGATTTTCGCAAGGAGGGACGGGAAGGAAGATAATCGATGGTAATTAATGCAGAAAAAGAGGAACGACGGTTGGTGTAAAATGGGTTTTTCTAGGGGGAAATTGTAGTGAAAATTCGAATGTCTGGCTTCTGGCTTGGCCTTTAATCCGTCCTGCCGGTAGGGATAAAGCTTTTCTACTTAACTCCGACTAATTACGGCCTTTCGGATCTACAAACACGATTTGCCAAATTGCTGTTGCATTCGTAATAACTTTAAAAGCGTATGGCACATTAGCCTAATGTATAAATGGTAATAGTAGAACTCGACTAATTTTCATAGCAAACATCCAGTATTTTTATTCAGAATTGATTAAAAATAATGTCGTTTATGAATACAGTATACAAAAATGTATATGTTACACATCATCGTCCCTTCGAATTTACCAGCAAATTTTTTTCGTATATTTTACAATTAATTATAAATGTTCACGGCGTATGTCGAGTGTGAGAATTTCAAGTTTGTCGTTCGTTCGTACAATGCATACAAACGAACAGGGACGTATACGCAGTAAAAAGAAAGACGCTCGCGAGAAGGTGTAGGAGGTCGTGCTTGAAAGAGACGTGGAAATATGCGTCTTGCGTTCAACGAATATGAGTTAACCAAGTTGGAAAGCACACGAGACTAACACGCTGTGTGCAAAAAGGTAAAACGGTTGTGGTGTTAATAGTTGAACTCTGAAGCTGTTCCTATTTTTTTAATTACACATTTTCATACACAAGTGGTATTATATGTAAAGGCCCTATCGACTGGGCATGGATTTAATCCAGAAGATCAGTGGGATCATCGAAATAAGATACAAATTTTATGAATATGGTAATCACGACGAAATTCTTCCAAGAGTAGTTTATACTAATGGCGTATAAAAAGCTAATGCTATAAATAAATAATCAATTGTGCAATTTAAGTAGAAATTATAAAAAATGTGAACAATGTGAATGCCTTTAAACGAGACACGAAAATCTGTCTCAACTGTAATTTTGCTATGCTATGTTTCGCCAAACTCTCCCACAGCGCAGGCAAGCTTCGTAGAAATGCGAAACCAGGTGTTTCCTTTTAATTCTGCATGCCGTCGTGGTTCCATCAAGCTTAATTTCCCCTACCCTCGTATTTGCATCGTGAAAACTCCCTGGGTGCTCAGTCGTTTTTGTAGAATTCCGTATGTACTTTTGGTCGTAAGGCTTCGTCAGTAAACAAGCGCAGCTTGCATTAGACAACGTTACTCGTACTTTAGAAAATAAAATTTCCATTTATTAATTTAAGGATCTACATTTCCTACTCCTTGTGTTCCTTAATCATTTCAATTTTTGTCTACGACATTTTATTATCGATTTGATTTAATTTGATTATATTTTAACATAAGATAGCACGAAATCAAGTATTATATTGGTATGTAATACTTTGCATAAATCCCCTTCTACTTCCTACAAATTTTTCAATTACATTTACTCCTCTCACTTATTATATCATCGTTGAGTGGTAAATATGGAATCCGTCTTACAATTACTTTAATAATTCCTTATCGGTTTTCTACCTCAGCGCACGCCTCCGTTCGATTTTTCCTTGTACCCCGCATTCCACCTAGATAATTAACGCTGCCTAATTAACGTAATCCTCGTTGCCAATTCCAACTGTCCACGGTGGGCGAACTCGTCGTCGCGTCGTGGCGCACAAGACTTTTCTATGAAACGTGAAGGAAAGCAGTTTAAAAGAACAGAGCAACTTAGAAGAGCTTGCTGCATGTGTGTTATAAAAGTTCTCCAAATGAGAATTTAAAGTGCAAGTCAAACTCAGGCTGCCTGGAAAACTCTGCGAAAACTAGCTTCTTCAAACATATTGCTGTATTAAAAATAAATTCAACAGTATTTTTCTAACACATATTTGAATGCGCAGGGAGGAAGGATCTGAGCAATTCTGTTTTCCTTTCTGCAGTTCTACTGTATTTTGATTTCGCATTTATTTTCGATGGAGCAGTCGGGGCAAATAAATATCGAAGCTTGAATGTACTTATTGACAAAAGGATATCCCATAAGGATAGAACTTGCGATATATCTACGGTTCCCTTCCAAGATCAAAGTTACTTTTAAACTAGAATTCCTTGTTCGGCTAGATTACGCGTCAAACTGTAGTTAAGCAGCCGATAGCTTCTTGATTGGAAGCCCAGGTGAGCTGGAGTGCACTATGCGTTCTTGGTGCGCTACGTAATACTATTATATTAGATCCATCTTGTGCGACATAAATCATTCGTCTCGATGGTTGGTTTTATCGTGATTCGATAACCACAATCTTTTCCTCAGGTGCGCGCCGTGAAACGCGTTATGAATCACCATTTGGAATTAAATATTACGAGTCAACGTTTGTCGCAATGTAGTCGCCTTTCTAGTAACAGTTTTCACTTTGTACGACAAACAAAGAGTTTGTCATACAAACTCTATCTTCCAAATGCTAATGCAATTGCAAACACGTTTTCCTTCCGAAGGGAACAGGAACACCTAACAATGTTCACAATTTTTTTCATTCGGCATTAAAATTGTGTTTGCTCAAATATTTCTGCTCTGTTTCCTGTTTCCTCCCGTCTCCCTTTCCTTTCCTTCCTGCTACCGTCGTATACGTAACAGCCGTGCACCGAGCGACACGCCGAATTAACATTTCACCAACGATACCCGTTCATTCGTTCGTACTCAACCGGCAGGATGAAATGGTGATGATATTGCTTTAATGAATAAACATCGGCTCGGTGGAAATCTGCGTTGCGGATGCCATGGCACGGGGAATAAACGTGTATCTACGCACGTTTGTTTCGTTTGAATTTCGCAAAACGGCATAATCTTTGTCATTATCATGGTAATTACGATGCTCAATGAATACCTTTCTACTCGCGTCAAATTGAAACTCTTCTTTCCGCGTGGAACGTCACCGTTGGCAAGTGGATCGGACTGTGTTCACTCTGTATATGTTCTCGACTGTCCGACAAATTTACAATTAACCAGAAGAAACATTTATAATTATTCTAGAGGAGTGATTAATGTTACATGCTTTGTTACTTAAAAATATGATTTTATTTCCTTTCTGACACAATTTCTTGTATGTCTGTTTAACGAGTCTTCTTTATTGTTACAGGTAAGTGACAAATGCATCTGGATATCGATATCAAAATGTTTCGACAGCCGGTCTCGTAAGTAGCGTACTACTTACCTTTACATTTATCCACGTATCAATGGGCAAACACCGATCGCGATATCATGAATAGAGGCCGAAGTCAACGATCGAAATAGGTCCAGACAGGGCATAGACGTCGCAGTGGATCGTTAGATATTAATTATTAAACGACGCCAGTGTAAACAGGTGTACGGGTATAACAACAGCGGGATTTCTTGCAGCATCTCGTAGCATTAACTTTATCGTTGCCTCGTGCTTCTTCCATATACGGTGTAATGAATTTCGCATTACTGGTCTACCCCGGCTAGTCGGGCACGACGTTCCAGACAGAACTTTATTAACGGTTACACGGATTTACTGGCAGTAAAACCGACCCATCTCGCGGCTTAAAATGTTCACCCGCCCAACAACTACGGGCGCAGAAGCTTGAACAGAAATTTATATTCGCGCCGCTGTCAATACGTCGCGAAACTTTCGCAAAACCTCTGTGCAGCATCGTTTATTGGTCCATTTATAAGAGAACTTTGATGAACGAAAGAATCTCCATGATTTTTCGATCTTCCTGTTGGATTTGTGGAAAACCTAAATTGTTTTCTTCGCTACTTTTTCCGTCTTGGGGATAGAAATCTTTTTTCCACGCGACCGTTCGTTTTCCTACTTCCCTGCGCGTATTGAACACCTTAGCGGATGTAATTCTGCAGCATATTTTTGAACCTCGTACGAACATAAACATCGTTCAGAATGAAAGTAGCGGATGTTTTATGTAAAACCATAAATTTTCGATAATTTCACTGAACAGTTTTATGGAGCATGAGAGCTATTCTTTTTTTAACATTTTATTTTTTAGAAAACTGGTATTGAAGTTGCGCAGGTATGTAGAGAAACACGGGTGAACTTTTAAGGGACGGTTTCACCCTGAAGAATAAAAAAGTAACGGAAAGAAAAATTTACCGGAAACTTCTGTTGATGTTCGTTAGCGCCGACGAAGTTACAAAATGTTGAAATCTTCGAAATGATTTCATTCCCTTACCAGTTTCACGATGGGGCAAACTGACCAAAATTATTGATACTTTCTCATTAGATAACTCCGTCGGTCGTTTTAAGGTACACAGTTTTATTTATGTCACCAGGTATCTAATCAATACCCCACGTCTCCCTGGATATTTGCAGTTAACAGTTTCGCGACACGAAAAAATTTATACTTTCTATCGGTTATTCCGTTGTTACACGAAACAGGACGCCTAAAATTTTCTATGAATATTCCCCCCGTCCCCCATTTCTTCGCGTGGCA
The DNA here is from genome assembly GCA_907165295.1 of Nomada fabriciana. Taxonomy (NCBI): domain Eukaryota; kingdom Metazoa; phylum Arthropoda; class Insecta; order Hymenoptera; family Apidae; genus Nomada; species Nomada fabriciana. The sequence continues at coordinate 2,986,180 of OU015692.1, read as the reverse complement.
CGGAAGCGATACGTGAAAATTCTTAAAATTGCAAAAAAAAAGAGAAAATACAAAAAATTATACTCGTATCTATACAAGCATCGATAATTCGATGTTCCAAACGCACGCTACTGTAACAGTAGAAGCTGCACTTCGGTCTACACTATCGCTGCAAAGTAAATCGTTCTGCAAATTCAAATTTTTACATAAAACTGTGCATATCAGCGCGAAGCTCGCAGCAAAGTGCAACATTCCAGAAAACTGTTTTAATATTCCCTCCTGGAGCGAGGTTGCACCTGGAAATTTATTCTCCCTTATCAGGCCGTGCTTTACGAACATCTGTCACTGGACTGTTCATACTTTTCGCAGCAATGTTTATCAAGTCCGCTTTCGCGATGATAACGGAATAGATTGTATTATTGGGGAAAGGGGGAAACAGAGGGAGGGGTAACTGAATAATCGTCCAACCGGTTATCTCGTGACGCAACATTAGACTTAATGCACGAGCGTCCCTTGTGCACCCCTCAACGGTTCGCCCCCGTGAAAACAGGTTCGAGCGTGGAACGAAAGTTAATAACTTCTTCTCACGCATGTGCTTCTTCGTAATTGCACGGTCAGCCAGTTCCATTGTCCCTTTGTTTTCAATTGACTTTAATTTGGTCGCGTGTACTACAGCGAGGAAATTGCGACAACATTTTAAATACAATCTCGCGCGTTTCTGTAGCAAACAGTTAATGATAAGACGCCGGGCAGGTAATTGTTAATAACAGTATTCGACTTAACCAACGATGGAACTTATGGTATTTTGTTTCTTCTCTCTTGCTCTCCCCATCCCCTGTTCCGACCGACAGAATGAATGAAGCAATTCCATGATAAGGATGGAAATAAAGTTGTTATCGTATGTGAAATATCAATAGGGGAAATTCTGGTAACGTGTGCCATCTTCAATCTCTGATATCAAGAATCACTGGATATCCGATAGACTCATCGCTCGTGTTATTTCTCTTTCTGCTTATACACGAATTGGTTAATTTTATTATCGCGTACAAAATCATTCGTGCATAAAATCTACGAGGGAATGTTGTTACATCTAATACGTGTCTCGTTCGCCATGCCTTTGCAAATGCAAAATCAACAACGGAAACGACAGTGTCTGTACATTCTCTCTAGAACGCCATGAGATTCGCCTAAAGGTGATTTCCCAGTGAAATTCGGAAAACAACGTGGTAAATCGTTGCACGGGAACACGAGAGCAGTGCAGATTGATTTAAATTAAAATCCAATTACATAAACCAGGCGGTACGTTTTGACAAATTTGATTATTGTATTACAAATGTGCGTGGAAGTAATCAATTTCTCTTTGTTTTAAACTCTCCAACTTTTATCTTGTTTACCAACTCGAATCCCTAATGTGTTTGAGGAAACACTTTCACGGGCGTTGTGTGCAATTGAGTCGACCGAACTTTTAAAAACCGTATTTACTTGGCCACTTACGTTCGCCTACGTGTCGCGGTCTCCAACGACAATGTTCCCAAAGACAGACTTGCTGTACATGTATGTATATATACAGGGTGTCCTGCGTGGGCGTGTGCTATTCTCATGAACGTAGAAGAAAGCACGAACGTGTGTCCGGCTTGTACCAGACGAGAATTCGTACAAGGTAATTGGCACGAGGATGGAAAAGGGGGTTGGTAAACACGTGCAGTGGACATCTTAACTTGCCGAATGAAAACGAAACTGGATTTTTTCGCACTCAAAAGAAACGATTTTCTTTTATTCTGTTTGAGCAATATTTATGTAAAGCCTCGGAAGTATAAATAATTGCTAATTATATTGCAGTTGCACCCAATTATTCAACAGTTATTTCGTCAACTGTATTTCTTTTAATATCATCATTATTTTGAAAGATTTCCCCTTGCTTCCGCCGCCTTTCAATTAAAACTCGCCCCCGAAATACAAAGTAATATCAGATTGATGGAGAACGGAGGGGTGTGAATATTCGATAAAGGGTGTAGTTGCTGATTCAATAATAGGGGCTGGAAGATCTATACTAGGGTCGTTTAGTGACAACCGTGTAAGACGACACCGTGGTAATTTCCAATTTCTGGTGGCGTTGCAGATAACAGTATAATCTGATCGAAAGTTCCCCATGTCACGTGCATGCTTAGAATCGATAACTGCCTTTCGCTATTCAGTTTTTTCTTCGACGCTTTTACAATCGGCTACCTGCTATTACAAATATAAATCAATATTTCTACCATGCAAATGACGGACGCGAATAATTATTTCCGCTATCGATCCCGCGCATCGTATGTCAACGTATTAAGAAAAGATGATGAAACGATAGTAAGCAGAAAATCATTGATATACGTCTGAATACGAGACGCGTGTTTGTACCGCAAAGCACTTGTCATTTATGAAAGGTAATTTCCTCGATGAAGGTATACTACGTACCTACGACAGTATAGCTAATCGTAATATCTGATCCTTGTTGTTTGATCACACTTAATAAGTGCAAATTACACAATGACCGTACGGTTTCGCATGATCGATCCGCGCTCGTAATTGCACGTAATGTTATACGCTTTGTCACAGTGCAAAGGCATTAATACGATCGCGGATATAATCATGTCCCAGACGTCCATCAGCGACTTGGACGTATGGAGGGTGGCTTATACATAGTTGTTACAGCGAACTCGAATTGTCGGGTTTAGAGCTCTCGAGAGGGTAGTAAATGTGACGATCGATGGCGTACGCATTGTGTGGGCTATGCGTCGAACATCAAGTTAACTAATGCCATGCCACCAAATATGACGTACAGTTGCCATACTCGGACTATGACACGAGCACTTCCAAGATTAAAAGGTCAACTAGTTGCTGGTTACCAGTTACACGAGAATTCCTCCCGCTTGTAAACGTGCAGTTAACTGCGAATCTGCAGATTTCTGCAGTGTGCACAGTATTTGTCATAAGTGAAAATTGGGGATGTATTTAGGTGCCCCTAATAATTTGAAAATTACAGAAAAGGATATAAGTGCGCTGTATTCAAAATAATAATTCCTATTCGATGCATTGGCTCCCGTGTAATCAATAGCATACTGTTTATATTGTACCAACGGTGACGCAGTATCCTGTATTCAGAGTTCATTGCAAAACCAGAAGAATTTCGTGATTTAATGTATATAATTCAGCTGGCCTGTTATGAATAGCGAAATGTGAATAGCGAAATTTTGAAACAGTTAGAAAAGGTGAACATAAACAATAGACGGTGCACAGGATGAATGCACCGTTGCGCAAGATGGCGAACCAGAGTGGGGAGGATTTATTACGTTTTTATAAATCCTGAGCCCCTGTAGAATGATATTCTTGCCGTATACAAGTACGTCGGCTTTCTGTCCGTTCGAGTGGAGACTACCTTAATACCCCGTTGAGGCTTCTTCTTCGTCTTCTCATTCTGACCCTCCACGATTCCTTTTCCAAAATTCCCCCGTGACCTCTGATCCGCCGCGGATGAAACGACGGCGGTGCCATGGTTTATTAGAGATCAAATAGCAGGACCAGATCTTGATAAAGTCCACCCAATTCTTGGATAGCGCAAAAGAATTACACTTGCATGTCGTTCTGCTGGGCGTATAGTCTAAATATGCCATAAATACAATCGCTTGTATCTTCCATCGGCAATAGTGATCGGCCATTCTGAGGGTCCAAGAATTTTTATCAAAACTTACTGAGGACGTTCGAATACGTTTTCATAAATGAAGATACGTATCCGGCAACAACGCAGTGATTCGAGGATGTAAATATCTCCCCTGTTTATGTAGAATTTGGGCATCTCTTTTGCAGTAAAAATGAAGTAAAATATTCTGTATTTTTTTTCCGTGATTTTTCACAGGCGGATAGAAAATGTTGCATATTAATAGTGAATCAGAATTGATGCTTGTCGAACACGGTTATCCAGGCTCGGTAAGTCCTTCGTGGCTTAACGTGGCTTACGATCTTATACGTTCGTATTAATCCCAAACAACCGTCCCATGTAGCACGTGCCTCAGAGGCAACATGAATATGTATGCGTGGCATAACCACAGCTCGCAACCCTCTGTTCACCAGCAAATCGTGAGTGGCTGTCCTTCCAAACGGAGTACCAGGATCAACTAGCTAAATTACAGACATTGGTTGGATTCATCAGTGGGAACACGCTTGAAGTGACGAACTCTGTGTCTCTGGGCAGATATTAATCATGTCAGTGACAAGCCTGTTCCCTGCTTTGCCTCCCCCCACCCCCGTCCCCCTGTCGGATACTTGAAGACCTTAGACACTTCGTGATTGTCCCTAATATCTTTGGTCGTTGGAGCTAACGTTGAAGTTAAGGCGAGGTATCGTTATAGTTACGCTACCGTGATAAGGGTAGTGCCCACATAGTGCTTCCTTCAAAGAGTGTGTTATTTAATTGCGACGTCATGTCTTCAATTTTAACATCATTCGAACAGTTTTTATTTTTCTCGTGCGGTTGGGTGCGTATAAATTTAATATACACATTTGTTCCCGCATATTTATCTACTCTAGTACCAAAAGGTGTTACAATTCTGTAAGAAATAATATCTGATATATTTTTCATATTCAATTATTATTTCAATTCAACCTCGTTCTTTTTATAAATCATTGAATAGATTCGAAACAATTTCACGCTTCTGATAACGGATTAAGGGATATATTAATATTGAAATGTAATCTGATAACCCCAGACAGTTTTCCTTTACTGCGAGCAACCCTGTGGGCGAGCAATATCTTTAATCCCACATATCATCTCGATAAGCCATTCTATTTCGTCTAATCGAACCGTCGAATTCTTGGGCCTACCCACCTTCCCTATGGTTGCATAACTTAGGGTCGATTTACTGTCGTGAAATGGCAGGCATTAGCCACTGGCATAATTTACCGACACTCCCCCGTCTATGATCACTTGCTGCTAGGTTTCTGCGTTCGGTTTCTAGTGTAGGGTTATCGGCTGCCTGATATCCCTGTATTGTAGGTCCATTTAAGGTCATTGTCTTGGCTTAGTTTAAGACGATGTTATACCACCGATAACAGTAAACTGTAATTTATTGCTCGCTTGATACCCCCATATAGAATTACAGGTTTCATTAAATTTTGCTGCATATATTGGTTTAAAATTACTGCACGGTGTATTTCACGCGACGGACTATTATTATTATTATTATTTTCGAATCGAAAAGGTTTATAATAAGTTCCTATGGTGATCGAAAAAAAGGACGATGCTCTCTGGGCTGATAATTTATAGACCCGTGTCTCCAATTGAAATCTTCAATTTACTTCGATGCAAGGAACATTTATCTGAATTAAGCTTCCGATTGGATAGCAGTAGTTCATACCATCAGACACCCTCTCAATCCCCCACTAAACACTGCACAGTCTTCCCAACTGGAGATTGAGCTTTGGGCTGATTAATGGTCAATTACGCTACTGAATCTATAATATTCGCTGTACGGAATTGCTAAAACCAATCTACTTCCCTTCGTTTCTCAGCGTCCGTTTATAAATCCTTTTGCATTAATTAAATATGGGCACACGCTGCTAGAGATACACCTCAAGCAAGGATTATTCCATCGGATCCGGTTACCAAACACCGTAGCAATTTGCGTAGGTAAACGGTGCAAATGGTTTGCATTCTCCTTCTGGTGCGTCAAGTGTGGCGGCAATCTCCCATATTGTTTGATGCGGATCAGGTAAATTTGCCGCCCTGCCCTAATACGACTACAGAATATTCAGCATCGAAGGAGAAAACGTTTCGGCCAGCCCAATATTTAATCGATAACCAGCCACGACGATACGGCGTACGCCATCGCGACCGTATAGAGAACGATGTTCCATGACATTTCTCACACGCGTAAGAGCTCACCGGCTTCAATACGCTGAAATTCCCGCAGTGCAATTCTTCGCCACCTTTTCCCGCCACGTTCACGCCCAATTGTTGTTCGCGTCGTACCTCGTCGAAGAAATAAGGCCAACGGTTGCCTGGCGCATGCAACGAATTCGGTGTACCTAATGCAGCTGGGAAATTTCAGCCCTGGCATTTCCTACTCCGCGCATTGAAGGGGAATTCGCCACCTTGTTCCTAGCTCCCGATTATAGCTCATTCTTCGCGCCCCTTTCTCGTTCCCTCTCTCCCCTACCCCCTTGCTATCTCTTTCTCTGCGCTTCTGTGTCACACGAGGCGTCTCTCAGAGCATTCTCGGGTGCTTCTATCTTTCTTCCCCGCGATGTTCACAGGCTTCGTCCAACGCTCCCCTTGGGAGTCTTCAAAGCGGCGAGAATGCTTTAGCTGCTTCCAGATCCCTCTTCTGCTCCTTCGCCCTTCGCTATCTCTCCATCCCCGCCGTTGCGCCAGTCTGTTGGTCTGTTAAACGCTTTTTCTCTTCCCGTCCGTGACACACACACACAAACACACATATCCCGCCCGCCGTATAACATACTGATCCGAGGAGGGACACAAGAGTGTCAGGAACGGGGGTTTCGTTTCGCCTTGATCTTCCTCGATATTACACGGCCGGGTCACCTAGCTCAGCGACGTTCCAGCCGTCGCATTGGCAGAACGCCAGCGCCGTCTCGCGCCACAGGGTCCTCCATGCTTCGCTACCCCTGCAGACGTGGAAAGGAAACGGGGTTGCTGCTGAAGGAGATGTTTTTAAGCGCCTATTACGGACACCGGGAAGCGTGCCACGGCGGTGTCGCGTCACCCCGTGGACCCTGGCCCAGCCAAAGATCCGGCGATACTTTCACCGTTCCCAATGTGACTTGGATTTTGATGACGTCCTGCGACGGTGCTGAATTCGCTTACCCTTGTGCCACCAGGGTCGCCCCAATTTCCCGGCGTGCGCGGAATTTCTTTGCAACGAAACTGGACCGCGCAGCCGCCATTTCGACCCGAATTCGTTTTCGCCTTTAGGCGGCCACGCTTCGAGACCTTCCTTTCTCGCGTTCGCGTGTTCCCCGTGGGAAAACAAGGACGCGGACAGGCATCGGACGGGTGAATAGAGGTGGGTCGTGTGTGGTGGATCACGCATCAATGAGACGCGCCCGCGTGTCCTGCAACTACGGATTTATTGATGCGAGGCTCGTGGCTGCGCTGTGCCAACTCGACGGGTGCATAATTCAGGGAACGGATATCAGCCGCCTGGTGCCAGGGGTTCAACGAAATAGACAATCCTGATTCGTCTTTGTATTAGTTTCGTTCATGATTTCTGATTTTGTCAGAGGCCCGATGCGAGCGCATTTATAAGCTATAAACTATAAGTTATACCGATCGATTTCCTTCAACGTTCGACGCGGTCAGTTATGGCACAGCATTATGGGTCTTGTATGCTTAATGGCGAAATGAATGATCGATACGCGGCTCGCCAAGCGAACGCATAAACCTACGGCTATAATTCAATAGATGTCTATACGTAGCGTCGGAGGAACGAATGAAGATTTAACGTTTTTAAAACAGGGACGAAAATGCTGTACGTTTTACCTGCAAGACGCAACATTGCACCCACGTCAGGCAGGATTTTTCTGTGCGATGCGTCAGGTATTTCTCCTCGAATGTCATTGGTTATCTGCACGTTTATTGTTCTCGAACGTGAGGTTGCCCCGTGGTTTCCAACGAACACACGTCGCCTCGCAACTCCTACACATTTTCGAGACGCGCATTCCTCGTTCGTCGATCAAACGCTTCTCGATTCCAGATAAATGCATATCGCGAATCAAGTTGCATGCAACGTTGAGAAATTATTCGGGCAATTTCTTCGACTATCCGGATCACGCGTAATTCCATCGAAATCCCTGGCATAATTTTGCAACGCTTCCGCCCCATAATGCATCCGCGTTGAATAATTGCAAATTATGTGAATTATTCAGTTATTCCTACTCGTGCTTTAATACCCGGAGCACTTGTGCGCCGGCCCTAGTTTGCATTCTTAATTAATGCTAAAAGTACAATTCTTTCTCGCAGTATGATGCATGGGGGGCTGCTTAAAAAGCGTCACCGGCAGTATAGTTATTCATTGCCGCGGAGTGAGAACGTTCCAACGCGTGTGGACGAGACAGAAAATCCATCGTTTCGCGCGCAGAGAGAAACGATTTCCCGTCTCGATGCAGAACTGTTCAAACTCGCGTTAGAGCTTCCGTTTAGTCTCAAGACAAATCTCTCTTGCTTTAATCTATTACCCTTCCGTTATATCCTTTCTCGTCGTACGAACTTCATCAGGAACTCACCAGCTTCTGTGGAAACCCCGCGAAACACCGCGGGCGTGTCAACGTTCATTATTACTCATTCCGTCGACGGAACGGTTTCGTTACTTTTATTCGCTGATCGAATTTAATACCGTCCCTCGAAACCGCCCCGAATTTCCCCGGTACTTGACGAACATCTTCGTGCATCGACTTGCTCGTGCTTTCGCTCACTAATCCCGTGGTCCGCTTGTACAAGCTGCGAAATCGAAGAGTCGCGGCTGACATCGTCGTGCTCAGCCGGCAGCGTTTCCGGCTGGCAAGCCTGTTTAATTTCCTGAGTTAATGCGCGACTCACTGATTCGCGCAAGCACCCTCCGGATCGTGATTGCATTCGCAGCTCGCCTCGTCGTAATACCTGGCGGGATGCCGCTTGCTCGCGACGGAAAATTCGATCGCTTGTTTTGAAAATTTGCTCGTTAGTTTCATACACGCCGCTGCTGGATAAGCGGAATGGCCGGGCGATGTATAATTACGGCTTTCAACTCGATCGCATTACGCTCGGCCCTGACGCTTCCCTTGCCCTTACTCAGACAATCGATGGAAGGATTCGGTTCGCTTGTACTTCCCTGGCACTTCCCTGGCGGTTTCGAAATTCGTTTGGAAAGTATCAGGCCGTGGCGGTTCTGCCGGGGTACGTTGGTCGGAGATTGTCGTTGGTTATTGGGATTGTTAATTAAACGACGGCGGGGTGGAATCTAGCGCGACTCTAGGAAATTTGTGCATATAAATTGTTGTTAATTTGTAGCTGTGGGTATTGTTGAAACATCCTTTGAACTGGTAGAATACCGTCTTTAACGCGTTACGAGCATTGTATTTGTGAGTGTGATACTTAAACGGGGTTAAACGTGATACTTTGTATTTGTGAGTGTGTAATTAAGAATGCGTAACAAATCTTTACTGTTGGGCAAACAGGATTTCACTACTTTGCTGCGCTAGTAGTCCTGGTTGGCCTAGAGCCAGCCTGAACTGGGGTAAGAACTAGGTTTCGCGTCAGCCATGGCCTTTGCATTCTTCTCTATGCGACATCTGCACATTTCCCCGTTCGTCCCAACACCGAAGGTTGTTTCCTCTGTTTGTCCCTTAAAACGATTTGCAAGATTGAAGTATTGTAAAGCTTTGTTCGTTATAAAAATTGAATTCGATCTAGGATCATTGCTTGGAGGAATTATTTTTCGACGAATTTTATATACATATATAGATTAACTGATGCTATTGAGAAAACAATCGATGCCAATTTACTTTATTGGAAAACGACGGGCGAGCTTCGACGATTTCAGTACAGTGGAAATGCAAGGGAAGTTTAAAGGAACGGGATGGCCGATCGTTCTTGAATAGTGAATAATTAACGAGTACTTCGTATTGATGTTGCGTTAGAACAGTATTACCTTCAATTGTACATCGATTTTATAATTTAACTTCGATTCTCGCAGTCGTGTAACTAAAGTCGATCTTTTTAAGCATAGAACGAAGCAAGCTATAAGTTATTGCAATTGCGAACGCCACAGTGGAGTTACGACTAAAAATAAATGTTAATCTGACGTATTTTTAGAGCGTAGACGAAGGATTTGCATTTTATTTTAATACTAAAATGAAACAAAGGATAGGAATCAATTACTTAAATACCGGTATGGAGCTTGTACGTCTATTGGCAAGCTCTCTCGTTAGGATTTGCACTCGAACGATCATGAATAAACATGCAAAAGTATGATCGATCGGGCGTGAATCAAAAGATGACGACAGAATCCATCGTCGTTTCGATTCACAGCCAGTTCAATCTATCACGGACCTTAATTGTTCCGAGGCAATAACAACTATGGTACTTGTGGCAATACCGCATTTAAATTACACGATATGTACATTTACATTTTTGTTCAGATTGAAGCAAAAGGATTATAATTATTCAGAATATACAATCAATCGTGCACGACTGTATACTCATAAATCATAAAACTAATAAACATTGTTGTCTAACAATTTGCTCGAGCACTATCATGCCTTACTCAACGTTGAACGAAACACTATTTGCAGTAAGCAATTCCGTCAACACTGTGAGTCCATCGAGAGAAGATTTAATCAAAGCTCGAATTTCACGATTTCCTTTGCACGCTTTCGTTACTTTTCACCCCCTCTGGCCTGGGGTCGTGAGGCGCGACTCTCTTACGGTGACCGTAATTAAAATGAAGAAGAGAGTAAATGGCGGAGGGCGAGTGGAGCATAAAATGAAACGATACACGTGGCTGCCGTCTTTCCGTTTCGTTTTCTTTCTTTTTCGTCACTTTTTTTAACGCGGGAGTTCACGACTGTTCCCAGAGTTCGATTGAAACACAGCGCGGCAAACGCGTTGTCGAGAAGCACAAGGTGGCCTGAATGCCAAATAAATTGAACTCGGGACCCGTCGAATTCCTGAAGCGTTTCAAGCCTTTTGCACTCGTTATCGCATCCAAACGAATCTCAGTCTCTGGCAGCGGTCTCTGCAATCGCGCTGTTTCGTTGATCGCCACGCTGCCCGATGCCTCGCTTTTCTTCTCCTTCTTTTTCCCTCGAGACGCGCATTTCGCGCAGAAATGCAATTTTTACCCCTTTATCGCTGACATCCCTTGGGCGTGAAAATCTGCATACGGATATTATATGTGTTCGCCTGCATCGTTCATTCGATGCTTACATTTCCCCGTTCTCTTTTACTTTTGGTGCGCAGTTTTTTTCGATCGTTTCCTATCATTTTATTCTATGGCGTTGAATTGGAACAGTACACGTTTGTCTTCCATGTTTATTCCCGCGTGATTCAGTCTTTTTCCTCGACGTAGCGCGCAATTTGAATAGAAGTGCAACACGTTATCACAAGCATTGGCAACACGGAAGCTTTCGATTAATCTGATATATCGGTACAATTTTGTTAATGGATAGAAAGCTGTGATTTGAAGGGAGGAATACTAGCGAGTAGCATAGAAAGTATGACACTTTTTAACTCTCAATGTTCTAGTGACTGCAAGAAAGTAATTGACAGTACGTGCAAACAATGCTTGTACATAAACGATTTGAAGAGTAAAAATTCACAATGTTGTATCGTACAGTAAAGTGTTTCTCCATGCGAAACAGGAATCTGGGTCACTCGGTTGAAAGTTCAAAACACTCATCGATGTACTGCTGGCATTATTTTAAAATTGTTTGAATTTGCCCACTTTAGACTGCCAGCGTTTTAAGATTATTTGATACAAAATGTTTTTGTTCGACTGTTTTTACATTTTAAGCTTGCCTTCGTCCGGAAAGTATTCACACAAATTATAATTTGCTTAATTTTAAGATGATTTGCGTTTTGAATTCTACCAACAACCGTCATAATTCATAAACTTTACAATGAACGAAGTAACAACTTACTTGCAGCGAAATAAATGAAGAACAGCTTTAAACGGTTTTTATTTTTCCGAATCACACTTTCGCAAACCAATTGAAATCTGAAGGGTGCACGATGCTAAATAAAAAGTGACTGTAGATATTAAATAATGGATATAATATCGTACAAGAAATTTCTAGGGTCTGCGAAATAATCTGCCACAAATTCTTTGCGAAAAATATTTATTCAAAAAACTGGTATCTCCGTTATGAAAATATTTTAAAATTATTATTGACCATCTAATTAATGTAGTTTAATAGTTACACAATATATCCTATATTTCATGGCAAAAATATTCCCATTTTCGGTTCATGATAAAATTCTTAAAAATCCCCGTAGTACCCATAGATAACCACATGGTATTCATAATGGAGTCTGGAATGATATCACGGCCGTGGAATAGCCACTTATCTTTCGGGTCGTCCTTCGCTTAAAGCGGTCTTCTTCGGCGATTTCCCGTGCAACTTCTATCTCAAAAACGTGGAAAAGATCTCTATTGATGGTATAAGACGCATAGGTTAGATCGGAAATAGAATTTCTATCGCAGATATGCGAATAAGGATGATCTCGTACGACATACATATATGGGTTAATTCCCTTTGAAAGGAAATTCTGCTATTCCCAAGAGAATAACCCTCTCGAAATTAACTCGTTTCGTTTTATACCACGAAAATATAATTTATACACAGCTGACGTATAATTCAGACAATTTCAACGTCATTTTCGCTTACTGCATAAAAGCGTCCATTTTATCATCGATTCTATAGAAATCATGTAAATGACAAGAATTGGCTATACTTGTGCATTCACCAGACATTTCAGCGTACCAGAATCAATCATAGATAAACCTACCGAGCAATTAAAGAGCAGCATAGTAAATTTCATGTCCGAATTAAATTCAGGCGGGCACCAATTTTGGCGCGCCTATATTTATTTCAGAAACAGTTTCATACGTGCGTGCGTTTGAAAAGGGGCACGTTATGCATCCGTCGTAAGTATTGGAAAATTTCATAGAAATTTCAAAACGCCACTTCAGGAGCGCGCGTTTAATTTCCTGGCCACGTGCATACATACGGCCGACTGTGTACAATAGTTACAAACGAACACGAACGGTCGAATGCCCTGTCAAATTAGATTAATTAAAGTTCGCCCGGAAAGTCCGCGAGATAATAAAGCGTCGCGCGTTACCCCTCGCAAATGGAAAATTTTAAACGGGTGAACGAAATTCGGAAAGGGATCTCTCGTCCCGAAAGTTATCTACTCGAAACATTTCCACCGGTGATATAATTTTTTTCGTTCTTCCTTTCTTTTTCTCCCTCCTATTTTTTTTCTTTGTTTTCTGTCGAAACGCGAAACGCGAAAGGCAAACTCGACCGTATTTCCCGCAATCAAGTAGCAATGGAAATTGTCCGGTATATTTATAGCCACGCCGCTGCAAACTTTCAACCTGCAATAAACTAGTCAATATACTGGGAGAGAGACTAGAGGTTCAAACAGGAAGGAAGTTCAGGATGATCGATCGCGGAAGGCTCATGGAGTGACTTACGAGTATGAAGAGGGTGCGTGTATATACGTGCGCACGGAGACAGTTTGGTAGAGATAGACAGAGAGAGTTAAATATTGAAATAGTACAGGAATGCGACCCGTTTTCGAAGATACATTTGACACACTTCCATTATGAACCGTTTCGCCGGCTTTATGTGAACTTCATAGCGCGATCACGTTGCAGTTAAAGTTTCCGGTTAACGCAGCAGCCTGAAGAATCAGACTGGTATAGCCACCGGCAGAACTTGAAAGCTCATATTCAGAACTGTTCTGGCGGAGTTAATATTCACGGAATTAGACGTTGCCGGGGTATTAAAGGCGATGGAAGCTTGCAGTTCTTGCCAGGATCGTTGCAACCCCTTCGTGGTACTTAACTTGATATAACAGGGTTGTGAAAGAACTAAGAGTACAGTTTTTTTCTTTTCTCGTGGAAAGATAAGTTGAATGAGTGGAATGCATCTTTTTTGTTTGTTCGAGCTTTGGGTTTCGAGAAAATTAAGTTTGAAGTAGCATCGTCGGAATTTAGAGGGATCACTCTGTACGAAACAGAATTTTCGTTCAGTACTTTAATATCAGTTTCGATAACGACTCGTTAATAAATATTCATTCTTGCTGGATCGCTTTATTCTTATTGCAAAGCACTACAGGTAGTATCTCCATTTGGAAGAGGATTATTGGAAGGAATGACCACTTGCTTAACGTAGTGATTGCACTTGAGTTTCGTTAAAAATGAAACCGGGTATCTCATTAATTGTTCAAGCGGCTAGTCGAACAATCGAGAAAAAAGTGAACGATTCATTTCTCCCAGCTTATTTAAAAATGAATATCTTGAAACTTGATTGAAATCCCTACGATAAAACTTTCAATGACAATAATATATATTCTTAACACAGTTGTCTATACAAGAAAATATCACACGTATCGTTCGTTATTTTCTCCTGCCAATCGATCATCGATTATCGTTGACGTTCCATCGCGTTTCAAGCAAATCAATAATATATCCAGTCCCGCCAAGGCCGAAACGCATCGTCAGACACCTTTACAGGGTTTCATGACAAAGATCGTGAACCTTCGCACTTCTCGTCCTAATATGACCAAAGAACAAGACCCATTACCGCCAACCGTGACGTCGCGTCGTCGTGATTCTCGAAGTCGTAATGGAACGAAACCGGGTGTTAACGACGAGCAAGGGAACAAAGAAAGCACGAGCGAAGAACCGCGTACGAGAATAGCACGATGAGGGGAAGCCCCGGATAAAAGAGGAGGATGAATAGGCGCAAGAGAAGACGAAGAAAAATGGGAAATGCATGGTTATCGAGCGAGAACATTCGCGAGCCACGTGGAACGGTTCTACCTCGTTCGCCATTGTTATGGCTTAAATAAGGGACATCGTGATCCTTGAAAATCCCTAATTACTCGTGGTTCGCACGGGCATTTCCCAATTAACGGTGGCTCAGAGAGACGGCCTCGTCGGGGAAAAGTCACGGGCCGATCGTTGCTCCTTCTACTCGGTCGTAAGCTGTGTTTAAAATAGTGCGATCGAACCACGAGATAGAAAAGATGAAAAGAGGATTCGGTCGGGGAATCGGGAAGCAAATCATTAATTACGCCAGCGGATTTCCCGTCGAACTACCCCCGTCCAACGTTAATATCGATATGCCACGATATCGCGAATTAAACATTTCTTATTTCAAGTTAAATTAGATCGGTGGGCCGCGAGAGGAGCAGAGTCGATTGGGCTCAATGAGACGAGGGAAATTCTGAGGATAACGAAAAAAGAACGAAGAAAATATATCCTCGAGACTGTATAATCGTGACCGCCCGAGGATCACGTTTCTAATTAAAAGTTTGACGTCTGTACAGCGAGTGGGCGCGGATCTGCCATATCGGTATTGAAGCGAGGGAAAAAATTCTTTGATATTATTGCAGGATGGATGAGAAAAGGGAAAAGTAAATCCAGGGGAATATCTGGTGCTGTGTATCTTGCTTCGTAAATAGGTACATCATATTCTTTCTGAGAAGTATTAAGGCGCTTATTATCATTTAGTGAAGTTTCGCTGTGGAATATGAACGGTTAATAAAAATCATTTCATGGGTCATTTGCTGGAATATGCACACGTATATTCTGCTGTCAGTTTGAAAGCAAATATGTTATATTTAGCGAAATTGATTGATAATTTCATAACTCTCCTCAGGCATAAATTGCCTTAATAATTCTATATTTCAGCGCGAGATATGAGAAGTTTGATATTTCCGTCGAGCATTAAATAATCTATTATCCATATATTTCCTCTGAATTACCGTTAATATATACGAGAATTATATTTCTAATTTACGTGCTTCCAATATACCGCTTTATTTCTTCGGTGCTGTGATTTATACATTAAAAGCTCGCGGCGTTCGTTCTATGATAATGTAAAATATAACTCTCGCACAATTCTTCTCACTAAACCGCGGCTAGCCTTCCGGCTTCGGCGATGCTTCGAACCTGTACTTGTCAGGATAGTCTGTTAATATCGCGATTAATTTAACGCGATGTGACTCCGGAAGTGCACTAAAGTGAATAGTATCTAACAAGTCAGATCTGCAAGAGGTGTTCTGCATTCTGTTTGCAGAGTATATAGGAGAGATACGTTCAAGTCATACCATTTCGTGCGGCTGTTCTCATCTCTGTGTACGAATAGTGTTTCCAGGGACTTTCAAGAACACGAACGTTCGCTGGATGGAAACGTTCACGAACGATGGGTTCGTAAACAGCAACGGGGAAAAGTAGGAACAATTTCCTGACGATATCGGACGTCGTATCGTTATCTGGTCGTGTGCGAGTCTTTGATTGCCGGTTCATAATTCTGCTAATTAAACTGCGACTCGTACCCAAATTGGACTCCCTTTCGCTCACCTGTTCGCGGTGTTGTTTATACGTGTCACGTTAAATTGATCTCCTTTAGAGTCGTTCGTTTCCAATTTAAGCTAGTGGTTTGTTCACCAGGAGATTCCCAATCGCTTGGAATACAATGGGTCGAGTATGCTCAAGCCATTGCTGTCTAATTATACTTGATCGGATCGGATTGGATTGTTCAAAAGTCACGGTCGTTTGAATATTTGATATGTTTTGTGCGAGTAATATTGAACTGTTATGCTGGCACAGCTTGCGAAGTTAATACTAATCTATAACTCGCGAAGCTATTCTGTCGTAGCAGTGAGAGGAATTCTGTTCCTCGAAGAAATTCTATTAGCGGCGGATAAAAATTAACGTCGAGTAATATTATACTATAAAATTTTACACGAGCATTTCCTTCAATTAATAGGGCAAGCCTAAGCGTTATATCATTTTAGAATAATTGGGAAAGTTGAAACGCAAAAAATTTCGCAACTTAATCAAACTAAAAAATACTTGAGCGTTTCTATTGCGTTTGTTAAACGTTCTGCTGAAACTTTCTTTGGTAGCCGAGTTTAGTTTTCGTTTATTCCGTAGGGAACTGCTGATTTCGTGAAAACTTGCTACGAACTCTCCGAGTCATCCTGAAATTTATAATGCGCATCAAGATGAAGGAAGTTTTACTGTTCTCGTATGAAAGAGACACTTTTGCCCGAGTGTTTGCACGGATTTGTTCGCGAACGTCCATTGTCCGTCCTTCGTTTTTTCACGCCGTGCACAAAGCGCCTAGGCTAAAGGACGCCACTTATAAAGCACGAAATTGTATTAATTCCGTGAAGTTCTCACGGGACGTACCAGGTGACCCAAGGGACACGGCCGTTCTCGGGGAATCTGGAGGTACCTGATAAGTTGAAAAAGGTTTCGAGAAAGGAACTCAATGAACACCATAGCAAAGGCTGTCACGTCTACGTCAACGTAGTATATATGTAACATCAACCCTCCACGCCTTAATTCATTTATTAGGTCATCCAATAAACTGGGGACTTTAAAACAGTCTTTGTTTAAGTATTTATTTTAAGGAGAATATATCGCCATTGTTGAAAATATACAAAGTTTATTTATATAAGGGTGACATTTCACCAACGATGACCATAAAGGTTTAAGAGACAGTTCTAATACAGATCTTAATCTTTTTTTACGAATTTATTAGTTGTCGAGATTTCGAAATCGATTTATCTTCTTTTTTTTTAATAGTACCGTGAACTTGTACTACTTGCAATTTACAGCACATTTAAAGGCACTCTGTGGACTAAGTGCACAGGATGCAATAGATAATGCAAATATGCTTTACGCTTAAACGAGTCGAAAATCGACTTTACGCTTCGGTGGCGGTTGTTGACGAGGCAGTTACACGGCGATTTCACGACACCGTGACGAAATGCCGTGAGAAATTTCCGATATCAAGCCAGGTTGCGGTTTCTCAAACGTGCTAAACCCTGTTCTTAAATTCGGCAGCCCATTGCAAAATGTGGCTACTCGTTGGCCATACGGGCACACGGTTACTTAAGGTCGCATGAAAATACATGAAATTGCCTGAACACGATCGTTCGAACTATCAGTAAGCTGCGAACTTATCGTTTCATACGTGACACAAGATGCGTACGGTAAACTGATAACAGGTGGAACAAGATAATGCACTCAAGATGTACAGTCTGTATTAAAAAAATATACCTGCCGTTTTTAATTATTACAAGAGATTGGGTAGCATGAAACTGTTCAACGTCCTCCACCAAGACTTATCTATTGCCAAATCTAAAATGTCGCACCTGCAACGTAACAAAAGCTGCGCAGTCCACTTTTAAAACAGAGATAGTTCATTTCTAATGATAATATTGCAGCGAAGTCTACCAGATTACAGAGATGAGACGCATTTCAAATTCCCCGCCCGTGTAATTATTTTGCAAACGTCGTCAATCAACGCGGGCCAAGCAATTTCAATATTTCCAGATGTATCGAACAATTCCCGCAGCCTCTTTGTTAGAGCGAATTGCGCAAAGCTGCTTTATTGAGATTCTTCCGGCCGCATAACTCGGGAAAAGAAGAGGGGGGCAGAATATCAAAGGGAAACAAAGTATTTTAATCAGTGCTGCTCACGGAACTTCGCGGAACGCGCCCTTTTAAAAATCGTGCGGGCGCGTTTCGAATTTTCCAAACGAGAGGCAGCCTCGTTACCATTCCCGATAATCATCCGCGATTATTACCAACGAACCACCAGTGTCAATTACTCGTTACAGTGCGACCAGAGCGATAGATAAGACAGTGTTTTACTCGAACCTCTCCCGATGAAGTATCGATATTCCGATCTGGATGAAGACACGAGGGAGTTTCTTCGCAGACGTAAGCCGATTGCCGTTCAATCGTCAAGGGCCCACATCGTCTGCCAATCAGCTTACGCGGAGGCGATGTGTACCACCTGGAATGGAGTTTCTATTCACGAACAACCCTCTCGTCTTCTGCATCTTACGCAAAGACGGCTTAAGGAATCGACGAGCGATATTTGTAGCACCCCGGCCTGGCGAACGCTTGTAGGCGTCGAGCAAGTTCATCGGGTCAACTTGATAAGCCAATAAATCGGGAGCAGGGGCGGATGAAAGTTTCCCGGGGAACGGCTCGTTGGACGAGGCAAAGATCTGGGGAAGTTGGAACGACATGGAACGAGAGGGATGGAGATGAACGAGACAGGGAAGCGAAGAGCAGGGGAAGCTTCATAAAAAGTTTCATCGAAATGGTGGAAGTCGTTGTCCGTTAGCAAACGAGGCATCGTTGGTTGGGAAATGGAACGTGGCCCGTTCTATCTTGCCTTGAAGAATCTTTTCATGTCCCGCGAATTACTTGCACAGTGTGGACTTCGTTTCTGTTTAAATATCAGCATTGTAGCTGCCGTCCTGATAAGTCGCTTGCGTCTGGGAATACTTTTCGAAGAAGCTGCAGGCTTGGAGAACGTTGCGCGCTGGTCGGTTAAAAAGTTCCGTCCAGGTATTTTAATATCAGATAATTTAGTATTCCGATATTTTTCGCCGGAAAATGTCAGACAAAAATTGTGCAACTGGTTCATACTATTCTTTCTTCTCGTTTTTCCGACGCATTCGGAAATCATTTTATTCTGCCGGACGTGAAATGAACGGAAAATTATGCGCAGCCTGTTAAATGATTTACGGAGTATTAGGAAAACGGTCGCTAGTAGCATTACGAATGTACGATATTATTAATATATTGATCGCATTCGACTGAATAGGACAAGGTACATACATCAGGTCGCCTTCGAGCTTCCTACAGAAATTACAAAACCATCGCAAATGCATCGCACAAATGCTACTCGGTCCGATAAATACTGTTTAATGATTTATATCGCACACAATTGAAACTCATTAATCTGCCGTTTCCGCGTCCCACTGCAACTCGCTTAACCCTAATAAAATGACGCCCGCCGTTTGCATACGTTACTTAAGCGAACCGTGCAATTACTTCACCTGAGCTGAAACGAACAGAATCAAATTTGCTCGCGCGACCTGCCGTCAATCCTTGGCTTCTCAATCGCGGCAAACGTTCCATCGACGATCCGTTTAAAACCGTTTACCAAAATCACGTTTAACCGTTCGGCATCGGGACGAATCCATCGGCAGACTCACGACAATTATTGTTAAGTGCGGCGAACCGCTGCCGGATGTTTCGCGAACATCAAAGCCGACATCGGTGGATCGGCAAAATACCCGGAGCTACCTTTGGGGAATCGAGTGCTGGTCACGATACATACTCGAACGCTACGCAAATACATAGATTCGCGGGCGCATACTTGGGCACAGGTACGAGCATGGCCAAGGTGTGCCTGTGTAAGTTCGAGCGGCTCCTATCGCCGGGTCCTGCGCGTGTTGGGGCTCCGGGGATGTATAATTACGAAGTTGGAGAGGCACAAGGCAGAGGGAAATAGACAGTCTGCTTCACCCGATAGCACGAACTCTGTGTGCTGCGGTCGTGCAGACGATCATCGTTGTTTTCAACGTAATGCTTCAACCGCGCTCCCCTTCCCAACCCTTCTGCCTGCCCGCCTGTCTGTCTCTGTGTGTGCATGGTTTATTTTCTCCCTTTGCCCTCCCCTCGTTAGAAGAAGAGCATATTTGATAATAAACGAAAAACGAGAGGAAAATGGTACTTCCGCGTTGCGCAATATTCAAGGGTCGTTCCTTTTCTCCGCGCCCCCTTGGAACCGGGCAGCGATTTAAATGTAAGATATTCACGGCAAGAAAGGTGGAACGTTTAATTAGTGGCGGGGGTTTAGAGCCTCCCCGGTACGTATTTGTTTCGCTGAGAGCGGCGCGTTTCTGTTCGCCCTGTAATCGTGCCTCCTCGCTCCATCGAACCCTCGATTCGACGTCGTCGGTGCACAGTCTACCCGGGGAACACGCGAATCATATTTCTCTTAAAGGTCCGGCACTTGGCGCGAACGGTAACTGCGAACGAGGCCGCGCCAATGAGAGATTTATGTGCTCGCCTTGCCGTTCCCCCAATTACTCGAGCGAAAATGTCGAAATGAAAATCGACCTCGGTGCGCCGGACTTATGTCGAAGCCGATGGTCATCGTCGGGAACGAAAATGGATTGGCTGCGATCGGGCTATACTTCCCGTGGAGTCCGACGAGCGTATTTAACCATCGTTAAAATCGATGGTGTATTTTACGAAACACCCCGCGGGGAGACCCGATAGTCCGCCACGTGCTCGGAGAATGCATACAACAACCGGCCGCAGAGTTCTTTCCTTCTTTTTCTCTTTTTTTTCATCGTTCAGCCATTAACGATAAATCCCCGTTGGAGGATTGTCGCGGGGCGAATTAACGAAATGATTTAAGGGACGATTTAACCAGCGAAATATCGCGCCTCCGTGGCCATTTCCATCGATCGAATATCGTCGTGCAATCTCGCGTGGGTGCGCTAGGTTGTGGGGTCGTTTGCATGGTGCTCGGCGTCTAGGCCGGCGACGTGCACCAGCTTAAGACACAATCGTTAGAGCCACTCTGGCCCCCGTCTAAGAAGCGGTTGCATCGCCTCCTCTCCTTCGACCCCTCCTGATAACATCTCTCATTTATCAGGGCGTCGCTGCAGCGTCGTGCAACGACCGCGTCTTAATGCTCTCCGGCCTCCTCGAGATCCAAGCATCATTTCCGACTCAGCCGGTGCCGTGGTACCGGCGACCCTTCTATCTTTACCGTGTCCAACTAACTTCTGGGATGCACGCTCGCGAGGTAGGAATTTTCGCGTAGACGAGCGCAAACTTACGACGCGGAGACAGCGGGGCAAATTTTCGGCGTTCAGATCCGCTCGGCCTTTATCTCGATTAATGTTTCTCGAGGGTCGTGGACCATTTGCTTGACCGGCCCCGCTGGGGGCAGAAGTTGAATATTTTGCGCAACCGAGTTTCCGAGTTAAGTGCGTTCAGTTTCTTATTTCGCGCTGAACTAGGCTTGGGTAGAACTATAATGTACGTTGTCGCGCGTTCTTCGTGACAAATATGAAGCCTGGTTGAAATTTCGGCGAATTTTTCGCAGCACGATTTTATAAATTGGATTCTAGTCAATGGGTAAACCGGCCTGCTGATTTTACAGGCAGGGATTCCACAGTACAAAAGTATAATAAACGTCGGGATCAAATATTATAAAATAATGGGGCAGACGAGCCGAACCATTGATTTGTTAAATAACGCTGATTACTCGGCACTCCCCGAATTTATATAGTGTAATCCACTCGAACTATTATAAAATTAATCCCCTTTCAAGCATTCGTAGATGTTTTAATTATGAAAATAGCACTCTGCCTAAGCGAACGAATAAAATAATTTCGTCTTCTGTAATCTAGACAAATCGTGCTCGTTCCGTTGCCTAGTATATTTAACCGTTTTTGCCCTCTGAATTTAGCCATAGGCAAGCTGCAGGCAAGTTGTTGCTAGCTGAACGATTGGTACATGGAAACGCCTCTGTATCTGGCCGGGTCATCGATACAAGGCATCGGTGAACATCGAAAATCGAGTTATCGAAAAACGTAGCGTACATAGTTGGTACACGGTGCATTGTGTGTGGCTTATAGACTACATTGCCGGGACACCCACGGTCAGAGCAATAAAAGTATATTGAACTTGTACGTGGGCGTACGATCCGGCCAGAAGGGTCGCAGAAGGGAAATTTCCAAGAGAAACAAGCCGTCGTTCGAATGCAGACGAGCAACGAACACAGGGAGGACCGAAACTTCGTTCGATAAAAATAAAATCCTCAAAGAAAAGTTTGTAGTACGTATCCATCGGTCTGCTGAAATCTGTACTGTTCGTATGAATTTACGTAGATTGGGTAGATCGGGAACTCGATTGTAATTGCACGACGACAGATGGAAACTTTGGATGAGAAGTGGAACCGAATTATTGTAAAATAAAAATGTCCAACGTGTGACGAAAAAGAGGAAATTTTACATTTATTAATTTAGAAGATATACACTTCTTGCCTGTTTCTGAAAAGTCGCACTATATCCGATTTCACCGATTCCACTGCGAATCAAGTATGGTGCACCTGTGCAACTTGTTTCGGAATCGTGCCACCTGTCCCCCATACAGTGATCTCGAACGCAAATGGAGATCACCTGCGTTGAAGCGAATCAGTTCGGTGCGATTGGTAGCGTTGTCTCGTATCAGGGCGGGCAAGAATAATATCCGATTGAATCGATGGGATGCTGGTGTGGACTGCTACCTGTGACAATACGCGTAGTTACCGCAAACAGGTTCATGCGCCCTCCTGGATTCCAAAGACACGCATATCCTATTGGATGCGGTGCAAGTGCCTGGACGTGACCGTACCTTTTTCCATTCCTCGTTGTTCCATTACCATTCGATTAGTATCGCCCTTCCTGCCCTGGCCCCTTCTACTTTTTTCATCCTTCAGTTTCGATCGTTCCTTCTTTTTTTTCCGTTGAAAAATCGATCCTGTCCCTGCACGTGACGTACATTCGACGCTACGATAAATTCCTTTACGAGCCTCTCGAACCGTTTGGCGCCATTAACTTCCTCGTCTACCTTCGATTACGTCGACATTCCACGCGGATAAAAATCCCGTAGCACAGTGGCGAGGGATGAAGCTTTTTACTTCGTTCCCTTTTTTCTTTTTTTATCCTGCCTTTTTTAAGTAGAGAAATTAAACGAGATTCCCTCCGACGCGGCACAAAGAAAATTTAATACGAATAATCGGATAATGTCGTCTGCCACGCGCTCGTAGTCGAAAAAATGCTCGTTACTCGCGTTTGCGCCCAAATGCGATATGGGCGGGATAAATTGAATAATGAACGGTGCTCCACACGAGGCAATCATTTCTTTATTAAGCGGCCAAAGTGAATATTAAGAATACTTCACGGTTGCCATATTCGGCCACTGCTCTATCTTTTTCTTACGGAATTATTACATTCGATTCGGTGTAACTATCACGGGTATGTCACCAGTACTTTCTTTTTTTACATTATTCGCATCGTTACATCGGTGCCTTCCATACTTCTACACCCCCCGCGTCTCCGTTCTTCCAACTATGTTTCCAAAGCTTTTGTTCGGGCCTAGTTGCCGCCATTATGCATTTGATTACTATGTACCCGTCAACTGGTCTTCCATTCTACCCATTTTTTCCCTTACCTTTCCCGGCTTCCTCGACTGTCCCCGTTTCTTTTCTCATTCTTCTCGCCCGGCGCCCTTCGTTTCCCCTGAATAGCTTTTTCCGCCGAGGCTAGCAAAAATCGTCAGAGAATGCTTTCAACACTCGACAAGCGCGTCGCTGGCGCGTCTTAAATTCCCATGCAATTTCATAAATGGCGCAGCCGGCTACCCGGGCGCAGGTACACACGTACATGCTAGGGTGCACCGTTGGAGATTTAAAATATTCTATCAGCTCACAGCCCGCCGTGAAATGGCAGACGCGACGATTTATGTATCGCGTGCAGCGCACAGCGAATGGAGCAAGCAACTACGAGTTCCCTTCACACAGATTCCAATACGCGTTTAGAATAACCTGTGTTAAACCGTCGTTGCACAGGCGTTCGGTGACGTTGCACAAACGTTTTCCGCGGCCGTGGTATCGATTGGCACAGATAAATCCCTAATCAAAGCGGGCAGACTGCAGTCGCGCCAGTTATCGAGATTCCTGGACTGCCGAAATTCGAGGCGAGTCCTGTTCTGAGACACGATCACAGCTGATCTCTGCGGACAGCGATCGGTTAGGCTACGCCGAATGAGCCCTTTGAACACCTGCGACACCTGTGAAATCGAGCGTCGGTTGTTCAGATGCGGCGTATATACGCGGATCGTAGCAATTTTTCAAAGTATTGGATTGTTGAGCAAGAGACGCCAAAATTCTTAACGAGAACCGAACATCTGTATAAAGTGACGGACAGACGAAAATTTAAAAGGTAGACAGTGACCGTAAAATCAATATAGTTTTACCACAGAATACCGCAGAACAAATGAGTGCCTTCGCATACTGATACCCGCGAATATATCAATTATCAACTTTCCCTTGTACGCCACGTGTATATGCACACGTGTACAGTGACTCACCTTGCCCAGGTGCTTGAGGAATAATTATTCTACCCTTACTCTTTGCCGACGTAACATATAACACTTTTCTTTTTCCATATTTTCTCTGCTCAGTAAGAACTTCCCGTTCCCACTAAGCGTAATAAGCGACAGTATACTTTGCGAACGAATAAGATATAATAATTCCATGTGAACGAATGCGCGAATTACTGTTTGTATTTTTATATTATTTACACTCGTTCGAACGTTCTCCTTGCTGGGAAATCTATTCGTCCATGTCGAACCGGAGTATCACTGTGTATCGCGTTCCCCACGTGGAATAGCCTGCTCGTCTGAACCGAACCTTAACGAAATAATGCCTAATTCTAGCTTCTCCTGTGCTATCGATCGCCTCTAAGCGGAGGTTATTGCGTAGATTGCGCGCGTGCACAACCAGTTTAATCGTGCACACGCGGCGGCTACACCTATGTTACTGCCATGGAAGCGGCCGGTTGTAAAGTACGTGTGGTTGAACGCACGATACTATGATTCGTACTAGGAACATGTGTAACAGAGGCCGGCAGGAATGCTATCGATAATATCGTTAGATTAAATAGGGGTAGAGGCGGGCTCGTTGATGCGTTGAACGGCGTGCGCGGTTCGAGCACAGGATTTCCTATTTAGCGCCAAGTCAACTTTCAATGTTTATTCTGATTGAAGGTTGGAAAAGTGTTCAAAGAGGAAGTTGCTGGCGAGTTCCGTTTTCGTTTAAGTTGTGCATTGAATAAATTTGTTCGTATCCGAAATGAGTGAAACGATTAGGAGGCATCGCAGGTCGTATAAATGGAAGGAAATATGTACTGCTGTAATTAAAATATTGCTTCGCTGTTTATGGAGTGTTAGTTACGAGTGAATCGTACTAATCGTACTCGTAGGAAGGGCTGTTTCGCTTTGTGCATTAATAGTCGGCTTCCGTAAGAGTTCAAATCAGATAAATAGAAATTAAAGACAGCAGAAGGATTACAAAGAATGCTTTCGTACGAATTTCTTTTTCTCTTTCCAAAGATAGCTTTTTTCCCTTAAAACGAACTAACTCGCCGACAAGCGTGTCGATAAAGTGCAGAATTGTCACGAAATACAATTAATTTCTGCATTGAAAAAATGGAAAGTATCAAGGTACTAAAATATCGGAAGCAAAATATTTTTAAAACAAAAGCTAGCAAACCTGCTCGCGTATAACGCGTAACACCTATATAAACGCAATTACTTACTTTCCCCGCAAGCTCTACGCTTTCGCTAAAATGTAGCCGGCTTTGCTTTTACATATTTGATACTTTTAATACCCACTGTTACTGGAACAACGGATCCACTGTATACTGATATCGGTAATCTATCCGTAAACTTTGCGAACGAGCGAAAATTGGTTCGAACTTTCCTCAAAATTTAAATCGAATGTTGCCCGAGATGTATATATATCCAGGTAACGAGTAAACTAGAGGAATATACTACAGAGTGCATCCATTTTGTCTATTAAACTTTATCCGGTTATTCCCTTCATATGGGCTCCGCCATGTCCATTATTTCTAGCATACACACCCCATGCGATCCGACAGGGCACTTTTAATCGCATCGTTTGTTTCATATCGTGTCTCTGTTGGCAAACTGTTTACATAGTACCGTATTACGTATTACGAGCACGACAACGCGAATGTTTTACCGCCAAAGTTTCCTTCAAGCAGAACAATCTGCATGACAGTTTTGCATATACGACTGTGCGTAGGCGTAGTGGAGAACAAAAAACATTTCGTAATAAGCTTGTTTTTACCCCCCAATCTATTGCACCGCTGTAAAAGTAAGTTCAGCAATGAATTCCGCCGAAATCGTGAGAATGAAATAGATATGTGACAATATTGCTTCGCTGGAATTATTTCTTTTTTTGCAGATATTTTGTTTCCGGTAAAAAACGTCGAAACCATAGATCGACGAGGTAGAAAACTGATTTGATTGTCTTTTATTGGTCGAATCGAGTGTTACCGTTCTTTTGTTTTTATTTCGAAAGAATCGAAGGGAATAAAAATGTAAAATATTGGTAGGTTGCATTGGTACATTATTGCTGTGATTGCGCTTCAATTATTTCCGCGAAAGAATACTCGCGAAGCATATTTGTGGAAACGCACCTTTTCGTTTGCAGGCAGGGAAAGTTTATCAAAGTTATGGATAATCGTTTCTGCACCTGAATCGGTATGGGGAATACGCGTAGCACGTTTGTCAAACCCGCCCGATACACGCATGCATATGCAGAGCCCGGACCCGCCAGTATAAATATTTCAAATATATTTTATCGTCAAACGTATTTCCCCATTGCACGCTTATGCGTTTAATTAAAAATCTGTGATGCAAAATAGGTATACGCTGTTCACGTCGCATATAAATGTAAACATCTAGCTATATTTCAGTGTGCACAGACGTGGAATCCTTTAATATTCCTATTTCCTAGAAAACATGATATCGTTTGCATCCGTTTCCACTTGACGTGTTGGTAAATTTGTATTTGATGCCATAATCACGCAATCTCTCTGCCTTCCTGTTGGTCATTCATAGAGCTTATGCATGAATAACTAATTTCAAATTTGAACCTATTTCTGTTCCAAAACTATCGCTTTACATTGAAATTCTGTGCATTAAATATCATTCGTATACTGCCTCCAATTATACTAATGAACATGCATTTCTAGCATTTATACTTCGTTTATATGCACAAATATCGTTCATTATATACATGTATGTTGCAATAAATTCGACATACACCGCCTTTCAAAAGTTCGATACTATCTTCTTACATAGTTAGTCGTACAAATGTTAAATGGTTCCACTAACGACTCATCTATTCGAGATAAATATTATACAGGCCAATTCACATTGTCTCCACATATTTTCGCTCCCCAAATTTTCAACCTAAAATTGGCAATCGTTCCAGAAATTTCCGTGTGCGCTTTTGCGCTTCAAGAAGGCGCGCAAACGTTCAAGTACAACGAAACATCAGGTCCCCCGAGTTTGTGTTTGAAATGTAGATTGCAAAACACGATTGGTGTGCCCAAACTTTTCAACCTGAATGTATACGTGCATGTGAAACGATAAACATTTTTCTACGAGGAGTTTTGTAATAATTATAACGCTGCGGGCAAGTTCTCTCGCAACGAGTGCAACCCTTTATCGTGCTTTCGCGGCATTATATATGTTACTTGTGTAGGCAAATGCTGGAGTGCAGCTTTTTATCGGACGGCGCGCACGGGTAGAAACGCAGCCGCATAAATGAGGATAGACGTTATACGTATACGCAACGAGAATCGTTTCATGGGGAACGTGCTTTAACGCCGCGACTCCTGACACGTCCGCGAGTTTACCCCGACCTTACATCTTGCATCATGGGATTTCCGTACGCTTTTCATCCCCCCTTCACCCCTTTGCATCGTAAACTCTCGCCCTCTGTCCTCTTCAACGGCGGTCTTTCCAGCGAAATTTCTCGTCGCGATTCCGCCGAGCTGCCTCTATCTCACGTGAACACGTATAAAGGGACATTTACAAATAAATAAACGACTCGCAATCTTTCTTTTGTTTTCCCTTCCTTTTTTCTTGTCAACGTTTCTTTGCGATGTGAAGCGTGGCTGGCAAAACCACCCCTCGTCGTTACGAGGAGCCAAGCGTTTTGAAGTTGAACGGAACGGTAAAAATGAATATTAGTAAGCCTGTTGCACCGTGAACAAAGAGATTTGTTCAGCTAATCTGATTACGCTGGCCTTGTATACGAGAGGGGTTCACAGAATGTGAAGTAGTCGGATCTGTTTGCGTAATGAAGAATTAATTGTTGATTCGTTATTATCAATTTATCATTGCACAAAGAACTGCAGTTTCAGAACTGTGTTATAACAATACACGCATATATATTACTTCAAATATATCAATTTAGTACTACCCGTGATTTGCAGACAATTGTAAACTAGTTACTCGTTTGCAAAATAAGAACAGGAGAGCGAAAAATATAATTCCATGGAATAATTATTTGAAGCAAGCACTCAAAGCAGCCACCTCGTTGACAAATATAATAATTACTCAAACGTTGCACATGCGCGTGTCAACGTCACCCGTATACTGTCAGATGTCAGCGACATATCGAACAATAGTAAACGCAGTGCCTGGAACCTGAACCACACCGAACTAATATTATTCGCATATTTATTCAGCCAATTGCTGCGCAATAATAATACAACCTTCGATTGCTTTTATTCCAACACGTATAATAAAATATCACCCGGGTTTTATCTGACACGCTTATCAATCTGATGCGAAACGATTCGCCAGGTATTATACAAATATTCACCGGTGGCAGTGACGTATAATTATTTGCAACTGCAATGTCCGCGAATGTCGACGTTTAATTTCCCCAACAATACCGAAGAGCATCGAACGTCTATCGTCTTCGCGCAGACCCGTGTTAAACCGTTCCTCGTGATAAGTGTTCAAATATTTATTCGCGTAAATTACTGGATCGATAGGTGTCGGCTGATGAGGTCAAATCATTAAGGAAGTTTATGGTCCCCGTCGATGCACTCCTCCCTGCCGCAGAACCATGGCAAACTAACCTAGTTAGCTCCGCGGTATTAAATACAACCGACCGGGCAAATACTAACCCACCCTCGTGTCGCCATTTTCGTGCCAAGAATAGTCAGGCGAGCAATGTGTAACTTTGCTTCAACAACATTCGACTACGTCGGTTATATTAGGAACGTCGGTTCGGCGAAGTCTCGATTAACCGAATCCCAATTAATCGCGGCCTCGATAATTCCTGGTACTAAATTTAGCGAGAATAATTGTACGATCGTCTCTTCTAACTCCACAGTTAATAATATAATAAAGGTATCGACTATTCTATTCGAGGGTAATTGCGAGTACAACAGACTCTCAGGTGTATCACGTTTATACGCGGTGGACCGCCGAATGATCGACGGCCGAGTTAATATTCGATGATCCAGCGATCCTGCTACGTATAGGCAAATGAATATTTTAGTGGCGATTTTAATGTAAATCACCCCGCACGAAATTATCGCAGATGCTGCGTCGGTATTCAATCCGGTTCAATTAAAAAGGAATTATACCATCCGTGGAATGAATTATTCAGAAGTCGGGCCTGACTGGTGGCGTCCGATGCCTTTGTCGTTTAACCGCGTAAAATTGCGGAGAAGTATGAAAGTTGGCCCATGAAGTAAGTAGTTTGAATATTCAGTAGATTAGGAACGTACGTACAGCCGCGTCTGACTAATTGCAAGTGAAACTGAATACGACCTGCCGATACGCGAAGAATAGGATCGCACAATCAGTTCATCTTATCGTTTTCTCTAAATCTGACAAATCTTGGGAAGCCCGTGCAGAAGCTTAATTGTTACAGCGTATTGCACTCTGGACTACCTATTTTTGTTCGTCGTGTCGTGCATTGCAACGGCTGAAGTATTGGCATTTTACAATCTATAGCTCTATAAACTAGATCGTCTCGTCCTTATCCAACTCTACTGCAGCGAAAAATATTTCGCAATTGAAAATACGCGCGCTGTGTAATCTCATAATTGTAGAAAAGTGCCGGTCAGGTGGACGCGCACAGTAAAAAGGTAAGCCTCGTATCAAATTT
Organism: Nomada fabriciana; assembly: GCA_907165295.1. Taxonomy (NCBI): domain Eukaryota; kingdom Metazoa; phylum Arthropoda; class Insecta; order Hymenoptera; family Apidae; genus Nomada; species Nomada fabriciana. Next base: position 2,955,829 of record OU015692.1, on the reverse strand, counting down.
GAATTCGCAACAGTGACACGAAATATAGAAAAGGACAATACATACAAACGGATGCCCGCCTTAACTGTGCGCTTCCCAATTGTCGGTGAAGTCGATGAAGAAAATAATCTTGTTTTTCTCCTGCTCAGTCGTCCCATCCACGTCGATCCTTTCACCCCCTTGTCGCCATTCGTGCCATGGTAGATTTCCCTTCTCCCTTTGCCGTGCCCCTCTCTACGTGCTCACCTTCATAGCACACTCCAATGCGCGGAAGCGTTCACCCTTTAGCTCTCTTCCCTTCCGTCTCCTCTCCTGCCCTCTCCCGTACTCTCCTGGTACTCCACATTTAACGCGAATGCATTACCGTCTCACTTAAATTATCATCGGCCGCGCTTCCCACTGTTGCAACCCTTCCGTGCCGCTTCTTTCCTTCAAATATATCGCCGCTGTCTTTACCGAGCTTCTCCACTTTCAACCCCTCTGCCAAGCTCCCCTTTCACCTCCGGCGTCGATCTCTTATGACACGGCGCCAGGGGATGAGATTGCAGCGCAAATCTGATTCTGTTAAAGCGATATTCTGCGATGGTAAATAAGAAACCGGGCTTTCGCTCCGGTTACAATTTATGGGAGTGAAACTCGAACGTCGTTTCGTGCGCAATAAATGCCCGGCCACTCGCGGTGATATTTCACCGGGTAACAGCAAGCCACCTTCCAGTAAACACCGCGGATCATACTGGTCGTACCTGTTCGGTTGTTTTTTTTATTATTATTTTAATACCTTAACCGGATCGGAACGTGGCGAACGACGGGACGGGCAAGGGCAACCGTAAATGCACTGACAATCTGCGTGGTGCGATAAAATTCTTTACGACCCACTAGCAACCCCCGTGTAGTCGAACCGGCTGGCTAACTTTCGCTTATGGACGTTGCCTCGATACGTGAATACACACAGGAGCTTTTACGTCCTGAACTTCGCCGTTCTTCTTAAAGGCGCGAGCGAAATTACCGCCAATTACATTGGCGGCTTTAATGAGCCTCGATGGAAAATGCGTTGGTTTAAGCGATATTATAGAGACGGTTTTCCTTCTTAACCCTTTCGCTCCTGATATTTATAGAAGTGGTATTCGTAGAAGTACCACTGGTGGCACTTTTGCAACCAGGTATTTCATTTGATTTAGTTTCATTAAGAACATTTCCAAGGTGTGTACGCGTCGAACAGTAGAAGTGGTCTCAGAGGAAGAAAGATTTTCTAGAATTGAGAATCTGAATCGGAGTGACGGGATCGCTGAAATTTTGCGAACTTTGCTAAATCTGTATCGAGAATCTTTTGCACCGTTCACTGCGGCGTCCCATTTGTTTCATTAGCGCGACGCTAATTCGAGTTCGTTAAGTTCGTTGCTTTTGCGCTACGATCGCATCCGGGCATCGTTTATCAAACCCGTCGACAGTTCGGAGAACGAAGACGAGTCCGAGTTCGAAATTAAAACTCAACCCCCGACGATTGCAGTGGCGCTTCCAACGCGGATAGATACCGATCTTCTTCGGTCCGCCGTAACACTCGCTCCAATTTCTGTCCTCTCCTCCTGCGTTCCCTGCCCTCCGCTTTTTGTTTCCGTCACTCGTTTATTTTCGTTTATATCCGATGGTCGGTTCCCCCGAAAAACAAAGCCCGATTAATCTATGGCCGTTGCATCGATCTTCCTTATCAATCTGACAGCGTTCGCGTCCTTTGTCTCTTTCCTTTCCCCTTCCTTTCCCAACCCCTTCACGCGCCCGTCGATTTCCCTCGCGCTCATATGCCCATTGTACCTTTTCCATCTTTGTAGCCTTTGTTGCATTAGATTCTCTGGAAGTCGAACACGGAAATGTAATAATAGCGGCGCTGTCCGAAAGTGGCCGTGGATACCGGGCTTCAATTAGAAAAGAAAACGAAAAAAACGAAGAAAGAAGCGATCGTTCATTCTTTCACCATTATTCCCATTGTCTCTGTGCGCTGGCGCGACCGTCTGTCGGAGATAATTAAAGGCGATATAGAACCGGGCCCTCCAGCGATTTTCAATTTGTCATTGGACGATACCAGGCAGAAATAAAGTGTCCTTCCTCGAAGATGTCGCGGCGTGTAATAACCGCTCGCGTGTCCTTTGTTCTATACATTTTTAATTACGCCGGATCAGTGTGTGAAAATTAAGGTGCGCCTCAAGAATTCTAGAATTCAACGCGAATGGAATTTTACTAATAATATATTTCTATCTTCAGATAGCGTTGGCAGTAAATGATAAAATTATCAAAGGAATGGTGTTTCGCTCTTTGGCGCGCGCAATTCGTTGAAATGTTCACCTCCACTCTACTTTATTCCTGGTAATACACTTTTGTGCACGGGTTTGTCCATGCTCCCGAGTCTGTGGATGTGTTCAAGTCGATAGACAAGACTCTTAAACGACGCTACTCCTTCATCGGGCTGCCTTGATATCCTGTCTATCCTTTCTGTCGCGTGACGCCGCGCCGGGAATTTCCGGAAGTTCAGCCACTTCTCCACCTCTCGAGGAATCTTCTCCAGCTTCACGACTCCGCTCTGAACAATGCAATTTCTTTGGGTTTAGTAAACCGAGTCTTATTTACTAGATATATAAGTCGTCCTAGCCTCCACGCTCGCGAACATTTATTTTCCACGGAAAAATCATGCTTCTCCGCCGTTCCGTTTAATAAACTCGACTTTGCCCCGTTGTCGATACAACGAACATTAATATCGGAGAGCCAAGACTTTTCGAAAAGACTATCTTGACTATCACGCCGGTTCTGTATCGTAACTTTTCATTCAACTAACTTCAAGTCTGTGTTCTTATTTCTAAATACAGTTCAATGAAAAAATTCTGTGAAAAATTCGATTCACAGTCAATTACACCCCGAAGGAAATTGGTTTGGGGTAGGGGGGTGTTGCCGCGATTATTCGATTTCGCATATTTGCCAGACGTGCACACCTTTCGATGCTCGCCGTTCAACTTATTCGGTGCGAAGTCAATAATTGGCGCTACAATTGCACGCCCAACAAAGTGTTCGGAATTTCTGTCTCAGTTTACCATCGCCGTGCGAAACGGTAGCGGCACGAGACGGCCGATATTTATCGATGACGAAGTAGAGCGGAAAAACGAAGAAAGATGTGGAAAATTTGTTGTTCGCCTCGTTTTCTCGCGATGCCCCGGTCTCGCATGGCTGAATGAAATGTTGCCGTCCCTGCTTCCTCGATCTCCTCGCTCTTTGTCTTTCATCTCGTCGTATTTCAACAGAACTGTCGCAAAGGCTTCGTCTTGTCTTGCCCTGTCCTGCCTTGTCTTGTCTTGGATACGGTGCAGTACCGCTGGCGTATTTTTATTTATGAATATCCTATAATAATTTTGGTCACGTTTCCCGAAACGACCGGCGCATTGCGCCAGACCACGTAAATAAACAGTCGACACACCTCTTGCTCCTAGTGGAATGAAATTTTGCCCCATTCGTTGTTTAGAGCGAAGGCAATTTTACACCCATTTTTCGAAATCTCCGTGCTGCAATGCGATTAAACACTTTCGACGATAAATTTGTTTGCCGGGGGATGTACGATGATCGACGACAATAGTTTTTAAGCAATCGAGCAACGATTGAACGTGAACGGATATACTGGTTACTAAAATTCTAATATTGTATTTTTTGGTCGGTCTGACAAAAAAGTCAATTCTTTTGACTGTGTTGGAGAATTTTTTTTTAAAGTGGCAGTAAAATAACTATTTTTATCCCACTGTGCGTTAAATGGGAATCAACGTTATGCGCAGAGGATATTGCCCAACATCATTTTTTATCAAATTCTGCAGACCAGAACATCACTGCGTCACTGTGTCGATTCGGTGAAAATGAAAGTTCCCGCTATATAACTTGATATTGGAACCTAAATCCAATTGCGTTGCTCGGTAATAAGAAAACGTGCCACGAATAAGTTTTTAGCCGCGGCGTTAAAATACATCTGGGTCGAAATGAAATGATGACAATTTTGGGAGCAATAGCCATTCTTTCAAGAAGTATTGCTACTACCAAGGCTGTAACGACACGGATACGTTCTCCTTGCGCTATGCTTATAGCTATCTTTACTCTTTAAAAGACTTTCACGATTTACAAGAAATTGCATTGATCATTTATTTGAATTACATTCGCCAACGATCACGAGAAATATACTCGCCCGATACAGAAGGCATTTTAATTTCCAAATGTGACCACCGGCCATTCCGTTAGGCTTTTCAATTACTGTCGTTGGAAGAGGACGGCGAACCGTAAAACTTTTAAGTACTTTTTCTACGAGCTACGTTAAAGCTGCATTCATAAGGCGCAGGAAGTTTGAAGTGCCGGAAGGAACCCGTTGCGTTTGTACGAGTGGAGGACGAACCAGGGAGGGAGGTGGAACGCTTCGCGAATTTTCTCGCAATCGAGAAACTTTCGCGGTCGTTGGACTTTAATTAATTTAATTGACAGAATGGTCAGCGTGTTTACCAGAAAACACCGGTCACCGGAAACAGCTTCGAGCTCCAAACACAGGCACTCCCGCGACGCTATGTTTTATCTATGACTAAAATCTCGTAATAAAACATGCAACTGGCGAAACTTTTTGAAACGCGTTTCAAATATACATTTACGCCGTGTATATTTTAAGATGGGTTGGCTACAAAAATGCACCACCTTATTTATCTTATAAATTCAACTTGGTGGAACCGAATTGAACGAAGCAAGTACATATGTATGTAATGTCCACGTGAAGTGAAATAGTGAAGATTGTTAAAGCTGTTAAGATTGAGATAAGTTGGACAAAACGAGGGGTTTTTGTTAATTTTAGTATGAGAATAAACAAGTTTTTATTTTAAACCATTAAGGGCGTGATTTTTTTAGCGACAATAAAATAGTTTCAATTGCCAATTTTTAAGCTGAAAAGAAAATGTGGAGAAATAATTTCATAAGTTTACCAGAGTTTTTTATATTTGTTTCATTTAAAGACGTGCTTCAAAGGTTTTATCTCAACGTGCACCGTCCGTTTTTCTTAAATATACCAATTGAAGTGTTCCAAAAAGGATGTAATACAACTTCAATTACTAACATTGAAATCAGTAATGCGTACACAATGATATAAACGTTATGCGTCGGTGCAGGATGTGAACATCAGTTTCTCCATTTTCCCGGATGTGGGTTATCGATCCTCGGTATGTCGACACGTGTTGAAATCCGTTAAGCCATCCTGCAAGCCTCTTCGTCAGATCAAAGTCATAGCTCGGTTCGATTAGGGAAGATACAACGATAATCCCACATTGAAAATGCGCTATTGTGACAGTTTCCGTCGAACGTTCACAGCATCTCCAGAGCAAAACCCTGTAGACATTCCCTAACGTTTCTGTTGCCCGATTCAAGAGACCCCGTTCGTGCCTCAACTTTATACAATTGGTTTACGTTATATAAATATATTTTATTTGAGAAACTAATTAATGGGCTAACTGCGATTTCATTATGCATACCTTTATTTAGAAGTGAATGATGGCAACAAGGCACTAGTGAATCTGTATTTGTAATGTGGAATGGCAGTTTCACAGATGCATACTTATTTGAAGTAACGCAGAACATTATTTAAGGTAGTTCGATATTACAAGGGTGGATGAAATAATATATTATTCGAATCAATGTTAGCTGACCACTGTGCATTAATTAAGCAGTAATTAAATTATGATATGCACTGCATTAGCCGTCACTTCCTCAGTTTTACAAATATTGAATCTATTAGCTATCCGTCAGTAATTCGAAATTAATGTTGCAAATATTACCATTGATTCATTACATCTCGATATTATATTTAAATTTCATGGCGATGGTCAATTTTCAATGGAAAATTACCAACTCCTTCGCAAATTTCTCTTTGCACTGCTTAGCGTTTCCAAATCAGTGCATAATTAATTAATGTCTGCTTACAATAACAACGCACGTGTAATTCATACGTAGAATAACCCTTCTATCTTTATTACCAATGCTGCAGAAACTGTTCGTTAACAACACTGTGATACACGCGAAACAATATTGCATTGCCTTTCCCCCGTTTTCTTTTTTTCCCTTTCCCTTCGCCCTAAGCACTTCCAGCTGCGCCTCTAAAGCCATCGCATTTTCTCGCATAATCTGCAAATTTGATCCTTTACGTGTTTACGCTCTATGCGTTTCTTCACGGCGCGCCGAGCTACTCTAAATCTCATTAGTCCTCAGAAATTCTCTTAGGTCTTCAACGCTCAGACACCCTGGCTGTCTGTTCTAGATGCGACTAGAGGGAAAGAGATCGAAGTGTCTTTAGCCCGCGTTCGTGCCTCCAACCATACGATTAGCAGCTTAAATGTTCGCGATGGTTGCAACGCACGCGTAAATCTTGTCAGAGACGTTAAGGGTGCTCAGAGGGTGCATGGTGTTCATGGTAACACGCGCAAAGACGTTTTATTTCCGCCCTTCTTTCTTTCACTTTATTCCAGTCTCATTGAATATCAAAAATATGTATCCATACATTTTTCCTTCGTACCTCTTTCCATTGTTGCTAATTTATTTTCTAACTGCGATACTAATGTCTCTCGTTCGATCAGAATTTCATTTGCCAAGGAAATTTAAATGCGAATGTCGTTCTTCCATGGATCAAACGATGGCGCACGAGTTGCAGGGCGAATTTATTAATGGCGGTGGTGACATTTGCGGGTGATATTAAAATTACGTCAACCCCGACTGGTGATTTATGTGGCACGTGGGGGATGATCAAGGGGGAATGGCCATTTGTAGGAAACGTCAGTGAAGAACGATATATCTTACGTGCAGCTCGCATTGTTGAGATTCTGCCGTGTATACATATATGTATAGGTACAGGTACAGCACACAGCACGTCGAGATTTCACGATTTCTAATCAGAAGCTGAGGCGAAAGAAGCGCAAGAGAAATGCAATAGTTATCACGCGGGCATTTCCGATAGATTATTTCATGATTTATTAAATGAGTCTTACTAATTCATTTCTAATAATGCTACTTACTAATAATACATATAGACCAAACGTGTATCAACCGACGGCTAAACAATTATTTAACGCACGACGAGTAAATATAGAGTAAAGTGGTATGTGCCACGAATCGAAAACCTTGTCATATGTACAGAACTTATTGTACGTTTCAGTAAGATATCGGTTAATCGGGTCGCGATTATCCGCGATCTAGATCACGTCGTGGATTAACAATAATACGATCGTCTCGCACGAGAAGCCCCTGTTGGTGTCGGAAGGTTGGCACGATCAAATATTTGTGACGGCAAATTTAATTAAAGAAAAAGAAATGTAAAAAAGTATTCTTAAATTATATAAAAAGCCCGCAAGAATGCTACTATTTAAAAGCGGTGCCCTATATTTCTCGCCCGCCGGTTAAATCTGCCTCCCTTTCTCTTTGTGCAAAGTTGACATCGGTGTTTACCGAAGTTCGCGCAAGAGAAGCGTGGATTTACCACGGAAAAGACTCGAGGGTGAAAACAGGGTTGGCTCGGTGCACGCTCGTACAGTCTCGTGAGAAGGGGCTCGAGCGTCTTTCCTCTTTACACACCGCGTCTGACGTGGCCCCTGATCTACGCGGTGATTCGTAGCGATCGAGGATTTTGGCTAAATAAACTGGAAGACGTTTCATGCGCTTGTTGGGATCGGGGTCGTTAAAAAACTTGGCTCGGCTATGGCCGGATAAAAAGATCTGGCGGGCAAGCCAGAGGCATGTAAACAATCCGTGAGATGCGCTTTAAACGCACAGACCTGGAAAACACTACGCTGCACTTATGTAAGTACGTGCGTCAGGAAGACGTCCCCGGGAAAAATGTCGACTCGTGCCGATAAACGGGTGCAGCAAATGGGATGCATTTAGCGAGTAATAACTCTGTTAAACGCACTTTTCTACGCCCTCCGTCGCGCGTTCTCGAGCGAGCCTTTTAAATGCCATCGCCGTTCATCGACGAATTATTATTATTATTATTATCGATTCGTCGGGCAGCACTGGCCAGCCAGGAGACGATGGAAACGGTGGAGGAGGAATCAATTGACCCAATTCCATGCGCCAGTCCTGCCTGCTGGCCCACCACCATTATCTAATTTAACTATTTAGGCGACCACTCACACATTCCCTTCGCCTGTGCTCAAGAGAATAATGTGTCTTCGCACTAGCGAAACCAGATAGCCTGCGTTTAATTTCTGTTACCTCGCTTCGCTCGTTTTCTCGTTGCACTATGAAAATCAGTTAACAGATATCATAGCGTGCAAGTAAAAAAATTTAGCTTGATGAGGGGTCTGGTTTTTAGTATTTCAGGTTTGGCGGAATATACAGGGTCCGGCAGAGTCTATGACCACCCTCTTAATGGGGGGTTACTGGGGTGATTCTGAACAATATTTTCCTTTACCAAAATGTTGGTTGAAGCTTCGTTTTTGAGTTATTAACGAAAAACACTGGCCAATCAGAGCGCTCGGGCGCGTGGCTCTCAACCTCGCTCGGTCGTGGTCGTGAACGAAGGCATTGGGACAGTTATGTTACCTCGTCTTAAATTAAGAATAATGTGGAATTATTCGTTATTCATGAATAACAAATAAAGTAATAAATGTTCGATACGTTTATTCGTTATCCGAAAAAATAAAGTATTTTATTACTTATGAATTATTATTTGTTTAACAGCACGTTTTCAGGTGGATAAATTGTGTTTTAAGAAAAACGGTATGGATAAATAATGTTAGAAAAAGGCTAGTTAAACTTACCAATTCGTCCACAAATTAAGCTGCTCCGAAGGAGGGGGGTCCTTGACACTGGGTCATTGCGTCGATCCTGACCTTCCACAACAGCTGATGTTACAGCCGTGTCGATGCACTGTCAGTTTTCTTGCACGGTAACTTCACTTAACGGTCACTTTCACTTTTTCATTTTTTAAAAAATTGTTGCTATCCAGTCGAATACAACCGTGGCGCGAACGAACGAAAAGTTTCAGCGCAAGGTGTTTGATCGCCGGGATGCAAGTCGTGGTACCGAGAAGCGGCAGCATTATTATTAAAATCGCACTGCACAAATAAAACAAACATTTGATTGTACTCCTGATTTGAAAGATACATGTTGCTCGTTCGAATAGTCGAATGACTCTGCTAGCTAAAGCGTTTCCTTGGTCCTAGATGAACATTCGTTAAAGAAGGGATATTGTTATAATAGAATGCAGAAGAAATGTTTCTTACTGGAACGCTTAAGTGGCTAGCAATTTTTTGCGTCAACCTCCACTACACGAAAGAATACCCCTGCGCTCTAGGGGGTGGCATGGTTTTCGTAACTACGGACCCCGATTGCGAAGCGAGACCACACACACCAGACAGTGTGGGATTACACTGTTCGAAAAATTTCAATAGAAGCGAAATAGTTTTCAAAACACATGGCGGCGGCAATGGTATATGGAAAACGAAATTATTTTATAACTTTCGTTAATGGTTTCCTTAGCAGAAAGATCTGCTCTATCGCGTGAACTTCGTTAATTTCAATATTTTATATTGAATACATCCATTTCAATTTTTTTTATTGAATTTTATTTTATTGAAATTTGTATTGAAATTAACGAAGTTCACGCGATAGGGCAGATCTTTCAATAAATTAGAAATTAGAATACGATACGCTTTCCGAATAGATTTCTGCTAAGGAAAGCATTAACGAAAGTTATAAAATAATTTCGTTTCCAATATACCATTGCCACCGCCATGTGTTTTGAAAACTATTTGGCTTCTATTGAAATTTCTCGAACAGTGTAATCCCACACTGTCTGGTGTGTGTGGTCTCGCTTCGCAATCGGGGTCCGTAGTTACGAAAACCATGCCACCCCCTAGAGCGCAGGGGTATTCTTTCGTGTAGTGGAGGTTGACGCAAAAAATTGCTAGCCACTTAAGCGTTCCAGTAAGAAACATTTCTTCTGCATTCTATTATAACAATATCCCTTCCTTAACGAATGTTCATCTAGGACCAAGGAAACGCTTTAGCTAGCAGAGTCATTCGACTATTCGAACGAGCAACATGTATCTTTCAAATCAGGAGTACAATCAAATGTTTGTTTTATTTGTGCAGTGCGATTTTAATAATAATGCTGCCGCTTCTCGGTACCACGACTTGCATCCCGGCGATCAAACACCTTGCGCTGAAACTTTTCGTTCGTTCGCGCCACGGTTGTATTCGACTGGATAGCAACAATTTTTTAAACGTAGGAACGATAAATCGTTCCAAAAAGTGAAAGTGACCGTTAAGTGAAGTTACCGTGCAAGAAAACTGACAGTGCATTGACACGGCTGTAACATCAGCTGTTGTGGAAGGTCAGGATCGACGCAATGACCCAGTGTCAAGGACCCCCTTCCTTCGGGGCAGGTTAATTTGTGGACGAATTGGTAAGTTTATCTAGCCTTTTTCTAACATTATTTATCCAAACCGTTTTTCTTAAAACACAATTTATCCACCTGAAAACGTGCTGTTAAACAAATAATAATTCATAAGTAATAAAATACTTTGTTTTTTCGGATAACGAATAAACGTACCGAACACTTATTAGTTTATTTGTTATTCATGAATAACGAATAATTCCACATTATTCTTAATTTAAGACGAGGTAACATAACTGTCCCAATGCGTTCGTTCACGACCACGACCGAGGTTGAGATCCGTTGAGAGTCACGCGCCTGAGCACTCTGATTGGCCAGGGTTTTTCGTTAATAACTCAAAAACGAAGCTTTAACCAACATTTTGGTAAAGGAAAAAGTTGTTCAGAATCACCCCAGTAACCCCCCATTAAGAGGGTGGTCATATACTCTGCCGGACCCTGTATACGGGGCAGTTCGCTATAGAAAATAAGCAAAAGCTAAGGGCTACGCGGAGAAAAGGACGTTGCATTGGACGCGAAGTGTAGAATGCAGTGAGCTGCTTTAATTAAATTACTTCGGGAGCACCGAATTAACATTAGCGTGCTAATTAATGTTTCGGCCAGCTGACTCTGTTAAATGACCTTTTTTGCGGAATTAATCGCCTCCGAGATGGCCGCCGTAATAAAAAGCCTCAAACGAACGTACCGCTGATAACTAATGCGGGTTATTCCACTTATCAGCTGCCGCTGGCAATCTCTGACCACCCGACTCGTTAATCATTCGCTTAACTGTTTACTTTGGTACATTTAGAGGCATTATTATTCTCGAATAATAAATCCATTTATGAGCTGATGTGCAACGAGAATCGGATGATAGAAACACAGTTCGCTACTTCGTGCCTGGTTTAGTGGCAGCAATAAGTTTGCAATAAATTGTTTGGGTAGATTGTTTCAACAAACTGCAGGAAATTTTTTATTTTATACTACATTTGAAAAACTGTGATGTGTTCCTAACGTCAATATAATATTTTCTATGCGAATATGTGCATACCGGAAAATAATGCACGCCATTATTAACTTACTATTTTAAGTCACCATTGCAGGGAGAATAACAAGCTGCATCGTGACAGATCTCACTGTACACGGATGTTTTTAACGTTATTGAACTTCAGCGCCGTCGAATAATGTTTCAAATGCAAAACACTTCGGGGAAGAGCGAATCCTGCACGTACATTCAGCGGAATATCGCGAGCATGATATATCTGTAACGACTTTAAAACAACGTTCACTGTAGCCGCGTCGCTTTTGAAAGCCTCGTACCTGCATTACGCGAACTTGATCTTTGACAACCTTGCTCTTGGTGCCTGTCGTGTTACTAGAACGCAATGCTATTTCCTTAATCCTTTCAGGTAACGTAGCGAATATTATATTTGCATTCGATGGTACTCTATGCAAAATGTCTTTCAAGAGCACTTCACATACGAAGCTTTTCGAAGTGAAAATTAATTTTGGCCTTATCTAAAAGCTCGCCAGTAAATTGTCGTGATTCAGGTTTCGGCATATCCGTTTGCAGGCAACATTTTCATTTATATTTAATAATAATTCCACTAGGTTCGCTGGGACCGTGTCGATCCTAGCTTTGTTGTGCATATTATTAGAGACATTTCCATTATACGAATCGAACGTGTGAAAAATGCAGCATATTTCAGAAAGTAGTTGGCCAGATCCCCGAAGGTACTTGCCAGAACAAAGTTAAAGATTGATAGAGCCAAATTTACTCTATAACAAACGCAGATTTGCATCGGACATACGCAGCACTTCTGAATAAACCGATTTGTTGCGACAAGAATATTGACAATTCTCTCCAACAAATCCTTTAATTCCTCACCGGTACTGCGCATCGCTGCTCTCAAATAATAAACGACGCCACCGAGCACTGACGCAAAAGTGTAATAAATGCAAAGGCGAAATTCATGCAACCCCGATCACCTACGTTACTCTCGTTGCGTCCGGCTGTTTTGTTCTCTCGATAACACCCGTGTCCGGTTCGCTTTTCCATAATCTTCTTTCCCACCCCATCTCGCGGTGTCCCTGTCCCCTCTGTCTCTAATGTACATACACAAATGTACATATATACACACGTATATTTTTTATTGCCACGCACGTGAAACGCATGCGTGCAGGTGAGATTGATCACGAACATACAATGTGTCCCATCGTATGTGCTCATAAACCATACAATGAGGGATCCATCGGTCCGTGACCAGGTACGCCCCTCATGACCGCGATGTTTCCTGCGGACAGAACCAGCTACCGGAAACCAGCTAGGTAGCCTCCTCTCCGTTCTGAAGGGGGCACAAGCCCGAGTCAATAATAGATCGATGCCAAACGCAATTTGAGCGACTACCATGAACGGTGCACGTATAGCTCGGGCTCATTGAATTTTATACGATCCTCCTCTGCATTCGATAACGAAGGACGAAGACACGGAATAATTCACGCCACGCGACACGGTTCGCTCGCACGGGCACGGGAATGGAATCGTCCAGGTATTTCTCGACGGGATCGTTTCGCGATTCGCATGCCGTAAATGATTAATCCACCTGCGCTGGGCGGCTTAGATTTTTCGGATACGTCGACAGGGCAGGATTGTTTAGTTTCGCTTCGATCTTCTTTCCAAATGATGTCTCTGCTGTAATATTTCGATGCGAAATGGTACGTATTAAGAGAAGAAGAGTAAGTTAGGTTGGAATTAGGTTGCGCGTAGGTGTTGTTAAGATTTCAGGTTGATCGAACTGCGATCTTTAAATGATACCTTGATCGGGACGCTGGGAAATTTCGATTGGAAATTATCATTGATTTAATCGTTTGGATGCAGTCAGAAAATTATCTCCAAAAGAACTGGCACAGGCGGCAAAATATTTATCAAGCACGAGCAGAGTTTCCGTTTCCGCATTCCTTCGCTTAGAAAATTGAAGAAGTGGTAACGACGATTTCTATTGGAAAGCGATCCAGATAATCATTCTGTTTCCGTTTAATGATGCTTCTCTTAAGCAGGGAACTGCGGACGTCGATCCGCGTCCAAGAATGCCAATGTTTCACAGCGTTTGAAGAGAGCAATTTCCCATCCAGATTTTCCAGATCTCCAGTACGTACTTCCCGTGCCAGATGATATACTATTCTTGGGGGAGGAGGTAACATCTAGAAACGGGATCCTTCAAAAACTGGCTGAAACATCAGATCAAGCTGATCTTACCGGGTCCTAGGGAGAGAGGGATAATACTTTTTCTGTCGTTTCGCAGAAAAATATTCGACAAAGCGCCGGCAGAATTGGAAAGCACGATCTCTGCCGACGGTGGCTTTTCGAACCGTAATTCAGATCCTCCGAAAATTCCATAGAACGCTTTTCGCGTATCTTCTCCGTAACAGTGTACAAGCTGTTGAGAGTGCTTGGGCTACGGCAGAATTACGGGAAAGGGAAATTTCCCTGCACGGATTACACGCTTGCGCTAATTTAAAGGTAACATCCCCGTCGCGTCGGCCTATTTACGCCCACCATGCATCGAACACAGTGCCATGAGTGCTGACCCACTTGCCTCAATTCTTTCGTCACCTTGAGTGCGAATTCTATTTCGCAACCGATATGACCGTAATTTTAAACTATCTTACGGCTCTCACTTCCCGTTGGACGAGATTCGTTATCCATAGATTTCTTTATGTAAGTCGAGGACAATCGGTCGGTTTCTTGTTCTACTGTGTTTGGCATTGGAGCACGAGGAGAATTGCGTTTTGTATAGTTCACCGTCGCGTATAAAATAATCTTGCGTAACCTCCGTGGTCGGTAATTTGCGCATCGTTTTAGACATTTGCAACGAATTATTTTATACTTTGCATACTTTTTCTTTATACCTTTCTCTCGCCCCCTCTTGTTCATCCGCCATGTTACACGTATTTTAACGCGCATTTTTCTCCTCTATTTTTGTCCTCTCTTTAAAGAACCGTCGTTCAGGGGAGAAAACGTTGGTCGGAAAATTGGAAGGCGCGACGGCCATTTCATGTTTCTCAATTCCATCGTTCTGCGTTGCTCTGTGCTCTCAGAATATTGCTCTCGTCTATTTTCACCCCATTGTCGCAGCCATCCGTTCTGCGTTACTGTATACACGCTGACGTATTTGCTGCATTCAGATTAAAACTCGAACTCTTCGCCTGTGGAAAAATGGTGCGGGATTTGCACAATTTAATGGACTGTTAAGCTCTTTTTCGTACTTTGTTTATATAGGATTACGTGAAATCCAGGGAGCCGTGACAAGAAAAAGTACGCGTACGCTTCAATCCCGCACTTAGAATGGTTGTCCCCTGTGTAAAATAACATTGCGCGGAGATTCGAAATAAAATAGTTATCGGCTTAAAGGGGTGTAAAATCTTCGCAGCCATCTGTTCCAGTGTAAATCGTAGTTTTCACATCGAACGGATAATTGGCGTCGAATGATGACACGTCGACTGTTTTATTCTCGACATTTGTTCGTGCAACTGTACGTATCACACGAGTCGTGCAAGGGAAAATCGAAGGGAAGGATAATAAAGAAACTTACATTATATCCTTCTGACCGGTTGCTGACTCTTCAAGTTCTCGGAATTTATCCCGAGATCCCTACCTTTTCTATAGATCTTTTACCCTTGATTGACTGAAAAATAGCGCCCATTGTGCTCGATTCCTGGTACTGGCAACGGACGTGAAATAGCAGACACGAGAATACCTCGGTTCGTGTTACTTTCGAAAATTTCACACGAGTAGAAGCACACACTGGTAATCTAGGCGAAAGAGAATAAAGGGTTGCCACTGTGAAACCTTAAATTATGAAGCTCGCCAGACAGTTTTATTTTAACAGGGGATATATACCTCGAAGCGAAAATACTGTCGGCACGCGGAGATGCGAGAATATTTCGCAGAAGTCACCGTCTCAATTCCTTTTTTCACGTAACTACATTTGTGTATTTTTAAACTGAAATATTGTTTTCGCATGAAGCATTCGCGTTTATTTTTCATTTTCAGTATTCAACTGCGACCTATTGCAAACGGCAGAGGCACAGTTCCGATTTACAGTGAACACTTGGGCAAAAATTATTTATATGGATACAAATGAACATAGTACTATTTAACTTAATTGGAAATTCGATTTGACATCAATTTTCCTAAAGTGAACCTCCTGCGTTGAAGTTGTATGGATTAATTCGACAGCAATTGGTGTCGTAGGAAGGTAGTTTAAACTTGTGTATTATACGTTCGAGCATGCGAGAAGGAAGAGCAATTGAAACACGTTCTTCTCGTTGAGTCATAGTTGAAAGGATAGATTTCGACGAGGTGTTTAAGAAACGAGAAGCGAAACGTTTAAACTGGTTTGGAAAAATATCGCGTTGTTGGCATAGCTGTTCCTTGTAATTTAACGTTTTCCCATGCAAATCTTAATGATATTTTATATCTCAACAGAAATCCTTCCGTTCTTGAATGCTTTATCTTTTATAAATCTGTGAACCGCGTATAGAATGAAAACGCATTATCAAGAAAATTAAAATCCTCGGTTATTCTGTGACACCGTTTCATCAATGGCATACTTTAAATCTTTCATTGAACTCTGAATTCTGAACGAGACAAAGGGAAACTCAATCTAGAAAATAATAAAGTCCATTTATCGCTCGGCAATAGTTCTTCACAGTGCCGTACAATTTATGATTTTACCACACTTTGATTGAACATTTATTGTTAATGCATCGAACCCAACTGTGCCTCCTGCAATAGCTAAAGTAAAGTACGCTGCACAACTAACCGTGCAACAAGTAATTCACTTTACCAAATGAGTCAGACGATGAAAATCTCGTTTCATTTAGACTACATAATTTCGCTCGAGAATTTTAATATGAAAAATCTACATCAAACTATGTTCCCCTATTTACCATGCCTCCTTTGCCAAATTTTTTAAACAAATGCACACGTTTAATTTACATATTTTTTCGTCCGTTCTGTGAAATCGAAATGATATTTTGCGAACGAACAAACACGCTAACTATATGTGAATAAATGTTCACTGTACATACTAAGCTGATTTTATACGATTACTTATTTTAGCATTGCAATAATAGACAGTTTTTTTTTTGTTTTTTTGTGATATCGCTCATATTTTCATTCCCTCATTCGATATAACAATAAAAACTAGAACGAGCACTTATACATAGATTTATGTATCGTACACTTTCGCTTCAGTTTGCTTCTCCGCACTGATTAACAATCATCCTTGCGCCTGTTAAGCAAAGAAGTGGAACAAATCGCTGGGTTTCGTAATTAGATCGAATTCTGCGAAGTGCTACATAACATTTTACGCGTGAAATAAGAACGATCCTTGTTCCATCAATAAAATAATAATTAATCGACACTGTTCGCATGACGCGCAACCCCCGTAAGGGCCCACGTAGAATCCATTAAATCCAGGTTTAATTTTATCCCGGCTTAAAAGTAACCCGTTCGCTGTTTCTCATGTTTAATTGCACGCGCATGGTGCGCTTTTGATAAAGAAGTTCTCCGTTTGAAAAGTTAATTCGCCGTAATCTCCTTTGCAATGGATAAGAGCAGCAAGTAGGGCGAAGCTCGTAATATTAATAGAAAAATGTTATTCGCGTAGCCGACTTCCGTTTTCCCTTCGACGAACTTCTCTCCTTTTCTTCCTGTACACGCCGCTGATTTTAACGTCCGTAAATTTCCCACGATTTTCATAAAGTCACTGCAGAGACGATAGTTACGTTCGACGCGATGGAAAGGGAGCTCATCGAGGAACAGAACTCTTCGATTTATGACCTGACCTAGACGGATCGAACGTTTGATATTGCACTGATGATATTTTACGATATCGCAGCGAGTTCGCGTCTGTAACCGATACAGAGTGTGTTACACGCGTGTGTAAGTAGACATTACATTTATTTCTTAAATCATCGTATCTTTGTTATAAGATGCATATTAGTGTCATCATAATGGTATAAAATAAGTGCTCTATAAATATAACATCATCTAGCAGCATATGGTGCACGTAACAAAAGCATATGCACAGATTAAAAAGAAAATCCTAATCTTCATTCAACATTCTGCAAGCAGTAACCAAATGCAAATATGAAATAAAGTATCCTTCATACGAATAACTTCATTCTCTTTTCAACTTAAGGTAATACTGTTACGTACACGTGCCAGTATAAACGAAATATCCTGTACGGTTCACAGTATTTTCGCATTTGCAATTACATTAGCGTGCAAATGTACGTACCTATCTATGTTGTCAGAATAAATTGGCATGGCGATTTTTATCTTGCAGTAAGAATGATCATAATTGGTTCTTCCGCGGAACGATAACAGCAACGCCACGGTTTGGCGATTAACAAATTTCCGAACAGAATAGCGATATATATATATTTTTTTGCGCAACTCCCGGTAGACACATAAATTGGAAAATACGATGGTATCTACTGTACGGTGAACCACCGACTCTTTCTTTTATCACGCACGGCCGCCGCTGGAATCGCGAAGAAAAGCAACCTAATGTGAATTCATGTTGTACCCTCGAAAATTACTAGCGATACGAAGCCGAGGAAACCGTTGCCAGGTCGCTCTCCGTGGGATACTTTGTCTCGTTAACGTGACACCGAATCCAGTGACAAGCGCGAAAATAATTCGAACAAAAATTCCCAGTGCGTTCGACTTGAAAATTATTTCCAGTCGCACGCGACTACGTTCGTTTTACCTTTGTACCCTGAGCAGGAACAGACCTTCTGCTTTCCTTTCTTCGTAATCTTGATGCACGATTTTTGTTTCCCCGTTTTGCGAAGAGGTCAGAAAGAACGCGGCTAATCACCATTGTCAACGAGGTCTGCGGTTATAATGAAGGAATAGCAAGCTCGATAACGAAATTGCGTACCGTTCGAGTTTTGCTGCAATAAATGCATAACTTTCGCGAAGTCGCTGGAAGAAAATATATGTATATGTATAGTTATGAACGGCAGAGGGTATGTTGATGCACTAACAAGTTACAAGAACTTCAAGTCAGTGACGACTGTAATCATTACGTAATGAAGAAAGTTCTAAATGGAGGGGCGGCGGGGGGTGAATAAAATCCATGGAGAATGTAGTTCGTGAAACTGAGCGTCGTACATTCTACAGCCGACAGCCTTTTCCGCTGCAGATTTTCAAATGAAACTCCAATCGATGGAAATTTGTGCAAAAAGTTGTTTCCCTCAAGTCAGCTAAGTCTTGCATAGCTGCATTCTTTCTATTCCACTGTACGATGGAATATTTGCATCAGGATTTTGCAAATTCTATTCTTGTTAATATTCCAAGTATTGTCAAGAATAATATTTACCGATATTTGTTTCTTTTAATCAAATTTCTGTAATCGGCGTGACGAATTCAATATTGTCCTGTTCGAAATAAAAAATATTTCTCCATTTACGAAAGATCTCAAGGTACCCTGATATCGCGAAAGATAAAAATGCATGCATTCAATGAGTATCCTTGACGAATACAACATATTTCGTATAAAACCTTTTTTGAGAAAGCCAACAATAACTGAGTTATATTAAATAGCAGTTCCTATTGATCCTCTCCTTCATAAATTATGTATACCTTTTGCGGAAGATTGAATACCACTTTAACAATGCCCGTTTCTTTTTATTTTTCAGCTCGTCGATTGAACGAATATATTCGCCACTACGAACCTCTCTCTTATCCCACCGAAGAGGTCCATCGAGGTCACCTGAGAGCCAAGAGGTCGGTTACCCGCGACAATTCCGTGACTCTGAAGTTTCGTTCACACGGAAGGGACTTCCACATTCGACTGAAGCGGGATCTAGCCACCTTTAGCAATAACTTAATTATCGAGGGCCCTTCCGGCCAAACGGAAGACCTAGATACCTCACATATTTACCAGGGACACTTAGTCGGTGAGTTGTGCTTTGATCAGCTTTTTTGCATGTGCCTTTACAATCTAGTGCCGTTCAACCACGGGGAAGGATAATTTTGTCAAAGTTCAAGTTTAGTAATAGACGTTTACTTAAAGTTAATGAATTTGATTACAATATGAAACAGTAGTGCTTTGCGTTCAGGCGTGTGCGCTCTGCACACGTGTGTTTCCGTAAGAGCGTGGTTGTAACAAGTATCTTCGAGTTATAGAAATCGAAGCGGTACCAATTGTCTATAGAAACATTCTTTATTGTTACGTTGTCGGTGAAAAGGCCATTGTTCTGAAAGTTTCAATAAACGTGGACCGATCTGTATCTATGATAAATTAATTCTTTATGATAAATTATTCGATTCTACACCTGAACATTTTAACTTCACAAATCTTTCACCCCTCATATCTCTTCCATCGTAATCATTTTTACAGTAGGTGCCGCAAACGTTATGATCAATATTTTCCAAATAAAAAAGAACGACGTCGACCTTTATGATATGGGTCGTTCGCGTCTCACGCGATGCAAACAGAAAATCCTTAAAACATCGTCCTGCAGCAAATGCGCTAAACACTATTCTGAAACGAGGCAGTACCGTTTTACTGTATAGTCCGCGCGTTATACCTACTCCTACGTTCGCCGCGATATCCAGGTGTGGCACGCAAAAGTGCGTGTCACAGTAGATACCGGGTGGAACCTTTATTTCCAGCCTAATAATTCACGGGAGTTCGCACACAGAAGGGCGTTTTAAATGATGGATCGACCCGCCTGCTTGTTGGAATGGTTTATCTTTCACTTTTATGCTCGCGACCGTCGCGGTGCGCCAACGACCTGGTTTCGTGTTCCTCGCGAACCGGAAGGAAAGAGATCGATCTCTTAGTTTGATCCTTAAACCGAGGGAAAAGGGTGTATACACTTGAAGAGCTGCGGCCACTGAACGACACGTAACCCTGATTTTCTTTCACCTCGCGAAAGTAGATAAGACGTTAAATTTCTGGTAAAATTTAATGCTGCTCGTTTATGGATACTGGTGGAGACGAAATGCGTGGTGAAAAATCAATTCGATTAAATAGACTTTGGAAATTGAACTTTTAGGACGTAGGTTCTGTACCAAAGTTGTTTAACAAAAAAATTGCATTCGCTACTCGGGAAATTATTCAAATCCATCTACGCACAGCATGCATGCATGTCCTTGAAGTTTTTACAGTAGACGAATTTCTCTGCAAATTTAATCAACACCGCACATCGGTGAAAAGAGAGTTCGTCGCTTTTGTATTCCATTTGTGAGCAAATTGAAGCATGCGTAACAGGAAAAGTTCCAGGGACAACGACGTTCCAGCTCCTAGTGGAGAACTCTTTTATCCCCAGTTAGAATAACATTTCCGCAACTGCAAACATCATGATGGTGAATAATATTGCAGGGAAATTGTGACACATTTTTCCCTCCCGCGTTTGTTTCTTGAAAATAAAGCGTACCTGACATAGTAGCTATTTGAATTCCTCCTGCAAAAGCGTTCTCTCCATGAATAAACAATCAACGCATTCTGACATCTACTTTCGTATGTATTCGACGTGCACGGTGGTATGGTTAATTTCTTTATTCCATTCCCCGAATGGAACTGTAGTCTTGTATCATCCTTGCATATGCCACGTCATATCCAACTCCCTATGCAGTCATCTAAGATTTATACCCTTCTGTAAAGGTACAATTCAGACGGAAATTGAAGATAACGTGGAATTACAGTTGTGGGAATTCTACAATGTCCATTATATTTCTTAACCGTTCTATCCTCGTCTATTTCCATCCAATTGTGCGGGGAAATATAATTTTCTCTCTTCTCGACTTACAATTAGCTTAGTACGTCCATTAAAAAATTGTGTCGACTCCTTGGTTTGTATTTTAATGTATTTAATGGAATTTCGTTTGACGTATGCTGTCGTGGAAGTAATGGAATAAAGTAACCGAAGGCGAAGAAAATATTGCTTTGCTTTGTGAAATTGCTTTTTATTCGTGGAAACAATTCAATTTGTAAAAAATCGCAAGTGTATACCAACGATATAAGTAATAAGAGAATGCCGATACGTTTGTTCATTAACGGCTTCTATTCGCAAACCCATCGACTGTCAATCATCTCTAAATACAATCCTTTTCATTTCTAGGTGAGCCTGGCAGTCACGTGTTCGGCAGCATTAGCGACGGTGTTTTCTACGGGAAAATCATTTCGCCTCGCGGTGGCGCGTGGTACGTGGAAAAAGCGCGCTATTACTTTCCGCCACACGCGATAAATGACACGTTACACTCTGTGATTTATCACGAAAATGACGTCGGCGACCCGTACGCTCATCTTCGAAAAGGTATGCAAAATCGTCTACTTTTTCTTCAGTGGTGCCTGAAATAGTAATGTTATGAAAGCTATTCGTGCCAACAAACTTGTAACGCGTAATGTACATATAATACATTAATAATAATAATAAATGCTTGCAAATTTTGAAAGTGATCTTTAATAACTGTAGTTAATGTTAACTGCATATCAATTTTAATGCATATAACTTCATAAATATTAAATATTAAATACCAAAACTGCAGAACGATAACAAGAAATGTAATTAAAATGCAGCTAAGGGAACTCAATAATCAATCGACGCGTTAAACCAATTAAACATTCGCGAAAACAGGCAAGCAATGTCGAAAGAAATAAAAGTATAATTGTAGCATCCGTGACAATTGGATCGATAATACTGTTGATCATGTGCAGGCCATGTAACTGAATATCGAAGCAATTGTATCTGCAGAACGGAACAATGCAAGTGTGACACATTAGTCGAATAATACTCTGCGTCGTCGCACAAATGCACACAATGCTCTAACATTCCACATCGATATGATCGATTCGTAAAATGCTTTCGTTCCAGCAATCGACAAATAAAATACATTGAATTCCTGCCGCGTTAATTCTACACGAGCGTCAAAATACGATTAAAAATAATGAATTACATTAAAAGTAAAAAGCTCATAAAATGCGAAAAGCGAAACGTGTAAACTGATATGGCTGATGTCAATCGCAAAAGTGTTTGGAAAAAATTGTTACAATGGTGACTATTTTTGTAATTCTTAATGGTCTACTTCATGTACAGTAGACATCGTCAAGAGACTTACATATATACTCTCCATTCATTTTTAACTAGCACATTAAGGGAAATGTATTATGAACATTTTCTCGTGGTCCCAATTTTTATTTGTGACTCTGAAACATTCAGAAATCTGTATTTTCTCAATTCATCGGACAAAACACTCCGCAAGTTTTCCACGATTTTCCCAAACATACTGCCAACAGCAGTCCTCCTCGCGTTCATTTAATTGTAATTTCACGCATCACATCCACGCAGTCTTCGCAACGGCGTCGCAACGACCCTTTGCACACTCGGACAGGCACCCCTTTACACGTTCCTCCCTTCCTCGAGCCTTCGAACGACAGTTCAGCTAGCGTTGCGAAGTATCCTTAAAGGAGCGTCCAGCCGTGTACGATTTTTAAACGAATCACCTTAACGACACACGCTGGTCTGCCCAACCGGCTCTATGCAACGCGCTCGTAAGTAGAAGTGGTTGTTTGCACACAGACGCGTGTCGCGCAGGTATGCTGACCGGAGTCAAGCTCAAACAGGTAGAATGGCTAGAAGGTTGAGCTTGGAGAACTCTTGCTAGTTAGAGGAATGCCTAACGACGCGCGTGCAGTCTGATTCATGTGCGGAACATTGCGCCTTCCGGTCCATTTGCCCAAGGGAAAAAGAAGTGTCCGCGACATTGCGTGTACGCGTTCCTGCCCACCATCCGAGTTGTCCTTTGTTGAACACTTTTGCGTCGAGCCATTGCCTCGCTCTCACCTCGCCACGTTTTTACATTCTTTCGATTACACTCTCTCGGTGACCGGTGAACTACTTTTATGGAAATGAACATCGTATAAGGCATAAGGAATTGTCTTTATGGTGCACAGCGCAGAAGTTGCTTTCTGTAGGCCGTGAGCCACTGGGCTGTACAGGTTGCACGATGAATTCGTGTGGTTTTTCCTAACTAAGGAACAGTATTTTTGTCGGGTGAATCTTGTAACAATTCATTGGTCGGTGATACTAGGCTTGGTCAGGTGATTAATTGAATCAAGGTATCGCGGAATCATTTTTGTTTAGCCAAATAGCTGATAAAATTGTAATCGCTTGTAACTTGATATTATTTGCAACTTGTTTCCATGTTTCTGACAGGTTTTCCAAAGACCAATAGCTGTTGTTCTTAACTGCCCCGCGTTCACTATTGTTACTGGTACAAGATTAATTAGCCGCACGATGTTTGAATGAAATTTATTGGTGACGGGAACGTTTTATAGCATTTTTCATTCAATATTTGATTCCTTTTGATTTCGGAATTTCATTATTGCATACTTCGTACATAGTTCATTATTGCTTGCCGTTGTGGTACACCGCAGAATTCGACACAGGTGAAACTTCTACTAAATTGATAAAAATGCATTCGTTTTATTAATATCGTACTGCAGCGTGCAAGGTATCTGTTGTATTATAAGTAAATATCGCACTTCGGTTTTACTATTTTATTTGTCAACTTTCAAATATTTCCCGATGTAGAAAATATAGTACTATCGCAATTCTTTTCGTTCAAAAATTCAGCTTACCTAGTTTCTACATAAAACTAACAAGTGTAACCCTTAATGCTAGCTTTCTTTTTTGTGTTCTGAATAATCTTGATTCTAATTTTGTTGAGTAGTGTAAGTGCTTTGAATGGAAAGGTGCGGTTTTTGGTAGTCAGGCTAATATTGCGAGTTCTTCATGTTATTCGTGATATCATTGATAGATGCGTTTGCGGATTTCACTCTGGTCCGACAACCCCCAGCTCGCTTACAGCATTTGTGCAAATATAACCGGCGCTTAAATAAACAGTTGCCGCATCGCGTATATTATTTATTGTGCGTTTTGATCCATATTGCGCTTCGCGGACAAACTCTTGCCGTCTTGCCTGTTTGCAACTTGGATATATTCGTGGCGTTATGAATGTGCAACATTAATGTTCCACGAGACTGGTTCAATTTCGATGGATATCCCAGGACAGGACACTTTTATATTTTTCTGTGTATCGAGGGTGTAATTATTTTTTTACCATCAATGTTAATTTTTTACATTAATCGTACAGAAATGCAAGGTGTCCCGAATACTTCGACTTTAATTCTTCATTGACGTTAAATCATTCAAGAAGAATATAAAAACAAATCGGGAATAATTAAAGAAATGCGAGAAATTTATAACAATCTGAAAACTTCCAAAAATAATCGTACCCAGACTGCTGAACAAAACCTCTATATTTTTTATTCACAACATCGTACCTTTTATTCACCCAACAATAAACAGTCCTCGATTCTCCGTGAATAATAAATGGGCGACCCAATTCGATCCAAGTTTCAACAAATCGTGCCATCGATACATCGAACGCATTAAAATTAAAAAACTAATTAATTACTCTGCAATTTTCATATCGCTCATCCATAGAGTGCAGTAATGACTATCTTATATTAAATCCTAATTCTATACCCTTTCCCTCCAGCGCGCACCTATACACACACTATCATTACATGAACATCTATGAAATTTTACCCCGCCTTCAAAACAGTCCAACCTTTAACTGAAATCCACCTTCCACTCGTTCAAACATCGCTCGCTTCATTCCATGTCGATATAGACCACAATACACCTCGTCAAGTTTCGTTTGGCAGCGAAATGGTAACTCTCGCCAAGGTGGACGAACGTTTGTCACTTACCTGCATCGTATAGCGGTAATCCGTATTAACGTTATCGTGTACGTAGCATCGATAAAGACAGCCAATATCGTCACGCCGAAACGCCAAGTCATTAAAGCTCGTGGTTCACGGTTAACCCGGCAATGAAACCAGCGGTGACCTGACTGGCCGCAATTATCTTGGATATCGGGACCAACGATATTGGATTGTTCTTGCTCGCGTCGCGACGCCCACCCTGTGCCACGACTGCGAGGAGCGTAAAAGAGAATTTACGCGGAGGAATGCGATGGTGTTTCATAATCGGTTATCGTTATGGGGGTTAGCCAGCTATAAATACTTCGACCGACTCGGTGGCACGCTTTCATCCCCCTTCGCCACGAATGTCCACCCTCTCGTTAGCAATGGGATTAGTAGAAACTTATCGATGCTGGTGTAATTTATATTTCGTTGCGCGGCTCCGGCGCGGAATGCAGTTAATGTATTGTATAATAAGGTTTTTACTTTCTACATAACGAATAAATTTTAACGGCTAACCATGCAGCGCAGCGTGTACCGTAATACTACGGCGCAATGTAAAAGGATCGCTGATTACGGACAAAATAGGAAGTGGCTTATTATTTGCGTAATGCGGTAGGGTTAGTGTAACGCTCTTTGATAAGGTCACTTTGTCTGTGGTTCACTGTGGTTCATTGGGACTGATAAGAAGAAAATTTCATTTTCAACAGGCACGATCGAATTGTTGCGCATTCTGGTATAAAAGATAATTCTGTATTTTTTGTATTACTTTTTGTATTACTGTAAAACTAAAAATGTAGTCAAAGAATCTTTGACTACACAAATCTGTAAAACTAAAAATGTAGTCAAAGAATCTTTTCCTTTTATAATCTTTCATATAGACGCAATTAAGATCAATGGAATAATGGCGCAAAATTACTTTACGCGAAACTTGCTTAGTTAAAAATGTAAATGCAACACCGAATGCCAAAGGGCCTCGAAATAAAAGTCACTAATTTTAAATCTGTTCTAAAGCTAAACCACGAGACACCTACACCTCTTTCACCCACGCGATTCCATTACCTTCGCTACATTTACAACCTTCAATCGTTTCGAATTTCAAAGCCCACCGACAGGCAACAACCATCGCACATCCAACTCACGATCAGACAATGAACAAGATAAATGGCGTATGAATCGCCGCGGAGGCACGTTTAAAACCGAATTTTTAAACCAATGTAATCGCGTTCTACGCCACGGACGAAACATTAATAATAACCACCCCCTCGAATCTCATTTCGTAAAAAATGATGCTGCGTCACGTGCTCGTTTGTTTCATCCGTTCACTTGCTTGCTTTACCAGCCGCCCCGCCGTCAACGTACACGCATACACGCATACAGACGTAGCTGGCTGCCATCGTTGGCCGCTGTACAACGAAAGAGGAAGTGTGATTTCACACCCATGCGTGCATACATGGCTGACCACGTCCTCAAAATAATAGCGTCGTCGTCACGGACGATACGACACCCAAGGGGAAGCGGTTAAGTTTGTCATTACGTGGCGCATTATGCCCGTGCATCCGCTTTACACGGACACAGCTCCCCGGCATTTCGAAATTACGCGAATAATTAAACTGTTCATCGGCGTTTCCGCTGCGGCGGCATTGTAAACTTTGCCGGCTGCACTTTGGAAATGTTTCAGACGCATGTTCGAAGCCGTTTTCGTGTTGCAGTCCACCGTGGCACCGTTCACGTACCCCTTCCGGTTCTTGCCGGAGAAGGAAATTCGTGTTTCGTCAAGGGAGGGGTGCCCTCGTGCAACCCTCTTTGCAAAACGGGATCGGGTCTCCCCTCGTGCTTATGTATCGAAAACGTCTGCCGATATGAAATTCGAATTTCGTCTCGGACCAGGGTGGTTTCGAATTTTCAGCCGGCCCTCGTTAGACCTAATGGTTCTTGGCAGAGGCGAGGGTTTCAGTATCGAGATGCCAGGGCTGACCGCGAGATTTTCATGCTTTCGAGGTTCTGGGGGAGATCGATAGAAACCAACAGAGTGTTTAACCTTTCATATTTTCGAGACCGCACGGTGTCACACTTTGGCAGGACTTACTTAAACCACCGTCCATGAGAAATTAAATGGAAAATTAATCGGAAGGAAAAATTAAATGGACGGAGGTCGGTTGGAATATTTTGCCAACCGACTGAAAATATCATCCGAGTTAAATGTCGGGCAACGTTGTTATTATCGTGATAGTGAGATTTACAATTGGATATGCACACAATGTTATGGGAAATTAATAGTTCCAAATACTGGCTGAGCGAATGAATAGGGTAATACTGAAACGAAGTATGCATATGTGTATGTCGCGATGCTGGCAAATAGATACAGGGAGATCATAAAAGTCATCAATTAAAATGAAATAAAAATTGAATAGCTTTGCGTGCTTTCATACTCACGTGTTATTATTCGACAAGGTCCATCCGGTGGTTGCGGGGTCACCGATGACGTGGTGGAGTGGATGGAGAAAATTCAAAATTCTGGCGAGCCGGATGCTCCATCCCCGGTGAACGCGGACGACAAGAAAGCACAGGTGAAACCATGGAACGGCAATTCGGAATCACCTGGACACAAATACTCCCGTGAAGCTAACGAACCTAGTGAACCTAGTCATCGTAGAACGAGGAGGGCGACCAGGCCAAAAGAGGATAACAAAAACACTTGCTCCCTTTTCATTCAAACGGACCCACTCATATGGAGACATATATCGGAGCAGGTAAGTCGTTAAAATTCCCCCTAGAATGCAACCGAAGAAACGAACCTGTCCTTTGACCGGAATATAATCATGCCGTTCCCTTTTTCGACCAATGCGATAATTGACCCATTTCTTTCTCCGCTATACAAATGCGACTGGAAAACGTAATAACTCGTTGCACAATCGTCGAGTGCACTGAATACCCGGCGTTCCCGTCCATGCAGTCACATTCGTACGATTTTTCCACGGTGATAGGGGCTACTGTAATTTCATTTCGCATTTCCCCCTAAACTGGACGTCCTTGCATTCCGGTGTCCTTCGCCCGGAAGAAATATTTCCATCTCCGCATTCTTTTCGCCCGAGCAATTCCTCGTTCGGCCCCGGCGTTATGATAAATCCCTTTAACCGTAAATTCCTCGTCCGTCGTGCCACGTGACGGGCGTATTGAACAAACGTGCATCTCGATTTTCCCCAATCCAGTTACACCACGACGCGGAGAAAACTAAGGAGGAGATTCTGTCTTTGATCGCGCATCACGTTACCGCCGTGAATTACATCTACAGGGACACCAGATTCGACGGCAGAATCAAGCACCGAAATATTAAGTTCGAGGTGCAGCGGATAAAGGTGACACTCAATTACTCCACGCGTTAATATCGGGCCGGTTGGCCGTGATACACGATCGTCGTTGAACTTAATACGACCGTCCTTTAACAATAGATCGACGACGACACGGCGTGCATACCCCAGGAAACGTACGGCGAGCCGAATCCCTTCTGCCTGGAGAATATTGATGTCAGCAACTTTTTAAATTTGCATTCCCTGGGTAACCACGAGGACTTCTGCCTCGCCTATGTGTTCACGTACAGGTACGGAAAGGGTGTAACGCGGTAAAATATGTATGCCAAACGGCGGGTGGAATACGAATTCAATGCCGATCTGTATTGTTAACAGAGACTTTACCGGCGGCACCCTTGGGCTTGCATGGGTGGCATCCGCGTCCGGCGCATCTGGCGGCATCTGCGAAAAATATAAAACGTACACGGAAACGGTGGGCGGGATGTATCAGTCTACAAAGAGGTCTTTAAACACTGGGATCATTACATTCGTTAATTACAACAGCAGAGTGCCGCCGAAGGTGTCGCAGCTGACGTTGGCCCACGAAATAGGACACAATTTTGGATCGCCCGTGAGTGTTCATAGAGAAGTAGTCCTCCGCTTTTTCGAAATTTCACTGTGAGAGCTGAATTGTTGTATTGTTTGACTTTACTTTACGCTCGACTTGCAGCACGATTTTCCACCCGAATGTAGACCTGGCGGATTACACGGCAATTATATCATGTTCGCCTCGGCAACGAGCGGGGATCGGCCGAACAATAGTAAATTTTCCAAATGCAGTATTGGAAATATCAGCAACGTACTCGACGCTATAGAGGATAACAAGAAGAGAAATTGTTTCACTGGTACGTGCTATATTAATGAATATACGGAAAAAAAACACCTTCTGGAAAAGGGAAGGTAAATTCTGTAATTAATTGACATGCTCGTTACACAGCTTCTGCCGGGGCGTTCTGCGGCAACAAGATCGTCGAAGCTGGCGAAGAATGTGATTGCGGATACGACGACGACGAGTGTGTAGATAAATGTTGCTATCCTAGACAGGTGTCTGTCCTGGACAAAATAAAGAACGAAACGGCGAAGGGTTGTAGCAGGAAATTCGGCACGCAATGCAGGTATGTACATATTTAATACTAGAGCTACACTGTTCTATTGTGCATTTGCACAATCATGGAGATGATCGATCCTATTTTCTTTTTCTTTTTTCTCAGTCCCAGTCAAGGGCCGTGCTGTTCGAGCGAGTCGTGTCAGTTCGTACCTCTGTCGAGAAGCGTTCAATGCAAGACTGAGTCGGATTGTAGTTACAATTCGACGTGTAACGGGCGATCCTCGGAGTGTCCTGTGCCGTTACCAAGAGCTAATAAAACGAGGTGCAACGAGGGAACTCAGGTGAGAAGAGCGTCCTTTATTTCTCCAGTTTGTACTTAAATGTACAAGCTGTGGCCCGTAAAATCGGCCGCGAATTTCTCTTTGACATTCTGAATTTGCTTGCGTGCTTTTTTTGGCTTTTTAATTTCACCAAAAATTTGTCCAACAGTTGTGCATCAACGGCGAGTGTACAGGATCGATTTGTCTGGAATGGAATCTGACCGAGTGCTTTTTGACGAGCAACGTGATTCCGAACATCGACAAGCGTAAATTGTGCGAATTAGCTTGCCAAAATGGAACCGATCCATCGAGCTGTCGTAGCACCAGCGAATTTGCTCACGCCGTCGGTTTACCCGATGGTGGAATTAGTCTCCGACCTGGATCACCGTGTGATAACTTTCAAGTAAGAAATTGCCTTCGATATTCTGTTCGACGGGTTCGCGCCGCGTAGATATCGATGTTTAATTAAAAAAACCTTTTATTTTACAGGGATACTGTGATGTATTTTTGAAGTGTAGAGCAGTCGATGCAGAAGGGCCGTTAGCTAGACTGAAAAATCTATTATTTAATAAGGAGACATTGCTCACAGTGGCACAGTGGGTGACTGTAAGTTCGACTTGAATCCACTACTCGATGTTCTTGTGTTTGAAAGAAGCAACAATCGATTTAACATCGAATATTTGTATACTTTCAGGAATTTTGGTGGGCTGTGCTGTTAATGGGAATAGCCTTTATTATTTTCATGGGCTTGTTCATCAAGTGCTGTGCTGTTCATACTCCTTCCAGTAATCCTAAGAAACCACCAGCGAGACGTATCAGCGACACTCTGAGAAGACCGATGAATACTCTGAGAAGAATGGTATATATCTCAAGTGAAATCATTTTTAGATTTCTAAGCTTATTTTCATAATGGCACATGCGTGGAATGCCCGGGAATGTGATTGGAAAGAAAAAAGACCTTTCTAGATATTCAGCGTTGCTGTTAGTCGTTATGAGTATAAAAATCGATTCGAACATGCCGAGCGTCCCGAAATAATAATATGCTTTTATTTCATAGCGACATCCACACGGTGGAGGTGGTGCTGGTCCCAGGAGTATACCGCCTAGGCAAGGTCAAGGAGGTGGTGGTGGTGGTACCCGGGGACCCTCTCATGGTTACGGAGAGGGTAGAGGTGCTCAGTATTATCCGAAAGGTAGGTTCACGTTGACAACTTGCACGCTTCTTTTCTTTTCTCATGCAGCTATCGTTGCTCGAGTTTCATCCTAGTAAACGTTGCTCGTTAAAATACATACGGAACGTTTGTATATTAGCGGGTAAGGCGAGGGATTAAACTCAAGCCAAGATGCTTGCTGTCGTGTACATGCCCCTGTGTGATCCGCAACTACATCAATGTTTTTTCCTGTTTGCATCTCCCCCGCATTGATTGATGCGCATCACTACCTGATACTATCGTTCTATGACCTTACAGAGGTGAGCTGGGGCCTATACTCTATACCCTATGACAGGAGCAAATTCACGAATTACAAAGTTATCGTGACGTTTACGGGGACAAAAGATATAATATGATCAGCAGGCTCCAGCGGACTTCTCCTCCGAAGTCTTCGACCTTTCTTTATTATAAACGAGTCGTATGCAATCACCTGGCTGCAAGTTCTTGTATTTGCTCCTAGTTCTCTTTTCATAACCATCCCGACGACTTCTAGCTGTCGTTAGGACTTTTATCATTCAATCACATTAACGCCGGACTAGCGATTACTATATGTTCCGCTTTTGCATCATTCGCAATGGTAGTTTCGCATTCATTTCGAGTATTTCTATTAAACGTACACACACACACACATACGTCGCATTGGCTTTTGGAATGACCAGTGAAACACGGTAGACGTATTTCGATGGTACTTGCAAGAGACAAGTGCATGCTGAGGGCATAGTTACATAGTTGGACCGTATAAAGACTCTCTTTGTTTTACGTTTAAAATTCAGTGTGTCAGCAGTGTACGAACCTACTGTCTCGGTCACATTCATTGTTTCGTTTGCTTCAATATTTCTTTCATAGTTGAATACCTTTCTAAACCTTAAGCAGGCTATCGCTCGGTTCCCACAGCTAGTGCGCCACCCAGCAGCAGCGGCAGCGCAGCACCCAACTACGGCCGGTCCAACCACCCAGAACTATATGCCGGCGCCTATTCGGGCTCCGGGGGAGGCGGGAGGGCTGCAGCCTACGAGATGAGGCATCACAACAAGGTGTGACGATCTTCGAGGGTTACCACGGACAACGAGGGATAGTCTCGACGTCGCATCATAAATTATATACACCTGTTTAATGCCAAACTGTGAAACGAGCCGAACCACCAACTCGACACGATAATTATTATCTCTCGTATTCTCGTGAATGGATAGAAGAATGGAATAGATTGACCAGCGTGATCGTGTGCAATTTTTTTAAAGTACCGATGATCGCCGATCTACCGTTTTCTTTTCTCTTCTGTTTGTTCATTTCGAGTAACATGCCAAACGCGCAAACGGGACTCGTTCGGAATTGTATATTGGTGAAGTGTGCTATTTAATCGAACGGTGATATTATACATTTCTCTCGTTTGACGTTGGGGGTTTTTTTTTATAGAGCTGATTTTGAACAGCGAAGCACAGAGGACATCGACGTCGCGGGGTAAGACGACGAAAACGTTGGACGTGATAGATCGTGAACTGACAAATTTGTTGGTAAAGAAAAAGACTAATGTTAGCGGGTACGATTTTATTGTAAATTCGTCGTTTAAGTGTGTGTCTCCTGCAGATTCCACCGTATATTACCATTTAAGTATTTGCGCGTCTCGATCAAAAGAAACGAAAAAGGAAGGAAAGAAAATTGTCACACGCTTCTCCGACGAAATTGTTCGGGCATACGTGCGCGACGAACAAAATCGCCGGTGGTTTTCTTTTAATTTCTTGTGAACAAAGCTGGTTTCGCACAGCAAACAAATGTTACGGTAACATTGAACGCGACGTATTTTTGTGTCGTCCGATGTAAGAGCATTTATGGCCAAGGTTTGCATAGTAGCGTTTACGCCTCGATTTCTTGGTGAAGTCGAAACCGCGTGTGTTTCGCTCCGGAAACGAAAGGGACTTTTTATACGCGAGACTGTTAGTTAGAAGAAGAAGGGAAGTTCAATGGGAGAACGGAGACGACAATATATATTTGGGATAAGTGTTAGAATGATAAACCTAATTTTTGAAAAGCTCCCACTGAACGCACCTTATACCTTTTAACTCTTATACGTACACGATCGTCATGCGTGTTATACTCCTTTTTATCGGAATTTTTAAAGGGCAAACTTTTTTTCTTCTTTTTAATTCGACGTTCTTCCAGATATTTTTCATATTTATATACTTTCCATTCGAAGCTATTCTTTTAACTGTACCACTGTCCAAGTACTGTATATAACGTTCAAACGTAACGAACAGATCATGCCAAAATATGTCTTACTTAAGCTATATAGTTTGTATAAGTACTTCATTGAAATTTTCAAGCTTTCGATTAACACCATCACTTTCCAGAGCGAAAAATCACGCCTACCATTACCAAACTGTTGCAGGTCATTCACTTGATCTCCTACCATTGTAGCATAATAATTAATGATACGTAATATTCTTATACTAATTTTTATTAGCCAATTGAGATGAGCAACGTTATTGAGACTATGGAACACGGGAGGAAAGTAAAGTGGAAGGAATTTTTTATAGCGATATTTCATTAAATATTATTCAAAATGAAAATTATATGGAACGATATCGGTTCTATTATAATTATGCTAATTATTCATTTATTAATATTAATACTATTATTATTATTACTATTACTATTACTATTATTACTATAACTATTACTATTATTAATTAGTTATCCCTTGCAAATGATAATTTATCTCCGCTATCGCGAATGTTATAAGTTATATTTAAATATGGTTTTTAACTTGCAATTATCGGGGGCTGTACCGTAAACGCGCCTCAAAGATGCGGATGGCGGACCAAAGACGAGCCCTCCTCTACATATACATATAAAACATGTTTTAATATACGTGGGCTCAAGCAGCATATTCATACACAGCTGCACACTCGTATGTCACGTAGCCACGTACATCCCTACGTGTCTCACGTTCAACTATACGAAATTCATAAGCGATATATGCACTTCCTTTCGCGAATCGGCAAAACCTTGTCCGATCGACCGAATTATTTTTACTCGTCCCTCGTCGAAACTTCTTGCGCAAATTTCGTTCAATTTTACTGTCCATACGTATATGTTGTGTTCAAAGGCAATAACCGCAAACGGAAATTTATTTTACCATTTAACATTACCGACACTGTGTCGAGAATTTGAAGAAGACCCAATTATTTTCCTTCCTTGCTCTTTACGACACCGTTAAGCCTGCTTTATTTTTTCTTTAGACTTAAACGTATCTTGTACATATATATTTTTTTGTTCGTTCCACGTTTCATAAAAATACCATTGCATAGTGTTCACCGTTCGTGACAGCTAATTTTACATAATTATATTGACATAGATATCATTTAGATGATGTCCCGAAAATTTTTGAACCGTTTCAAATCTATGGTGGTGCGCAGACGGACGGATAGTTTGCAGGGATGAAGAAATAAAGGGGGGTGTGTCTGCCAAAAAATCGCAGAGAGAAAATACGAGTTTGCGGATGGTGTGGAGATGTACAATAGTCGCAATGTGATTATAAATCGTGGATCATGAAAAAGCTTATGTGAGAGACGAGAGAAAGAGGCGTAGGAAGCGAGGGAATGAAGGGATAGGCACGGAGATAGAGGATGGGCGTGCAAGAATAAAAAAAGAGAGAGTGTTAAACTGTGTACATATATTGATATTATATATATATATAAATATACATAAACGATAATTATATAACCATAACGAATGGTAAAGCGAATATATAAAAAAAAATACTTGTTTTTATATCAAATCTGTATTATAGCGAAATATTATTCTGTATTTTGTAATCGGGACAGAAGTTATAAGGATGACGAACGAATGCCTGTAAGTGCGTGTAATCGAGCCCTTAGGTTTTTAAGGTGGTGACTTTCGAACGACGATCCAGCGTGAACCGGTAAATGGATCGCTCGATGTAGATTATTTAAGGAGTTTTGAAGTTTCTTGCATATAGATGCAAACGGGATTCCGTTTGGTCCCATTCGTAATCGCTCGTCCGATTGTTGTACGATGTTCTTCTTTCTATGTACGATTCGACAATGGGTAATTCATGGGTGATCCATGAGTGCAATTTACTGCCATTCGTAGTAACGCGTAGCGATCAAGGCGAGCAATGTTCTCTCGGAAGCATATAAACTATATATCGCTGTAAAGCTCTTCATGAAGTTTATTCGTAATTAGTATTAACGCCATACGGACAAATGGTTTCGATCCTGTTACGATGGGACAATGATTATTCCGATTTTGCTGGACATTTTGCGCGCGAAACGATTGTTTTATTGTCTTGTTACGGCGTTATTACATTTGTCAGGAAAACCTAAGTATCAACTGCCATGTAAACAGTAATAGCGGTATAGATAACAGATGTTACTCTTTTAGAGAAGTTGATCGACATTTAAATATCGTTCATAATTATCTTTGCTTCCATTTCACTGCCATAAAAGCGGTTTCAAACGACTGAACACATGATCAAAGAAGGGGATAGAAAATTTTAGTGGCGTAGAAAAGAGAAGCCTAAGACGAGCGTGGAATGGGGCCAAGTTCTAGTATCTAGTTGACGATGACGTCGCTTGCCCGTACAAGAGGTGCATTACGATTAAAAAAGAAAAAAAAAAAGAAAAGAACGTTTCCATTCATCATTTGTCCCCGTGAGAACTCTACTACATATGCTTAAGCTTATTCGTTTTTGCGCCGTCTGGATTAAGATCGTATTCTATTATTACTATTATTATTATTATTGTTGTGTAATTGTGCGACCCGCTGCACTTTTTGTGATAAACGTAGTATCCGTGGCACGAACAAATTCTTCGATTGGGTGAAGAAAATTCGAACGTTCGCAGAATCAGCATCGTCAAAGTACCTATCTTAATCCAGACCTGCGTCACTGTGACGCGATGCACACTACTTTATCACTTGTACATAATGTTAGTGAGGAAGAAACAAAAAGAAATCGAAGATTATATTTTTTCTATCGATCCAAAAATGTGGTGACCTATCAACATCGTGCATCTGAGATTAATTTCGTCTACGTTAGATTCTTCGTGTCCGTTCCGATTTTATTTAGCTAATGTAATAAAATGTCTCGTTTCACCAAGAATCTATATGTTCAATGTATAAAGTATTGCTTGGATATCACACAATCACCAAGTTGCCTTTGGGTTTTATGTGCCGTAGTGTTCCGTTATTTTGTTCTTTTTATTTCATTTTCTCTTTTATTTTATTTTTATTCGTGCAGTCAATTTTAAGCTGTACATTTAAGTTGAGATTCTTATGTTAGTTTTATTCAGCATGATACTGACCAATCGCCTGAACATTGCTTCAGACCACCACTCTCTCTTTTCCCCAAATGTCTAGAACGCGGCGAGTGTTTTAAAAATATTATAAATAAAAAGGAATCTGATTGTGTATCTTCTTGTGTTATGTTAATGTCAATGAAGAAGAAAACAAAACATTGTAAAAAAAACTAAATAAAGCATACATTTTACATTTATACGACTATTCTTTGCCACCATATCCCCCTATTCCCAGCAGATCATTTAAAGCCTGTAAATGGCTGAAGTTGCAAATCGTCTTTGTACTATAAGACTAAATTAAATTATAGAATAGCCCGGTAATATTTGAGAGCTCTGTAATAACGAATCGCGTAGCCTACAAAGACATTCGCATTGTTTATTGTCCAGGTTTTTCTAGTGGACAGTGTCCTGGAAGCATTGGTTTTCCAAAAAACGCCTGATGGACCATAGCCTTGAACTTCTTAGAAGTAAAAGCACGTCTGGGGTCGGAGACCATCGATAGATTTTTGACAGCAAAATTTGAGCGCAAAATTTCTTAGTTTTGGACCAAAATATCTCGTTGAAAATCGGGGATTTGTATCAGGAGAATATGATATGCGAGGAGGTATTCGAGTTCAAAGATTCTTCGAAACGACGTCACGTTCCTGGAATTTCCAAGCGCAAAATTCCTGGACTTCTGCCAATAAGATTTGCAAGAAACGAAGACTGAAAATAATGTTACGCCCAAGAATTTCTTGCTATCAAATTTAGTAACGTATAGGACCATTTTAACAAGTTTCATCGCTTTAGGACTTTGCATTTAAAGTTCGTCCACGGTACTTCTTGTATAAGGAATTGGAGATAGGTTCTTTCAAAGATTACTAAGTTGTGAAAATAAAAAGAGCAGTGGAATTCTTTTCACTGAAAATTTATTTAACTTAATTAATGTATATACAAGTTACAAACATGTTAAAATATAAATTTATAAGCTGATACTTATGAACAATTCTTTGCAATCTATTAAGAATACATCTTACAACTAAATCTTGTAACAATTATAAATTAACATTTATGTAAAATAAAGAATACTATGAACATAACGAATCTAATACTAATAAACTATTCCATGAAGTTAATTTACAACACATCTTACAGATAAAATTATACTAAACTATACATATTGAAGTTTTTCAAGCATTATTAACTTGATTTTATGAATAAAAACAAACAAACAAATTTGGACAGGTCTATACTACCGCTGTCTATAACGATGTTCTTCAAAGTACTTGTATTCCTGTCTTATCGACACTCAAAGTGGGCTATAGTATTGCCATCTATAAAGAAGTACTCGAAACTACTCATATCCCTGCCTTATCTAAACTCAAAGTGGGCTTGGTATCGCCATCTATAAGGTGGTGTATGAAACAACTCGAATAGGTAAGGCAGAGGATCGAATAGTTTCAAGCATTTGTTTATAGATAGAGGTAGTATCCCACCTCGTCGTGTTGCCGGCATTGGTTCACGCGGAATAAATGATCGTTCGGCATTTTCACAAGTGTGTATCATAGCCTAGAGTTTTCAAAAGCATCAAAACCTTTAAGTAGCTACTATTTTTACGTAAAGTATTAACCAGTTTATTAAGGAGGTTCCTCTGAGGACAAAGAAAACTTCACAATGAGTAAGGCACATCCTCCAGAACTTAAAAAGTAAGTGCGTTAGGTTGGTTTACCTTTGCCGCGTGATGTATAATAAAGATTATACATACTTTATATTCTTTTGTTTTATAACTACAAGAAAATGCATTACTAAATTGTCTGCTTTACATTTTAGATACATGGATAAGAAATTATCACGTAAGTACAAAATGTCTTGGCTACACTATTTGTTTAAATTATTCCGATAATCAATATTTGTATTGTTTACTACTATATTAACACTGACATATTTTTCATTTGTCACAATAGCGCTATTTAAAAGTTATTAATTGTGTCCAACTGATTCAGATAGTGCACAAGTCTAACTGTATATAGGTTAAACTTTATCGGTTATAGAATTATATTTGAGCTCTATGTTCTATGCAATTAAAGTAAAGCTTTAAATTAGCTTATATGTGTAATGCTTATATATAGTAACGTTAACTTTCCCCATATATCCATAGTAAAGCTGAACGGCGGAAGGCACGTTGTTGGGATTTTGCGTGGTTTTGATCCATTTATGAACATGGTTATAGACGAAAGTATTGAAGAATGTAAAGATGGTACCAAAAACAACATTGGAATGGTGGTAAGCTTACATATAAAATACTTCCATTGACTGTTTAGTATAAGATTATTAATTAATGCATTTTATCATCGTAGGTAATACGTGGAAATAGTGTTATAATGTTAGAGGCCTTAGACAGGATATGATCTCAACTATCTACCTTTGCAAAACTGTAATTTATATTCCTATAAACTTAACATATTCTACTGTAAATTGAATTAAGTGTCATTTATGATAAACATTCAATGAAAATAAAGGCTATTCTGCAATAAACGATTTTGGTATTAAATAATTATTTATTTTTAAACCTTTTCTATATAAATACATTAACAAATAACATTTATGACATGCCTTGCTTCGAATATATATCAAACTCGGCATTCTTTTGTATGATTTCAAAAATAATTTGTTTCTTTATAACACATCTAAACACATCTAATTTAGCTTTCTTTTCATCATTGTATTCAGTTTTGTGCACATATTGTGAGTAATGTTACTGTTAAATGCATCTATAGTCTTCATTGTTAAACTTATTATTGAATAAAAAAAATTTGCCAACCATATTATTGCACTAAAGTTGCATCCACAAACATTTCATTTTTCCTGAATTAGCAGTGAACTTATTCAGTTGAGGAACATTAACATTTAGAAGGCACATAATATTTATTTATTTTTTCTCAAGGAACTTTTTCTGTATCTTTGGAGATTTTTCAATGTCTTATTTCTTTGTCAACATTTTGCAGAAACTCGATGTGAATTGTGAGTCTGATATAACATTTTACAATTATCATATACCAAATTCTCGTCGAGTTATCACTTCACTGAATACTACCCGGACAACAATTATGTGATATTCGATAAAGTATTCATGCGATCAATGTTATATGGCAAAAAGAAACATTTCTAGTTATAGTCATCGCAGTTTTCGTCTAATTGTAAGAAAAATCTGAAAGTGATGAAAAACAATTCTATAGCAAAAAAAATACATAAACATTCATAGTAGACTAATCTTAGTATCAGTGAACGAATACGACTAACAGTAAGTTGCTTCTTACTTGAAAATAAAAGGAACACGATATACCTTACATTCATTTATACAACGAAAATGGCATTTAACTCTTCTTGCATACAAAATACTCTTATGTTTAATAACAAATTTTCTGGTCGTAAAATATATATTATATATAATATCCATTTAAATTATCCTTGTGCGTTTTGAGATATGTGTTGTCTTTCCGCTCGCATACATAATCGCGGCTACATTTAAACGTACAAGTTATAATTGAGAATAGCGAATTTTCATACCATACGAAAAATTGTAGTAGTGGAAAAAAAATAGATGGCCATATATCACAGTGTGAAAGGTTTCAATAATATACAATAACGTATACCTAAATTTTTGACGTATTCTTTGATTAGAAAATACAATTTTTGTTCGAATGGTATAACAAACACTTCATTTGTGAATGTAGCTAAATATTTCTGTAGCATAGTTCAAATAAATTGAAAGTAAATGCATGATAAAATGCTTTCTTTTTCTCTTCGCGTTCATTCTTAAATTTCACATACATATTTTGAAATATTCCCTTTAAAATTGAAATACAGGATAAGGTAATGTAACTATTAAAGAGGTATTGATAAATCTAGGTTCGTATGTTTCACCATCAAACTTTCTACCAAGATTTTCATATTCAATTAACCATAAGATACATTGTCTACAAACATAATTAACTCATTCATGTTATGCAAAGCAAATGTACTTTCAATCTAGACAACTGTTTACTAACTTCAATATTTAATTCACTTTCAAAGTGGAATGATTTACACTTCATGACACAGTTCTGTTTTAATGCTTTTCAAAATATCCTGATTGGGTATACAGATATACCCATTTATTTTGTTATCCTCTCTCTTTAGTTCCTGTTGTAAGTCATGGTTGTTGATGTCCGTTTCTATAAAAATTGAAACAAACTTCTGCTTTATTTCGTGACACTCTCGGCTATAATTGCTTAAGGCTTAAGCCTTAAGCAATCAACAGATGTGTTCATGATATTACAATTCAAACACTTACGTGATTCTTCTGCAGACTGCTGACGATCACACGTATCAAAACCTATACTTGGGTTCCCATGATTATTCGCCACATGCCTTTTTAGTTCATTTTTGTTACTAAACGACTGTATGCATATCTTGCAAGAGAATCGTTTTTCACCCGTATGCATAGCAACATGCATTTTGAAATACCAATCTGTACTGAAACTTTTAAGGCAATAGTTGCATTTGAAATCCTTCCTTTTAAGCTTCCGTTTCCTTCTAATCATGTATTTCTTCTTCCTCTGTGGTATTGCTTTCATGTCACTCAGAGTGTCCGCACTTGATGATTTAGATACAGATGCTGGCTGACGAGCAGGTTGTGGATTTGTTATAGGTACTAATGGTGGTATTGTATTGTCTGGCATGATACAAAATTTTGGTACACCCTGTGTTTGGTGTAACAACGATGGTTGAGTGATTAAATTAGTTATAGGCACAACACGTATAGGTGTTAATAACGGTTTAGGCTGAATGGGTGTTGTCACAATCTGTGACTGCGACAAGAGCAAATCGTTTAGTGGTATCGGATGAGTATTAGTTTGCGTTGTAAATGTAATATACTGATTCTGAGGCAAAGGAACTGTATTGTTTGTCGTTATGAATGGTCTGCTTAAAGTATCGGGGAAAGCTACATGAACAGGAGTAGTTATACTATCATCGTTAGAACAGTGAGCTTTGTTAAGAATTATACTTTGCGGTAATACAATTGGTATGCTAGGTAGCAGTTTGCCAAGAACATTATTTATGTTATCAATTTGCTGAGTGAGTTTAGTTACAGACCCAGAAGTCATAGTACTTGCTAATTGTCGTTGTTGTTGTAGTAGAGAAACTGACTTTGGAATAATTATTAATTCTTTATTGTTTCTCAATGCTTCCATTGCTAAATTGTTGCCCGTAACAGGATCCGTATAATCATTTTTCTTTATTTTAGAAGCTTGAATCATTTGAATTTCTCTCTCCCTCATTCTTTCTTTCAATATTTGCACACTACTCGTCTCGTTATGTCTATATTCATTCTTTCTGGTACAACCTTTGTGATAAACACGAGATCTCTGCGTTTTTAATGCAACACCACAAATATCGCAAGCCGTCGAATGATTACATCTATTCAGTTTTATTGCAACTCTGCGGCAACGATCATGGTCAATACTTAACGCGTCGCACTTCACATTTGCACAATGCTTTGAAACAGTCGCACATATTTCATTCTCTTCTATGTTAATGGCTAACATAGGCGATGATCCATCACGATCCACGTACTGCTGTACGGCCACATCGCATATAATATCCTCGCAAGGTTCATAATGACCACAAGGCTTCTTCTCTATTTTAATAGGCACTAAAGCAATTTCCGATTTACCTTGCCTCTTAGAAGGTAACAAATTTACATCGTCTATATTTAGATCTTCTTGATTCGTCTGTAAAGGAATTACAGACAATTCTGACTGCATTGATTTACTATAATCTAAGTCTGTATTACTTAATTTGTTCATAGGAGTATTATCATTTAAGGCAGAACTTATGTTTATTTTTAAAGGAATGGTCTTAATAAAAATATTTGGCTGACTAAACAACCGTTTTACTGGGTCCGATTGTAATACCTACGAATAAAATATAGTAAAACATAAGAAAATAAACGAATATAATATATCATGTGTCAAACTCACGTCAGGCAAGGTAGTGGTGAAATCCGTAGGACACATCTTACAATTAGATGTATTTATCGATTTACAAATAAGCTGTGGTAACGGAGCACGGGCCATTTTCACAATATAAAAATATAAAATTGCAATATCCTGCAATATGAATTACAGTTTATACCGTTTACAAATTCGATAGAATTCGTGTCATAATATTTCGCGACATACATGTGCATTTTATTGTGTAACAGTGGAGACGCTCGAATAAACTGTTGATTGTTATTAATGGCTCTTATGATATCATATGTACATTTATGAAAATCTATGTGACTGTTTCCTAATATTCGATATTGTTGTTAGGTTATCGGTTGTTTGACAAATCACAACTCTGTCCTGCAACATTAGGTAGATACATAGTGTTTGGGGTAGCTCAGCAACATTTACCAACTATAGAAGACCTTTGAATTATTGTCACTGATTGAAATCAATAAACGTATAATAGAATACACCCGCTAGTAGAGAATTTATGTTCATTTTAAATGAAACATTTCGCCGGGAAGCATATAGAATGCACAAACACTCAATTCTTTTTTTACGGATTAAGAACTTTGTTTTATGAACGCAAAAAAAAAAAGACGGTACGCACGAACGAGCGCGGTAACAAAGAAAATGGCACGCTCGAATATCCCTAAGACAATGATGTTTACAATATGTACTGTAATACGAAACGTATCGTGAAATTCATTCTTCATAGACTATACCTTGCTCAAATGAATGCCATTGGATGGGAACGACACGAGGGGAAATTGTTTTCCACTCGACATAAATATACATGCTTCGATTGACTTCCTGGTGCTCTCCTCTTTTTGAAATTCTTTTCTTGCAAGCTGGCTTGGAAAAGAAATATCAATCGAAAGTCATAAACTCAGGCAATAATTGTTGCTTCGTACTATAAATAGTGACGGAAGTTTTATTATTATCAATTCAAGCTTTTCCTTTAACTATGCATATAAAATATAAACGGACTTATATTAGACTGGCAATGTTAAGTATCTTGACCTCAACATTTTGTACAATACCATCAGCATTGATTGCTCGATTGATTCGCTGGGTTGAATGTTATAATATTGTACAATTGCAATTTAATCACCTACCTCTTGGTAACCTCGCCGTTAATGATCTATACAAAAAGGATGCATGGAATAGAGAATTTATTATAACGTACTATGCATTTGGAAATATACAAGTTATGAGATAGCGATTAATTATTTAGTTACGGTAGCGCACAACTTGACCCTTTAACTCGTAGAACGCAACTCATTCTTTGGTATTAAGCGTGTAATAAAATTATGCCTGTTATCAACGATAGGCTGCGAATCGTCTTCGACGAACAATGTCATGCAACAAATTCAACTTGACGAACATATACGAAAGAACAAACAACTGGTAGCCCTAAAAACTATGATTTTATTCGTCCATTATAGACAGGGCTTTTTTCCGTGAGGAATATTCGTTTGTTTCGTATATGTAGTCGTATGCCGTTTAAAAGGTCTGATTGTCTTTATACCGGTGTCGTACATACGACGGTATTGCGCGGAAAAGAAAGAGAAAGGCGGAGAACGACGATGAACGATACGCGAAAAATGAGTAATTGTCAAAAAGCTTTATTGAACTTAAGTTGCGGTCTCTAAAACGTTTCAACACATCGAGACGTCTGTACATAGGAACTGTATAAATGAAACCATCGCGAGCAACGTACTTACAAGCGAACAATCCTATACACGATAAACATACAAAGCGAATGTATCGCCCCGTTGAAAATAATAAATG
Source organism: Nomada fabriciana (assembly GCA_907165295.1). Lineage (NCBI taxonomy): Eukaryota > Metazoa > Arthropoda > Insecta > Hymenoptera > Apidae > Nomada > Nomada fabriciana. The sequence goes on along the minus strand of OU015692.1, from coordinate 2,911,586 downwards.
CACAAATACGCTACAACTGTACCGTTCAATAAAACCTTTCCTTCTGCATTTGTCCCTTTTGGTACAGGCGAATTCTCTACGCTGAACAACAGCTTGAACGAGACACCGTGAAGAAGCTAAATGCTGAAGTCGCGTGTACGCGTTTAAAGGTAAGTCCGCGAATTATAACTTAGCGAGCACGAAGGTACATCGTAAAAAATGTCACTTACACCTATTACGTTATAAACATATTTACATCGATCAGTCAAATAAATATTTCTCTTAGTCTTTGCGTGCCTAACGATGCTAAATACATAGCGGTCGGATAGTCGACGTCCTCGAAATTCGTGACTTGTCGTATGCGAAGAATCGTGCGGAAGTAAAAGTACGACCGTGATGATCGCGGTGACTTTAAACGAAAATATTTCTATCATTGTACTCTAGTGTACACTTAATCGTAGACGAAATTCTGTCTTGATTTCGAATATAGCATAGAACTATAGCAGACACGCTACCGTTTTCACCTTTCTTAATTAAACAAGTCTGAACGTTGATCCACGGAGGGATCTGAAAGGTACGATCGCATCCACGGCAATGGGCTTTAAACGCTTAGGTAGTCTTTGGAAAGAGCTATTGTTCCATCGAGTCTTCATTTTCCTTGGATATGGTTTCCCTTTCGAAGTTAATATCTCCTCTTGAAATTGCTGCAGTTTCGTAATGTTTTCCACGTGATACGATGTATAAAATGATAGATTTGGTCGCATCTATAATCTGCTACTTATAATAACGTACGGTACGATGTTTCTGTTATTACCTTTCGTTACACGTATATCACAGAGTTCAATAATTTCATACACGTTTCTCCTGCGTAACGTCGAGTGAAACTTTTGAAAATAAATTGTTGCTTATTCTGTTTACCTCGTTTGCAAAATGTTCTTAAGGTAAGTAATCTGACGATCGTTAATGCATTACGTAGACCCGAACGTGACGGTAATTAATCATTCCTACCAAAAATATGAAAATTTTTAAGTAACTACTATTTACAGCATTAATATAGTGTCGCGTGCTTCACGACCGATACAACCTAACTCCAGTATTCTGACAGTAAATTACAAGTTTGGGTGTCGATCAACTAATCCTGTCCGTTCGATCCCTCGAACGAGAAGAGTTGACCATTGTACTATTATGATTCCACTTTCCTGTAGCTGATCCTCGAATGATATAAAATCGTCGAAATATCGTTCGAACGCATATCTCTCGTAGGTTTACATGTTCTCATCCGAACGATGGATAGACTAGAATATTTCAAGTAGACATTACTCGCCCCGTTTCTAGTTCCACCGCGTTCTCGACTATTTCTTAATACCCGTTGCTTCAGCTGCTTTTCCCGCCGTCTTTTTATGCACGCCCGGTATCGTTCTCGACGCGTTCACGTTCTTGTTCGCCTCGAACTTTTGCTGAAGGGAGGCCACGTTGGACTTGCTGCTTGCTGCTCTCTGAACCGGATTCGTTTTCGTTTCCGTTTTCGAGCCCGGCTTTGACTGCGAGCCCTTCGTAGCAGGCTCCTTAGCAGACGTCGATAACGATTTAGTCAGATTTACGCTTCCAGTCGGTGATTTTTTCTTGTCGGCGGGACTAGTTCCTTTGGACGTGATACTGTTCAACGGCTTCGTCGGAGTTGTGGGTGTCTTGGCTGCGCTACCTCGTGGCAGCGTGGGCGTTTTTTGAACGTTCTTCGGCTGAAAGCTAAACTTTGGATTGTTTCCCAAAACGTCCGGCGATTTTGTACTGTTTTGATTAGAATTCGAACAGCTGGACACCAAGTCCGGGCTGTTGAACTTTCCCCCGTTATCCCTAGGACTACAAGGCACAGTTTTCAGAGATAATTTATTAACATTCGTATGAGAATCCTGTTTGTCTAAGTTATCGCTCGAACGATTCGAGACGCTGCTTTTTACATTGGAATCATGCCCGACTGTGTTCGCAGTCGCGCTCGATTCTTGCTTGCATCCCTTTAAGCTACCGTCAGAATACTGTTTAGACCTTAACGCGTTATCCAGAGCCTGTCTGGTGGCAGTTTTAGCGTCGCCCGCCTCCTTCGTGATCACACTTTTCGTTATATTTGGAGGAGTTTTCGTTCTTCCGAGAGGCGGTTTCACCGGCTCTTTATTATCCGTGGTGTCCACCTCGCTTTTGGAATTGCCTGTGGCCCGCGGGACCGGTCGTGTTTTTAACGAAGCCGCCGTTTTACGAGACGCGACGTCCTCCGTGGGCTTAATGCCCAATTCCTTCGATATTTCGTCGTTTATGTTCGGATTCGTCGAACTCAGAGACAGCGTTTTGCCTTTGCCCAGAGGCTTTTTGTCCGCGACAATTTTATCGGGCTCTTGCCGTGGCACGTTCAACGCAGATGGATTCAAGTAGCCCGAGCTCGTCGTGGAGCTGGACGAATTGAATTTCCCAGACGCGGAGTTCGAGTAAATGCTGCCCGGCGATTTGTAATGACTCGAGTTCACGTAGGCACCCAGCGAACTATTGGAACCCAAGTCCTCGATGTTCTTCGAAACCTCTTCGCCTTCTTTCGTCTTTTTCGACAAGGTCGCGGTCGAGTAAATCGAGTCGAAGTTTCTGTTCGATATTTCCGACACGATCTCCGACAGCAGACCCGTGGACTCTACGCCACCGGGATTCGCCGTGGCCTCCACGCGTTTCGGCAATTTGTATTCGTTGTCGATCTGCTTGTCCAGCTGCGCGTTCTTCCTCATCTTCTCCGGAAGTGTCTCTTCTATGACAGCGTAAATATTGTCGCCAGTAGGCGATTCCTCGTTTATCTTCGTCAACGACGATTCCGCGACGAGATTCATGCAGTCGTCGTAAGCGTTGTCCACCACCCTCTGCACGCTTTTCACTTGGGGCGTCTGATAGCCGGGTAGTCCAGGAATCTTGCCGGTTCCGTTCATCTTATCCGTGGTCGTTGCAGACGTCGGGGGTCCCGGCGGTGGTCCCGTGGGCCTGGTGCTCGCGGGGATACTTGTAGGCCGTTTCACCGGTGTGGTTTGCCGCATCGAACCGAACGTTTGAATAGCCGGCCTCGGTGTAATCTTGCTGTCCCTCATAGACTGTGCACGCAGGACCACGTTCTTCTTCTCCGCGTCCGCTGCAGAAATCACTGGTATCGCGGGACTCGAAATCTCGATCTCTTTCTGCGGGATAGGATTGGAAATCTCCAAGTTCCTCAGGATCTCCTTGTCGATTACTTTATTCGCCTTGTGGTGATGCGTTCTGGGCAACGAGTTTGTGCTTTTCTCGTCCTTCTGCGACAGATGCAAGCCTCCCTTCATGATACCAGAACTGGGACGAAGCATCGAGGCGATTCTGTTCAGGGTGCCGACTTTCTCGGTCTTCCTCTCGTGCTCCGGAGGCATCACGTTCGCCAGAGGCGTACTGTTCGGCCTCTGCGTCTTCTGTATGTCGACTGAGATCGGCGGCGCCGGTGCCGGTCTCGTAGGCCCGTCTGCGACCGCCTTGGCAGATACTTTCGGCGCGACCAGCTCCACAGAGGTGCAGGTGGTTGCGGCCAGCACGGGGCTGCTTATCAATGGGCGCGCCGTGCACCCTGGATTCAGCGGTGGCAAAATCGGCGCGGCGGACACCTCGTTGAAGCTCGACGACGAATTGAGCAGCGAACTGCGGGCTGGATTGTTCCTCGGAAGCGTCTTGATATTGGTCTTAATAGCTACGGTTGGGATCGTGGGTGGAGGTGGAGCCGGCTTGATCGGCTCGGCGGGGCTCTTCGGTTGATTCTTTATCGGGGTGATCGTGAAACCTTTGAACTGGCCGAACAAATTATTGTTGTAACGCTCGTCGTTATCCGCTTTCGGCAACAAACTCGCGCACGCTGGATCCTGACTGAGACTAGAATCGATCGTTTCGATGTTACGAGGCAAGGGACTGGAACGATCGATCGTTTTGATGGACGGTCTGTTGTGGCCACGATCGGTCCTGAAATTTCAAGCACAACTGTAAGCTGAGGGGAATCGAGGTGTTCGAAGCACGCTACACCACCGTAACAATGTCTACATCGTGGACACGGTGATCCATGAAGAGATCCGTGTCCGGTTTGCGAAATGCAATCGGCATGCATTTTCGATAAAGGGATCAACTGGTGCGCAGCGAATGCAGCCGTTTTTCGCGTACACAGAAATGATTTCGGCCGGGCCACGGAAACGCATGCAGACGCGAGGCAAACTTGCAGGGGAATGTTAGTCAAAGATTAAAGTGTTAGTAGCAAGCTCTGTGGAAGTAGGTAATTTTTGATCACATAAGTAAACTGTGCGTACACATTGTATGGAACACTACTTTTATTCAGTACATTTATACAATTTATCCGTTAAACTATGAGCAAGTCCGATATAAAATATAAAGGGAAATAAACCTGAAAAATTGGAACGATTGCTCGTTAAAATTAATCGAATGCCGATCGTCCGTGTAGTATATATTTAAACTGAGAATTATTATTATTATTATTAAGAGTATTCAGTTATCGTTAATACTGCCCCATCGGCTCCATTCCAATTGCAAGTGGGACGATCAGTAATCGCAAAATGCAAAAGCCGTCGAAAAGAAACGCACACATGCTCATGCTCGTATCACATCAATATCTATGCATGCTCTATATATTTACGGTTCTCAGCTTCGCCGTGAAACGTGCCCCCATGAATTGAAATACATATATGTCTATAAATTATTGCCCCAAGAGTAGCAAAATGTTGAGTGTACTTTCACGTTTCTGTCGGTGACAGCGAAGAACCGCTGGTTTTCCACTTTCTTTATCACCCCTTTCCTTGGAAATACCATCGTACGACGCAAAACGTCAATTTCACTATCATTCTCGTATATAATATTCTAATTGTAAGATTAAATTACGTCATATATGTATATATATATGTATTTGTCGCTATTTGAGCATGGGATAATAGTAGATGAATAAATAAGTCTACAATAAAATATATAATAATCTATGCGCGAGATTTTCGTTTGAATATTTGAGTTACAAATATAAAATTATAATTTACTTGTTTCCCTTCGAATAATGATAGAAATATAATCAGCGGGATTCAAAACGTGCACTACAGAATCACTTGCTACCGGATTGCACGATTAGGCTAGGCGATTCATTGTGCATTTCAAAAAGCAAGTTAAATACACAGTTTTCGCTTTCCTTAAAAACAAGCTACTATGCTTTGGGGTATTCGTTACTTCGACTAATATAACTTAAAAATCACAGCGTATATGTCAGATCGTTTTGGCAACAATAAGGATCAGATTAAAATAACACCGCCACCCTTATTGCCAACCCTGTAGGTCGGGATGCAAAGGTCGTGGCGCAAACCGGTAAGGGTCTCCTACTACACTTGCACTAGAAGAAAGGCTTCTAAATTGAGCACGGAAGAAAGAGAAAGAGAGGGAGAGAGAGAGAGAAACAGTGAGGACGTTAATGTGAAGAAAAGCAATAAATGTACGGTATGCGACGCTGTAAAGATATTTAAGAAGAAACGTTTCCAACGGGAATCCGCGAAACGAGGACGTATCAGATCTTTGGCTTCAAGTTTTGGGCTGGGGCCGGTGGAGGTGGTGCCTTTTTGTTATAAAAGAGAGGTACCTTCGGGCATGGTTTCTCATCGGGCAACAAGGGATCACCTGTTCTTGGCGCAGTGCCACTACTACTACCCGGACTTTCATTTAAATGCTCAAACTTAACTTCGGTTTTAAGACTGAGACCTTTAATATTCTTCGAGGGCTTTTTCTGCATTTGCTGAATACGCTCCGCTATTTTCGAGCCTAATTCCGACTTGAGGGAATTTTTTCTCGTTTGATATTCTACGGGAGGAGGTGCAGCAGACCGGTCGGACTCGGGGTTCTCGGATCTTTTGCTGCTAACACTCTGATCCATACTGCTGAGCAGCATCGATTTTCTGTACTCGATATCGCTGCTGCAGTTAATTACGTCAGGGTTAGTGGTCGATATCAGATTGGTTTTAGTTATCTGAAGCTTCTCTTTCGGCGGAAGATTATTGCTGATCGTGAATATTTGGTTCGCGTTATGCGAGCTCCCTTGCTGCGTGGAAAAGAATATGACTACCCGCTCGTAAAAGTTTTTGCCGAGCGTGTGACTCGAGTTCATCCTACGAGCACCATGCGACGAAAAAGCATGCGGTTTGCGACTCTCTGTAACACGGTCGGGATTAGATACGTACGTTGACATCATGCCCTTCTTCCAGTGCTGATCGGGATTTCTTATGTACCAAACACCGAACGAGGACAGAGCGACCATCGGCACGATGCCCAAGAAGATAATGTACAGGGCCATTATGAAGTCGTTCCTCGCTGCGACAAATAGAAAAGAAGCATCGTAAATTAGTATCGATGGATTGGCAAGGTCTAAGAGAGTCTCTCGATGGTAACAAATTGAATAAATTGTCAATTCACCGTTCGGATCCTCCGCGGGCCCGCTATCCTCGGAACCACCAACGCCAGGTTGAGTGCAGTCAGGTGGTCGGAAACCACGATTGCAATGACAATGGCCGAGACTGTTGCACACGCCGTTGCCGCCGCAATTACTGGGACACGCTTTCCCTCCGGATACGGAAGCACGCAAATCGGCCACCGGCATGCACTTTTGATTCACGCACATCTAAAGGGACCACAAGTTTACCAGGCACGTTCGCGACGTGACAAATATTTCGCCCGACTTTTAGAAACATTCCGTGTATTACCTTTCCAGGCGCACACTTTGCACCGTCTGGCGCGAGACCAGGGTCCACCTCGTTCAATCCCAGATCCACGATGGCCGTGCGACACGGTATAATTTTGCCACCGTTGTTGATGAACGCGTGACTCAGAATCGCCACAGACTCCATGCCGAATTCCAGCCTCTCGTTCAAGTGCTTGCAATGCAGCATACCGCACAAAAGATTTCTAAGTGGAAGGAAAAATCTCTTTGCTCAACAAGTTCGCCAGTCGCCCAGCACCGAAAAATAATGATAGATATCTCTTACTCGTCGTCGCACTTGACATAGCTGGACTCGACCCGATTGTAGCCACAGTTGCCGTTCTTCGTGCCTTTGTTGTTCATGTCGTAGCACTGCGCGTCGGAAGACGAACCCGTGGGGCCCCAGAGCAGCTTGCATTGATCGTTGTGAGTTCTGCAGGAGCCCTGGTAACAAAATGCCTTTCCCAGGCTGCACGATTCCCCATCCATCTTGAACACGTCCACCGGACAGTACTCGCTCTGACCAGTACAATATTCTGGCAAGTCGCACTCGTGCTCGGCGCTTCTGCACTCGGTGCCTGCACTCTTCGGACGACACGTCTTTAGGTCGCAACACGCGCCGGTGGCACAGCTCGCGTTGCTGTGCAGCATGCAGGTGGTTACGTTGCAACAGGGATTGTCGCAGTTCTCCTTCAAGCCACAATCGCACTGTTCACCCGGCTCCACGAAACCGTTACCGCAAATCGGGCTATCGAACACCTTCTGCGGCTTGTTCCTCAAACAATAATCCATGCCGTGCTCGAAGGCCAGAGCTAGATGTTCCAGGGAGCAGGTAGACCAATGCGTTGGTCCGGACGAGCCACTTGACGAGGCCATGATGCATCTATAATCGGATCAAATGATGAGTAATTGCAGTGACGCTCTGCTTCGTGTACAAATTGGTACCTCTGTTTCACACAAGAGCGTGAGACCGCAGGGCAACGTGCCATTGTCCAGAGGAATCGGTATTACGATCTGATCAGTGTTTAATTTATATAAAACGAGGTAAATGACGAGGAAAGGAAACTCACTTTTCTTCGGGGCATTCGCAATCAGCAGTATCGTGCTCCATGCCGAAATTGTGACCCATTTCGTGCGCCACAGTGGCCGCCACTAATCCCACGACATTCGAGTGATCCATTGAGACACCGCCGGAGAACTCGTACGTACATATTGGTCCCTTGAGCGCCTTTCCCACAACTCCTCCTTCGAAGGTGATTCGCCTGCAATTGTCAAATTTTCTCGCTCGTGTCCCCAAAGCGCGTCGGAAAATATGTATATTCGTTTCTTGCTTACGTCAACAGCTGAGCATTATCATTCGGCATGTCTTGGACCAATTTCTCCCTTCTATAGCGAAGAAAATTCGAGAGGGTAGTGTCCCCGTTTGGAGACAGAGTTATTTCGTCCGTGTCGGACCAAACCTGCACACCAACCAGCGCGATGAAAATGTTCAGTGGCATGTACAACTGAAACAGAACGAATTTGCCTTGCACAATCTGCCAACTTCTTCCGACACCGTTTTCTATCCACGAAAATACACTAACCGCGTTAATGATATTGGCAATGTCTTTGCAGTGTTGATGCACTTTGTCCAGATTCTCGTCGAGGGCTATGTATTCCTTTTTATCGATCACCAAGACCAATTCTACGTATCGGGAATGTCTGTTCGCGTTGTAGGGCCCTCGTATCACCTCGGTTGCTCTCTTGTGCTGCAAGGAAAAACTCCACTTCCAATTGCTGTTTCGCGTGTACGAAAAAGATCCGATCGACTTTCCAGGCGAACGATAGTAAAAAGATTCAGCTTTTTCTACGCACCCTTGCAGCTCTATTGACGATCCCGCGATGCTCGTGGCCGAGAACATGATGCGGCGTTCCTTCGTAACCTGTGCCGAACAAGAAACCAAGATCATTGCCTCGTCTGGATTCTCGGTAAACTTAACGACAAAGAGAGGAGGAAGAAGCGGAGGACAGTGGAATCTTGCTCCCACATTCGTTAAGACCGTTAAGGAGAGACCAGCCTTCGCGAGACAGGTCTTCCAGTCCAGGAAAGGAGCGTGTGCTCCACAACGAACAAGGGTAACAGTCTTAGAACCGTGTCGATTCCATCCACTGTATTCCCTATCTGGCTGGAAAGGACCGTGAGCTCGAAAGGATGCCGATTGTGGATGACGTTTTTCAGGGAAAATTCATAGAACCGAGTGGAAGTTTCCGAATCATTGTTCGGAATTTCTAGCTCGTAACGAAGCGAGGATAGTTACCGCAGGTGTGATTGGCGACAAGATCGCCGTGCTTATAGACGTAATGCCTCGAGTCCAGGGACTCCCCTTCCGGATGAATGTGGTGCAAGTTCTCGCCATCGAAAATAACGCCACGCAGACCTCTGCACGTAGACAACGCTACCCAGGAACCAGGGACGTCCCGAACGCTGCCTTGATAGTGACAGAGCTCCTGCAAATTTCAATGGAACGATTGTAATCGTTAATCTTCCCGTTCGTTCATTTCTGTCACGTTTCAAACGAAATTCCGTCAACGGCACATGAACGGGAGGACAGCTGGGGGGGAAGTAAGGAGAGGCCAAAAGGTCGACGCAGGTGCACCAAGGCTCTGCCGACGAAAGAAAGAAATTTGAGGGAAAAGTTGGGTCATTGGTTAAGGAGGATCTCGTCGCTGGCTCGATCGCAACTCGGAAATGAATTTTCCTCCGCTTATCCCGGATTCTCGGACCCGCAATGCTCAGCCGTGCATTCTGCTGGTACAAATATAGCTGGCACAGATTCCCCTGGGCTGGCCAGTCTTTCCTCCTCCATTTGTTCCTTCCATTCGAACAAGGACCCAACGATTTGAAGCGCAGCCGTCGTCGCGAACATCGTCGCGAAAGCTGATTTATCGTTCGGATAACGGGCGGCTTGCACCCTTCCAACGGGGGGAAAAGTTTCTCGCACGCCTACTCCGGATAGGGCCAAAAAAAGAGCGACAGGATTTTAACTCGCGAGAATTTTATTCGACGAAAGTTTCCTTTGGTTCGAAGGGATGGGGAGGGCGGAGGGGTGCGAGAACAAAGGACCACAATTGCTGGCGTTCCGAGCTGGAAACCTCTGAAGAGCATTTTAACTAGTTAGATTCGCAGAATTTCTCCCATTTAAACGACCGAAATTAGCTCGTCCGTTTGTCCGCGACAGCGGGACTAAATAAACCGCAAGGGACAGAGATAGCAACTGGACGTGCCAATTCATTTATTCAATTGCGTAAAATGTGGAACCGACGACAACAGAGCGCAACGAACTCGCCGCGCCATGAACCACGTCCAACCGTTGCTTCACGCTTGTCCACTAGCTATAAATAACGAGCCTCGCGAAAAATTTATATTCAATGCTAGGTGTCCGAATCGTGGGAAAAAAGAGGCCAACAGTCATTACTCTTCCTTACCGCGCGGTGCATGTTGTTTAGAGCTCTCGCGTTTTCCAGTTTCCTGAGCTGAAGGAAAAACTGCTGCAGAGCGATGGGGCATTTTATGTTTGTATCCGTCTACGCGACAAGCCGTAAATCCTTTTCGATAGGAAAGTATGGTTGATATGGGGAGTGGCTGAAGGAAGGGGAAGCATCACCGAAACTCGACCACCCTTATGGAGTGCACGGTGCTCGTCAACGTTATTTAACCGTGATCGATACTCTCTTGAAACCTTCATGCTCGACTTATACCTGCTCGTTCTGTACATGTCTAGCAGTGAGTCACCGTTATCGACTCCGCCGTCGTTCTTTACACCTGTGTGCCTGTGATCAATGATTTTGGTTCGAGCAGTAACGCTTGGACGTTAAATCCGAACGGCAAGTTTCTTCTGTCGTACTCTCTCTGATGCGTTAAGAAGGCACCGAACATATAATTATCAATGGATCACGCAACGGGTAGCGAGCAGAAATTACCAACCGCCTAGAAAGTTGGAAAGCTAGTATACTCACTACTTTCGACGGGGTGTGCACCTTGTACGAGCCAGCGTGTTGATGACGCTGCTGATAACCGACTGGAATTAGTTCGGTATTCAACCTTAGGTCCAGTACACGTTTTATCCCGTCGAGGTCGAAGCCCACCGTCAGCAAGTCCGTGTGCTCGATATCCTGAAAGCAGAAAGCCGACAACGAATTAGCGGGCTGCGGCGACGTGAAAAATTCTCCAGCTGACGACAACGACGCGGTGCAACGCGGGTTCCTTATCGCGTACCTGCGCGTTCCCTACCGTGCACCAGCTAAACGTCCACCGAATCGGCGTTTCAATGCAATTCTAATCGTGTCGAATCTCGATATTGTGCACCTGTTGCGCGCCACGGTTGCCCTCGGGAGTTTCGCGGATCAAGATAAAGGAAGAAAAGCGTCGCGATTTTCCTAACGATTGTTCGACTCGTCAGCACGCAGCTAACAAGACATCCCTTGGCTCTCCAAAGCTCGCCTGGAGGGCGATGGAATTTAATAACGAGCCCGTAAAGCCAGGTGCACGCATCCCGATTTTCCCGGCTCGGTCGAAAAGTCGGCCGTTGGGAAATTGTTACTCTCTCCAGCCATGCGATTCGGGCCGACTCGTCGACTTTTTTCAATGAACATACGCGCGTGCCGGACACCCAAATGAATTTACGAATCTCGTTTGTCGCCCTCCCTCGCTCGAATCCACCCCATGTTTAATTCATAGGGGATACACAGCCACGGCTGGCTTCACCCCGAACGGGAAACTGCTGGAGGGAACAGAAATAGTCGCAATTTTCTGCGAATGCAACAATGGACGCCGACGGACACCAACGAGCCGCGACAAAAAGAGGCTCCAATTCATTTTGGCCCCCTTTGGCGAACGAAGTCTGAAACCTCCGCGGTACGCTGAAAAATCCATTCGCAGGTCATAGATTTCAGATACTCCGGGCACGTCTGCAGGATCCACAATGGATGGATCCACGGAACTCTCTCGCCGTGGATTTTATCATCGTCGTCGGACACAGTTAGCAATCCATACCTGGCCGGTCGCCAATCCGGGAAATGTTTTCCGATATTCTAGCTGCCATCTCGCCATGACCTGCGCCCGTTCTACCTCGATACCGGGAAACTAATGCACCGAGAGGTCAAGGTTTTTCCACGCCACTCACGTCCAGGCGATCCATTGTCAAGCAATCAATTACCAAAGATGTTTAACGAATACTCCGATCGTGTTTACCGCTACTGTGCTCGCTTCGCGCGGTTTCGCTTGTTTAATCAACTCCCCGGATACCTCTGCGACTGCGAGTTGCACAACAGGCGGTATAGTTTTCGTCAAAGAGAGCCAAATAGTTCAATGGTTATCGATAGAAGTGTACCACGGCTCGCTCGCCGGGCAACAGTGTTTCACTCTAGTTTCATGTGAAACTTGATTAGCGGTATTACAGAGATGGAAGAACGATCCTGCCCACTCAGTGTCATCTTTGTTTGTTCGGTTCTGTTCGAATCGCGAGGGGATATCAGAAAGGAAAGAATGATCGACGAAAGCCACGCGAAATCTTTTAGGAGGCGAGCCACGTGAAAGAGGCGAAGATTATTCAAACTGACAGGCTTCTCCGTAATTCCTATGGTTAACGAGCTAGTGGTGAACGGAGCACAATGTATGAAACGTACAGAGGGGCTCTTTGTGGGTGCTGCATAGGATGAAAGGCATCTTTTAATCTCGTCTCGACGACTAGGTCGACGCTAGAAGAACACGTAGGAAGTAGGAACTGCCGTTTCCTACTCGTGTTCTAGGGCCCTCCGATACGAGCAAAGGGGCCGCTGCTTCTGGAAATGATTAACGTAATCTACACGGAAACTTCCATTGTACGCGGCGACCGCTCTTGGCTTTTTAACCGACGACTCTGTAATCTCCTCTTTATCGCAGCTTCGAGCTTTACAACGTCCTGTCACTTCCGTTCCCGACGAACCTGTTCCTCTGGCCGCGCTACGGCTACCAATCAACAGTCTGGAAAGATCCTACAAAATTTGCCTCGTATATTCGCCGCGCGGTGAAATTGAATTTCGAGTAACCGCGAACTTTGAAGGCAGTCTTTCCTATCGATGAACATCCCAGGCGAAAAGCGTTCCAGGCAATATGTATTATGTATATCACGATCAGAGGAACACTCCATTTCCCTTTGTGGTCGGGAACTTGCGAGTGGGTGAATAAAGGGAATCTACGTGATATCCCTTTACCTTCGTGTTCCTCTTTTTAACCCTTTCGTGCTGCCACGTTACAACCACCAGCGGGACTATCGTCGTGTACCTCGCCTTTGACGCCAAGATAAACCGACCGGCTGTATTCCCGGTTTAACGAAGACAATCCTTCGCCTGGACTTCCATAACATAGATGCGATTCGAATCGTACGGAGATCGGATCATTCGTAAAAATAAATCGGCATTTCCTCTGAGATATCGAAGAGAATCGCGAGACAGGCATTCGCGATCAGCTGCGACATGGGGCGCACGGTAAGCGACCCTACGCGGCAGGAAATTAGATTCATCGCCACGGACAGACGGACTGATAGCGTTCGTTCTTCCTCGTGATAACGAGGAACGAGGTCAATTGCTTTACCTCGTTGACGCCGACGCGATTGCCCGCGCTTGTTAGGCTTCGGGGCAGTAAGCAACGGAACGTTTCTTTTAATGCCTCTGGCACTCCACCCGTTCTTCCACGATCGTCTTCTTTTTTTCCATTTTCGCGGACCAGGGCTGGAGGGAGACGCTCTCTCGCCAACATCTCTTAATTTGGAGTACGGAGTGAAACGACTTTGCGCTAATTCGACTGGATTTGGGGAAACGGATTATGTATATCCTTACCGCCCCTGGCTACCTTGCGCGGTACACTTTTCAATTTAACAATTCTTGCTTCGAATCTTTCTGTCTGCTCTCTTTTTCTATTAAGCGCACGGCAAATGAAAGGCTGCCTCGTCCGGAATAGATATGAGCTGCTGCATCGGTTTAGTCACAAACTATCTCCCAATTTGCCCGCGAAAGAAATACCACGACAGCCTTGCGTTTTTATTCTTTTTGCCGCGTCTCGAGTCAAGAGGATTCATCGATTTAAAAATATCCCGACACAAAACACTTCTTCGAGGCATCTGCTTTTTCGCCCATGTACCGTGCGTGAACGACGGCCGTGACGGAGTTTCGCAACGAAATCGTCGACCCAGACGGAATATCCTGGAGCCTGAGGCCTGGACATTATCGGCGAAATAAACGTACAAAAACATGTCCCGATGGCTGACGCGATTCCGGCCTTTGCAGCGGACCGAAGCGAAAAAACGAGGTGCCATTTTCTTCAGCACGAAATTGGCTATAGCCCCTACTAAAAGGTATAAAATATCTTATTGCCGAAGCAAATGGCGGCACGTCAAAGTTCAATTTGATATTTTAATATTTTTTCTTTCTCCTTTTGGCATAATACAAAATTAGAAAAAATTAAGATTGATAAAAGATTTTAGTGCCTGCCACGACGGCAAGGTCTGCGAAAAAATCTCTTCAAATTTCAAGTCAAGGCGTTGCCTCTGTTATTTTTCCTAATTCCGATACATCCTTTGGCACAGATATTTTCGAAGATACGTGCCTGAAGAAAAATCAGGGGAAGAAAACCATCGATTTTTTACAAAGTTCAAAACACAAATATCCCTTTAATGCGGCTATCCCGGATTTCGTATTCCCGGCGCGGAGCAACATTTGCATTGAAACTGTTGCAGTCGTCGGCCGTTTCGCATTCTGCCTTCGTTGCGTGAGCGTAAATATGTTCGAGCTTCTCGTGGCGTCTGCCAATTTCCACCTCGCCCGACTAAATACGCGGAATGCCTCCCGTGAAATTTTCCCCGCGAATCGGTGCGAATTTCTATATCGCGCGAAAGTAGCCGCCAGGTGAAATGCGAGCCGCGGCAAACGAAGCATACCGTTCCGCTTCTCTATCTTATCGGAATAGAATTGCGCTAGAAAAGTCCACTCACATTTTCCTTGGTCGACGTGATCTGCCGTTTGGTCCTGCCGTGGTAGATTCGTGGCCTGACCAGCGTGTGCCTGCTGAAATCCGGGGACGGTCCTGGAACAGAGTCAACCAGTGGAAATCGTTACAGAAATATTCTCCCCTTTGTCCGAAGTTCGTGCATATTTTAACGAGCACGCGGCGTTCGAAGGGAAAATCGCCCCCTGCACGCAGTGGACAGGGGTTTTCGCTAACTGCCAAGAGTCCCGTGGGATCGCCTTTGTCCCGAAATTTGCGCACGGGAAACTCGTTCGGCAAACAGCGAGCCGCGTTTTCCATTCTCCCGCGTTTGGATGGTAAACGCGTCAAGATAGATAGAGATAGATGGATGGACAGATACATAGGTATGCAGGTACATAGGGAGAGAGAGAGAGAAGGGGGAGAGAAACCCTTGACATCGAGTCGTACAAAGAGCAAGCTTTGCTGACTCGAGGGCCTCTCTTGCTCAATTTTCCCGAACGCGGCCAACTTCGCTTCCGTTTTCCCTACTGCTATCTACCGTTCCACCCTCGTTCATCCTTACACTCGACAAACTTCTCGGATACAATGCGGAAAGAGCGTTGTTCTTATTGTTGCCTGTAGCTGTCGACAACGAACGCACACTGTCGCCATGCATTTTCGACCAGCTCGTGCAATTCTAGAAAAATGAGACTAGAAGTAGACCCCCCGTTTTCAAACGCAATCGCGAATCCCGTGAATAGGGCTGCGGTCTAAATAAAAATACTGTAGATATTCGTCCATTCGGAGGACCCGTAATTAAGCGGAAAACATTCGACCCATTTCGAGCCGGCCTGCACTCGATAGGTCTCGATCGGATCTCGTTCCCTTTCGGAAGGGTCGTAAAAATGGTATGTGCACCACGTTTCAAAGCGAGCAACGCTCCATTCGTGATAAGAGTGGGCTTGGCACGTGATTCGTTGTTCCGTCGTGTACACCGCGTTCGAGTGTGGGCCGCACTGGTGTTGGTATTTAATGAACTGTAATCATTGTCCATGCTCTTGCCCGTTCCACGCATCGGGCTTTACCTCGCGCGTCCGTTTGACGCTTGGAAAGACGAGATGAACGGGACGCAGAAAAATATTACCCGAATCATAATTTTTGCGTGGTTCGTTTGCTCTTTGATCGTCGGCAAAAGTCATCCCCCTTTGAATCTCGCCGTGCACAAATAACTCGGGATTCTACGGCCAACAAAGTTTGGAATTTATCAAGGGATTCAGTTATCTCGGATTTGACCCGGCAACCGTAATTTGCACATCCCTGCCTGGGCGAATGCTGATAGAATTGCCCCAGCAACCGAAAGAATTCTGTTACGTACTCGGGAACCAGGACGACCCCCTCTTAAACAGACTTTTCCGAGATGAAATATTTTAAGATCGCCGAACTGTAAATGATTGAACGCGTCGATCGCGGTACTCTCTCCCGTAGGGAATGAAACGAAGGGACAGCTCGAATCGCCAATTGGGTTGATCATTGATCGGTGAAGAAGTAGGTTATCGGTGGAATTTCGTTTGCTGTTAATATGTCGTTTGCGCACCGTCGCAGCGATGCCGTGAACAGAACCATCGGAACGCGAGCACATGTGTGCTGTTTATGGGAACGCGATTGACGTCAAGGGTGACCAAGGGAAAAAGTGAGGTTCGCAAAAAGATCGGCCAAATGTACGCGTAAACGGGAGTCCCTTCGATGGGCCAAACGCCGTGCTTCATCTCTTGACGCAAGCGGAACTCCGAGAACTCCGAGCTTTCGACGTTTCTTTTGAATTTCATCGTTAATGCGCGCCCGCTCAGTTCCGTTCCATTTTGGGGTGACTTTTTTCAGCCGGAAGTCACCGTAAAGCGAAACGGTGACGAACGTGCGCCAGAGGCGATTAATAATCCGGTAAAACAAGGACGGATTCGAGTACCGTAATAAACGTTTTCGCGTTGACGATAATTATACGCATGCACGTGTGCGTCCGTTTGCGAACGTCCGTGCGAGCGCATCGGTTCGCGGCAAACGTGAAACTCTGGCACAGCTTGGTCGCAAATATTTCGAGCCACCGCTGCTACTCGCGACCGTAATTAAATTGAAATAACGTGGATTGCGGCACGATGCGAACCGACAGTTTCTGTTACATATTCGCGTGCACGTCATAACATCCTGCTAATGCCGGGCAACGGTCCGCTTTCCAACCGAGCGATCTCAATGATCGGCCGCGAATCATCGTAATTTCGTTACGTTTCAATCGGGGCCGTTTCTACTTTCGCGATTACGTTCTTCCGCCCCGTTCGTCCCGTTCACCCGTGAATTTCACAGTCGATTGCGGATCGATCCGAAAACGCGTTTAATTCGACGCGCGGTAATTAGGTCGACGCCACGTAAATCCAGACCATAATTGCATCCCGGCTGCCTAACGGATTCGAAGGTATCCGCGCCAGGCCAGGCCATTGTGGCACTCGATTCGTCATTAATTTCCCATTGCCGTTTCAGCAGGAAATCAAAACCAGTCGGAGTGTTGCTCACCGATCGACGCCTGACGAGCCTATCCTGGATAGTCGCGGGCGGATAATCGGCCGGATGAATCGCCTCGGTGTTCGCGCAGCGTCGGTGCAGCGCTACATCTCGCAGCACGCTCGTTATACTTCTTATTATTGCACGATAATATCAATGATAAACGATACTCTCGCCAGGTTTAACGAGCATCGAAGCATGCGAACGTGAAACTTTGTCGCTAACGATTCACGCTTCGTCGTGGACGGCGGATCGTGGCTCCCAAGCGGAATTCGGGTTAACGACGAGGGTCTCGCGCGAACAAAATTCAGGAGAGATACGAGAAAGTACGCGATGCAACTAGAGGCAAGGAAGGATCGTCCCGCAAGTGTACTAGAAGAAAGTTTGGTAGAAACTAGCGGCGTTAATGATGCCCGTCTTAAATGGCGTGAACGGACGTATTATATGTGCCGCGAGGGGGGCAACGGGGTCGGGGACGAGGGTATTAGCGACGGTCAATTAGGTCGGCGTTAATTCGGTGCACGGCGCACATACGTGCCTGCGTCCGAGCATATGCGAAGGCGGATCTGCATTTCGTGTTCCCATGCTGGCTATCCCGATTACACATGTGTCCCTCCCGTGACATCGGATGGCCGCGGGCAAGGGAAACCGTCGCCCCAGCCTGAGAAGATTCGACCGGGCTTGGTAACCGGTTCGTTCAACGACCTGCTGGGCCAATTGTTAACGTTATCGTGGTTGGGATTAGCAGCCGACGAATGAATCGTGCGCAACGATGGAAGTGACGGGAAGACGAGGTCTCGAGGTACGGTTGCTTGCGAAGGTGAACCGTGGACTAATTGTAAGTCGCTGGAACGTGGCTGCTATAGGTGACACACGTATGTATTCGCGTGTACCGCGCAACGCGTGTTAGAAGATCCTCTAATGTAGATTCGCCCATTTTCATGGAACTTCTTATTCGGAGCTTGCGCGACCCATGTTCCCAATGAATGCCAAGATACGTGCGGTAAACGAGATATCGAATATCGTTGGTGGAACGCGTTGCAGTCGGCAACGATACTTGGAGAACGTTCTCCACTCCCGAGGGGGAGAAGTACCACGGGGTTGAGGAACATTAAAGCCACGGCACTCCCGCAGCTAGACGTTTTCGAATTAATTGTAACGTGAATGAACGAAGTCGGGCTTTAGTGAATGGACCAATCAGAGCTCCATTTCTGCACTGCTTCGCCGATCCCCGTCTGTGCTCGTTAGTCAATTAAACTTCGTAATTATAGCTCGTACGGAGGTTCGGCGGGTCTGGCGAGGGCATCTGGAGCATGACTCACGACGGATGTTGCGAAACTATTCGATATTTTACCTAGGCAAATATCCGACACGTCCGGGTTAACGGTGACGTTCGCGTTCACGCGTCCCTTCATCAGGATGGGCTCCACCGAGTAAGCGAAAATTAAATTCGCTTTCGGCTCGTTCGTTCATTATTTGCGCCAGCTGATATTGAACGCGATAAGAGGGCATTGTCCCTCCCGTTAAATTCGACGTGGCTGCTCCTCGCGATAACGACAGCAAGCTCTGTCAGTTTATTCATATGGGCTTGACGTATTAAAGGTATCGGCCCAACAAAGTAGGGGTTCGTTCCCGCAAAATCCCTCGGCCTTTTTGCCAGCCATTGACATTTCCAATGGACAACGAACTCGGAAAACTTTCATAGAACGCAACCGATTCGAGTGAGGTCCGCCGCTTAAAAGTTACTCGCTTCGGTCGGCCAGGTGAACGTGTTTCGTTTTCCGGTGTGAATTCAGGTTGAAGAGACAGGTCGGGCGAATAAATTGCTCTCGTCGAAGGGAGAAAAAGAACGAGATGGTTGGACGTCTGCGGCGCATCCAATTAACCAGGGAGTTCAAGTTCGTCAACGCGGTCCGGGTTAATTGCCGTAAATAGGCGTCAAGTGGTGGTGGATTTCGAGTCTTGGATTAACGTCGACCATACCGTTCCCTCTTTTCACCTCGATCATGCAGTCTGCTGCGAGAGAACGACGAGCTGCTGCTACCATCTGGCATTCGCAGAGGATAAATTGCGGCGAGGTGGTAATGATTGTTATCGATAATGTTTGCGCGGCGTCTACGTCCACAGAGCGGACGTGGCAAGGCTTTCGACAAATAGTCGAACCGAGTCCTGCTGGCAGACGAGGGAATAGGCTGTGTCCGATATTTCTGACGCTCGACGGGAGCAGAGCAGACGAGGTCTCGGTGTTTTCCGATTCCAGAAATAACGTCGCGTCTCTCTTTTCTCGCTCTCTCCTCTTTTACTCTCCGCCTTTCCCTCCATAGTTCCGTGCCCGTTTCTCGTTCCCGTTAATTCTCACTTTCTACCTAACGACGCGGTGCGGGACGAATTTCTTAATGAGACGAACGATATAATAAGAAAATCTAAGTAAAGCGGTAGCTGCTCGAACGAGAGGACTCCGCTTTTAATCGAGTTACGTTTCAATTGACGGTGGAGGATAATAATTCCTAGCTACGCTCGTTACAGGCCTGCGACGATCAACGGCCGCAAATGAATTAGTTTGCACGGGAAATTGGCGGCCACCCTTGGCAATAACGGAATGACGCGGGGATGGGATTCAAGTTCGTGCGATTCGCGTGCATTCAGGAAAAACGTGGGCAGTCCGTTCTCGGCGTTATCTTCTCTCCGCGTCTACGTTATCTTCGCTACCTCGGATAACGTATCTTCGTTATTGCCGTATCCGTTTGTGTGCCGACCGAGGGACGTTTCCTGTCCGAAGGCAGTGTTTCCATCGTGTTACCAGAAAACGGTCTCCGTCGGCTGCACCGGTCCCCAAGAGCGACCCGCTGCTTCGTTAGGGAACTATGCGCGCAAATGTCGGACGATAACTAGTAATCGAGGCTGATTAATTGAAACGGTAATTGAGCGTCGCATCGTTGAGTCGCGAGACTGATGAACGGCGACACTACACGGCAACGGAACTGCAAAGTTACGAGGATACGGACGCCGACCATTAGCGGGATAATAACGAACGCGAAACGCGAATCCTCCGACCGAGTAATGGATTTTCGATAACGAGGGAAGTGCGAGGGCCGCCGCTGGCCGCGGTGCAATTATTTTCGATTTCGTCCAAGCGATCGCACAGCATCGTGATCTCGTCTCGTTTCGCCAGGTGAGCGAGCACTTTGATAACGCGTTCGACAGCGGGAACAGAGCGCAATTGAACGAGCGTGTGGTACACGGTACGTATCCTTTTTCACCCAGAGGATCCCTGATATCGCTGTGAACAAATCCTGACAAAACGGGGAAACGATGCGTTTCCGTCGAAACGAACGAATGACCGGTCCGATTCTGATCATTTCATAGCGGACAACTCGATAAATGTTTAGTTTTTTTTCAGCCACCGAAGTAGCCACGCGTATTTCGCTTAAACAACCGACCCGTCGTGTCCGTTTTAATCACGATGAAACAACGCGGGCCACGATTTTTCGTTCAATTGAAACGCGAGCAACGCTTGGGAAAATCATTCAAAAATAGAACGAACGTGGCGAAACAAAAGACGGATGCTCCTTGGGGAATAGCCCTGCCTGGGGAAGGGTTAAAGCGTCCCCCGGAACGTCGTTTATACGAAACTGAGGAGCAGTTCCCTGGCGACGCAAGGACGCTAAAAAAGCTAATTAGCAAAAACGAAGGGAAAAGCGTAGCGGTGCTCGAAGGAAAGTGCTTCAGGATTCTTGAAAGTGCTCTTATGCGTTCAGGACGCGTAGTAGCTGGCGGCGCGGGGCGATGACACACGCCCAATATAAAACGGGCTGGTGTAAGTGCAAGTACGCACTTTCACGCACACCCACGCATCGGCCGTGATACCTCCGTTTCGCTCCCTCCTGCTTTCGACCCTGATACGGTCCTCTTTTTCTGCGTGTCGATGCACGGAATGCGTTACAATTCGTGGAAGCTCGAGGATACCGAATGGGGAACGGCGCCGGGCCGCCGACAATTTTGGGGATGCGAATCGGCCGGAACGCGACTCGTATCGATCTCTCGCCACGCTACACCGAATAGAATTCCCCTCAGACCACCCGCCTTTCTGCGAGGGTCATTTCTCAGCATTTCCTTCGCCCCGTGTCTTCCGATCCTCCGTCGAGAAAACTGGGTGCCACCGAAACGCGGACGCGCACGAACAGTCGATCGAAAGCATAAAATTGCACGTGCACCTGGTAAACCTCTCTGCTCAAGAACGGTGTCCACCTTTTCTACTATTCGCCAGTGAAAAGTCACGAGCAGTTTTACTTTCCATTTAACCCCCGGTCAGGCTGAGCACTCTCGGCTATGTACCGCAGAGAATCGCGGGGACAGTGTCCGTTCCCTCTCGTAACTTTTCTCCATCCACGACCATCGATCGGCCAAAAGCTCCCGCGAGGGGCTTGCCTGACTCATCGCGCCATTACCCTGAGTATTGCCGTGTCTTTTTACGTTCGGTTGATTAAACAAACGACGCTCCTTTCCCCGCGACTGTACACCAGCGGCGAAACGGGCGGAATATAATAGAAGGAGCAATATGTATTTCATCGCGTTCGAATTTCATTAACGACCCGCGAAGAGCAAAATTGTCTCGTAGAGAAACGGCCGCGAAATTGACCACGTAGTACGATTCAATTCGCTTCCGCCCTTCGTAGCCGGCTATTCAAAATATCTCGCCGTGCTTTCCGCTTACTCGAATCCCTGAACGGATCCCAGAGGGGATCGCTATCTCCTAGTCCGATTCCACTGGGTGCACGTTCCTCTGCGTGCAGGATGTTTTATCGCGTGCAAACTTGACCCTTCGATCGATCGACACCGCGGAGGTCTCCATTCCACATTCCAGGGATCCATGCTCCTTCGCGAAGCGCCCAAATTGAAACGTTCGCCCGAACGTAATAATTAACGCGGGTCGTCGGGACGCGTTATTTATACGTTACTGAAAGAAAGTCGCGAATTCGAGCGGACGCGTCTGCGAGACACTGTCGCGGGTCCACGACCTCGCTTATTTGCAACGACTTTAATTAAACCGTGCCTCTTGCGAGTGTCCCGTAATGACGACGCAGCGCGTAATTACTGCCGCCCCGCTGCCGCGGGTCCCCGGCAAAAATACATACCTCGCGACATTTGCATGATAATGGGATAACAGGTAGTCGACTATGTTAACCGGATTACCACGCTACCTAGACTCGGGCTGGATCGCTGTAATTTTCAAGAGCCGCATGGAGAGCCTCGCAATGATGTTGCGCCTCCTTTGTTCGGACAGGTGTCCCTTCGTCAACTTCGACCCGGGTACTTTCCCGTTCGCATAGGCGAGGCTATTGTCAAACGCCACTCGTGGATGGACTCCCAAAGAGAATTCTTCGAGGACGGCTCGACGCGACAATGGTCCCAGATGCACCTCGTCCCCGACGCTTTCCCGCTTTTCGAAATTCGTTCGGTCCAACACGCGCCTTATACATAATTTATCGCACGTCTCGTCCTCGGGTAAGCTTCCTGGCGGCTCGTCCGGGAGGATGTTCCTGCTGCTCGGTCCGGGAACGTCCGATCACGTACTCTGGCCCCCGTTGCAGACGGTCTTTGTCGCGGGCGTCTATAACGCTGTGGAAAATACGAGGCACGCGTACTCACGCGTTACCGTTCAACCGAGATTACGTTTCCTTTCAGAGGTTGCCTTGTTCTCGGCGGAAGTGAACGTCTTAACTCGAACGCGTCTGCTCGCTCGTTCAGATTCGTCCGTGGCGAAAGTCGCGGTGGGAAGTCGGGTGGAAGGTATCGCTCGAAACCTCGCGACGACGATCGGGCGGGGTTAACGGGAAGTCGCGGAGTCGAGTGCCACGGAGAGGTCAAGCAAAAGCACCCTCGGGACGGCGGTAAGGCGAACACGTAAGCCGACCAGACAACGACCGACTAAGAAACGCGAAGCCCCTCGACTTACGACGCTCGTTTTCATGTTCGATAAAGGGATCTTCGATGTCGGTGCCCGCCAACGTTGCGCGATTACAAATTCTGCCGGTGGGAATCTATTTCGTCGAGCTTCCTCGTTCATATCGCAGTCGAGATCGCAGAAAGCTAGCTCCCGATAGGTGTAACCCGATTGGAGCGTGTTCGAGCAATTGCCGTGTGTACCTTGCAATTAGATTCGGGGATTCTCGGCTTCGCTGTTGTAACCTCGAATCTACAAGTCACGCTGGATACGTACGATGACTTGACTCGTTCCGTCGTGTTTTATTACGATCGTGTGCCGTTAGTAGGAGAGCTCGAGAAATCGATGTCCCCGGCGGACCTAGCCCTGGCCAGCCACCGACTCGAACCTCTCGTTCCAAGACGTGCCTCCGTATTACCTGTATAACAACAAACCGTGCGCAAGCTGCGTGCACGTTCAGCAGACGATGGAAAGTCGATAAACCGTCGGGGAAGCCAACGAACCTGGAACGTGAGTCATCTTCGACCCGCACCTAACCGGGCGCTCGCTAAATCGACCACTCATTTGTACGCCCGGCAAACGGGCCAAACGTTTGCACGAATTTCGTCCGGAGATCCGGTACCGGGCGATTCGCGTGCACCTGGCAATTAGAAAAATAAAAGAAGCAAAGCAACACTCCGCGGAATTCGATTGGAGGGGCACTCGTGCAACGGCTGTTAACAAAGCAGGCAACGGGGAGCAATGGAGTTTTATTTAGAATTCCCTAGAGCGAACGGGAGGAAAACGGATAGCGGAAGCGGCGAACGATGGGGCGAGTTAAAGGGAGAAGAGTCGGCAATAGTTAAAAAAAAGTTCAACTGTTCGCGGCTCGTCTTCCTCCCATTACATCCATCGTGGCGTTGTTAATTTCCAGCAAATTGGCCCGCTCTTGCCAGCGAGTTTCGTCCAGCCCCGCTCGAAGCTACGAAACATTCATTTCCTGAATGTAAAAGATAGCCGAGATCAATTGGGAAACAAGTTTAACGTGCCAGCCTCGATCAAACCTTTGAAACGATACGGAGAATCGTGGAGATTCGTCGAATTTATGTCCTCCCGGAAAGGGGAATTAGTTTAGACCGTTCGAAGGAAAATTCCAGCCCGCTGCGCTTCCGTTTCCCTATTTTACGAAGCGCCACGACCTTCGCCTATTATTTCAGCCGGTTTTATGTATGCCCTGACGAGATAGCGGAGAACAGAAACCCTTAGCCGAGCCTTCGTCTTTGTCGTTTGAAAAAACACAACAACGTATAGCAATCGAATTTATTCTGCGACTATCGAGCTCCTGCCACGTGGCTCAGAGAAGGTCCCATATTAAAAAAGACCCACATTTGTTCGCTCAGAATTAAGAGGCAAAAAGTTGAGAACCGTGTCTCCCAATGTGAAGGCGGATTAAAATCGGCAGATGGTCTACGAGTGTCCGAAGCTCGCGCGTGCTTCAGGTAACGCGGCCTATGTATTCAACCGAGACAGGAAAGTCCAGGTGCAGAAGTATGAAACTGCTAGGGTGGCTCTTTCTCCGAACGTAAGGAAACATTCGAAAACGCAGCATGGATCCAGAATGGATCCAGCGCGATCGAAAACGATCATCTTCAGATATCGTGTTGGCCAGGTCTGAAAACATCATTCTGGAGAAAGACAGGTCAACTCCGTTATTTTTACGAGTTCCGGTATATCCTTTGGCACAGATATTTTCGAAGACCCGCACTTTAAGGGACTGCAAGAAAAAGAAACATCGATTTTTCACAAAGTTCAAAACACAAATATCCCCTTTAAGGCTGGCTTCTGTAAGCGCCCAAGCTGCGTATTTTTAGAACAAGCAATCCGAGAGAAATGCTACAGCCAGGCAGGACCGAGTTCGTCGAGGAAAGCCAGTAAATGACACGAAGCTCGCGCCAACGTCAGCGTAAGACGAATACTCCGAAAGGGAGGATCGAGAACGAGTGTCGTGGGATTAGGAGGCATTCTGTAACTGGTTCCATTTTTAGACGGCGGGCCCCTGCGAGAAATACGACTGATCCCCATCAGGAAGGAACAAACTTCGGAACCGTTGTATCTACAGAAACAAATGCGAGGAAACTCCAGCAACGGAGCCGTGGAAACTCCCTTATGCGCGACGAGTCGAACCCCATTCCAGTTCGATGGTCCACTTACTATTCTTACGATGGACATCCACGCTGATGCTCGAATGCATCGGTTCGCTTATCGCCGAGAACGTGCAAAGTATAAAATTGGAGCAAGCTGTTGAGGGTCGTGCCCGACCTCGCGTATCTGTCGCTCGTTAACGAATGACAGCATCCCAGCGAGTTGCAAAGTTATACCCGCGTATACGGGGGTTGCTTCTGGTCGAACCGCAAAATCGTTTTCCGCTCGCGCCGGGAAATTGAATCACGAATGAACGAAAAAATACACCCTTGCGGAGAAGTACATACATTCAAGCCGGCTTACGTGGACATTTTGTGGTACTGCTCGGGGTCTCTAAAATACGGTCTAGACTGGCCGTCGCGTTAAAACTGTAGCCCATTGTTAAGCCCGAGAATAGATTTAAATCTCGCGACGACGCCAGACTCTCGCTCACAATCGGGCCCGGCTCCACCCTCCTGCATTGTGCCGTCGTGATATTGTGGTTTCGTGAAAAATAACCGGCCAACAATTGGATGCGCATGACGGCGGAATTACAAAAACTATCGTGCGCCATCGAACCGGGGCATGCACAGGAGACAGGAGGATTTAGACGTTCTCGGTAGCGGGGCTCGCTTTTATCTGGCGCTATGCGAATGAAAGACTGGCTCGACAGGAAATTGCGTTGTCACCTGCGAGGTCAGAGATCTCGAGGCAAGGTTCGAGCGGCGCTATCGAACTGGAATCGATTTAATTAAACCGTGGCGCGCGGCCGGGGGCCGCTCGGGAAACGGGTTTCTAGTTTCTATGCGTCTCGAACATAATCGTGCCCGATCGTGGCGGGCTTCGTTTCCTATGCGTGCCTCCGTTCCTTTTTTCCATGACGGACGACGCACTCGAGCCGTAAAATGATTCTTGGAAGAAAGAACGTCACCTCTTGCGCGATGATTCATCCAACGTGACGCTTATTGTACCTTTAGTCACGCGTAATGAAAAGAAACGTGCGATGGAGGAAGGAAGAGGAATATGTAATTTCGAATCGTTCCAGGAACTTCTAGAGGCATTGGGTATCCGCGACGGGAACCTGCGGCCAGGAGATGCATGTTTCCGATTAATGTTCGACGGTGGCGACGTACATGTAGGTCCTGTGTTCTTTGCCGGGAAGAGACACGGGTCACCAGAATCGATGAACACACCACGGAGAATCCGAACACATTTACTGACCGATCACTCAGACCGCAACTGTTGTAGAGAGATTGATCGCCAGGCGAGACTTTCAGCCGAGTGCTGCAATCCCATCCGAAACAAGTGCATCGGCCACTTGTACCGCGGTAGTTCGATTTTACGAGGATGATAAAAACGGAATAAAAAAAGCAGAGAACCCAGGCGAGTAAAAAGATTCCTGGAATCTGAACGGCGACGTCTGACTCGTAAAGCTTGAACGGTGAGTAAGAGGTTCTCGTAAAAATGCAAAGAGCACTCGCGCTGGCTGACCCTTGCGGTTTCCCACTACCGATCGCGAATCACTCCCATTTTCATTGGGTCCCGAAGTGCACGCGTGCTTTTCGGGACAACATCGGCCGAGGACGGAGTCGGCGATTTTCTTTTTCCCCGGCCAGAGCACGAACGCCGATGGACGAATGAAGAAATCGGTCAGAGAGGTAACGCGACGTTGTTCCTATAATTTTCGCGTTCCCGATGGAAATTTCGACGATAATGTCGCGCTTGGCGGATGCAATTTAACGGCGGCGCGGGGATTTGCATAATTGGGCGAGATTGCACGCGTTCCGGCGACCTGGTCCGATTCGACCGTTGAAAAGGATGCATGGCTCGCAAACAACCGATGGAAGGCTTGGACGGACCGAGCCCAATGAGTGGAACGGAAATGAGGAGAAGAAGCGTCATCGCGAAATGGAAATCGGCTCGAATCGGCCGAATAATTGCGCAACAAGGTGCAATTATTTAACATCGCAACGGGCAAGGCGTTATGAAACGTGACTATCAACGTCTCTCCAACGTGCCCGCAATACCTTCCGCAATCTGGCCGAGTCTTTAAATGCGGAAGGCCCCACCGGCCTCGCACGAATCGAAATTTATCGTCGTTTCGGAGCACCAAATGTTTCGTGAAAAAAGAAACACGGATTAAAGTTGACGCGTCAGCAAACAAATGGGAAGGGGGGCGAGAACAAATCGACGTTTCGGAGATATCTTTGGTTCGCTGCGAGGCACGATTATCCGGCGAGCAACAAGTATGTAACAACGAGCGTGAAATGACGAGCTTTCGGAGGATCTGGACACGTGTCGACGGCGACAACATCTGTAACGCTACGTGACATCGACTCGAATCGGCGGAGAGGAGGGCGATTAAGCAGTCGCCTCGTAAACCGACTCGAAACTCGAAACTCGAAACGAAAGGACGAGGTGGTGAACCGTCCATTGTCTTCTTGTGCAATTATCCTCAGGGTGAAACGGGGGGAGGGTTGGTTTCCTGTGCTTTCACGGGGTCGAACCACGGGTTCGCAGGCGGCCGCGCTTAATTCGAGTGCATATGGTGACCACCGGCACGCGTCGTATAATTTCGTTCCAATGGACGGCGTGTTTGGAAAGTCTCGACGGAAATAGCCGGCTTTAATAAGAGTTGGAAGTACAATGAACGCAACTCGCCGGGGGGATTCAATGATTGTCGCCTGCCCACGTTGCTACGCCGTGTCTCGGTCGGTTGCTTTCGCTCGACTCTTAATCGCGATTTACTTTGTTCGCTTTTCTCTGCGCTGGGTTTACCCTCGCGTGGAACCAGGCTCGGTGCGTAAACGGGACCGACGCCGAGGAGGGGACCACGATGACCGTGTATCAACTGCGACCTACTATCGCCGAAATAACGGTGCAATATTTTGAGCAGTCGAAGTGAGTGTACTTATTTTTGGGACCAGCCGGCAATGGGGACGAGTTTAAAGAAATACGTACTACGTATCGCTTGTCACGCGATTGGATAAATAAAATAATTGAAGGGTACGTCGTCCTCGACCGTGCACCTTTGAACTCCGCGAAAGTCGTTTTAAACTTGACATATGCGTGTCGTGACTACTTCAACGCGTCGAGCCGACCCGGGTCTGCTACCCTACCAGCAGCATGCAAGGGTGATCTCGAGGAAAGCAACGGGCGGGCCCGTGATCGCTGGCCACGGGGAAAGGGTGGAAGAGTAAACTGATAGTAATTTAGAGCGAGATCGTGGCGCCCATATGCCACAGCTGGATTTTTATTTTAGCTCGTCAGCGCGCAGCTCTCGAGCGGAAAGCTTTACGATCCGTCTCTTGCAGTAAACGCTTACACGCGAGACGTGCTTTCATGACGCGAGATTAAGAACGAACGTGTCGAACAGACACTAAACTCGCTCCTATGTTTCGTTCAGACCGGATCCTGTTATCCTTCACGGCCGTCCGATTCAAAATGCAATCCGACATTGAACACCTACGAAAGTATCTAGGACTGACCATTGCTGGAGAATCGAAGGCCGATCGATGAAACTTTCATTACCCGTGAACCGAACAGAACGTGACGCAATCTCGAGCGCGGATTTAAAATTGGTACCTCTGGTGGTCCTCTGCAAATTAGAGACAGCTCGATCGAAGAAACGGAACGAAACGATTACGTTCGAAAGAGGAGCACAAGGTTTTGCGAACGATGGAAATCGCAGTAATTTGCGGATGTTGCGACCGATGCGTCGGCTGGTACGACTCGCCCACGGCTGGCACCACGTATCGTTTATAAAATTCTGCCCACACATGGCACGAGCCTCTTCGTCGCCTCGATCGCCGTGCTCATTGAGCTTAACGCTCTTGACCCGCTGCTGATGCTGCCATTCGTACGCCCGTGCTGCTACTTTAAATCCCCGTCCAACAATTGAGATTTCCTACGACCGACCGTCTCGTGCCGTCTTCTTTATTTCTTTCGACACTCCGAACATCGACGCGACATCTCGATACGAAATCGTGTCACCATTTAAATACAATTGACTTATCCCTCCGTACCAGCAACGTTTACTGCGCGATTAACGAGACGTTTATAGGGGAAATCATCGCGGCAACCGCCTTTATGCCCTCGACGAGCCGCCGTAAAGCGAAGCCTGTTTTTAGTAGACCCATTACACGAGAACAGAGCGTCGCATTATCGATGACGCGCGACACCCAACTTCTGATGATCGAGACGACGCTGCTCCAGGCGAGACACTTTTTGTTCTCGGCCCGTTGAATAGAAATCCAGGGTAGACCAGGGTAGACCAGCCTTGTCACGCCGCGATCGGGTAATTATCTCAACCACGGTGCACCGGAGAACTTTGTCGCGAGTTCCCGATCCTTCAGAAAACTTTGTAAAACCTCTAGATGATTCCAGCCGGTTCCAATTAACCGAATTTTCGCTGCTACGTAGCATCGACTATCAGAACGAATTCCCTTGTGGAAGAGCTAAAAAGTTTCCGTCCACTCGGGCCGCGAAGCGAGTTCTGCGGATACATAATTTGAAACTCTTGGGCGACAACCAGGAGGGAAATATTGGAGAGTGTATATACATGTATACATATACTCTTGTTCGCGGTGTTTCGAAAATTTCAGCGTCCACGCCGTGCGTTCTTTGTGAAGGCGCATCACTTACTGGAGCAACATAAGGGTGCGGCACCCTAGTCGGAGCTACCGCGTTTTAACAGGCAGACAACGAGGAAGAATGCAAAGTGGCACGGCCAAGTTGCATTGCCTTTCTCACAGCCGCATTGTTCTTCCGTCAGCGGTTTAACTCGCAAATGAAAATCGTTGATCACCGGTCTAATCGATCGACCGAGAGCATTTCGCTGTGATCGTTCGACACTCTAGACGTCGCTGCAACTTCGATTTGTGCGACGAGGCTCGAAGTAAGTGTGTAGAACAGGGCACGCTGCCAAGCTACCAATAGACAATACTAGCTGCAATTGCACCGATTAATTAGACAACTATCGAGCGATGTACTGACTAGGGACAGCCAGAGATTCCACCTCATCGTTGCGATCCTGGTCGTTTATTTCTCTTTCACGGCAACGCATCCCGAATCGCGCAATCTAGATATATCGAGTTTGCATCGATATATGATGTACCAGAAACTTTATTACACGACGCGATTCAGCGAGACGGGGCGAAATATTCATTTCATTCGAAACGGATAACCGGTTATAATAATTCATTAATGACCGTACCCGCAGGTATTCGTCATGGTTTTCCAATTCACCCACGATTTTAGCATTCGCTGATGCATCGATCTACGTGCCCAGAGGAAATAAACTATTCGAAATGATGATCCATGGACCGCAAACATTCCAATTCCTATTTCAATTTATGAAGAGTTGATCGATGTCAAATGCTAATCGATTTACGGGAAGGTGGAACCCGTATCGGAGTCGTACTCCAGATATCCCAAGGATTCTTTCTTTAAAGGGAACGCGCATACATATGGTAGAGCATGGCGCTCCGCTTCAATGAACGCTGCTGTCCCAATCGAGATAAGGCTTCCTAATCGCCGACGATTTCAATAGGGGACTGATTCTCTGGGGCACGCGTGCCTATTGAAGGAAGTTGGAGCAGGAAAACAACGGCTACGTGGCGACGAGAGCCGTTTAGGATTTACGCGATCGTGTGTATCTAAGTATACTTTCGATCTGGAACACGTGCGCGATAGGTACCTCGACGTAACGAGGAAACGTGCGTTCCACGGATTACAGTTAGGTATGCCGATGCTGATTTTCCGATACGCGTGAAACGGTACGGATCCCAAGATCGATCGTTGGGGACAGGAAATGCGCGATCGGCATACGAAAAACGTTTCAGATTAAGATTAAAGCGCCTCGACCACACGATTATACACGTGGAGCACAGGAGGCAGCTATAAATCGACCGGCTGGAGTGCCGGCCGAGTCACCGATAAGCGGAAGTGCTGGTGAATCGACCTTCCCCGTTAGACGCCGCTTATAATTATGACCAGCCACTTATATGTAATGAACGTCGCGTCGCTCAGCGAGGGCTGTGCCGATCGTCGACGATGAAAGTCGTTTTAGCTCGTTCGGAGAAAAACGTGACGCAGAACGGTGCTATCCACGAATCGTCTATGCGCTCGTTTCAATCGTTTTGTTTGACGTCTGCAGAGAATCTAAAGGAAGCGCGGAAGGCCCAAGGAGAGCTAAACGATCAATTGAAAAATGGTAGGCCGGATGCCAGGAAAGCACAGGGCAATACGTCACGCATTGTTTGTACTCGATGGCCGAGCCATTGCAGCGAATAAACGGGTAATAGTATTGACGTAAGCCGTGAAGACCGATTGTGCTTCGAATGTGAAGTATCGCAGACAACGGTGAACGTAGGTAACGAAGTCTGGCGTGTCCACCTCGTTAACTTGAAAAAGTTTCTTATTCTTAAACCGATCGGTAGACTTCGTTCTAAATACACCTACTCAAGGTTGTCTCGTCTCAATGAATCATATGAACGTCGCCGACGTTGTGGACACTCAGACGTTACTTACGAACCGTCTACGTATCTCTTTCGCTTTCGCTATTGACTTTTCTTTTCAGTCAACATTCGTTGGGCAGCTTGCAGCGTTCGGCTTTAAATTTCCTGCCGCAGCTGTTCGCCTGCTTGTCGATTTAAAATACAAGCTTGATAAAACGGCGTCTTTATCCGCTGTGCTCCGCTAATTAGCCTAGATTAAAGCGCAATTATGAGTAACTACGTAGAAAGGGCACGTGGCGCAAGGATTTCCGTTCTTCTAGACATCCCGTCTACGAACGTCTACGCTTTGCAGACGCAATTGTATAGATCGATATGCTTAACTATCATGAGTCTTGTTCGCCGCAAAAATGTACCCGTGCACGTGCCCTTTTTGATATCGGAGAAAATATTGCGTGGACAGCATCGCGTTGCGAAATAGAGACAAGAATATCGATGTTATCGGATGCAAAACGACCATCGGTTTCCGTGGTTAGTTGGAGGTGTCGATCCGTGAATAAATATTTGAATCTACGGACATTTTCAAGAGGCTTCGACGTGCAAGTACTTCATGGACTGATGAGCGTTCCAAGAAGGACGAGAGGAAATAACGAATGAAGTCGTTGCTGCTGTTGCTTTCTCGCCGTAAAGACTGTAACACTCTGTGTACATAGTTCGCATTTAACAGATGCAACGCAGAAATATGTTTTACCAGAAAATCAGTACGGAGTTCTTGAAGAATATTGTATTTTTTCGCGAATGAAACAAACCTACAACTCTGACAACGCGATACAATGTCTTCGTAGTTTGCCCGATAGCTTTCTCTCTGTCTCTCTCTCTTTCCATCTATTTCACTCTTTCTAATGCATACGTATACGCGCCCCCACACATTTTTTTTTTCTTTGCTCCAAATTCAACGGAACGTGAAATACCTCTCAAAAGACTACTTTATTGGAGCAGAATGTTTTCAGGCCCGTAACTTTAATTTTTAGTAAGGAAAAATAATGATACAATCGTTTCGGCGAATTAATATGTCGCAATTGTGCTCCATTTCGAATAGGGTGCGTCTTATTCCCGTTGTTCTCGTTTTACACATCGCAGTCTGATAAATCGAGAGAGATACGTTCGTGGGTATTAGTTATTACACGTATCGTTTCCTAGTAAATCATTATCGATCTGTGCGACGGTTCGTGTTTCAATAGGCATCCGAAATACCATGGAGATATGTATATCAATTTCTCGAATGGTTCCTTTGACCGCTATAATTTTCCACGTCTCTTTGTTTAATGGCAATTATTCATCCCGATAAAGCCAGCATAGATAAAGAACCAAAAGAACCAGTCGTCTCTTGTGATGAAAAATCGAGAGTTAGCAGGGGTTCGCATTAATGTACACATGCACGTGTAATATAATTTGACTGTATTCGTTTTAATATATTTCTCGTGTTGTCAGGGTACTCGAAAGTCTGGATCGCGCGCGCTACACAATGCGCATACAGTGTAAGCACGCACACTATCCCTCGATTTCCCTTAAATAATAAACGTCACCTTGTAGCCAACGAAATAGCTTTCCATCTAATATCCTGGTACATGTTTCTTTTTAACGTCGACAGCCTCCGTCTGGAGAATGCTAACGACAACAAACAATCGTCTGTATCAATACCGTATAAACGTAAAATTAACGCGTACGTGAAGTACCCCCACTACGTCTACGTACATAAACAAGATGTGAAGCGGTCAACCGGAGCACACGATACGATACGCTACTATTAAGATAGGTTAGAGAGTCCTTGCTTAAGAATTACATTAACAATGAGAATTAGTCATCACGTCCATGCGCCTGAACGTCGAACGTCAACTGGTCCGAGCAAACAAAGCTAGCAAAAGGTTGGAATTGCCGCGCCACAGAGTAGCGTCGTATGTACACACGCGACCGTCTACTCCAATTGATCGTTCTATGTTACAAGTAATGAGAAAACCGTGATAATTTACCGTGGATCTCGGTGTACACGGCTGGCAGGATCGTGAGTAGCACCAAAACCAGCACCAATTTGCACCGCACCGTCACATCACCGACGGTGCATCGCGAAATCGAGCACCAGATATCACTCGGCATGTTTCTCGGGTGACGATTCGCAATGCACAAGGTTTACGCGAACGTCATGACAACGAGTTTTCACGTTTTTGCGTTCCGTGCTCTATCTAGTTTCGTGTCGCGCACACCACACCGTACCAGCCACCTTTCCCGACTGCTCCGTCGGTCTGAACTGTTGCGACACCACTGACGGAACTACAACCCCCACCTGACCGATGTATCGAGCTATCGAAGCTGACGAATGTACACGAACTTACCCGAGACAGCAGCGCGGCGAATCGATCGACGTTTGAATCGTGAATTGAGCCTCCCTTTCATGTGTTTCACATTACATTTTGCTTCAGCTCTTTTTTTTTTCTCCGCTGATAATTGTCAGCATCACGTCGACATCGTTGCCTTGACCTCTGTAAAACACGAGCGGTTTATCAGCTACTATTAACGCAAGGAACATGAAAAATGTTGGGTTAAAATAAAACGAGAAAAATATCATTAAGAGAAGAAGCGTTTTGCATGGTGTACTGTAATTGCAGAAAAATATAAATAAATAAAGTATATCCCTGTCCAAGTGTTTTATATTCTAATAGATACACGTCAAGCTAATATTTCCACGGTTAAAAAATTAGTATACCAAATTATATTTTAAGTGTTCGAAGGGCTCTACGCTAATGCTAGTTTCCTGGATATCGATCAAACTGCAAGCCAAAACTTGGCGTAGTCCATCGAGGACGAGATAAAATATTAAAAGCTGTATCGCTGACGGCATTTAAAAGTGAACTATGGATAACTTGCGGAGGGAAATAATAAAAAGGATAGTGATAGCGTGTAAGGAACGAAATATCGACGCGAGTAAAGATTTTACCTCTTTTCTAGTATGTATTTCATACATAGATCTGGTTATAAATAACCTAGGCAATGGTTAGCGTAATTTCTTCTCATGTAACAATTATCCTTTCACCTGATCACTGCAGCTAGGCTTGTTTCAATTGAATCCTGTGTACGAAATGAAATTGGATGACGAGGAAAATAATGAAAAAATTATTGAAGCAATTACAGAGAAAATTTGTGCTCAGGATAAGCCGAGCTTAATGGCACTGAAAAGTCAACTTTATTTTGCGAAACACCATCACGATAGAGGTGAAAGTGAATTTTAAATACTCGAAACGAATAATGCGCAGTGCATTGAAGGAAAATTCATTTTTCTAGGCGAAATTGTTAAGCGACATAGGCTACGTCTGCATCAGAAAACTGGGCCAATGGTGGCAGAAATTTGTGAAAATGGAAAAATTTGTAGCAACCTAGAATCGGAAAAATTGTATCAAAAGATATTGGTGGTCATTACTTTCTTGAGCGGTCTTGGAAATCCAACGGTACCATCTGTACTCAGGTGACGATGTGCAACGATTTGTCACCATAGTGAATAACGACTAAATGAAAATGTTCGTGCTCTTTCAGAGAAGTGACAGTAGCATTGCAAAGTGTTTTTCAAGCCTCCGAATTAGAACAATACGTGGAAATGTCTAAACGCGAGAAGGAGGAACAACTAATGGAATTAATGTGCATTGTCGCTGGTATACGGTTGTTCAATAGAGATTGCCAACGCGGCGGAGAAGGCATTGACGATCGTGAGTCATTGATCATTATCATAACGAAGGGTAATAGTAGTGTATGTGTACGCATTATGAAACTGCAAATCATTAATGCACAATATTTTCGTAGTGCCAGCAATTTTGCCGAAAGCTATTAAAAAGACCCATGCATCCATTATAGAATTCCTTGAACGTCTGATGACGAAAATCTACAAAATCACTGCATTTCTAGTTAAGGCATCAATAGTCAAAGCTATAATACCATTTGGTATTTACAGCCAGGGGAATGTAATTTGGGCGACTGAAATGTTAACAACGTGGCGACAACACGAAGTTTATATCAGGTTGTTTTACCTGAAGTTCAGTAGCCCGTAATTTCATGTCGTCCCATAAAATTAATCGTTATACACATCCTCGTAGGAAACTGCTAAGCGATACAGAGCGTTGCGAAAAAGAAACAAAGTGTCTTATGGAGCGTCTACAGGCTCGTCTGTTTAAAATTCACGACACCGTAAGATATAGGACTGCTATACCCACTGTTCAAGTATACGTATGCATTTTCTTTCGCGTCTATTTCTCAATGAATCATCTTATGGACATCATTTCATTGCGATATTCCTATATGCTTAGCCACAATTTATCGATTTAACCGACATATGGATGGGACTCCAAGATGAAGTCATAATATTAAGCGCCATCAACAATTTTCTTTGGGAACTAGAAACATTGAGTGCAAAGGTAATTACTATTCGTAATTAAGCAAGCATACGATCAACGGGTTGAATAATCAACCTTATCACACATAGAACTCGAACCTGTACAACGAAACGATATTATTCGCCACGCTGTCCGCTGAGGATATTCTTACGGATGGTGACAGATTAGAACTATCAATGGGGAAACTAATAAGTAATAATATAAATCACGAAAAGTCCAATTTTTTTTTGTCTACAAGTTAAGATACAATTTACCTTACAGCTAAATGCGGTGACTGCAGTATATATTATCCTAATGAAACGAAGGATTTCGAAAACATAAATCTGGAGGTATGGCAGTGCACAAATTGCAATCGAAGATTAAATAGAGTACAGGGCTTTATGATGCCAATAACACGTAATTCGGAAGATTAATAAATCCCTCATTAGTTTTTAGGATTTTGCGCGTGGAAATACATTCATGAAAATGGGGCGCTGATCCCG
This sequence comes from Nomada fabriciana, assembly GCA_907165295.1. Classification (NCBI taxonomy): domain Eukaryota; kingdom Metazoa; phylum Arthropoda; class Insecta; order Hymenoptera; family Apidae; genus Nomada; species Nomada fabriciana. The sequence goes on along the minus strand of OU015692.1, from coordinate 2,874,827 downwards.
GGAAATCCGAATAACGGTGTCGCTAAATGGAGAGGAAAGTATTACGTATTCAGCTCGCAAGAGGCTGCCACGGAGTTCGGAAAAGATCCCGACAGGTATTTTTATAAGAATAGGAAAATATAGATACATCTAAATGTTGCTTTCCTACAGGTACGTTTACGAGGCCCTTGATTTCATGCGCAACCATTTGGAATATGTGTACTTCTTTCAAGTCCACGACGATATTCAGGCTCTCCAAAACCAAGAGGTGTAAGTGTTTAATGCTTAAAAGTAAGTGCAATGGATTTTCTTAATCATGAATGTAATAAATTCAAACGAACAAGATTGTCGGACGAAGGACCTCATTTGAAGACTTGTGCCAATCAAACAGTTCAGACAGATGTGCATATACTGCCGTCGTTTATCGATAAGAATTATAGTTCAAATGTTTGGGAATTGAGAAACAGAGCGTTACATTTAGTAAGTAATATTACATAATGCGTAAAAAAAAAAAATATAAATGAAAGTGATGGTTCCTTCATCAACCTAGGCGAGTATAAGTCAATGTGCAACACGAAGCACGCAAACGTACAAGTCCAACTTCCGCTATGGTATTTACGTGCAAGTAGCTCCGCCTCGGGACAAAGAGGTTCAAACAAGGAAAGATAACTATATGAATACAAAAAAACTACTAACTTATATCTTCGGTCTGCGGGGAAGATACGATGATAATCAACATGTTCTATCTTTCTTAGAGGATGAACTCGAACACTTGTAAACGTTTAATTGTATGAATTATCTCAAAGTATCAGGGGACAGACCGGACAGGAATGTGAAGCTACAAAGAACACTCTTAAAAAAAAAATGAAAGCAATATGTTTTAATGACGTTTCAAGTACATTCACGGAACACCAGGGCACATTCGCACTTCTCTCCGTTTAGAAATCAATAGGTATTATAATTTCTCAATCCGTGTATACACGTTTACTGTAATGTTTTCTTTCATTATCGTCGAATGTTTGCAATTGTAATTTCTCCGTCGCTTCAAATCGATTTAGGCCAGCACTCATTAATTTATAGTCAAAATACACAAACCTTTCGATACGTCGAGGTATTCGATACACAGCAGAATTAACTCCGCACCTCGCATCATGAACATATCTTATTTTCTACATTTCAACATTGCGTAAGTGCTGCACATACTGACTTTTAATATGCATACATCGTATCTTCACTGAATATATCGCTTTACCATTAAATCTTAAGAGTTAGGTCAATTTTTTACACCAAGAAACCTATATTACGACAATAATTAGTAATTACACGATAATACAATTAAATTTCGCTTAGTAATATTTTCAGTGTGTAATGTAACTATTATACAGAAGAGGTACAGGATGTTCATTTTTCTCATTTTTCTCTTTATTTTGACCGCACTTTTCTTTTTTTACCTGTAGCACATCATATCCTCTTTCTTGTTCTTTTTCCTTTGCTGACAAAATTATTTCTCTCCTTGTTACATCCATTATCGAAAAGTAACTAATGTTAAAAATAAAAGGATGGAAATATCGTGTGATACGTAGGCGGCAGTAAACGGTTCACAAAAAAGAAAATGTAAGTGTAATCGTGACAATTACTATCGGGATCATATGCGTTTAACTTTCCGCCAATCGTTAAGTTCAAATTAATGTCATGTAATAAAAATGAAAGAATATTTAAAAGAATGTATCTCGAGGTCTTAGCTTTACTGCCACAATGGCACACCGTATTTTCATTCTTTGTGAAAAGGGCTGTTTAATCACCAGGCAAAACGATATAACATTAATTCTGAATACACTGACTTAAAACCAGATTATTGACTGTCGGCCATTTTAATGTTTTCCACATTTCGCAAGCATCCGCATGTCCATGGTATCGGCCCTTCCTATTTATATCGTTCCGAGATTAATCGAATCTACATGGATTCCTACTTGTGGGTCATCATTTATGCATACAATGTGGGCAGCCTTTAACAACGTTAAACGAGCCACTATTTTAATAATGCCCATAAATTAAGATGCTACTTCGCGAACATTTAGCAGGAGAAAGCAGCTACCATGGACAACAGAGTTTCATCGGAATGGTATAAACATGGCAATAGTCGCAAGGAAATATGTTTGTGTACGTGGTTGGTCTGTCTCTGTGTGTGTATGTATGTATACTTATGTATGTATCGTGTGAAAAAGATGGAGATGCTTTTTGCACCATGGAATATGTTATACAATGTTTATAACCTGTCAGAGATCGTGGTTCAGGGATGATTTAATCTACAAAGTGGTTTTTAAGGTACTTCATCATACCGAAAGTTCTGAAACGTTTTACTCCTATTACTTTCATTAATTCGTCATCGCAAATTGCGAACTGTTTATTCTTGGGATCCTGTAAAAAGGCAAAGAAAAACTTATTAAGTATGCGGCCTACAAAGTACGAGAACGCAAAAGTTCTAATACTCACATAAAGATTCCTTTCTTTGATAATACTCCAGACCTTCTTCACGACTTCATGCCGAGCCATTTGGTCGGCACCAACAACGGCTGCAAGTTCTGGAGACAACGTGATGGCACGAGTATAGCCACCCTTACCTTTTCCTCCGCCCTTTTTCGGTCCGCCACCTTGAGCTTTCTTGTTTTTCCCCCAATCTTCGTCACTGTCGCTGTCGCTACCCTTCTTCTTTCCTTTCTTACCAGGTTTACCTACTTAGGCGAACAAACGTATGAATTCAGAATAATGCCCAAATATTTGATGTTAACATATAGAAAAAAGTTCGTTACGTGTATTGCTTACTTTTCTTAGGTGTGGTTTTTTGTTTTTTGGGGCTGTACTCTTCATCGCTGGCGTCGTCATCGCTCGCACTCTCTTCGTCGTCAGACGATCCCTTCTTACGTTTGTTCATTGCTTTCTTTGCAGGGCTCCTTTTGGCAGGCTTTTTCTCTTCTTCTTCCTCCTCCTCCTCGGATCCTTCCTCCTCCTCTTCCTCTCCATCCTCGGATTCTTCGCTAGCGGTCTTCTTCTTTTTCTTTCCTCCTTCTTGTTTCTCTTGTAAACACTCCATGACTAAGGTGTCTACTTCCTTTTTCCTGCAAAATAATTTTCGAGTGAAATTCATATTGCAAGGGGGGGACAAATAATAAGTTCAATGTTAGAGTGGTAATATTGAAGGAGGAACGAGGTGAATACTTCGGATAACAGATTCACACAGAGATCCTTCTTTTGATCTAGGACACAAATGAGCTCACTCGGGGAGTTGTTTTAACTCCTTGAGTGTCTTCCGTTTCCAAACATTCAAAATTCTACTTTGAATTTTTTAAAGTCCTGCTTTGAAATTACGCAAAGTCTTACCTTTCAGTGAGATCTACGTCCAGCTTTCCTTCTATCTGTAGCCTGACTTTCTTAGCAGACATAGTGGTAAGGTCCGCATCCTTAAGGATAGCTGAAAATAGAAATAATACAATATTTACGCACTGTGACATTGGGAAGTGGTACTGCCTTAAATGTATGAGAATGTAAATTATACAGCTAAGTGGCAGTTAAAATTTTTCGAAAATATCCGGAAAGGAAATATCTAAAGTTCAATACCCCGAATAAAGTCGTAAATTATTTGAGGGCAATAAAAATTCAGAGCACAAACGATTGGATGAAAGTTGCGGTAACGTAGTTTCCCGCGTTAGGGTACTAGTAAATATTGAACGCAAATGGCCGCTGTACGTTGTGCCGGTTACCGAATCTCTGCACAATAGAGGAAAAAAAAGTCTGATAGTAAAGCGCGGGTAACGAACGTAATAAGTTGATTGTATTTGTAAAACTGCTTCCTTTGCATCAACCGATCGATCGTAGAATACTTTGAATTATGGAACGGGAAAAAGAGCTCGCGTATAAACGGTCGAGTTTCGAGGAGAGAGATCGGTAGCGTGGTTCGTGATGATTTGTAAAAATGCAGGGCGATATCTGGTTAAAAATGCGCATTAGGAAGACAAGGAAAAAAAAACATTAATAGGTATGGTGGTATCATGAACGTTCGAGACGGCGGGAAAGAACGTAAACTAGCGAATAATCGCGCACGGAATTACGGCGTAACACCGTCTACCAACAAGCGAGGAATATTCGAGAGACGAGGCTATGTTCGGGCCACTAAGTTATATAAAATAAACGCGAAATTGATTAAAATATTGTGGGAAACGAGGGCAGTCCACGCTAAGATCGCTTTTCACGGGGCAAAAGACGTTGAACAGAAGAGAAAGAGCGAGATACGAAGCATGCGATGGCTTCAGGCACGCGCCACCACGGCCAGACGCGTCATGCAGCATACTATAGGACAAGGACGGAGAAAGCGTTCATTTGCAGAAAACCGGAGAAAAATCGTAATTTTTCCAAGGCATGGAAAAATTTTGGAAAAAATGTTTACGCCGATTACACGAAACGGTTTGGCGATACGATTCTCGAATAAGGCTGCACGTAGGTGGAAATACTGTAATCGCGGTTGTAATGGCCGGCGTGGGGCACGCCACTTCGTCGCATACGTGCGCGCTAAAGTCGTCACGTCGCAAGAGTAAAGAGCCCGATTTCTTAGGTATTCCGGCTCGCGAACGTATGGATAAACTGCGGCACGATTGATTACAAACTTAATTTTATGATAATCGAAAGTCGGAGTTCGGTAAATCAATGGATATTGCCACTTACCGGTGATTTCTTTACGAAGCTCGTCGTTCGATAGATCTGCCATGGTCGTGTTTCTCGCTGTGCGTACTGCTGCCAACTGAACCTATGCCGGCTGCGGACTCCCGTAGCGTCCGTTGGTACAGTCACCCCAAAAAGCGCACCGTTATACGATGGTTTTATGAAACTTCGGACGCAGATAACTCGGCATGGGTACGCTAAAATCAAATACTATATACACCAAATCGTGTTAGTTTTTTACAAGCTATAAGTTTCTCATGACCCCCCACTCGTAATTTTGCGATCGAATAGTCCTATTTCGTCATTCCGCCAATAGGTTTATGCAAAGGTTTTGGTTGTAATTGTACTTCAAGCGACCGCTCGTGGCTGCCGGTGGCGTCTACGGTACAGTCGATTCGTATACTTAATGCTGTTTCTTCCAGAAAATATATCTTCAATAATCCATAACATTGTTGCCCGACATTTAAGAGGGATATTATATACACCAAATCGGGTCAATTTTTTTTTCTCTACAAGTTTCTTATAACGCCCCAAGTGCAATATTGTGATTTAACAGTCTGAAATATTATTTTTCACGATCCTTGCGGAAAGTTGATCGAAACGGACTGTACAAACCGACCACTCCGGGATTCGTAGCGTCGGGCATATAGTCGCATCATATGACAATCAGTATACATTCTACAGATATGCCAAAAAAACTACTACTACTTTATTGAATATCAGTCGCGTTTCCAGTTTCGTTATGCGAAACAACGAATTCAGAGTATTATTCCCTTTACTGTTGAAAATGCATTTAGCACTGTATCTATATCGTATCATCTATAACAGGAACTTCATTATCTCTATCTATAACAATTCTGGAATTCTGCGTATGGAACAAGGAACTTTACTTGTCGGGGCATATACTGATATAAACTAATCTGTATTTGTTTACACACCAGCTTGTGTCTAACAAATATGTATCTATCGTGTATAAGAATTGATACATTCATTTGTAATCGCATTGAATCAGTGCGATATTTTAATAGGCTGCGACTGTCAAAAGCGACTACTCCTTGTCTTTCTCGCCTCAATGGTACAGTTACGGTTAATGCATTCGTAAGGATGACAGCAACAAATGATCTTAGAAAATTCATAACTTTTTAAGCCTTGATCGGAAAAGAATGTTGTATTTACAAAATAGCATCTATTTTTTACGAGGGAAATATTTATTAGCATGCGCCTTAGTCGGCTATATCATCTAACTACTAACACATCTAACTGGACGTTACTACAGCTTCGACGCAAATATTTTTAGGACTGACTGTAGCCAATCTGGCTTGCCCTTGCAGCTCGAATTTCTCGATAAAATTCTATATAAATTTATTTCGCAATGTCCATCAAAATAAATTCAACAATTTTTTGGAACGTTCATCGTGTATATCTTCTTTTATTTGTATCTAAAAAATATATTTACCGATGACACGTAGGAACGTAATGCCGCCACGGGTATTTGAACGCTTTAGAATGGCGGTATTATTTTTCGCAGATTCATTAACAGTACCTAATTCATTGTCGTCAATTACCTTGAATATTCTATTATGATGAATCTTTTTTTATCGATATACAATATTATGGTAAATTCATGCAATTATATCGCGCGATGATTTAAATTTTGCACACACGAATCGAGAATATTACGAACTTTCCCTAAAAGTATATCGTTTTCCCTCTCAATTTCAATCACTTCCGGTGCAATAACAACACTGTCTTTATAAAAAGAAATGATATAGCACTCAGCTATAAGAATTCGAAGAATGTTCCTTAACATATTATGCAGATGATTTTTAAGAAGTAAAAGGATGTCTTGTTAATAGTTTGTTACGCTTTCAGTATAGGTTACAGTTGTAGAAATGGCTCAGAAATATTGATATTTTCAGGCCATAGATTGGTTTGTCCCGCCATCTATCGTTGCGTCATGCACTTCTGTTTCGCTGGTAGATAAAGAGAATGCAACGATAGGTGGCGGCCTATTTAACTCGATTACCCGCATATTTTTCTCATTACAATTTTTGTACTCCATTCATTTTTTAATTAATTGTAACTGTAACGTAATGAATAGATTAAAAAATAACCATCAGGAGCCGAAATATAAAATGTACAATTAGCATTTATTTTTATAAGGTGTCGGTAACATTGCGTGTGACATGGACATGATACTGGCGCTAAAGCGCGCTCTACTGCCCCGCAGGCAGTCGATAATCAGACATGTGGCGCCATCTCGCGTTTGGGGGCATTTTCGCAACTTCGCGCACCGCCAAAACCGAAATCCTGGATTACATCGTTAATTTAAATAATTGCGTTTTTCTCGGCTTCTAGAGCGTATTTTTTAATCGGGCTCGTCTTCAATTAAAGCTGTGGACCATAGGTGTCAGCTCCAAGAATTGCAACAATATGGCATTTGTGGTTTAAAAGTTATTAATAATTGAAAAATCGACAAAAATGCACTCCGGGTCATTGTAATTATTTCGGCTTCTGATGGTTGTTTTCTAATAAATGGAATATCAAATGAAAGGGAAACGATCAAGCTACGCGATACAAAAATACCCCCTTGCTGTAACTATATGCAGTTGGCCGTAATAACAATTTGAATTACTTAATTGTTTATAACAAATGAACTGCACATGGAATAATGTTCACACAATGCATGGAGGGCATTTTGGCTGATTTTTCAATTATTGATAACTTTTAAACCACAAATGCCATACTGTTGCAACTGTAGGAGGAGATACCTATGGCCCGTAGCTTCAATTTAAGATCAGCCCGGTTAAAAAATACACACTAGAAGCCGAGAAAGACGCAATTGTTTAAATTAACGATGTAATCCAGGAATTCGGTTTTAGCGGTGCGCGAAGCTGCGAAAATGCCCCCAAACGCGAGATGGCGCCACATGTCCGGTTATCGACATATCGATTCCGATAAAACTTTTAAAAATTGTTATCTCCGCTCCTGGTGATTATTTTTTAATAAATTGGGTGTCAAATGAAAGGGAAGATAATAAGCTACTCACCTGTAATTACTTCGTTGCTATAACTTTATCCAGTATCACGTAATTATTGCGTTTACTAATTGCGTATCCAGCTACGCGTCCCGTTCGACAACGGCGCGGCAGTCGGGATGTCTTAAAATTTTTGTAGGAGAGCAGGAATAGATTACTTGTACTAGAATACATATTATAGACACTGCAGAATTAATTGTACATAGTCCTATCGCATAGAGGAGATCGCGCTGATTAATTTGCTTTTTTTTCGAACTTGATCGGATAATTCAGAGCCGAGTTAAAGCCGTTTAAATTTTGGTACAAATTATGAATGAAAATGGTCCGTCAGCGCCAATACAAATTCCTAGAAATGCGTACGCTAATACTACTGCTGAGTATACGTGACACGTGGGAACGTCCTTGCAAGGCTGCGTAGATGCATTGTCGTAGTGCCAAATTAATCTCGATTTCCTCATAGATTCTTCAATTTCCCATTGGCGTAGCTATCAATTTTATTCATTTAATTTCATTTAATTCTTCTGCAAGTTTCTTCTAGCATATTGTTGTATACAATAGCATTCTGTTTTATTTTCACCTTGCAATAATAATAATTACGGGAAACTGGATAAACTTACAGCAACGTGCGTCAAATAATTACTAGCATTTGTAAATAATTCGGAAATACTGTATATTTAAGTATTTGCATCATTATGTATTTATTCTATCCTTACATTACATGTGTAGGCAAATTAAAAAATGTACGCAAGTGTAATAGAAAGTAAAAAGGTAACAAAAAGTAGGTAAGCGAGAGCTATACAAAATTGATTAATACTATAATAAAGTATTTTATTTATCGTGCATCGCGTATATTTACCATTATGTCTCTTATTAAGTTCAAGATATTTTTTGCTATTGCAGATCGCGTGCTCGTAGTTTTGTCGATGTTACGTTGATACCGAAATGTCTCAAGGTTTCTTTGCTTTTGTTCTTGGTATTTATAATTTGTTTCCTCATCGTTATTGTATGTCAATGTCTTTTTCGTAACGGGTGTCCTTCTTTTAATGTTTTTCCAAATTGGGTGCACCGGTGCATTATAAAGAAGGTCAGCACCACTGTTATTTTCTTTTTTATGCTTGCCACTTGTTTGCTGTTCTTTCGAATGCCCATTAATATTTCCCTGCTCCAAATTTGACGGTGCTTGCATTTTTCCCAAGCTCAGGGACAGATTGTACCTTTTCGCGAAACTTTCCACAGGCATCGAGAGAACCTTCACGTTGTCGTCAGCTAAATCACGTTCCCTTCGTTCATTCGGCAAAATTGATTCTGGCAATTCCCGTTTGGAAATTCTTTTCGTTTTCATTGTCCTATCGGAATTTCTCGTTTCCGAATGATTTTTCACAGTACGAACAATTTTACCATTTTCGGGCACGCAACAGGGGCACTCCTTGTTTAATAGGTGCTCACAAATTTTCCTGGAAATTGATAAAATGTATGTTCCATCCCGTAGCTTCCTTATCTCCAATGGTAGTTGTACACCGTCACCGATATAAAACAGTTCGGAATTTCTAAGATTTTGCAAGTTATCCGTGTTATCCTTATTTTTTATAGAGATTCTACCTAAGTACGCGAAATTATCATTGCCGAAAGCGTCATACGCGTAAGGTTTCCTTTTCAAATCCGCATTTTCCATTCTTACGAGTTCTCCCGTACTTTCAACATTATCTGCGATCGTGGTACGCGTACTTTCTGTAGGATCCGTTGCCGAATGAATATACTCTGTGTATTCGTAATCCGCAATTTCAGTGGGCAGAGTTTCGAGTTGATTTCTTGCAACAGCGGCTCCGATCTTTGGAGATTTGGTAAGGACTGGAATATATTTCACTGCATTCGAAGGTCCACCGATGCTTGAGGTTGTTAGCTTCCATTTTTGGTTGCCCACTTTTCTTGGAGCCGTCGATGTTCCCGAATACGCATGATCCCTTGATGCTTTTAGTGAATCGTCATACAAAGACTGCGTGGTACCTCTATTCTTATTACTTACTCCCGCTCCCATTTTGGCAATATTTAAATGCGTGGCTGTATTGCTATTCGACGTATCAAAGGCAGTGGTTTCGTGTCCGTATTCTGACGTTGCAGCATGCGCATTCTCCATTTCCATGTTGCTCAATTCGTTGTTCAAAGTACTCCTAATGATATAAAGATCGAAACATTTCTTGCCGGGTGTATTCTGTGGCTTGAGGAAATGTTGAACACTCTGAACGATCATGTTCTGTACAACAGGATTTTTGGCCGTGTTCATATCGATGTTGGGATCACGCAGAATATTCCTCAGACTGACTCGCAATTTCTCCATGTCCGACAAATCACGCCATTCCTTAATTGCCGCTGGCTGCAGCGTAGCCACACCTGTTATCCACTGTCCATCTTTGAACTGCCGCTCTTCGTACATTATCGGTGAAAGGTCTGTGTCGTCCTTAGGCGCGGCAGAGAATGTGTGATGCAAAGTGTTTCTGATTATATTCGTGGGCCATTCGTAGTCGAAATTTTCCCTTTGGACACCTGTTATCGACGACAGCAAGTTCTTTACCCTGTCGAGAATCGTCAGCTCTATCGGCGGTATCGACAAAATGCCCTTCAGGTTTGGTACTTTCACAATTTCCGGCAGCAAATCTTCACCCATCGGGGAACCCACGGTTTCCTCGGTCACCACAGGTTCACCAGTGGCAAAGTTATTAATTACCGCTTTTATCGACTTCTGGAGCAGCGTGTTGTCGCAGAAAGGCATCGACTGGTCGGAAGGATTGCTCCCGCCCACGGTGTCATGGGTTACGAATGATTGTCTCGTGGATCCGACGATGGACGCGTCGTCCTCATTTTCAATCTGAATCGTCGTTCTTTGCTTCGCCCCAGCGCTTTGCGTGTTCGCATTTAAGAAATCCTCGATAATTGCTCTTCGTTCCTCTTCTTCGCTGTCGACACCTTGTTCAGACGGGTCAAAATCGTAACTTTCTAACAAGCTGGCATTCTCCTCTGTGTTCGGTGATTCAATCTCGTCATCCTCCGCAGAGAATGGCCTGCCCAATTGAGGATCATCGTCGTCGATCTCTGCAGATGGAATCGATTCGTCTGGCATCATTGGTTTGGTTGTTTCCTTTGCGAGACCAGTTTCTTTAAACGGACGATTGCGCTTGCTTTCGCGGGCATTGCCAACGATAGATCCAACGTTCCGATTGAAATGGTTGGCCGTGAATTTTCGTGGATTCACGTACAGATCGCTTTCGTCCACCTCATCGTTTATGTCGCATTCACTTCGTCGAGGCGCCATCGAATCGTCTGTACGGATGTTTAATCGACTTTGCAGATTGATATTATCGCGACCATTGTCCCCCGGTTCATCGAAATCGCTGGAACCACGTTCAATTTCGTCGCTGTGTGGTTTCGATGTGAACGGTGATTTAACATTCTTCATATCTAAATAGTCCAAAATTTTGCGACCCGTCGTTTTCAATTTATTTGCCACCTCGTTCGCGAAGTCCGTGATCGATCTGTCTTTAGTCGAGTTCAAATAACTTTCAGTCGGGGTAGTTTCTGCTACGATTGTTTCATTTGGCACTACGGTAGGGCGTTTCTTAGGTGGCCTGTTCTTGTTGCAACTTTCTTTTCGCACAGTTGGCGCACCAACAATCGAATCGGGTATTCTGTGAAACGATTTAAATGGAATGCTCGATTGTTGTGGTAATTTTCTGGGAAATGCGGTGGACAGCTTTGGAAATCTACGATCCGAACCATAAATGTATGGAATGTATGGCATCGTATGTTGCCTGCTAGGCAGTAAGGCAGAGTGCAAGTTACTGGTATAATAGTTTGGCAAATGCTGAGGATCGTGTGAATAAAATTGATTTGGAATTGTTCGAGGGTTTTCGAATTGTCTTCTGCTCACGATTGGATTCTTGTTCTGGTTGTTCTTTGCCACGTTGTATCGTCTCACTGACAATTGCGGGTACGAGTCATTATTTTGACAGGTGTGCTTTGTCGAATGCGGTTTTTTCGGTAGGCAATAGCAAACGAAATTATCATTCTCCATTACGCGTACATCTGGCATCAAAGTTTCAGCCGGAGCGCCGGTTTTAGAATATTTTTGTATTAGGTACAGTCGAAGCAATTTAAAAAGATCATTGGCTTGGAAAGAGATGTCTTTTGTTCGTCTGGTAGCGTCAGTGTTCTCGGCAGGTCGTCTCGATAAAAGCGAATTTTCAACGCGTCTTTTAGTATTGCGAAGATTTGCTGCACCCTTTGATCTGAGAATTGTTTGACGGTTGTTTTTCGAAACTATTTCTGACCCCGTCGACAGTTTGCACCGTTTCGATTTTGGGCTGCTGAGTTCTGATTCATCCTGGTCGTCGATTGTTGGTACCGCAGTTACCAAGTCCGTTTCTTCATGAAGCTTTGCATCAGGTTCTGGTTCCTTGTGAAAGAATGGGAGGTCCTGAGAAATGGTGGTTATTCTGAAATAAATGTATACGGTTACTGTTTATATTATCGATATTCTCTTTGTTTATACACGGGTATAAGTTACGTCAATTCGTCGCATTTTTGCGTATTCGAAATTGTATTCGGTAAGCGGGTCGAGGATATGCAATTTAATCGTCGCTGACACTAACAGTTGCGCCAGCGTCGTTTTTGAGCGACTAACATACTTTTGCATCTGCAATCCAGCAGGCTGTTCTGTAATCCGGAATTCGGCCACGGGAAAGCTCTTTTGAAAAATCGAAAGAATGTTCCAATGTACTTGGTGGAAAGCTAGATGAATGGTGGAGGATAAGGGAAATTTATGAGGGAGTGGCGGATCCTTCAGTATGCGGTGCTGAAATATATTCTGGCGAATAATTTCGTGAATTATCTAAATACGAGAGGCGCATTCAGCTGCGTTCGAATAATGAAGTTTGGCGTATAGTAAACCCTTGGCGACATCGATTGCACCGTATTTCTTTTTAATGTGAAAATTAAAGTTACCTGGCGGTGGTTTGATCATCCTTATCGCTCTCGAGTTCGATGCCACTAGCGAATGTTGTCACAACGATCGTGAAAAATATCGAACAAATTAAAATGGAGTGGTACATAATTGTAACGATAAATTATTCGCGGTCACTGGTGAATCGCAGCACGCTTAACTTATTTAACATCGATATCTTACGCCGAACTGAACTGCACCGAAATCAATGGATAACTGTACGATCTGGCGTTGGATGCATATATTTGACAAAAATTACATACATGTTTTGACGGTCACGTGTTGCAACATTTATTACGTAAGACAGTTGCATGTTGCAATGTGCACCTGCCAATATTGTTACGTATCTTACGTTATGTAGAACATCAACAAACGATGAAAGTAAACAACGGGATTACAAATAATGTATATCTCGCGCACTGTGCCTGGGACATTTCTACAGAGATGCATTACACTTGACGAATTGCGAATAATTCTTGCAAAAGTTTTCCAATATTTCTAATGGTTTATGGAAGAGTTGCAAATGAATACATTTTGCATTTGGAACTGGGGTGGGAATTTATATCAATATTCATCGAACGCAGACATATGAATTGCAGATTAGCTTTTATTTGATTACAAAATACAAAAAGTACAATTAAACACTAGATGTGTACGATATCGGAGTTGGGTGTTTTGTACAACGCATCTAATATAAATTACACATTTTAATGAATCGAAATATAGATGATACATTATGGTCGAATAAGATGATTAATTCCGCTAAGCAGTATGAAAAATTTTTTTACATTCATGATTGCATTATCGAATATGTACTGAGAAACACCGTTCGTTTCAGTATCGGTCGAGTTATTTTGTTGCTCGGAATACAATGTATTGTTATATTTATCATCCAGATTCTCAATTAATTCTTCTACGGAGCCTGTGATATTTTGTGCCTTCTTTAAACTATCGACAACAACGTTTTCTAATTTTGGAACGCTCGCTGCTACAAGCGATGATAGACTATCTTGGTTGGTCTTCTTGTTCTTCCTAATATTTTTCTTCTTATTAATATTCTCTTTCGTTGTGTATTTTTCCAGCGGTATCTTCTGGGCAAGAGATTTTTCGATATCGTCGATTGGAGCAAGCGTTGGAATGCTTGGCGCCAAAGATTCATCTAAAAGCTGTAGTTCCAGTGGTTGTATCTTGAAGAAAAGATGTTATTCTACGTAAATTTTTACAAATCAGATAACATGCCAGTTATTCTAACTTACTTTCGCGGTATTGCTGTCTTCTTTTTTCGTTTCTGAATTTACTGCTTCCCTTCGATATCTGTCGTGAGTTTTATCCAATGGCAACTGCATTAGAAACTCAGGTTTATCGGACTGCTCCTTCAAATTTGCACCTTCGTTGCTTTCTTCACCCCTCTGTATATCTTCCTCGTATGAGCTGAAAATTTCGTCGTCTAATTCTAATTCTTTTTCTTCGCACCCCTCGTTGTCCTCGGGCGATTCTCTATCTGGATATTCCGTATCGGCGATAGTTGAAGTTTCGATCGGTGGGTATTTTTCATCTGAATTCGAAGGGAGTACAATTCTCAAGTGTATAGGAAAATTTCGACGATTTATCGTTACACCTGACGATGGCATAGTATAGACTTTCTTAACAGGAGCTGCTTGATAAAAATCGCTTCCCCTTAAGATCTGAATAAGTTTAGACAAATCTGCGCTCGGAATGTCTTTTGGATCTTTCTTTAAATATAAATGATTATTCTGTGCAGTCTTTTCAATTGCTCGTGGTGCTTTGCGTATGAGTAACGGCGATGACCACTTAGCATATTCTTCCTCTGACCATGCACTTGTGTCTCTCCGTTCCCGAAGATGTTCTACTTCTTCTCCTTGTTCTTGCTCTTGCTCTTGTTCCTCGTCGTTTTCTTGTTCTTGTGCTTCTTCTGCTTCCACTTCTTGTTCTTTTGCTCCTTCATTTTGGTATGGAACTTCCTCCTGAGAATCATCATTCGAGGCCGATTCTGGAGCAATCTGTGCTTCAAAAGTTGTACTATTTTTTTCAGTTTGCGTTGCTTCTTCTATCGAATCATCTGGATGCGGGCTCTCCCTCTGTTCCCTGACGTTTTCTACAAAAATTAGCTCCAAAGATTCGTTACTTTCAGAGTTCTCTTTCTCTTCAGAGATTTCCTTGCTTTCAGAAATTTGCTCCACCGTTTCGCCTTCGTCAGTCTCCGTAGCGTGTTCCTCCGATTGTTCTTCTTCCATTTCCTCGCTAATGGAATGCTCAAGAACTCGCCCTGATATGTTATCATCCATATCATATCGTCCCAAAAGATCCTTGGCAGTCTGGGAATCAAGATCGTTGATCAGAATTTCTAAAAGATCGTCAGCGCTTCTTGGAAGGTCCCCATAATCTTCACTGGCAATTTTTTCGTCGCGTTTATGCTGCTCCTTTTGACGACACTTGAAAGCATCGTAGATTAAGGGCTCCCAAATGATTTCGTAAGCATTCTCCGGGATGATCTTTGAATTGCTTCCCGATCTCGGCGAGGCTTTGTATAATTGCAAACGGGGATCACCACCTCTGTACTCAGACGGATCGATAACGTATATTTTTCTGCTCTCAGCAAATTCATCCGAATCTTCGAGAGATCTGTCGACCGAATATTGGACGGATTTTGAGCAAGGATGCGTATACTTCAGCGGATATTTATTCTGCATGTATTCCGTACCGTAATACGGTTCGACGCGCGATGATATCTGTGGAACGAATTAATTGAGTTCAAGAACGTATGGGGAATATTTAATTAAAAGAAATGGTACGGAAATTAATTACCTCTTCGGATTTCTTCCGTTCAATTTCTGGCACCTCCTGATAATAGAATACCCGTGGCCTTTCTAAATCTTCCACCAGTGCATAGTACGTCCTATTCTTTCCTTTGTCGTCTTTACCAGGGTTCTTTTCAAACTTGTTATTATACAGGTTGGATAACTTTGAGATTTTTTTCTTCGCCTTTCTTGATTTTGAACTACACGACTTGCGCTGATTTTTAACACCGAGAGTGCTTTTTCTTATGTTGCGAGGTCTGACAATTTTCGCCACTGGTGCTTCTATTTCCTCGATCGATTCGTTGCTATTACTCTCTTCGATTTGCGAATCGTATTCCGCTGGCGACAGAACGTGAGACGATTTTTCGAGATCAATCATGTCTTTATCATCATCAGTGTCCTTGATCTCCAGCGAAACCTCCCTCTTCTTTATATACTTCTTCTCGTTGGCTCTCACATTTTCCACGGCGTCGTGAATCCCTTTTTCATATTGCCGCGGATTTATTTGCCCCCTCTTGCGCAACTTCCCTTTTAATTTGGAGGCCTGTTTCGAACGTTTGGTGGGATTCCTTTCAATCTTCGTGATTGATCTTAATTTTGGATTTGGTGTCGTGGACAGTTTCTCTCTATATTCGCGGAGCATACTTCTCAATGCCTTCAGGGTTTTTATTTTCTTTGACCCCCTTGGTTCCTTAGATCTAGCAGCCTTCGATTTCTTTTGCCCGACGCTCTTCTTTCCCCTACCATTTTCATCTTGATCGGTCGACAACTGAGGATTCGCAGTTGCAACGTTCACAGGTACCTCAGAGATAACTTGTTGATTCGCCAAATCTCGTTTTATATTTACTCCGTCGCTCTTGCAATTGTTCTTTGATTCTTCAGCAATAGTTGCATCCGATAAAGTGGGCGTCCTTGATGTCATGTCTGAATTTTTAGTTCTCATCCGTTTATTCGTCAAAGTTTTGCCAGGCCTTTTCGCAACTTTCTGATTGACGGTGGTCTGCGAATTTTCTTCATCAGACGTCGAATTGTAACTTTCAGCCTTAATCGTCGCCTGCCCCTGCTCCTCCTCTTCGTTCGTTTTCGATCGGTCATGAAAAAGCTTGCTCCTCTTGCGACCGGTTGATCTTTTCGTGGACGGATCCTCGTTATTGTTTTTATCGGTAGTTGAACTTGGCAAAGAACTTGTAGTCACTTCAGGCTGAACATCTCTGGGGTCCATAGAATATTCAAGAGGTGTGTCTAAAACGGGAATATTCGTGTCACCGAATGTCCGAATTATTTTGCTCTCAACTGGAGTCTTCGGGAATTCTTGCAAGTACGAATCAGTTTGGAATGTTTCCAATGGTTTCTGCTCGAAGCTCGGCATTGGCCCTTGGACTTGAACGTTCTGCCCCTGCATATACGGATCACCGACGTGGGAGAAAATTTGCACACCCTCGTGCAAATTCGCGTGGCTCACGTGCGTGTTAAAACCGTCGGGCATTCCTTCCCTGGGAATTGATTTCATGTAATCTTCAGGCATCACTGAGCCAACGATATTTCTTTTCGCGCGATGAGCGCAGTCGTTCGAGTGTCGAAGGACCCTGCAATTGCAATCTTTCGAATTCGCGTCGTCCTCGTCGATCATTTCTTGGTCAAGGAAGTCGTGGAAATTCTTGGGTCCCCTTTTAAACCTTCCAGCTTCAGTGGAATCGCCCGCGATTGAGAAATCCAGTCCTTTAAGATCAGAGCCGAAGTCACGTTCAGGCATTAGCGTTTTTTCAACACCCAATTTTATTTCCTGACGCCTTAGGCCCGATGTTGGTCGATTTGCATACAGTAATCTTTCAAGCTTAGATTTCGGCGGGGCAGGAGAATTTTTGTGATTATTCGGTAAATCACTAGCCACGTAGTAGTCGCCTGAACTCTCCCATGGATTCTCATCGTTCAGGACTTTCTTGTTACCAAATCTATCATTCTTCCCAGATCCATAGGTTACCTTCCACAGCTCAGAACTACTCGAACTTTTCCCGTCTCGATCATTCAACGCCCACGGTCTATGAACAAATTTATTGCTTTTGTAAAACGGATAATCGTTTCGCTCTTCCGATTGAGCGTAATCGTCATCGTCGTAGTCGAGCGCTGGAGATTTCGTCTGACGAAATTCATCGTCATCTGCGTAATAGTAATCTCCATATAGAGGAGGGTTTCCGGCAGGAAAATATACATCTTCTTCCGGCAGGCGTTTCAACGGTTCTATCCGGAAGAATCCGTAAAAATTGTCTTCCTGGCTATCACCTTCTCCCTGTCCAATGAACTTCGGCTGCACCCTTTTCCTAACATGCACCTTCTGTTTTATCTTTTGATCCACTCTACTTTCTTGCGACCCGCTGTTCCAGTCTCGCTTTTCATTCTCTTCTGAATTCGCAGGATTTGCGTCCTCCTCGAAGAAACCTCGTTTGAACCTGTTCGATTTCCGTTCCATCTTTCCCACCTCGGTGTTGACCGACTTATTTAACTGTGACTCGTCACTTAACAGATTGTACAGAGCTCTTAAGTAATTCGCCACGATCGTTCTTCTCTTATGTCCGATATCCTGGTTGGTGTTGCTCAGAGTACTCTGTACATGCGATATTAAATTGTTCACGTTCTCGACGTAGTTCGCGATGGAGTCTTTGACGAACGTAGGCTCCCCCTCGTCCAGTAATTGTCTGACTTGTGAAAAGTACTCCCTGAATTCTTCCAATTCGGTTGTTATGTCGTTGCGAAATCGTTGCATAGCTTCCGTGTTCTTCTCCTCGCCAGAATCGGACAGCCCTCTGACTTCCAATAATAATCTACTTTCGTAATCGTCCAATATCTTTTTCAGGAAGTTCCTGAATCTGTTGGTTTCTGACTTCAAGTTCAACCTTCTGGCTATCTTGTCGATACCTCTCTGCCTCACTTTGGCACTGCGCCTGCTCGTCCGATCCTCCGCGGATCTGGTAGCTCGTGATTTTGTATCTTCGGTTTCGCTTAGATATCGCAGATCTCGAATTCCTGCAAATATTTCTTTCCCCGACGCGATGTCACTTTCCATGCAAGATTTTATCTGTAAAAATGACGTGGTTAATTGTGTGGTGTGGATGTGAGAACGGAACATTGGAGGCATTTGTTTTAGTACCTTCAAGTTAGGAAACACCCAGAAACCAATGGCACCTGAAGGTAGAACGAGGTTCAGTCCATTTGGATCATTCAAGATGTCCGGGACTATGTCGGGTATCGTGTTGTTGATCAAACCCAACGATCGATTATTTAGAAGAACAGTCCTACGAGTAAAAGAGTGATAAAACGTTTCCAATATTTCTCAGTAATTAAGAAACTTACTCGGCAAACATCCTGTTGGGTGTATCCGCGTCTGGTAAAAGAACGTATCGATGAACCGTGGTAATTTTGGACCCCTTCAAATTAATCTCGGCATCTTCGGGACTTAAATTCACACCGAAGATCGTGATGGACCCTTTATTGTACCTGGACGAGGGGTTGGTGCATTGGCAGAAAAGGTGAATGTGATTTTCATCGATGCTACGCACTTGTGCATCGAACACTTCTTGTCCAACAAGAGTTTTGTAGAGCAACGATACCCAATAATCCTACGCAGGAAATAACATGTCAATCTTTATCAATTTTACCCGCGTGATTCTGCAACTTACTGGAGTTGGCTGAGCTAGATCAGTTGGTTGTCTCATGACCACGTTTATGTTCAATTTCGCGGCGTTCCCTAGCCTCCTGGTTAAAACTAAAGCTCCTATGTACGAATCTTTGTACACCTCGTGCCCGGATTCCGCTGTGAACCGGAGAAAAAAAATTACACACGCAATTAGCAATTGTCGCACCTAATATTTCGTACCTATCCACAGCGGTTGATTTTCTATGAACGGGCCTATAACTTTGTACAATTCCTCTTTGTCCGTTTCCAAATTATCCGGGCGTATATAGACACCGTCGCTGGCCAGAGTAATGCTCGTCAAGTCGCTGGAATAATTTTGCAGCGCCATTATATACAGAATATTCTTTTCAACGAAATACATATTAATTAGAGATTTACGGATGCCACGTGATTGCCGAAAGTGCAGGGCCAGCGATCTCCAAGTATTCTCGAAGGTAATCCTGTTGCTCCTCGCTCGTATAAGCAACGATATCGGGCCCTGTAATAATGCTGTTCGAGTATCTCGGAAATTCGTTTAATATTTCCCTCAGATTCAGTGTCTGCTTCGCGAAATCATCGGCTGTTAAGTTGCATCCGCCTTGACATTCTAAAAATGGTCGACCGTACAGTACATCTTTCTTCATGATTTTTGAACGAAACGTCGGTCAATTAATTTACCATATCCCAGCTGCCAATTCGTATTAAGACGCACATGATCGGCGAATGAAATGATCCCCCTAGCAGCTTCGGACTCTTCGGACTCCTGTGGATCGTCTGGCGAGATGCAAGCGATCACGTCCAGCCCGGCTTTCTCCGCCCATTGATGGGACCGTACAAAATCGGTCTCTGCGATTACGAAAGGTGTTTAATAAAACAGAGATCAGAATTCCCAACAGTATTTCTAACGGAATCGGTCCCATTATGGTTACAAGCAACATCTCAGAGTAAACTATTCATTTGTTCCGCAAATGTTCCCGAGGAAAAGGGAATAGGATTCTGTTGGTAGAGTGCCGGATTCCGTCGCACGGAAAACGCAACGAATGTTAAATTACTAAGCTGTATAACGTTTGCACCTTGTACCGAGCGCGTAAAGGTTTGCTTGTAATTAGCGAGAATGGTTGGAAGTAGCGCGAGGTACTGGATCCCCGAACGAAATGGGATCGTGTCTGCATTTCGCGTTTGCCAAATAAACTTTCTCGTTTCTCATCGTGGAACACCTCCCGTCTGCTACGTGCATGAGCGGGCATTTGTCCACGAAGCATTGTTCAGGTTAATTCAGGCAGTCCCTGTAACTGACTGGCCACGATGCTGCATCGGCCACGAAATTACCCGGGGAAGATGTGTAGTATGCGTTTCAGCGTTAACGTAACTTTGCTGTGAACGGATGCACGTAGATCCTTTGTAGGCCACCATCCGCTACACTGCCGCCTAAATTAACCGTGATAATGGACGAGGGATTGACTGCTTTGCGGTCAAACCAGCCGAATATATCGGACGGGAATTTTCAGCCAAACAACGAGCCGAGACAGATAGGCGGTGTAATTTTTAATTGCGCAACTGAGGAGACGATTTTTAGACTTACCGGTTAGTACGCTTTGTTTGCTCTTCTCGGTGTCCTGAGAATTCTGGCTGCTAAAGCAACGAATAGAGCTACCTGGCCCCCCGAGTCGTATGTACGCGGGAGCCAACGCTTTTGCCAAATTTATGCTCCTCTCGAAATCCGTGCTGAAATAGCAGCAACCACGATTCTTATATTAAATACGAAATCACGCCGATTGACCCGGCGCTAGGGCGATATATTGTTGCAAAGTTTTGCAACATTTCTCTTTATTCCTTTTCAAAGTTCCCCTACCAGTTGGGAATATTTTCTGCGAACAATCGATAGGAACAGCTGGCGGAACGAGGCGGTAGTTGCAATTTAAATTAAAAAACGGTCGCGTTTTACTACGTTGGAGCTAGATTGAATTTTGTTTCGTTCAGAGATTACACATGCGGAGTTGTTCGCCAGCTTTCCCGTGCAAGTTATCGAAGCCTTGCATTCTATTGATTGCTTTTAAATTGCAGCCGCGCTGCGCTCATCGTGAAACGGGGTTGCCTATCGTACACAGGCGTTATAAATTCAGCTTACGTACCTTAGCGCACTTCCGGACAATAGAACTACGGGATCGATTGTGAGGCTAAGGAATTTTTCATCGGTCACGGCGATGGGCTTTTTCAAGTTGACGCTCAACGTTAAATCCTTGGCTGAACAACGAATCGCGAGAACATGTAGAACTAGCAATAATAAAATAGATTGATCGGGGCGCTTCATTTTTTCGTTGGTTTACTTGCTCTCGAATAGACACAGAGAACTACCCATTTCACGGTGAAGTGACGGTAAAATGTCGCGGCTCGCGAAACCTTTCGCGGGAACGTATTTATTTGTACTGATGGACGGTTGATCGGAAAAATAATATGCGACAGCAGTTGACAAGTAGTACAAGGCATTTCAGTTGGTTTCGAAATCATTGTATCGGCAGATTGCGCAAAAAGTGGAAGCAAAAGATTTTGCACGCACAGCGGAATGCGCCAGTTGAACCGTCGAAACTCCCGGTTCAACGTGGATAAATATAAACTGTCATTTTCAATAAGATATTAGATATAGGTGAATGAATAAGGCGGATCAAGTTGGTAACACGATTGATTTTTATTACAGTTTTTTTTTGTCCATTTTTTTAGAACTAAATAACATAAACGCATATTCTGGTTAATTCACTTTTGTTTATTATTATTATTTATATTATTATTCTTATTATGCGTAATGTTACTATCGTATTAAGAGCTATAACGACGAGGCGCGCCCCTAAAAATTGTCTTCATGCTTTACCTCTCTTGCTCGTTCACATTCTCTTTTTATTCTCGTACATTTTGTATTCTTTCCCGTCCGTCGCGAAAGCCAAAAGAAACATCGCGAATTTTCCGTGCAACGTAGGAAGAGGAAAGCTCGTTTATCCGTCACTTTTTCTTTCCTTTTGATTTCGTTCCCGCTTCATTATCGTTTCGTCCGAGCTTCAGGCTCCGGTTCGTAGTTATCGCCTCCTGCTTGACACTTGAAACTCTCCTCGATACTACGAGATCTTTGCACCACCTTTTTTCCTTTTTATCAATGAAGACGACAGGTAACACGGCTGGGGGCTCGTGTTTCCATGTCCCTCCTCGCATTTTTTGCTGCTGATGTTTCAAGGGTCAAGGGGGAGGAATGAACAGAGGAAGTAGGACTCTATGCATTTTTTACGCGTAATCAAGAGCCGAGAACATGACCGGGGGTAGGTTTGCCAGGGGATGCTGCCCCTCTACTCACGGGTACAGCTACGAAATCGTGTCTTGTCGTGTCGTGTCGTGTTTCGCATTTCTGCCTGTATGAATAGTACTTGTGACTTGCATTCACACCTTCATTAACCTTCTATTTGGCACGAGCAAACGTTTCGGTCATCTTAATTTCATGCTTTTGAATCGCTTTGAATATTTGAGTTCGCGTGGAAGGAATCTCGATTGTCGAATAAAAAGTAGCTCGAATGTTACACCGAATGCAACGCGGATGTCTATTTTTCTAGAGGTAAACAATTTTCTGAAGTTGCTCTCTCCTGTCGTTGTCGCTTCTTTCTCGTTAAATAAAGGGTTAACTTTAGTGTGCATACGCGTGTATGTACGTGTCTATGTTTGTGTACGTGTGAACGAGTGATCGCTTAACGTCTAGATTACTTCACTTTTATATCAATGTTTATATATATATATAATATACATAATCTAACAACAATATAATATTATCATCATCGTTCTATCCGGCATTACTTGTTTTCTTCTTCGAATGTTACTTAATATTTTACGTTCAACAATCAATTCACTCGTGTTCCAGTGATTCAGCCACTATGCACACTAGATTTCACACAAGAGATGTTTTAATATTTCTCTTTCGTTTGGTGTCATTCGTTTCACGTTTCCTAAGAATTTACTTTCTTTATTCTTGGCGAGCAAGCTTGGTGCGATTTTTGGGCAGTCAAGAGATGTCCCCGTTTGCCCTTATTCTTCGTTTAAATCTCCTTTTCATTCATTTTTATTCGACTTCAGGGTCCACCCTTTCTCTACAATTGCCGTGCAACCCTAAACGATTAACGATTACAATTATTATTGGTCGTTGCACGCAGCTAAAAACGTTTCGCGTCTTCGAACGTTGAAATATAAAATTACACAGAGATCGATGTGAACATACGAGTCGCAATTACATAGCTTCGAGTTCGAAGTAAGAGTGGTATTGATCTTTTTCGTGGTTCAATTTTGAGTGATCGTGGGAAGGAACGCCTGAAATTTATAGTGTCGATGTCTCGTTCCTTCTGTGCGCGATACACGTTTTGCCCTTAAATAGATATAGCGTCTGATGCGCGTTCGCAATTTATTTCCCTTTCTTTGCTGTATAAGACACGTGTAATAATAGTGATTATAGGCATCTATAGTATTGCTTCTCGGTTCAACGAATTTACGAAGACACCGGGCACGGTACAAGTGTGATCCACGTATCTTGCAGCGTTGCAACACGATGGAACACTGTCATTCGAATGCCCATGCCGTTGTTTTTCCAAATGTACGTCGATTCACATTTTTAATTCAATTTCCGTATACACGTGAAGCGACCATGGCTCCCTTGCGTCCCAAGGAAACTATGCGTGCATTTCAACTGGGGATCACTCCGAATAAATTATTCAGAGGTTCTTCTTGACTGGTAACTCGAAGCAACTTGGAATTTGTTTTACCAGGGAGAATTTAAAGATCCAGTGAAAAGTAAATTGAGTTCACCGTCCCGAGAAAATACGGTTTCCCGCGTCCCGCAAGGGTTTCCCTCTCTGTAAGTAACGCACAGGGCGATCAAGGTTTTCGTCTATGGAATGACAGCGAGGCATCGTGTTCGCGGAGCTCTTATCCAAAAAATCGCACAAGTTCTATCGAAGATGGTGGTACACGAAACTCTCGTCGTATGGCAGCTGCTGGAAAGAACTGTTTTCGTGTATCTCCTCGCCTCGGAACTCGCCAATTATTATTTGACCTCTCCCTTTCTCTTCCCCATAACGTCGTCGTTCCTTTTTATCGACATTCCCTTGTATACAAAACTAACGACTACTTACATAACATCATGGTTCTTGCAGTTTAAATTTTGTCACCTACCGGTTTTTGTTCTGGTTAAGATTCGTGTGCTTAAACGACGCTCCGTCGTTTATTGCTTAACATTTACCGCATTTTCTGAACGCATTGAGAAACACACGTGCGAACCCGTTTACATTGTACGACGATATTACCCCGGGATCGTCGTCGGTAGTGTAAGACATCGTAACAATAGTACGTCGATTTAACGTTAAATTATCATTATTACTTTATAATGCGTTGTGTCGTTGTCTTTGAATAAGTCAAGTCGGTTCTTTACGAGTTAC
The DNA here is from genome assembly GCA_907165295.1 of Nomada fabriciana. Taxonomy (NCBI): domain Eukaryota; kingdom Metazoa; phylum Arthropoda; class Insecta; order Hymenoptera; family Apidae; genus Nomada; species Nomada fabriciana. Next base: position 2,850,157 of record OU015692.1, on the reverse strand, counting down.
GCCGGTATAATCTCTTCTCTCCGGAATTTCAGGACACTCTGTCCCAGTTTATTCGCTCGTGTCCACGAACGGTACATGTTTTTTAAACGTCGCTCGAGAACAAAATCGAACGTTTGCTAACCATTCGTCGAGGGGTCGACGTGTCCCGAAATTCGGGGAAAGACAATTACGAAAAGCCGTTCATCCCTTTCGCTTGATCGAAAACTTCTGTTTATGCTATACGCAGGTCTGGGTTATACGCGTGATTATGTACATGGTGAAAAAAAAAGAAAAAAAGTGTTACATCTGTCGTAAAATTAACGTTTCGGCGCATATCGTACCTAACACGTTTATCTTTGTTTTGTCGTTTCTCTATTCGCCTAAATACTTGCCGGATACTTATGTGGCTAAGTCTCTTACAGGTTATTTCGACTCGTGTCTCGTTTCGACGTATCAGTTGTACTTTGCCACGTTATTCAGTAATTGCAGTCCTATTCACCGATGCTATCTCTATTCGTTAGGAACATTCATTGGCTCTTTCAACTTTATTCTAAATCATTGGTAGACTACTGTAGAGACAATACGTCGGAATCAGACACGCGTCACGATGTTTTTTTTTTTGTTCAATTTTTTGCTCCTTTTTCATCTTCACGATTACAGTCTATGAAACGTGAATCAAATAGTTTTAAGTATATATGTTTATATCACTTGCCACGTGCCGCGTATAGGCTTAGGGTGGCTTAAGGGGAAGGATGCGAAGGATAGAACAATAGGATCCTAGAATCGTTTCGTTTGACGCGCATGTGTAAAGTTTAGGTTGGAAATTTTCCGTGAAAGAAATCGAGGAGATCGAGTACAGACAGCTTGTCGGAACGCTGGAAAGAATAAAGGCAATCAGAGAACAAGAGAAAGTCTCGAGAGTATTCGCGCGATTGGTACCTGGCCAATGATTTTGATTTAACTTTGATTAGTCTGAAAATGGCAGCAAATATTTGGTAGTTCGTTCCTTATTCTTGTTCAGCTTGAGCGGAGAGAAAATTATTTTTAAACTATTCAAATTTTCCTTTGGACCGCGTGTTTATCATTGTTTGACACGGACGATCGTAGAAGATCGTCACGCATAGACTTTGTCTTATCTCTGTCGTTTTGCAGGATTATTATTCCTGTACTTTTGTACGTCGTCGAGCACTTTTCTTTTTTTGTTTTGTTCGGTGGGTTGGCTTTTCTCGCTTGGGCAGGGTTACTGCACGCGATTTTTCATGAATTTCGCACGCGTACACGTGACACTTGGTGAGTTAAACTATATCTTGTATTGACGGCGGTGAAAACTCGTCGGTAAACGGCCTGTTCACCCAAATTCTACGGTTTATCAAGTTAAAGCATGCGCGAGAATTCGTCGCAAAAGTAACATTCCGAATAACAGTAAAATCTTTGTGAGGAGCTCATAGGACAGAATCTTTGGTTACGCTGTGTTAATAAAAGCTTACGTTTAAATTAAAGTAGACGAACTAAAGGCACACAAAGCTTTTAATCAATTCATTGAAACTTACATGTAGAGTTTTAACAATACATAACACGACGAATAAGAACGAGGAGAAAGTCGAACTAGTTAGTTTATAGTACTAACATTGAATAGATAGTGCGACGAACAACATTCATGCTGATCACATCGAGAAACAACAACGACACACGACATTAATCAGCAGTAACAGTAGCGATAATAATAAGACACCGTTTTTCTTTTTGCTTCAGTTTTCGTTCATTTTATTCATTCACTTTTTAGCGACACGTGCATTAAGTAGTCGTGAGTTTAAAGAGAACAGACGAGCGTAGGTATACATCGAGCAAGGATATAGAGAAAGACGACAGACAGAGAGAGAGAGAGAGAGAGAAAAAGTAGCAACGTTCAATAGATGAGAGAGAGATGAGCAAGAGAAAGAGTGAGGGACAGTATAAGAGATAAAGAGAGCGTAATTGATAGGAAAACAGTCTATGAACTATGCGTCGCTGCCTGTGTTATAGTTAAGCTGTCGTTCGAAGTTGCCGGAGTACCTTAATGTTCAATTAATTACTTTTCCTCTGTTTTAGTGATGATAATAAGAACGGTCTTTCGAGTTACACTGAAACTTTTCCTAGCTCCCCTTGAATCGTCCGAGCAAGTTCGGGCTCTCCATTAACCAGCAGCTTGTCAAATAACTTCTTTACATTCGTATGGAAAAATTCGCAAGTAAAACACATGAGCATATTCTCTCTAGAATCAATATAGATATATATATATATTTTTTGTGGATTAATAATTGAGTAATTGACTTCAAGTGTATATCGAGTGGATCGCATAGGAGGATCTGAGTTTGTGAGATAAGTTTGGATTCGCTTGGTTCAGGATACTGGACGGTGGGAAAGGGGCAAATTTTGTGGATAGGGGCGAGGTCTGTGGTATTCTTTTAAGCGTTTCCATCTAGAGATCGGTCGTGTAGAGAGAAACAATACGAGACTGTGAATCTTCGAAAATCATCGCGATAAAATGTCACTCCACTCTCCCTGTACTTTCTTTGTTTCTCACGAATCGAGTAGCAAAATACACGATCTACTTTTTGGACTCTATAACTTTCGGCCGTGTGATATTCGAAGATCGCACGTGTGATAAGAGAAGGTCCAACCAACGACATCGACATCGACAAGCGAAAGATATGTAGCATTGCACGTTGAGATACGAGAGAGAGAGAGACTACGTCGAATAGATTCAGATACGAAGCACATCCAGTTATGTAATTGTTTCGTATCATCGCGACGATAAAATTCAGCGATAAAAATTCGCGCAACTCCTCACGAAACCCGAAAGCAACATAATTTTACGGATGCAGCCCGATGTTCCCCGCTGGAACAATTAAGGTGGAAAACAATTGGATTCGAGGGACATCAAATGGCTTCTAGGGGTTCCACGTCGGTTGCCCAAAGTTCCCGAAACTTCCCGGGCAATCCAGGTGGTCGAAAGGGATATAAAGTCGAGCACGAGAGACGTTGGAAAACTTCTCGGTTTGTTTTCCGCCGACAAACAGCTGCCAAGAGGTATTTTACGGTATTGGGCTTGGGAACGAGTGAAAGGGGTGAAAGGCGGAGTCTGGGACGGTTTTTCGAAAAGTTCGAAAAAACGGGGTGGAAGCTGTTCGTTGGATTTCTTGCCGCGACGAAAAGTTAGTTCCCTCGGGCTCGTTTGGAAAATCCGGTGGTTGAAAAACCGCTTGGCACGGGACGCCTCGATAACGAGGCGCCGCTCCAACGATCTGCATCATTCTTCGTTCGCAAATGATTATACAGTTCTCGGGCTAATATACCGGCGGAAAAAATAGTACGTCGTTAAAAGTTGGAGAATTTTTAATATCGTAAAGTGTTCTCCCCGTCCAATTACGCAGAGGTTGAAGTTGGAAAAAAGTATCGACGTGTTATTGAGTTCGCAACAAAGTTTCTCGCCGGAGTTTCAGCTCGCAGCGAGGCCCACCGATAGTCGAATTCTCGTTGCGGAGTTACGCGAACGTGCCCCGGAACGACGGAGAACCGTCGACGTTATCGGCTAACAGGTGCGTAAGTTTACACATCGAGAAACAATAAAATTGCACACAGAGAAAGCTGACATGCGCCCGTTTGTATATACAGCGAAACGTTTGGATGGAAGGCCTTCCGACTTCTCACTTTCGACTGACGTTGAAGTTGCTCTGTTAACTGAGACGCGGTCCTAAATATGTAACACACATGATTCGAAGCGACGCGGAAAGCTTTTTCAATCTTTTTTTTTTATTGTTCCCCGTCGATCTCGCTACTCGTTTATTATTGTTCGTCGGAGCAGTTGGAATTTTGAAGGATCGGTTCCTCGGTGAATTCGCGTTAGATGCTTCCACCGAGTCCGAATGGTCGAGTGTGGTAGAGCGCGTGTTAGGAGAATCTCGAGTTCGCAAAGAAATCAGAGGATAGCCGTTGCTTTAGAGTCAGAATGAATTAAGAAGATCTGTGAAGTTTCGATGGTTAAGAAGAAGATATGAGAATAGATCAGTAGTTATCAGAACGAGGAACGATATTGAACATAAAAAAGTACTTTCGTATCGCCTTCCCACTATTCGTACAAAAACAATTTCGCGCCTTATTGCGCGTGCTCTTATCATCCTTCGCGCTTTCTTTTCCGTAGCAGCGTTTTTTTCTTCTTTTTCTTTTTAATCACATCCGCCCTTATACATATACCAACTCACAATATCGCGACATTCGCGAAAATCTATGTTACAAGGTGCATTTTAATTTAAACAGAGTTATTCTCATTGTCAGTCTCGTCGATGTAGACCTCCGATCGAAGGAGCAAGAAACGTGTTCAGCGAAATACTTTTCCCTCTTTTCCGAATAATGGCATCGTGTACGAGCATATGTTAACCCTTGCTAATTCTGTATATGTATAAGGCTCGCGTTATTTGCCGGCAGTCGATGCTCTGTCCATCCCGTCCACCGTCGTTCATCCGTCGTTCGTGCAACGATCCTGTTTGTTACGACGAATAGAACGATGGAAGATCGGTGAACCGCTTCGAGAAAGGATGAAGTAATGGCTAGGTTGCTCGAACGTTCCCGGCGGTAACACCTGAAACACCTTGCTAAGAACAGTTTCGATCGTTGAATCGCGACACACCTGTAGGCCTTATTCTCTTCAAAATCGTTCACAAGCGGCCATATAAATCCGTTTTGCGCTGCTCCACCGTTTAACAATTAACCTACTATATCATTACACTCGATAGAAACGCACCGTATAAATATGAAAGGAAGGCATTTCTTCTTTCTTATTTTTTTTTAATTCATTCCTTTCCCCCTGCCATCGAAATGCGACAGTCAGTGCTGCTCGATTCGTCGAGGTAAGACGGGAGCAGTAACGTTTCAGCTCCGTCGTTTTTTCGTTTAGTCTTTTTTTTGGCTTAATCACATTGTTTTTTATTTTTCTCTTTTTTTTTTCTCTTTTTGGTAATCTGCCCTAAGTGAATGTCCCTAAGAATCGCTCAGGTGTTACGCGTCTCACTACGGATCGATCGCGATCGAGCTATATTGCTGAGAGGTAATCGGAAAAATTCGAATTTTGGACGGAAGGGAGAGCAAGGGCCGCCGGTTACTCTCGTCTCGCGTTACTCATCTTTTTTTTCCTCTCTCAACAGTCCTTCTCCGTTTGGGGTTAGCTCTTGGTCTCTTGACACTAGTTTCTCGTGGCCCTCGATCCTTGTCTTAACTTGTTTCTAAATATAAACATTTAATGATAACAATAATAAGAACAATGGCCGCGGTAATAAACTATGAGAATAATTAATAACTCGAATAATAAGAATGACTCCCTCCTTTCTGATCTCCTTGTTATTGAACAGCCGTCGAACGAACTAGTGACTACGTAACTCTGCTACCGGTAGTTTCTTTGTTACCACTATTCGAAAATTCGCTAAAAACTTAGGTGCTAGTTTTTACGTCTTTTTTTGCTTTTTTCATTTTTTCTTACTTGTATATATATATATTTTTTTCTTTATTTATATTTATATGTATTGGTATATTTATATGCACGCGCCCTTCGACTGCTCACGTCTCGTCTACGCCATGATATTCGTGCGACATCCGAAAAGATTCAGATCGATCGAATTCCGGTTTTACTGCCTTCCCTTTTTTTTTCTACTTTATAACCCACATTCCACTGATGTGTACGATAGCCTGGAGTTTCGTTTTTCCTGCCATTATCTTCGATCGTCTCGTCTCTCTTCTCCGTACGAATCGTAAGACGTAAACGAGTTCTCGCCGATCGCATACTTTCTATGTTTTCGCGCCCGCCACAGTTTCATATTTGGTGTCATTCCGTCATCACCTCGTTCTCCATCGTCTCCGTTCCCATCGTTTATCCCATGAATGTTTATACGCAATGTCTCTCGCCCACCTCGCCAGATTTGATTGGTTCTGTTGTCGTTTTCGGTCATCGTCGGTCGTCGTTCGACATACCTTCTAAACGCGGATCAATCCTGCCAATTAGCCGCACTGTACACGACAGATTTTTCTAATCGCGCTCGACCAGCCGAGTCGTTTTCGATATTAAAAAACACCAATGACACGTTCCCTTCGGCAATGCAGTGCAGGCTTCTCTCCCTTCAATTCCTGTAGTCGATAATATTAACTAAGCTCGCGACTATACTGTTTGGTCGATGCGTTTTTTTGCCCCCTGTCCTCGATGTACCGTGGGAAATCCTGGAGATCGGGTTGCACGGTCATCCGGATCCCGCGTGGACGAGGGGTGTTTCTTACAGTGACTCGAGTGCTTGTCGTTTCCCTTGACACGCTCTAAGCGACAACCAGCCAATTCGAATCACGAATCGATCTACACTCGAACAGTATGACGACGACGACTATGACAGCTACGACGACGACGAGGACGTTGGTGGCTTCTCTAATCGTTCTTTTTCTTTTGCTTCTTCAACAACACGTCAGATCCTGCTCGTTCCCTTCTTCGCGGTGTCGTAGGGGCTGAGAGGTGAATGCGGCCCTGGTGACGCATGATGAGCCACCCTCCTTACCGACCGCTTCGAGGGTGTAGGTAGGCTTATTGGAGGTCGCATTTACCTTCCATTACTTGCGCTTTGATCTCTTGTATATGCGTATCTAACACGTTCTTGAATTCTGAAACAAACGAGCGTATGTGCTTATATCTGCAGAATGGTTAAGTGTTTGTTGCGTTTCGGTGAATTGCCCGTGTGTGTGTGTGTGCGTGCACATTGCCCCGGTTTAGTTACGAAACAATGGAAAAAAATATCAGCGGGTATTGGCAAACATTACTGCGCAGTTTTTCTTTGCCACCCAACGAATTGAATGACGTAACACGAATTTCGCCACGGAATTTGGCGAGGGATCGCGACATGCAACGGCACGCGTTTCATTTACACGGATGCCGAATCGAGGGCTGGCGTTGTTTGATTTCTAGCCACGGCTCGTTATCCAACCTCCTATCGATCCTCGTCTACCGTATCTGAACGCCGACGTATTAATTCGTCAGCCAGCTACTACCTTAACTCGTGCCAGGCGGTTGCAACCCTCTACCCTTCGCTTCGTTCTACGATTCGCCCCGCCAACCCCTTCGGAAGTGTTCTGTATCCAGTGTGATGCTTGAAAGCAACTAATGTGGATACGTACTTGTAATCTCGTCCTCCTCTTCCGCTTCGGCTTCCGCTGCCAATTCCTCTGGCGTTTTCTTCTTGCGCATCAGAGGATTAGGCTCTTCCTGGGTCAGTTCCTGTACCTCTTCCCGTTTCTTTATGTTATACTGCAACGAAACAACACGAAACAAGTTAACGGCACCGAATAAAAAAGATCCTTTAGGGAGAACTTAAGGGCCAATTCTGCCCCGGAGTTTCCAGTTCATCGAACGACAAACGGGGTTGCACAGATAGCCGATTTAATCTGTATTCCACGGAGTCGACGCGTTTTACGATCGACGTTGCAAACAGTTTCGCTTGACATCCCGACGAGATATCGGCCCACAAATCTACGCTAATCCTATTCCACGACTCTGGATCTCCTTCGCCGGCTTAGCCGCATGGAACGTACGCGGGGCAAATTTACGACGGATCATCTTTACACGCAACGAACGTTCGTTACGCTTCACGATCACGCCGTGGAAATATTTAGGGATGGCTCTCGGCGTTAACGAGAATTCCGGGTCAATTCTACGGGACGGGGCGGGTTGCTCGACAGCCCGATATCTTTCGTTAAAGCACCGAAGCTCGGTCGCGAAGTTTTCTCGATGGAAGTTGGCGCACCGCTACGTGGCAACGTTGAGGATACTCGACGACACTATTTCCAAACTTCGCTAACAAGAAACTCTCAACGTGACAAAGTAACCGAGAGCGACAACCTTTCTGTCGGGCTTTACCGTGACGTTATCCACTCGTGTCTCGGGCCGAAATGAGAAAGAACCAACCATCTATCCATTGTCGAATAAAACTCCACGCCCCTCACCCCTTCTAAAAGGTACATCTTCTGGCCACGTAGACTCTCACGCGAAGAAACGTTTCTGCACCCCTTCATTTATTGCATCCAGCAACGACTCAAGCGCACCATCGTAACGCTATCAGCTTGGCAATTTCTATCTCGTGTCACCGTACACGCTTCATGATTCGCCCGATCTGAAATTCGAGTTCGCCAGGTAACAGCGCGCCGTACACGCACCGACATTCCCCATTTACGCTAGATTGTCTACTCGCATCGAGTCGCAATAACGTTCGTCGGGCTGCACGCGCCTACCAGCTGGCTTCGTGCAGCGAACAGCTCCAAAGCTTTGTACCCTAGACACTCTTGTTGCCAGACAATGAGCCCGATTGCGGTACAAGCTGGGTACGTGATCGGCTGCACGAGTGCTGCTTCCATCGCGGCATTGTAACCGACTACGGGATACGCGTATTGCGGCTATATCTACAAACACTATAAACTCTTCTGTTCTTCGACCCGACCCGCTATGTTTCGTTGCCCGACTTTTGTTCCCCATTTCGCGACGGCCATTCGCGTTTTGTTGCAACTCTGATATCACCGCTTTGTTCGGCCGCCATGCGGGCAGACGCACTCTTCATTCTCCGCCGTCTATTCGGTAGCGTTGCTACGACGGATAGTCAACAAAAAAAGAAAAAATCATCGGCAAGTCCCGGCTCGATCGGGCGACTTTGTCCACAGGATATACCCAAGCCGAAATACAAAAGGCTGGGAGATATTTAGGACGGGCCGGGTGATTGACTTCGTTCAATTAGACGAATCGGTCCCTCTTCGTTTTTACAACCGTTCCGTGCAATCGAGCGGCGCGGAAATTCGCAATGGGCGCACGATGAAAGAGACGGATGGCGCGGGGATAAACGGCGCTCATACTTCACAAAGATGTCAAATGTGATGCACTGATCCTGACGTTAATTAATGCCCCCCGACACGCGCAACGCTTCGCTCTGCCCGCTCGAAATCGTGCCGCTGCGTTTGCGCGTACGAATGTACCCCGCGTCTTTTAATTATCGGCCCCGTCACCCGCGCACCTGCTCCCGCCGTCCGCTCGTTGTTCCGCCGCGGAAATTGAGCACGGCGTGCTCGCGCGAATCGCACGCAGAAATCTTCAAACGCTCTTTCGCCAACGAGTACGTCCTCCGACTCTGCGAGCGTACATTCTGCATGTGCACGTGGGCCCCGGTCGCGTCGTATCCGCAAGCCACGTCGCAATGCGACATTTTCACCGGAGCTCTTTTTAAGCGAGCTGCCTTTACCTGGGGCATCTCGCACAAAAACATAGGCGGCCAAGTTCAATTCTAACCGAGGCATTGATCGATGCCCGTGGTATGGTTCGCTCGCTCTGGTCGGGCATAATTCGACGGTAATTTTGCAAGTATTACTTACTGTTTGTGTGTCGCAACTACTGTTAATATTGCCTCTCCTAGCTATCTTGTTACGGCGTTAGTATTCGCGTCGTTCCCGTCTCTCACAATCGGTTTAATTGTCACGTGACGGTGTGCAGGCATTACAGTTTACGAAGCAAACACAGCTATTTGTAAATTGTTCGTTACTCGGTCCCAGGGGTGAGAGGTGGGAAACGATGGTCGTTTCCACGCGTATTCGAATCACGGAAGGTGGACGGGAAAAACGCTTCTCATGTTTGCCGTTCGAATCTGTTTCGAGCAATGAAATTACGCGAAATCGCATTCCCTTTGTCGGGCAACGTTACTTGTGACATGATTTCATTTCTAGAAGAATTTGGAGCGCAACGACGTGTTCTTCATTTTTGTTTCATTTTCTTTTTTTCACCAACTTTTGTAACTTCGCGATACGCCGGTGCGTGTTCAATTTCAATTTCTGCCGAATCATAATTATTTTTAACGATCAGCGAATATTTTCGCTGCACCGCCTTGCTGCGCGGAAATTGAAAAAGAGAAAAAGATAGAAGAGCAATGGTTGGCCAATAACGTTCGCGCCGACACCGTTCTTCCCGTCGTTTTAGGCGAAAGTTCGCCTTTCGTTCTTCATCGAACGCGGCTGGGAAATGATTTCGAATCGGCAACGACACGCGCACGCCACCTCGCTTACAATATTTCATTAATCAGTTCGCTGCAATTATTGAAATTTAATTAAACTCGATGCACCAATTGCGTAAATTAATTTTCCAATTGTGCGTGCGTGTCGCACGGCTACGGCTGTATTAAAACCTGCAGTATCGCGACGAGTTTTCTATCAGGCGCAAATTTACAAGTGCGAACTGCGTTCACTGGACAGAGATCGGAATGGATTTTACAAACGCTCATTGCACTCCAATCACACTGCATCGCTGTTAAATCGCTTGCCCTATAATACAATTTAAACATTTCCTTATTCAATTGCGTTTCAACGCCCGCGTGGTCGTCACATTTTTCGAAACGAGTAACGCGTGAATAGATGAGTAGTCCCTTTCTCGACGCTTCATCGTATCGAGCAACAATTTTTAACGGAAGTAGCCGCGATTCGGCTGGACGCGCGCATCCTTAAGTACTTTTGCGATGGCCCGGTGAACGTCTTAAAAGGAGTCAGCCTGACTCTATTAGGAAGTCGCCATATTGAATGCAGGGACTCCCTACTAGAGTCAATTTGACCCCAGTTAAGTTCAATCTTCCCTCTTCTCTTTTCACGTCGCCGTGGCTGCCCCTTCGTTCCTTTCTGCCCGCCTCGCCGCGTTGCAACACCCTGTTCCTTACGTTGCTGCCTGTCCTCTGCCTCGTTTTTTTCTTGCACAGCTTCTTCTTCATCTCGTTCCTCTTCGTCAGCGTCACCTTTGACGCCCACCAGGGTATTCGTGCTAAACACGATATCGATCAGACGCTGGATTTTAATTATCCCGTCGAAACCTAATTAGCTTGACACGTAGCTCGTGTCCCGTTTGATTGAGCCTCTGTTCAGGCTACTGAGTGATATTTAAGTACAACCTAGCTTATGATTTAACGGCGCACGGTGATCGATGAGTTATATGACAATTATTGTGCCACGGATAACGCAGCGGGTGTGCCCCCTGATAAGGGGAGAAACGGGCATAAATCCCAAATCTAATTTCGAATGTCTCGGGCTTAATTCTCGGGGACTCGCATTGTTCCTTCAACGGTGTCGCAATACGAATCAGAAGGGTATAGAATGCGTGCAACGATGGAAGAGAGACGCGAGTTGTGAATGACGAGATGGCAAGGGAACGCGCCCGGCGGCTGATTTAAAACGGAGTTACACCTGACTTTTTGTCAGTTTGATACGTACCCACCCCCGCCCCGTTTCTCATGTATATCCATGCCATTTTATTGACACCAGTCAGTCTGCGGAGGAGACACAGACGGAGAAAATCCGTGGGCCATGAGTTTGTAAAATTGGAAAGCTGTCTGTTTCTCTCCTCTCTGTTTTGCACTTTCCCTGTTTCGCTCCTTCTATCCTCTGCCCTTTACATTCCCTTACTTGCGCATATTCCCGATTCGGCATCTCCGCTGAGAATGATAACTAGCCATCGGGAATCGAAAAGGTTGACAGTCTGCGCAGCGATATTCCAGAGTTATTATTTCTTTTACACAGACGCGGGACGCGGACAAGCCAATTTAAATGTATCTCCCATCCGTGCCACAAGTTCTCGGTTTATTTGATATGCAAATGAGCGACTTGCGAGCAATATATTACAATCTGGCGGGGAATAGGATACGGAAGGGAGAATCGTGTTAAATAAGGTCCCTCATTGATATTCATTTGTTGAAGTTGGCTTCATGTGCCGATTGCCCCTATTCTCGATCTGTGTTCGTTAACTTCCTTTCCCTACTTATGATACAATTGGACCAATATTTGTTACACGAACGTTGTAACGATACATTTCTTTCTTTTCTCCCCGTGCTACATTTTCTGTTAACCACAGGTTACGGCGTCGTAAATCCACCGGCAGCGTTTTGCAATAAAACAACCCTTATGAAATTCAGCCAAATTTAAGAGGTACACCCGCGCCCCACTCTCGCAAATCTATTTACATAGATAATATTGTTCCCATGCACCTGCCGGAAATATTTATGCAACCATAACTTAGCGGGTTCATCTCGTCGCACCTTCGCTGGCGAACCTCGAGCCCTATCAAATTTACTCTTTATACCTGTCGCGCACGCGACTCGTATTATCGGTCGCGTTCATATTTCGCGCTTAATCATCGAATTACAATATCGCCTCGTCGGCGGTCGTTGCTAGAACTGTCTTTTAAAGGTTGTACGAAAGGGACCGCGTACGCTACGATTGAAATTCCTTCCAGCAATTGCCAACAATGTGCAATAGTCTGCTCTTTTGCTCGTGACTGCACAGCAATCGCGTGCTCGCGTGTTGTGAACGTTAAACCAGTTTCACCGATTACCGTCCTATCGAGAGTTAAATAAAAAAACAGCTCCTACCTCGCCGGCTCGCGAACCAGGATCTTCTATTCTTGGCGCAACGTTCGAGCAACGTGTCAAAGCTGTTCGTGACACGAATTAAAAGAATCTGTTACTACAATATTTTTGGACGGTCCTGTCGCGTGATACAATTTCATCCGCAGCCTATAACATTTCATACATTTCATACATACGTTAAACAGAACGGTTAAACGGACGATCGTGTAGCGGGAGCAGGTCGTTCCTTCGAGCATCGATTTCGAACAGAAGAAACAGCTGGCACGAGAGATTCGATAAAGTAGATAATAAAATGCAGCGATGCTACAACGACGACGTCGATGGGGATTGGTCACGACAACGTGCAATAATGTCGTTCCTTCGGCAATTTCGCGGGAAGAGCAGGAAGCCCCCCCGCGATGGAACAAAGTGCCGGAGATGGCACGGCAACATTTTCTCTGAAGTCGAAAAGCAAGCGACGTCCGATCGATGAGGGAAAATTGCCGAGATTTATTTCCCTGAACATTTCCGAAGTTCGATCTTTGTTGAGAATTCGCCCGAGAGGTCGCGATATACAAGATGCATTAAAAATAAAAAGAAGAAATATCAGAATGAGCATTCTATGCAAATATTATATTTAATTACTTTCCCTTTCTCACCGTGCTTCGCTACTGGAACATTTATGCGAGCGTCGGGTCAGCATTTTATTTATTTTTTTGCTTCGATAACGCCGGAAGATTTTGAAATACCGTCTGGTATCCACGACGATAAATCCCAGCGTATCATATTAGAATCCCTGTTCCATATGGGCATACCTATTTCATGCTGTCCGTTCCTAGCTGAATTTATGTTCGTTCAGTTTGGACCCTTTACCTTACTGACAGGGACCCTCCATTTCCGTAACTTCCTTCGCAAGACTTCCAGTTACAACGGTACTTCCTGTTTAAAACTATTTCCACGGGGAATTGCACGCCTTTATCACCGCGTAATTGAAATGAAACAATTGTATTACTTCTGGTGGCTACACAAAGCAGGTGAGGCCTGTATCAGCTGTATTTGGATGGACACGTTAAATGCCGATGGTAATTTATATACGTACGCGCGTATACATACGTATACCGTAAAATACGATCTCACCAATGCCATGCTAATGCAGCAGATCATTCTGAATGTATTGTTTGTATAATAGCACTGCAATTTATGAACATCAGCAGCTACCTTCGAATACAGACATCGAGATGGTTATGTAACGTTGCTTGCGTCATTGTTATAGAACGTATTGAATAGCTTCCCCTGAAAGTTAACCAGCTTTCTCCGAATCTTGTGCAAGTTATAGCAGTGTATTCTTAATCTAAAATTGGCTAGACTAAAAATAGCGTAGGAAAATCAGAGTTGTGCAATAGATTGAATGGCATCGCGTCGCGCCAGTGCTTAGGTCGCTTCTATTGTTTCATCGAGTTGTCGTGACAAATGGATGCTGCTATATCGCCCGGGGCCTGGAGGATTATTAATTAATTTCCCAGTTAATTGAACGACAAAAGTGAAACGTAAAACGTGGCGAACTTCTTTGGAGCGTATAAGAAATGTTTCTCGTTTCTCAAACGACGCGTGCACTGGGGACATTGCGAAAGGGATGCACCTGATAAAGGGGAGATATATTTCCGATTTTTCTCCATCGGATGAATTAATTCTGCGTTGCTACGGAATTATCGAGAATCCGACGATTTAATTAAAAACGATGCTCCGGTACTTTACGTTATCCTACGTAAGGTATGGCCAGAGATTGAGAAGTTGGTCTCGAGACGGAAATTTGTTAAGTACCGTATCGCGAAATCTCCTCTTGACGATCATTAGTCATGGGGTCGTAATCGGATTTTCTTTAACCCTGTGCCTGTGGTGCCGACGCGATTACCGATGGAAAGCTACTTGCAGAATAGCTTCCGCTTAAGAATACATCTTTATTCTCAAGAGGATCGCCAATGATATTATATCTGGAGCTTTCTGCCCGTTCTTGCCGAGGGACGTGGAATAGAGGTTCGCTGAAAGTATCGCGAAAAGACTTTGGCAGAGGATCACGATATCCCGCCTAATGAAGTATCAATCTTTATTAATTCCTGCTGAACGATCCTCAACACGGTATAGAACTTTAGTCTACTCGAATGCGAAGCTATGGGACCATGGATAACGTTTCCAGTTTTCTATTTCTCGTCGCGGAAGCTTCGGCAAAATGCGATCCGGATTATTTATCGTCGAGATTGAAAAGTCTCGGTGTAATTGAAGTTTGCGCGGCTAGGCAACTAGACAGAAGAGCGGAGAAGGTGGGCTGAAAATCAGCGGCAACTCAATTCTGGTAACGAGATACGAGGATGGAGTTTTATTTCGATTAACGTTGGCGTGGTATTTCAGAAATGCGACGGCGGCGCTCCTCGCTTACCTGCAATATGGACGTATAGTGGCTTCAATATTCGTAACGAGTACTTTGCGGTAAACTTCTGTGAACGTACCAATTTTCATATCGTGCTGTATCTTTCGGTTTAATGGAACAGTTAATTGGACATTAATTCCCGAATTTCCCGGGCAGAATTTCCAATTATGCGGCCACCATTATACTTTCAAATTTTTCGTTCGTTCCGACATTTTTCGCCGGAACGTCAAAAGCAACGTTCTATTAATTCTCGATGGTTTTGGGACAATTGGTTATTGAATTTAAAGCTCGTTGTCGAAGTGGTGCTATCCTTGAAAACGCGTTGATCGCTGGTAATTTTACGACCACTTGGCGAATGAATGCGACGCTGAACGATTTAATTGCGCGACGTCACGCTCGCGATTCGAGAGTTATCCATTTAATAAAACGTACAATGCATTCCGGGACATATTTTTCTCGATTATTCTGTAAGAGCCCTCGATCCCATCTGGGTCATGTCATCGCCGCTGACTACATCCTGACAGGACAATACATCAGGATTGACAATAGTACGATTCCGCGCGACATGTGTTCTTCCTTTTCTATCCCATCGTTCTTTGTTCAACCCTTGTTCGTTCTGCCGTTTGTCTCACGATAAATCAGTCGCGTTCGAGAACTTTTCGAACACAGGGTTCATTGTGTCGCGGTTTTTCGCGAATGCAGCGGAGAAATTATCTTTCTCCGCGATACGTCGCTCTTCTTTCTGTCGCGAGTTTATGCAGTATTTCAAACTGTATTGCCCGATCTTACATTTTCGTTGCGAACGAACATCAATAAAATTCAATGCTTAATCTAGGCGGCTGCGAGGCGCTGCTCACTTTTTGTCCAGCAGTAACAGGGAAATTATACGGCTCGTGCAGCAGGATTTGCGAACAATGATCAGCTTTGTCGCATGGCCTGCGATGAACAATTCTGTTTCATTACATTCAGCTAACAGAAAATAATTACAAGTACGTAATTGGTCGGGGTGTGTATTAATCTGAGACCCTGCAGCTGGTGCAGTTCGGAGCAACGTGGACGAAAATTGTATCTAGCTTGGTGCAGTTTATACGGCATTATGATGTACAGCGCGCAGCATTCGTCCAGGTGATACTCGACAGGTACGCGTATGTACTTGCACGCATGGACATACAATATTTAGACGCAGACCAACGGGACGCAAACGTGAGAGATCGTTTGAAGCACTTACGGTGCAGTTTCGTAATCAAATTTGCATTTTAAGGCGGACCGTTCTTGTCGGGAGGCACACGTACATTGCAACCACCATACTTATCCACCATGACACTCATCCTATTGGCTAATATACGTTTTCGAATTAACGTCTTCTTGTCGGACGAATAATTATACATCCGTCTGCGACTACATTTAGCACAGCTTATTCGCACGGTAATCAGGAAATTTCCCTTGGAGATTAATAATTCATGGGTCACTGTTCCGTAATTATCGTATTACGTTGTAAATAATATCATGCTAATAGCAACGAGGCTTTGCTAGATTTCTATTTCTCCCGGGTGAATACATCGAACAGCGTACTTGCAATACTTCCGTTCGATAGTTACATACTTGTGGCGATTATTTGCAACAGAACTAATTAACAGTAAACATGCCGATAACTTCTATAATTAATCTCCGCATTCATTAACACCCATACAGGCACACCAATACTATATGCTCCCATTGTAAAGAAAAAATTAGAACATGCGAAACGGCCGATTGAATACAGCCGATACTCGGTTCGCGTTAATCGGCAAAATTACCCTCCACGTTAATTATTATGCTCGATCGTCTTGCTTTTCTGAAAAGCTCGCGGTTTCGCGTTCCATCCTTTTCGATTCACGTTTATATTTAATAGAGAAACGTGACGCTAAAGGACGTGATTTCACTCGGCGTTTCCACTTGATGTTAAATATCTGCAATGTATTTCTTTCCGCTGATGAAAAGTGCTCGACGAAACGTTTAGCAAAATAAACGAGTTAATCGCTAATGGGCTTTGGAAATAACGGCGCGCTGTGACTGAGCAGTTAAATGAGCGCTATTTTTCGCGTTGGCGATAGTACCGCGCAATGGACCGCCATTATCGTTCATTGTTCCCGAACGAAATTATCTCGGGCACTTCTGAAGGTTCGTGGAACCATGCGCGGCAGATCGGTGTGAAAATAATCAGGTGTCGAGGATTATTCGTTACCGTCGTTAACGGGAACCGATTACGAAGCCGCGTGCGAAGCGCCGAACAATGTTACAAGTAATTACCGCGATTGTAGCCGACAAAATGCTGGCAAACTATCGAGTCGTTTGAATTATGAAATCAGCTTTGTTAGATAATTGCTTTGTTCCCAATTGACGGCGGGAATGACAGAGGCGCGGCAGGTAGACACGTCTTGTTAAACATTCGAGCTGGTAGATTTAGCTTTGATAGACCGCCGGTGATTTTTTTTAAACAGTCCTCTGCCAATGAACACTTCGATCTCGTTGGCTCATGTACTTTGTAAAGCGTGCACCAACGTACGCGTTTACGATCCGTTATTAAATTTATCGATCGGCACGGCCACCCGCGCATACCTGTCGTACGGCGCAATAATAACTCAATGCTTGAAGATCGTGGCTGAAATTAAAATGTACGACCGCCGTGTAGAACGCGGCACGAGGCTGTAATTAATGGTCACCGAGCATGTTCCTACGTGGACGGTTGAAAGTCGGAGGAAAAAGAAATTGATGCTCGGTCGCGATAATAAGCTCGCTATGAGCCGGGCGAGTGTCAGTCAGGTGGGGCCCATTTTTCATCGTGCTCGAGGGGAACGCGTCGAGACAGAGGTACTGGGAAAAGCAACGACGAGATTTGCCGCAACCGACAGGAGCCATTACGATTACACGGTATGATCTCTCGACGTTCGATTTCCTGGCGTCGATGTAACGCGGCAACCACCCTTCAAGGTGTACTCCTGGTACACTAGCGTAAACAGATGGGGGTGGAATTAATTTTGCCGGCGCCCGCTCGGCTGGTGTATGAAGAAATCGACGACACCGCCGGAGAATCGACGAGAATTTTTCATTCGCAGAGAGGTATTCTTAGCAGTGATCGTGGAATAGAAGAGGCTTGCTAATACTCGTAGGAGGAGGATGAAATTCGTTCCGGCAAATGGAGGCTGCGGTAGGTTTCAACAGCGACGGCGGAAGCACGCAGACATCCGGCGAATCCATCAGCAAACGAAGCCAGGTGTTCCTATTCCGGGAGGCATGAAAAGACGTCCTAAAGATATCCCGTGTAGCTCGTCGCGAAAAGCGAGAATCCTTTGTCCTCGAAGAATACGCGTGGTATGTACCCCGCAGGGAAGGATTCGCGGGCGCGGCCCCGCGAGAATCGAAGGAAAATGAAACTACGTAATTGAAAATTTCTAGTTACCGGGAACAGACAGAAACGCGGTCAATTTCCTTTACGATGATTCTGAAAGTTTCGAAATGATCTCCCCGAAATTACTCGTTCGAGGCTCACGGAAGGCCCGTAAACTCCGATCTTTTTCGACCCATTCCCCGATGGCGTATCGCAGACGCTCTCGAAGAATATCCCCTTTAACCCCGCTCCTTTTTAAACGGTGCCCGGCGAACCTTTCAAATTTTCCAGCTTTTCGCCAGCTCCTTAACTACCCCTGGACTTTAGACTTTAGAATACCGGGCGAATGGAGGCGCACATTTTTGAAGGAGCGCGAAACCTTTCGATTAGGCGCACTTTATGATTCATACGTCGTTTCGGTTCGCGGCATAACATTTTAACAGATCCCTGGGAGGAGAAATTTGGTTCTCTTTAGCGTACGGGATTAGTTTCATAATCGGACCGAATTAAAACTTCGAACGAGTACGCCACCGGGAGTCGCTGAAACTAAGTTGCCGTTGGAACTTGGAGTTTCACTGGAGGGCGAACTGAAAGCGACGCAACTCTTGTTTATTGCATTGTGCAGCAAAATCGAGATCTCGCAATTAGTCTTGCTCTCTCCTCCGAGGCTGGCTTGTCTTTGGGCGGCTTCGAATTTGCAAAGCGTAATGGAATTAACGCTGACTCGATGTACATATAATTGTTCGAAAGTGATTGTTCGTCTCACGCGCTCTGCATTGAAGCACCTCGCGAGCGGAAGAAAGGGGGAACAGTATTGTCTCCTACCTTGTCCCTGATTTCCTGTCGCATCTTCTCCCGTTCTTCTTCCATTTTGCGATGCTTCTCCTTCCTTCGCTCCTCAGCCTCCCTGATGGCTTCTTGCCTTTCCCTTTCGGCCTCCTCTTCCTTCTCCTTGTCATCTTCGTCTCCGCCTTCGCCACCAACGGCTCCTGCGAACAAAAGGGACAATGCGTATAAAATCACCACACCTCTACTTTTCTTTTTTATGTACTCTCTTGCTTGATTAGTCCAAGCGGCAATTGATGGCACGGGGAAGATTAAAGCTCCCCGGGCGGTAAAAAGTACCTGGTGTTTGCGCCGCAGTTAGTTCGCTTCGCGCCACTTAAGTTATACTCGATGTACAAACCATCGGGATAATAGACGACGGGAAACTAACGGTTTACCCACGGGAGCAAACATTGTAAATCAGCCTGATAGCTGTGATACTATTCCCTTCGAGTTTATACAGCAATGCGGTGGTACGTCAAGTTTCCGCAGAAAATTATTTCGCTACAGGAGACTCCCCGCATCGATCGCTATCGCAGATAGGAAAGTTTCTTTGGAACTAATGTATCTAGCGGACCATACGAGGGGCATCATCTGTTGGGAGAGACTTTCCGTTTTGCACTAGTGATCTATCACACTGTTCCGTATTATTCATCCTAACGGAAACATTCAGGTGAAGAGTACATTTTTCGTCCCAGTTCTCGATCGATTTTAATTTGCCCCTAGTTTAACTCCATTTGGCAGACAATTTATGATCGAATACACCTTCGACTTGATAACTAACGCGCTAAGGTAGGAACGAACGAAGCGTTGAATTGCGAAGCGCGCGATGAAAATACCTGAGCCTCGGACGGTCTTAGCGAAGTTTTATTAGTTTACAGAAAGATTAAGCGGATTCGCAGAGAGTCCCCTGCCTATTACCCGCCCGGCGAACGGAATCCTCTGCGAGCATGCTTCGGTAAAAATCGTGTTTGCAGCGGAAACACAATTGGCCATTCGTTTTCCCTAGGAACGCGATACCCCGGTGCTCTCCGGTGCACATAAAAATAAGAAAGCTGTTTGCCAATCTGTTAGCCGGCCAGCTACTCTTAACTTTCTCCTCGTTCGCCCTCGCCACGGCTGACAGAGAATTAATGGCGGACAAAGGGAAATTTGTCTTTGGTAATCCCCTCTTTCTTACGCAAATACAGGCCGGTGTGTGCGTTCGCGTAGGAAAAAGGGTGGCTCGTTGACGCGATTCAATCGTCAAGGCGAATCGATCGTGACGAAGACGAACGAGAATTCGCGGGACACGCGAATCCCCGATAAATCTGTGACTTGGCTCGCGGGACCGCGATGTGAAAATGTTGATCGACTCGTCGAATTTCAAGAGGTGTGCAGCTCGCGCCGTGTCAACCAGTGTTATTATTCGTTTACATGTCCGTCATGCTTAACACCGAGCCACTTTAGTCGAGTCGTGACAGGCCTCCGTCGAGTGAGAGGCTCGCGTGACACGACTTTCACGAGCGAGGGTGGCTCGATGTTTTATTTTTTTTCGCGAACGGGACTGATAGAAAAAAAGAGGAAGAAAGGAAGTAACGAGGCGAGAGTTGCTCGATTGGGACGGATTCACGTAGATATTTCGTGCAAGCTCGTTGGCACGCGAAACTGGTACGCTTGGAGCCAACCGAGTCGAGAATCGCGGCGTGTATAATGTTGGCAATATCGAGAGGGCAGACGAACTCGGTTGAGGGGAAGGGAAAAGGGATTCGTCTTTCCTGCTGTCTGCCGGAGAATGATGTGCCAGGACCTCCGGGCTCGAGGAAATTAATACTACTTCTGTCACGGCGCCGTCTACCATTTTCCCTTTCTTTACGTGCTATCTCGTCCCTTCTGTTTGCACTGTTTCCCGCAGCACTGGTTTCCGCGAGCTGGAAAGGTACTTTGAAGTCCGAGCCAGAGATGACGTTCATTCCGTCCCTCTTTCTCTTCCGTTGCTTTTATTCTGCGACCCGTTCGTCCGAAATAGCTGTGCTTTTTTCCCCCGCTTCCCGTAAAGCAGCTTCAAATTTTAGGTACAATAATTCGTCGCAATTTAAACTGTTTCACGAGGCTCGTCGTTACGAATAATCGTGCACGTGTTTGAAAATTTGTTAATTGGCTAGCAATCATCGCGGTAATAACTTCTGTATTATTCAGTCGTCGAATGGAATGGAATGGAAGTTCTGCACGGCGCACTGCTCAATTAATTAATTCTCTTCCGTTTAGCGAGTGCACGTCAAGTTCCATTATCTCGTCGTTTATGCATTTACACGTCTTACACGTCTTACGGTCTATCATATCTGACTCGTCGCTCACGTGTTAACGGAACACGAGCTCTCGAAAAATTCGTTCCAGGGAAGGAACGAAAATTCACTCGCCGCTTCGTCCACTCCGCCGTACGCTCGTTCGTTCGTCGATCATACCCGGTTTTAATTAAATTTACTTATTTCGCCCGACACCGGACTTGATCTGGCCTAGTTCGCCCTGTCAAACACATGGTCGAATCGAGCAGAGAGATGAAACGAAGACGATAAAAGTTCCGCGGTGACTCGCAATCGAGCTTCTATTTTTGTACGCCGAATGTAGGCTACTTCAGGCCATCGATCAATTTCATCCCTTTGCCTTGCAAATGTGTCCCGCGGCATTGATCGTTCTCAGCTATTAACCCCGAATAACGACGCGTTTCTTCTATTACATTCGCCCGGCAAATGTTACGCCGCCATAAATTCGGGAAACAGAAATAACGGCTCTCGCCGCCATCGTTTATTTGCCTCGATTTACGAACGATGCAGCTCATCTACGCGCTGGAACATCATCTCCTGGGTGCAATCGTACAACACGAACGGCCATAATAGAGAACGGGGACAATTGTCCCGGTGCAAATGGAGCGATGAAGGAGGGACATTGTCATTTGCACCGACATTTTCGCGGATCCGTGCCGTTTCTCGTTTCGCGTGACGATCATAGAGATCATGGGCGTAGCTCGGAACGATCTACACCTTGAACGGCATCATCGATCGTGAAATTTCGTCCCCCCCCGGAAGAATCGGCCGCTCGTTAATCTTCTCGACATAGGTTCGAAAGATACTGATTAATAGCTTCGCGTGGAACGCACATTTTTCCACCCGGACATAGCACGATTCTTGTAAAATGTTTGCATTTGTCATTCGTGCGAATTGTACGAAAAATTCATTAATATCCGCCGCGTGAATTGGAAGATCGATCAATTAAAACCACCACGATGGAGTTGTCCGCGGTTTCCAGTCGACGTTTCAACGAAGGTGGAACGGCTCGGTATTTCTTGCCCTCGCATCTTCGCATGTAGGCCAAGAGTCCGTTGCGGCCACCTTTTTGTTCCAGCGAATCCGTGATGTGGATCATTACGCGCCACGACGCGACGCAGTCGCTGAATCCAGTTTTTGAGAAATATTTTTTTCCCTCCCCGGATTCTTAAGGATTAGGCGCCGCTTTAAAGAGTTGGCTCTCGCCGCCGTGCGCGCTACTTCTGATAATTAAAATATTCATTCCCAGCCGTGCCGCACGTTTTCCCCAATTAACGTTCACGTATTTATTACCGAATTACCGAGGCGTTCCCCAGTCAGCGTAGTAGGAGCGTGAAATACAACATTATTTGTAAGAACCGGGAAGTATTCACAGTTCGAATAATCAAACGAGGATAGAAACGCGCCGCCCTGAATTACGCTGGGTAATTCGAAAAAAAATGACCCAGTTTTTCCGACACCGGGAATATAAATAAAGGGGCAGGCACGAAAGGTTTCGAGAATAAGGAGTCCCGACGTGGAAAATAGGAAAGGCTGGCCGCGATTCGCTACAAAATCGTCATTGTTTTTTCTCTGCCATCCAAACGACGACGACAATATGGAAAGTCGGGACAAATCTCGGTGGTGTTACCGTTGGAAGCGGGTGAAACCCGGTGAAAGGGCGGAGTATAAAGGGTGCAAGGCAAAGAAAGCAACAACGGCCTCGATAGACATCGGTAATCACCCACATGCCGGCGAAATGAAACCAGCGAAAAGCAATCTCGAACGTGGTGCTTCTACTTTCCATCTTTCTTTCCGCTCGTCGATTTCTGTCCGACTGAAATTCCGTCCGTCATCGATTCTCGCGATTCCCAGGTCGCGAGCTTACTAATCAGTCGTGCAATCTGGTTTACGAGAGTGTTCGAACAAATGTTTGCTGACACTTTACAATTTAGCCACCATGATATTCTTCGAGGGGAATAGTTGAGGGGCGCAACTAGGAATATTCTCTGACAATTAAGGCAGAACAGTAACGCGTGAGATAAAGGGAGATACGAAATATCAGGTTAAACCTTTGCCGTTTTATCTCTGATAAAGGGTGGGATTATTCGGAGTAAAAATCGTGCGCTGAAAAAACTTCTACCAAACGTCGCAAAATGAAAAATACCTTGCCATCAGCATAGTTGCTAGCGGAAAAAGGGCTGCAGCTGGTCGAATCGCTCTGTTTTCAAGCGCCGCGTTTTTTTTTTTCATTCGACACAGTGGAACGTAGAATTCACCGAGTGTGAAAAAACTCCGGCGTTGCGCGAAATTTTTGCCGGCTGGAAAAGTTATTACGTGCAAGCCAACATTCACGCAGAGTCGCGTGCTGCAACGTAAATGTTGCTAAGCGAGGGCTAATTCGAGCTCGGCTTCTGCGTTGCTTAAATTACACCCCGTCGTCAAATCTTCGAACACGTCGAGGATATTCCATGCATCTCGGGAACGGGCGTTCTTCAACTGTTATCGAAGTACGCCAAAGAGATTAAATACTTTTAGGGCCATTCTGGCATCGTAAAAAGTGCGCACGAGTTTCGGATTTTTTGTTTTCAACTGTTACGACCGAACCGCATTCTTTCTGCCCGGCGACACGGCAGAAATGAAAGGGGTTAGGTATGCGAGTTTGAACACTTTTGTCCGATAAAATGAAATTCTCCGGCAATCGTCCGAGAATTTCATGGGTCTAAACCGAAAGGAAAGAACGGACATCGTACAATCGACGGGAATGCTGACTAGCAGGATATTCGGCGTATGTGCTATAACGTAGTATACGCGAGCCAGAAAAAAGTAGATCGCTATTTGAACGAGAAAGAAATACAATTGCGAACGCGTGTTATAGTTGGGAAAGAAAATACGCTCTACAAATATGATTCCAGCGATTTTAATTACGCGGCCGTGTAATATGGAATATTCTGTGCAAAGGAGGAACGGGTATTTCGTTGGTCAGTATGGTCATAACATTTATTGCACGGCAATTCTGTGTATCCAATTAATCGTGGTCGTAGAATTAATAAATCTCGCTCGATCGATTCCGCCTGTTTGCCTTTTATACGTCGCGTTTGCCAGAATTTCCCTCATTGAAGTGCAGTTAATTTAGATGCCTGGCTAATCGATGATAAATAACGTTATCGATAGAGGGTGAACGAAATTCGATTTCGATTATTTTATGAGGCTAACATAATAGTACACTCGTTCTCTAAAATCCATCCTTTTTATATTTCGATGGAAAGTTGAATCGAAATATGTTCAACCTTCCTGTATGGAGTCTTATCACCAATCGATAGGATATCCTCGTACGGAACGGGAATGTTTCATATGTGCACGTAGAAAATTATCAATCTCAACAGCAGGGTAAAAGAACAGAGCTCGTCGGGAGCGCAGAAGTAAATTACTAGGTTGCGGAACAATTCATCGTCGCCAGTCACGAAACTAGTTGGGTGAAAAGGGATACGAGAGAAATAGGATAAGGTTAGAGGTTTAGATTTCGAGTAGCAACCAATTTTGCTGGTTACCAATCATTACGGTAAATACACGAGAGCTACATGCTAATGAGGTTGCGAATATTGGGTAGTTTTGGTGCGGTACGTGCTAAATTATATTATACAGGTTCCGAGCAGATATCACTGCTTTAATGGATATATATGCGAGCCAGCATTAACCCACATCTTGTTCTTGTTTCCAAGTTGGAATAATCCAAGTGTCGTTCCATTTTCTGGCCATTTTCACGGCCAGCAGATCCACCGAGATCTCTGTATCATCTTTACGATTCATCCAGTATTATCCGCATAAAAGTGGGCCACAGTGTTTGAGACATCCAGGAGGAAATTCGTTCCTCCGAAAGATATTAAATTATATTATCTTCGAGCTGCCCCGGACGTTTGATCGATGCCAACTATAAAACCTTCCTGTTACACCGGAAACAAAGTCGAAGATATCTAGTCGGAATATATCACTTCGGATGAATAAAGTAATGAAATAATATCACCTCGTCGTTTACTTAAGAATCAAGTGGTCGCAAGATACTATTTTCCCTTGGACAAATGAGAATTTCCGTTTCACGTGCACTCGCCAAGGCATTCCGCAGTACGATTAACCCAACAGTGTTGATTGATTGAATTTTTGTTCTTTATCGGAGACACTTCAAAGCTTAGCCCGGCAGACGGAACAGGAGCTTGTTTCCGTCTACGATGACAATTTATCGGGGCCGCTTGGAATTGCGAACAAGACGGATCCGTGCAGGCGGGAATCAAATTTGCGATCGTAGTTTCGCATCAATCCGTAGATAAGTCGCCCCTCTCTTCGTTCTCCTCTTCTCCTTGGCGCCGACTGTTCGCTGGAAAATTCACTTGCGAGCGAATAATCCTCTCGTTTTCTCGGTCTGGTCGGCTTTCCTAGCTAACCCTTAATCCAGTCGAAACAGGAATGGGAAAAGAGAGGCGGAGTGTACCGTCAGCCGCCTTGCACCGGCGCCTGCGATTCCTTTGAAATCGGTGTAAACTTGTTTTGGCGTCAGGTGCAGCATCTGTAGTCCGATGATTGGATGGCATATCGTTCGTCGTTTGAAACGAGATTCTCATCGGTTGTATCCTTCCTTATTCTACGTGTCTGTTCGTCTCTTTTTATAATTCGTTTGCATCCAGTGCCGGTATGGCGCAGTTGAGTCTTGTAAAATCCAGTTAAAATGCAGATCCGATTAATGCGCCCGGCGACGATTTCCACCCGCTCCAAATCGAAACAGGATTTTCACCGAACCAGATTTATGCTTGCCCCGTTTCCACGACTTCCGTCAACAACCAACCCGTCGTGCGCCAAACGAGCCCGCGACACGGGTCGAAACTGGGCTAGGTCTGCCACTCGTTCAGGTCACCAAGTGTTCGGACGGAACTTGGCGGTTCGTTCGGGGCAACAAACAGAGAAGAAGGAAAGATCAGCGAGACGATCATTTGGAATTCAGCCGGGCGCAATGACAGAGCTGGATTTTCCGTCGGATTATCGTTTTAATTTGACGCTGGTCGCGCAGATACTGTCTATGAATATCGCTCGAATTCTCCAGGCGACTCTTTTATTCGTGAAATAAATTGATATCGTTTCGCGTCAGTTGCATCTAACGCGAATGCCGCAAGTACATTTCTCTCAGAGTTGGCGAGAATTGATCGGAGACTGCATCGAATCGACAACGGACCTCGACGAACCTCCATTCGGGCTTTTATTAATTCGAGCTCGTTAGTTTTACCGACGCCACAACGCGAACGAAAACCGTGCTCTATTATGCTTTTTCCCGCGCCGATCGGTTTTCGATCATCGTGGGGCTGGTTTTTATCTTGCGCGGCGAACTCGCATAATCCCGGATGGATCGTCGAGAACTGTGCCTGGAAGAGGCAGATTTGCATCGAAATCGGATTTCGTGGCGGACGGAATCGGACGAACTCACCCCCGGTCGAAGTTCTGCTTTTCGCGGAATTACGTTCATCCACAATCTTAATGCGTCGGTCGTGCGACATCGATGCGCCCCTCTGTGTTGCTTCCCACGGCTCCTGATAAGAAATCAAATCGCGAGAGGGAATGAAGGAAGGGCGAAACTCACGACGAAGATTATCCATCGTCCTCTCTGGGAGAACAAATTTTTTCTGTTTAACGCCAACGCATAGAGGTATCGAATTGGACAACACTGTGCTGATTTGTCTCCGCGCGGTTTTCACGAATTCGTGGCTCGAATTATCGAGCGACAGACAATCAAGGCGTATCGTTACCCCGTTGTTTTAAATGACCAGACCACAATCGATAACCGATAATTGACCAGAGCGAATAATCTAACATTCGCATGATACGTTTACATGGTTACGTCCGACTAACAAGCGTATGGTTGCTATAAGCTCCCGAGTCAAGTAGTCTTGATTAAGCCATTCTGACATAATTAACCACATCTCGAGAATTTGCTCTCGGCCCGATCGATACAGTCACGTTCGATCCGATTGCGAGTTCCCTACGGATGGCTCGCGAATGTCCACGTAATGGAATTCTCGTCTCTGGTTCACTTTTCACACGAATAGGACATTCCGAATTACTGTACAATTATTGTACCGCTTGTGAATCGTGTTTGTATAGTCCTGTACAAAATTCCAGGGAAAGGCAGAAATTGTTTTCTCGCGAGGCGCTTTGCCCTCGTCTATTCGGTGAGTAGGCCTAAAATAACGTGATCGCCAAATCATGGAGGGGTGGTTCCCGCTTATTCATTTCCTGCGGAAAGATCGAGAGGGGTGTATCAGATGTTCTGCTCACGGAAGTGATAGGAAGGGCAACGAGGGGTCCTCCAGACGGAAAATTGATTGTTCCGGTCGTGCAGTATGTAAATTTCACCGGTGTCCGACGCAAGTGGGTAAATCTAAGATCCTTCGAAGATGACTCGAGCCCTAATATCGAAGTTTTCTTTAGTCACAGTTAAAATGCGCAAAATATCACTGCGTCAGTGAGATTCAATTTTCGAGTCACCCCAATGAATTATCGGACTCTTAATTTCTCTTATTTTCCTCCATACGCCGCAAAAGAAATATTTTTCAATCTCTCTAGCCGAGACAGAGAAACGCAGGTGGTGGAGATTGTACACGTAAGACATTTTATAGGTACGATCGATTCACGAGGGAGGTGAAACAGACACGAACACAGGGGGTGGCGGATTCCAAAGAAATCGGGCAAAGTTTCCGCCGCGTTGCATTTATTGTCGATTCAGAGTACGTATGTGCTTCTGAACATCGCGGGGCAAACAGTGCACGCGACGCTTTAAAAACAGAATCGATACACAAGAATTCGCATGGTCGCGAATTTGGAATATATTTCACGTTCGGCATCGTTATTTGTAATGGCCCGCAGACTCTACGGAAGACACCATTTGCAGCACACATGCAACGTGATCAACGAAAGTATTTATAGTTCCGGTTATGCAAGAACTTGGTTGCCGAGTTTGAATGAATTCCGCAATCGATTGCATACTTTACCGAGCACACCGTTCGATAGGTCGAGTGCTCGTTGCATCGCCGAGAAGTTAGAAATCAATTCATCCTCAAAGCGTTACCCAGAATATAGGGACTTCCCTTTCCATCGTAGAATTTACTATGGCTTTCGTTAGTCGGCAGAGTGGTTACGCAAGCATGTAAATGTGCGCGGGTTACACGCTAGTCGCGGGCTTCGAGAAACAGCCGACTGTTTCTCGGCATCGTGTTCCGAGCAAAATTTCCCTTCGCGAAACACCCAGTCATTTCCATTCTCATTAAGAACAAGACGCCTCGCCCTATTTCGGCCCGCCGCGTAAACACGTGGCAACTCTATCGCGGCTGTGAGCATCTCGAAAGTTTACTCCTGCTGCCGCGATACATCCTCGTCCAATTACAAGACCCCGTCCCGGTTCCGGATGCTGCGAAAATCCCGCGGGCACCTCGTAATTAGCCGTAGAAACGGAGTAGAAAATAGAAGTGTCCCGAAGTTGGTACCGTCGTATTCAGAACACGTCGTAGAATTAGCCCTATTGATTCCTAGCCTTCTCTCTCTCTCTCTTCCTCCCTCTCTGGCACCCCCTGCCTATTCGTCCGACTCTGTCCAACAGCTCGGTGATAACTTCGTTCAGACGGAAACACGGGATGATCCTTGTCTCGACAGAAGCGACTGTAGCCTCGCTTTGCCTGCCACAATAGCGGGGTAATTTCTCTTCCTCTATTTCTGCCTCCCCCTTCTTCTGCTCTCTCCCGCGGTCGTAGTTGGCTCTCTCGCGTAGTCGAACAACTTGTTTCGAGTTGCCTGGACTTTCGCGAAATTGCCAACCCGCGGCGTGGGCTTTTCACACGACGGATCGTCTCGAGCAAATTAACCGAGATCTGCTATCAATCGTTGCCAATATATGTATGTACGTGTCAACCATGGTGAATTCTGTGCTCCACCCGCTGGCCCCGCGATTCTTGCAAATATTATAGATCCTTCTCGTCCACGAAACGGACAGAGCTCGCAGAATGCCGGCGAAACTAGGTTGAGCAATAACCTAGATGCATAAGAAAGGGAATTTCGCCTCTCATGCATCCAGCGTTTTAAACGTTTCTGTGGAAACGTTAGTCAGCGTTTATCGTTTTCGTGTCATTTTCGCCGGACTTGGCAGATAAGGGTATTCGAAGGAGTTGCACGCGATAAAGTGCGAGGCTACGAGGATAGACGGCACACGGAGACCGTGGTATACTTAAATCGTGGTCGCTATCGTGAAAGAGATGTCGACACGTTTCACGACCTTGTCACCAATAAAGCTTGAGTGTGCAAGCTCAAAAGCGCGAGTAGGTCAAGCATCGGGCTGACCAGCGTAAAGAATGCGCTACGAGAAGGGGCCCGACTCTCAACGTACACCGACGATGCTATTCTTCGTCGTTCGTCTGTTTCCCAAAACGTCAATTCAAACGAGACTGCCGGCGAAGCAGTTTAGAGTTAAGGGGAACGAAGATAGTATTCCCCGGGGTTTCCATGCGAAATGCAATTTTTGTCCGCCGTTCTTCGAAGACACCTTCGCTGATCTGCCACTACTCTGTATTTAAATTACAAATATAACGAGGGCTTAGAAAGGAGCTTTTGTGGAAAATACGCCTTGATCCCGCATCGATTTTTCCAATGGAAGCAGCTCGAACAGGGTTTAACTTAATGACTACGTTTGGCCGGGCCGACGGTGCAGCCGTTTCCTTTAATTTATTTATCAGATTCTTGATTAACAAGGAACCAATGAACTGTGCAAACGGCAATTACGAGAGTCCGCGTCCCCTCTTATTCCTCGGGATAGACGAGAACGAACCAAGTTGAATGTTTTATTAGCTGTCGCTAATAAACTTATCGGTAAAGAGCTTAGTCTGAAGTTAACTTAAATTTAACTACGGGCAGAGCAACGAAGCGGAGGTTCAGGGAGTTCTATTATCATTCTGCGGATGTTTCAGGTGTTCGCAAGGTGCAGACTGCGAAGTTGGGGATGAAGAATTTGCAAAAAGAACGCCTTCTTTCATTCGCTACGGCTTTAATCGAAACCTGGAAAAGTATTCCTGCTTTTTTCCTCAGCGACCCAAACATCGACTTGGGAACCGCTGACGTAGAGGGTCTCTTTTCCGAGCCGCGATGAACGCTCGAAGGTTCAACCGTTTGGAGGGAGAAGTAGGCCAGCTTGTGCACGTAAAGTCTCTATTTTTTGTGACGCATAACCGTCGAGGTTGGCCGGAGGGAAACCTCAGCAATTCTGCGAGATCTGACACGTGACGTTGGGATCGCATGCTAACCGATCGGCCGTCGATCCTTGAATACGAATTAACCAAATCCCGCTGGCGTTTCAGACCACCAGCTACGCCCAGGACCCCGTATCGCGCAAAGGTTGGCGTATATCGATAGGAAGATATTAATATTCCGTGGGAGCGTTCCGGGGACGGGTAAAATTTTGGCCAGAAGGCCAAGCAGTTTCGAGCAGATAATCTTTTTAAATTATTTCCGACTAAGTTGGACGGTCGAAGGACGATAAGCGCACTGTTAGGCAAGCTCCGTGCAGAATGCAAGAAGAATAATTGCCACGCTGGGATAAGGATAATCCTCGCGTTCAAGGATTAATTGTATAGTTCCGAGTTCTATCGCGTGAACGCTATCGGGTCGCTTCGATCTAACGATTAGCCAATTCTAATTGCAAGTTCTGGCACGCACGTGACCGACCGGCATTCCTTTGCGAGTCGGGCAAGTTCGGCGAACCACCTAATTGTGAGCTGCTCAAAACAGAAATCGCTTTTGCGAATTTTATCGCCCCGTTTACGATCGACGTGCTCCTCCGACCGAGAAGCTAATTGCAAATTTCATGGATGATTTCAACGCGTGCTCGCGTATTTATTGACCCGCGATCTTTCCCGCCGTTTAAAAGTACGCACTTCGGCGGCGGATTCGTTAATAAAATATACCCCCGATTCGATTAGAACCATTCATCGTGGCCTGTCGTGGTGACGTCGACTATTTCGCTTGTAATTAGCTCTTATGGTCGGTGACGTTATATCAATTCAGATTCAGAGCCGGCGAGGCTCCAGCAGTCGTCGATAACGTTCGTCTTTTTGCGCGTCACGCGGCACGGTCATTAATTATCTCGAAATTCAGCGGCCGTCGCGTCGGCACGCTCGCGACGCGACAACGTTCCCCAGAACCTGCTAATTAGCATCCACCTATTGTTCCTTGATTGTTCTTCCGAAGGAAAAAAGGGCCTCGCCGTCGCGCTTGACGCGGGGAAGCGATAAAATTCTCGGCTTGAAAAATGTTTGGAAAACCGATTGCACAGCGCATCGTTTTACCATGCAAGTCGAAAAACACCTATCCGGCGTAGTAATATATGTATTCAAATTTGATAATAGGTAGGCAGCTTGTAATTGTGAAATTTGTGATCACGCATACGCGAGTGACATTAGCTCCGGGATTTGTGAAATTTCGTACACCCGACGTTGACTAGCACTCGTCAGAGTCCTCGTTAATATTGTAGATCAAAATTTGTTCGACGCAATCAGCGTCAACGAGGTTTTATTTAAGTAAGTCGGATGGCTGGCACGCGAACAAGGAAATCGAAGGAATAGGCATATAATGTTTATCGAGTAATTTTGCGGCACTGTTTGTAATTGGATCGCAGCGAATAAACTGAATTGTATATTCAATGTCTCGTTGCGTCGGTGTTCGTTAAATCAATTAAATTATACGCGCTCCGCACGATCCGGCTGTTCGGCCGAACATTTTTGTAATTCTCGTTTATCAATACGCGTGCCGTAAAATCCCGGCTGCGAAATCTCGATAAATTCAACAATGAAACACCGAGCGCGTTCTCTTTATTACAGAGTACGCGTGAATCGTTTAATTAAGTAATACTCGTCCCGTCAATATTTTCCTATTGAACATTGGCGCGGTCGTTCCATATTTCGGAATAAATGTGAATTAAATGGTGAAACTCGAAGAGTACGAAATCGTAGAGCCATGCAAGATAGTAGGTAGCAACTGCGCGATGTTCAGCGCGATCCCAATTAAATTCACAACGGATAACATTGCTCGCTGCACGCGATAGACACAGGTAAGAGTGTCTAAGTCTCCGGTAGCTTACGCGGAACAGGCGTCGGGCAGTCCAGCCCGAGAATTGAATTTCAATGTCGATTTGTAAATTTGGAGCTGCACGTGTTCGGTAAGCATCGTTACCTAAGCCCAAGCCTACTGTACTGTGGGTAATGAGTACAAGCTGATTTCGTCGAAGGGCGTTCCAAGCCACCCCCCGCGAGCACCTGCCCCTAAAAATAATTTCCCCAGCAAACAGTCTTCGTTTACGGCGGTCACGTTTTTCGCACACTCTTCGCACACAACACAGACAATCGATTTCGCGCGTTCCGCCGCGCATATATTCGCACTCGTTACGTGACCAGCCTCGTCGAACAAGTGAAAATTTTGCAACCCCTTGTCAAGCATTTTCGTGCTCGGTTTCTAATTCTGCCAATCGAAGATTCTCCTGTCGCCGTGTCGATTGTATTAATACACTTCTGGCTATGGAACGTCGATATATAAATCGCGACACGGTGTTCGAAAGCGCGAACAGGTTCTAGAGGCGAGCGAAGGCCAGCAATAATTTATCAGAGCTAGATGGCCAGCGAACGGTTGCGCTACCAGATTAAACGTGGCCAGGAGCATCGCTTTATTTACGACTCGTTGTAATGTATTGATTCCCGCGGGTTGGGCCACTGATGAAATCGTTAGTATTTCGATGCTACATAGGGAATTTGAAACCGTGTGCGCGTCTCTAATAGATAAAAAAGGTATGAATGAAGTAAGAAACTAAATACACCGTACCATCGGTAGAGAAAGTTTCTTTCCGCGGGAAGGAAATTTTCGATCTCCCAAGGAATAACAAGGGGCAACGCAGCCCGATGCGGCATCGGTGTCGTGCACGAACGTCGCATGCAGGCGGACATGTTGGAGAGCACTTATATTTGCGAAACACAAGGAAAGTACGAAAATGGGAGTGGCACGAGAGTTTCCAAGCAAACGGAAACGACGAGGACGAAAACATTGCGCCAGAGAAGAAGAAGAAGACGACGACGTCGAGCTGTCACGAGCAATTGCACGCGTAAACATGGAATACTCTCGGGGCCAGTATCGAGTAATCGAAACGATCTCGAACGATGAAACGAGAATTTTAGGTCACAGCCTTTGAATTTATTTGGCGTACAGGATGTTCAGCTTCAGAGAATCCGTTTCAACATGCTTTTGGATTTCGTTCGTTCGAACGACGAGTGCTCAAAGACGCTTTCCTCTCCCCGATCTTTGCTTTGACGGGAAACCGCAGCAGGGGGGGAAGGGTACACGTCGCGGCACACCTATCTTTTTTAATTCCGCAGAGATAAAGGGGTCAGCCGCGGCTCGAATTCATAGCAGAGAAACTTGCAGGAACTCTCTAAACAGCGTCGTGGACCTTTTATACGAGCTCTGCGGATTTCGAAGCTATTCGATGGAATTTGAATGGATTTTACGAAGGTTCCGATGGCGATAACTTGAACAGTTTCGTAACTGGGATGCTTTAGAAGTCTCCTGTTTTCCGTTCAGCCGCACTAAGCTTTTTTCCACTTTTATAAGAGGGGAAGGAGAAAGCGTTTTAAATTTCATTTTAAGAACACTGTCGAGGAGTGGCTCCGTAAACTATACAGGTTACGATCTCTGGAATTCGGAAGGGTCCGCTGCTCGACCATTCGAAAAGCATCGAGCGGAAAGTGTTAAATTTAATATCGCGAACAGTGCCGCGTGGGGCGTCAGTTCAATTAGTGCTTGGCAGTAATTGCTCCCGGTCAGACGACACAGAGTTTCCTTTGAAAAGCGGGCATCTGCAGTGCAGATTGCGTCTGGCATAAAAGCTGCGATACGCGCAGATACGTATCGCGCCCAAAAACTATCAGCACAGGTTTCACGCTAAAAAATATTCAGCGCATGCCGAAGCAACGAAAGCGTTTGTTCAGCGCAATGTGCACAATTCACCGAGAAAAGAATTAATCGAGACTCCGAAGGAAATTCGAACCAGCCCGCGAGCGAACCGAATCGAGGTTGATTGTCCGATACGCGGGACGAGAAACAGGACGTCAGACAGAGAGAAGGAGAGATATACTTGGTGAACAATACCTGATTCCGTTCGCTGCTACGGCCAGGTGTAACGAGGTGCTTCGTTGCGCGCCACCCTGGAGCCAGTCCCGTTGCAGCGGCAACGATGCCTTTTTTCCCCACAGGTAGCTCGCGTTGCGAGGTGAAACAAATAATAACGGGCGAACGATCTGGTGAAGTAGAGCAGAATGCACGCGAAGGGACAGGCTCCAGATTCGTTTTACTCTCGATGTTACTATGATCGATGAGAACAGATACACGATGTACCGGTAAGTGAAAAAGGGTGGTGGCCCGCGCGATTCGTGGCGTTCGGTGCGGCCGCAAGGAATCAACAAGAGCAAGTGAAGATGCTAAGTAGTGCATGCTTGGCTTTCTAGCGGACATACCCAGTATGTCCATGTCTCGGCCTCGTGGCTGCGCTCGTGATGCTGGCGACAGTAGTACTGGCGCCGTTTCGGTCAGACTTCACTTGGCAGAACCGACGTCGACCACCACCACTGCCACCACCACCACAGCCACCACCAGCATCGTCGGCGTCCCCTATCAAGAACCGTGTTCCCCACCAACACCCTCTGGTGGGCGTGCTTCTACGATAGTCGGAAGGGGTTTCGCGGACAGAGAGGGGTAGAAAAATGTTGCTCTCTCTCCTCCGCAACGCTCCTCTAACCCCTTTTCGCGATCCGCCAGCTCTTTCGCCCCGCACAGAAAACTGGCTCGCAATACACGTACGATATTTTTGCGGGTCTTTCTTGAAACGGCGGCCCGTCGGCCCCTTTGGAGAGGTCCGGCCCACGCATACGAGGACCCATCCGCAGGGATGGCAGTAATTCACTGCACGCGGCAACTCCGATCGAGCCGCGCCCGTTGATCATCTTTCGGATAAATCGACGATGTCTTGGGGTCAGAAAAACTTGCTGAACAATTCTTGATAACGTTGCCCCCGTCGCCGACGACCGTTCTCTTGTTGTTCGTATCTGATCGTTTAATTCCATTAGGGTGTCGAATACCGATCCGGCTATGGCCGCTTCCAGAGATCTCCCCCTCCGGCCGCGAGGAATGTTAATACGACCGCGTTAACGGCCAGGGAGAAGAATTTTATTCTTATCGATCGCTTTTCACGGGAAGCCCATCCAATCTGGCTGGGTCCAATGTTTGAAAAGCAGGCACCGGGGAAGTGCGCACGGTCAATGATAATAATTCGCTCGGGACCCCCTCAATTCCGGCTAGTGTTTCCCTCATGCAAGGGAAATGGGAAACCGAGGGGGTCCTGGTGAAAATTTGTTGCGCTCGATCGACTCTGCCGGGAGGGCAGGTTTCTTGCACTCAAGCGAGATTGCAATTAGCAAACGTGAAAGTGTCTCCGAGCGCACGCATTCCCGCGTTGCGCCGGGATGCCATTAAGGAATATTCCAGGGCGCAAGCCTCGCTTAATGAGCGATATAATTTATTGGCCCTACTTAGGAGCCGGTCTAGTTGCGGTTTGTATGCAGTTAATAGGATCTACGACCTCCTCCGCGTCGTTAATGGCAGCAGGTAGAAGGTAAGATGCCACCACACCTCTGGCCGAGGAGACTATCAACGGGTCGGTCTAGCTCCTCTGCTATTTCGACTAGCTTTATCGGGCCCTCTGCCCCCCAACCCCCCGCCGAACTTATCCTTTGCTAGCCTTTGCCGTGCCATTCTTGTCTTCTCGTCTCGTCTCGGCTCGGCTCACTCGCTCATTGTCTGGCTTCTCGTTCATTGTCCGCCTCTATCGCAGCTTGTACCACTCGTATATCTCTTCCCTCTGCCTATTACACTTCTGCCCCAACTACCCACTATCCCACATATAACTTCTCTATGCATTCTGCATAGGATGGGAGCTTGATAGACACCGAGAGGCATACGTACCCGTCCGGGGTTCCGACGATTTCTCGGCATTTTCGCTCGTCTATCAAAAGTATCCTCGCTCTTCTTTCTACCGTCTAACAATACGCTTTCGGCAGAAAGTGTACACTTCCCGGAGAAGTGCCTGGGCAAACGAGGCAAACCAACAGTCGCGTTGGGTTTCACGATAACCAGTTGCGTAAATAGTTCCAGGGTTCCGGGGACGCAATTCCCTTGCGACTCCGGACGAGTGGTCGCGACCGATACCTCGTAACGGAATTGAACGGGCTCAGTCGCTTAACGAAAAGAAAATCTCGGGGCCGGACACTCGCGATAAAGCAACGAAGCGTTGCTGACTTATGGCGCGCGAGGCGGGCAACTGGAAACGCCGCGGAGAAATGGGGAAGCCAGCCGGATCCATAAACATCGGCAATCCACTATTCCGAGACGAGGATCGAGAGAACCCGGGGCGATCTCTCACCTGTTTACGCGACCGCTCGTGCTGACGTGCTCGCGCGTGTTCCCTCCCTGTGTGCACGGGTCTCGAGCAGGCTATCGGCTTGATAAATACAAGCGTTCGTTGAATAATGCATCGGCCGTTCCGGCACTCGGGAGTAAACAAGTAACTTAACACCGTGGCCTAGCACCGACTGGATACTGATTCGCCTAAATCCTCTGCTCCTGTCCGTTTGACTTGTCGTCAGTCAACTTTCGAAACCCCCCGGGCGCATTTCACCAGCCCGATACGTCGGGCGCGCGAACGAAGACACTTTGCCTCTGAAATTCGACGCGACGCGTGGGAGTGAACCTCTTGGATCCGTGGCTCGTTCGACTGTAACTGGCACGGTGGTCGAACCAGCCATGTATTCTTTCGGCGGCGAACGACGAGGCTCGCACATGTCGGAGGAATATTTTTCGGCGTGCGAGTTAAAAGCGTCGAGCCTTTCAATTACTCGTTCAAACAACTGCACTATGGTTGATCGATGCGAGCGCTCTGGGCGGATTGAATATTTAAAAAATCTAACGCGACACAGGCCCTCTGTCGGATACCTGAAAATGTTGTAGACGGAGGAGAGACAAAGGGGTACGTGGGTTGGACAAAAATACATTTATCGATCCGTTCAAGGGAGAGATAATTGGCTGAAAAATGCGATAGCTGCGGGCGCGCAATGAATACGAAAAAGTGATTAAAACAAAATATGGGCCTGTCATGAATATTAATACCGCTGGATTCGAAGTCGATTATATGGTACAGTTTTTCGGCAGGGCAAAAATACGAGGGTCCGATCTCTCTATTTGTTTATTGATCCGTTCGTTTCGTTATCGTATGGTATACACATATCGAAATCATTCGAGGAGCGAGCCGATCGGACCGAATGGCTCCTTAAAATCTTCTCTGTCTCGTTCGCGCAACTTCTCCGTAAAATTCGTGCCATCCACCCGCTGCAGCTGGACTCGTTAAAACGTTCGAGTACAGGTACGATCACGCGAGACATATCGGTTTCGATTGCGTTCCGTGGATTGAAGCTGCACGGTTCTTGTACAGCTCCGCTTCGGCGTTCAATTCTGTTCGATTGATTGGACCGCGTTGTCAAAGAGTCCACGAAACGAGTGCACCGTTCCACTTTGTCCGAATTTATCTGTTTGAATAATCGTACGCGTGTTCCTTCGTTTCTCGCTGCTTTTCGGGGCGGGGGAACGGAAAATAGTTTGGAAGGGCCGCACGAATATTTCACGCCGTTGCGGATTTCGCGTGGTCAGTGATATTAAGCCGTTTTAGTGATTGCGGACGTTAATAACGATAGACGTGTTGACCCAACACACTGGTAATCCGTGTTTCGGTGTACTAAGCGCTACAGATACTGTGATGGATTCGTGCAAACACTCAGTCGCAATCAACGCAAGACGACTGGACGCTGGATTGCCGATGAATTTCGACGGGCCCGGGGAACGTCTATTTGCAAAAATACCGAGGACGCTTGTTTCGAGATTTCAATCGTTCCAATTACCGAAGCAATCGCCTCTAATTAGTGTTGGCTCAACTATTAGGATCCGCGTGACTGTGCAAACACAGGCTCGTTATAGACGCGCCTGCTTGTCTGCGTCGAAACGTCTCGACCACAGAAGCTCCTCCGCGTGGCTACTGCACAGTAATCCAAGAAACACTAGCCCGGCCTTTTTGCAACAATTTCGGAAAGTCGCGAGTACTGGTAGCCGTCTCATAAAAAGAAAACCAGGCGTCCAGAGAATAAAATTCAGAGTTAGTATCGGTCTTAATCAAAACGGTGCGATCGCATCTCGATTCGATTGCTCGCAGCCGTCGAAAATTAATTGCGAATACTTCAGCTCTGTTCCGGGATTAATTGCATCTGAAAAACGATCGAACGCGGCCTAGTTAATCGCATTTTTGCTCGGCTGCAATATCTGTTGGATCACGGGGAATCACTGGGCCTCGACGACTACCCCAGTAATTCGGTTTAATATCGTTTGAAGGCTGGGGGCCGACCGGGCAGGCACGAATCGTCGGGGATTGCCGTCGTCGTCCTGGTCGGACTGCGAGCAGTCCCGCTGCCAATCATTATCTCGATGGTATGCAGACATACCACCACGTGCGAAACCGGGTATGCGAGAGCTTCCTGGGAGATAGTCCACCAGGATCGGGTCGATGAGGGAATACTACGTGGCTCGAGGAATGAGAAGGGGCGACAAAGCCTGAGACCAGTATATTGGCATACCGATGGTCGGTGATATGGGAATACTTTAAGAACAACTTTATAGCAGCGGACACGGCTGAATTGAGACGATCGAGATGCTCTTTTCATCTCCACTCACTCTCTCTCTCTCTCTGCTTCTCCACGCGCTATTTTGCCATTCGATTTGCCTCGAACCGTACGATCGGCCGACTATTCTGAATTCTTGATTTTTCGCAGCAATATAGAGGGCATTCGGCGACACGTGGGGTGCAGTTTAATAGGGACGTGTGATTTAGGAGAGGCAAAATTGATTCAACCAGAGGGAAATTTATCGCGCTGCCGGTTTGCCATTTGCTTTTGCAACTCGGGGGTCCAGGGTGATTTTCGCGAATCTCACATCTGTATTCGTTGCTCGGCGAAGGTTGACGGAATAAACGTAAACGGCGAAACAGCTGATTCTTTCATTTTAAGTGTTTAAGCGGCGCTTGCTCGCGCCTGCCCCGTGTGCCGTAAAGTTGCATGGTTAGTGGCAATAATATTGGCGAATTAACTTCGAACGACGATCTACGCGACAACGGTCGAAGAGAGCTTAACTCGAATGTATGGTGCTAGATAAGGTGTCATCGCGCTTGCTATTGTGCACCGTCAAGGCTCGGAGAAATTCTATGAGAACGTATATCCGGCAATTCAGTTAGGGGACTACGAACGCTGCTATAAAGATATACCTGTCTTCGCGAAAAGGTCCCATTAGTTTGTATTCCCTTTAAATTGAGCCTTGATGCGCCCGACCATTTCGTCTGATCGCCTGCAGTTCCTCGTGATTCCAATGGAATGAATTCAATTCAAGTTCAACACTCCTCCAGCTTCCTACGACTCTATGGATCGCGGGGAGAAATTTGTATAATTTTAGCATCTGCCAGAAATGCTGGACGAGCAGAGCACACAGGTGAGCACACGAATCGCGTGGGGTATCGTATAATCCAATCGCTCATCGACCGGCACTCTTGTCAGATGGATGTCCTAAAGTTTACGGGGGAAGCAATTTGTTCTGCCCCCGTTTAAATAGAGGCGGTCATTTAATTTTACAACGAACGACTGATCGAACGGTTCTACGACTATATTGTACCGGGATGATCCCCTTAAGGAGGGCTGAATCGTCCGCCTAATTGCCACGGCTTCTCCTTTTCTTTATCCGCGCCTTCCCTCTCCCACTCGCGTCGACGTCCACTCCTTTTGACTTCTCTCTTCTCGCCTTTTTCCATCTCGCGGCCTGTCACTCCTTGCTCCGGATCGATTTAGCGGCGGTGCGGCTGAATCGAGGACGCGGAAAAAAAACGAGAAGCTGACAGCGAGAAAAAGCGTAGAAACGGAGAAGGAAGTCGGTTTCCTAGCGCTTACATACCCGATGGGAACTCTTTTATCGAGGAATCGAAGGGGGCAGGGGCGGCGAGGGATGACGGACAAAGGGAGTGTTTAAGAGGCGTGTGCAGGGAGAAAAAGGAACAGGCGGAGGAATCAAGGTGGAAAGGTAAACAGGGAGAAGTCGGCGCGGAGAAATTGTATACCCGTGGAAGGGAGAAGGAAAATTTCGAGCAAGCGTGCGCAACGGGTCTGAATGGACGAAAAAGAAGAATCACCGGACCGAGGAAGCAACGAGGGTGGAAGAGATAAAGCTCGCGGATATTTAGAGAAGCTGGAAAGACGTCCGCTTCCCGTCCTGAGCGAAGACGGATAAACCTGGGGTAAAAATGAAGCGGGAGGACGCGCGGGGGAGTGGAATAAAGGGAAGTTGCCGCGGAACTAACAGCAGCTTAACGCTCTCCAATAGAATCCTGGAAGTCCACTCACGTGCGCGTGAACCACGCCATCACCATTTTACTGTAAATCAGCCTTAAACCAGCCGGAGCAGCTTACAATCAAACGTACTTAGCCAGCCTTCCACGAGGCCGATAAAGTGGCCGAAGACGAAAGTGGAATATATCCGCAGATCATAAAGCACGCGTATCCCCACGTCTCGCGTTTTTCCACTCGTCTCTCCCCTGGTCTGTGCCAGTTATATCCTTCCATCCAGTCCCCGATCATTCAACTTCAGGAGCTCTTTCCTCTGGCAATATATCGTCAAAAAGGTGGTCACCCGCAAGTTCAACGGAAATGGCCTTAAATGCTACGCCATATGTTAGAATTCGCTAAAACGTTTCTCCGCTGGAACCAGAGCATGCTGGCTCGGTTGGTTTATGGCTGCGCACGAGACCCCGACGAAAATTCCAACGAACCGTGTCGGCCGCGATTTTTCGATCGACGACCGAGAAGAATGATCGAGGAACAGTCGACGTTCCCTCGCAGCGGCGGCTGACCAGCACGCGGCACATTCCCCTTAAATTTTCTCGCCGCAAGTTGTCGCGCTCGCGGTTCTACCGCACGGTGTCTCGTTTACTTTCCGTGGCAGATAAAGTTTACGACGACGAGAAACTCGCGGACATTTTATCGTTTCGAACCGTCCGTCACGATTGACGACAGGGGAATACGAGATTCCAAGTTACTTTCATGATTCGTGCGAGTCGGTCTTGGAATCGCGGCAATGGAGAGACGGTGAATCGATGGCGATGAATCAACACAGTTGTTGGAGAAAAAAACCCGGGATAGGGTTGTTTCGCGTTGATTGGAGTGCAAATAAAGAAACGCGAAGCAGCGGGGAATAATGTAATGGGGCGCGATACATCGAAACGCCAGATTTCGCGATAAACCTTAAGTGGCCCGCGGTGGAATGAAAAATGCCGGGGAAATGTCGAGCATAACGTACAGAAGGGCTATCGTGATCAATGCCAGAGGAAGAAATGCGAGGCCATCCCTCTGCGGAAGAAATTATGACGCCTCGTGTCCGGCAGCAAGTAATTATCCGGGAACGAATTGGTCGGTGTATAAATTTATAATTGCGTTCGTGAAGCAGACCGCAAGATTGGCAGTGCCCACGACTTTGCGGGGGTGTTTTTAAATAGGTTGCCCTGCCTGCGCACGCATATCGCGCGGCAAGAAAGATCCGTTAAATTATTTATTCCTCTGCGCAGAAAAAAGAGACCCATCCGGCGGACGATTTCCAGTTCATCGAATCGAGTCAGAATTTCCAAATAAATGCAAGGGATGACCGTTGCCCAAGTTTAACGAGATCAATTTCCAAGCTTTATCGTGAATTTCCATATGACTTCCCCGCGGAAGGATTTGTCGGTCTAACACGATAACCGGGATTAGAAGGGACCGCTCCGAAGGCTGTACAAGCTTAGGCAGAATACGTTAAAGGGCGCAATGATCCAGATTAGAAAGGTCTAATTGGCGCCTGGCCGGCTGGCTACTTTCAAGGAATAGAACCTAGGTCTGCTGTGAAATTTTTGCTCACCCATAAATTCCGTCGACGAGAACGAGGAAGCGCGGAAAGTGTGTAAAAATATTTGTCGAACCCGAGGGGCAAGAGTGACAACAGATTGCCGGTGTCCATACATGGACGGACGGGGAAAGACAACGCGAATACCCAAGATGACCCGAAAAGATATGGAAATGGCGTGACAGCGGGAAGGAAGTGGCAAGAAAATTTGTAAAAGGGGTTGTTTGGGAAGCGCGATAACGGTGCCAGATCCTGTAGCTTTGCAGGCGCTCTTGCGATAACAGTGTGGCGAACAGGAAATAGGAGAAGGGGAACATGTGTGCCCTCGGCATTCGAATTTCGGAGACAACGCGAGAGGTAGCGTTCACTCCATGGTGTGCAGCCGCGCCAACGAAACACGTTTCCCTCGAGAAGAAATTATTATTCGCAAACGTATTTACGCCAAGAGGTTGTAATAGCTTTCGGGTTAGTCGGGAAGTCGGTGGCGAGGGTGTGCGAGAAAACGCAGAACGCTAATTTCGTTAGGAAAATTCTGCTGGCTGCGCCCGTTTCGCCAAAGCTGTAAGAAATATTCAATTTACTCGGCTCTCCTTTTGCTCCCTTTCGTATTATCGTCGTCGTTGTTTGGGTGCTCTCGTGTCCACGTTACCGCGTGCACGTGGCACCAATTACCGAAGTAATTTCAGGCCAAGAGAAGCGGGACCGCGTCCTCCCTTTTCACGCAGGTTCCCTTGATCTCGAGGTTCGCTTGCCATCGCGATCGATCGACGTTGAAGAAGAAAAAAATGCGAATAACGCAGCTCGAATATTTTTAAGGCGAAGCGGCACAGCCGCAGTCCGTTTCTTGCGCTTCTTCGCGAACAAGGCAATTTTTCTCCTCCATTGAGACCATAGAATGGCGGGAAAAAAGTGTCAGAGATAAAGATAAAATTGACGGGAGGCTATCGGCATCTAGACGTAAATGCCTCTCCTCGGGAAGTTATCGTGGCCGGGCGTTGCAAGATAAATAGTTTCCATCGAACTGCATCGTAAATCTTCGGGAAGATCTATCCTCGCGAAGGAGGGTGGCCCTTGATGCAACTGGAGGGGGGATCCCTAATTCTATCGAATCTCCTCGAATTAGACAAAAAGTCGGAAAGGGAAGCTTTGATCTGTCCGCCGAATCGAATCGCCGGCTATATAACCCCCGATCTTCGGACGATTTCTCGTCGTTATTCTTCCGCATTCCCGTGACAATTGATTCGGTTTAATGGACGCTGGATTTATTCCGGATCACATTTATTTCAATCGTTTCCAATTGCAAGACGCCGCTGATCTTTGAACCGTAAATTGTTGGAGAACGGCACGGGACAATACTGAAAGCGTAAACTGCTCCGCATTTCGCTACAAAATGTTCCTTCGGCTTCGCTTCGTCTCTTTGTGAACCACCAAGGGGAAATTCCCTGATATCACGAGCGCTTTAAGAGAATCCCCGTCCAATAATCATCGGTGCTCCGGCTCCCCAATGGACGAACGGTCGAAAATCCCCGCGATAAAGACGCGCAGCTAGAAGCCCGGGTAACCCCGATTTACTAAGCAGCAGACCGGGTCGCGGAGGGGTTGCATGTGCTGGATTTTGGCCGGATGCCAGCTACGGCACTGCGGATGTCGATGGTGACACGAGCAGGATTTGGTGGGGCTTCGTTCCATCGGCCGAGCCAGCAGTACGCGCGAAACCCATGGAGATGAAGCTATAAACACGCGCGCTACCCACATTTCCCCCTTTGAAAAAGATTATATTTTATTTCCAACGCATCGAATCGAACAATCACCGGTAGCAGCCAATTCCGACCTGTTCGTGGGAAAAACCGGGGACGATTCTCCGTTCTGCCGATCTCTCGGATCGTTTCGCTCGGTTCGCGTGAACAACGGTTACATTGGGCGTGGCTCGTCCGCTTTCAACCAGCGCGCCTTAATAATTTTTGACACCACGGTACACCGCGATGGTACGCTCGGGTGTACGCGATTACTACTGACCGTGCAACGCATGCCCTTTAAACTTGTAACGAAGTCGTGAACGATATCACCCTTTCGGAGTTACGAAGCCCGGCCTTCGCGAATTATTGCTGCTTCTCAAGTTTATCCGCGCTCAGACCATTGCCAGCCATTTTAATCTCCATAGGAACAACTTTATCACAAACGAGAAGCAATTAACCACCGACCCAATTATTCCTCGCGTATACGTACACAC
The DNA here is from genome assembly GCA_907165295.1 of Nomada fabriciana. Classification (NCBI taxonomy): domain Eukaryota; kingdom Metazoa; phylum Arthropoda; class Insecta; order Hymenoptera; family Apidae; genus Nomada; species Nomada fabriciana. Next base: position 2,805,504 of record OU015692.1, on the reverse strand, counting down.
ACACGTGCCCGCACACACGCGCCAACCCTTTCCCCGGCCTTTTCACAACCTTTTCAATTTCACGTTCATAGAATTACCGCTCGAATCGATGCCGGGCATAACTTTTGTCCAGGTCCGATGCCGCGCCAACGCAACGCTCCGCCACTGCGCTCCTCGATCCCCTGAAACGTATTCCCCTGAGAAATATATGACGCCAAGCGATCGTCGTATTTTTTACCCCGTTTTTTATGAGCCCCACGGGGATCCGTGGCTCCCCGACCGAAACTCAAAGCCACGCTTTACTTGCGGCTCGATCGACGATCAGCAACGCTTTCACTTGGTCTGCGCGGTCGTTAATTGCTGATACGCTTCTCCTGCTGTGTTATCGGTGATAATCCACGATTCCAGTCCGTTTTGGAAATCACGCGTTCGTTGTGCGGTTCGTTGAGGGTGCCGCCGTTTCTCTGACCTACTGAACTTTTCACCCTACTGCGGAGACATTTCGCGGTGCCTCTGGAATTCGGGGACCTGGACACGGTTCGAGGCTTCGTCGGGGTTCCGTGTTTATCGCGTGCATTTGTTTCCCGTTACGACGAAGGATACCCAAATAGGAGCCGCGTCCTCGACGATTCTATCTCCGCGGGATTCGCAGGTGTAACAGTCGAAGTTTCCTCTCCAGTCGAAAGTTCAGGTGGCTGAAATTTCTATATCTCGAGCATTCGATTGACGTCAACCCCCAAATAGGAGCAGACATTGATGAATATTCTCTGGTGTACAAGGATCGTTGCGTATACAATACTAGGTATTGTGTGGGTTAACATAGTTGCGTGCTTCTCTTAACAAACGATGCTCTGTGCAGCCCGGTTGCGGTGCAATCTAGCTAATTACTCAAATACAAGGACCCGACAGGATACGCTTAATCCAGGTACGCCATTAAATACGGGCCAAGGAGAAAACGCTTTCCGTGCAATTAGAATGTAAAAGCTATAGTCGAAATCAGGATGGTTCCTATTGTTCCTTGGACGAATCGTAAACGAAAGAAGCGCGAACACTTTTTCCCCGAATTCTCGTGGTTTCTCAAAGTTGGATTTCCAAACAAATTTTTTGATCGCCGCGCCACATTTCTCATCCCCTTATCGTATTTCATATGACCCTTTCTTTCCCTCGGCCTGTCGGCAAAGTTTCCCCCCCATCACTTCTTTTCGGAGCCCCGCTGAAAAATGGTCTCCGGCGGTACAAAAACGGTAGATGAAATATAGGAACGACGCGGGAGAAAGGAGGTTTCGAACTCGCTGGAAAGCATCCTCGTCTCATCAAATCTTATCGAATTAATATTCCCCGCGAAGAATCGTTCGCCTTACAGCGGCAGAAACGTACGCGATCGCGGAGAAGTTTCCAGCTCAAGGACGGAATAACGATTTCGCGAAGGGTGTTGTGTATCGCAGGAATTTCCATGACAAGGCGGGCTGATTTGCATGTTTCGTGGTGCTACAAAGTGAGCCACGGTAATCGAGCCGTTTCGCGACTGGCTCTCTTTCCGAAGCGTAGTCGAGCCAGTTGACCCCGCTATCGCTATCGCGCATCGACGCCCTCAACCTCCCTTTCTCTGGGAGATATCTGTTCGATGGAACCACCGGGAAAAAAAATTCTGCTTCCCTTCGACCCACTTTCCGACAGCCATTGTTACCGCCAGGACTTCCCCCGGTGAAAGTTTCAATATCGGCTCCTCCTTGTACCTGTTTATTCTCCGCACGGCAGCGTTGATTAAGCGCTAATGGTAATCGTATCGTTGCTCGGTCTTTCTGCTCGAGCACTCGATTCGTATCAGATACTGGACGAACAGGAATCGAACGATCTTCGAGCTTCCACCAAGTTCCAGACGCTCTTTCTAGCTACGTTCGCCTAACGATCGACCAGCTTCCAGGACGCTTCCTTCGTTTCCAATTTTTCGAGTCACTCGCACGGGTAGACGGATAGTGTGCGCCTCCTGCCGAGCAACCAGCCGTGAATGTCCGCGGGAACGTTCCTTATCTCCGCGACACCAGACTCGAGGACATAATAACGAATCCTTCACACTCGAACCGATACAATCCCGTGGAGCATTTAACGGGGGCTGATCATCGCGACACCCTCGTCCCGCCGCTACATTTACTCCCGTCGAGGCCGCTTAAAACGTATCACCCGTAGCTATGGTAAATATGTCTCGAGCGTATCTGCCGGCGTGTTCGCGCGTGCGACATTTCGTTATGGTCGCGTTAAGGTTTCGTTCATTCCTGTGGAAACGCGATAGGCCGTAGATCTAACCGTGCCGCAGCCACGGTGCAGGCGTTTGCACGCACCGCTGGCCGCTCCAAGAAAATTCGATATTTTCTCCCGTTACACCTGCCAGGCCTTGCCGTGAGATATCGCCGGGTCGATTTTTCTATGGAACTAACGATACGAATGATAGGTCTCTGTCGAATAATTCGCTGAATTTCTGGGTTTTGTTTTTTTGCTTCTTAGAATCTCTTTGAAAGGAAACCATCGGGGATCTGTTTAGAACGTTCTGCGTATATTCCTGTAATATATTGCACAGCGAGGTCGGTCGACGGATATGAGAACGGAGAATCGAAAGTCGTGAAATGCACTCAGGTTCGATCGGGAACGGGCAACGTAGCGAGAACAACGGAAACTACCACGACGGAGTCTAAGTGGACTGAATCGTTGCAGCATCAGCCGCGACGTTTCCGCCCGTTACTTTAAGCATCTCGTTTTCGCTGAAATCACAGCTCGTTTCTTCCACGGTGGATAATCGCGCGGGCCCATTGTAAAGTTGACTCCTCGGCTATAATTCCGCTAAAGCGAAGCGTCGATTGATCGCGTGGAATAGAAATCGAACAGGGGCGCGAAGTCCTCTCGAAGGCGAACAACGGGGAGATTGGCGCAGGGAGAAATTGAATCGCGGAACGAATTCTTCGGTAGACTGCGGAACGTGTAATGACTGTGCCCAGGTGTCCCCATTTTTCCATTTTCTCTGTTTCTCGATCGATGGAACCGAACGAATGTTCGTAGAATTCCTCGGCAAAGATTGTTTCTCTCTATAACACGGGACAGACCGACGAATGCACACGTCGCTAAGGTTGGGTCATCAGGTTTTATGTCATCGGTTTCAAGCCCGGTTGAAAATTGGAAAATTCGATCTTCGGCCCTCTGGACGTATTACTTTACGTTCCTGCAAACAGAAAACTCGAGTCCCTCCGAGAAAAATGGAACGCTAAATGGCATTTATTTCAATTCTCTATAGAAAACGCGTAAAAAGGGGCGGTGGCGACTATTCGTAGAAGGATGCGAGTGAGCAGCGATAATTTCAGGGAATTTTTGTTTAGCAGAAATACATGCTGAATAGCTATCTTGGGCGCGCCGAGCTAACCGTGAGTTTCAACTAAAATGATCCGCAGCGGTGGATAAGCAACTGTACATCCGCGTTCCTATTGTTAACCGCAGGATTCCAAGTTAGGAAATTCTGCAGGAGCTATTCAGTGGTTGCAAAACTCGGTGCTAACCGGAAACGTAGTTAGCATCACGCAACCTTTCGCCCATTCGAATCTTCCCATGTCGCGTCGTATCTTTCCATCTATGATAACTCTACTCGATATTTCACATTTTTTTTTCACATTGGAGACACGCTTCACGCGATGTGTGCACTCCAACCTTGCAACGCGGCGGAGAAGCAGAAGAAATGAAGTTCGGTGACCGTTCGACGGTCCAGCGTCGAGTATCGCTTCTCGAATTGTCGATCTTCCGCGGCGATCAACTGGAAGTGAAAGGGGACAATTATCAACACGGGCACAAAGCAACAATCGGGCCACTTTATCCGAAGCATGGGAACGAAGGGTGGCCTGCTATATTCCCGATTGCCGCTCCCGACTACAAAGCAATCGCGGCCGTAGTTGTCGGCCAGGAGACAATGTTCCCTGATGGGCGACAATGCGCGAGAAATTATGCACAATGAACGAACGCGAAGGCGGCAGTCGCTCAATCACGAACAAAACGTCTCCGGTTTTCATTCGATGTCGCGAAACGGGCTGCCACCAATTACGACCGGTCTCCACTTTCCAGACTGTGCTGTTCGGTTTCTGCGAAACTGTCGAAAGTTAAGGCCGACGGGGACGGTGTCTGGCCAATTTAATTACATCCGAGGCAGATCTTCGAGTCTCGCTCGCTCGTCTACCCCGTACGCTTCCATTTGGGGGCAACAGTATCCCCAGCATCAACAACTACCAGCGGGGTAGTATTCAACGACTACACGATTTATCGAATCGTAAAACTATGCTTGCTGCATCCTGCATTCACGCAGAAGCGTCGCCTTAGTTTTCGTTGCGATGCACAATACCGTAGTTCCGCGGCGAGTCCGTTTGTAATCGATTTAAGTTCAGAGGTCGAACCCTACAATACACGGGGGCTGAAACCATTTCACTATCGGGGCAAGTTTCTAATTCAATTCCAACTTCCGCCGATAAGTTTCGCGTCGAATTTAGTAAATTGCCGCTCGCGATTCTTGCTCCTCGTCATCTATCAAACGATACCCGGAGGACGGCTGCTCGCACGATCCGTTCGCGAAATAATTTTGTCGCTTTACGTTGATTTCCATATCGCGCCGCTTCGCAGCCGAGAGGGTGGCAGCAATTTCTCCGGATTCTGTGCGACACGAAATACACGCGTCATTTAACGGCTACGGGACTCGGTGCCCCCTTCGTAAATTCAATTCGCGAGACACATTGCGAGCCGGGGCCAAATGCTGCAGCGAAATCACGGTTCGTTCATCAGCGATCCAAGGAGTTGGAGCAAACTTGGGTCAGGGCTAGCTAGCGGGAGGTGTGCGAGGGGTCGAAAGAGCTGGCGGGTGCAAGTAAATCGAGGCTGACAGGCCCGTGAAAACACGTAGGTGGCGCGTAGTATCGTGCACTAGGAAACCAGGTTGGCCGAGTTAATTGTATAAATTTACAATGAATTAGCGGCTCGAAGCTGGAACACCGGGAACGAGATTTAGCAACTTTCCTAACAATATCTTACGGGTCGTCGTTCATGTGTTAAATTCGCGATGCGCCCCGTTGAATATTAACCAAAGCGACTATCGCAATTAAAAAAAGGAAAAGCTGTCCGCGTTGGTTGACCCCTGGAAACGGCGCCGCGTCTTCTTTCTTAAATCACGGGCGCAAAAAGTGCGGAATGTTTTCTAGCCGTTCGCGGGGAACGTTTGGCAAAGTTCGAAGGTCGAATCACCAGCGGCAGAGAACGGCGAACGATGCAAATTTCCGGGCAGAGACGGGGGCAATTTTTCCAACGAAGAAACGCTTATCGCGTTTCCCGCTGTTTTTCACGGTCGGAGATACGGGCGCCCCTTTTCTTCTTACCCATGCAACAAATTTCGCTATCGTGGATACGGAATTTCGCCAGAGATATTTCGTCGCGGTTCCACAGTCATTCCCCGGTCATTTATAATTTATGCGTGCCGCTTGTGCAGTGATAAAGCATGATGCGTGCACCCGGTACCCTGATTTACTCCGCTGCCACAAGATATTATATCCGTTTCGTTGTCACAGGGCATACATTATTCTCTTGTCGTTCAATTAAACGGATGCGAAATACGAGCCTGATGTGGGCCACCGAACGATCGAATATTATTGGCAAATTATTGACCGACGGGAATATCGGTATCGTGTTCATTCTGTTTCAAACGGCGCGAATCTTGGCAACGCGATCGATGGGGCTCACTTTAATGAGCACCTTCGCGTGAACCGCGAAACTTTTTCAAGGATTAGCGGAAAGTGGGAACAGCTGTTGGGAACGCCGACGTGCCTATCGATCGTTGGCGAAACTTGGCGAATAAAGAAGCCAGAGAAGGAAGACGAATGAGGTGCTGTAATGCGAGTTAGGCGAAGCGATAAAGCCGAACTGCAGTTTGTCTCGGCCGGGATATCGGCAGCCCACTAACCTTTCGGTCAACTTTGCTTCGTTCCACCGTGCGAGAGTCCGGACAGCGGTTGCAGCCGCGACGATTACGTTCGCCGTTTAGGGAATTAATCCCTTAACGCTCGATGTTCGCACTGGCGTTCGCTAAAACGCTTTCCAGCGGCGGGTCGTTCGATCCCGCAGTTAAAATAAGCAAAGGCACCTTATTGGTAGAATGGTGCACCCGTGCTCCACGTATAATACACGGCAAGAAATCTCTCGTCGGACCGTCTGGCTCCGTGAAAAAGGAGCCTGTCCGCGCCAAGACGCTGGACATTCTGTCCTTCGACTCTTGAACACCGTCTGCGGCAAATTGCCCGCCGGACAGCTTCGGGGCTGTGAAGAATGGCATCGTACCGTCGTAGATTCCGGGCGTATTTTTTCACCCTCCAGCGTAATCCGGGTAAAACTTGCACACCTTGAGGGACGGCAGCCGGGGAGTTCGCAGCAAAGCGAAATCGGCAAGGAACCTGTCTCGGTCAAGTTGGCAGGCCGCTTAGCAAGTTCGAGACGCGCTCAAATTGCATCCGCGTGGATTAGAGAACTTCCGGTCGGGCTACGTAGGAGACTCGCACCGCGGAAACTTCGACCACCAGCTCTCCCTCGCACCTGAACTTCCCCTCGACATCCTACGAAGCCGGCGGCCTAGGCGGGCAAGTTCATCCGATTATTATTCGGGAAATTAATTCTCGGCGGGGGGTGCGCGCTTTATTGGAACGCGCTCGTCCCACGGATTAAACCGAACTCATTACGTTTCGCCGCTTTGCCCGAGATTCTCCGCTCGGGTAACCAGAAACGGGCCCGGCTCTTGTTCCATAAATGTCCCACGGTTTTGCGAATCTTCGTCCAGGTTCGAGCGTCGAAAGTGCGTCCCGGCCGCCGCGGCGGCCGGGACGCACTTGCCGTTTCCAAGCGGCGCGCCGCTTGGAAACGGCAAGACGAACACGATCACCAGTGGCAGGGGGAAGAGGGAAGACGAACGCGATCACCAGTGGCAGAGGGAAGAGGGACGAGCATCGATCGCGCGACGGTACGCGCTCTTTAAAGCGGATTAAGGTCTAGGTCGTGAGATCGCGCGCACACGATCCAACAGCTGAACAAGCTCGCTAATGTGTAATCCGAATTAATAACAGGGCTGGCGTATTTAAGCTCGATCGGAACATCTCTCGGGTCTGGCGCTTGATAAACGCGTTTATCGCTTCCGCGAGACGTGCACAGTTATCGCCGGGACGCGTATAAATTTCGTCTCGCGGCAAGCACGTCGCTCGTATAATTGCTATCGCTTCTGGATGTTATTCCGTCGTTGTATCCCCGTGAAACAGCGACGTACACGCGCGGCGTTGTTGGACGTCTCGTTTTATTTGGCAGAAGGAAAAGAGCAAAAACGGCGATGCATCATTGATCGTAGCTCGTGTGGCGTGGAAAGAGATCGTTCGGGAGTACAGTCGGTGGATTTAGAAATAATGTCGAGGGTGAACGGACCATCCGGATGAATTATAGGTGCCGCCCGGGCGTCGATATGAAGGATTATCCGCAATTGGCCCAGATAGCCGGAACGTATCGTGGTGTTGTAAATAATTATAGGACGTACGCACCGTCGTAAAAGTTTTACTGCGCCGTTACGGCGACGTTACTATCGACGCGTGTGCGCACGAAAAATAATATGAAACATCGCGTAGATATCCACGGGTGTGTCCCTCGAAAATGGCCCGGGCCGTCCCTCGTGTCTGTCGGTTCCCGTTCGAGCCCTGCACGCGAGCACGACATTTCCCTCGAATTAATAACCGTCCGGGGCTTTTAACGCGCGGCGATTTTTCTTGCGACGAATGAATCTCAACGCAATCCCGAGTAATTTTCCTATTGCGAACGGCTGCTGGACGCTGGCCAAACGCTTGCCACTTTTTACCATTGCTTCTCATGCTTCTGCACACTCTGTCATTTCGCTTCCGCGAAATTCCTGGCCTCAATTTCGCCCGTCTCGATTTCTACATATTCTTTTTTTCCTTCCTCCCACCGCGCCTCTCGCATGCACGCTGTTATTAAAATTAGCAGGGCGCTTTCCTCCGTGTTGCCGGGGTGCCTCTCGCCCTGGAATCGGGTAGGGCAGAAATCGAGAGCGAGGGGAGAAAGGGAACATATCGCGGAGAGATCCGAAATTGCTTTCAACGAGGGTTAACGAAACTATTTCTCCCTCTTCCCTTTCTTCGTTCGTGGATCGAGCAGGCATAGAAATAAATAACGTTACCGTTTCACACAGTTTCCAAGGGGCAAAGGATCTTTGGATGGGCGCCAGCCAGCGAGCTTCCCCCTCGACGCCGCCCTGCCAACTTCCACCTTTCCATTTCTGGATCTCCCCCTTTATCTACCCGCTCCTCCGCCGAGTCGGCTTTTGTTCTCGCGTCGCGGAAAACCACACCGAGAAGGGAACGAAGACGAGAAGTTCCGATTTGGCCCAGTTTTCTTCGACGTGGAAAACTATGGCCGCGATCAGCCTTGCGAGGGAATTTATATTTCAAACGATCCGGACGCGACAGTTGGCGTGAACCGTTCCTTCGAGTTGACGCAACGTGAATCGGAATGCCTGTAAAGACGAGAGACAGAAAAAACTGGGAGGATCGAATTACGTCAGATTAAATTGCAATTTGCATTAGGATGCGCCGCGACGGTGCACAGGTGAAGGGATAAACGGTAATGGTGACAGTATGTAAATGCCTCGTCGTATAAATACGATCCTCTGTCGAAAATCGAGCATTTCATCCCGAAGGTGGGCAGGGAACTAACGTGAAAATTAAACTACGCGAACGACTCGTGGACTTTTTCGCGTGGGTCTTTCTTGCTGGCTTCGGCTGAGTTTGAATTATTCAGCGGTTAATCGAAGGGTACCCGCCGGAGTGAGGAATGGAGAGCTGTTTTTCATTATTCATTTTACGTCCACCGTTTCTGTGTTTGATGTTTTATCGGGAGCCATTACCGTAATACCGGCTCCGCTGGCGCTAATAATTAATTTGGTGTCGGGTTAAGGGAAATGAAGGGATTGCCGGCGTTGATGGACTCGGCGGTTGGCTGAAAAATATCGCGGAAAAAGAGACGCCTGGAAACACCGGACGGCTGGGTTTTAAGTAGCGCAAGCCTTTCTACAAAAATTCTTCCGCAGCACCGAGGGCTGCAGGAAGGTACGACGGAACGTTGTGCAACTTGTCCGCGCGTAACATAATCATCGATATTCTCTGGAGCACCAGCCACGTCTGCCGGGTAAATGACAATTCTTCTTTACTTCGGTGCACGCGTAACGTCGTTGAATCGACCGCGAGGTCACGCGAGGCGCAGATTTTAATATTCAGATTAAACCAGACGCACGATTCCCCCGGCTGCACCGTTCAATTACTTCGTGCATCGATGCATCGTGATGCACATACCGTTGGTGAGCGATACGTGTAACCTGCGATACGAAGAACGTGCCGGCTTTAAATCTCGTCCCCTTCGAGGGCAGCTTCGAGATAGACGTCGCACGTCGCGAAGGAGAAGCACGAAGTGGGCACCTTGGCGATAATTGCCCGTGTATTATATGTACGGTCGACCCGAGTGCCAGTCCATAAGTCATCGTTAATTACGACGTTATTCTCCGAGTGATTTATCGCGTGTTTCGCGGTGAACACGTTCGAGCCGCCCAGCTCGCTATCGTCTAACGAGTTCTACATTTCTTTCGACAAGACGATGCAAATGTCGGTGTAAACTGATCTGCCAAGCAACGCGGTTGGGCATCGCAGGGGCTGCCGCTTCATTCGTCCAATCGTTTTTGAAATCGCATTAGCGCCCTTCCCCCTTTTCTATATTCAGCACGCCGATATAATAGAGAATGATGAACGACAGAGCTGACTGAAAATGCACGATCCGCTGAATAGTCACGCCCTGCTAAATAAATCAGCTACAATCTGATTTGTGTCCCCCATCACGCGCAAGTAGAATAGCCCGGCGTTGGTCAGACGTTTCAGGAATTCAACCGCGTGATAGGCTCCCTTTCGTTTCCGGCAAACGCGTGTGCACTCGAAATTGATGAATTGCTTGCGAGAAGAAGCGTCGATCGATCGGTAGCAGAAACGGTGCTCGTTACTTTCCCCGCTAATTAAGTCGGCGCCGCGTACAGTAATGCATCGGAAACGAGTACCGGGATTATTTTTCGTCGCGACTGGATTTACTCCGCGAGTCGTCGTTAATTGCGCCGCTATACGGCGGTGAATTATGGCCAGCCGGATTAGTCGAAATTACGTTTACACCCAGGTTACAGGTACGTGGAGCGAGGGCTTCGAGAAGCCTCTGAAATAGGCTTCGCAGCGGGAGTCGATGTCACGCTAATTTGCGAGCTCGCTGGGTCTACCTTGTCTCGAGATGTAGCTCGATTTTTCAAGGGAACGCGCACGTCGGCGAGTTTACCCGGAGCCGGCCGGCTACATCCCCTCGGTTGTTGCAAGGGTCGATCGAGAAGGGGGTAAGGTCGGCTACTTTATTCGTCGTGGTCGTAAGCAAAGCTGAACCCGATTTCCCTTGTCCTCCTGCTCGATGAAAACGGAATATTTACGAAACGTTCCGCTCTATCTTCCTTATCTTGTTTACCGATCCAGAAAATCGCCTCGATATCTGTCCATTCTAAATTCTTCGCGCCGACGTTTATCCGTTTCGTCTAACCCTCCTGCTATCGCGACAGCCGGCTCTGTGTGTGTGCGCCGTGCGAAAGCACGGAAGGGACGTCGTTCGTCGGCCAGTTTCCTTGGCCGTCGATCGCGAGGTCGGGTTAACGGATGGAGGTGGCGAGCCACGGCAACGGGGGATCCCGCAAATTTGTTTGCCTGCAAAAGGCGTCCGATCGAAGTCATTCATTGTGGATGATTAAAGGCTTTCGAAGGCGGAAAGTGAGCGGCGTGTAAACGAAGGGTCGATCGTGCGCGCCTGTCCCGAGATTTCATTAGCAGATTACTTAATCTGCATTCGGGGTCTCCATCTATCCCCGGGTACGTAGCGATGGGGGTCTAACGGCTGCGTTATTCCGTGGCCGGCCGCAAAGTGCTCTAAGTGTCGATCTGAAATTCCGGGGCTTAGCCTACTTTCCTCCCTCCGTTAAACCGCCGATTTATATCCTTTTTCCGGGGCCCGCGGAGCCTTCTGCTGTTTTCTACTTACTACTTGCGCTGCCCTCGAGCCACGGTAATGCACATGTCGAAATCTCTCACCTGAAACAGACCAACGAAAACGCTCCGTGAGATTTTTCGGTACGTCTTGGGGCTTCGCCGGGTAGAAAGGGGATTACAGGGTCGATGGCGAAGCTTAAAATATTGCGCACGTGAGCTGGGATCGCGGCGAACGGTCGACTTTGTTCTTTTCGTTCTTCCGAACGGTGGTGGAGTCGCCGCTGACCGCGGGGAACATTTAGAAAAACATTACGGCCAGGGTGATTTAAATGCTGCCACGGAAACGTCGGAATGACAGCTGTTGATGCTTCAGTGAGGGATGCAAAAAGGGGGTCAGAGGTCCGATGCAAACGACTGGTTTTCTTTAGCCGGCCGTTAGAAAGCTCGTGAAATTCTCTCGGGGTTGTCCGTGCCACGGGACACGAGGTTAATTTGATTTTTATCTCGTGCAATATCCGCTTCTGCACCCTCTTTTTCATCCCCGGCTCGTACGCTCGTTCCACGCTCTAACCCATGATTTCGGTTTCGCCCTTTCCGTGGGCGCATTTCTTCATCGTCCCCGTGAAAGCGTGCAGGTCCGCGCCTCGACGCCTTCTTCCCCGTGTCCTCGTTCTCCATCTTTATGTTGGGAATAAAATATATTTTTAAATTCCTTTCCTTCTCGGCTCTATTTTCCCTTTTCCTTCGCGGCAACCCCTACGGGCAGCGTAATTGCCAAACTTTAAAGGGGGAACCAGTCGCCGGATTGGACCTGGTGTCCCCTAACTGCCAGCTAACGTGCTCCAACACTTGTACGGTGCTCGCTTGTTTTTCGACCCATTTCCCCTAAGGGGGAGAAAACAAGGATATACGGGGCTAGATAGCGCGATTATAAATTTGCCGGAGGGGTGTGGCCGTTGGTTCGTATTTCAGGTAGGCGGAATAAATTCTGCATCGTTTCGTATATATCGCAGACTCCGCCGGTGGTACGTTGTTTTTTGGCTGACCTATTTCCCGCCATCGTTACTCGTTACCCTTTCCAGACGCTGAAAAAATTCTCACGAAAATAATCGCCGCGCTTGTGGGTTACGCCACCTTCCGAACATGCTCCGTCTCGAATTCTTCGTTGCGAGTCGAGGCGTTCCTCCTATTTCTATTTTCCTTCTTGTCGCGGAACGAAGAATTGTGAATCATCAAAAGATTATCCACAGGTCGTTCACAGAGGTTTCCTTCGTTCCGCAATTCCGTCGCATCTCCGAAATGCCGCTGACGAGCTAACATTTCCCTCGCCGGTGACCATCCGTTTCATGCGCCAGGGTGAATTGATTTTACACCAAGGATAAAGCGGTTCCAGCGCGTTTCATCCGCTTTGCCGCGCCCTCAGGACCGCGAGCTTCATCTCTTTGCACGGCGGATTAATTTCGCGCAGTCTACTCGTGCACGGCTGTCACGCGTTTCACCCAAACTTTCTCGTTTTTCTGTTCCCCGCAAACGCCTCTGGACGGTGTGTGCCGTTGCGGCAGCCTGCATGAAAAGATGTCATCGTTGCTGCTTGTTGTTTTTCGCGTGCAGAAGGTGAAAGGAACAAAAGAAATTGATCCACTACGCCTGTGCACGGTAGAAGTATCTACACCCTCTCGATACGTGTCCCGAGAGTGGAAACGTTGCGGTGCATCGCAGAGCCTGCTTATGCTAGACGCGTGTCATAAGAGACGAGTGAAATTGCGACGTGGTAGTAAAAGGGCAGTAAAGTTTTGCTGGGAGTCGTGCGGGGCTCGGGTCGGATTTTAGAGACTCCTGTGAATCGTGAATATTAAATCAGCAGGTGCGTTCGCGACGAACAAAGGGCATTTCCGGCGGAGCGATATTAAATCAGTATCAGCATTTAAACGCAGTCGTCTGTGCGTATCATATACAATTTTATCAAACGTTTCCATTGCCATACAATTGTCCCGCGATTACGGGAATGAAGGGCGCATGGCGGAAAGTACGGAGAATGCAAAGGCAATAATGTATAGAGTAAACCGTATCGTGGCGGACACGGCTAGATGAGGGAGCAAACATCGTTCGTGACCGGGGAATTGCTCGTGGCGCCATAGAATGGGAAATTAGAGGTGTACCGTAGCGGACGGGAAAACGGGGAAAGCCGGCAGCAGTAGTAGGGGACGGGAAAAAATGGGGAGACAAGGGTCATTTATGCAGGCCAGTAAAGAGAATACCGAACATATCCGGGGGTGCTGCAAGGACCCCTTTGATGTTCGCGAACGTATATCCTACCTGCTTTCGCAATTTCGAACGAAATTTATTCCCCGGGGAATGAAAAGGAAATGCAACGGCGGAAGGATGTGTAACTGGAGTCGTTTTCCTCGCTGTGACAAATGCAACCGCGCGTGTACCCGTGTCCTCGTTCGTCGCGATCACAGCTTTCCCGATGGATCCATAGATCCGTCGTAAATCTGGTACGTGCGTCGCCCGCGGCTCAACGTCCACCGATAATACCTGCTACTGCTTCGCTCGGGTAAATTTCTTATGCGTTATCTGCTCGGCAATAATCATTGTTCGCGGGCGGTAGCTTATTAACGCAAGCAAACGCGTGTTCGATTCCACGTCCAATTAATTTTGCCTCTTTGATCGGGCGAGAACGGAGGAATCGTGAACCTTTTAGGTCTTTCCCAATTAATCGACCGGGCTCGGCCGTTTAATTAGGCGGCTTGTTAACGGAAGCGTCTTCGTTAAAATATATTTACCGAAGCGCGATAATACCTATCTGTACATGCACGGCGGACCCAGGAATTTAATTTCCAATTCGAAAACGATTTTCGACCGCCGTTCTATTCATCGGGGAGAAAGCGCAAGGAGGGAATAAAGGAACAAGGGCTGCTTGGTTAGCATTTCGGCCACGGGACGATATCGGAAACGTCGGACGCCACTCTCAACGGTCATTAATCTTCGTCTCGCGCAAACATCGATCCGACTTTGTACACGAATACGCAATGCCGGGTTTGCCCGGTTGCCGAGTGGTTGCTGCCCTCGAAACTATCCGCCCAAAGCACGGCGAGCACTTTTAACGACTCGCTGACTCAACCTGCTGGTCCGCACGTTCTCCATCCCCCTTCTACGCTTTCGTTTATCTGCGCGCGTATTCGTCTGCCCCTGATCCAGTTTCCATCCGCCACAGGCCCACGAAAATTTCGGTGGTATCAAAGCACCGACGCGACGCGCCGCGACGTCTAGCGACCGGGCTACTCGACAGGCATTGAAAAGTGTACCAGCGCTATTGGATTTCGAATGTCCTCGATGGATTTTTCCGATCCGTTCGGCCGGCTTTTTGTCGTATCAAAGCCACCGCGGCTTTGTACGGCTGTAAAATTTGCGAAGAAATCCCTGTCCAAGCGGAGACTCGCGGTCGTTCGAATCGACGCAGCCTCGTTGGTTTTTCGCCCGTTCCGTTTCCAAACGATCCGCGTACGCCGCGATCGGATGTGCCAGAACGATTCCACCCAGGTGGACTCAGGTTCGCAGCATTTTTCGAGCGGAGACGCGAAACGGGACGCGTGCAAGGAAGCCCCGCGTAATGCTCTTACGATGCAGCCAAGCTATAATCTCTGACGGGAAGACCTACCCGGACTATCTGTCTTTATCTTGGAAGTTCGCGGCGACTTTCGAGGGGGAGAAAGCGCGAGAAGCTTCGGCCGAAGCGTGCGTCCCAGCGCGACGATGCGTTCTTCGTCGAGCTCAATTGATTTTTATTACGTCGCCCGCGGCGCAACCGAGAGATGAACGTTTCTATTTCTATTTAGTGAACAACGCTACGAGCCCGCGACTCTATTAAAGGCTAATGCATACGTTGATCGGGTATGCGCATTTTTCAGACGGCCCTTAATCGATCGGTTAAAGACCGGCAAACAACGTTGCCGTAAAATATAGTGGCGATATGTCGGGCCAAGGCAGAAAGCCACAGCTAACGGGCATCGATCTCGCGAACGCGAGAGAACGAACCGAGTTTCGCGAGCAATTTGTACCCTTGAATTGTTCGGAGCCAGGTCCGTGACGGGTGAAAAAAGTTCGGACACTTTCAATGCTCTGGCGGCATCGCAAATTCGTTCGGACGTCGCCCGGAACGTTTGAGCGCGTTTCCTCGATACCTGTCCTTAATTCCTCCGAACGGAAATGAGAGACGCCCATTCGGTAACGAGGATTCTCGAAACGGTTACGAGTATATACGGTGTCGAGTGAATGGGGATACAGAGCCCCCCCGTCTATTTCGTGGATCTCTGTGCAATCGAATTCATTCGTAGCCTGGGAAACGAGAGGTCTGAAAAGAAGGAAAAAAAAGACGCGGAAAGAAGGTGGAGTCTTGCGAGGACTCTCGTCTGACGATTCGAGTGGCCTGTTCGAGACACAGCTGGTATAATCTCGCCGGTGCACTCGAGCCACGTGGATCCTCTGCGATAATGGAAAATACCGTGAAAACGAGTCAATTTACGTTACGTCCCGTACAGACTCTTCTTCTGTCGCGGAGATTGGTTCCGTTCGTTTGGTCATTGACCCTTTCAAGGAAGATTCAATCAGACAGATGAACGACCAGATACACAGACGGTGGCTCGAACGATCCGTAACGCCGGCCAGCTGCTGCAGTCTCCAGTATCTTGTTACGCGGTTGATGAAATGCCACGGGATCTACTTGCAAATCGAAATTTAATAGAATCCGTATCGAGGTGGACGTGGCCGCGATTCAACCGGTTCACCCGGGGAATAACGGCGTGGCAGCCTGCGCCTGCCTGTTTGTTGCACGGCGGAAATCCATTGGAAATCCGCGGAGTGCGGTGAAAATTAACGAAAACTCGTTGGAAATTAGGATGGAAAATTTGTGAAAAGCCGGCTGGTTTTATTCGGTCGGCTGCCCGGCCGATTCAAAGGAACACAATTTCCCGCGATCGGCGCGTTGTACAATTTCGACTGAACATCGCCAACTGCTAGGCATCCTAGATACGTCAGCAGTGGTTTTTTTTACCAGCAAAAAACATTCGCAGTGTTCGAAACGGCTTCAACTTCGTACAGCTTTTTCCGCGAGCATGGCGAAGCTTTGGGGGATATGGGAATATTTTATTTGCCCCCGAACACGTACATTAACAATTTTTTGCGGCCAAACGAATTGTACTCGTATTTATTTTTCATACCCGCAACAGAACGATATCGTTGCAAAATTTTCACGTGGCTAATAGCGACGTCGATATTTCTGTCTGTATCGTTGTCCGACCCGATGCAACCGTGCTCGGTGGCCCTAATAAAATTGTTCTTCTTCGCTCCCCTTTGTTGCACGCCGCCTGACAATAAAATTCGTCGCAGCCGCGGGAAATCTGGCCGTCATTAAAATTAATTTTCCTTCCGTCGATCTCATTCGATCGCGTTTGTCCGCCGGAGCACGGCCCCCATAAAATCGCAATACCAGTCCCGGCACTATTAAAAATGCTGTCACGCAGCACGGCTATCCTGTAAATACCATCGACGCTCATTTTTCCTCGGCTCTTCGTCATACGACGTTCGGGCTTCCCAGGCAATTTCCCGGAAATTAACGCGACGTAGAATTCGCAGGCCGTCGGCCGTTCATCTTATCAGCAATATAAAGCCTTCGTTACGTCTTGATCTCTGGGGAGCCGCGTCGACGAACGTGACTCGGGGCATAACGGGGTACAGTTCACCGTCACTGGATTTCGTTTTTTAACGCACCGCCAATGCTGCGGAACTTACCTGTGCACAATTTTGTACACCGGACATTCACTAACGATTCATCGTTCGTCTTCGAGTTTCCACAAGATACCGCCGACCTCTCGACCCGAATAGAACTGCGGGGCAAAGGGCGAGGTCTTCCCGGCCAGCTGATACCGTCAACTCGACGGAGAAACGAGGCAGAAAAAGTCCCGATCCCACAGGCCTTTTCCGCGTTCGCGGCGATTGGGCAGTGGCCTGATTTTCATGGTCTACCAGACGCAAGGTAGATTAAGTGTAACCCCCGTATACCTTCCGTCCAGGTTTATACGTGTCCGCTCGTACGAGTTCCAGCGCGCGCAGCTTGCTTGCGACGCCGAGATACGTCCGGTGAATTTCACGTTCGCGTGATTTTGCATTTCCATATGATCCTCGTAAATCCTGCAGCTCGACCGGAAGGAACCCACGGAAGAACGACGGAGGATTAATCGTGCCTCTATATTTCAAGCGGCTTCGTTCGCCCGCTGATCGTGTCGTTCTGGAAAATTGTAATCGTTTCGCGCCACCCGGACGAGATTATATACCCGGGGAAAATTGGTGGAAGCTCTGCGAACTGTCGCGCTTCGAAATGGAACAGTTTATAGGCGTTCCTTTGCTGAAGCTTGCCCGGCGAAAGGTCGGCCCGCGGAAAAGCGTGGAAAAACTCGGGGACCCGTGCCCGATGAAATTACTCGCAGCGCGAATTTATTTAGCAACACCGCCGCACGTGAAATTAAAAGCTCGAGGAGAATGGCAAAGCCTGCGGCCGATGTTCGGTGTTTATGCCGACACCGGTTTAACTACCGATGTACTCGTCCGTTCGATTGCGCCGGACGCGAAAAGGGAGAAAAAAAGGGAGAATGAATATCGTAACGAAGTTGTTGGCCCGCGTTTTCGCTTTGTCCCCGACCAGCGGTTCTATGAAGCAATTGCGATCGTTCGAAAGGTTACAGCTGTAATTGTTCGTTTCGCGATTGATAAAAAATGTCCAATACACGGTGGAAGCTTGATCGCATCGTTTTCCTACCAGCTGAAGGTCGAACGTCGCTACCGATAAATTCCAACGGAGAAACGAGAACGTCGGGACAATCAGCCGTAGATAATCGTGACACGATTAAACAGAATGATAATCGCTAACGCGAGCGCAGGGCAATTCGGTTGGTTCGCGCAATTAAAATGCACGCATGCATGGCATGCGATTTCTAATCAATGGCAATGGATGCGTAGTTTATCTAGTCGTTAGATGCAACGAGCTATCTGTGAAGCTTCGATCTCGTTATGTTCTATCGGCTTGGGTGTCTGAACATGGACGCGGATCGCTCAATGGCTATTTCCGACCGCACGTACCGGAAGTTTCGCACGTTTCACCTGCGTCCTCGTGTTCCATAATCGCGAACACTATCCGCATCGGCAGCATGCGCCTGTGTCCCTGTCGGCCAGCGAATATACGGATTAGTTGTCAAGATCGACGGATGGTCGTGGTTTCCGTTCGACTCGACGACCGTGCTTTAATCCTTTCTATGGAGAATTGTTCGCCGATGCTTTAATCATACGAAGGAGGGTATCGGTGATTAGCGAGGAAAGGTGAAAGACGCGTGGATGGGAAATTCGACGGAAATGGAAGCAACGAGGGCGGCAGGGCGGAGAAAAAATTATGGGGAAGAATTTTGTGGTGACTCCTCGTTATCGTGGGCTCGTAATTCCACCGCAAGCAATTTGTCATCGACGCGGCGACGGCCGTAAATGGGAGGTCCTGTTCGTCGACGAGCCCCGTAACCCGAGCGGCCCTCGTGCATACGCGAGAAGTTTGAAAAAAAAATCTAAGCCTCTCGAGGATGGGGTGGGTGATTGATTGGTTTTTTCGGGGGTCGCATTGAAATCTTGCACGACTAGATTAGCAACGTTGTCGTAGGCGAATGATAAAGGGAAGCGCGCTGAATGGGGAGGGGAACATGAATTTTCACGATCCCCAATGCGAAACGCGTTTTGGAAAGTACGAGCACGTCGATACGCGCGCAGTTTCCATCGATGCTGAGTTTATAAAAAATTGCATCGGAGTATTAAATACGTCACAGAGGAACTCTTTGACGCGTTACATTCAATGAATAATAAATCTGTTCGCCGGTGGCCGTTTTGAACGGATCCTAAATGTAATAATGGACGTATAATGGAACGCATGATTCGATTGTTACTAGCTTATATAAACTTTCCACGTTCTATTTATTATTCTGCCGCTGCAGCCGGCTGGGCGTTGCAATAGAGATACAGAGAATTAGGCAAAATATTATCTTTTGTCGAATGTGAATGCTCCGCGCTGCAATTGCTGATCAGCGAGCCGTTATATTATTCGAGGTTTGTCCGCAGTCATCGCAGATGAATCTATAATATATAATAGGGGGGGTAAAAAAATTAGAGGATTTTGTTATGCACGATGATTTCATTGCGTTCGAACGTATAGAGCTATTTAGTTGGTCGCCGGTTCGAGGTATAAATTTTCAGTTAATTTGTGACCGCCGATTAAAAGCGGCGAATATTCCGAAACGGATGTAAATTATAGTAACTCGATACGCGTCCGTGCATCCACCAGGTCTGCGAAGCCATTGGGAAATCAGGGAAATTATTCGCCGAATCGCGTAGCTTTTCACGATCGCGGCCAAGTGTTTGTCCGATGTGTTCGGTTAATTTGCCGCTTCTCGATAATTATTCTGCAATTAGAGATGCATGCTGATCGATCACCGAACGATGCGTACGCCCGGCGAAAAAATTCTACTTTCTTCTGTTCCGAAGGATTGAATAATTTTCCAATTATTCCTGCGCTTAATTTTTCAATTATTCCCCCAAAACGGGGCCAGCTGCGGTTTTACGAAAAACCTGGAGCACGCATCCACTTACGCGGCTTATTTGAATTCTTCCAGAGTCGCGGCGCGTCGCGTTTGTGGAGATGATTTAAGCCGAATAGGTCGCGCGACATGGCCACCGGAGAACATACAGCTGCTTCCGAAAGATGAGCACGTTTCTGGGTTATCTGGCTGCCAGTTATCGTATATTCGGTTAAAAAACCCCACAACTGTATTATGCATGGGCAAGTTGTCCCCGTGATTCAAATACGTGCTCCTTGATTCGACGAGATAGAGTCACTTAACTGGGGGGAAATAGATATTTCACCCGAACCACTCCCTTTTCATTGAACGCTACAATCGTACTGGAATAAATCTGTTGTGAGTCCGAGTTATTGAGGTAGTTGTTTCCAGCGTTATAATAGGAACTAGGAACCTTCCTCTTTCTGATGCGCGTGCACGATAACCTGTCCTCCGTAATAGTAATTTCACGTGCGTTTCAGTATGGAACGGGACAGCAGGGACATCTAAATCTCGGTTCGAACTAAACGACGGGATAATTCACGAAAGTGGGCTACGCCTAATTACGAGATAGCGGTTCTAGGGGTTGGCGGGCACGAAGATTATGTGCAGCACGTTTGAGCCGTAAAGAGGACAAAGGAAGGGTGCCCACCGCATTGCGGTAATTTAGTTTTCGAAAGGATTCGCAAAGGTCTTTCGGTATTCTTTGCTCGGCGGGCATCTTCCGCCGACCAACTTCCTTTGGTACACAAGGTGTTTCCAGAACGAAGTGTCAACTTTCGAGAACGTGTTCTGCCCGTTTTAAACGGAGGTCTACCCTTTCGAATAGCACGCCTCTGCACACGTTCGTTATACGTGCAAATTTTGCGGCCATTGAAAAATTATAATATGTTGGCTCTCTATGTTCGCATCGTTTTGGTTGTGAAAACGCAGCGTTCATCTTTATCGCATAATATTTCTCCACGCCGAGTACATTTATCAAAACACTATAATTCTCCAGCCACCCAGCTGGAACGGTATTGTCGGCCGGCATTTTGCTTCGTCAATGGTCGATCATTTCGGTAGCGGTCTCATTGCACCAGGACAATAGGGTAGACAGTGAACGAATAGGAGGAGCGTTTCTACCGTGGCGATGAATCGGCCTTGGCCGAAGCACCGGAAGTTAGAAAGAGCTGCTCTTTAAGTCGGATTGGAGGAATGAATATTAATAGCCGAACAGGGAGAAAAGTCGGCTTGGCGAGGTTGCTCGTCCAATAGAAATAATCGGCCAACGATGAATTTATGTTTGAATGAACGAATATTTTTTTAAGGTCGCTACGATAAAAGATTGCCCTGTACACTTTGCACCAGCTTTAGTCGATTTCAAATCAAAGGGAGAGGTCCAATTTCATTCGACGAGCTAATAAAAATTAGTTGAACAGCAACAAAAAAATGCAACGCTGAAAGAGCAGTTCAAAGTTTAAAGTCAACATAAAACTGGGCCGAAGCACCAGTCGTGATTTTCGTCGTCGTTCTCCGACTGGTTTCATCAGCCATCCCCCCATGCGATCGTTTTACAGCGTTACGAATAATTAAGAGGTTCGTGATCGACTGTTCGACTCACCTGTGCCCGACAAGAAACCCCTCACGCAGCCCTCAACAACAAATCCTCCAAGAGCTGGGAGATGTGAAAATATGAAAAGAAAAATGACCTTTCTTTCCGCTGTTCGAATGTGGAAGAATATCGTAAATTCGAAGGAAGCCTAGCGTTAAAGTTCCGAATGATCTCGTTACGTTGCAAGCTGTCGAAGCTGCCGATCGATTAATCTTCCCGACTAATTCGCGAGGCGACCGATCAGCAGGTACGATCACGACAGATTAGAAGGACGATTAAGCAACGACCACGCGACAAGCTGGCCAGCTTTATTCCACGTAAATTCCGTCCGCGGCTTTCTAAGATCCCAGTTTCCCCGCACTTGGAAAGCTCTGGGCGGATACTCGCCAGGTGAATCAACGTCTCCGCTCGTTTTTCGCGCGAAGCAATATTCCGTGCCATTAAAATTCCAGGATCGTGACTGCTTGGAACATTCACGTTTGGCTATTGCCTTCGTCGGTGTCTCTGCGTCTTTGGGTCGCCGAGGGAACCCGGAGAAGCAGGGAAAGGCTAACGAATCTAATTCCCTGGATCACCGTGGAAGGAAAAAGAAGGTTATAAATCCCGAATGGAACGGAGGCGGTACGTGACAGGGTAATGGGCGAATCGGTGAAACTAGTCCCGATATCGCGTCCTAAGAGTTAGGCACGTCGGACTTGGGAAGAAAATCTCGGGAAACGGTTGCGCGTAACCGGAGTAACTTCGCCGGGATAGGAGGGAAGAATCTCCTATCTTTGAGTGTATACATAAAACCGAGGAAGGGATAGGATTCTTAGAAGAGGGACACGGGTAGAACGGAAAGGGCAGCATTACAATTTCAAATGCAATTCCTTGGGCGCCGGGCCCCGATGGGCCACTCCATCTATCGAAATCGAAACGGCGACACCGTAAAACAGCACGCGCGAATACGGGAAACACAGACCTGTGCTCTCTCGCGACCCTACCCCCTCGCATTACCGGGATTAAACGACTCGGAAAATGGCGCCGATATAAACGATCCGATGGAGGTCGCGCCTGTTCGATAAGTCGCCGGAGGAGAGACGGCGTCGCTTTTAAAATAATGAAACGTTCTCGCCCGGCAGCGCCCCTTAATTGGATGAAAACAATTAACGCGAGCCGATGGACCACGCGAAGAATTCGTTCGACGACGCCGCTGCCCCTTCGAGTTCCATTTCGTTATTAAGCACACTTCTTCCCCCTGTTTCTTTGCGTGCCCGCGCGACTCTCGATCTTCTCCGCGGTGCTCCCGTTACGTTCCAATTGGATTCGAAATTTGGCGTAATTGCGACGGAACAGAGGGAAAGCGAAACGGACGAGAATAATGAACAAAGTTACGAGGCCTGGTGGCGGGAATCGAGCGCGAGACTTTGCGCCACGATTTTCCTTCTCCGACGAACCATACGTTTTCTGCGGCGTTAATTTCTTTCTACAAATTCGTGTCGCCGTTGGACGAAACAATGCGACGCGTCGAACCGGGCCAATGTGAGCCGTCGCGATAACGAGGCGACGAACAATCGTGTCGCGTTCGATGAAAAAGCAGATCGCGAATTTCGCGCCACGTGTTCGCCGAGAGAGTTTTTCCTCCTCGGTTTAGCCGACTGGAACAAAGGTGAATCGCGACAACGCCGGCTTAAGACGACGTTTTTACGTCGCCTTAGTCGGCTGAAACGAAACGACGAGTGGCACGGAGAGAGAAGTCGGTAAACAGTGACGAATTATTAATGCGTCTCAGAGGCAAAGTTGCGCTTCCTCTGACAGCGCCGTGTCTTGTTAGGGCAACGAGATTTAATACTTTCCATCCTACCGATGAGTCACGGGCAGACGCATCTCACCTGGCCGGAGCAATTTCTTAAACGAATGCTACGAAGCCGGCTTAAACGCGATTTTTCGAATTATTTCTGCGCCCCTTCCCACGGACGAACTCGGCGACGATAAAAGGAAGCATCGTAAACGCGCATCCCTGTCGCCCGTTCTCTAGGGGCTGCGCGAAGACACCGGATACCAGCGCAATTTATTGACGCTGGCCAACCGAATGCACAAAACACGAACGCTGCAGCTTAGATTTATCGGTCCGTTGTGTTTCATTCCAATGTTCCGCCTCCTTCGTCTGAAACGGAGCTTCGATCCTGAAAGGCATTTCCATCGACTGTCGTGCTCCCTTGTCGATACGTCTACCTGGCTCGTCCAGTCCGAGATTAGACAAGAATAGCTAGACAAACGTGATCGCAGCACGGGCGAAACACCATGGATTTCTTATTACCAGCAGCCAAATGTATTCCCTCGGTCTCGTCTATTAAATTATTCTCCCCCGACGTGGCTTCTGCGCACGCTTTCCACGACAATATGAATACACTCGCGACGAGATAGAATTTCTCGAGGTCCGCGGACCCAGGCAACGGGCGACACGAGGGTGCGTTTTACTACGGGCGAACTGGTATGTAAATAAGAACCGCGAAGAAGAAGGAGCAATTTCTGCGTCTGGTAGAACTGTCGCGGTGCCTTCCTTTTTGTTCGCCCGCTTGTCGACATCCGTTAACTTGGTTTACGCACCACCTACGTATACGTACGCGTGCCTCTGTACCTCCTCGTGTCTGATTTACGGCCGCGGCGCGTGTAACACCGCCACCCCGAGGCTTCTGTCGGCTTTTACCCGGGCATTTTTTATCTGCCGGCAACAACGGAACGGGGTAGGTCGGCTTTTATTGTATTTCTCTGCGGCCGTGCTGCGCCGAGACGTAGGAATGCAGGTTATTAGCGTTGCTTGTTTCGAAATTTAACCCCCGACCTCGTCGAGTTCTCGTGCACTGCCATTAGATCCGTGGCTCGGTACAGGCTTGCGGATTTTCCAGCATCGTCCTGGGAAATTCACGCTCGAATTGCCGATTCGTGGCTCGGCCGGACGATAAGATCGACTTACCCCTGCGTACGTCGGCACCGCGCAGAAAACACCCTTCCCTTTCTTTGGTTAAAGTTGCGGGGGAAGTCGAGGATTTTTCGGACGCTGAAGAATGTTTTGCGAAATGGGAAACCGCGAAACGGGGGAGTAAATTCGATATCCGTGGAAAGGTCAGCCCTTCGGCGTAACGAGAAATTTCGTCGCAACGCGATTTCTACGTGGGCGGACTTGCCGATACGGGAGACACGTGCGGCTGCAAGCTTCCGGTGGAAAAAAGCTGCGGGCAGTGGCGAATGTCGACGGCCTATCGATGCTCCAGATCTTGGCGCCGCGACCTCGACATTCTGGGTTAATCTCTTGGCCGAGCTCCATCTCGTTGACACGTCGATATAGCCGGGAATATTTAGGCGCTCTCGAATTTAATGAAGCGCTTCCCGCCGGAGCTTTCCCGAGGGGAAATTACCGCGTCGACAATGATCGAAAGCCCGTTTCTTTCCTCCTTCCGCCGTGAAAACAATCGAGATATTTTTCCACCGACGGGGTAACTAATTACTTTCCAGCGCCATCAATTGAACCGTTCTCGATGAACGTTTGTCATTCATTTTTTCAACAGCCGCGAACGGTTACTCTTTCCTAGCGGCCGGGCTCTCGAGAGCGTGTATGAGTCGGTGCGATGGAATCGAAAAGCCATCGACGATAAATCATTTTTTACTCCCGAATCCAAATTATCACGAACGACATGGTCGGCTGCGCCGTAATAACGTTCATTGGCAAAATTTTGCCGCGTACGGATGAATCAGCTTATCGTAGCCTATGTATCGTAGTTTGCTCCCGTTCCATATCGGCTTCATAGCGGACAAAGACTTAATCCGTCCGGCGCCAACATAAATTATATCTAGATTTTTCCCCGCGGAAAATCGTATTCCATCCGAAAGCTGTATCGCCACTGGAATCCCTTTTCACAGATACCCGCCCGCTACCTAATTGAATCTCTGAAATTGTCAACGCGATTGCAGCCTTTTGCCTCCATTTTTCAACAGTTTATTCGCGACTTCAACAACTGCCCTACGACTTCCCCAAGCAAGGCTTCTGCGTGCACGGAATCACGCTCGAGAACACGCGTCTCTTCCACGCAGCCTCACAGAGAATCCTTTTATCGGGCACTGGGGAAACGCGGTGGCAAAGAGAAATTCTTTCGGAACTATTGATTTCGAGCGACACGCCGCTCGCTATTTCTCTCTCCGCTCGGATGAAATGTTGACACACTGGCAGATCGGGAACGTGCCCCGACTCGTTATTCTATTTCCTTGACAGCCGGCTACGTCCCATCGCTACGGATTTGCGCAAGCTGTGCGATACCAGTGTCTAGGTATAAGTTGTGCATAATTCACGGATAAGAAACCCGCTTCACAGGGCTGCCAAGGGGTTCGATATACGCGCGGGAACATCTGCGCCGCTAGGAGATTAACAT
This sequence comes from Nomada fabriciana, assembly GCA_907165295.1. NCBI lineage: Eukaryota > Metazoa > Arthropoda > Insecta > Hymenoptera > Apidae > Nomada > Nomada fabriciana. The sequence continues at coordinate 2,779,766 of OU015692.1, read as the reverse complement.
TTGCCGGGAATTTCGTGACAAGGAGTAGAACGACGGCGACCGAAACCCTTTTCACCCCGATGATTCAGCGCGCCCTTAGAAACGTTCCGAGGCGCATTAAAGCTGCAGAAACGCGTTCACGAAAGAACGTTTTGATATCGCGTCCGAGCACTCTGCGCTGTCGAAACTTTCTACGATACTCGAGCGCAAAAGTGCAACCAGGAGACTGGTCCCTTCTTAGAATCGAAGGTCGGACGTAGCTGTTCGCCTCAACCCCTTGCAAGATCGAATCCCCGAGGCCTCGTTGGCGTCCGGATTTCAGCAAAGCAGAATCCGCGGCGTAACGAACGCGTAAAGATTGCGCGAGTCTCCCTGGAGGATCGCTGGCGGAGATTTTTCCCCCGCAGCAAGGAGTCAAATAGAGAGGGACCCAGGGGGCGGTAGAGCAAGGGGAAGAGAGAAGTCGAGATCGTAAAATTCGGCCAGGCTTTCATAGATTTCAGCCATTCTGACGTTACGGCGACGATGCTGCCGTTTCGATCCGGTCGCCATGCTGGCCTCCGGTTGGCACGAAGCCAAATGCACCCAACTCGCGACCAGGGTTAACCGATGAAACTCTAATTCGAGCTTCCGCCCTCTGCCCCACACGCACGTGCGACGCTTCGTTGGAAATTTCGGGAAACCTCTCACTCATACGTCACGGATATTATCGCGGGAAGAAACGGGACGCGGCTATTCGAGCCCCGGCGAATTTTCATTGACTTTCGTTCCGCGGACCGTAATCGGCACCCGCATCCGCCGTTGTCATTTCAAAGATTAGATCTCGCGTTCTATCGCGGCCGGCTGCGCTGAAATCCAGGTAACGTGGATCGAAACGCGGGCAGCAAAATGTTTGCAACGCGAGAGACTAACCACGCGGACATGGTAAATTTCGTGCAATTTTGTGGCAGACTGCTCTGTTACACCGCGCATCGGATCGCAACTATTATGGGGAAAAATCTGGCCGCTGTATCCGCGAGACGGTAATTAGTCGAGCTGCACGAGCCCGGGGAATTTGAACGGGAACGGTAATTCCCAGGCCGGTGGGCAATCTCGTTTATTTTTCACGCCCAGCATCGCCCATGAGAAACGATGGAAAGGCGAACAGCACCGCGGGTGAATATAAGCTTTTACGAAACTGCTTCGCCCGTTCGATAGAGATGACGTACGGTTATAGCACGTTGACGAGTAGACAGCGGGCCGATATTAATTACGCAGTCGCGAGAAATAAAACGGGATAATTAACATTGCAAGCGACCTGCCGGACGATAAATAATGCCAGGATTTTATTGCGGATCTTCCTGTCGCCCTGTCGCCCCCGTCGACGTCCATTTCTCTTAATCCCAGCCCTTTCGCGCACATCTCTTTGGTTCTATCCATTAGCTCTGCGTACCTCGCCGTGTCGTCCGTCGCCCAAGCGAAATATCAAGGTTAACGGGAGAAAGAACGATCGATAAGGGACACTTTCTGCTGCGGGATACTGGCGAATACGGAACACCAGTCCCAACCAGCACAATGACTAATAGAACGAAGACAAGACTGAAAGCTGCAGAGCGCTGAATAAGGTGAATACTAGAAGTTCCCCCCGGAACGATTTCACAGAGTTCTCGTGTAATGGGATGACAATTATACGAGAACTTGAACTGCCGCGCCGGCTCGTTCTGCAATATGCTCGTTAAACTTGCTAAGAGATTTATAGAGCCGTGTTGCTAGAAGGTAGCAAAGTGGAAACTGAAATCTGTCCCGTTACAAACTTACCTAACAACGCGTACCTCGCGACGTTTTTCAACGTGCGCTCGGTTTTATGAATTTTTCTTTTCAACGAACAAACTGGATCAGTTTACCGTCAACCGAGCGTCCGGTTTCTCCTCGATAGAAAAATTCGAAAGTCCCGACGAAAGGGGACAGAGTTTCATCAATGGGAGCCACCGTGTAACGAACACGCGACGTTACACGCTAATCAGATTATCGACGCCATTAGCCCCTTCCGAAGGTGTTTACGAGTCGGTTACGTCACGTCCACTTTCGGTATCCATCCCCATTGAACGGGGCGCGACGAATTCGATGGGGGATCGACGCTCTTAAAATGCTAACTAGTCGGCCCCGGAGTAATGTCCTTCTTTATTGCGCTGGGAATACGGCGATATAAATTTTCTGACATGGTCTGGAATTCAATTAACTGTCGCGGAAGTGGTAGAACGCGAGAGAGGAACACGACCCCGATAGCCGCGCGAACTTTTCGTCGTTTCATGAATCTATCGCCGCCGAGCAGCTGCCATTTTCTACTCACCGTGCCGAGTTAAACGGCCATTCCGGTGGTGTATTTAGCACGGATTCAACGGATACTATCCCGTTTATAAATAAACGAATCGCCTCGGGGGTGGAAATTGATTTCCCCGCCAGCCGTCGAAATAGATCTAACGCGATCCGCTGGTTTTCTCGAACGGGGCATCGCTCATCCACGAAACACCCACCGATTTCGTCCTTTCCGATAAACTTATTCCCTTCGAGGATCGACGCACGAGCCAGAGAACGATGTGCAAGCGCGCGGAAGAGCGGGAGGGGCCCGGGATTGGAAAGGGAGTGATCGGTGGACAGGGCAGTTTGGAAGAGAGGAATAGATAAACGAAAAGGGTGTACACTGCTGTCATGGTGGGTGGTTTATCTAAACGATTATCTTGGCCCACTTTGGCGAGCGGTCGTGAATCGAGAGATGGACGCGATCGGTCCGCGAGGGTTGACAGCACTCGATATGACACTCGATAAATTTACGGCGAAGCCATGCACGCTCGCTCCTCGACGTCTCTCAAGAACGACGGGACGTCGCGTCGCGCAGATGCGACACCCTCTCCCTCTCTATCCATCTATCTATCTATCTATCTATCTCTACCTCTGTGCACCTATGTACGTATCTCGTAAAACCGAAGATCGGCCACTCGCGATGGCTTATGACGTCCGCTCGTTTCGACCCGCTGTCACCGGCAGCGTTCGCTGTGCGAAAATTCAATCCAGGGTGCTCCATCACACCGTCCGATCAACGGCATTAATCGACGATCAAATCGACCTAACGAGCATCTCTTACACGCGTTCCTCGTGACCCGATTTGTCCGCCGTTCGCCGATCGAGGTCAACGATTATCGAATGCTCGCCGGGGATACCCGACCAGGCATTTCTGTTTTTGATGCGACCGCTCTGCTTCTTTTCCTTGTCTTTTTTTTTGTCGCTTTTACGAGCTGTTCGAGCTTTCAAGATTTTCGCGCTCGTTATGACACGATAGAGCAAACGCCGATGAAATATTCTGCCGCGGAGTAGAAAGGGTGCGGGAAGGTTCTGTTGGAAGAACGTCGGTAAATTTAATCACCCGCCGACAAAACTCGCAATCTCTTCAGGCGTCGTGTGTGTAGGAAGGGTTCGAATAATGTTTTCCAGCCGGTTCTCGATTTAGCGGAGGAGCAACCGGCGTCGGAGAGCGTAACGCAAACACTAGGCGAACGAAATGAAAAGAAAGGATGGTGTCGAGTGTTTTCCGATAGACCGGGAGAGGAGCATGGAACCACCGGCGGCTTCCGTGTTCGAAAACGAACGACTAATTGCTTTCTTTTTTCCTGTTGGATCGAAAGTTAAAGGCGCTACCCTCCAAGCGCCCTCGTGTCTTCCGGTAATCGTCCTGTCTCGTCCCGGCTCCTCTCCTTATTTTTAATTCGCTCCACTAACCTTGCCACTCGGCCAGACGAAAGTTCTAATTAGATCCACGGGCCCCCTCGTCTTCCCGATGTTTGCAGACGTTATTTCGACAAGGGTTGCTTTCGTTTATAGACTTTAACACGATCCCGCGAAAACTAACACCGGAGAAAAACATTCACGGCTCGTTCGTAGCCAGGCTCTCGAGGCCAGTGCCTCCTTCCATTCATTATTCATGAAATTCGACAGGGTCGCGCTCGGTTTCGCACCGAACTCCACGGAGTTCCACGGTGCCCGCGCGAACAAGGAACCTCTTTATTCAAATCTCTTTAACGATCCCTCGTCCGGCGAAAAAGGAAACCTGAGATGGCTATTAAATTATCAATGGAAACGAGGTGAAATCTGCGGCGCAAAGTGTGGAGGATAAGTCAGGTACAGCGTGTTGCGGGATAGAAGTTGAAGATTTCTCGATATCGTCGATTCGTCGGGTGTTAAGAAAATAATAGGTTCTGGTCGGAATTATTGCGCTCGTAGGTGGCATGCGGTACGAAACTTTCTGCCCGCAACAGCTCCATCGCGGACTATAGGGCAGCAAAATCCGTGTACGCTGGCTTCTGGATGCAGCGTGGTCGGATATATATTTCTCGTGCACGGCGAGCCTTGTGTTTCGGACGTTCGCCAACTATATTGCCGCGAAACCTTTCGTTCGAGTTGCAACGTTTGATTACACGGGAACAGCCGGGCGATGTGTCGCTCGCTTATTGTTCCGGAAAATCGCCATCGATCGAGACATTCAAGATTGTCCACGGATTTAAAGTACATAATACGGATCAGCATTTATTATTGAATAAACGAACGAACGATCGAGCGAGGCGTTAACAAAATTCTAGGAGAGAATCGTTTGCTCGAGTTTGCCGATTTTTATCCAATTTCGTCCAGCAAAGGATGCCGCGTCCAGCTGCCACGCGATGGAGCCGAGAGTACAGTCGTGCCGTGTCAGAAATCTTTTTCACGAAAGCGAGGCGGATCGCCGCAACACAATGTCGAGAAAGAGGAGGAGACGTAATTCAGGTCGCGTTGCCTCAGTGAGATAGAGTGCTCGTTTCCCACCCCCGAGTTACCCAGTTCGATTGTCGTCGTCAGGGTGTATCATATTTTTTGGTGGCCCACTGTTCGCACGGCAGATCCACGCTGCTTATAAAGATAGCGGTTTAAAAGTTCCGTCGTCGACAAGCGACCGATTAAAAATTTTCGAACCGCTAATTGATATTCGATTGATATCCATTCTGATCGCAATGACGTTGGGAATAAAAATTCGATGGATTTTTCGGAAGCAACCAAACGCAACAGTGAATCTTCCGTACGTTTGTCAGCAAGACGATTTCATGTGTCCATTTGCAGAGTAGCTAACTGGGATTCGGTGAGCTTCGGGAGATTGGATTATTCTGACGTAGTAACAACTGCGACAGTCACTTCTATTAGCCCGCATGGGATCTGACGTGCTCAAAGGATACTAGGCGTACTCAGCGTCACCGATTACGGGGAGGCAGTACTCGATATCTCGGTAATTGGGCTAACGACGGGCAGCCACCGAGGAGCTCCTCTAAAGTCAATTTCCATTTCCACTAAATCCATGGAAACTTGGTCGACTGTTTTGCAAGAGCTCGCCGATTTCAAAATTCGCGAGAGAAATCGCTGCCCCAGCCCTAGTAGTGGTGCTTCGTTTATAACTGGTTCCCGTGCTCGTCGCAATAGAGAATAGCTGTTAAAATTTGTGGAAGCTCGCGCACAGGTGAACCAGGTGGCCGAATTCGACAATCGCGCCGACCAGGGCAACGATGCACTCGTAATTGGAACATCCACGCCCGCGACAAAGCTCGTTCCGCAACTGCCGATTTCTCCTAGCAATCCGAGGGAATGCTCGAACCCGACGACCGGCTAATTACAGGCATCGCCTCGTTTCGTTTCGAGGAAGAGAGAGAGAGAAATTGGCGAATCGAATCGGGCCTCCGCACGAAACTATTACGGCAACCCTTAACGATCGAGCAGAAGAATTCCGCAGGAAAAACTTCGTTGGACGTTTCGTTGCAAACGGCGATCTTAATGCGATTTCATAACAGCAAGTATGTTCTTTCCAGGGACGCAATCCGATTCCAGGGTCGCTTCCATTTCGGTACCGTATCGCAGCGGACTATTATCGTCTACCTCGCGTCTGTTCGCGACAAAGGCCGAGATTGGATTCCAGCCATCTGTTCGTCGTCGATCTTCTCGATCTTCTCCGCGATCTACGCGCGTTCGCGGCACAGATTCTATCGCCGTTCGCATCTCGCAGTCACTCGTTTCACCAGCGTTTTCCGATACGATCCATCGCTATTTTTATTCAAACATTCTGGCAAAAAGCTCTGCGCTCGACGTCTCACGTGTTACACGAGCCCAGCGCGAACGTACGTGCCGGGTAGGACGTGGCAACCCGCATAGAAAGCGATACCACTAAAGCAAGGATTTTACACGTTTTCTTATACCCCGACCAGAGAAGTCCTATACGACGCAGTAACCCTTTTACGCGCTCGAAACACCGATAACAGGGTACCTGACGAGGTTCACGGGACCGTCCCCCCTTTTTCCCGCCAGTATCTCTGCTGGCGAAACTTATGGAGAAAAGTATTGGAATTTAGCGATCGCGAGACAGCAAGATTGAAAATGCTCGGGTACAACGCGAAGCCGTCGACGATCGCGAAGAAGCTTTTCGGGATAGTACTCTGAAAGCGGAACGAACCTGCGAGCGATTAAACGAAATAGCTTGTAAATTTAATATCCGCCCTATATGAGCTTCGTACGACGAGATCGGATTCCATGGATTCGTATGATCGTATACAGGCGACTGGCGACGAGCCAACGTCGATTGGGAACGAGCAATACAATCGAGGATGAAATCCACCCCCAAATGTTTCAAGGGATTCGAACGACTTTCGGGGGTTGCTTTGTTCCTCCCCGCGATATCGCGCAAGCCGGCATAGAGGGAACAATAAAAATATACAAGTAGCGTATCAAACTTCCATCCCGTATCGCCGGTGCATAAAAGTAACAAGACCATCCCTCGGCGGATAGAGGGGAGATTAAAAGCGGAATCCACGAACGACCGTGTGCAGCAGTGAAAAGGTGGTGAAAAGGGCGCAGACCTGCCGGCGGTTACCAAAACTCACGCCTAAGAAACTTTGCAGACAGGAACGTATCACTATACTATGTTCTGCAGGAAATCGTTTCGAGTTTGGTATGCTGCCTGGAGCTTTTCTCGCGGCAGTTCCACGGGAAATTCGAATTTCCGAGGTAACCGATAGGGCACGGAACCTTCGACGAGACGTCGCGAAATATTTTCCCTGCGAAATGAATTTTTGCAGAAAAATACCTGCCATCCGGAACATTTCCGGTTTAGCATCAAGCATGCACTATTAATTTTCGTGCGGCAAATTTTTGCCATACGTTTCCCTGGGCGAGAGGGATCTTCGTTTTCCGAGCAGACGTTTCGCGGACCGCCAGAGGAAAATCGCAAAGAAAATGGAAGGTCTAACGATGGCAAAGGGGAGAGATCGTTGGCAAATGAAGAAAAGTGGCAGGGTAGAGTTCTGAGCACGACTCTTTCTCAAAGATAATGCTGATCGTCGGGAGAATATCACGATGCGCATAGCTTGCAACCCAGGTGCTCCTTTCTCATGGCGCTGTGCGTGCCTTGCGACTTTTCTAGCCCTATTGATAAGCCCTATCGTTCGACAACTGTGCATCGTTAAACCGCTGCGATAAGAAGGAGGAATAGACCGGGGCGCAGGAACTTTTAACGACCCCCCCTGCCACGTTACAATTGTCCACGTGTAATTTGAAGAATTCTCCCCACGTTAAATCATCCCGTAGAATTTCCTCGGCATTCGTTCGCGGCAACGTTACTGCCGGATTCGGCAACTTCTGCTTCGTGCAGACGCAATCCAAACGGCGAGGATTGTAAAGAAAAGCGTGGTAGCCGTGAAATATCGCGAGCGTAACACCGGTACAGTATCGCAGCAAACTACAATTGGGTGGCCCGATGAAAATATGCCTTGGCTAACGATAAGTGATCGAGCGGACAGAGGTTAATGCGGCGTGCAGGGCCGCTGGCGAGGCCAGGCCGTTCCATATAAATTTGCGTTTACCCTGTTTATTACACGAGTATTTTATCGAGTACCTGTCACGTGCAGGCACGGCTAGATACAAGGGCCAGCGATAAATCTCGGCTCCCGACCGAGGCAACCATAAAGATTTTTCTCTTTGCGCCGCCATCGGATGCCTGTGCACAGACCGTGCGCAGAGACACGTTAATAGAAGTCTGATTAACGCGTCGCACGTCGCCCCCTTTGCTTTGTACCTGAAGTTTTTCTCCTCAATATTGCCGCTGCTTTTATTTCTAGCTGCCGTGGTTCGAGTAGCACTTTCATCGCGGGCATCAATTTGAACCTGTCCGAAATCAGTGCGCTCGTCATTTGTCACCTCTCGTTTTCTGACGCTTTATCGCATCAACGTCGGCTCGACCTGTACCTACCGCGTCACGCACAGCAAGGTTGCACCAGTTCTCGGCGCCAAAAATTGGCCAGACCGCGATCACAGCCAGGATAATCCTCTCGCTTTCCCTGGGGAACGCGCCGCTTTTTCTGCGGCCGGTGTTTACGGCCGCGCAGTGTTTGCGCATGGAAATTAACGCGCAGCCAACAGTCCATTGGGAAAGCGATGAACTTTCCCTGGTGTTTCGCTGCTTGACGGTTGTTTATGCACGCACGATTTCGTACGCGATACCGTCGTTCAATTTTAATTCGTCAATTGAAGAAATAAGACAAACTGAAATGCCGGGCATAGTGTGGGAGAAATATCGTCGAGTTATTTGAGGCCGAGGACGATGGATCGACGGTCGGGGCAACGGAGAGGTCTGTTTGCTTTTTCCTGAGGTTCCTTCAGAGGAATCGCGACTGCAGAAATCATTCTTACGCGGACTGGTCGTTTCACTGTTTCTCCGCGACTCTATTGCTTTTTCGTCGATTCCCCTTCAATACGGATTTCGTAACCCCGTAGAGAATTTATTGTCCTCGACGAACAGTTTCTTTCACGACTTACCGAATTTGTAGCAGTCCATTTCGTAAAAATGTTCCAGCTCCAATCGATCCGGAATCTGTGTAATTACAAGCGTCCCCCGTGTACGCAAATAGTTGGTGGCGCGTTTGTCGAGACGGGTTTGGCATAATGTCCTAATTCCAGTATCAAATGGAACGTCGCTTATGGATGCATAGGGGTCGCGTGAATAGAGGAGGCACGTTATACACAGAGGGCCAAGATGTTTCGGCCTATGTCGCATGTACGGACCAGATAAGACTTGGTTAATTTGGTCAAAGCGTATGCAGGTCCGCCAGGAGGTTACCTGGGACCGCGTAGAGACACCTGGACCCAGTTTGCGTCTTCGTGGAATACCGTTCAAATCAGCAAAAGCACGACGATCGAGGGTGCGCCTCTGCCATTTGAAATTTCCAATATATAAGCTGCTCGATAATAGTGTGGTCGATAATCCTCGTTGGACGATGATAATCGAAACATAATCGATACATCGAAAAGGGTCGGGCTTCTGTTTGCGTTTCAGGTCTGTTTCGAACGTCAGGTATGAAATAGAACGAGATGCGAATAGATTGGCCAGCAAACGTTTACAATTGCTTTCACTTCGACTGCGTTATTTTTCCAATAGAAATTCTCGGTCGGCAGTCGTGGCACGATACACGCGACCGGCAAGATACACGCGCCACCCACGGAAATGAAATTCCACTTCCGCCGCGCTATAATTGGATTTTTGGCTTCCGATGGAGAATCTCGGATGGTCTCGCGGACAGAAAAACTCGAATCCATGGGCCCGATGGGCTGGCCATCGCAGGGAATTGCTCTCCAATTTTTGTTCTCCGCTCGACTTTCAGCGACTCCCCGTTACTTCGACCAACGGCATCCCACCGGTCGCGCAATTAATCCCCGAAACAAGGAACGGCCCCTAGACGATTCTCCTCTTTAGAAGTTCTAATGGAAAATCGGCGAACTATCGAACGAGGACAGCTGACGAGGCGGAGAGGAGCCTCGGCCGCTGGCAGGCCACCAAATTCTTCGATTCTCTTCAAATCGCTTCGAATATTTTCCAATCTTCCTCTTGGCCGGGCCCCGCGGTTTTCAAGGCAGATAACGAACGAATGTTTCCAATGGATGCACGGCATCGCCGTTAATGTTATTTAATAATCAGCGTATCCTTCTGGCCGATTCGATCGACCAATTTTCCGCTGTTACTCGAAGTTCTCCCCGTGGGTTCCAGAAAAAGAAACCACGAGCGGCCGATCGATCGCAATCTAATTGGCGATGTAAAATACAACGAGCCAATAACTCAATCGCGGCAACCGGTGTTCTGGCATGAACAGCCCGCAGGAGACGTTCGTAATATGAATCACCTCCCGCCGGATTACCAGGATTATTTTAAATATTTCAGGAGCTCCGCTCTTTTTGACATTTGTTAACATCGCGGTTACGAAAGAGTTGGCAAGACCGCACGGCATCAGCAAGCCACGGCACGACAAGTGGGCAACCCCTGTTTGCTCTGGACCTTCCCTTGCACCGACTCCTGGAGAAGAGGCGCGTGTTTGCCCAGCCTGTTTATTTATTGCGTGTCGTGCGGCACGAGCTGGCCGAACGCAGGAATCTGGATCCAGCGAAACTCTGCTCGGCGCGAAAACAGCCACCCTTAGCCGTATTTTTCGAGCGTCGATTACGTCGCAGTGATTTCTGCCACTGCTGCAGGCTCGTACCATTGTCCTCCCTTTTTTCCCCTCTCCTTGTTGACACTCGTTAAAGGGACTATCTCGCGTAAACGCGTGTTTAACGAGCAGCGAAACGGTGCAGAGAATGGACTTTCGAGGCAGCGTTAAAAATTTACTCCCGGTTTCGAGCGTGCAGCCGTATTCTTGGAATTCCCGCTCGTGTTCCGCGTCGAGTGTTTTATCTCTGGGAAATGAGGAAACTCTCGGCTCTCAAAGACGAGAATAGATGCTCCTCTTTTCCAGCACGAAATCCAGTAATGGCTGGCCAAATAGATTCCGCTGTTTCAGGAGAGCCAGCCATATCTCTCTGGCGATAAAGTGCCGGCCAATAAAGTCCATAACGTATTCCAGTTCCACCGCGAGACGACAGCCGAGCGGATGGCCGGACATCCCGTTAACATCAGCGTTAAACCGCGCAGCCTTCCTCGGGATTAGCTCGTAAAGGAGGAGGTCAACGCGAAATTTCGCCACGGGGTGTGTCCTCAGTTCTAAGTTTACGTTGAACCGCGAGTTCCAAAGTTACGGTCGGATGTTAATAACGCACGACTTCACCAGAAGGCTTGGAATCACTTTGCAAACCCTGGCCCATTTTATCGTAGAAACGAAGAGGCCACCGCGGCGACCAAATGACAAACATCTACGTTCCAGGGAGAGAATTCATTTGGTGCGACTCGCAGGCAGTCGCGACTCAGGTGAACGAGGTATCCCAGAATCCCCTCGGCAGATCCTTATTTCGCATTCAGCCCGTTATCCCCAATTACCGCGCAGCCAGTGCAGTTAAAGTTATTCCGCAGGATCCATTTTCAATACAGCGTAGCAGCGTCTAACGCCAACCATTGTTCCTGCTTTCCCCATTGTGTCGTCCGTGGGAGTGTTGCGTTCCAACCTCGCATACGCGAGGCTCTTATTCAGAACAGCAGCTCTGACGCAGTCGGAAGTCTGCCGCCTCGCCTTTCTTTCGGGCCCGTCCCGATCTGGTCGCACCAGGTGAAAACAAAGAGGCCCCAAGCGCAAAGTGCTCCGCGAAAGTGATAATAGACCGTCGCCCAATGTTAAGCACACACGGCCGACTTCAGCACGAGAATCTTGACGAACGAAAATGGTGGAAGAAACGCGAACGGCTATATCTCCGCAGTGGAGTCCTTGCACGGAAGTCGAAATGCAGATACGGGCCTCCGAGAGTCAAAGGTTAGAGGCAAGTCTAACTGGCGAGCAGATTCCTCGGCTGGCAGCGCGGAATGAGAGATTGCTGGCTAGCGTTTCTCAAACTTCCCCGCTGCGGACGTTTGATACGTGACTTTTGTCGAGTTGGGTTTCACATTTGTGCGCCTTCAAGCACCACGTATCACCGTGCTAGTTACCTGTACGAGGTAAAGTTTGGCAGCAGTCCCGTGGGACGAAATATTAGAAAGTTTCCCCGGGACGATTGCGGAGTAGAATGCAGCGGGGTCGCACACCTAAGTGCACGCGCAATCAAGTCGACTGTAATGGGAATTACAGTTTGCCCAAGAGATATTATACCGTTGCACGGGGAATCTGTAAACGCTTCGATAACCACTCTTCTCTGGTCGGGGATCCGACACTTCGCCGATAGCACGGCCAGGATGGACCGGGTCCAGGGGTTGGCTCGCGTTATAATCTTGTCGGCACAAAAGCCACTAGCCCCGGATTCGATCCAAAATCGATAGCCTGCGGTCTGCTGCTCCTATCGACACCGCTGGTTCTACATTCCGTGTAAATCTAGATGTATATTTCTCCGTCTCCGTTCGATCGAGGTGATAGAGCCTGCCATACAGTTCTCGGATGGGACCGAGCTGTCCCTCGTCCAGCTGTATTCCAGTTATCTGCTATCAACCAGGGTTGGGTCCTCGGGGACATTATAATTTCCGTGTCTTAGCGACAGCCCCTGCGTCGCGCGTGACGCATTATTCGGCTACTATGACCCCGACCAGCTGCGAACCGCAGCTTCGATTGCATCTTTACGATCAATTTATATGCTCCTCGTCGTCGCGTAATTTATCGTCCCTCGTTACGCTCACTTCTGGTTTCGCAATGCTCTCGCGTTCAATAGGGAACAATACCAGCGGGTTGCCTGGGGGGCATTCAATTCCCACCGAATTGAGAAAACACGAGGCAGTATTAAGTAGAGACAGCCAATTCCTGTTATTGCTAATGAAAACTCGCCGGGTCCGGGTTATCTCCGTGGGGCGCAAGAATACGAACGACAGTCCTGAAAACTGGTTGAACAGCTGACACAGGAATTCCCGTGAACGACGCTGCTTCCTCGAATTACCGTTTACGTAATTCCGCAGCCAAACGATCAGATTTTCTGGGCATTACATGGATTTCCCGGTGCGGTTGCAGGACGACTTCGACCTCGGAATTTATGCTCCGGCCCGTGCACCAGTTCCACTCATTGTTCCCGCCGATAGCTACGATAAAGTCGACGCGATTACGTGCAGGCCCGATCGTAATTTACATTCCACGGCCGGAGACCGCGTAACAAAATCATCGCCTCCGTCGTTTACGACGTCGACAACGAGCGACTGCGGATCTACACTCGTCGCGATCCCTCGGGTTTCCCAGTAGAAGCGGGACGAATTCGACCATCGGGGGAATTCGCGGCGTCCACTTCCGGTATTAGCAGCGCCGGCCAATACGTTGTGGGGCAACAAAAAAATTGTTCACCGGGATTTTTAACGCAGCGCTGCAAGGTAGACGCGCACGCGTATCGCTCGATACTATATCACCGGTGGCGTGCCGATATCGGACATTTAATAACGGCGGAATTTGAAAAATGCTCGCGCGGAACGTTGCGCCAGGAATTTCATGAAAATCGCTCGCCGAGAAGTTCAGCCGATGGCGCACAGAGGCTACCAGCTACCGATTTTTCCGATAACGAAGGCCGCGAATTCAATCCCCTCCCAGCCCGGTATCGCAGACAGGTGTTCCGTCGTCGTGTATCGAGAAACATTAACTGATACCGTTAACGAGCGAAATAACATCGCGGCATCGAGGCGACCAGCAGTTGGAGGTTTTTTCCGAAATCGTCTAGATGTCGGCGAGGAAGAGGCGGGCAACTTTCGCGTGCTATATTAATATCGTTAAATTGCAGAAGAGCCGCGATGGAATCGGGTCTCCGTGACGTGATTCATAATACAGGGTAATAGAAGTGGCGCGTTAACCATTGTTCCTCGGGCGGAAAGTTTTGCGGAACGCTGAAACATTCAGAGAATGACTGACAAGTATCGCGACGGGAGCGGAGCCGATCCGATGCATTAATAATGCAACAACGAGCCAAAAGCTCAGCGGGTCGACGGTAAAAATTTCACCCCAGTCCACTTTGCGGAACTCGTTCGTCGGGATAAAATAATCAGGCTCGTTTCTTGCGTCGCGACGCCTCGTTCCCCCGCGAAACTTTACCGGAAAGAGGTTTACGGCGTTTTTTCGCGTCGCTCTTGACGACCCCGTGCCCAAGCAGAAATACGCTCACGCCGGCATTAAGAGGTCGAAGGGAAACTTTGCGCCCGTTCGTTTATAATATAGATCTTAAGGAACTTTTATTTCTTGGCTGGTGAACCGAGCATCTGGCCCTCGGCGCGATCTCGCGAACGCAGGAATCGGGCCGCGTTTAACGACAGAAACGAGGGTGAATGGAACAAAGGGGCACGGTCGTGTGGCAGAATTGCGGGAACGCCTAAATTACGCGCTAATCTTGGCCGCGGTTGAGCCGAGACGACGAGGCTAAACCGAATGCAAATTTCCAACCTATTCCCCTTGATTTCGAATTCAACAGACCGCCGCCAAGTATATCCACGGAACTTCGAATTAACTTCTAACTCTCGCCTCCCGAGCTCCGCTGGGAAATTGAAAAAAAGTTCCTTGTCTATCCGCCGTGGGAGAATCGATACGGATTGGACGTTCCTCGAATTCCTTGTACAATAATCTAATTGAAAAGTACGAGGCGATGATAGAAAAGGAGCAAATTTCAATTCATTTTCATGCTTGCGTCGCGTCGATGCTGGGGGTGGGAAGGAAAAGTTTCTCGCCAGTGCGTCTCTGCGTAGTTCAAATCGGCAGGGTTCGACGCGAAGCTTAATATCATTACCGGCCGTAAACCGCGGCTCCAAAATAATGATTCCGCGGCACATTCCACGAAACGCCCGGAAAACACGACGATCGCGAACTCGCCGGGCATTAACGACGCGTTGGATGGTCGTTAAAATCTCGTTAAGTTGTCCCCGCTATTCTGCCCGCGTCTTATGCAAATGCCCGCGGGAAACCCGCGGAAAGAAACAATTCCATTTCTTCCGGGGCGCGCGTTTAAAGCTCCGCGTTTTATTTCGATGACGCCGCGAAATAGAGCCGCGGGGATGAAACGGCTGCAAATGGAACGGAGCACTTCTCGCCGAGTGACAACACTTAAATTCTTAACTGTCCGATCAATTTGTGGCCACAGCATTGTTACTGGACTGTCGCAGTTTCGCGGATAGGTATCGTTCAACGATAATGCTTTTACCCGACGAACGACAGAATGAATTAGCGGAGAAAGATTCCTTCGCCGACGGGGAACGAGCCTTCATTGTGCCAGGAATCTCCGCAACGTGCAAAGAGAACGAGTTTGAAAAGATTTAGAGCCTCGTCCCTCGACGTCACCCATGCTCGCTACTCTTTTGTTCTTAACGCGAGGATATGCGGCCACATGCTGCTCTGTTTGGGCCGCATGCACGGCCGTGGGTCTCCATTAAAATACGCAACGCACAACCGTCCGTGGAATTCCGGGCTTTAATTTTCCGGGCGCGGCGACGGAAAGGGAAGGATCCGCGGAATTAGTCGTCGGTAGTTCTAATTAGGGGCGGCGGTAATGAGTTAAAAACGGACGGGGGAATCACGGGGAAATGGGAAGAGCTTTGGAGGGTGGTCGTTGGACAAACGATTTTCTATTACGCTCCGTCGTCGGAAAGAATTACCATGTTGACGAATGGATTTCCATTTTCGAGGAGCACGTGCGAGTTTTCCGCGGCCGCCGCCTCTCGATCGCGATGACCTGGTTCCCTTCGAGGAACAAGAGGAAGGTACCATCCAGTCGCTTCACGGATCTAATTTACATCGGATCGAGTCTTCTCCGGAATTGTCCGCCTTACCAGCTATTTATTCTATCCGCGGTAATTTCAAGAGGCCGCAATTATTCCCCCGTGGAGCACAGTTGCGACGAGAAAGCGGAGGGCGAAGAAAGAAGGAGGAAAGAACGACCTCCGATGTGCTCGAGATCACTTTCGACCTTAAAGCGTAGACGTTGTCAGCGATTGTTCTTCGGGCGAGATAGACCCGCGACGCTGAAGCTGCGAAGCAATTTGCGGGAGGGCGAGCTTTGAATGGCCACGCGGAGCCGGTCCTCGAGCCGGTCGATGTCTTCTTTTCTTTTCCCGTTCTGAAACGAGATCGGTTGCCCTTGCCACGGAGATTCCACGGATCCTTCGAGGACACTTTAATTCCATCGGGCGGACGCCGCGCAGAAATTCTATTCTGCGTCCAATTCAAACTTAATAAAGCGTCATGCACACCGGCTGGCATTTTTCTGCGACGCCGCCAAGGCGAAGAAGGAATTGAATGCGGTGAATGCTCATTTAGCATCGCGACGCGCCTGCACCTCCGGCCGTAAGCCACAGCCATCCGTGTCGCGAACGTGGCTCGGATGTCTGCGGGAATGAGGGGGTTCGGAAGGCCGCCCTGGATGCGGCAGCATCCCCCTGGAATCCTTAATATAGTCTGTCGAAAGGGGAAAGCTTGGACGGGGTTGCGAAGGGTGGGAATGGCACGCGAAAGGGACGATATCTCGCCGCCGTGAAAATTACGTCCTGAGCACGATATAACCTCGGCCGGGTAAATAGGCATCGGGAATGGAACGTCGTCGGTGCGACGGCCACTCTCCCCCGTCTCACTCTTCTTTATCGAGCAACTACACACACCTTTGGGTGCAATAAGGGCTCCTACGAGGGATGTCCGTGAACGTTTTATCGATTTCGAATAGATTCTCGTTGAACGAATCTCCTAGGCACCGGTACCCGAGAATATCTTCCAACCCATTTAGGCGGTACTACTTTGACGCAGTGTTCCACTTGGAGACAATGGCCCCATTAATCATGTCGTTAGATCGGGACCCCGGCTGGAAATTCGAATTATGCATGTACAGGCGGATGCTCGGCTCTGCCCCTGATCCGTGAACGCAGAAAGGAAGTTCCGGTTGACTCGTGGATCGGGTCTGTGCCTTCGTGGCTAATACACTCGAGCAATTTGTTTCGATCGATGGAGAGCACCCCGATTCCGCGTCGTTGCCCGCCGTTTTCCCGTGCATCCGTGTACGGCCGCGGTTCGCGTTGGCGGAAATGTCTCGCGAAGCGGAAGCACCGTCGCGGACAGCCTTCACTCCGCAAGGAGACCTCGTCGAACGATAGGGATAATCGCCACGCAGACAATGCAACGACGCATCGATCGCCCGGCGTCAGGCAATTACATTGATGCACGAAATACTGACCCATTTTCCATCCGACGTGATTTCTCTGGTGAATAATTTCAGAACAGATTGCGCGTCGTTTTGTTCAACAAGGCTGAAGGGAGGAAAATTGCCCTCCCCTTTCTCGTTCGTCTGCTTCGTTCCTTCGTTCGCTTCGAGCAGACGTTGAAGCGCGGTTCACACCGGCCGAAACGTTCGATCCCTCCCGAGCAAATCGCGCCATCGAATCGTTATCGCCCCTCTAGGAATCGCGGCGGCCGCACCAGCGGAGGAATCGTTTTCACCTGCGTTCCAGCACGCGGTGCTTATTCGCGTCACATCGGTTCGACTCTATATTTCGTTACGTCGCGGAGGTCCCGCGGTCTCGCGTCTGCAATTATATCCCCATGCAAATGATCCGGTCGAATTAGCAACGACCGATTAATTAGCGTTGGTGTTCCCGGTGCTCGCAACGTGCGTTGCATCTGCAGATCCTTGTCGATCGATCGCCACGGGCGGCGAGAGAGCACGGCCGTGCAGAGTGATTGCAGCTGCAGCAATTAGCATAATCGCGACGGAGGGCCGGTCGGTGTGCCCGTCAGAGAGACGGAGCATCGTGCACGAAGAGTGACAAGGAGAGGGCGAGGGCGGCAGAGAGGTAGGGAGAACAGGATGATCGACATTTTCGTTTGCGTGAAGCCGTGACCTCGTTATCTCCCGGCTACCGGAATGATCATTGATCAGAGATCGTCGACGCCGCACGGTCGCGGTTGTTGGAACAAAGAAGTCACCGGCAGACCAGAAGTGGAAGGGCACCTTCGATCAGCAGCCACTATCGATTCGCCGGCGGTGAACGCGTTTCCGATGGCGTTCCGCGAACAGCTAATTTCCAGGGGCGAGTAACTTTTTACCCGCGTCACGTTCGCCGGTGAAAAATTTGAAGGGAAGTGGTTGTTCTCCCCACGGTGATCGCGGCCCAATTTGATCACGCGAGATTATGGTATCCATTACTTTGATAAAGCGCTACGTCACGAGTGGATTCCACCTATCCCCCGTATATTTAGCATCTGTTCTATTATGCGGTGCAATACATCACATTATTGCGAGTGCGATATTGATGCCGCGGCGAGGATACAATTTTAATATTTATCTGGGGCGGTCTCCAATTGTCGTCGGCGATTAAATAAAATAAGGGGGCACTAGTGCGACGGTTTTATAAATTGTGGCCAACTAGCAGTTAAGTATTGGAGCGTTTACGCTTATTTCTGGATTATTTCTCGTTTATGTCAATGCGTCTCGCGACGAGCGCTTTAACTTTCATTGGTGCGTAGCTCTGGGAAAAAAATTCTCACCTCGTCGATGTCTACGCTTTGTGCAATTAGATTGTTCAAATATTTCGGACAATCGGCCGGAGGACTCATTTTCTGTAATAGACGGGGGAAACTGGTCGGAGTTGCGCTTACACCGGTTATCGATTATAGCCAGCGATTGATTGCAGTTAAAACAATTAGCACAATTACCGCACACCCGGGTGCTTGCACAAACACAGCGCTGGCGATCGCGGATGGGATTCAGTTCGCCATTGATTCGACTCGAATTGAAAAACGTCGATTCGCGTGAAAAATAATTAACCGGATGCTGCGGCGTACAAAATGTCCAGCGAAATCCTCGCCGATCGTTAATGGGATTAACACAGCGATTCGCTATGCTCAGCCTGGTTTATTGGCTTCCGCTCGGCCAAGATCGAAGCATTTGCCATAGTTTTCGCATCGGCAAATGTACCGACAAACTGGCCGCGGCATTTCAACGACCAGGTTTTATTAGTTGCCGTGAATTTCGCGTGAAACTCATCCGGCATATCGTCGCGACAGTTTGAAAAGTTCCGACGCGTTTAATTAATCGAACTGGCGAGAAGATTTCCTCGCTAGTTTCACTCGCGAACACAGACATGGTTCGGCCACTTGCGTGTCTCGTATCGATCGGCACGGTGTCCAGAGAATGGAGGCAGCCTACCGATCCACGGAAATCCCGATTCCCCGTGGAACGAGCGGCTCTAACTGCTGGGTAGGAGCTTTCGACACCGAGCCTTTCATCTTCGACATCCTCGCCGGGGTTCTCCTGTGCGGCTTTCGCCCCAACTTTAGTCCGCCGAGGAGAGTTCAGTTCGCTAAGCGCGTCTGGTGCTCTTCCAGCTTTGGCAGATTTTTGGTATGGAAAATGGAGGAAACGGAGGAAAGGTCGGCCAATGAGAATTCGCCAACTGGTCAGAAAGAGAAAATGTGTCGGTGAACGTAGCGAAGAACGGATACCATCGAGTCTCCTGTCTTGGATAGCAGCGCCAACCCGAACGATCCCAATTAATGTTTTCCCGCTTATAAACGTTCGGAGATATTCCCCGATCGGCACGGCTAAATTATCGCGCGCACCCCTAAAAGGAAATCCGTGAAAACTTCAGCCCCGTGAAATCGCCGCGAACCCCTCCTGAATTTTGCAAGTACCCGTTGCAATCGTAACGAGGCAGAAGCGGCTTTTCCCCCGGCTCGCTGGCAACAGAGACGCGACGTAAATCGGCTTCCCGGTGCACGGTGACGTGCCCGCGAAGACGGGACGTCAGTAGCGAGGCTGCCTCCCGAGGAAACATTAATTTTCCCTCGGCACGAACGCGGCCGGGAAAATCAATCGGTTGATAGTATCGGCCAATGGAATTGGTTCGCGGAACATTGCGGCGTTCCAATGCTGGGAAACGGCCACGTGGATTGTCCGTGTCCGCGAAATGTCCGATGGCCGACGGTAAACGCGGTTTCAAACTGTTTCCAACTATCGATAGAACTTTCCATCCACGAACTGGGGATTTAATTAAATATCGCGAAACACGCCCTCCCTGTAATATGTACTCCCCTGGCCGGACAGTTATCTCGCTGTCGCGTCGCTTATCTAATCGACGGTTCGTTCGTTCCGCGGCCAAGCTCGGAAGACGTATCTACTTCTGTGATCGTAACGCGACGCCCTTTCTGCGAGGAAAACGAATGGAAACTATTTTTCGAGGCAGCGCACTATACGTCTCTCGGGCTATTGTTTAAAATCGCTCTTTGTTTCGCGTCGCTGTTTATGTGGATGGCTATATGGATGGCACCACGGGAATCTGGCGACCCGGTTGTCGGGAACCCTCGTGACCGATCGTTCCAAAGCGTCACGCGGATTTTATAAACGGGACCCGTTTCATTTTATTCTCCCCTTTCGTCTTCGCGACAGCAATATCCGCAGCGGCCGCGTCGCGTTTCTCCGAAATTAAAGTTGCAAGATAAACGAGCGGCGTTTACGAAACGGCGAAAAAAGGAATTTTCTGCGCGCGTAAAGGATATCCTACCGGGCAGTCCCTCGGCTGGTCCGTAGCTTTGGAAGGGGGATTCTCGATGTCCGTCGGACGGAATGAAACTTCGACGAGAAATCCTTCGCCGAAAGCTCTTGGCCGTTGGACGTTCGATGAAGTCGCGAGCGAAGAAGATTCGGGGGTGATTGACAATTCGTTGCTCCCCTCGATGTCGATGCACCCTTATCGCCGACAGATAACGCGTCGCGATTTCGCGACGCCCGGGGCAGCGGAAGTCTCGATTAATTATCGGCACGAAATTAATTCGAGATAAATTAACAACGGTAAAATCGCTGCACGGTCGCTACGTACACCATTAATTAATAATTCCCGAGAGCGTCGATTTCAGATTACGCTAATCCAACGTTCATTATAGCGACGTATCAGGATCGTCATCGATTGTATCGTAATTCATCGACTAAATTTTCTCGCGTTCGTGTATGACAGCCGCTGCGAAATTCGCGATCCCGTTACGGGTCAAGCGAAAGAATTAATCAGGTCGTACATGGTCCGAAGGTAGCCGTAATTTTCCAGATCTCCCTCGAGTAATTGCTCCGGCCAAATATCAGCATCGTCGTGTAATGCTCAGTGTCGCATAGACAGGGGAATTGTGTCGGGAATAAAAAGGCGTCTGCGTCGTCTAAAAAGCACGAATTCCACGAATCTACCTTGGCTGACGGAGAAATACATGGCGGAATTTGCACGAGAAGGGCCGGTGCCTTTGTTCCGAGGCGCGCAATTGCTTGGGCGAATTACGCAAAAAAGAAGAAAAGAAATCTCCCGCTGGAAAAGGCTGAAAAAGGTTGCACGCGTTTAGCCGACGGATCGTCTTGCCCGACGACTCGCCATCGAAATATCGGTCGATTTTTGTTAAGCCTGGCCTCAGCCACGTTTTCCTAGAGAATTGCAGACTTCGCGAGGCCACCATGCAACCCGACGAACGTCGAGCCGCGACTCGTCGGAAGCGTCGAGCAAAAAGAAAAGAAAGAAACGGGAGCATTGGATAAACCAGCGGCCGAATTAAGAAGTTTCGAGTTGGATAACAAGCGTCGTTCTAATTGCCAAGCAAACGATCGGAAGAGCAAAGCCGGGGTTCGTTTTCGCGCGACAGTGCTCGTAATTGAACGAAAACCAGTCTAATTGCCCAAGGGGTGGGGAGTGGAACGAAGAAGAAGCTCGTCTCGAAGATCCTCGGGAATTCTTAGCGACGAGAAACCACGCAAATGGAGTATCCGCGTGATTAATTCAGAACTCTCGAGAACGGCGTGCTCCGGCATAAAGCGGCCGAGGCACAAAAGCTCAGCTTTTGTTCTTATTTAACGCGGCACAATCCCGAGATAAGGGTCACGGGTGCACAATGCGCGGCACCGAGAATTATTTCACCCAGCTTCCAACTTCTCGTCGTTCCTCCTCGCGACGAAGCTCGACCGGGGCACCGAGACGACGGTCTTGCGGAAAAAAAAGAAAAGAAAAGAAAGAAAGAAAGAAAGGGGTGGTGGGGGTGTGTGGACGAAGCGAGTAACGTTTCAACGGCAAATTATAATTGTCGTTTTAACGCAACGAAACGAGCCAACGGTGATCGGGAACAGCCCGACTGTATCATCGTGGTCGAACAGTGGTCGATTCGCGTTCGCATTATTGGAGCTTCGGTTACGTTTGTTTTATATTTGCCCGATGATTTCCCGACACCGCCGTGTGACGTTTAATTGTACCAGTTCGTTTTGCGTACCCATCAGCGGTCAATTTAATAACCTGCTGCGGATTGTTCGTGCCCGATGCCACGCGCCACGCGCTCGAGCCCATCGATCGCTCTCTCGGAACTAATTTCCAAATTGACATCCGCCGACGGAGCGAGGCCGTTTTTATTAGAGCAATAATTTCGCGTCGCGAGGTGGCTATAAAAAAGTGCGACGAAAGGTCGAGCTACGGAAGTCACCCTTATTTTTCTGGGGACGGACCAAATCAGGGTTAAATTCGATCATACAATTGGGGGCAGGGGACATTATTTTCGTCGTTCTCATAGAAAACAGTGGCCCACCGTTTGTCTGACTGACAATGAGCTAGCAAAATGTTCCGGGTTGATTTTCAACACGAGACCGGTTCTCGTATATGGGGATTGCATATCAACGGAGGGCTCAGCAGGTACCGAGGATGCAGCCTGTTCATCGATATCGCCGCGCGACAAACAATCGTCCCAATTAATTATGCCCCTCGTGATTTATTTGAGGGCCGGTCTAGGCGTTTCAACAAGCCATGACGGCGCAGCTGTCTACCTGCTGTTGACACGAATGCACTTTCGAAAACAATGTACGGTAGAGCGCATGAACGCCCACTCCCTCGTCAAGTTCATACCACGATCCACGACCGTAAAAGTAGATATCTCGTGTTACGTATCTTTAAATTGCACCGAGTTGTTCCCCTTTCTTCCATGCGAATCCATTGTTGAATAAGGGCAGCAGCGCAAGGGTGGAACGTCTAAAAATAATTCACTTCGGAATGGAGTAAGTCGCGAAAAAGTTTGCCACCTTCGGTATTATTTCTTCGTTCCCGGGGAACTACCCGGGAAAAAGGTAGAGCCCCGACGCATCGTAAATAGGGTTCACGTGGGAGTTCATTTGAATTGCACGACGATCGTTCTACCGAGTTCCCCACGAACCACGCGGAACACATCGGTCGACCAGCATCGCAGCTACTCTCTGGCCAATTCTGACCGCATCCTGGATCCACCATAGGGCAGCCTCTGTTCTCGACCCAGTTGCGATCCCGGATCCAGCGAGATAATTGATGCAACGACGCCGGACTCGGCCAAATGGAACGCGCGACAATCGGCTAGTTTATCGGCACGCTAATTAGTTTTCCCTCCGCTCTTGGATCGTGGCTGATTTACTCTGGTTGTCGGGGCAAAGTTTTGGGAAGCCGAGAGTGTTCTAATTTTTAGGATTTCAGCCGTGGACAGAGGGAGAGAGAGAGAGTACGTCGAAAGAAGTTTGTTGTGTTTGGGCATGAGGAAACTTCACCGCGGTGCTCGGTTTAATCCGCCGCAAATCCTTTGAGCCCCATTAGCGACTTCGTGGCCAGACCCAACTTCGTCAAACACACGTGCAACAGCCGGTCTGCACATGAACGTGAACATTATTTAATCCTCTGCGCTGGTTTTTTGAGCAACCCTCTCGAATTGACTTGATGCTGGAGAAAAATCGCCCGAGATTTGCGACAATTGTCGGAAAAAATACGGATGGCCGGAAATCGCCGAAAATCAAGATAGCTGGTGTTCTGTACACAATATTAACGGGACGCATAAACCACAAAGAATGACGACTGCTGTGCACATTCGTTACGCGAGTCGATGCAATGCCGCGACATTTGCATACCATTTGCACAATTTATAATTCGAAAGATAATTATCTTTCTGTTCTGCCTCTATAAATATCGTCATTCGCGTGCGAATTACCACCGCCCTGCACAACCTCTTACCGTAATCATTTCATTATTTATGTACAGTATAGCTCGCGTACTGCCTCTCGCATTAATTCTCCGTATTTCAAGGTTTAACGGCTGCCCTTCGCCTCTAATTTGCAAACTTGTCGAAACGCATTCGACGCCGTTCCAGTTTCACGCGATCGACCGTAATTCGCGGAAGCCGCATCGTTCATTTCTTTTTGCTCCCGGTCGAGATGGGTCTCGTCGGCCGCGGGGCCGACGTAAATAGCGGTTAATGGTTGATAGGTGCTCACCGTTCGCATATCGACGGTTTCAAGTGGAATCGTATCATTCAGCGGCAAAACAAATCCATCGCGAATAGGATCGAGCTCCTTCGAGCGGCGAATCCCGTTGAATCTAGGAAGACAATGAGTGCCGTGAAATAGGTAGATTTCCCGGGGTAAATGCCGGATTTTCCAATGACAAATACTCTTCGAGAAAGTAGCACAATCCGCGATATTTCCAGCGATCTGTTCCCACCGTCGATTTGCCGATTTTATCGCGCGACTTTTGTCGTTTTCGCAACGCGCAATGTATTCCCAGGAATCCGCGGGGAATTGCGAGTTGCATCGATACGTTCGATACATCGTCGAAGACCAATGGTATCGGTTTGACTTCCAGCAAGCGACCGCACCGCGGCGTAGGTCGTGGTCAATCGATCCACGGGATTTCAATTAATCGGTTGTCCGAGGTAAAACCTGCTGCTGCGATTCCAATACCTTTGGATAATACCAGGGTGAAAGATTGACGAATCTCCAGTTATGCGTGCAACTTGGATAGAAAATCTCTACGGGGTCTCGTTAACCGTGGATGTTTTCACTGTCAGCTTTTAATCCCCAGCTTCTCTGCCGACCCCTCTGGTCTATTTTCCTTTCCCCCCTTTCTGTATTTGTCTTTATCATGCATCTTTCTCCGTTTTCGGGCCCCTCGATTTTCTACACTTTCCCCTTCTATTGTCCCCTTCGCTGTTTAAACACATTACCATTTTCCTCTTCCGTTCTCTCCCACTTTACCGGGCTGCCTGCATCGCATTTGGGTCATCCGAAACTAATTGCCATTCGATTCGTCTACTCTTCGAGCTTGGTGAAAGTTTCTTACCGCATTTCCCGCTAAACCCCGCCATTTCCACCCACCCACAACCCTCGAACAGACCGCTGGTTTCCGACCTCGGAATTTCCGAAACTTCTCCTCCTCCATTTTCACGATTGCTTTACATCGTGGGGGACAAACTGTGATAAATTGCTCGGGCAACGATTAGAATTGAATTTTAGTGATGCGTAGATAATTTTATATTGATCGGCCCTCTATTTACCAGCGAATTCATTTTCTGCCACGAAAGATACTCCTCGATACTCCATTTCACATTTTACTAAATATTAATTCGAAACGATGGAGTTCAACCCTTAATCTAGAATTTATGCCGTACATTTCTGCCCCCTTTCCGCGCCTGATAGTATTATAAATCACAGAATAGGCGAACGACTCCGGCACGTACCATTTCTCCCAGTGAAAAGCCATGAAAAATCCGGCGACATATATAATATTGCATCCAGAACGCGGTACTAGCCTGTAACTGGTCTAAAGTCAAGACGGGGAACGGTCGAGTTCCCCGGCATCGACTACTTCTCGGTCAATGTACATAATGGTGGACATCAGTAGAACGAACGAGCGAATAGACGTGGAAGAACTCGCGACATCGAGCTGGGGATTCGAAAAGCTAAGAAGGGAAGGAGGATGGATTGATTGTGTCCAAGTGAGTTAAGGTTTGCCCGAAGAAAGATTCGAGATCGGGGCTTGACGAAGGTCCCCGTTTCCCATTACGAATTCTCCGCGATACGGTTGGCTCCCGTGCTCGTGGCGTTCGCGGGGGCTGAAACTTTCCCTTAATGACACAAGTTTTATTGCGGGCCATCGTTCAAGCTGCCAGTAAGCCGGCAAGCCAGCCGGCGACGCGTGGACCCTCGGCCTCGTGGTCGCTCCTCTTCAATTCCCACTCTAACTGGCCAACTTGTAGTTGTAACTTGAATAACAATGATTAAGTGTCCCGTTCGCCAACTGGCATTTTCCCCGGACGCGAAATTCGAGGGGCCATAAAATCCGCGGAAAATTAGACACCCACCGCCGGTTTCGAATCGCGTATTCCATATAATTGGATTGGCAATATTATACAATTCGAGAAGGAAACGAAGTTGGAGAAAGGCGGTCGATAATGAATCCCGTTCGGACGATTAATTTCAAGCTGATTTAATTGCGCGTAGGTATTGATTTGGTTTAGCTGCAATTTCATTCGCTGCCCCCAGCCCGCGATTATTAATCAACCGGGCCGGTAGAGTTAGCCGTGAATTATATAATTTACTGCTATTGGAATACTGGAGGTTCCAGAATTAGGACCCTGACGGTCCTCGAACACGAGTCTGTGACTTCTATTCTTCGTCTCGTCGTCCGGAAATTCCTACGATGAGATACTATTTCGAGTGCGACGAAAAATTCTTTCAGCCGGAATTGATTGGAGGAAAATAGAAGATCGCATTCGGGACGTGAAATAATATTCTCCATGGTCACGAAAATTCGGAGTAGCCTCGTATATTTGCTCCGACGCTGTCTACCTTTCCGATTCGTCCGAGCAATCAATCTTAATTCGCGTGCTAAATATCCGCCCGGAAGACTGATGCTCTCGCCGAAAGAAATATATTAATACACGATGAAACAGTTCTTTTCGGCCAACATCGTTCCGGCTGCAATGAAATGGCGTTTCTCGATCCCGTAATTAATTCACCACAGCTGCGCGGAGGATCTCAGCATCATTGGAATTTCATACAGTTCTCGCCAGATATTTAACTCCGTCGATCGGCAATACAAGCATCACGATCATCGCCAGTCAATCCATCGAACTTAATTATATCGAGTGGAGTTGCACAGAAATTTCTCCTCCTTTCGTCGATCTTCTGTATCCATTCACCCCCGATATTTTCCTCGCGCTCGAGTTACTGGCGAAGCTTACGCGTCCGATGGTGCAAGAATAATTTCTAGATAATTTTTCATTCAAGACACTCACCTTTAACCGCGTTCAGCTTGTTTCCAACCATCTGCTTCGCCACGAACGCTGCCATTTTGTTGCTGGCTGCTTATCACAACGGGGTGAGGAAACCTGAAATCAACGATTCTTTTAATATCGATCGCATCTCGATAAAGTATTTCTGTCTGATCGGGAGAAACGGGGCAAATAAAGAGCGAAATTTGTTAGCCGGACATTTATGTCCGTTAAAAAACTATAGCAGGACTGTTAGCGTTGCGCACCGTTTATATGTATACACGACGAAATCCCTTTGGCCAAAGAAATAACCATTCCGGGTAATAACATTATATGGTTTTCAGCTCGTAAATTCTTTTTATCACGTCATGAACAGTAATATCGCGTTCGATCCGATTTGAAGTTATCCGACGTGGCCGACGGCCGTATACGATAGTCGGGAAGCGATTTTTCCTGCAAAATAGTGCCCTTTGCCGCGCGCATCCGCGAGAACACGCCGTGGTTCGCCGGGGCCATAGGAAGGAAATCGGCTTCGCGATAAAACGATTCGACGGAATGCTCGAATATATCGTTAAAAATATCCCAAGCTAAACCGAACGAAGACGCATTTGTCACTCGAGGCTGAATTTAAAGAAGCAAATATACCATGCCATGTTCGCAATAATTTCTAATTCAAAGAATCTAATTGCTCAATCCTTGTAGTCTTTGGCAGGAGCACTGTGAGAACAGAAGAAGATGGAACACGCCTGCCGTCGCACAACGACGAGACCTCTTATTACCATTTTGCTCGAAATAAAGACCACTTCCTCTATTAATATATAATTCAAGCATTCCGAATTCAGACGATCATTCCACTAATCGTCGTCGAGGGGGAACCTTTGCTTGAAGCATTTTGCTCCCGCGCGTCCGTTCTGCCTCCCTTCGGTGAACGTTTCATTTTCTCTTCGAGTCGTCTGTCGACCTTCGCCGAGTCTCTTTTCCTCGACGATTCGGCACGGAAATGAAATACGAATCCCGAGGGACGAGCGTGTCGACGTCGTCCTCGATTCGGCCACGATGAAAAGTACTTTAATCTCGCGGCGCGTTCACGCGTCGCGCGAGCGTCGCGATGCCTCGGATAGGGGAAAGAAAGCGGCGCGAAATTCGTGGCGAAAACGCAGCGGAGAGTTGGGTAGGGGATGATGCTCATCGGGGTAGAAAACGCCGCATCAGCGCGCTGAATAATTTAACACGAAGCTCTAAGGTCACCGGGTTGAGATCTACGCTTTTCCGTGGCCTTGCCAGCGACGCCGGGATGTCAAGAAGCTTCTGACAGTGAAGGATTATAGTCCACGCTTGGTCTGGGTTGAGGATTTTTTGTTTTCCTTTATCCCGTCGAGGTCCTTTTACGCGCGAGCCATTTCCCTTTGTTTCTCGGAGCGCATAAGTGTGTGTTACACCCAGTTGTCCGTTGGAAAAAACATGCACAAGGGAGTGGCGTTAACGCGACGCGGCGTTAAATTAATGTTGCAAGATAGTTTCGCCTCGCGATTGCCAGCGAATTCTTTCATATATCAATTTTTGACAAATTCTATTCTCGTAACTGCGATGGGCATTAATGGCCTCGCTACGGCGCGCAGGAAATACAGAATTGCTTCGCATTTTATGTGGAAGCGAGCTCCGCGAAACATTCTCCGCTCCAAGTCCAAGAAAATTGCCGCGGCTCGGGCAAACACATCTTGCGTCTCTATTTTTCGATGCCAAACAAATGCCTGGACATTTTCGCGGGGAAAAGCGGGCTTACGTTTGCGACGCCAGGTCCATCGGCGTCGTTTATCTGGAGTCTATCGCAGTTGGCCGGTCGAAGACGGGGGGGCGTAGAGAGGATCGATAGAGAAATAGGAGAGCACGACGATGGGGCGAGGGAGCGTGGAAAACGAGAAACAACGATCACGGTGGGAGAAAACGAGAGAGGGACCATCGTTGGCGACGAGAAACGGGTCGGCGCGGCGCGGCTGCGAGAGGACGACGCCGATAAAGCAGCGGTAAACCGGCGTCGAGACGTCTCGGCGCCTCTCCCCATTTCGCGTCCCGACCACCGTGATTTTCCAACAAGCCGCGACAACTTTATCCCGGCGACAATGAACAAAATGAGGCTCGCCTCGCCGGGATATCACGTGTTTTTCCTGCCACCGTCGGAACCCGCTTCGAACCGGAAGTTCATCGGCGAGTTTTTCGTTCGACACCCCCTAATCCGCGGCTTAAACTCGCCGCCGTTCATCCATACGGAAGCAGCGGGCTGTTTTTGTTTGCTCAGACAACGATTAAGCGCGTGCCCATCGACTTCGCCTTCGACGATCGACAACAACTTTCGGGGGCCAGGTTTTACGGAGGCGTGCACTGACAATTTTAGTATAGTTTGCGGGAGAATTCACGCGACAAGGTAATCTCATTAAAGGAGGAACGACGATGATAGGATGAGGGGTTGTCGAGTTGCGAGGAAGTCGTCGTAAGGTCCGCGGGAACAAAGGAAACGTTGTGCCGGGAAACTCTATCCCTAGGTAAAACGAGCTTGCACCTACACTACGGTGATAGGAAATTGAAGCGAGACAGCCCCGAGGACATGCTCACGCGAAATCAGGCCGCGTTCTTTCCGCGGTGGTGTTCCTGGACAAACAGCTACCCCGACGACGTTAACGACATTCGACTTTCTCGCAAGTGGGGCGGTGAACAATTTAGAAGAGTTTTAACCGCTGCTTGTCTCGCAAGATCGATCGTCGCGACTAACAGATAATCGCGCGGAAAGAACGAAAGCTCGAAAGGGAAAGAAAAGCAGGGAGAGAAACGAAGGATAGAGAATGCAGACAATGGTGAATCCACTTGGCGAGCGGTGTTCCCGGAACACTACAATTAACGAATTCCGGAAATTATTCCAGAGCCGGTGGAGCAAGACGAGAGGGAAAGACGGCTGGCAAAGCCGTTCGTTTCAGCGTTTCACCGTTCCAGGAACGTCGGCGAGCAATTCCGACGTTCGCGACGGAGAGAAGATTCGCGTCGGCCGGAGAGACTCTGAAGGACTCTTCGGAAGGGAGAACGGCCGCCTCGTTAGGACAGCGACCACCTCGGGGCATCGTCGTTCCTCGATCCCGTGCACTAATTAAATAGACGGCAGACGGCGAATTCGGCGTTCGACTGCGGCAAAAATCTCGCCTCCGAACTTGCCAAGTGTCCGCGAGAGCAAGAAAAAAAAAAGGGTTCGAACGCCAATCTCTGCATCCTCGCTTAGTTAGTCGAGGTTAATTACGGCAAATTCCCAGTCTTCCAACGATTTTTCTTCTCCTATTTCTTCTCCCCGTTGGCGCGTACACCTCCTTGGAAATTCGCGACTGTCCTTCCCCGGAACACCCCCTTCGAATGTCGTTACGTCGCGACCCAACGAACACGAATCTCTCTCTCTCCCTTAGGAAAGTTTTCTTGGAAGGCGACTTTTCCTTGCGAGGAAACACCGCGGCCCTTTGCACCGTGCGTTACTGCGAGAATTATTCCAGAACTCCGATCCTCTCGTTGCAGAAAATCGCGAGGCTTCAAGCTTTAAGTTTCCACGGCTGCTTTACAGCGCTGAACCTTGTCGCCCATTTCTTTCTTCTGCTCTAAGTATACAGCGGTAGGGGCATAAAAGCGAAACACCGGTGCACGTTGCGCCCTAAAGAGAATTGTCATGAACACGCGGGAAAGAATTCCATTAGTCGGAACGCGGTCGAATTAACGATGCTGCAAATTCGTCGAGGCGGTCGTAAACTCGATTACTGCATGAAGTCCTAGCATGATTCTGATTAGCCTCGTCGACTCGCGTGTCACTGGTGTTACTGCCCTTCCGGCTTCTCTTTTCTGCTTGCGGTCCACGCTGCACGATCGCGGCTGCTCGTGAAACGAGGTCGAACGTGACGTTCCTTGGTACTGGTTGTCCGCGAATTAACGAAGCCTGCGCCGTTCGAGGGTCGGCGAAAAGAGGTGCGAATGTCGTACACGTTCGTAGTGCACTCTTCCTCGCCGCGGGCAGCGAGCTGACCGAGTACCTTTGCGTGTCGTCGACGGATTCTTGCGCCGGACGCAGACGAAACAGCGCTTCCGGTATAGGACCACCTTCCCTGGTGCTTGCGATTCTCGAAGCATTCACTGCCGGGCGTCGAAAGAGGCACAAGATTTGTCGGGAAACAAAGGCACCGTTAATGGAGAAGTTGGATGCCTCGAGTGGGGCTCCGGTTACACACGATTCCCTTTGGCTTTCTTTCCTCCTGCGTTCCGTTGATTTCCTGTTAACCACGTTTCCGAATCCTATTATACTGGCGAGTTATTCTACCGGGGCACGATTCAATCAAACCCGCACGATCGATATAACTTCTGCAGATTTGTAACGGGGTTGAAAGTCCACGCGACGACGGAAATAATATCACCGACTCGGCCGATACATCGAATCGCTTTATGCCCGCTGCTCGTTCGAGTTTCCCTGTTCCTCGACAAACATTCGGGGCGGCGGCGTGTTTACTTTGAGCTATGGAAAAACAGATAGCAAATTCGACGATGCACGAAGGATATAAGAAACTGCTGGACGAATGTAGACCTTTTAATCGTTGTCCCCTGTTTGCGTTGAAACGAAGTGAAAGACAAACGAAGGGGACTTTTATGCGAAGGGGGAGAGTTAATGTGACGTTTAACTGGGCGCAATTTCTGTCATTTTAATCACGTTCCTCCGAACGAAAGTGATGCCTTTCGGAAAGTTTCCACGGAATTTGCCGTGGACTATGTTGGATGAAATTTAGGCCAAATAAACATCGTATTAATTTATCGAACTTCGAACCTGAATCGATTTGCCCAAACCATTGACGAGGAGGCAATCAAGATTAAAAATAGGCAGTCGCGACAACAATTTCTGCGATTATTCACGATATCGTTGTTCACCTGTACAAAGTGCAAAGCGAAAGAAAAATTCCTCGTCGTTCATCCGTTCGACGGCTTCGTGAACGATTGGACATCTTGTATCGAGCTGATTGCCAGGGAATACTATAGTTCCATTCTTATCCCTTCGTCGCTCATGCTCCGTTTGATCCGCTTCTTCCTCGGATATACACGTTTCTGTCACGTTCAACGTTCACCCCTGCGATTTAATTACGCGACCTGCCCCCCAGATGAGTAAGTGTGTTCATTTAGAAATTTTCACTACGCTGAAAAATCGTTCTCGATTGAACGACGCCACCGACGTGTTCGAGTATTCTCTGGCGAATTGATTTGATTAGGGCGTTACTCGACTCATTCCCCGTCCACCGATCATCCTAGATATAGATTAACTACGAGGCATCCATCATTCGATACGCTGATCCGCTGATATCGTTAGCCAGATCATGAATATCCAATGACGTTTCACATTTCGCCCCGTTCTACATTCGCCGGTATCGTAAAAATACCTATACATGTATATATCATGGTCGTCTGCACGATCACCTGGCCAGTTCAGAGAGGCTGGAAATAAACGCGGATTGCCCAGCGACCACGCAGCTGGCGTTCGAAAATTCGGAGTACGCATCTACCATTATTACTTATTTGGAGCAATTTCCATCGCACACAATGCTCGCGGGCTTCTTCGGTGCTCCATCAAGCTCCGGCATAAATTCGCGGGCGATCGTGCAGTTTAGGAACCCTTGGAGCGACCGTGAAGATAAGTAAGAAGTCGTGTAATGCCTCGATCCATCAATGCGATCAGTCGATCCATCAAAACCGATCCGCCCCGGGTCGTCCAACGTTGTCACGAAACGTCAGGGTTCGCGATACGTGCCATCTCTTTCATTAATCATTTCGCCCGTGATCTTTCGGTCCTGCACTCTAAAAACTGGCCGGCCTATATATTTATTTCGAAAATTTCCGTCGATCTGTCCGGGGAGTTTCGCTGTAACCGGGGCGCAATTTTTCCACGGGTAATGTAACGGATGGTAAATTATCGCACGGGTTAATGGCTCGAACAGCAAGCTCCGTGTTCCGTCCTCGGGCTGCTGCAATATGTATACTGACTTTCCGTGAAATTATGCACCGGGAGCCACGTAACTCGCGCACCTCTAAAATTACCGTGCAACCGTCGCTGGACAGTATAGTTCACTGTTCGAGTGAGAAGTAAACTAGAAATTCCGGAGAAGCTTCGTACGGCAACCGAGAAAACACTCGAAGCAGCGATTCAATATCAAAGTTAATTAAGACGCGGTCAATTAAGGGGTCTGCCGTGACACAACCTCAGGAGCAACTAAATTCTCGCGCCGTATAGTCTTCTTCGGAATTCCGTAGACGGCGGTGTTCGTTATTTCCGAGTGTTTCAATAAAGCACAGCAATTTTATGCTGAATCCAGAGACCTAGACGACATCGCCGAGGACTAATATTTCCATTTGGAAGGGCACTCGCCGGAAACTGGCTTCGAGGACAGGAGGCAAACTCCGTTATATTCTCCGTTTCGTTAAAAAAAAAGAGGAAAAAAAATGGGAACAGTGCTTGGGTGCACAAAGGCATTTTTTTTTAATTTATCGCTCGACCGAGTTTTTTTTCCCCCTTCCCCGGAACACGCACGTCGATATTGCGGGGCATCTATTCGAGAGATTATGCTTCCTCTGCCCCGTTCCAGGCAAATCGATGACGATTCTCTTGGAATCCACCGCCTGAATACCCTTCCCGAAGGAGGAAGAACGATTTCGTAGCAGCGTTCGATTTAAACAAAAAGGAACACGCTCGATTTATTCAGGAAAAATTCAATTATCGATTCACTCGTCACAGATTAATCGTAATATTCTGTTGCCGTGCTACCGCCAGAATCTGATCCCGTATCGCGATATCACGGTTAACAAAAATTCTAGGATTCTCGTACAGCCCTTTATAACGCTGCCCGAGATCTCTCAGATCGGACCAATTTTTATTTAAGCGTGTTGGATTCGTGTCATAACACGTGCTAGGATTTCCGATACACATACCGTACACCATATTTCCGGGCGTTACTTTTACACATCCTTTTGTCCGTCCGTTCGCCCACAGCCCTGCTGGAAAATGTAATAACTCAAAGCTCGCGGGAGGCAGAGGCAAGATACACCGGTGGATACTGATTCCCGCGACCTGGGAGAACTCGCTGTTCTCGTTACTCACGAGCGTCGATCCGCCGTTGTTTATCGCCAACTGTGCACCACCCCTAATGCAATACCCCCGTCGATTTTATACGGGTCGAGGATAGGTTCGGTTCGCAATAAATTCCGTTTATGCCATAGCTTTAAGCGGGCTGGTAGATCGGCAGGCGTAATAGTTTTTCCGGTGTTCCGACTCTCGTCGATAGGGAAATGTTCGTTTATAGCTACGCGGCTATAAACGTTTCGTACAGGGGCTGGCCACTGCAATATTTATCAGGATAAATAGCAGAGCGTGGATACGATGCCGTGACACACAGGGGGCGGTATCAGTCACAGAATTTTCGCGACGCGTAAGGAATCGGATCGACAGAGGCTTGTCTTCCTGCAATTTATCGCAAGAAGGAAACGTACGAAGACAAGTTTCCACGGGGAGACGAAGAATAGTGAGAGAAACGGGAACAGACGGGAAAGACGCATCGTGGCCGTTGACTCGCAGACGGTTTTACCAGCAACGAACAGAAGGCGGGACGACCGATAAAGAAGCTGAACCGAAGCGGAACACCGTGAAACGGAGAAATATTAACGGTTGCACTCCCGATATTAAAGTTCCTGCGGGAGATCGGCCCCGATTTGTTCCAATGAAACGTCCCGACAAACGCTCCTTCCGTTAGTTCCTCGGTATTCGTATTTCCCCGGAACGACCAGCTCGTTTCTCTTGTCACGTGGGATTTTCCTCTTTCCTTTCGTCTAGATCAGCACAGCAGCCTCTCTGCACACCGCTCTGACCCTCGTCCGACGGAGAACGCTCTTCCTACTCCTTGCCGAGGGAAAACGTTAGAAATAGAGAAGGAAGGGAAAAGGAGGGCCATTACAGGGATCTCGATTTCGCGGTAGAATCGAGTGGAATGCATTCTCGTTCGAGCACGAAAATCCTGGCTCCGCTCGTTACGGCACGCAACCGCCCCTTGGCCCCTTTCCACGACACCGAACATCGCTGCGCTTCTCATTACACTTTCCCAAAACGACGAACCTTTGTGGAAGTAGCCACGTAGCGTTGAGAGCTCAATTCACTCCTGTATAGCTTCGTAACGCGATTGCGTACAAAAGACTGGCTTTACCGAGGGGGAGCAAGGAGGAGTCTACCGGTCGTCTCGCGGGACAACGTCGTAACAAGCAGCTCGATAACAAAAACTTCTCAGCCGCTTAGGGAAGCCAGGCTTAGAATAAACGCGAAATAACAAACAGGAACGCGTGGATGAATATACGCGTGGCGAACTACTCTTTTGTATTCTTTATTCTGCCCCGCCGCTCAACCACCGCCCAGTCGTCGCAAATCCGCGTGATTCCGCGTTTGTTTTTCCTCCCCGTCGAACACGCGGCACGGAGGCATCGCGAACAAACTTTTTAATAGCGTCCGGTATCGTGGAGAAATTGCACTCGACTGCATTATATTTCGAGGCAAAGACGCGGGTTGCTTGTCGATCAAGCGCATCCGCGATGCTCAAGTTCTTCGGGTCCGCCACGATATTCGCAATGCTTGCGCGCTCGAGGCGGCGTGTGTCGTTTCAGCGAATGAAAATTCTCAGCCGCTGGAGAATTCTCGGCCTCGTGGCTCCGCGGGGCACGTGCACTGCAGTGAAAAGTGCAGCAACTCTGAAGCAGCACGACAAATTACGGATGGCTGCGGAGTGGTGTTACTCGACGGAAATAAAGTAACCCCGTTGCTCCGTCCGCCCCGTTTTCAGCCCGATATTTAAATTCCGGTGTCGTTCGACGCATTCGACGAGCGTTCCGTCTCGTCTGAAGCGTCTCGACGCTGCACCAACCCCGGGTCCTCGTATTCGAGGCATCTTTGATTGCATTTCCAGCTCTGATTTTTTTGTCAAGCTCTCCGTTATACGACTAACCCCCGCGCGGCAACGCGAAACTTGTAAATCAAAGGAAGGCAAAATATCCCGGGAAAATATTTCTTCGTACTCGCTATTTCAATTCTTACTGCGATTTTCTTTCAGCCATGGTGGATAGAAGCGAATTAGCGTCGCGAGAGATCGCGATGGAATATTTGAGGCGAGCGTTCGTTTCTCTATCCGGCGTCGAATGTTATCGCCCATGTCGCACGGTTATCGATTCGTCGGATACTTTGTTGTCGACTCCCCTACGGTGTACTCATATCGCCCACGATGCACTAGGATGCACTGATTCAGCGCCCTGACGCGGCTAAACCGAATACGGAAGCGCACGTACGAATCGGTCGATACTGCTTTAGTTTCTCTGACGTTCCCTACATGCACACTCTACGCGATAGTCCGAACCATTTTTCTAACAACCACGTCGCCCCGCCGAGACGAATCGATTCGAGCACCGGTCGATACAAAGATCTTCTCTCGAGAGCATAAATGCCTTCCACGTCGATCGCAATATTTTCCTTAGACCGAATCGCTGAAAAAGGGGAAAAAAAATCAAATCACGTAGCTACGACTCTATCTATTCCTCTCCGAGCTCTTTTACATTACTGAACCCCGTTGTTCATCTTCTCCCCTTTATACCTTTCAACAAAACCGTTTGCGGTTTGTAAGAGGGTTGTATGAAGCTCGGAAAAAGCGACCGTCGTCGGCACAGACGCAAGCTTATATTTACTGCCAAACAGTCGAGCCCTGCCTCCCGTATGCTTCGCTGTAAGTACGACGAAACTCGCGTCAAGCAGCCTAATTTGAAGTTTGATTATTCTGGCCCGCGTATCTCCTGCTGTAGTTCGGCAGAGCAATATATATGCAATAGACAATGCGCTTCTCAGGATCCATGAATTGCGGCGCAAGCAAATCCGTAGACAATGGATGATAGAACATTGGCGACGGTCGCGTCAAACGCTTTATCCCCTGTTAAACGTCCGATAACGAAGTCTGAAAAGAGTTATGAGCGGCGTTTCTGACAATTCTAATGGCGGTCGACAACGAACTAATAATAGAGGGGATCGATACGCGGTGCTAGGCCAAGTCACGGCATCTCTCTTCATCCCTCTTCGCCTGGCTGCCCGCCGCTGTTCAACTGGCACGACTATAGTTCCGCTTCGATCCAGGTACACCCAACTGCCCTATCGATCGGTGAATCCATCCCGAATTAACCATTTGAGATCCTCTTTAGCTGCGAATCACTTTACGATCGAACATTCCAGCACTTATTTCTCCCTGAACCAAGCGCCTGACATGTTATTTACTTATACTACTGGCCACGTAGAATCATATCCACCGGACGGCCAGCAATGTTAAATTCATTCGTGCTGGAATTATTTCGACTGTCAGGACGATCGAATGAGAGGCTTTTGATCGCATACCCTGTCGGATAAATTGACAGTCACAGTCACAGGCGGTGGATTTCTGACAGTGGAACGAGACAGGCCTTTAAGAGGCAACAACTAATAAGCGGGCCACGCGACCCGTTGAAATATTCAAAGCTAGTTGACCACAGAAATTTTTCTCCCCTTTTTCTCGCCGGCAATTTAGCCCCGAGTAGATCTCCGGATCGAGAAAGGTGGGGCGATAAATACGGCTGCAGCGAATGGACGATCGAAGCTCTCAGACGTGTGTACATTTCCGACCCGACTACCATTAAAACAAGCAACAGTCTCGGGAAAATTGCGATAGGTAAATGCAGCGTCGTGTTTACCGTGGTATCGAGTTAGCCGAATTTCGTTTTGCACCGCGGGTAGACAGGCTTTACATTGTACCGGATCATCCCAAACTTTTTAACAATGTTAAGGGAAAGGAATTCCTATTTCCGCGTGGTCCGCGTCGCTGAAGCTTCTCGCGTCCCTGGAATTTTCAGAGGCACGTCGGACTCGTCGTGAAACACCGGAAACACGGGAAACCGCGGCGACCCGGATGCTGGGCCGACGTAGATAATATTTTTCGAAAGTAGGTTTAAATACGAAAGTTTCCGCCGACGTTCTGTTTCCCAGGGATCGTGATAAACGAGCCGGGTCGCGACTAAACGACCGAACGACTTTGCGAATACTTCTCAGCTGCAGCGGAACGACGCGACGGTCCAGAATTTCGAGGACGGGTTCTTGCTTAGTCGCGTGTTCAACTTTATGGCTCGTATCTTCGACTAATCTCGCGTGGAACGGCCACCACACCCACGAGACCAGGACGGAGTGGTGTTCCAAGCGGGGAATAAAAAAAAAGTTTAATCCCAGACAGATGAAACGTCCAACGACCGGGAGCGATTCGTGATCCTTGCAGGAACATGTCGTCCGCAGATTTAACGGCTCACGTTTGATCGCGATTGACAATTCACTAGGAGCTTCGAGCTTGGAAATCAACGTCAGACTTTACGGGCCTGTCTTCCCGGATAAAGTTGATCGAGCACCCCGATGTTTGCTCTGTCGCGTTTGCCTAGAACTACTCGGGGGAGAAGAAAATTTCTGCCGTTTTTAACGAAGGAAGATCGAACGGGAAGTCAAGGCAAAGTTAATTGGCCTTCGTTAACGACCGTCCCGGCGAAATTGTTTTCCGTCTTACAATTACGGTCAACCTGCCTCTATTTATCGAACGTGCAATTAGCGACCCAGACGCGGAGACCGGCCACGATATTAATTCTCTTCGCGGCTTCAGGTAAGGGGCACACGTTGCAACGACGACGGTGAACCGTCGAAAGCTTTACAGCCGAGGCAGACGGCGATCGTAGATGGTGGTTCCAGGTTACGCTGATAAATTTCATCGTACTTCCGGTCGTAAAATTCTAAAACTGCGGCCAAGTTACAGGGCACGGTACTGTCGGCCGATTTTGGCCCGCCTTAAATCCCCCGCGTTTGTGGTCGGTCGGGAAATATGAGCGTGATAATTGAGCTTTTCCTTTGGAGGCGTGCAAAATGTTTTATTAGATCTCTTTAATTGGCGCGACAGTTTATTGGAACGAGCACGGTAGCGAAGATCGGTGGCGCAAGGAATACCAACGTGCTCCAACAGTTGCAACCAATTACCATAGACTGCGATCTAATTATGTAATCAGGGCTCACGCGACATGGCGTATCGGAAATTACAATTACGGCGTAGCGTTACAATTAACCCCGCGGCGGTCGTGTCCGGTTCAACAAACGAACCATTGATACCCCACTGGCATTGGTGAACCAGCGTAGATTTGGACAATAGATTTAGACAAGCCACTTCGATGCCTCTTCGCGTCCATTTAATAATCCTTATCCGTGCCGTTCCCCGAGTATGTAGCCATCGGGAACGTCGTTTCATTAATGCGCCCAAGAAATTGAAACTCGGCCGTGGTTTTCCGCCGATGAGGCATTAGCATAATGTTCCAGGTGGCACG
Organism: Nomada fabriciana; assembly: GCA_907165295.1. Taxonomy (NCBI): domain Eukaryota; kingdom Metazoa; phylum Arthropoda; class Insecta; order Hymenoptera; family Apidae; genus Nomada; species Nomada fabriciana. Next base: position 2,740,386 of record OU015692.1, on the reverse strand, counting down.
TAATACCGCAAACTATGCACCCTGTATGCAAATCCTTGCATCATAATCGTAAAACGCTGTGTGCACAACAGACTCGCCGCAATTCCGTGGAAGGGATCCCTCGAATTTTAAGCGCCGCCTTTCTGCGCGGCTTAGGCCAATTCAGGATACCATTAACTGAATTTTATTTCCATATAAAACATAACGGGCGAGGAGAAACGCGAGTGTGGCCGAATTCTAGTAACGCCCGTATCGATAAGATCCGTTTCGTGTTTCGAAACGGGGGCACTCGGTGCACAGAAAAAGCAATCCGCTGAAAGGGATGACCAAGCACGAACCCTATGGGAATCAGGGCCACGGCGATGACGAAGGCGGGATAAGGGCTAGAGATTCTACCCCACGTAGAAAAGACTCCTCGGTACGTTCCGTTTCCCCTAAGCTAATGCTCCAAACGGGACTCGCCTGCATAAGCAACGATTCCGTAAAGTTTTGCATTTGTCACGTGAAGTAGAATGTCTTGCTCGAAGTTCCGTCATAAAACGCACCCTCGCTCGTCCAACTAAGGCCCGAAGAAAAATGAAAATCGATGGGCAGCCCAGATGTACTCGACGAGCTGCGAAAATCCTCGTCACAATTTTCCCCTCGATTCTCGTGTTCAACGGGATTTGAGTATCATCGCGTTTCATCGTGGAGCATAATAAAAAATCCTGCCGAAGGGGGAGAGACGAAGTTGTCCAGGAACGATTCGGCAACGGAGTTCCAAGGGAAGCGTTAAAAGGGAACGCAATCGTACCGCTGTGGTCGAAGGAAAACACTTCCAAGCTTTTCTCCAAGTTTCGCCGTGTCGAAGCCAGCAACGGACGCGTTCCAGGACGATTTCATGGAAGAAAAACGGGGCTCCTCATTTTCGAACAGAATTGCATCTCGTTTCAGTGGAGCACCGATCAAACGGATATGATCTTTTTTTTACGTTTCCTGGTAGTTTAGGAAACTCCGCCTTTCCTCCTCGGAGATACTTTTAAAATTCACCCCGAGAGGAGTGTGCCGATACGGCCGCGGGAAAAAAGCAAGCAGTCGAAGAAGGAGTGCAGGAAATCGATGGAATATGTATGTTCCAAGAGAACGGATCTGAAACGAGGGACGAGGTAAAGTAAAAAGCGTTCCCGAAGAAACAGGAAGCATTGTGAGTATATAAAGAATGAGTGCTATAATAACGTTGCATCGAAATCTCCACGTCGCGAGATCTTCTCCGTCTGCGAAGCTATAACAAAAGGAGCATGCTCCTTTAAATGCGAAGAACCGGGCAAAAATGGGGCAGAAATCTTTCCTTTCAAGCCGAGAATTATTTCACGGGACAAACAGCTATTTATATTAACGAAGGAATCGCAACTTCTAATTATCTAATGATTCGTGCAGTTCCGTTCTATTAATCGGCGAAAGAACCGCCGATTTCAGGGGAGAATTCGAGGCGGACTTCTACGATGACCTGCGAACGCTCGAACTACTAGTCGGTCTCAATCCAGAAGCAATTCCTTGCAATTTGCTGTAGCTATTAAACTAACAGTTTCGCAATCGAACAATCGTTAACGCGTCGACCAACTTGCGCGAGCTTCCTCTGGCCACGTTAAGCGTCGCTCCTTCGGACAAACGGAGGAACGCCAGAATTTCCTGACTCTTTTCGAGGCCACCGCGTCATCGGGAGACGGGAACATCCCCCGGGGGACGTGGCGGCAAACGTTAAAGTTCAATTAGCCCGCATCGAACGCTGGAAGAACTCGTGTCGCATCGGATAACCAGGCGTAGCCGAGGATTAATCGTTCTCCCGTGGGAAGGAGACGGGCAGAAGAAGAGCCGTAAAAAATTGCCGACGAGGATCAAGAGGGCTTTGGAGAATTAAAGTTCCGTTCGCAGCGGGAATCCAAGTGTTCTGCCGATAGTGGCGATTAAAATTGTCGCGGAATGATTTGGCGCGGGCTGGGAGATTGGAGGGTCGATAGGCGGTGTTCAAATGAGTCGCAGGGCTCGTGGTCGTTCATCGGAAGGTAGGCCGGTGAGGAAATTCGACGGCAAGACGCGAGCGATAAATTCTCGAAGGAGGGGCCAGACGGGCAGAGCAAAAGGTTGGCCGAAAACGACGGTACGTCGGCGAGCTGTACTCTCCGGACATAATAATTCGCGGTCCCGAGAAAGAAAGGCTCCCCGCTAACAATGAACTGGGCGGTTCGGCTGGACGTAACGAGTTGTCCTTCTCACCCTCCGTAGAGAATTTCGAAGTCCACAGGGCTCCGAAGACGGGGGCGGGAGGGCGAATTATCATTCTCGACGGCGCTTTAATTCGCCGCGACGCGACGAGCCAGCCGACCTCGCCGGGTACCTCTGTTTATGAATTACCTACGGGATTTCTTTCGCCGGCGAGTCTCTTCTCTTTTCCACCCTGGGGAGGAGGCGGGGGGAGAAGGAAGAGAGGCGGCTCGCGTGCCACGAATTCAGAGTAGCTCGGCACGGACACGTTGCCGGGGCACTTGGTAAATGGAGCTGCTTTTCCGCAGCCTCTTTGTTTACAGTTATTACCGGGAGAACGCTCGTGATCGTTAAAGCTCCCCCGGGAAAATTCAGCTTTGCTTCCAGGAGATCCGACGCTTAGGACGTCGATTATTTCTGTTTCGCCCTGTTTCGCTCGCGCTCGAGTTTCGTGCTCAGACCACCTTGCGTTTCTTCGCTGCGCCCCGATATTAAGCCCGTCGACGTGCCAGCCGGGACATTATCGGCGCGGCGAACGTTCCACCCGTAAACGAAGAACCGCACGCGTGACACGGGGTCCCATTGAATCTCCAACACCGCCAGGACGACGGGGATCGTTAATGGTGTCATTATCATCGGCTGCGATTACGGCTTAAAGTTTTATCGGGTCGGCGATATTACCGTGGATCGAAGACCAGCCTTTCAATTAAGCAGTCGCAGTTTAATCTTGCCGTGGGCACGAGTTGACCCGAATCGTAAAGCGACACGTCGCGATCGCCTCGTTACGAAGTCATTAAGGCTGCCCGGAAACTTCCCCGCAAGATATTCTCGGACCCGCGTATCAGAGATGAAAGTATTTTCCCCGAGTTGCCGGAACGGCCGATAATTTCGTCGAAGGTATCCTTATCGGCGTTTCTGTGTTTTAATTGCCTCGCGATCCCCGCTGACGCTACACGGCCTGGATAAGCGACAATTTGCGATCGAAGCTAATCGAAATGGGCCTTGCCTACGTCGCGGTTTCGTCCAACGGATAATTCTTTCGCTTTGATCTGCGAATACGAAGCGTCTTGTAATATTTCCAATTACCGGTGCCGCGTGTAACCGTAGGTGGAAAGGTGAGAAGGATTTCGCCGGGGGGGATGAAGTCGATGATATATTATATTTGCAACGCTGCGCATCCCTGTAACAGGATCGGCGAATATAACAGGCTTGGCTGCGGGAAACTTTCTAATCCTTCCGTCTGGTACGATGTTCGAAATCGCGTAACGCTGAAGCCAACGGAGCTATCTGTTAGATACACTTTATAACGGCGAAAGTATACCGTCGGCCATTATCGAGCCGGGAGCAGTGTTAACTAATTATCGCATGACACTCCGGGGATATAAATTACGAGCGATCGACATTATTTTCCAATTTTAACAGCCCACCCCGCATAAAATTCAAATTGAGTGGCACCCGATGGCGCGCCTCAAGCTGACGCCCGCTCGTTCATCCAATTATGGCGAGCCCATGAATTATTTCCAATTTATTAGGCGAACTGTTCGGGCGAATTTCGCCCCGGAACTATTTTTCTTGCGACGATCGAAACAGCTACGTAAGAGAGCGCACGCTGAGTAACGATAAAGTCACTAAAAGCGAATAAAATCTCGCCGGTGATAGGGAAGCGTATCAGCGACGAGAAAGATACTCGGTGAAACGGATTCGCGATAAAATCAGCAAAAGCCCGCGCGGACCTGGGGAAAAATCGGAGGGGGCGAGCCGAGGGAGCCGATTTCAGCCGCGACAAAATAAACAGAGTCGAAAATGTCCCCAGTCGAAACTTTCTATTTCCGCGGACGCTTCGAGAGCACTTTTCCCGCGCTGGGAAACCGTGGAGCCCAAGGTTGGCAATCACAGTTGCCGGGACATTTGCGCGGCTGAATGGCTCTTAATAATTGGAATAGTTCCACCCTGGGCCAGCCCTCAACGACGTGGAAACGGGGCGAAAAGCTCCGCGAACGCCTTTGTTTTCCCTTAATATTCTCCGCGCAGTTTGCTCGATATTTTCGATGGTCGATCGCAATAAAAAAAATTGGAGGGCAAAAACGAACTGGCGACTTCGAAGCGAAACTGTGTGCGACCCGTCGATTCTGTTTGCCCTTTAGATCACCTCTCGCCGATAAGTGGGGCAGATTTTTTTTTAATTTTGAATGACTCGCGGAGAACGAATTCAATATCGGAGCCCATCTGACCGTATGAAAATGTTCGCGCCGTCGACATCGCCGAATCGATCGTCGAACGGTGAAAGCGTGGACGCCTGAATTTCCATTTCAGCTGACGAAAAAAAAGGGATCGTCACGGGAGCAGATGGAAAAAATTGGAAGGAGGGTCCGAGTCGGATACTGGCTACTTGGCGACCGGGAGGAGGGACGAATCGTTGAGCTTCTTCCGTTCGAAGATCGGAAAGTCGGTAAAATCAACGGGGGATGAAAAATGCCTACGTGAAGCAAATGGCACCTCGGCTCTCGTCAAATATTTCGCGTTTCACTTGCTGCCGAACGAATGTCGGAATTGTTTTCCCTTCGCGGCATCAGCCGTCGCGTTTAGGCAAAGGAAGCCCGAGTAAACGGTGTTACACGGATACGAGCGTCGATTCAAAGACTTTCATCGGGCCAATTCACTGGCAGTAATTCGATTGGTCGTAAGGGCTGATAAAAAAAAGAAAGAAGAAAGCTGTTTAAAGCGACGCGAGTAAACGTTTACAGCGCATAAAATTGAAGCCTCAGACGCGGGAATAACGGGGAACGTTATTTCGCCAACAATTCCATCGATAGCCCACTGTGTATCGCGCGAAGAAAGGGGACGATAAAGGGGCGCCAATAAAGTTCTCCGTTTTACGAGGAAAAGTTTCAAGCTCGCGGCCAATTTGACGCGTCCTCGGGCATCTTATCGATTTCTAATCAAGCGGCCTCGCCTCTGCGGTGAGAATTCACACTCGAAGGCCCGTGTGTTCTGGGCTACGTGGCCGAGATTGCGGATACCCAGCTGGCTGATGTATGCCATTGTGGAGGTCAAGGAACGACGATAAGCCGACCGTAGAACAGGAGGAACGGTAGATCGACTTGGACGAACGCGGTTGCCTCTGGCCGACTAATGGCTGAGGCGCACTACTAGCCCACTCCTGAAACCGTCCGTCTTCGTACCGTGGAACACATTTACCGTATCGTCCCGGAATTAATGCGGTCGGACGTTTCATCGTGCCAGGAAAGCACCAAACCCGTGCGCAACTGACATTCTTAAATTATTGCCAGAATCTTCGAGCACTGGAGACCCGAGCAAGAGGACTCAAACTTGGTGGACTGAACACTGAAACGCGTGCATTCACCGAAATTCTAGGCGAATCTACATTAGCCTAAAATTAGCGTCTTCCACCGCGTGTACAACGTCAGAGTGGCTACTGTAAAACGCGAGATCGGCACGAGACGCAAAGGGAAGCGCGGCAGTGATTTGACAAACGACCCACGACCGTCGACGAATAAAGCGCGATAAAATCATCCATCAGGCTGGCCAATGGTCCTTCGGAAAATTACGATCACGGTCGTCTAATGGGATACGATATTGGGGGGGAAAAATCGCGATACCGATCTTCCTGAATCTTGATTAATTATACAGATCCTGCCGAGGTCTCTGCTGAAACAATTTCCGACGCAGATTTTTCATTTTTCGTTGCCACGTTTCTCGAGACCAATGGCTAGCAATTTTTCAATAGCGCTAACGAACGCGTGCCGGAACTACGACCCGGATTGCCCGTTAACCTTTGACGCCCACATGATACGTCCATTCCTCCGACTTGATAATTCGTTTTACGGTCCAGCCGTTTTCACCGCCGTTTATTATCGCCATTAACGATCGCGTGCGAGCATAATTGTTTCGTCGGTTCCGTGACTCGATCTGATTAACGTCATTCGCGGTTGGGAAAAAAAGCAAACGACTTGATCGTGGGGTTGAAAAAATACAGGAACACGATCTGCGAAAAATTCGTTGGTACTCGGTGAAATTTGCCGTGCTTTAAACTCATTGCGGAAGAGGGTCCAAATCCCTTGTTTCTACAGTCTGCACACGCCACTCGTTTGCTCTGATTGGATTGCAGGTCAGTGGCAGCGTCAAAAGATAAGGGACGTCCGCTTTCTCCCTGCCCTTTGGCCCGTTCTATGTGGAAATCGTATCGGAAAAACACGGGCACAAAGTACATCAAACAAGCACGAAGCACAGTTGAAACTTTACGGGCTACTCGATCATTCCTCTGAACGATTTCCCCGTAGCTCCCGCTGGAAAATCTGCAATAACGTCGACAACATTCGGCTGGCTGTTTTTTATGATCCCGCCACTTGGGGGCGAATAGGAACGCGGCGCAGTCCCTTCTTACAGAGTTTTGTATACGGGCGGAAAGTTTCGCGGGAGCTATTCAGATCGAAATTTATTCTATAGCAAACAATAAAATCGGTCGATTGTTTGGACTTGGTCAATGTTTCCGAAGATTTTGGGAAGTTTTACGACACGGGGGGGGGGGGGGGGGGGGGTTAAACGAACGATTGAACACTGGTGGAGTGTACACAGGGTATATTCGGTCGGTTCCAAGGAGACACGATCTAAATCGTGGATTTCTCCGGCCAATTTTCAACAACTACCTGCCACTCGATTAGCAACGTCGCGACAAACACAGAATATAACCCTAACTATCTCTCACGGAGGGTCACTCGAGTGCGGTCCGGTCGACGTTGACCGCAAGCTCTTTAGCAAGCAGGGGTCCGTCTGTTTGGGAACAATGCAACACCTGCCATTTGCCGAATATTTGTTCTCGCGGCCGGAGTGCACTCGTATCTGAAACTTCGTTACGTGATGTGCATGCAGGCGGCGAAACTTTGCAACTATAACGACAGGAGATGGGGAATCGTGGCGTCGCTGTGGTTCCGCTGGAAATTTCTTTCGCTCGTAATGCATCCCGCCCCTGTCGCTCGCCGCAAGCTGCTCGATATTTCGAATTACACCAGACGGACGTTCTTTTGCCAAAGCTCCGCCCATTCGAATTTATTCGGAAGATCAAAGTGGCCAGGCTCCACAGGCAAAGGTTTGCTCTACCTGCGGCCAGCTGGTGCGCCAGAAGCGTAAGAGGGATTTACCGCGTTCAAGTTCCGAGCGTGGAGGCTCGTCGCGGCACGTGGCTAATTAGCAATTATTCCGGAGCCGCGACCTACCGTCGCTAATCGAGTTTCCAACTACGCGACTCGATTCGACGCACTTAAGCGCAGCCGGACGCGACTGCCGGTTGATCCGTTCACGGGTTATCGAGCCAACGCGACGATCGGAAACCGCTGCACGTTGACAATCGTAACGCTGCCTTGGCGTTGCCAACACTTTGTCGAAAGTGGCCTGAACGCTGACACGTCTATGGTTTGTATACCGCTCCGTCTTGCCCCCGTGCAATGCACACGCAATGAACGCTGCAAACGATCGTAGCTGCGTTTAACGCTGCTCACATATGTCTCTCGTCGACGATGAAAAGCAACGGTGGACGCGGCGGAGGGAAAACGCGGGGCAGACAGGCTATGCTCAATCAGCTCGTAAAGAGAGAGTTTATGAGAATTTACGGGCCCCTCGAAGAGATTGCTGTAAAAGGGGCAAGTTCGGGAAAGACGTAAGAAATACGAGGTCTCCGTGGCGTGCCGGAGGATACCTGGCTTCTTAAAGGGGAACGGTAACACAAGTATCTCTTCATCTTCACTATTCCTCTATTTCCCCGGCCACAAATCTGACGGGACGTTAACGGTACCGCTGGCCGTCGAAGTCAAAGAATCAGTAGAATGGGTAGGAGCTACGCGAGCGGCATAAATACAATCAACCGCGGGTGGACTCGTGTGCGTGTAGAAAAAATTGGAGAACAATTTTAACGAGAGAGAAATGAAGCAGTCGACGATTAAACTCCGTCGACAAGTTCCAGGGGAAAGGGTGCACAGTGTACCGCGTTATTCGAAGCGCTTTTCTATTTTCGACGGGGACAACGACGGAGCCCTTGGCTTCCAATATGAAATACGAACGGCACAATCCCAGCACGGGCAGTGTTGCAGTGAAAATTCATTAGAAGGCACGCGGGAATCTAGAGCGACGCTCGACATCGCAACAAATCGATTCCTCCAATTACAGTTGGAATCGACCAGGCCTATTTCCCAACCCGGTTTTCTCCTTCGTCCCCTTCGCCCCCTTCGCCGCCCCTGCCACTACTCTCTACACACGATCTATACATTTATCTGCCCGCTCAACCGTTTGCCTCTGTATTTCCCTATTTATCTTCGCCACTCCGCGTTCTGACCGATTCTCTTCTTCGTGCCACTCTCTGGTACATCGCCACCCTTTTGTATCTCGAGAGGCAAACACGCCGATCCGTGGATAATACCGACAACACGACTAACAGCTAGGTAATTAATAGCCCTAGATAGGACGGGGGTGGAAAGACGAAACTCCGTCGCATCGGGGAAGACGGCTCACCCCAGCTGAGGCAAGATGGCCTCGACTCCGGTTAATAGGGTTCAACGGCGTATAAGGCGAGAAGGGATCTGGGGAATCTCGTTTGCAGGAACGTCCTTCTCGCGTTCGCGGGAAACAGGATTCGCCTGGCGACGTAGCGACGCAATGCCATTACACCGAAGCGAGCGGAACTTGCGGCGAGAGGAAATGTTTTTCGAAAATCCGAGACCCTGTTGGTCGGTGAATATGATCGTGGGAAATATTTGCGAGAAGTTTCAGAGGCGGCAGCGGGTTTGTCGAGGCGGTGCTTCTTCGATATCCTACGTGACAGTAGCGGGTGTATTTAGAGGGAGTGGTTTGCGATTCAACCAAGGCCAGCGGAGTGTCGCGTTACGCGAGAAAAAAAAGGCTCGACGCGTGGGTCGAGGGGTTGAAGGCGGGAAGAGAGTAAAATCGACGAGCAAGAGCAGGTGCTCCAGCTGCTACGGAACGAGGACAACGAGGGCGTGGTGACGTGTACCTGGATTTACCTGCTCTCACGGTTTAGCATAAAGTACCGCGATAACGAATCTTGCCGGGTCTTATTAATTTTTCACGGAATTAAATTTCACAAGAGCCCACGACACCTGACTCCGATCCCTGCCGGCTCTAACGACGACGGATAAAGGCAGGTGCCGTTCGAAACGGGGAAAGCGAAGTGGCAGCATTTTGGGGAACTATAATCGACACGCAGTGGCATCGGCGTCGCTGTACAAAATTCAAATGTGTACGACGTGTCACAATGAAAGATTACGGGAGATAAGCTTCCCCTCGTAGCGAGACAGCCCCTTTAATTAGTGCTCGAAGTTCTTTTCCACCGAGTGGCCCGGGTCGAAACGCCTCGGCACGCTGGCTTTAGAGAACCTAGCCACGGATATTCGACCTAGTTTTTCGAGCATCCGTGGCACGGCAAAAATGCATAGACGTATCTAGGCCTACCACGACCCGGCTCCTTCTTCCTGCTTGCCCGGTTCCCAGCGATGCTTTTATTTCTATTTTTGTATTTTTTTTACGGGGTGGAAAAGAATCGTGCTCGAGGTACTCCTTTGAGAACGACTGCAATGTCGACATTATTTGAAAAAGAAGTATTCGTCCCACGATTCTGGAAAATGTGAGAGTTCGGTCATTCGGCGTGGTCGTTGTACCATTGTTTAAAACATCCCCTACGATAATTTCGTTACACTCGAGTGAACTTTCCGACGATTCTTCGCTGAATATTAAGCCCGAATATGAAAATGAAACGCTAGCCAGTGTTATGCAAGAGACAAAGTTTTCCAGTCTTTATTTATTCTGTCTCTCCCATCGATCCTTCGTCTCGAAAGTGGAGCAAGCAAGAAGAATTAAAAGCGAATACTCGCCGCTGTCGCTGGCGCGTCGAAGAATTTCAAGATATTCGAAACAATCATATTTATACAGGTCTCTGCAAATTGAGCATATCGCGTTGGAGAAGTTTCCTGCTGACACTTCAAGAAAATCACGATTCCACGAGAGCCCGGGGGAGTGCGATGAAGGGCAGGCAGTCGGCTTGCAACGAGAATTTAAAAATCTGGCCAAACTCCTGCGCAATCTTCTTCCCTACAGATGCGTCTGTCCTCTGTAACTCGAAACACTCGTTTCGCTGCTCGACGTCCTTCGAGGTATTCACCGATCGATCGTAACTGTGCAGGATTCCGTCGATGATTTTTGATAAATCGGTCTACCTTTGGATACCGGTTCCCGGTAAACCTTCTCCGTTGCTATTTATAGACGGCGATAAAGCAAGACAAATCTAGCAACGCGGTCGGCGTTCCTTGCAGCATCGAGCCCCCGTTGCCATTCCATTGTTCCAAATCGTTATTTGAATAATTTATTGCGCGAAACCGAAGGCTCTGTTCGCGATATAAATTTCAACCATTTTGCCGGCGGCCACACCGCCAACCAGATGTACCGTAGCAACTTTTGCAAAACTTCGCGCCGTTACCTCAAAGATCCCTGACAGACTTTGACAACTTGTCCAGCCAGATTCCTCGGATTTCTTATAACTTACGGGAACCGAACCCTGTCCGAGTACACCGACAATGAATATGCCACCACGATACTGTAGTCTCCCGTCTCGTCGTCTATCTACCTGTATTTAAAGTTGGCCCTTTCCCTATTTCAATCCCTCGATCGTACTATGAAAATACTGAAAGCAAACTCGGTGGCTCGGTTTCCCGCTGGCAGAAGAATCTGTTTAGAGCCGCGAGGAAACGGGGGCCGCGTAATTCCGGGTTATTCGAGAGTTATGGAAATTGCGCCACGGGGTTACACGAATCGCGAGAGAAATATTATTCTTCGTCTTTTTGCGGGCGTTTAATCGTGTCGGTGATCTCGCAAAGCCCCGCGCTGGCGAGCAACGAAAGCGGCAGTGAGAATTTCGTTTATGCAGATGCAGTCAATTATATTCTGTCTGCTTATTTGACACCGTCGGTTCCATGTGCTCGAGCCCCTTCCTATCACTCTTGCTGTAGCAGCGTTGCACAAGTTGCCCCGAAATACGGGGCTCAGCCCGGGCATCGCGTCCCAGCAAGATTAGTTATTAGATTACAAGACCGGCTGAGACCAACTCGGTAATGGAATAGGTATGGAAATGGGAACAAAGATGGGCCCAAGTGCTGTCGGATGTGGAAACCTTGCGGAATACGTTGCAACCGTCCCGTCATCCGACCTCTGTAAGCCAGCCCCGTTTTGTCTAGGAGTCTAGGCGAACTAGACACGAGAGATCGACCGACGAGTCGCGACCGGTTAACGCTGCAACGACGAAGACGACGCTGATAACGCTATTAGAATCTTATCCGGGATTAACTACCGTCGATTGATTTCAATTTGATGATCGATAGTCATCAGACACTAGTTCGATTAATAGTTTAGACGGCCCGATGCCTCGACAGATTGAACACCGGCACCGCGAACGATTGCTGCAGCAAAGACACGAGTATCACCTCTAGAGGACTGAAGGGGCGAGACGCTGAACATCTGATGCCCTCGTGGAAGTTAAATAATTTAGGATACAGCGCTTGTGGGATTTGAGAAGCATCGGGGGAAGAGGACGAGGGATTAAGCGCTGGAATACGGGAGTTCTATGGAACCGTTTGAAATACGCCAAAGTTCCCGACAAGCGGCTTCTTGTCGCTGCAATATCATGCGCCCCGTCATCCTCGAAGGGCCGCAAGAAAATTCGCAGCGCGACAACAAGCGAGACCCTTGACGGAAGAAAAGCATCGAGACTGAATCCTTTCCGAGACGACCGTCGAGGGACGCTTTCTTTCAAATATTCGCCACGGTCGCATGAAAAAATCGTTCCCCGCGTTACTTCTCATCGACCCGCGGTTCTCGGGAGTGCTATATCGCCGGCACGAGGACAGCGGACGAAAGACGAAGTGCAGGCCAGAAAGCACTCGGTTTTGCAATTCATGAATTACTAATTACTCCGCAGACTCTCGTTAGCAACGAAACTAAAGGACCGCCGGGACTTATCGATTCAGACGGAAATTCGGGGGTCGAGTAGGGAAGGACGAGGAAATGTACAATTTAAAGGGAAACGACGGACCCGTGTCGGAGCAAGACGTTTAAGTGAGTCATTAATTGCATTAAGTAAAGTGCCATCGCCTCGCGGAGGGGCGCGTTGTTCGTCTAAACGACACGGATAGAAGATTCGCTGGAATTTCACCAACAATTCCACGCGATACAGCCAACTTGAATTTTGTTCTCTGCTTCGTTCCATCGAGAGCCGCTTACAAAAGTGGCAAAATATCGGGGACGTGACTGGAAAATGAAAATCGATCCTACGGTCCGACGTGGAAGCCTAAAATATCCGGTATCCCCTAATCAAATATCCATAGCGGCCTTCCACGGAAATCATCCGGGAAGCGGAAATCTTAGAACGAGGTTCCGTCCATCTCGATCCTGGACGAAGATCCTGGACAGGTTCGTCGAAAGGAGCACCGAGAGCCATCTCTGCGATAAGGGATGGAGGTGCTCAAGACTTTGCTAGGTCACCTTCGAGCGGTCTGCCAAAGCGTCAGGGTTGAAAATTCAATTTCCCGCTATCTGAACCACGGCGCACGAACACTGGCGATCTTACTATCCCTCGGAGCACGTCCCTTCCCTTGTCGAATCCGGACTGCATACACCCACTCTGCAGGATACACCGTATTACGAGGAGGGTCAATCTTAGAAGTAGACTCGGCAGAGAGAACACGGTGAAACGCGTGCAAGATAAAGAAATATTTCAGGGCAGCATTAGACGAGTAAAAAGCAATCGCTGCAGTATGAACTGACGCGGAATATCAAGCAGCTCTATACATCGAGGCATTCCAAACAGATAACAAGGTCTGCGAATGCAAAAGAAGGAGGTAAAAGGTAGATAAATAGAGGAGGAGGAGGAGTATGCGTCGGGAAGATGAAGAGGCCACTGCGAGTTCAATCGAGTGCACGAATCCTTTGCACGATCTTCCCGCCGCGATCCTTTAAATCCCCTTTCCACGGTTTTCGGTTCGCGTGAGCTTTCCGGGCTTCTCGCCATAAACAGTGCTCCCTTGACACGCGGGAAAAAAAACTGCTGGAATTTTCGAGACTCCATTACCGGGCGCTCGTTTTCCAAACTCCCTGTTAACCTACATAGAATCGCGAAAGTGCGCAGAGTCGATAGAACACCGCCGGCTCGGATTGCCCAATTTCCACTAAGCAGTTTCGAACGGATTCACCGGCAGTCTGTCGTTTTCTCTTTCGTTCCCCTTCACCAGCTAAAATTCATTTCGAAATAATTATCGTGCTTAACGCGCCTCACCGCGCGAGTCTATACATTCATAATTAAAAGGTTCATTTCCACCGTGCCGCGTTCCCATCCTTCTCTCTATCGCTTCTAAATCCGACGTCCCACGTGCGACCAGCAATTATTTGTCGCCCGTCAGATGCAGCCGGCGACGATTGTTTATAATTTGGCAAATGGTGTTTGCTCGTGGCGGTAACGCAAGCGACGCTACTTGCTTTCATTGCAGTGGCAAGGGACCGAGACAACGGTGTCGCGCCGTGTCTCATCCCCGGGACTGTAATCTAAAACCGAGCGGAATCCGACAGACTTGGGCCTTAACACGGTGGGACCTCCTTCGAGATGACTCGCTTTGCCGCTCCTGTTTCACACGTATAAGCATACAAACCGCCAGCCGTCGCCATCGTGGTATATTCCGACCGAAAACAAACAACAGGACGTAGCGTCAGAATGGGAAATTCCGGAGAAATTGCGTTTTCACGCGGCCACAAATTGCGGGGGGTGTAGCACCCTTCCGAGGCAGAGCTTGCGTTGAATAAATGCCACCGTGACTGTAATTAAAGAACGCGAAAGCACCGCACGCCTGCTAATTCGTTAAATACCCGTCGTTCGATTGCAAAGGCCGTCCGCGCGAATCAACGCAGGGCTAATTGATGCACGGGACTATTTTTCCAGAGATCGTCGCGTCGACGAGCGCGACGATTATCGCGTTCAATCCGTGCGACACGTACATTAAGGCGCGACGTATCCTGAGTCGCGCCGGACAGCAGGTAGGAAACACCGGCTGAAATTAACGCGTCGATCATTGCGATTGCTGTGCGGCCGCGATGTATAAACCGCGCCAAGAGCCTTATGGGGACGAAACGTCATAGAGATCGGAAGTTATTCGAACGCGGTGACAAAAATTGACGTTGACGAGGAAAATTTGGTCGTCGGTCGTTCTTCGAAACTGCCGTCAATTTCACGGGCGCGGTATTAATCGGACGTAAAAAAATATCCGAAACTGTTTGACACGAGGGGGTGGCCGGAGGGGAAAGTACGGTGGAAGAAAAAAAGGGCTTGATGAAACGGCGTTTTATTAGAAAAGTTGAGGCACAGAGTCAACATTTGCCGCGGCCGCAGCGCACTCTCTGTTTCTACCATCGATTTCCTCTTGCCGAATTTATTTCGGGTCGCCGGTCGCCGCGAATAACGTCGACCGAACAATTTTTCACCCCGATCGAACGTGAAAACTTTTTTTCGCTCCATCAAATCACGCGCGGTCATGTACAATATATTAGATTTATCCTGCTGATAACCTGGCCGAAAATCCGTCCGATCAAACTCCAAAATTCACGAGCGCGTCGTCGAGAGCGTCACGACGGTACTGCACCCCTGTCCCTTTCGCACGATTTTAACGAAACACGGGTGGACAGTTGTGTCCGCGTAAGCAACGTTTCCGAATAGATCTACGGGAGGCAATGCGACGCGACGAACTAGTCGACGAACAACGACAGGCCATCCTGAATGCTCCATCGTCCATCGCTTTTTAATTTCTTCTCCGTGCCGTTCACCGTTTCAGTATCGGTACTATCTCTGTCTTGCTGGGAGCGCCGGCAGGCCGAGGATAAATACATAAATAAAGCTTGATGCCGAAGCAAAGCCGGCGGGAGACAGTCGCAATTTGCGGCAACAAAAATACGATGGCTGCGGGAAGAAGAAGGCGGCGAGAGACGGGGGGAGAACGGGAAACGGATGGGACGCGGAAACGAGGGAAAATGTCGATGAATGTTTACGTCAGTTTTGCAAGCTGCTACGTGGGACAGGAATGCTTGCTGTTCCCTTTGTCATGCGAATGCAACGTTTCTCGGGCGAAGAGTAACGAGGCGATATCCCTGCCAGCCCGCTACAATAAACGAATAATCTTGTCGGGCAGGTACGCTCGTGCATAAATAACTGGCCGATAATCCCGCTTTGCCGCGGAAACGCATGACGTCCTCGACGGCCGGCTCCGTTTAGAGAATAGCGCCGTGGTATTTGTTATTTCAGTCGATGAATGCATAGCAACGAGAGACTCGCAGAGAAAACTCGCTGTCTGTAGACACTGGGCGGATTAGGAGGGGAGAAAAGTGGAGAAAATTTTCGCGGAACATCAACACGATGGGTAAACTTTCGATTGAGAGCACAATCTACAAGTAGCATTCGAAGAAGCTTCCGGAAAACCGAATTTTCCCAGCGAGAGTCAAGAGCGGTGTTTGAACTTTTCGCAGAAGTGGCTGGGTTCCGTGGGATGCACACTGTACACGCTGGGTGTACGTACGACCCGTGGATGCGTGCTCGAAAGAGTTCAGGGATTCGTCTTGAGGGAAGGCAAACAATCGGGAGCATCGTTGTTTCCGAAATAGAGTTTGCAGTTCGTTGGAGTCGAGGGTGGCTCACGGGCTAACATGCTGATCGCGGGTAGCATCGCTTGGCTACTAATTAGTCAGACTATCCCTCAATTACAGAGGCTCGAGGGGAAGACAAATTACAGATGCTGGATAGAAACGGGATGGACTGTTTGCCAAATATTTGCCGGCCAACAATGATTAGCTTAATTCCTCTGGCGTTCCGAGTGCGATTCCGAGATGTCGTAACGGGATTTGCTTTACCTTTCGAAACTTTCTGTTCCACTTGAACTACTTGCAGCCTCGTCGTGCCATTCGAACGGATGCATCCGTCCGGATGGTTCCGTCGTGAAGCCTTACAAATTTTTCGACCCCGGTCGTCCGACGTGACTATGGCGGACAAAGTAATCAGCTTAATTTTCAAGAGCTCTCGCAGCCATTAAGGAGCAGGGCGCTTCGCAAAGAAGATCATTAATCTATCAGCGTAGTCGTCGAATCATTGTGTTTTTGCTTTTCGAAAGCATTCAAGTAGTCTGGAGCACCGAGGCACGACCAGAGGGGGAGCAGTGTCGTTGATATTTTTTGAAGGAAACTCTCGACGAGGGGAAGGAACGAGGAGGGAAAAAGTTGCAGACGTAGCAGGGAAGTAGGCCAGCAGAAAGGATTCTTTCAATTAATTCGCCGAGTCGAGATTCCACAGTTAATCGAGTTTCCACTCGGACGTTTGCAACGCTAATGATCGTTCAGGTCGAGAGAAATGTTTGAATGGTTTCTCCATTATGCAAGAAGTTTAACGCATTTATATTCATAAGCCCCGCTGCCCAATGCGCTTGTAACATGCACTTGAAAATCAATTGGGATAGATCTTGAACGCCCGATGAAAAGATCGCGACGGGCATTCCAGGCCGGATACCACGGCGAAAATTTAATAAGCCAACCAATAAACACAAGATTCACCTCCAATATTCTGTTAGAAGCGCCGCCGCTAGCCGAACATTCCACGAATTTTCGCGGAGATAATTGGGAAACTCGTCGCTGCGGAACTTGGTGAATCTTTAACCAGCCGAAAGTTACTCGCGCGTCAAAGTACAGGAATCCGGCGACAAGAATCGCCTGAAAGCGGTACGGAAAATTAGTGACGGGCGACGTGCAGAACCCTGGAAGAAGATCAAAATTTCTAATACCGTGGGCGATCGTGCGAGAATCGCCCTCGGAACTCCGCGCAATTAAAGGAACGCTCTTGAAAAGTTCTCGCAGTCGCTTGCCACTTTAACCGCCGACAATAAGTAACGAGTTTCGGGCCATTAGAGAAAATGGAAGACGATATAACTGGCTGGGCATTGCCCCTAAAAACTCGTCGGAGAACAAAGAGCCAGCTGATACTCCCTTTTCGTGAACCGCCGGATGTTCATGGCGAATGCACTTCGCCAAAGAATATACGATTACCACGCATCAGTTGCTCGAAGAATTCCTTTCACCGGTACTTCGTTGGACGGTGGTGCAGGGCCGCTGGCGCCACGGAAAAAATTAATCGGCAGAGTGTCGGTCGGGTGGAGGAAAATATGGGTCACCCTTTGAAACAGACGAGAAGAACGAGACGGACCGAAACTCCAACTATGGGGGAAAGAATTTGCATAAATGCTTAAGTGGTTGCCTCCGAGAGACGAGCACTTTAAGAAGTTCGACCGGAAAACGAAGTAACTTTAAGTTTCTGTAATGAGCTCGCCATTTTTTCCTCTCCTGACTTTCCGGGCGAGTTTGCGAGCCTCTTATCGAACGAATCGCGGCGCTCCTTGCGGCTTTGACAAGCGTCGACCGAAGACGGGGAAGTCGAACCATAAGAAAGGCGAAGATGAACTCTTAGAATACGGGATTACTTTTTAATCGTCTCAGCCTCGAGCCGAATTAATCAACAAAAAAAAAAAAGAGGAAGAAAGAGAAAACTCGAGAACTCGAACTGGGAAGAAAGTTTCTGGTCCCATGCTCCACATCTTACGCGGGGCCATAGATTTCTTCGCGGTCGTGGAGTTAAAAAGTTAGGCGCGGGGAGAGCGTTCGGGCTCTCTATCGGAATCGATTGGCCAATGATGGCCGACTAATGAATATCGAAGGGCCAATTCTGCCAGGTAATTGTGAACTTTTCGTGCCTTGTCTGCCTCGATGAAAAGTATCGATCTGCTGTTTGGCCTTACGGTATATAAAATACAGTTGCTTGCAAGGGAACGGCAACAAAAAAACAGGGCAAATCTAATTACTTAATCCGATTGGTTTGTCTAAAACCATGTACCTAGCAACGTGAGATGAAAAGTCCACCTTCCGCACGAGAGAGCCACGCGATTTTCATTAGCGTAAAAGTCCGACGTCCCGTGTCCGCCGTCGTTTTTTTCGTGAATGAAAATCAATGGCCAGTCAAAGTCGCGGGCGTGCAATCTTATCGTACTAATGGCGCCAACGATGCAGGTAAAAACGCGAACGGAACAAACGATGGCCAGGTACGAAAAAAGAAACTGTTCCTTGCCTATCCATGCCGGAGCGTTAATAACGCCGCGAACGTGTCAGTTAAGTGTTTTTTAAGTGAAAAGAAGGAAAACGATGCGCCTCAATTTGCGCCGCTTTGCGCGATAGCCGTCAAACGGGAATGATGAACGACAGTCGATTACGACGAATTAACATTTCTTTTTTCCTCCTTTTTTCGAAAAGTTCTGATAGCATCGAGCGAGATTATTGATGGGCAAGTCTCTGCAGATTAATCGCCACGGGATAGAACGAAGTTCGGAACGCTGCACAAATTACGAAGAGATCTCGGCGGGCAATTCTCACAATTCATCGTGGCGCACGCACGTGGGGCACACTTCTCGCGCGTGCCTAATTCATTTAAGGCGACCGCCAAGAGCATCCATTTTTCATAGGTTCGTGACTGCAGTCGGTAGGAAGAAGACAGCCCATTTATCTTGCAGCGGCAAAAAGACATTCTACGGTAATCCACGCATCTAGTTTTTCCAGCGGGACCGTGGCCGCGAAAGCGATCCAGAATATCTTCGTCGATCATAAATTCCTTATCGCGCACGTGGAAAAGTCATACGCGTTAACGAAGCAACGCAGCAACGATGCCAGTGGCCGATACACTGTTTCGATGCGCATCACGCCGCCTCGTTACCGGGCGAAGTCATTAGCTTTTCGAGTTATCGAGCTTTTTGGTCTGTTCGAGCACGTTTAATGAGAACTTTTTGCGCCGGCTTTCGAAGGCGACCACACGCCGCAATCCCTTCTCTGCATAGTTTCGATTTTGTCTGGCGCAGTCGTAAAAATTTCAAAACTCTCTCCGTGCAGGGTCCACGGGTTTCGTAAATATTTTATGGGATCCGTGTGCAGCCGCGTGGAAAACCACGAAGGTGGAAAGGAAGAATCGAAGTTCGATTCAGGGGGTCGTAAATTAATGATGCCAAGCTATACCGGATAGTTTTCCGAGCGCAGGCGCCCGGCGCTTCTTTCCCGATTAATAATCGTTCGAAGTTCTGGGTAATAAAAATGATACCGCTTTGTGGAAAGCTTTTCACAAGCGTTCTCTTCGAGGGAGAACAAAAAATACCGCTCGCCTAGCGCCAGATTATTTGCTGAGCTACGAAAGCTTCGAATTAAACGCTCCGCGTAACGTATTCCTCCTGAATGCAATGAAAAATGTACGCGGTCCTAAGTGGAAGGAAGATATAAATGCTAGCGAGCGAATTCGATGGTGCGCGATACTCATAAATTGTATAAAGGCTCACCGATGTCGTGCACCTCTGAGAACTGTACCGTACCTGCAACAGAAGATAGAGAACGTAATTTAATTTAAAGCACAACATAGTCGGGTCTACGCGCAAAGATAAACGGCGCATCGTGAAAATATATCGGGACAGAGTTTGTACAAGCAACGGCGCGTTTAACAAGCTCAAGCGGATCGCGAACAACGGCGAAACGTCGAAGTCAAACGGATCGATAATCGACACCGGTTACAGCGCGTTCGATGGTACAACACACCGACGGACATTAGCATCTTCGGGCCTTCGATAACCCCCAAGTACTTTCCGATACCAATTTTACGAAGCAGTTAACACCGCTAACAAGTTATCAGAGTGAGATTGAAGGAAGATACCCCAAGCAACCCGTACACCTCGCCGTCGCGTCGATATAAACTCGCTACAGTTTGATCGGCTTACGGAACTCAGCCCGCGGCTACTTCGGCTTATCGATGTGGACGTGGCACGTATAGAACGGTCTTCAATTTTACCGCTTCTATATTGTCTCTATGTAAGCGCGGCTATCTTCGCGGAAACTTGGGGAAGCGGTAAAATTTACGAACCGCCCTTATCGGCGAGGACCGTCTTCGAACGACCATCCAGCGCGGATTGAGACTTTCTAGGAACGAATATCCTTAATAGAAAAATTGCAGGCGAAATTTCTAAAGATACGGCATGGAAATGGTTAACAGTGAATGCTTGGAGGTGTGCATAAACCACGATACATATAGGGCGAATGAAATTTGAAAGGACAGCCAGCAACTTCCCCATACATATGTGTAATTATATATTTATGTGACATTAATATTCACAGTGCCATATGTGCTGCTGTCCCGAAAGAGTTAAATGTGGTATTTAAAGAATCAAGTTTGGAGCAATAATTGTTTGCGGTGTCGCGTATTCTGTTTATGGGGTCAGAGGAAATAAACCTGGTTAAGTACCTGTGCGGTAGGAAAATGCGGGACAGTCTTACGGGCCTTGATGAAGCGTGCAAGTTGATGGATGAGAGGAGAAAGGGAGATATATACATATGTCCGTTTAAGATTTTGTGTATTGTGTTCCCCCTACGCGTATAAGCTACGACGAAAATCCCATCGCTAATCTGGAACTATCCTCTCTAAAACTTCATTAAACGTTTATCACCTTAATGGCCCATCAGGCGAGAAATAGTTCCATGGATTTTTAAACCTCTCCGTCGGGCTGACCCAAAAAGACATTACATTTTTTATCTCCCCGGGTAGAGCGTTGAGATATTCAGATGCCTAGGTTCTCAGATAGGAACGATATTCTTGCCACGGTCCCGGTTTGATGGTAAATTGCGATTCCCGCAGGGGATTCTTGCCCCCTCCTTCGCAGTGCAAAGCACACAAAATGCTTCAAAATTCATTAAAAACTTCCAGCGATCGTTGAACGGACGTTTGGAAGATCAAAGTTTGGCCAGGAGTTCGCCCTTAATGGTTCTGCGAACAATTTGCGAAAGAGAATGCCCAGTCGTTCGGCCGACTTGTTCCCGAACGGGCATGGAATCATTCCGTTCGTCTACCGACAGACGTTTTATTTCTGCCCAATTATAGCAACCGTTTCGATATTTCACTTTAAACGCCGCCAGTCGTGGTTAACACTGATTGCCAGCGCAAAGCAGGTGTTGCTCATCTACGCGAAAGGTTTCCCTCTCGATCCCCGATATCGTTCATCTCGGTCCCCCGGGTCGACTCATTGTAATCACAGCTGGTTTTACCGGCCGACTACTGCCGATTATCTGCACGTCACGCTTTAATAGCCGGCGAACTGAGAAATTCTTGGCGAAGTAAAACGCGTCGCAGAGGGAAATTAACTTTTACCGCGGACTCGTTCCGCGAAATGCGCCCGGCGATATATTGTAAGAATTTTATCTTCCTTCCGCTGCAAGGGTCTTTTTTCTCCCCGCATAACGCGCTGCCATTACTCTCGCCGTGTTTTACATTTTTTCGTCATCAACGCGTAGCACGTGATTCATGTTTCGCGGCGGTCAGGTTAATGCGGTTTCGGCGGGAACGTTAATAGCAGTATATTGAAGACAGTTACTGCAGCGTTTCACCCTGATTGTAGAAAAGTAGAGAATATAAAGCCACGAAAGACCGCGAACGCTGTCTCTGCTCTTGGCGGAATTTTTTCGGAAGCTGCGACAGCTAGGAGGGATTAACATTCGGCTTGGATACGCCGGTGAATCATTGCTGGTACCTGCTCCAACACGGAACTCACGTTCTTCAAGTAAATCTACCATGAATTACGCCGTACGTAACCGCGAGCTTTTCCTCGCTAACCGTACCGATCTTCCCATAGAAACGCATAACACTGTGACGCCCTCGGCCAGTAATTTACTTTCGCGCGATTAGCATTTCTCGAAAAAGATTGTTTCGCCGACAATTAATGCTGGGAAGACGAGAGGATTTAGTCTTTGGCTGCAGGGTAGGCAACATCTTCACGGATATTGTTCGGCCAAAGACGGGGCTGCGTATGCAAATGACCAACACGTTCTCGGTGCATTGGATTAAGCCATAGCTTATGCGTCTAATCCCAGATTAAACTGGATTATACACAACACATTGGGGGAACAAGTATGGCAGTAACATTTATCAGATGCAGCGGGAACAATCGCCGTCCCACGGCCAGCAATTCGAGTTCTAGGCTAGGACGTTTTCATTTGCCCGACTGGATGCCCTGTGCGCCTCGATTATCTCAAGACGTACGATAACGCGTTTGATCGTGCATTGCTGTAACACGGAGCACCAGCTTGGGAGATACGAGACCGTCGGCCGATTCGGAGGGTCTAGAAATTACACGCGACGCACCACCTGAGAATCGGATACACGGAAAGGTCACTGTTAGCGTTAAAGTAATGGGATCGAAGTTGACTCGAACTCCAAGTCCCGTTCTTTCCCTGAGAGCCGAAAAGTCCGCCTGCCGTCTCGAGGGCGTCGACAAACTTTTGCTCAACACGGGGAACCGTCTACTCAAGGAAAAAAGGAAGCAAATGTAAGCGAATACGAGGTACGAAGAAGAACAAGAAAGAATGGAGGAAAGTTTCGCATTAAAAATCGCCCAGGGGTCGACCGGTCGTTTCTTTTACTGAAACAGTAACGTCGGACGAAAAAAAATATGCTTACAAGTTTCGCGGGTGTTTCTCCTGCGAGCTTTAACAATCGACAATCGATTGGCCCAGAAAATGAGAAGCAACGTAATAAGTCCCTTCCTATTAACGCTTGCCGAAGGGAAATTTCAGCATACGAGCCATACCAAAATCGGTTAAAATTTATCGGGACCGTCAAAGTTTCGGGCAGCCTTGAAACCGGAAATTTCTCTTCGGTCGAAGCTGCTTACAGCTTTCAGCGAAGGTGCACCGCCTGCTGCCTGTATGAAGTTCGGGTAACTTCTTAGCGCGAAGCTGGAGCTCCGAATCGATTTAATAACATAACTTTCTTTAAGATAAATGCTCGAATATCAAAGGAACAACATTAATGCGATCATTTATCAGCCGGTTAGTAACCAGAATGGAAATTTTCGATTTCCTGGAAGCGATGCGCAAAATTCACCAAGAGAAACCCCTTCGTTGTCCCAAAATACCGCGGCTCTTGGTAAAGCCCCACTACATTCATTTAGCTGAGACGTCTGATTTAGAACAATCGCTAAGTTTCCATTCCGTTGTCTGATATAAAATAATTTACGGAAAATTCAACTTGGAGTGTTATACGATTTATTTCTACAACAATTTTTCAGTTAAAATTTAGCGATCCTTTCGTTTCGTTGCCGAGTAGATAATAAAGATAATAAAGGTTCCACTGACGTGCATGATTCTCTGAGTACCATTCAGACGACAGGATTCAAAAGATTCCCGTCTCTATTAACCCTTTTCAGTCGTCGTATTTATGTATGAGTAGACTCTTCGTACTGGCGAAGCCGATGCATTTGTCTGGTAAAGCGAATATCCCAACGAGAAACCTTTTCCTCCATAATGGATTCGTCCTGTTGTCTTTCTGACCCACGGTCTGACCACCACGGTTCGATTCCCTTTGTTTTCGTCCCTCGTCTTAGCCCCTCTCCGGCCTTGTCCATCCCCGAGGCGGATCAAATGGAAAATTGATTGCCCCGTGCGAACGGCTTCCTCGTCGAAGAAAAAAAAACGGAGAAGCAAAATAATCGACACGATTTCAAAGCCGCGACGACCGTGCAGCTAATTCGTTGCAACTCGCGACAGTAGCACTTTTTCCAGTGAAAGTTTCGAACGCCCAGAAGAAACATTTCCTATGCAGCAAACGGTTACAGTAATTGTAAAATCAATAGACAGAAACCAAGTATGTGTTGCAAGTTATTAGATTTGATAAGAAACCCGTGCTGTGCTATAAGCGCTATAGGTGACAAATGTTGCTAGGTGAAACGTCCAACGACGTTCGCGACGTATTTCCATTATTGGCTGCGTTATAGTCCGCGACAGCTCATAATTCAGCGCATCACACAAATTGGACACGCAGTGCTGAAATTCCTCCCACTCGTCTAACTTTCAGATAAAAAATTCATAGCGGGGAAAAGTTTTCTGACAGCTCTATTGAAAGAAGGCAATCATCCCTGTATAACTTCTCTCTTTCGTTGTTTCCTATTTATTAACACCCGTCGTCACGGCGAACCCTTGAACTTTTTGCAACAACTGCGGCAAGAAACCTCTGCGAAAAGATCAGTAGCTCAGGACTGCACTGGGGCAGTTTCTAATTTCCACTCCGTGGCGGAACAGAACTTGCCGAGTGGTTCTGATCGAATCGCCCTGCTAGGAGTGTACCGTGGTAATTGTTACAGAAGGTGCATTCCGTTCCTCGCCCCAGGTGAGGCGAAGTGGTGAGAGTCAAACGGGAAGAAAGGGCACGGCGACCGAAACGGTGCAATTCAGCCACCGTGTCGTGGGCTGCTGGAAGAAGGGCTGTTAGGGTTGGCCTCGCGAAAATTAGACTTAATTGTCGGCTACAGGAGAAGGTATCCAGTGTCGACAAACGCGCGTTCGCCACGCCTAGGTGTCACTGGCAGTGCGCTTTAACATGTAGGTCGTGGCTCTTTATGGCATCCTAGGTCTCCGAGGGTATCTCTAACGATTCACCCGATGCAGCGCACCATCGTGCACTAAGGAGGGACTCTTTTTTTCTGATACGCGTCTACCAGACCAGCAAAATAATAATCAATCTGACGCACACAGAACGTTCACCGTTACATCAGTCGTCGGGGGATTAAATAATAATTCGTGGTGGCTAACGAACAAGCAGGCTAGTACGAGTCCCTCGGGAACACCCACGAGACACACACCTACGAGTTCCGTGTTCTTTGATGAACCGCCAATTTGTATAATGCCCCGAGACGGAGAAAACCGAGAGACGACGATTATCGCGCGAATTAAGCAAGGTTCATCGCACGAACGACCCTCGCGAGTCCACGTGTACCCTTGCATCTCATACCAGTGTACCAGTGTACTAGACTATCGGTCTCGTGACTATTGTACACCCTGTCAGCCAAGTTCTCTCGCGTCTCCTCTAACTTATCCAGATGCAGCCGTAACCTGGCAGAATATTAGGATGCGTGAATCAAGAGCGTCTTCCACAAAAGATGAACGGAGCAGACGTAAGTCCTGTAGACCTCGTTAAGGATGCGCGAGAGAGCTTAACGATAGTCGAGATGCCGCCTCAATTTCTATAGAAACTGTTAAAACGTCAGACTCGGTGAACGCAAAACTTCGGAGCAAAGGAGCGATTTCTGTAACGAAGTTTGCAGAGCTTTGCACTCGGGCGCCGTCAGAGCTATCGTCGCAGTTCGATCGCTCCGTTGGATCTTCGCATAATTAATAAACACCGTGATAGACATTTTACGTCGCGCAGGATTTCTTCCACCCAGACGTCCCCAAGCCTCTCCCATTTCACAGCCCGACGCGTGCACGTACATACGTAACGCAGACGGGGGAAGGGAACTTGCTTTTAATTAGGCGCGTGGAAACTCATTATACGCATGAGAATTGTTGCCTACGACTATCTCGCGCAGATAATTTAATATGCATATCTCATTACCGTCATAAATCCGTACGAAGTTCGCACGGAACTCACTGGAACACCGAACTATGCAAACGAACCACCTACCCACTGTGACCCACATATTGTTGTCGAATAAGAATAGCGTCGGCTTCCTTTGAATTATCGCTAGCTATTGCTGTTCTTACGATTATACCGCGTGGCAGGGTTAACACCGTGGCCACTTGAAACGGGAAGAGAAAATTACGAGTTGTCCCCTACTCTCGTGGACAATTTGCAGTAAACCTTCCCTGCAATATTTTCGCTGCGAACGAGAGAAGCTCCGCGTAGGGGTTTCTCCTTTTTCAATTTGCCGGGGAACGGACCGCCAGGATAGAGAATTTGGCGAGACGATAAAGCGGACCGAATTCCTCGGATCCCCGGAAGAAGCGGCGTGAAAACTCGCCGGCAGAATTCGTAATTTTAATTAAGGTGCTACGCCAAGTGCCGGAGATCAAGATACGGTCTATCGGTCGGATGGATGCACCACTCGAAAACTACTTTTTCATTTAAATGCAAAGTCAGTACGTAATGAGAGCTCTCTGTGCCCGAGCAGACAACGGTTGGAACATCTTTGTTTGACCTCGCGGCAAACGAAGAACAAGGTTTCAGCCGGGCTTCTGAAACGAGCTTTCAAGCAACTTGGAGACGGACAAATAAAGAATGGGCCGACTCCTCTATGGATGCACCGAGGTACGAGGCAGCGGTTAATATATATTACGAATGGGATAAAGACGCGACCATCTAGCCTGATAAGTTTAATTAAACTTTGCCGAGAACTTTTTGAACAATGGTCGAAACGTTCCCTGGGAACTTTCATCCCCGCTCAGGGGATGCATACATAAATGTGGAAAAAATACTTGGCGAAAGAGGGGCATACACGTAGCGCTCACTCGAGTTTCAATAACCATAAATTCGTGGGCCGAAGTATTTCTGGTATTGCGCCCGCCTCCGAAACGCTGTAAATATGAACCTTGAGCGACGCACGAAAAAACGAAGCGTGCCCGAAGAACAGGATCGATATGTTAGTGCCCCAGTTATGTCGACGGCACTCGTGACACACGTATCGTGATAGTCTGTGCGGCAAATGCTAAGCCCGTCCGTCGATGGCCCTAAATTTCACGGGGCAAAGTAAACGGGAGAACGAGGTGGCTTATAAAACTTTCTCCCCCGCAGGTTTTAGACATTTTTGTTCATCGCTGCGCGAAAAACAGCGCACCTGAATAGAGTGGCCCGAGGAGAACTCGAAGCACCCGATCGTTGTCGTACGGGAATCGTTTACGTTCTTATTACTCACTGCGCTATAAACATATGGCGCTGTAAAGTATAACAGCTCGACGGATGTATCTGGTGTCAGCGTATCGATCGTTGACCTATTGTCGCCTACGTGAAACACCCTACACCCTATGTTCAGCGAGTTATTGCGCAGCAACGCAGGAATCGCATAATAACGCGATAATGCCGTGGGGACGCAAGTGTCGCGGACATTCTGATAGCGTCATTTCTCATGCATGACAAAAACCGAGAAAGGGAGGAGTGCTTGTCTTCATGGTCGCCGATAAAACGTTGAGCAAGGATAAGCGGGGCTAAACGAGTCTAAGCGTTTGTCGACGCGGGAACTTGGAGCGGGCTGCCGGGTGAAAAAGTTTCTGAAATATTGAGGGCCTCGTGAAAGATTTCCGGTGAGCGAAGCGGAAAGGATCTCTACACGCGTCCACGGGGTGTTCCATTTAACTGGAAACGATGGAACATCTCGCTGGATATTCTACGCTGGGTCCTTTGATCGCTTTAGGCTCTCGTCAGATATCTCCCCCGTTTCCAGTAAAACGGACCACCCTGTATATCTGGTGTCCTCTATGTTTTGCCCCATGTGCCACGGCAAACAGTAACACGAGGATTTAGACCATCCGTTCTGTCCTTTCTCCATCGACCCCATTTTCTTCTCCTTTCCGTCCACGGCTGTTTGCCACCCCTTCGTCGGCGCACCGTCGTGAACTGCGCCAGAATTTATGCGTCGAAAGGGACCGTGGCGTCGCGCCGCCTGTAACGTCGCCGTGTTTAGTCGCGAGAATCTATATAATCGACTGGCCCGGAACTGCCCCGACGGTTTTGCATTATTAAATCCCTTCGATCTGGCTCGATGTTTAATGCATGATCGTCGCCGTTTGTTGGCCGGGCGAAACGAAGTCGATCCCTCAGATGTCCGTGCGGAACAGTAGCCGAAGACTTTTGCTTTTCGGTTTAAATTCACTATGGAACTAGGTCGGCAGTCCTCTAATTAGCGGGGAGATTTTGTTCCTGTGATCCGACAGGGACGGATATTCGTGAACGTCCATTTAACTCGTTGCTCTATAGATGAGTGTATAATATTATCCGCTTACTCAATTCTTAGATAATATACGAGTGCCTTGCCCGCGGCCCCATTATCAACTCTTGCCGAGCGTGCTGCCGCGAAACGAAGGAAGCATCGGGATTGAGAATACGGAAAGGTTACTCGGGGTGGCCTGTGCTATGTCCTGAAAAAATTCCAGGGACATGAGACGAAGATTGCACGCCGGGGAGAAAACATTGGAAATGGTCGCGGAGTGCCTCGAAGGCAGATCACGTTTGGGGACAGACTCAATAAGCATCGCGAACTGCAGTAGCCTATTCCGTTCTATTTCTCATCTGTAACTGTACGCGCGAGGATTTTTACGCGAGGAAAATTAGCAAAACTTTGCGGCAATGTTGCCGTCGTAAAACGAAAACGCGGGAGTGCGCTCTGCGATAAAATGGTTGACAACAAAAAAATTACCTCGTTCTCGAAAATCACGGTTGTCGCATAGATAACGACGTCTATATTCGTGGCCCGTTATTCGCGATAGCGTCGCCCGTATTTACCGGGTTCTTTTTCGCCGTGAAACAAATTTTCCGTTTAAAGCGAGAACGTCTAACCCACTTGTGCGCCACCCTTTCCATCGTGCCCACGTGAATCAACAAAGTGTCGTGGCAGTAACGCGGAAAAACATAAACTGGTTCGTACACGTGCCTGTTATTAATTATGGCTGTACGAAGTAAACGCCCCGAATTATCGATACTGAAAAGCTGGAAAGACACGCCAGCTGTCAACGTTTCCCCCAAAAACATTAAGAATTAATATATATGTACAGGTGGGAAAACGTCGCAGAATAAATATAAAAGTCGGGACAAAGGGGGCTGGTCACCGAGGATCGCCACTGTAGCAGAAAACGTGGAACATCTGTCAGACATTATAAAATATGTATGTTTGAGGAATCGATAGGCGGTGCTCGAGCGATATATACATACATATTGCCTTTTCGTGTAACGTTACAAGGTGGATTACACTGAAACTCTCCGTTAAAACGAGCTTGTCAATTTAATTCACCGCAAGGGGTGTCTCGTTGAAACATCTTACCCGCGAATCAATTGTTGCCCGAATTTCATAGCAAACTAATATTAAATAATTCTTCGACGGGAAGGAGCAATCCGATGGAAGTAGGCACATTACGCAAGGAATACCAAAATGAGATCGACGTCCCACGGTTTAAAATAGGTTTCCAATTTTATTTCGCCCTAGCGTCCCGATCACCAATCTGTTCGCTTTGAAACATAATTTCTATTCGGAACGTGACCCGCTTATAAGTTCCAGCTGAACTCCACTGTCTTGCGAATAACGAGAAAGGATAGAAGATAAGGCACCTGCATTCGATCGTTCCTCGGTAACACACGGGATAAGGCGAAACTGCTTGACGACGTTTGCCCCGTAATTGCGCCATGGTACGTGACCCCGTGGTACGTCGAAATATCTTTGCGAAATAAAAGCGTCCGTGACGCACCAGGAGCATCCGACGTATAAAAGTATTCGGGATAAAGGGAAAATGTGAGTCGACCCATTCTGCAATGAGAGCTCGATTACAGAAACTGAGAACGCGAAAGGAGGGGACGCCCGACGCAGAAAGTCTGGCGAATTTTCCATTGGCCTTTGAAAATAGCACGACAGGCTTTAATACGCGCCTCGATTGTTCTCCGCAAGCAGGTACAAAAAAAGTGTCCACAAAGGAAGGAAAATCGGCTCGCGATCTTTGAATCATTCCGGATGCTTCCTCCCTGCCAAAGTAACACACTCCGTTGTGCATCGCTGCTCGGCGAAGGAACAAATTAAATTTCGCAAATAATCGCAGTTTTGCTCATTGAAAGTCCAGCCCCCGGAGCGGCGCCAACATTCTTCGGGGCAACAAACGAATTCCTCCGCCTTGTTTTCGACGCGAATTCCCGGAGAACGATGACGCAGTGCCGGATGCCTCGCCCTCGCAAAGCTGCATATACGCGATTCCACCTATAACCCTCAACCCTTGTGTTTCGTTCTATCGCGGCCCAGCGCATTGTGAAACACGATGTATACGTAGACCATGCGTTACAACGCTGCCGCCAATAATGGGTGTGCTTTGCATGCTGGCCGCTTTGCCAATGGCACACGATACGATTCACGAATCGATGTAATTAAAGCCACGCCACCGGCAACCCGACCGGAGAAATTCGGGGAGAAGCTTTTCGCCGTGTGTATTTGAGCGAGCGTCACGCATGCCGATTCCTATTCCGCTTACAGTTCACGTGAAATCTGAACAAAGGATCGTTGATAAAAGGGGCAAATTCGTTTCTAATGGAACAGGTCTCGTTACACGTGCCCGCCGTATCCTTCCATCGATATTGGCGTTTGCAATTTGGAAATATTCGCTCTCAGTCGATTTCGTTGGCGGAAGCCCGGAACGCTGCTGCGGCACGCGCCCCACAAGCGAACGAGCGGCGCCGAATAATTTGTACTTTCCAAGCTGTTTAAATTTCGATCAATCCGGGGAAAGTTCGGGATTTACGTTGCACAGATGGAAGGATCGCAAGAATGTTAACAGATTCTTCGCGAAGACTGAACGATGACATAGCACCGTGTCGGTAGAAAGAGCTTCCGACAAAAACTCGCTTGGGAAGCCGGCTTCGGCATCATAAGCGAATCACGAACCCTGAGGTGGGCACTTTAAGTTGCAAAAGTTGCTGAAGCAGACGAAACTGCAGAAACTGGCCGAACAGCACGCAGATCGCTGTTAAATCGTAGTTGAAAGGCGACTGGGCGCTTTTCGTGGTAACGTTGCATAACGGCGCGAGTCAAGCTTCAACTTAAATAAGGTGCTCTCGGTATTTATGGAACGATAAACGTCGATCATTTAAGAAAAAGGAAGCCGTTTCCGGTTCGCAAGCAAATCGCCTTGCAGCTATGAAAATACAGTAAAAAAGATTCAATGATATCCTCGCGAGGAATATATGAAAATATGCTCGAAGGTGATGCGACGGTAAGAAGATTTTCCGAGCGCCGTAAAAATTAATTAAAATCTCTTGGACTTGGAGAAGGGAAGCGCCCCGAGCAGGGGGAACGAGTAGACGACGAGAGATGGGACGAGACCAGGTACGAGGCAACGCGTCGAGACGCCTTGTGACAAGGCTCCTCGACACGGAACAGTGCAGACAATACCGACAAACGTCTGAAGAGGATATGCAATCGTTTCGTGAGTGCCCCTGCAAGGATGTCCTCTAGAAACAAATAGAAAAATATCCGAAGATTCTATGAATTATTGGCATATCGATGTCTCTAGTGCACACTACAGTGGTAAACCCCAACAGTGGAAAGAAAATGCACGACTATTCGAGACTATTATTTCTTTTAAAGGCTCCACGTGAAAGATAGCGAGCTGGCATATTGGCCTGTTCATCAGTCACGTTATGCCATTACTTACGGGCTATCCCACTTTTGCTCGGTCCCTGTGGAATATATCAGTCGGCATAAATGAAATACCTCAGTCGTACCGGCGCTGGAAGCACGTATTTTCAGCGACAGTTAGGCCGGCATTTATTCCTCGAACGTCGCTGATAACAATAAATACAGTTGTCTCGCGACGATTAATAACTTAGTTCGAGCGAAAGAGGCAAATGGGATTGCGAGTTTATAACGAATACAAAATTAGACGCGAACGCAAACGATACGCGATACGGATGCAATCCTCGTGCTAATTTGGAGACAAATATTCCGATACTGAAATAAAAATAATGGAACGGGATTAATAGCCCATCTGCTGGTTCATAATTAAATTGAAATCTCTCTGACGCAATATTTACCGCAAAAAAAATTCTTCCGCGCGATGGAAAGATCGGATAAGTAAAATTTTAATCGCTGGCGGCCGATGTGCTCGGGGAAACAAATAATTCTGCTGCAACGGAAATTGTACTGCTATTAATCGACAACGTATCGAGGAGAAACGGATGTGGAGCACGCCTCGCGAATTGATCCACACTGTGATAATGACTTCACAAATACATATATTTTTTGTTCCACCTGCTCGCTATTGCGCATGGACGAGCACCAACACGATTGCTTCATCTCAGCGTTGCTGCAAGTACTATATTGGAAAAATCCATAAAAACAGCTCCCACTGATGGACCATCGCATACGCAGTTGCGGTTAACCCGTTTTCAGATTACATTACCGATCTCCTGCCGCGCGCATTGTTCTGAAATCACGAATTCGCGAAAGAAATACTTCGCAAACGTCATGGAACTTTCTTCCGTGATCCACCTGGCGGCGTTCGGGCAAAAATTTCCCTGCCTGTTCCATCGTTGCGAGCTAATTTTGTAACAAACGGCGGAAACTTCGTTAGACGGTTTAATCGGATTCCGCTAATTAAAATTCTTTCGTCGAGCGATTACGCCCCCGCGCCCGAGTCTTCCGGATTTTGTGAATTATGAAACTCCTGTCGACGATGAAAAGGGCCATATTCCTAGCGCGATCGCGCGATAACGTAGCAAACGGTCGGGAAAATTCATGCTACCAGAGATCAAATATTTCATACGCAACTAGCCAATTGAAATTCAGATTGTTTCCCCGAATTGTTCAGGCATCGACAACAAGCGCACACCATTGCGTTTCTGCCTCACCTATGAAATGTATCAGCTGATACCGCGCGTGACTCTCTTAATAAGTTGGCCATGTTGGCATTAGCGTGGAAGCCAGAGTCTGGTGTGCTTATGGACAGCTTCTCCCGGTAATTAATCCCAATTTCCCAGCCACCGGATAGCGATCCGTTTGTTAACCAGCTGCGACATATTTCCAAGCGTTCACACGACCGAATATTATTACACGTCGGCTGCAACGGCGACACTGAATGCGCTCTGAAAAAGATATTCGCAAAAGCACACCCATACGTTCCCCTGCAAGCTTCCCTTTTCGTAATACAAATTAAAGGCGAAGGGAGTGTCGCCTGTACTTTAACTATCTGAGACGGGAACAAGCTTCGCCGGGAGAACGCGGAGAAGAGTACACAAATTTGTAACACATTCGCGTACGGCTGTTCGTCGAAGTAAGGGGTTATATCCAGCGGAGGGAAGAGGGGCTGGAGCTCGTCGCGAAATGTCTTCAGACTTCTGCTATCTGTTCCATAAATTCAGAGATCGTTGTTCCAGCGATACGTATTCCGGGCGGGGTAGCAAACCTTTGAATTCCATGTTTCGTATTATTCGCACGTTTAGAAGGAAAGCTTATACGCGGTTCACGAACACGCAATGGCCCAACCTGCCATTTTATTTATGCAACGACGAGCCCTTATTCGTTCGCGCGGCAAATCGACAAGATACTCTCGCTTTTGTACCGCCGGCCTGCTCGAAGAGAATCGACACCGGGACAGTGCGCGAATTTACCAACAGCCTGGGTCATTTAGCCGCTCAGTTATTGCACATTTCAGAACGGCAGGAACTACGCTCGCGTTGGCTGCGGCGAGTAGAAGCTGACGCGGGTTACGCGAGCGGAGTAAACAATAACGATATTGTTCGCTTTCAATCCCTACGGGCCTGCCGCGTACAATCTCCAGCCTCGGCATTGTCTCGTTAATTAAACGGATAAGCCGTCGGGACTACGAGGACGGCGTCGTCGACGTCGACTCACCACGCCGGCGTCGCCGATCATGCCGAACTTGACGCGGGCGAAACTCGCCGTACAAAGCGTCGGAAACGTTTGACGGGGTTGACGGACATTGAGCGAGATAACAAAGTTGCTACGTGCGAGTGACAACGCGGGGGCGAGAACAGCAACGCGGTGGGGACAACGAATGGGGTGGCGGTACACGAAAGAAGGATATAGCGGCGTGCCAGAGAGAAAAGAACGTTGCGAGAAAACTGAAGCGGGATGAGAAGGAAATATTCTTGAAAAATCTGCAGCTGTCTATGGGTCTCAGGTGAACGGTCAACATTGGAATCGTACAGGAGGAGAAAATTAGTTAGAAGGGGTAGGGGGTGTTATTAACGGGGGTAATGGGATCCCGGGAGAAATGTTTGTTATTGGATGTGCACTTGAATGTAGAAAATGGAGTGAAATCGTGATGCGCGAAAACAAAGAATAGAATTCGCGTTCCTGATATTCCAGTTTCAATGGGAAATGTGTCTGGCTACATTGACTGCTCTATTTCCATCGAGTATAGGTATACGGCGTTGCGTTTAAGCATCCAGTTCCAAACGACAGAAAGGAATTCGGGGAAAAATGCGGCGAAGAGTGGGTAGTTTGATCGAGAGAAAATGTAGAAACTAGAACGGGAAAGAAATTGTCGTTGATGCGCGTATCGTTTATAAAGGCGAACAGCTGCCGGTGTCGAAATTGAAAAACGCGACGCTCAAAGTGACTATATCGCATTCTTTCTCGGGCGCCGTAAAATATTTAGCGAGCATCAGCAGACCGGGGACGCTAAGTGTTACCACTTTCGTTAATTAAAACTTCCCAGCGGCAACGAGTGTGCGTATAACCTCGAGATATTCGCGCGAAAACTCTGATGCCTTTTGACAGGGCGAAGGAGCGCCTGTGAAATTACTACCACAAGGAAGATAAAAGCTAATGAAATAACGAAAGGATTGTTAAGAGGAAAGCAGAAAGGGGCAGGAACGATCGTCAAATTCGCCGAGCTTTTAATAAATCAGCATAAATGCCACGCGATGCGAATCGCCAAAGAACGATTTTCCAATGAAAGCTGCAAATTCTTCGCCAGAATCAAGAGGTGAAATTATCACGGGAACCGTGACATCGCGAAATGAGGAACGCAATGAAGTTTCATCAAAGGACTACCGTGCATGGTCAAAAGTAGAGACATTTAATTAACCACGTCTTCCAGCTTGCACAATTTTGCTACCTTCCCACTTGCAGCTCTGCGTATTCGTTTACGGGGGTCGACGTTACAATGAAGCTGGAAACAAAAAGTGTAAGGCTATATGGAAATTAACATGTACCGCATTTACTTCAGCGCAGTCGCGAGACTGTTTGTACATGCAAATGGGAAGGTAATATATTTGTCAGAAGATTTGTAGAGGAAAAAGAAAAGCTGCGCTGGGTACATCCCCTGTTACGTTTTACTACCAGCATAGCGGGCAAGTAGTACGAGTCAAAGACTACGCGGCCAGAAGAAAGTGGTTGGATATCTATCTTTTTGCTTTCTTCCCTGCGTCCCAACTTCTTTGCCGCGACCGCCAACAGTCGCAAGCGTAACCGAACAAGGGGACGATGTAGAATGGCGAACGAAGAAAAAGTAAAGAAAGGGTGAATGGTCCCGGGGGGCGACCACCAACACCGCCGAATCATCGATCAATTTTTCACTTACTAGAATTTCCGCTCTACACAATTTTCCAACCTTCTATTTGCCGCGTCGAAGTTGAACCTCTCTTTCTCTGCTTATATTCGATATAACCGCGAACAATAAATAAATAAGCGTTCCTCCGGCGGAAAAAAGATCGTCGAAAGCCAAGCTATCCAAATAACCAAATTACCGCCGCGTAAGCTCAGTCTCGCGATGAATGTCCCCGTTCGAGCGAAAGCCCGTTCAAGATGTTCCACTTGGAAATGTCGTCTTTCAGACGTTCTTAAATAATTCAATCGTCCGACTGTCCCGGCCAAATGGAAATCAAAAGGTGTCTATCCATCTGCCAGGTACGCGTCGCGAGGCTGGCGCAGCGTGGCTCGTGACAAATTAATTTATAAGCGAAATGGTCGCGGTAATTGAACATCAAAATGTCCATTAAAGCCCTCTGTGCACTCGTAACACAATTTTCCATGCTTTTACGAGATGCTTCACGCCTTTCAACGCAGGCTATCGCCCCTTTTTGCGTGAACACCGACAAAGATTATTAACCGTCCATAGTATGACGCGGAAACGCGCCACTAATAGACACTAAATGCATTTGCTAATAGTTACGCGATCCTTCGACGAGGCATATTCTAGACAGAAGAGAATCTTCATTAACGTTGCAAGATTTCATTAAAATGGGATAGCGTCATCTAGAGGGCAGTCATTTATCGCTGGAAGACTAATAACCAGGGACGATGGTACACGCGGGCGGCATGTGTTCGCCCATTTCGTGTTTTAATGGAAAATTTATCGCTCCATCCGAGCGGGAAAACGATAAATCGTTAACTTATCAGTTAGCTATTCATTCGATGTCGGACTGTATCTGACAAACCTATTATCTACCTTTCTCGAATTTTCACGTTACCTAAGACTCTGCTGGCCCAGTAGATCGTAAAGGACGTAAATATTTCACGTAATTCTTCAAAATAATATTTACTCTCCTCTATTGTGAAAGATTACGAAAGACTTTTGCCCCGAGAGATCGTTCACGGGATTTAACAAATTTTACTGCGACGGAAAAAGGCTGCGACCCATGGTCGATTCTACTATAAAATCTCGCCAAAAACGAGTCTCCGAGATCCTAGTGTCCCGCTCGTTTCAATTTGGACATATTTGGCCAACGCGGTACACTCGACAACGGAATAAAAACGGTGGACGGAAAACAGATAACGGAGAAACGGTGGAAGAGAAACGAGAATAACAAACACGCGGGTACAGAGCTCTCCGAGGGTTTCAGGTTAATTTCTGCACTAAATATGTATTTTCAGAAGGGTTTTTGCCCTTGCCCGACAATGTACTCAGAGCAAGAGAATATCAAGAGGAATACGTTTGGAAAAAATAGAAAGAATCCTCGATGTGTCAAAGTTCCCGGTCGCGTCCGGGTCTCGTCTGAACGAGTGGAAAATTGATAGACAAAGATCGAGCACCGAATTCGACACGCGCGATCGAGAAAATTTCCATTTTCTTTGATTCGATCCTGTCACCGTGAAAGCTTTCGTTTTGTTCCATAAATCGTGCTTCGAAATTCAGGGCGTCGTTTCTATCGTTGATCTGACTTTATAGGAACTTGGCTCGACTCCACATGATCGATCACGACGATACGTGATCCGCTTTGAACCTCCCTTTCCTCGATGCCTCGACGATACCCGGATAATTGCAAGTATTAGGTCGAACAGAGTCAAAACGAACGTCCCATGATACCATCGGACCACCCCCCAATCGATCAATTAAATCTCGAACGAGCTACTTTTCCGTCCACTTGTATAATAATATAATACAGAAGTGTATAATAATTCAGAGCAGCGAAAAGTTTCGTCTGCTTCGCAATAAACTGCAACTAATTTAGTTGCTCGCATTTAGACAAGATCGAGCACTCATTTCTTTTATTTGGTTCACCGCGGTGAAAGAATAATGCCGGACCAATCGCATCGAGGGGATGTCTAGCGAATGTCATGATCTTGCTGGAATCTGATTGATTAGAAGATGACCGTGGACCTAAGAAAAACGATAGGCGATCGTAATAAATCACGCGGCTGAATGAAACCGATGGGTACACGATTCGTTCCCTTCTTAATGGGGCAAAACGGGCCAGACTACTGGAGCCACCGGATGAACTAAACGAGAGGAACAACAACAGACACGGGAAGAAGGGGCGTCCGAAAATATTTTCCAAGCTTTTATCGCTTCTATTAAAACGAGAACTTTGCACGAAGCGAGACCAAACGGCCGTTAGGGGTGCCAGCACAGGGAAAGCAATTCCATGGCAATCTACGAGGTTCGAGACGAATATCGTGCAAGATATTGGCAAACAAATAGGCTTCGTGTAGCAAGAATATTCGATGGTTGATGAACTCGTCAGGAGGGGAGTTTATTAACTGGAAATAAGAACAATATGGACTCCACCGCCGCTTTCGTCCAAACCCATCAAGGGAGAGGTCCTTAATCGAAGGATAAGAGAAAGAAAACCGGCCCGCTCGGCGCAGCCACTTCACGAGAAATAATTGGTCCACTTTCTCATCTTTTTTTTTCTGCAATAACAGAGAATGATAGTAGCTTTCATTCGAAAACATAGAACCCCCAATGGGAATGGACGCTATTTTCACCAAGAGTAATTTGCCTTTCCGGATAAAAAGAAAACTCGTCCTCCCATTCGAGCCGTATTAACAAGAAACTCCTGCTCGACTCTGCCCGATAAATGTCATGCTCGATTAAAAATGTACGTCGCTAAAAACTTGCTGAATTAATTCGTGCCGCGATTTCGGAATTGTCCCCAAGTATCGCTCGATCATCGAGCGAAGATAAAACAAAAATATCCCCCAACAACGATAAAAACAGCGAGTTAAGGAACACGTCGACCAGCCATAAAGGTTCATCCAACGAAGTTGGAAGCTGGCGCATAACTGTGCCATAAAATTCAATCGCCACACCTGTTCGCGTCGAAGCATGCACACACATCTGTGCCTCCACGTCGTCCGCTGAATAAACCAACCCTGTAGAAGAGAGAAGACCTCGAGTGTATCGGCTGCGGTGAACCATCGATGAAGATGTCGTTCGATGCCATACTTTAATACGAGCGGGCGACATTGCGAGGAAGCAAGCCGCACCGTGACAAAAGTGGAAGTGGTGCGCGATTAAACGCACCGCACTGTCGACGAACGAGAGAGGCGAATAATATTTCGCATTGCCGCGTAAAGAGAGTGTCGTGCAAAAATGTAAGCGGGGAAGGCGTCGAGGAATGGAAAGTACTGATTTGAAAATGAAGGGCGGCTAGGGGAGGCAGGCAGGGGTAAAGGGTGAGAGGACGAGTATTTCAGTAGCAGAGCAGCGAGCTTCACGGACGAGACACTCGCAAAAAGTTGGCCACAAGTTCAGGTACATTATGCAACGACAAGCTAGCCCGGGTCCTTGGAAGGGTGCATTTTGTGTCGGGTCAGGCACAGCGGGATAAAGTATAGCAGCCAGTGCTTTACCGCCGACGAATCCTGACGTACAGATTTACTCGGGTCCTCTATACTCGTGAGATACTGTAATGTCCCCGTATCTAGCTAACGGTACAATTTAATCCTTGCACGGACTCCTGTCTGGACCGTATTTCTTGCGGCGGGCCGGGTTTCCTTACAGTTTCGCGTGATTTTTCCACATAAATTTTCCTTGGGATCAGAACGCGCTGCTTAAATTTTAAAGCAGCTTCGCGGGGCTGGGTGCGCGTGAAAAATGTATGGAACGAGTTGCCCAATAAAACGGAGGATCGATAAGATTATAATTGCTGTAATACCTACGGCTGCGTACTGAATCGGGACTGCTGGATGCCGTGTAGCGCAGAGCAGATAACGATTTGATCAGACGGCGCACAGGTGCATTGTACAAGAAGACAATACGTCGCCCCGCGTCTGCCAGCTATCTATATGCAGCAGCGGTATGCATCTTAAGTATGTGAAACTTGCCACCCAGCAGATTAATCCAACTGGTAATTTGCTATCCCGCGAATGAGTCTCGACTCGGAAGCTCAGTCGGATGCACATGTTACCGTCGTAACTGTGGAGACACCTGCGTGTATTCCCTTCCTCTGTTTACGTTCCGATATGGAACAGCGTGGCTGGAAATCGCGCACAAGCATTTAAGTGGCACCGTAGAATAATTCGTCGCGAAATATACATCGTGGTTGAAGTAGAGCGACGCTGGCGGGCACGGTTTTAAGAAAAATAACGCCCAAATGGAATATATACGGCCGGGTCTAAGTGAAGCGACAAAAAGACGGGCAAGAGCTTGTGAAAAATAAAGCCATTTGCAAGCTCAAAGGTGTCTCGCGACGAATCCACCAGCCGTACATCACGCACTGTTACGCATACGAGTTACGACACTATGATTTATCCGCGTGGCAGTAAGGGAAGTTTGAACGTGTCTCGGCGCCCGCACGATATATCGGTCAAAAGGGTGCACGGGGAATTCTGGCGGGGAATATTCCAGTGATTAACATACTTGGGAGGGCGGGCGAGACACTAAAATATTGGGTAACAATAGCCACGGTAATTTAATCGAATTCAGCATATCAATACGCTAATGTATGTAAATGCATGGAGCAATGTATTATATGAAAGTTCGTAATTTAATATAATTTTATTACTATCATTACGCCGCTATAATGGGCATAGAAAGGACGCGTAATTTAATTACCTCGGTATGACAGCGAGGCGGCCCTGGAAAATTTCAGTTCCCGGATTCGCAGGAAATTCCGAACCCGGCCGGCTACCGTAGCAGAAAG
Source organism: Nomada fabriciana (assembly GCA_907165295.1). Lineage (NCBI taxonomy): Eukaryota > Metazoa > Arthropoda > Insecta > Hymenoptera > Apidae > Nomada > Nomada fabriciana. The sequence goes on along the minus strand of OU015692.1, from coordinate 2,700,152 downwards.
GGAAAAAACCTTCTGCCCGTCGATTTATTACCGAAATGTACCATCTGCAGCTTTTCGCTGGCGAAATTACGAAGTCAAATAACCACCGTATGCGGCATCAAGCTAGTTTTTCGTACACCCGATCCCGGGACGGAACGAAAATTACCGCGTAATAGGATTTTGAGTCGCGGTCGATGTTAATCCTTAGCTTATAATGTAGGTCGGATGCGAAAGATTTTGCCTAACGTTGATGATAACTCTTTCCACGTCAATTACCAAGTATCCAGAACGCGTTACGAATAATAAATTATCATTACACTCGTTGAACTTATCATTCTTCTGTACAGTACGTTATTCTTCGTAATTGGAACATTCCAAATCCCATTTCGATTTTACAACTTTTTTCTGTTAATATGACGTAGCTCGATGTTTCACTGGCGCGGCATATATTTTTCTGCCGGCAGAAGGTATCCAGGTAAAATAAATTACACTGAATTTCGAATGCTGTCAATTATAACGAACGCACGTTAATAACATATCGCGGATACCGCTGCGATCTGGGTCAACTGAAATATTTTGCTAGCTGTTTCCTTTATTGAAACACTGCATGGTAAATCGTAATTCATACGGGCGCGTTGCTTCCGAAATACAAACGGCGGTTCAACTTCCAAGTATGTATGTACATAGCGCGATATTTCCATCGAAGGTACTGTCCTATCGTAGCAGCCGCAAATATTTTGTTGCCGTTTCAATCGACCCAGATCGCACTTACCAGATTAGCGATGTAGGCCAGCCGAGTTATATCTATTCGGTTAAAGGTTTATTTCTGTCAAAAGTCTGCCTTCCCATTTAGTCGACAGCATCCCCTTCGCAGTCGCTCCAATGGAGCAGCCAGCTAAAAGCTTACCGGTGTGAAGAAGTTGCAACAATTTCGCGACAATTTGAACCGTGGCAATTTTTCCCTTTAGAGACTCGCGGAACGGTTTATTTTTTAAAAGGCTTGACAAGGTTAATTTCCGGAGGTGTAACTAAAGGTCCGCGTTTGCTGGAGATCCACGACGGGGAGAAACGTTCGAAGAGAATAGAGAGGGAAGGAAATGGCGAGAGAACATGTTCTATCGGCAAGCGATACCACGAAAGGTCACGGCTTTTCCTGACAAATGGCGTCCTTGCGACGCCACCGATAGACTCGAGGCGGTATCTCGGTGGTCTGTAGAACAGACAAAGTACATTATGAAAGCATTTGCAGCTTTCCACTGGCGGTGCTCTTGAAAAGTATATAGGCCATAGGTTTATCGCGCAGACACGCGAAGATACAAGAGATCCGACCAGTCAAGATGCACCTTGGAACTCGACGCAAATCCCGTCCCCTGGGTGTTGCTGCACATTCGATAAAATCTGAAAGTTCCAACCAATTCGGACGTGCTTCCATAAATATCTGACGCACGGGAAGGAGTCCCATAATCGATACGCTTTTTATTTAAATAGTAACAAAATATAGCGTCCGCGCGGCAAAAAGATGAGGCGTGTGTCGATAAATATGGAACGGCCAGCGGTGATCCGATTCCGAAAGATTGATAGGCTTGCAGGTCACCTTTGACCGTTGCTTCTTTACGAGGCTAAAAGCAAATAGGCAAAACTTGGTCGAATCGATCGTTCGCCGCCGCTTCCAGCCGTCCCGAATCTACCCCTTTTATAAGCGCAGAAGATATCGGGAATGGTGTGAAAGAATATTGCGCGCCGGAAGATAAGAGAATTCTAAAAATACATATCACCGTGCCAGGAATAATTTCGCTATACATAATCTGTTCCGATTACGAACTAGCCGATCGGAAAGTCACCGCGCAGAATTGAATTCGGTAAAATTGAACACGGAATGTCCCGATGAATTTTGTCACGTCAAGAGGTTGAATCTTCCGCTCGGGGCCAATCATCGAGATATAAGCATAATCGAGCTGACGCACACTGGCGAAAAAGTCCAAAAACGTGGCCAAGAGCAAAATTTTAATATATTTGGTATATGTTATAATAAAATGACTTCAGAAAGTAAACAATGTAAAATTTAATGTTAAATATTGTATCTATAGTCCTAATTACAATCTAACAATAATAAATAAAAAAATATTTTAAATTAATAATATATTTAATAATAATACAATTATCTAGCTGGATTATCTAGTCCAACAAAATGAAAAAATATGATTGAACCTAATTGTAAAAGCTAATATTCTTGCCAATACAATTAAATTTCAGGCTTACTATACATAGAGTCGATCCAAAGTGCAGCCTTCCCAGCGAAGCATCAAAGGATTATGATACGGTTATTGTTATTCAGAGCCGATAGGCGGTGATGACTTGTGTTTTGGAATAGAATTATCTTTATTATTAGGGTAATTAAAAATCTCTAGCTAATGTGCCCGAGGTTTCTCAATAGAATTCACAGGCAGCCGCATTATAAACCAGTGGGTAACTAACGAATTCCTAATAACAATGTAAGTAATAAATGTATAACAAAAAGTAATAAAACAGTAACTAAGGCATCACAAATAGTTTACAAAAATAAAGCAGTGAAAGAATACACGTGGAACACTGTTCCAAAGCTGATGAAACGAATATCACAATAGAAGGCGATAAACAAATGACGATAATTGTCAAGGTCGCAAAAGGTCGCAGCCAATTTCAATCGGAACTTGTACTGTGACCTTTAAGCTTTACTTTAAAAAAAAAATGGTCGCTTAAGCTCGCTTACTTTTCAACTATTTGCTTAAATAAAGAATAAAAAATATAGTTCTTGCAGTTTTAAGTACCACAGCCTTAGCAATTTTTTAAAAGTAATAAAATCAATGGAAATATGATGCTAGAGCACATTAGATAATACCAACATTTATAGATTATCTTAATACATCGACAGTGAATCGTAACATAATTTCTAATTTTAGTTGAAAAAATCCCCTTTCTAATACTAGTAAGTTTGAAGCTGCATATCTCTTAGAGCAAGAAGTTATTAACGCTAAATTTGATAGAAGATGATGCAGTATTAGTTCATAAATGAATAACAGTTTACACATTTTAACAATTAGCCAAAATTTTTGTTTGCTCTTGGCCACGTTTTTGGGTTTTTTCGCCACTGTGTGACGGTGGTGTACACGAGGCGATAGCCGATATACGTGGCAATGGATACCACGGCTATATTCCGAACTGATAATCGTCGATAAGCCGTGACCGTTCGATTATCAAGGGGCTTGGCTCGAAAGCGACCCATCGCGTGTGCAATCGCGTCGACACGACGAAATTACCCGAAATGACGGGACACGTAACGGCCTCGTCCGCGAAACGCGACCACAGGCCCGTTGAAAGAAGGAAATTAGGGCGGTCGGTCATTTCTCCTCTTTCGCCGCTTTAAAAGGGAAGCTGGCGATGCGAACGAGATAAAGGGAAGGAACGAGTACGAGGGGGGAGGCGAGACAAAGTGCACGGAAAACAGGGGTGGCCCGACGCGAGGACAAGGCCGGCCAACGAACACGGAAACTGGGTGAGAAAGAAAAAGCGGGCCGTCTGTAGTTCGCACCTCGAAATCGACGACCGAATGCACTCGTTCCCTGTTTGCATTCCAACAGAAATACCGTGCCCCAGATACGGCCGCACAGCTGCCGAGTAAAAATTTAATTGTATTCCTCCCCAAATAGATTGTCCAGTGTATGGATGCACCAGATACGCCCTACGCTTTTGGGCGCTTTCGTTTTACGTTTTCGCGAACGCTAACTCATCGTACCACGGGCCAAATATACGAGCTCGAACAAACGGCGTACCGTAATGGAAACTTTGCTGACCAGAAGGAATCGAAAGTTTAACGCCGAGGCAAGGGCAACCCTTTTCAGTATGACACGACTCTCGACCTCGGTTAATTCGCGTTGAGCATTCAATTAGGATACACGGAACTTTTATGTCGAAACTAGTTCACTTCCCATTGGGTGCTTGTCCTCGACTTTCATGAAAGTCTTTTATTCGCCTCTGGCCTTTTTCTACACCCAAACGTCCCTATTCAGGGGTTGTCTAAAAAGATGTTTCAACTCTGATACTTGCCACTCTAATCGTACCCTGACATCTGACAGCGCTAATGCACTTTCCCACAATGGACAAGCTAACGAGAACTCGGCGAAACAGCAACTCCTTGCTCCACCATTGATTCTACTAAATGGCTCTGACCAGATTCCGATCGTGCCTACAAAAACTCACGGTCAGGCCAAACAAGTAGGTCTTGGAAGTCGAGTCGCAAGAAAGCGACGGTTCATCCTGCACCCTACGAATTCTCGAGGGACAACGGAATAGAAGAAAACGTGTTCAGAGACGGGCGACGCAGTAAACCAATTTGTACTAAACTGGCAAAATAACAAATTATCGATCATGAACACAGTACCCACGTCACGAGCAAAACACTTGAACGGGAATCGAGGCGAAGCGCGAGCATATGAATTTGGTATACAGCAACACGGAAAAGCGCAATCGAAGTGACTTAATTAAGAGACTCGAACTCTGCACTTGCCTGAATTCAATTCAAATTTGTTTGCATGCCCGATCAAAGGGTCGGTGGTGCGGCGAAGGTGAAGAGGCGAGGTAAAATACAAAAGCCAAACAGAGGAAAACTAATGAACGAATGAAACGGGAGAACTGACGAAAGGAAAAAAAGGAACGAGGTAGCAAGACCTTTTCATTTCGACTGCCTTCAAATCGTTCGCCGTTTTCTATCGCGACCGATCAATATCGAGTTAAAAGAACCAAATTACGAGACTTCTAAGATACGTTCCAAGTTTTCGTCCCTTTCTCGCTCGGTTTCACCCCTTTTCTTTCATTCACCGTTCCAGGGCGGCGCGCCACGACCGACGCTTATTTCATCCAAGCCCGACGCGCGGCGCCGGTCGAATTATCATCGCGCCCGTCGACCTCTCAAAGCCTTCCCAAAATTACTTACAAACTCACGGACCCATAAGTCCAGACTACTCTAAATTAGTTTCCGCGAAAGCCCTCTCGCATTCGGTATGCACGCTTCTCAATTCGTTAGGAGGAAACTGTCGCTTCCTCTTTACCCTCACTTTGCAAACCCGTCCTTCGAGCCAGCACTTTCCCTCATTCGCCGATTAACATCGTCCCCTACCCCCTCGGTTTCATCAAAGTATCGCCACACCAGCAAATAGGTATCGTTCCTAAAATTGCGGCATGGTAACGAAGGAGGTGCTCATCCCTTTCTACTGGAGAAATATTCCTAAAGTTCGGGGCTAGTAGTATCGAACCGTACCCGGTCAGACGGCGAGGTTTTTACGAAACGGGACACACGTCTCGCTCCATGCTGACCGGGTTAAGAGGACACCGTTTAAAGAATCATTCTATCGACAAACCAATTCGACTGTGACTGTTATAGAAAGTATGACAGTGGAATTCTATTTCGAACGTAGACACTCGCGTATATTTAAAATACGATTGGCGCTCGGCAACAACTGGGTCAACGTTTTAAATAATAATGTACCGCACCAATTCGTGTTTCTGCCGTGCATAATTGCCAAGCGATTGAAAGAAACTGGCGCAGCTGGAATCAGCTTTATTAACGTCGAAACTCGCCACCTTATGCCAGAACACCCCGGAGAAAGTAATGAATCTTGGCTTGCGTTATCTGAAATCGGCGTCTCCTTGACGTTAGACTAAATTACTTGCGCTAAGATGGCATTCGAACGAAACGGGGGGAAAAAATGTCGCGTTACATGCGATTTATAGGAACGATCCAACGGGGTCAATGTAACGTTTCCCCGGTGCCGAGGAACGGCGCCAGAGCAGCGGGCTATTGATTCGATTCGATTGCCGAAAAATGGTAATGCGGCCGGATAAAGCGGCGAGCCCCTTGCCAGGAAGGACGTCTCAATTTCCATGCTACGTACTGTAGGAACGCGGAACGTGACCACTCTATACAAGCAAACAGACTTTTCTTAAGGGTAGGAACAGGAACTTCGGCATGTGCGCGTCTAAATCACGCAGTTAAAAGAACAGGAATATTTCACGCTGATACTGGGGGGAACCTAACTCCTTGCCTCGAGTATTTCTTCCCGAACAACAGTCCAAGATGCTATCTAAACAAACTACGCCCTCCCTTTCTCGGCTCTGAATTATCCTATCCCTTTGAATCGCCCCATGTTTGAAGACACGAGTTTCTCCGCCTCTCGCGTAAACATGGAACACGAATGATCCTTGGGAAACGGCAAGGGATTCTCCGCGGAATTTTCTATCGCTGAAATACTAGTTACACGCGTGACTCATAAATCCATGGCCAAACAACCAAAAACAGCTGGCCATTAGTGCTTTGAAATACGTTTGACGAACGGGAGAGGTAAGGGACATATCGCGATAGAGGCCCGTGATTCATTGCAGCGGAGGTAAGCCCGTTCGCATAATCAAACACGGACGTATCACCTCTGCCATTAATTACGAGACGCGCGGCACACATTTATCAAGCTAAATAGTTGGAGGGATGCAGAGATTGAGTAAGCAGACAGCATTTGGCAAATGATTGTGTCAACGGCGAATCGAACGATGCGAACTGCTAAGTAAAGCATCCGAAATGGTGCCACCTCTTCACGGGGGCGAGGGGGGATATTAATTTCGAGGTAAACTAACTTCCACGATACCCAATTACATGCCTCGCGTTGGCGATCACTTCGTCGCTGTTCAGAAACTTTTCCACCAAAGAAACACGGGATTCTTGTTGCGTTTGCCGGGAATCGGCGATCGCCGGCGAAGAAATAGATTCACGAATAATTTGCGAGCGCACCTTTGAGTTTCAAATATCAATTAAACTTGGAGAATTCGTATCTGCATACTGGCTGCTCCGGCAAGAACGATGGGAACCTTCCCCCAGGACGATGCAGTATCGCGGAAGGCTATATTTTCTTAGGAATTCCGCTCGATACAAGGTAAACGAAGGGCTGCTTGATATGCTACGAGAACGCGGATAAGCCGAGCCTTTGAATAATTAGTTTCAAGTCTCCGCGGTGCCTTTCTCTGCGAACGCAGCGAGAAAATGCTGAAATATCGTAAGGAGAGTCTGCCCCGGCGACGAAGGGCAATAAAAGAAACGACGAGTTCGGTAACCTTTTTCTATCCTCCTCGAACCACCCTAACCTCGAGAACGAGAAGTCTCTCCGCATCCCTTTGCGCATTCGTTCCCGCTTCGTGGCCCTGCCAACCAACACGACCAAACAAAATTCGTTCATGCCCCTCAAAGCAACGCAAATACAGGCGGGGATGGTTCTTGAATTAGACATCGATCTAAATGGATTATCCCCGAGAATACGTTCGCTCTGGCCAACAGACGATACACCTTCGACAGAGAAGGTAGCTCGTGCTTCCTTTTAAAATCCCCCGAAGCTACGTAAATTTTCTCAACGGAGTTGGTTTATCTAATACGATAACGCTTACCCGGAATGCAATTTCCCCGGCAAAAACGTTACGGCAATACATTGGAACGGAAGGAAATATCATCCGGATATTATTCCACCAGTGTTTCCCAAATGTAAAAGAAAACGGGTCCGCGGCAGATAACTGTTTACATTCCATTTGCAGCTTGGCGCTACGCGTGCAATATTTTCAAACGCAAAGCAAGCTGGATATATCGAGTGTGCGGGGGATCGCGATAGGTGCGCGTGGAAATCGTCCACGAGTACCGGAAAATCGCGTGGTGCAAGGAGACTTTGACGACGGGTGCGCCGCACACACGGGCTCGAATCGCCACGAGCGTCGGCGATTTTGCGGCCGGGAAAAGCAAGCTGCGTTCGAGATCGATGTTGGGGGACCTGCAACGGCCTAACCCTTGCGTTTTATCGAACCGTGGCACAGGTACCTTTCGCAGTCGGCGGCCGCAAAAACGAGGGAGCAGAAAAATACGTAGACACGGTGCCGCCTGTGTTTGTCTGCCCTCCCCTCGGCGCCGACACGTCGATGTATTCCAAATATGTGCCGGCGATATCCCCCGCCTGATTCGTAACCCTCGCCACGACGCACTATGTACGTGCAGCGACGAAAATGTCGCCACGTAATTATCTAAATTATTCTAGGGAGCGATACGCATCCGCTGAATCTCGCGTGCGATTGTATCGGGGGGCAGCGGAAAGAAAAGGGAAATAAAACAGCAGCGCGCACAGCACACCACCGTTGCACGAGAGAGCGAGGCAAAGGGGGGTGGAATAGAATTACACGGCGATGCGCGACGCAGCGAACGTACGAAAACCAACACTAAGGACGCTCTTTCGGTAAGAATATCGGTTGAAATTCTGTTGGATAAGATGATATTGGTATGTTGACTCACCTTGGGTCGCTGGTAACTCCGCGTTGAACGAGGAAGCCGAGGTACAACCGGGAGAGCTGTGGCTCGAAAAAAAAACAGTGTACGAGGACAACCGGCGAGGAACGACGACAATGTCCGTACGAGTCTCGCGTTTAGACTACGTGCATCTCCCCGGTCGTCGGTGGCGATGACAGCGGTGGTGGCGGTGGCGGTAGTGGCGGCGACGGCGGCGACGTTGACGGCGTCGGCGTCAGCGTCGGTGGTGGGCAGTGGTGGTGGTAGTGGCGGTGGAAACGGCGGTGGTCGTTGCTTCTGCTCCCCAAGCGGGAAAAAGAAGGGCGGCGAGGAAGAGAAAGACAGGGAAAGACCGATGAAATCGAAGTCTCGTGGCAAACGGTTGTAGACTGAGTGAACCCGAGTTCCGACTGAGCGACTGAGTTGCTGTAGCGACGACGCTGGCGCCGCACGGCGTGGGGTTGCTGAATCACCATCGATCCATCGAAAATGGTATGAGGGTAGCACACGAACGAGCGGAAAGAGGAGACCGGGGAGAAGGGCTGGCGCACCGACGGAGGGTTGAAGAGGGTGCACGACCAACGGAACCCTACCGTCGGGTGTTCGAGAGGAAAAGGGAGAGGGAGAGGGACGAGTCGAGTTGGGTAGAGGGCGGGGCGTGCGTTCCTATCTCTATGTGTATACATATGCCTTTTTCTTCCTCCCTCCGCGCTATCTATCCTTCTTCCTCTCGTCCACCCTCACCCCTTTGCGCGTATTCTCCTTTATTCTTTACTTACCGCTCTCTCTATCTCTCTCACCCCCATCGTGCACGTGCACTATTTCTATGTTTGCCTGTATCTTAATATTTTCCACCCACGCCTCTCGAATACCCTACGTACCCGATTAATTTCTTACCCCTTTCTTCGCTTCTGCGGTGCACTGGACCGTGTATCGCCGTTTTTGTGCCCTTAATCTTCCGGCTACCCTTGAGCTTGTTTATATTCATCTCTTCCCCCTGTTCTCGATCCTCGCATTCCGCTGCGATAACGATTTTTCCTTCGTTGCTTCGATCTCTCGCTGTGTCTGGCATCGTAGAGACGGGCGCACGTCGGTGCCTCCTATTAAATAGCACCGGGGAAACTTTTCTCGCGCGAAACTGCAAACAAGGGGAATGCAGGTCGAAGGATGATGAGAATTTAGATACCGCTTTGCATCCTCGCCTTGTCAAGGTTCGGAAGAGAAATTTCGCTGTTATCGTAAACGTGTTAAGCTTAAGGCGAAGCATAAAACGTTCGACGTAAATATAGCGACGGTCGTTCCTGTTATGCCTCGTGTCGAATACGCCTTATATGTGTAGTTTGCGTCTTTTATGAAGCGATAAAAAAATGCATGTCGACCGTGGTTGTCTCGCTCATCTGGCCCGATGCCTAATGCGGAGGGACGCTTCGTTTACAGTTCGCACTATCGAAGCTCCCCGGTAGGCAGCGACAATAAAAGACGTTCACATATATCGCCTTGGGATCCATTAAGTAAACGCAACTTCCCTGCGAGCTGTCGTATACATGCAAACGTTTTTAGCTGAGAGCGTTTTGTGGAAAAACGTAAATCTGGGTCAACGTTATTCTGAATAGAAAACTGACAGAGGAATGAAAACGTGTATAGGTTGCGATGCTGGCGTGATATTTTTTTAAGACCGACTTAAAAGTGCAGTTGTTACGCGCGAGTGTGCCGTATAAGAACACAAATGTCGCTAGACGAATGGGACAGCTGTTCCCGCTTCTTATTTAAATACAAAATAAAGGTGGCAAACTGGAGTAGTACCCGTTCATTCACACATCCAACCTACATTCGCGACGTTGCCATTAAAATTTCGCCGACAGTTCAGACTGGGTCTTTGGTAGTAGAAACTACGCATTGGTCCCGTAGATGCAACGGCTTGACATACTTCAGCTTTATCTCGCGTTGTCGGATGAATCACGGGGCGACGCGATGATAAATCGATGACTTTCAAAGCTGAGCGAAACGTGATACTTCGGAACAGAAATTCATCGGCAAACACGAGCAAATAGATGATTCGTGACGATGCCGAACGCGGCAAAGTCGGAGCATTAAGTAGATTGCTTGCCCCGCATAATACCTATCGTGATTCTAATTGCAATTGTGCGGCACGATGAAAGGTACGTGCGATCGGTCTAATTGCCCGCGGCCGGGCCCGTCGTACGGGATAGTTGTTCGAGGGTAAAGTGACCGCGGTAAAATTAAACGTGTCAGCAGCAGCGCAAACAACTGGAGAGGCATACGTCGGATGCATCTTGGAAACGGCAGAAATCCTTACGCAAAACCATGAAACGAGGGCCGCGTCGTAACAGGAAAGCCGGAAATTATGTAATTTCCTTACATTCTGCGAGGAGTTGAACGCTTTAAACGAGACACGCCACTGCCACGGAATATCGGCCCTCTAATCGAATCAATAATTACAAGATACCGTGCAAAGGAAGGAACTGAGAATGCTTCTTTCCCGAACGGTATTGGTCTACGCGCGTCGTACAGCGTTCTCCTTTCTCTCGTTTCGAACCTTTGTCCTTCCCGTGGAGGAAAGGGAACCCATTGACAGTGAGAAGCGGAAAGAAATCGCGAGAAATGGAATCCACGATGTATCTATAAAGAAGAATGTGTGTCTCTATCGAGGAAAGCACAATGGAAGGGAGCCCTTTTGCAATTACCTCCTGGAAAGTTATTCTTTTCTTTCTTTGTCGTTTTAAATGCTGATAGAAAAGCTAATTGAATAGAATCGAGGACGGTGGAAACGTCAAGAGACGCACCTCGACTATCGGTGGAAAAAATGATAATGGATAAGGGGCATGGCGCGTTTAGATATGTGCTCGGATTCTGGATGTACCTCGGATACTCGCCAGACTTTGGTTCCACGAGATGCTACTAGAATCACGTCCCGAGACTGGCGAAGTGCAAATCCATGTTGGTGGTATAATGCTCCGCTATAAGTCTCGGAATTATGTGGACCGTGATAAGCATGCCGAAAAGCGAGAAAACACGATTATCTTTTGAGCATTCTACGCAGCATTGTGTCGTTTCATTTATACTGTTCGCGTCAAGCGTTGCTTTAATAAACCGTCTCGAGTATCAGGTAAGAGCGAAGGCCACTAATCTACCTTTGCCGACTGACTCTCGATTCAGAGCGTAGCTGTGAAAATCCAAAAGTTATTCCCCAATTATCCCAAACGGGGAATGCGCAATTTCAATGTACGTAAAAAGAAGAAAAGAGAAGAAGGCACATATACATAGTTGCGAAGGAAAGCAACGTCCATGCGAATAAAACGAGCTCGTTGGCGGCGATAGAACCGCGATCGAGTAGGTATACCTACTGTATTTCTCGCCGTGCAATTCTCAATATACGCGTGTGTACTAAAGATATCCCCTTTAAACATAGTTCAAAGTGAGCGGTAATTTATTGATCCACGCGGCGTGTTCAATCCGCTTTCAGAGATTAAGCGAAGGTTCACGTAACAAAGAGGTGAGCGCCATTCTCTTTGCTCCAGCTTTCCCATTTTCGAATTCGAGCGTTCCGACGTTTCCGCGCATAGGATATTGTGATTCTTTGGTGGATGGACTTCGGGGGACGCAATCGGCGCGCAAGGAATTACACGCCGGATTGCGAGGAGAGTCTGCACGGTACCCGCGTTGGCCCGTTTCTAGGTTCTTAGACGCATCAACGACAGCCTGCAAACGGACGTAAGTAAACTGTAAACACCCTTTGACTGTGACGTGCATGGAACGAAATTCCACTCCGTGTGTCCGAGCCGCGGGTACGAGGATGCTCGGCAACCTGGAAAATTGCACTGCTTCCGCTCGCGTTTCAATTCATCAACGATTTACCCGTGACGTTGTTTCACGTTTGCCTAACGAGCGCGCTGAATTTTCTTGCGCTCGAGATTGCACGAAATCGAAAATCTGCGCAGACAGATCAGCAATTAAACGTGCATACGACGCGGGGGCAGTCCCGAATTTCCTAGCACTCTCCTGAAAGGGCGATTCAGAAGGGAATTATCGGTAGCGCCGGAAGGAAAGGTGTTGGCGAGCGTGCGAGACGAACGGTAATGGTATTTGGAAAAATGCGAACGGACCCGCGGCCCGGCCTAATATACCTTCATGATGAAAAATTGCTCCGAATAGAAGCAATAACCGCATTCTTTGTCGCCCGGTCTTTTAATAAAAGACGCGTTAGGCTATGCTGAAAGGCATCGATCGCGAATATTAGATTTCAGTGTTCGCGTTTACGCAGCTACCATAAAGGGCATTAACGGCATTCACCGCGGATGGCTGGGCCGTGTGCGCCAGTGGCTTAATTAAACTTTAATTACTTCAATGCATCTGCGATCGCATTTCTGAACTACGAACTGCGACGTGCTGCGGGAAATGGACTTGTTGATCGTGGCCCGCTACGACTTTCAAAACAATTCGGACTGTCGTTCGCCGTAAAATCGCCCGTTAAAAGGGGTCTGAGAGGGGCCAGCAATTTAATTGCGCACGACGGCGAGGCTCGCTGCAAAGTATCAATCGGCAATTCCCTCGGGGAATGCTATTTTGGCTGCGAGTATCCATTTTAGCCGAAGAACAAAACGTGCGCGCGACCAGAATACGCGTCGATTTCGAACTCGTCCTCCGTTTCTATGCACCGCGTTCGTCGCTCAACCGTTAGGCTTCGTCGATTTTAATTACCGCCTATCATATGCACCGTGGATCGCGAGGATGGATATTTGTTGCGACGATGCAGCTTGAATAACGCGGCGCGATAGAATTTCCACGCGATAATTAGTTGAATTCTTATTTTCGACGAATTAAATGCGATTCACCTGAAACCCGGTAATTCGAATGCAGTTTGGCCACGGCGACCTCCGCCAGAGGAATGGATAACTGAAGAGAATGGAGTTGATAAGTGAGAGCTCTGTTGTCACCTGTTCGCCAGGTTCCCCCGATATAAATTTAATTTCGAAACTCGGATATTAGTTAAAATGGAGTCGAACATTTTCCAATCGCGTTACCAGGCATTCGATCGTGCATGCGCGCAGAAAAAAGTATTGCAGGGGCAAAGGGACAAGCGAACACGAATGAGAGAGTGCAATGTTCCCGGGTGAATACTTTTTTTTAATTTCCCGATTCCATAATAAATTCCGCATGAAATAGATGACAGTATCGACGGAATCATCAAGGATACAAAATGCGCGATACGCAGACTGCAATCGATCGTAGTGAAGTCACTGTAGGGCGCTAGAATGCGCAGCCTTAATGTAAGTAAAAGCTAGTTAAGTGCAATTCACAATTGTAATGCAAATGAAACTGACCGCTGCACCTGTAGCTCTGTTGCTTTTTTCAAAATTCATACACGATACGACAGAGCAAATGATTTTTTCTAAACCGTGGCAAACCTGAACACAATATGGACGATTGTTTATTTATGAAATGGCCCGATATTTGCAGCTCGTCCAATGGGCAATCAATGTTTACACCAACAAATATTCTAGCCCGAGAAAACGTATAAATAAAATATGGTATGGCCGAAAAAACATATATATACAAACAGGCATTTACTTTACAAGGCCGCCAAGTGGAAAGTAAACGCGTGCAAAATGAAACTAGAAACGTAAAGTCACTGGCAGATACGGGGTCTCGCGTGTGAGCAAGGTGACGCAAGATCGTGACGAAACCGAACGGTGACTGGCAGGAAGGGTTAATACACCGGACCAGAATCGGTGTATTAATTTGACATAAAAATAAATTGGAGAAAGTGGCAAAAAAAACAAAAAAAAAAACGCCTAGCATCTTGACGCTCACAGTTTCACTTCGACAAACAATTTCGTCCGATCGGCACTCGTGTCGACACGCAGTTCGAACGAAAGATGCACTATTTCGGCGCAACGATGCATATCGATATCGGCCAAGGTAAGAAGGCCTGCGTTACTTTTTCAATATCGGTGATTTCCGTAATTCTGAGGAAAGGGTGCCACAATTGTCGCTGCAACACGTGCGCATGTATGAGACCGGTTACTTCCTGAACTCGCGATTCGCATCGAGTGAGAGGGAATTCTTGAATCCGTCAAGGACGATCGTCTTCCCATCTTTCTGTTGAATCACCTCATTCCCCGTGCCCGATTTTTACATCGGCAAGGACGAAAAAGCTGCGGCGGCGATCGCACTGTTGACCAATCCCGTCGTGAAATGGCACGAATGAATGAGAAGTACGCCGTAACCGCAGCGTTATCATAATTCTCATTGCACACGGTGCACGCTACTTCACCGTAGACCGTCCCCTCTCGGATGTGGCGGCTGTTTCGAAAATAGAATCTGCAGAACGGCAAAGCGAATCGTCGGTCTCACGGTACAAGTAGCCGTGCTATTGCTGTTAATTCGAGACAGCAGACACCTGGATTATCAATCGCGAATCAAGTAGCCGAGGTGAGAGAAAGGAACTCCCCGCCGTAGTACATTGCCCTACCACCAATCTCGATCATACGCGAAACTTTCGCTGTCAAACGAAATTTGTCCGGTCATGGCTACTTTTCTTCGCCGCCGATCGAACCGGAAAGATAGCTGTCCCGACACCCAACACTTACCTTCGTTCAGTTCCGTTTGAACAGTAGCCTACTTGCTTTTTTACAGTGTGCCTGGAAAACGGTTCTTTCGAAGGATGTTGAAGATTATGCAGGACTGCTAAATTATAATTCCGCACTCATCAGAGTCCGCTATTGATTACACGTCGCCGACCACACGTTTACGTCTACCAGAAAGAAATTCCACGATTCCTTTCGGCAGACCTCGAACAGAACGTGAATTATGGCTTACACGTACCACGAGACATCGAGCAAGTTTTTTATCCGGCGCGATTTCCTTTTGTGCCGGACACTCTATAAATTATTTCGAATGGCCTAGCATCGAGTGCTTCACCCGGCAGAGGGACAAACTAACAGTCGGTAGGTATCCAACATAAATTTGGAACAGCTTTCTCCTTCGTTCGACTATTTCGCACTCGTCCCGCCCGGCCACGGGTCCTTCAATTCGAAAATTTCCAGTTCTTCCGTTTCTCGAACGGGTCCATTATCGTGGCCTTTTGTAAATTGGCCGGTCCCGTGTTACGAGCTCATCTGCGCATCGTACCGTAGATTTCATCGTGCCAAATTGCACCGTAATATCGCCACGGGGGTTCTTAATCAGTGCATAAACGAGCTCGCCGTCAGTACGTATAGTCGTCGCGATGTCCTTTCCCGATTCGATTTCCGATACCGCGTTACGCGCTCTCCGTTTCTTTTCCGTTGCGATTCACGAAACGGCCACGCTTGGCCAGCCACTGCCACAATGTTCGCGCTCATTCATTTCCATGGAATCAATTTTATCTAAACGATACCGCAGGCCGATGTCCAAAATCGAATTTATCCACGGCAATCTGCCGGAGTAATTTACCAGGGCGATAGACGAAGGCTACAGGATTATTGGGTCGCTGATACAGCGATATCAAAACAGCGGTAATCAGTGCGTAGAATATTAGATTCGAGCTCGCAGGACGTCCCGAATCCAATTCCCTACCGCAAAAGTACTAATTGCATTTTCTTCCATGACAAACGACTTCACCCTTCGAGCGTTCGCCGTCCCTTCCTGCGATGCCACCGTGCGAATTTTCGTCGCGAACCGGCGAAATTATTTTCGCGGGCTGGAGTTATCCTTGCGAAATTTTTCTGTCGCAGAAACCTCGACGCGCTCACGATTCGTCGCTTTTGTAATCCGCGTTTTACGGAAAGTGGGTTAGAAGACTTTGCCATTAGCCGGTGACGACGTAATCGCTTAAATTGCCATCAAACCTTGGACTGTCTTCTATGAGGTCTGTCGCTGCACGGGCATCGTCCACTTTACTGACGACAGAGACAGGGTTGTCGTCCTATTCGATCAAGAGAGTCCGAGTCGATGAACAATTCGTGCAAGCGTGCCTCGGTGTCAACTTTCTTTCCGTTTCTTCGTCGCAACAGCCGGCCTAAAGTTGCCGTAATCGTAGCGTCATCGCGTGCCACTCCGTTTGCACCACGAAGATTCCATGCACTTAGTAGAGCACGGAGGAAACGAGCCGTGCAAATTCATCTGCGCCGGCCATTTCCAGTCCTCGCAGTGCAAACAGATGGACGCGCGTTGATGTTGCATCGAAGGCGAGCTGGTCTTTCGCGTAAAGCAACGGACAATCGCAGCCAACGTGCGTCCAAGGATACATTCTTTTAATCGTATGCTGGCCGAAAGCATCGTCGTCCTCCTTCCTAGTTTGCCGTGGTGCTTAGACGTCCGCGCCATGGAGTAATAATCTTCAGAGGTGCCCCGCGTTCCACTTTTCGGACAATAACGTCGGGGCGTGCCCGTCGAAAAAGTCGGTAACCTCGTATCGAAGAGATAGAAACGCTTGCCCGCGATGAAACAATCAGGAGAAAGATACTTTACGTATTCACGGAACTACCGCGTGCGCCTATTTGTAATATTTTCCAGGGAATTGCCGCTCGTTTCCTGTCGGCGAGTCATTCATAAACGAAACCGTAACCTGGTCAGTACCCGCTGCAATTTCCTGCTATTCCGATATCTTTCAGCCACTGGTAATTTAATATAACCGGTGAAATTTCCGTGTCTCGTCGATCCGAATAGTAGTTAATTAAGGGAACGGTCGACCACGTCCGTCCCGTTGCTGGACAAAAGCAAGAACGAAGAAATATCTGTTCGTTTAACACAAAGACGATTCGGGGTGCACGAACTCGCACGATCTCCTCCAGCGATGAAACAAGCCGGCGCTTTTCTTTTCCCGTGAAACAACGCGGCGGGAATGATGGACAGTTGATGAAAAAGAGGAAGAGTGGCAGGAAATTCTATCGTGCCGGCCGTAATTTTACTATTATTGCCGCGAAATTGTACGGTACGTTGGCTCTACCGTAAGAATAACCTTGATTCGGTGTATCTAGACTACGTTAGCCTTCGGTTACGAGCGTTCCGTTCACGAACAGTCAGGTTTGCGCGTAATTAAGAAGGCCGGCAGAAGCGCGGAAAGTCGTAAAATGAGTTGCTCCGGGCGGGGAGCAATAAAAGCGTTTCATTGACGTAATATACGAAACGGCGCAATCGCTGTCTAACCCGCGATACATTACGGCGAACTTTTTTCTTTTCGGCCCGCGGACCGCGGTATAAAAAAAATATTGTTCTTCGGGCATCCGTCTCTTTACAGCAGCTGCGACGTTCCCAAGGAGGATCGTCCCCCCGGGTCCGTTCTTTCATTTCAGAGTTCGTTGCGCAAACTAACGTGACCCAACCCCGTATCAATCATCTCTGCGTGCATCCAGTTGCAACATGCACGCCGGCAGTTACGCACATTCATTTTGCCGTGCATTCGAAAGCACTTGCTTCGCGTTAATCGCAAAAGCGATACCTCGACTATGCGAAGGATGCGCGATCGTTCTTCATCCGGCTATCCGCTGGGTTCTGGTCGCAATTTCGCGCCGCGTAAGCCAAACGAAGCTTTCCTGCGTGTCGACGGTCCCGCGAAGAAACGAAAAAAGGACAAATTAATGTCAGGTTCGATCAGTCACGGTGCCGACAGACCTGGAAGTGGCTTTATTAATTGGCAGCCGCGTTTCCTGTACGCGAACCGTGCATATAACCACGGCTGTATGTACGTTCGTCGAGCCTGTTGCTTGCACGCGTACCCACGTGCAATTGTGCGCGGGTCAAGGAGTTCCAGTGAAAGTATTAAATATCAGCAACCACTGGGTAGATCTTCTACAAAGCGGACGTTCGTTTCTCGCGCCAGCCGCGTCGTTCCGAGATGACGATACGCTCCGGGCGTTCTTAACGAGTTCCCGTGCCTCCGACTTTACGAAAATGCAACCGATCTCGCCGATGAACTTCGTTAAACTCTCCGGCGTCCGCGTGACTGATTTGGGGATTCGTTCAACGGTAAGCAAACTTCTCGGAAATATCGGAAAAGGTATTAAAGTTTCCGTGGCGGAAGTTCTTTTTAAAAACATTGTAACCCTTCGTTGGAACAATTGGCAAGGACTCGAAGCACTTTTCTCCGAGATCTTGCGGACTCCAGTGCGCTTGTATCGGAACGATAGGGTGTCTCATAGGGTACCTCGTTCTCACGTCGTTTCTCCTTGTTGCAGCGAAGGAAGGGACTCGTTTGCGCAACGACAAGTGGTTTTTGCAACGCTGCGCAGACGGCTACACGACCTGCTCAACGTTTTCCACTCTGTTTCACCAAAATTGCGCGCGTCAGACACGGCGCATCTTAAAAACACCACTCGGGTCCTTTGTTCTGCCGTTCGGGTGGTCTCAGATCTCGTCAACCTCGTAATCTGCCGGAATGTCCCACGATCGATACTTGATTACGGCCTGGTATAATTAACCATTCAACGTACGCCGGCTCAGCCAGGAACATTTTTTTTTCTTCCACAGATTTTTAATTGCTCTCCTTTACAGACAAGCTGATCCACCGGGCGATTTGTCATTCGCATAAAACTGCTGCCAGGACGTTGGGCGATGTATCGCGACCCGGACAGGACTTCCGCGGGGAAGGCTAAGCCGGCGAAGCATAGAAAAGTGATCAGCCGTTTTGAGGGCTCGGCATTTTTCGCAACTTATGAGCAATTAAAATTCATGGATTTTCAAGGGAAATCTGTGTCAGGCAGGCGCTTCCACGGGAACGTCTCCAAGATCGTTGTAATTCAGCTGAAGATATACAGATATCACAATCCATAAATAATCTTTCCCATTACTTCACGGCTTCGTCGTGTTATCGTTCCATGCGGTTGATTCTTAGCATACTTAAGCGTCCTTTATGCAACAAGACAGGCACGCCTGTCTCATATAAACGGAGATAATCCAATGGTCGGACTGGCTGGTCGAGCGGTTGAATGTGTTTCTCGCGTCGAGCGAACCATTGTAGACGCAACAATGATGACCAGTGAAGAAACCTTTCCACTCGATTGCCACTCGAAATGCAGAAGAAGCTGAATCGAACGTGCTAATCAACGGCGCGTGCATGCGATTTCAAACGACCCTTCCAGCTTATGCTCTTGCTGGAGAAAAGTGCGAGACGATGAACAGAGACGCGGCAGTTTCATTATCGGGCTATTTCAAGATCCAACTTTCCAGCCGAACTGTCAATCGTGGCCAAGTCCATCCGGCTAGGAAGCGTTACAGCCCCCATGAAACGGCTAGGTGAAACCACCGGGTTGGCACTAAAACTTTAAACTACCCTAAAACTGGGACAGCTTGCTCTTCCGGGCCGAGACGTTATTAAAGTTCACCCTTAAAAGAACTTTAACGCGGTATTGATCAGCTGGCCGAGCACCAGCCAACGCGATGTTTCAGCCCGATGTTTTCGAGATTTCGAGGTAACCTCTGCCTGGCGTAATTCTCAATGCCCGAATGTTCGAGGCATACGTTAACCCTGAGCGTCCACGGCATCTTCGCCGGAGAAAGTTTTCCATTTACGGCCGGTGGCCCCTCTTCCTTCCCAGCTATCTCTCGATCACTTTCGCATTATGTGTCGCGGAACCCGTGTGCACGGGATACGCAATCGGGTTATTAACTCCAGTCTTATTATTATTATTATTATTATTATTATTATTATTATTAAGAGTGGTCGTTTTTAACGCAGAATGAACGGAGTATTGAATTCCTTTTCGTCGTTTCGCAACGCGCGGGCACGCGAAATGTGCAGCCCTGATTCAAGCATTTCTCCTCGTTTCTGTTCCGCGATGATCTCTGCCTTTCCCGATTTACGTAATCGCGTTGCGCAACTATTATCACTCGGGGATCGATCGAACGTTGTTCAGAAAAACAATTACATTCGACGGAAGTTAGAGCACAGTCGTCGAAACAATTTTCCCCCGTTAACTGATCGACTGGACCCATTGCGTCCCGTTAATAAGCGTGACGAAGTGCAAGTGCGAGCATTGCTGTCGCTTTAATTAGCCATGCTTTACCAATGAAGTCGTTGAATGCTTGCGCTACTGGCAAGCGTAAACGGGGCTTCAATTTATTAAGAAAGAAAAGAACTTTCTGCTGGAGGGGAATGAGCGACGCAGAGTGCGTAAAGCGTCCAAGAAATAGCGCAGCCCTACTTGGTGTCTTCAATTGTTCATTACGCGCAACGTACTTTCCGCAATACCGATTTCACTTTCAACACCCGCGTGTGTGGCTGGTCGTCATTTCGTCGCCCATTCAACGAGCCTCCGATTAATTCGTAAGCAAGACTCTACTCGATTGAAGCAACTTCTTTCTTCAGCAGCACTGCAATGGACAGAACAGAGTTCTAATTTTACACGCATGGGTGCATGCATGTGTAAATCTTCGGAGGTATAATTGCTGCGCTCCAATCAAACCATTAATCATCTGTATCAGTAGATTACGGCCCGTTAAAGATAAATACAGGCAAACCATAACAAGTTGATGATCAAGATCTGTGCGTGAGTAATAATCATACCTAATTACCAGCCACTCTTTTCTCCTCCCGTTGACGGACCGCGGAAGGCGGTTTCTAGGTTGAACAGAAACCTCTTGGTTTCTGTAGGAATACAACCCGCATACCAGTCCAGCCATGAAAGAATAGAGAGCAGTCGATGCCACGAAATCCTGCGAATCAACCAGCGTCCAGTTATAGAGAAGCTTTCTAACAAGGATCAGAAACCAGAGTCACGTTCCCATACGAATAATCTGCCATACTGTGCAAGTACATACCTCGGTGACACTCGATAGTGCAATATTGCAACCAGGGCAAGGCACTTCGTATTGGCAATATTTTCGACCAAATTCGCAATCGAAGAAATCACGGCAAACTAGATTCTCGACCACAGCCTGGCTGAGTTAACGCGGCGTTGCTAACGCAGATATGCTGGATCGACATTAAACCGCGTTTCCTTCATAATCGGTGTAAGCAGTTCCGTAATAAACGTTCTTTTCTCAACTGTAAAGATGCCTACGCGACGCGACGCGACGCCGCGGTTCCGTAGACCGTTCTCGTAATTATTCCATAATTATTGCTCGCAATGCAGGCGAGATTAAATTTCATCGCAGGCTCCTTCCTGGCCTGCGTGACGAGGAAGAAGGATCCTTCTAGCGGGCGGCACGTGCAACCTATTATATTCCATCGTCAGGTTCTCTCAGGGTATCCTAAACGAATGTAACCATCCATTGTGGCAAAAGACAATGACCAATTGACGCGTGCAATCGTTTCCACGTACATTCGTACGATAGTCACGAGAAGAGACAATTGTCGCCGATTTTGCTCGCACTTTCGACAAGCACGCGACGAAAGGTTCGTGTACACGGCATTTCCTGGCTCCCAGGCTATTCACGAGGTCCCCCAGTTTCTGTAATTCGCTGGATATTACCGCCGTTGTGTACAGCGGTTTGGGAAAAATTTCAATTGCGCCTCGCGCCTTTGAAAGGAATTTTAATCTGAATGGTCGTCCAGCAAGTATCAGACGAAATTAAAATTCCTCGCGCGTGAATACGCAGCAGCACAGACTCGGGCATGTGAAAGTTTTCACGCGGTCGAGGAAGCTTTTCGAGGGAACAGTTGGCCGTGACTGGTGCACGCTCCGAGTTCCTCGCGTGCTTCTTTAAGCGCTTTCCGCTGTTCACACGGGGCTATAAAAGGGGAAGAAAGGACATTTCGTATCTCCCCGCAAGCTCATCTCGATGAAGCTACGAGGTCCTTTCGCCCACCGAAAGCTTGTAGCTTCTCGTGTCAATGATTATTTTACTACCTGCCAGCGGGAACACTGTGTACTACAACGTCGATATAATTCTCTGCTTCCGGTCCCTCCTGTCGGCTCCAGCTAAACGATTAGGACTCCGCGAAAATTCAATTACTCGCCGACGAGCATTACGCGTCTTACACGCTCGATCAACCAGCGCGGCGATCCTGAATATCCGAGTAGACAAGTTGCCCGCGTCGTCGGTTGTTCAAAAAAAGAAACAAAAGAAAAACAGAGTACGCATGCCTGCGAACAAGGTTCAACTTTTTATACTGGTGTCACGGTTATTTTCAGAAACGTTCCGTTTTCCGTTTCGATGGTTTCGTTATCTTTTCGTGGCAGAACGTTGAAAACAACTTCACGACGGATACATTCTGCTCAACGTCTCGCTTTCCAACGAATAACTGTAATCTTCGCGTCCACGGTAGCAAACAGCTAACGAAGACAAAGTGAAACGAGGTGGCACAATTTGTTTGGATGGTCCTTGGATGGCTGTCGCGCCGGGACAAACCAGATGGGTGTTAACTATTACTCGGTTCTTGCTTTATCCAACCAGCATCCAGGTCGGATCGCGGTCACGATCTCGCGGTGTAACACTGCAACTGCGTTCTTTCACTTGCATCCTGATCTACCTCGTTCCTATTCGCCCCGCCGCGAAAGCACCGAAAAACGCAACAACTCGAGCAAGGACGACGGGAGAAAGAAAGAAACCACGGTGGAACTGAACGGGCTCCGTTATTTCCCTCGCGTTAAATTACATTTCCCTCTTCGCTCGAAAGAACGCGCGACGTCTTCGGATACGAGTAGGCATTGGTCTCGCGGTGACCACTCGGACGATCAAGGATGCCGGCGGCTAGGAAAACAAAGGAAATGAATGTCGGGATGATAAAGTTTCGCCTCCTTCCTTTGCCCCATTCCACGCGAAGTCTAGAAAGGACCGAGGCAGAGGAGTTGCGAGTGATCTACGAAAGGGGGGGAAAAAAAAGACATCGAAGGGTGGAATGACAGATTCAAAGG
Organism: Nomada fabriciana; assembly: GCA_907165295.1. Classification (NCBI taxonomy): domain Eukaryota; kingdom Metazoa; phylum Arthropoda; class Insecta; order Hymenoptera; family Apidae; genus Nomada; species Nomada fabriciana. The sequence goes on along the minus strand of OU015692.1, from coordinate 2,677,034 downwards.
AGCAAACAGAGCAGAAGGGAGTGGAGTGAAGAGAAAGAGAGACCGAGGTGAAGCAAGGCGAGCCGGTGATCGTAGTGGGATCGACAAAGCTACCTGGATCTACGACGGCCACTTTCGACGGCAGTAACCACGAAGACGCCATGACGACACAATCACCCACATCATCCTCGACTCGGATCTACGGTATTGGTCTAGTCGCAGCGGTTTATCTTCTCCTGGCAACACGTGAGTTTACTCAATTATCGTTCACATCCGATTTCCGATGCCGAGGACTTTTGCTAAACGATTCGGCGCGAAGTGAAGCAGCCTGACAGCCCGAAGGGTTCTTGTTCCGTAATCTGTATAAAAATCGTGCTCCGTGCGTTTGCAACGCGACGCGTTATTGCCAAAGTTTGCAGCTCGAGCTGCGTAGAGGGGAGGGTATTTATGACGTTCGCGCCCATATCGCAGCGTGGCAAACAACCAGCCCCTTCGTTCTTGTTCGAAGGAGTCTGAAAACCCTGCCGTCGTAATCCGCAGCGCCCTACGAAGTCAGTAGGGCAGCGCCACCCCAATTTACTCCCCGCCGATGTATGCACCCTGCGAGACTTCTCATTCAGCCGAGGCAACGCACGCGAAGTGCCGCCCGTGATTGCAAGCACTGAACAAAGTGCGCCGTGTCGAATGTGCAATACCCGCGCTCGTCAATGGCGAATTGCGCCAAAGTTTCCGACGTAGCTATATTTAACAGAGAACGAAGTCCTGAATAATACGCGATCGCGAACCGTGCAACACAGTTCATGCTACGTCAACGTTCCGACGGAAATTCCTGTCGCCACGAATCTTTCCACTTCATCGACTGACCGAACGATACCTACATAGTTGCGGCAATTGGCAAAGTTGATTAACAAGACATTCTACGGGCCCGTTCGATGTATGCGTCCCGATTTGCCGGTCTGTTTCGCAGCGCGGCGTGACTTTCGCGTTCCACGCTTTTCCTCCGGCGTTCATCTAGCCGAGAGGAGAAAGAGATTCGCGGCGAAGTAGAGAAAAAAACATGATACTGGCCGCTTTCTGCTGAAGATTTCGCGTTGCCGGCTTTCGAAAGTGCCACGGATACAGGGAGCAAGTGAACTGCGATCGCATAACTTATTTCGCTCTGTTTCAATCGCTCGTATAGATTTATCGGACACGCCGGCAAATCTATTTTCGCCGGGGAAGCGCGAGTACCGAGCGACTTGCTAACATTTGTGTAACGAACGGCAATACTTTGGAATATTCTGTACAGCAGATGTATGGTTTGCATAGATAGTCGTGGAGCTGGCGCAGCGTTGAAACGTCATTGGAAAAATCTATTCCTTCTCCGTCTGTGTGCATTCCGGTCCAGCGACTGCGAGTGCCAGACGCGAAGAAATTGTGCGATTCGTAAGAGTTAATTGGGTGGCCGTGCAAACGGGGAAACGAAATGTTTACAAGGAACACGTCGCCGTCAATGTAACTCTACGCGGAAGAAAATAAGATTCCCTTCTATTGCAAACGGCGTCGTCGAATTTGTTCCACGTTTGCGATTACCGAGAAACTCGATTCAAAAATATCGTCCGCGCAAACTTCTCGAGGGCCTTCTTCCTTTCGACGAGGACCGAACGATATACTTCCGCGACAGAACGCGCAGGGAAACATGCCGCCTTTCTGTATCATTTCAGCCGGGGGAAATCTCGAGGAGCTGGATGTAATGAATAGGATTTATCGAAAACAGATGCACTCTTATGCTCCGATGAAGGTAGGATTATAGGGAAGGACGATGCGGAACTCGATATTTCCAATTGGAAGGGGCGGCGTCGAATGAAAGGAAGAAAATATCGCGACGATCAGGACGTTGCTTCGTTTCCAAATCAGCTTGCTCCTCTGTATTGCCGCGAATCTACCGGAATCCACAGGCGTTGCGACATTACCTCGAGAGTGGTATTATGTAGAGGCAGGCAATTACGCTTGTCCGCCTTCTGCTTTCTCTTTCGTATGAAAATGTCAAAGGTCCGACATGTGTCTCTAGCTCTAGTCATTCTCTTTCCACCGTTTTTTTTTTTCCTCTCTCATCTTATGCCCCAGCCTCATTGACCCAAATTCGTAGCTCGTCGTCGATTAGGCACACTATGTGCCCCGCGCTTTGATCCACAATAATCTTATAGTCGTTTTCCCTCGCCTCTGACCGCTGTTCGTCCACCTTTTATCGTTCCACCGGCTCCAGCGAACCTCCGTGCCACGCCTGCAACAATTTAATCACGTTTCACGCTGTCGTTACCGCGACAATAATTACGCACTAATGGCTCGCGACCAGAACGACGTAATGTATTCTCTGGAAGCTTGAAACCGACGCTGCTTTGACGCTTCTCCTCCTCATTAGCGATTGATTACAAAGTCCCGGCGACAGTGTCCTAGATTCGGAGTCGATGAGCATGCCGCCTACGTCGGTGCTTTATGCTATCCACTGGCCTCTCCCCGAGGCAGTCGGGGTGTATAGAATCGTCGTCGACGCAGAGATTTCTGACAGTAACCTTGGATGTTCCGCTAGGAATGTGGCGTTCCTACCCGCTTCGAAGCACGATCGACGAGGCAAGTGCGCCTCGAGGAATCAAGCGGTACACAGAAGTTGTGCAGGAGGTGCACAAGGGCAAATAATAATCGCGAAGGGGAAAGGGCAGTGGAAACGTCGATCGATCAAGCTGCAGTCTGATTAGAGGAGCTGGAATAACCGCGTTCTCCAAGTATCAGCGGACTACGCGTGTAATTCTCATTACGCGTGTTTACGCCGCGCCGTCAGATCGGCCCTCTCGATCAATGACAAGACTCCGCCGCAAGATTACACGTTACGACTTAATGATCCGCAATGCTTGCACCTTGGTGAAAAGCGAATTTTCCCCGACGTTACGAGAGTTACGGATCCGCGGCATGATAAGCGAAGCTTCGATCTCTTGCTGGCAAATCAGAACGGGACGATATTCGAAGCTCTCCTTCGCCTAATCAACATCACCATCTTTTCTAATCGCTCGACGTTTGACCGCTCGCAAATAGAAATAAAAGATCCTCCAAGACGAACGACGTCATCGTGCCTACCTTATCCAGATACATAAACGAACCCGCGAACGATCCGGTCGTGGAGCGTAGCGGCGCATTTTTGTCCAATTATCAAATACCAGGCAGTAGAACAAAGTGGTACACGCGGACCGCTTTGCCGTCCCATACGTTACATCACCGATTATCAGCGACAGTTAACGGCATCGCGAAACGTCGCACACGGATCATTCCGGCGACGTATCTAATTTTCCTCGGTTCGCGTCGATATTTCCCGTGTTTTCGATCCGCTCGTGTCCACGAGCGTCGAACAGCATCGTTTACGCGAGACCGTGAACGTCGCGATTTAGGATTTATGCTCGGGCATGCGTCAATCTCATCGAATGGACGATATCCTGTTCAGACGAGAGAGCGGTAACGGTACGTGCTCGATCAAAGGGTTAGATGCGAGATCGATCGTCGACCGGTTCCCGGATTCGTTAGCATCTAACGAACGATCCACGCCACGGGGATTGGCCTTGATGTTCGATGCACCGCAATCGCATATTTAGACGAGTACTAACCCTGGTATCCACCTGGTTCGTTCTCTCCGAACGTTGCTACGCGAACTTCCTGCGCCGCTGATTACTCATGCCCGCAGTTGACCGTCGCGTAAGAGTTGCTGAAAATGTTTAAACTGGCCGATGTCAACCCCCTTCCACGAGACCAACGCGAGTGTCGTGAAAATGATCGATCCTTCGACCGAGTGGTATTTTGCACGAATTACGCCCTTAGGTAGCGCATTATCCGGGGCTGCTTGGAAGCACGATATCCGAATAGACGACTGACATTCCACGATGTCGTTCGACACGACCTGCTCTACATGCCGCGACGCACCAAAGGCCCACCAAGCATCCGAGAAACTCGCCTTTACGTGCCCTCCCGATTTCTAACGATCAGCCCTGTTCCACTCATCGTTGGAACGATCTTTGATTACGTATCGACCACCGTTAACGCGATACGCAATCGAGTGAAACTTCTTATTCGAACTAGCCCGATTCGCCCATTCGGTTATTTATGCGCACGACCGGTTCTTTATCGTCTTCGAGAAACGCCTCGGGTCGCTTAATTATTCGAGAAAACAAATTGACGGCCAGGCTACTCCGCGATAGTCGTCTATAACAGATTAAAAAGTTTGCGCTTCCTTTTTAAATAATCCGGCCGGTGCTCAAGCGGCTTCGAGCCCCGACTCGCCATTAATCCCCGCTAATTAATTAAATACGACTTTGTTTACAGAGGTATGCAGCGGCGCCTATTACGGCAAGCTTATCGGCAAGCTGTCAGAATTTCATCACGGCGTCAGCGGTGAAGTTTACGCGGTGGACGGACGAACTCTGTTCGTCAAGGACTTCACGTACGACGGCGAAGCACCAAGTTCGTAGCCAAGAAGCTCGTATAAGCTACGACTAGCACGGAACTTTCCAACTTCGATGCACCGGTCGATCAGCCGGCTTCCTAGTTTTCCACGAAAAACGACTCCTGGCATTTCACGATTCCTAGCCGAAGCTTCACTATCGTTCGCAATCATCTCTATTTCAGACCGTGGACGATGCTTGGGCCTCGAATCGCCTGCTTGTTTTGCATCCAAGCATCGACCATCGAGAGGGTCGGCAAATGCTACGCGAACGTCTTTTGTACATTTTCCTCAATTCCACTCAATTCCATTCAGAAGTATCCCGCGATGAAAATTAAAAGACTTTTCCTAACGCTGTTCCCCGTCGAACGCGAACGTTCGGTTAAATTAATCACGATCGTAAAAGGTTCTCCTACTTGTTCTTTCCTGCTCGGTCGCTACTCTCACTTTCCCACACGCTGCAGCGCGATAAAATCGAAAGCGTTCGCATACGGAGATTTTTCTCAGGCAATCCTTGCTCGAAGGCATTTTCGTAGAGATTCACTAGGGCCGGCTAATCGACGGAGTTCGATAAAGTAGCGTACAATAATACGCTAGGATCGGTGAAAGTAGCAACTATAATTGTCCCCTTTCAGCCGCCTACTTTTACGTCGGCACTTCCAAGAGTCCCAATGGAAACGGAATCAGGCTTCGAGATGAGCGTGGATCGTAAGTGTTTTCTCTGGCTTTGGTGGACGAGTTAAATATCTTGCTGGAGAACAGAAACCTTTTTTTCTTATTTCTTTTTTTGCTTTCCGATAGAACGGACACGCTGAAACGGTATCGAAGAAAGGATATCACGCTCGCGTTACCCGATGGCAAGACTTTGAACAATATCAAGTGGTTCTCCGTGTGGTGCGACGAATACGCTGTGAGTAAGAAACGTATAATGCTCGTGACCTTCGATGGCGCTTTAATTCCACTTGCTCGGTACTGAAACCGGTACCGTTTCCTTGTCGCGCAACTTTCACGCACGTCATTCGTTGCAACGCATACCTGCGCGGCCAACGGATAGAAAGTAATTGTCTCAGCTGGCTCAGAGCCATACGAACAAAAACAGATCCCCTATGCAAAATCGTACTGGATCACTTCGAAGGAAAGTTTCGAAGTAAAAGACCGACGATGAATTTTCATTAACCATGCGCCTGAATTGATCGTTCCTAGGTGAACTTCGGTGACGTCAGGATACCACGAGGATTCGATTACCCCAAGCCACAAAAATTGGCAGCCCTTAACGGAGTACACGCAGTCAGTTCCGAACCGATCGTCATAGTCGACGCACAAACTCTCCTGATACCCAACTTCAGCTACGACGGCGAAGCACCTGGTAAGTTTCGACTGCCCTTCGCGTGCAGCACACACACTCGTTCGCCGCTGCTCAATCGCTGCTGCACAATTCAATCTTTTCGCAGACGCGAAGTTTTGGGTGGGAGCCGGACCAACGCCGTCGCCGCAAGGTATTCGCGTACCTGACGAGAACGGAAAGGAGCAGCCCCTGCGTCGATACGATCGCAAAGCCATCGTGCTGACGTTGCCCGGGGATCTAACGATCCACCAGATCGGCCACTTTGGCGTCTGGTGCGAGGCGTTCACCGTGGACTTCGGCCATGTACAAATTCCGCAGAATCTTAACGTGCCACCGTCCCTAAAGATGCTCGGAGTTTCGCCGCAGGTAAGCTGGAAAGGCTTCTTGTAGTCAGCGGCTCGCTGCAAGAAGAGACGCCGGCTTGGATCTTTTAAACGCGATGCCCCTTGGTTAATCCGATCAACTTGCCACGAACCTTGCGATCGAGTTGCGAGTTAATTAAAACATACACCAACTTTATGAAGGCAACGGAGTACTTTTTGATTTACCCCCTGTTTTCGATCTCACCGGTGCGATTCGCCGTCTCGCTCTCGGGGCTGCCACTGAAACGGCATCGCAGAAAACTGCACAATCTCCATGCCAAACACGTTCAAAGTGGCAAGAGGAGAGGGAATCGAACAGGGTGTTCGCCGTATTCACGAACGATTTACATCGTCCTTAGCCGTCTCGATGCTTTTGTGTCACGTCCCATAAGTTCCCCCAGGTCGGCACCAACTTCCAGACACGTTGATATTCCGTCGACATTTCGCGAACCGATTACGCTCGAATGTCTCGCAATCGGTCGCGCTTCTGCCCTCGTTTCACGCACACAGTTCGTCCAGGATAATCTGTCCCGTTTGCAACAAAAAGTCCTTCTCCTTGGATTAAGAAGAAACGTTGAAAATCATTGGCGGAACGCCCGCCTCGTTGCATCTGCTACTGTTTTCCGCGATTTCCCCTCGGCAACGGGGGGCAACTGTTTCGCCAACGCCGGAACGACGAGCGTTTCCCGTGTAGTCGATCGTACAAACAGACTCGAATGTACAGAAACAAACGAGCCTTTCACGGGAACACTCAATACAGACTCGGTATTGTTCCACGACGAATTTGTCCCCGTCAATATTTGAGTAGATATCTGACTGTCGGCGGACGTCGTTCGGACGACAATGCATTCACCGATTTACGGATTCTCCGTGCGCACGCCCCCGACCTACGTCAACGACGGCTCACGCTCTGTCCCGTATTTCGCAATCCCTTCGGCTTGAAAAGAATCGTCGCTGTTGTAGAAAGATAACAAAAAAGGAAGCCATGGCGCATCTTGCGTAGGAACTCCGGTGTTCAGTGGTGCCTCGATAATTCAAGACAGACCACGGAGACGAGAATCGTCGAGGCCCCACTGCCGCCCAGACGAATGAGAATTTGTTAGCTTGCAAGGCCTATGCATAACACCCTGTCTCTGTCCTTGTGTTGCAGAACGTGCATCGCGGAGGGCAGGGACAGACGCTCGATTCGGCAAATCTGTACGAGCTGTCTGCCTCATCCTCGTCGTCGACATCTTCTTCGTCTCCTCCTCCTTCGTTCGCGAGCGCGTTGCTAACTCAGCAACACCATCAACGTCCGACAACCTACCGACCGATCCTCCGTCGAGAAGATCAGGTCCAAGTGGTTCAGGCGATCGACTATCGAATACCAAAGAGCCCGCAGACTCTCCAGGAACCTCTCGCTCAGCAGCTTCATCGGCACCAGCCTGCCGTTTATCCGGCGCAGTCCGAAAGATCGGCTGCGATCGCCCGGTACGACGGCGACGACGACGTCCCGAGCTTAGATGCCACGTATCAAGGGCAATTTAGATCTAGCGCCGATCCGTCCTCTCCCGAGGCGGCGACGGCTCAGCCAACAGAACGATCCAGAGCGGCCAGCCAGCTAACTAGCGTGCCGCAGCCAAACTCCTACGCGAGGCTATTGCGTTTCCAGGGCGACAGAAGGCTAGACTCCTTCGTTCGTTATCGATAGGGAGCCGGTTTCACTTTCTTCAGCGACGTCCGCCGCTCTTGGACGACTCGAGCCGACGTCAGGGACTCTCGGACGTTGTTCCTCGAGCAGGGATGAGCTCCGGACTCGGCAATAGAATTCCCCGATCTGTCTTCGCTCCTTTAGTCGATTAGTCGTTGCACGAAAGCGGTCGGGTCAGCGAAATTCCTTCGATCAGCCCGCGCCGGCAAATGGATCGCACACTTCGGATGACAGCGTGGAGAGATCGCGACAGATTTATCATGCGCGCCGGCGATCTTATCGTAAATCAGCCAGCGGTTTTCCGTCGAATTCGGTGAAACTCGCGTCTCGCCGAGCTGGCGAGAAGTTCTGTAAGCCGGCCGTCGCGTTTAACAAACGAACATCATTCGTTTCGATCCGCCGCGGAAAATTCAGGTGGCACAGCTGCGATAATATTAGCCGGGGGCTCGTTCGTAAAGCTCCACGGTCGCGTGCCAGCCACTTTGGAAAGTTCTGCAGCGGGCGAGCGCAAGAGGAGATACGCGAGACGACGACTCCGGCTTTCTCTTTATTTATTTAACACCGGGCGCCAGCTATCTATTATACGGGGAATCCCTGAACATCGATTTGCAGCCACAGCTGTTCGTACATGTGCGCGAGCGTGCACGACACTAGCACACACGGAATCAAGTCGCGTGCGAGGGAAACTTCTTATACAGGGTGAACCGTTTCGTAGCGCAATCGGATGGATTTCGATCGGTGGCAGAGGCTAGAATTTGCCGCGGTTCTAGTAGCACGTCTGAAACGTAGCGTCGTGCTACTTTAACGTTGCTCCACTGCCCGTGGATCGAAAATTCGGAAATCAATTCAGACTTACGTGGGAATACCTGCTGCGAAGAAAACGGAATCTATGTAGGCTCAGACCGCCACCCCGCCGAATGCATACCTACGGGGCAGCCTTTTAATCTCTCGTAGTCCCCTCTAGAATTCAATCCTGAAGGGCGTAGAATCTCGCCACTGCCTGCAGTGCACTGTAGAAGTGGATGCGTCGCGTTCTCCTCGCCATAGAGTCGCCATAATTCACGCTTTGCCGTCTCTGTGTTTGCATGAAACATGTGTCGATATTAATGACGCTTGAATATTGGCTTGTCTTTCTTGGAGAAAATTGGCTATCGACGAGCCTCCGAACGTGACCAGACGGCGAATCGTAACCCTTTTGTACGTTACACGTGAGATCGAAGGCCGGCGAGAAAAAGAGGGGATCTCTACCTGGCTATTGTATTTTTGTCTTTTTTCTCTTCCACCTGTTTCGAGATCCGGAGAAAAAGTGTCATCGATAAGGTACAAGCCCGCGGACGAATGGCATGCAATTGTAAATCTGATCGCTGTGGCTTTTGAGTTTAGAGTACCGTTGGTTTAAAGTGTAAGTGTAAGAAAGGAAAAGGGGAGGCGTTAGTCTTGTAAAATCGAGTGTATAAGGACAGGCAGCAATGCCTTTTCGACTGTGATAAGAGGGTTAATTATTGTTATCTTCGCGGCCCGAGAGGAGACGCGCGTTACTCCAAGCAACGATGAACTTATCGCTCGGATAAGAAAGCTGAGGAAATCCCCTTACGACCTAAGGCCAGTTCTTCTCTCTTCTAAATGCTTCGCCTATACTTAATATTCGTATTTACCAGATGTAGATCAATGTTACTCGCACCGATTACTACTAGCTCTTTGTTCTCCCTTTACCAACTTTTGTACGTTTCTACTTCAGATCAATACGAATAAACGTATTTCTGTCTTCAAGTCCGAACGGGTTCTTAGCCTTACCTCGTGATTTTCTATCTAATCCAAGGCAGGCGCAATCGATTCGAGTTGGCACGCGCTATGCGTCGCGTCGGAAAGAATCGAGCAACGAAATCGAGGTGCCGCTGTAAACGATGGTGAAAGGTTTGTCGTTTGATTTCAGTCGAAATTGAACTGCGAAGTTCTGGAGAGCAATTTGGATTTTGAGGTACGCTGGGCCGTGGCCGGAGACAGCATAGTCGCCCAACTCGTCGGAAAACTTGGTGAGTAGCGAGTATACGTTTCCGAGGTGCGCCGGGTGTAACAGAGCACGACAATTGCGTTCATCAGAAACAAGAACGAGATTATTGAAATGCAATTTTGTCAAATGCGCTCGGAAACGCGTACCACAAAACCTGCGCCCTATTTTCGCCCTTCGTCGGATCTGATCGTTCCTGCGGAAAAAGAGACCAAGAAGAATTGCGTCTCACGCTCTAATTATTGTCTAATCGGGCGTGAGACGAGCAGCTCGTTAAATTAGTAGCCTCTCTAGCGAACGGTTCCCCCGTTGTATCTGCGGGGAGCAAGTTTCGCATCGGCACCTCGTCGAAATTAATATGGTTCGCTTAATACCGAGCTCGTGGAACCGTGATTTTCTTAACGCCTTAATTCTTCAACGATTGCTGACCTATTATGTACCGTCTACAGACGACGGACAGTACATGTCGTTTGGATTATCCGCAAATCCTGAAAGAAGCATAATGGTTGGCGGGGACGCGGTGGTCGCATGGGTCGATAAGCAAACTCTTCAGGGCTACGCCGTCGATTACTTCTTGGATGCAAAATCTCAATGTTCCGGCGGTCGTGGAAGCTGTCCGGATAATCGTATACAAGTTAGTTCTCAGTAGTTTTCCAATCGTCTGCCGTTGGCGAGTCCCGAACGGCAATGTACATTGAATTTCCACGACAAAATCGACGCTCTGCAGGAGAACACAAATTCCATTCGGTTGTTGAACGCGGCACTAGTGGACGGCTACAGCATTGTCACGTATCAAAGACCGCTGAAGACGAACGACGAACTAGACCATCAAATCCTGACAAACGGCTCGCAGGCGATCATCTGGGCCATCGGGCCTTTGAACGAGAGGCAGGAGGTCAGCTTTCACTCGGACTATCTGAAAACCGACCGCTTCATCGATTTTGGTAGACCACCGGTTTGGAATTGTCCCGTTCCAGATAACGAACAATCCCAGATATTCGGGGACAGTCACGAGAAGCCCAGTATCAGTCAGGTATTTCGTAGAGCGTTAAGCAATTTCTGTGACAGTAATCCGTCCTTGAGATGCGAAGGAATCTGTGTTACTAAAGTACGGGTTTAATCACGACTTCCCTGGTAACACTAAGACAATCCAATGAAACAGGAATTGATTGTAACTACGAGGAGACCTCAACGAGTCCCGGTGACCCCCGCGCCGGCAGCTAAAACCGATGCTTGGGATATTCCACCCATTCAGTGCGACGAAGCCGAAGACGGGGTGCTCTATGCTCAGATGGGACCCACCGGAGGAAAGCATGGCTATCCCGCTATCACCGGTACGTAACAGAGTTGGACGATAAATTGCTACCAGAAAGAGGCAAGCATTTAACGAAACCAACACGATTCACTTTCCCCAGGTCATGTCGGCTGGGGTATCTCCTGGTATATAAATGGTCTGCTAATTCCGGAGATTAACGTCGTTCGTGGAAAGAAATACACATTTTACGTAGAGGGTGGGGAAAATCCAGATGCACCAGCTCGTTATCATCCCTTCTATATTACCGATGATCCTATCGGCGGTTATCAGCACAAGACACCCGAGGAAAAAGCCGTAAGTCGATATTCTTTAGGCCAGTCCAAACGGCACGAGCGTAAAGTCATTTCCTCGTAAAATTCTTTCCCCGTGAACAGAAAGTGAAAATATTCGCGGGCGCCCAACGTCAGCGTGGCGTTTATCGGCCAACGGGTGTCGGACGCCTCTGCAATTGGGTACCGGATCAGAATCAACCCCCCGCGGATGATTTCGCGTCGTTCGGCGGTTATCAACGCACACTGACCCTCGAATGCGACCACGGTGACCCAGGTATCGTGGAATGGACACCGAACGAGAGCACGCCCGATACGGTGTACTATCAGGTGGGTTGACGTAAATATTTGTACGCGGAAGGATCGTACCGTGTGCTCATGATTATCGACGAATGTTCAGTGCTACTCGCATCGCTACCTGGGTTGGAAGATAAACGTCCACGACAGCTGCAATGCCAGCGAGACTGCCGCCAGCGAGAACCACGAGGTTTACATCGACCCGAAGGGTCAACTGGCAGGCGGCGATCTACAGAGTAGCCACAGCATCCGAGTGTCGAGCAAGGTAACGCCAACGGCGGAGTTTCTACAGCAACATCTACATCATCCCCATGGTGAAGCAGGGCTTCGATATTCTTATCATCCAGCGACTAACCCCGGCAAGCTAAGCACATCGCGCACGCCGCTACTAACGATCGCTAATAACAACAATTACGTGCGCTTGAAATCATCGTCACCGTACGAGGAGCCATTCGCCTCGAAACCTTCGTACAGCGCATCGCCAGGCCTTGGCGGTGTGCCCCATCGTCACGAGGTTCGCGTGAAGCAATCGCATCACGCGCATATCGACGAGGATCTCTTGCAGCCGAACCACAACTATCATCATCATCATCATCATCGTCATCACCAGCTCGCGCCGATTTATCGCGATCAATCGATGGAGGCCACCAGACTGACCTCTTCCTACCCTGGCCGGCAGCAAATCACGGAGATCGAGCCGGAACTCATTCGGCAAGCCTCTAATCAGCAATTGTCTAACCTCGTTGCAGATAATCCACGGCCACTGAACCATGGGATGAAATACACATACCCGGCAACCGCCAGCACTCAGATCCTATATCCCAGGCCGGTGTCTCATCATTACGCGACCAATTACAACCACCCTTATCACCTACCGTTTTCCCCGCATTATCATTACCATCAACCGGACCAGAGGGCTCAACTGATGATCATCAAGAGACCGGTGCTGACACGTCGTCCGATGTTGCAGACCGCCCACGCGATGCCGCAGACAACCGTGCCCCTGCAGCCTAGGCCAGCGTTCATGGAACGAAAGAAGGCTGTCTACAGACCGATCTCTTCTAATTATGCGAGAAGCACCCCGGAGAAACTTCCCACGGGGAACGATGGTCCACAGATCCCGAAGCTTGCGAAAATCGATTCGAAGCAACGAAACAAACTGGAGGCCAAGGTGTCGAACCTGGACATTTCCAATATTTTCGGCGCACCTATGAAACCAGCTAGGAACACAGGCTTCAATCCAGACTCGATAGTGATCGAGAGTGGCTTCAAACCTATCATCAGAAATCACGACGAATCCACAATCGTAGCGCAAAAGAGAATCTCCGAGCAAACGAAGCAGGAAGAGGACGGCCGGGTCCAGGGAGCCATGAACTACAAGCCGGCTGATAATTTTGAACCAGTCTTCATACCCTCGCCGCCCGTCCCGACGATCGACACGCTGAAAAAATCGAGAAGGAAGATCGCGAACACGAAAGTTCGTCCAGGGGAAATAGACGACATGGAGATGGCTGCTGATAGCACGAACATTTACTATCTTCCACCGCATCGTAACGCGTACTCGAAAGATTCGCCGTCACCTTCGTCGTCATCCGAGGTGTTAATCACGTTCGATGGTAAACGATTGCAGGATTCCAGCTTGGCCAGATCGATTTCAGGGATCGAGGAGCACATCAAGAGTAAACTGTCCTCGGACAGTCTCAGCAGAACGCCACAGTTTGGAAGATTTAAAGGGGAACTACCACCTCCGATTCCAGGGGATGTTCGATCGAGTCGTTCCCAAACGGAGAAACGTCGTTTACAGCCGACGAATATCTCGACGCCTGAAATACGAACGACGAAGAACACAAGGCTGACGCTCGTCGAACGATCGAAGAGATCTCCGCACGAAGGAAACGTACATATTACAGATCCTCGAGGAGCCAACTACGAGGCGAGTCATCACGAGCATCGCGATGATCACCAGGATAAGCCAGAGCATTATGGAAACATGCCAATGTTGGTCAGCGCCGGTCAAGCCATCGTTGCTAATTTGGGATACGTCCTATTGGCCGTGGTCTTTTATCATGCCATTTAATAAAGTTCGAAATTCATTGGGAACAGAGTAAAAAGGATACTAGTTGAAGTTGTTGAAATAGACTTGCAAACAATTTGCATCGGTTAGTTAATTGAATCATGCCCAATTTAACGCAAGCGTTTAACGCATTCTGATAACTTTGGAATAGTTGCAAATTGGATGCGCGAAATGTACGTGACTTTGAAAATAATAGACGATGTAATCGACGCGATAACATGGGGGAGGAATATAATTAACCATGAAATAATGATTATTTATTCAGCTATTTATTAACTGATTATTGTCTCTTATTGTACAAGCGAAATGTCTCTAACGCCAATTACGATACCGAATCGTGTGCGTTAATCGTGGAAGAAATTAGCGCGATAGTGGATACGGCTCTCAGGATCTCCAAAAAAGAAAGCATCGAGAGTCAATACTTTAGGCTTCGCGATGCTTTAAGCTCCAAGGTGCAAGAAGACATAATGAAATGATCTTATTATTCTACGTGTTATGACAGCAGTTTGTTGAATTCTAGAATTTCATATACGTGTACATAAGTTAAATTAAATGTTAATAAACATTGTATAATGGATTATAATCATCCCCCCTGCTCTCTATGGCATACTAGACGCCGAGTTATTCGAGTCGAAGGCAAGGTGTTCAATCCAGAAAGACCGGCGGACATTAAGCAATATTTTATTGTATAGAAAAAGAAAACGAACAAATCTTAGAAAACAATCAGCGCACTAGCTACTGTACACGATCGTATGGTTTATATTATAAAGAGCGTACATGCGATCAGTCGGTAACAAATTGCATCGAAAATAACTGTCAAGTGGAACGCGGTTGAGCAAGAATGCGCTTGCTTGCTGTATGCCCGCGAACATTCGCACCATTTTCGGTGAAACCAGAAGCTGCTGACAAATCTGCACCTGCACACGCAGTCGGCGTGCCATTAAAAATTCCCGCAACCCGATGCCTTTAAGTAACCACTAATGGCACGCGACGCGGTCGCTCTCTACTGAATTGTTTAATTGTTTGCGCACAAAAGGTGTTTAAAGTCTTTTATCGTAATCACTTGCCAGTGAAACAACGCTTCTTAACATTGACGAACACCGTAATTTCGATGATACACAGACTACTTCATCCAGCCATACTTTAACTCGCTCTTCTCTTAAAACTAGCAGGACGCTTACGAACGCGAATATTATTACATTTTTTTTTTTTACTGTTATTACATATCTACGTTGACGATTTATTTACATATGTTACACGTTCTCATTCCTATCCAACGATACAAATTTGCTTTCGACGAATATAACGTGTTCCGCAGAACATTCAGCTCTACAAACAAACAGATGCCCACTCTTTTCTCGTATGATCGCTTGAATCGCACAATCGACGAAGCACGATTCAGACACGCAGTAACAACGATTGTTCATTGCGTCCATTATTTCCGTTTGCATAATGTGTGAGAGCAGTAACATTTTTTATTACTCAACCACAAAACTGATCGAGTACTGCGCTAGAACAGAATTGAATTGCACGTTCATAGGCCACGTTCTTCATTGAGCCGCAAACACGAGTTGATTATAGTGGAACAAGTGTTCCATAACTATTTCCAGTTTCGTACGTTTATTGATAATAGTGAATAACGTAGGTAAGGAATCGAATGCTAACGATAACGCTGGAAAAACGTTTTTCGGTTGAATTGATTTCTCCTTTTTTTTTTTTTTTTTGCACTAAGATTCGATTGTGAGATGACCTCTGAACCCCCTTACGTTCTAACTGATGATAGTTGCAAATGATACATACGGATAGAGAGTATTTTATCTGCTGTTACACTATGTTTTAAATCAACGTTTAAGAGGCTGGTCAAGAACCTTGGCAGTTGGTTCGGTCTGTACCAAAAGAAGAAAGAAAGAAAATACGTACAGGTGGAACTTGTACGATCAGTCGAAGTGTAAGTATAGCTCATCATCGCGCATTACCTCAGATAGATGTACAAAGTGTACTGTGATCTTGATTTTACAAATGGCAACACGATCGCAATTTTTCCACGGAGATATTTACAATTCTGTCGGCGGAATGTTTCTGAGATACAGTTAACATGAGCTATTCTTTCCGCGTGTTTTAAAACGATACAAAAGAAAAGTACTCTGCCGTGAACTTATTGAAAAGTTCTTCATTGAAGAAATATGTACCTCTATGGTTAGTAATAATACTATACCTTTGTATTCAATTATCTAATTGTACAAAATGAAATAATCCATTGCATTACGTGGTACTTAAAACGGCGTCATGATTGTTTCATTTTTTTTCCCCCTTAAATTATTACTGAAAAATAATTATGTATACAATTCCTAACGGTCCCCCAAAATATTTGGCCCGATCTAAAATATCGGATTCGCAGAGAACCATATTTTTTACAAGACACGCTAAAAAATGATTTATCAAAAAATGTATACCTCGAAAAAAAAAACTCGGACGACACGCTATCGACTTTATTAAAAAAAAAAAGAAGAAGAGAAGAAACGGGTAAACTGGAAAAAGAAAGAAAAGAAGAAAAGTCAACAAATAGTATATAGGTCTTTAAGACGGCACCTAAAATACAAATTTTACAGTGAAAAGTCGAATTGATTTTACTAAACCACTGGTTGGTGCCAAACGATTTTTCCGCTAAGACAACCCGACACCAACAGACAATGCCTCGGAGAAAATTTTGTACTGACCACGATGCCAGAATGACTAACGTTTGTCGCTAATTCGTGTAACTGTACAGATTCGTTATATGGAGGAACACAGTTAGACAATTCCGAGCAATCGTTGGAAAATGCTAACAGTCGAACGCCGTAGCCAAATGGCGAACATATTAGCCGGCCATCGGCAGAGAAACATAATTCTTTGATATAACCGGAACCAACATTTGGCTCCTCTATATAATGCGTTAGCCTAGGTGTATTTTGGTGAATCATACGATTTCTCGGTATGGCGTACATAGTTTGTTGGCCTTGCCTATTCCGATTCTGAACTCTGATCCTATCGCCAATTATGACAACTGTATTGTTACTCGATCTGGAGAGCCAGTCCCTTTCTCTCCTAAGCCTAGCTTCCCTTATAGCTACGTGCGCTTCCCACACATCGGTTGTACTTACGTGTAATTCTATATTACCGGTGGAAAAATTGTCCATCATATTGCGCGGTCTTAAATAGTTAAGGTGAGAATTGGAGCTAGGCGGCCTGTAACCAAGTCCCGATTCTGTATCCTGATCACCTGAACCATCTTCCTGCATGCTCTCGTTATTGTCTGCCGCGTATATATACCTATCCTCTTGCCTATCGTCTCTGTCCGCACTAACCGGCGATTCGGACGAGCTTGAACTAGAACTAACTTCGATCGCCCCGAAATTCGCCCTCATTGCGTTTCTATCTAAACGCACGTTTCTCGATTGCGACCGCGAAGATCTTCGAGGCGTTGGTAGCCAGCTAGTCCTCGAAGATCTAACCGATTGCACGTTATCCGACGACCCGACAGAATTCGATCTCGTGTCGGATGAAGTATGGACTACCCTGACACGATTGTTCGGGTTTCCGCCAATTAAAAAGGAAGATGTTATACCAGATCGGGATGGTTGAGGCTGTTGGAAATCCTCAAACACTTCCACCGTTACTTCGTTGAACTGCGGCGCCGCTTCCTCTCCCTCTTTTGTTTGCTCTGCCGTACTGGATACGTCCCGCTCTTGTATGTCGTGAATGCAAGTCCACTGAAACGAAAACGGCATCACAATATAACGAAAATATAAGCAATGAAAAAAGAAAGAAGAAGCAAAATCGTATTTATATTCAACTTCAATATCAACCTCAGATTTCTCTCCATTGCTGACGTTTCGAGATAAAGCACACCATCCTTGAGGGTGTACTTGCAAGCTCGATATTATTTCGGCATCGTCGCCAACAGGAAAATCCGTTAGAAACTCTACTCTGTTATGCGTACGGGAATGGGAAAAAAGATGCGTGAAACTTGCCACGTTTGGTATCGTAGTTTGAGAGGACTGCATTAATCGATACATATTCGGCTGGAATAAAAATCGACCGTTAACTCGGGCTAGATAAACCTTCTGGGTACGCAAATGTAGCATAAATGAAAATCGATCGTACTCTAAATCCGGCCAAGTCTTGAGTTAATGTGCTTAACTTAAGGTTGTGTATAATAATGAGGTATCCAGAAGTGGTACTAATTAACATTTTACTGGCATCTGGACTAAGCCTAGTGCGCATCAGTCCATTTGTATGAAACACACGAGTATATAAAATACTATTCTCTGTAAAGCTATTAATGTCCCAAGTATATATGCTGCCATCGAATCCACTGGTTAATAGCAAACTATCTTTGGGGCTATATTCTATATTCTTAACCCAATTTGAATGGCCCTGGAGCGTCCTTATTCTTTGCTTTAAATTCCTAGCATCCCAAAGAGCTACTGTGCTATCATCTGAACAGGTAGCAAACATACGTTGATCCAGAAACCTATGAAAAATTAATGTTGCTATTATTATCATCATTATTATACGAACATGTAGACTCAGCACCAATTGATGCCAGGTCTATACATACCTAACACAATTGACACAATCGTTGTGAGCATTATGAATGGCATGGATCAATCTTCTTCTCAAAGGATCGAACATTAAAATGCTTTTTTTCTCACATGCTGCCAACAGGAGAGAACTGACATGAAACAGAAAACCAATTGGTATAATGCAATGAATGCTTGAACAAATATCACAAATACCATCGCATATTTGTACTAACCCATCTGGAGAATACTCCAGATTAAACACCCCTCCATGAGCAGCAACTGATAGCGTGTGATCCCAAGAAGTTACGGGTTGTATAGAGGAGTAAAGGGTCTTATGAAAGCGGTCAGCATGACCTAAAGGGAATTTTATTCCCAATTCGCGTTGCCTTAACCAGAGGCTATTCGCTTGCTTAGTTTTTATTTTAGGCATTTCAGCCAGGGGTCAAATTTACCAGCATTCAACCAAGTATATTCGTTGACTTAGAAAAGATCTGGTACTTCGGAAAGGAAAACTTCAATGCGTGGAATTCCAATTCGAAATTCACGGGAAAGTTTTGATCCTTCTTTTTATTTTAAAATACGAACGATCCTTCTTGATACGGTCTTAAAATGAATCGATAACGATCTTTCATTTTCCCTTTGACAAAAGAAACAGCATCGTACAGGATTTTCCGAAATTTTCCCGAAATTCGAAGACGTTCGCAGAATACAGAGAAAGGTTAAGGTTAAGTGCGAGTACCACTAGCGGACAATGTTACACGTGACTTTTGACAGGCGCATCCGCTTTTTTTTTCACTTGATAATCCTTGTGAGAACCAAGAATGGCATAAATACTGAATAAAGTATCACAACAGAGTGCAATGTCAAACCCCGATGGAATTTAAAGAAACTTTAAACACCTGACACAACAAAAATCAACGCCATCTTTGCTTTGACATAGAACGTCGTACGTTGTGAACCGACGAAAACTTCGGCGCGAGGCACAAACAAGATTCACGACGCGCGTACTATTCTATAAGTAAACTACAGGAATGAATACTTTATTTTGTAGAAAAGTCGTCATTCTCACCTTCCGAAATTAGAAATGCGGGCAAGCATGAAAAACCAAGTTTGTACCCTTTAATAAGAAACCGGTTTCCGTTCGGGTACAAATATGGCACGTATTGCAATTACCACGTGAATTATATCCATTTACGAGTACAAAATATATACTAAAACACATACACATGTAATAATAATAATATCTAATTGTTTTAAAACCTTTATTTAAAAAAATATGCACATAGTCACATATGAACATAGGCTCGCGTACCTTCAGACGAAAATGATTGTACAACAATTAAAACTGCAATTATTTCGTAATTTGTCCTTCAATAGATCTGCACTTAGAATATACACATTTTAGTAGGCAGCTTTCATTTCTCATCGTACGAGATCACTTCCCTGTCGAAATCGAGGCCACTTCCGCGTAAATGTTTTTCAGTCCATTCATCGAATCTTTGAGACAATTCCTCGGACATGTAGTTTCTCCAATCACCAACTTTACCTTTTCGGATAAATTTATCGTCTTGTGGGGCGTCTTTTTGTGGTAAAATATGTTCCAGATTCACGGCCGGATTAGCTGCCATTTTCGAGAAGTTCAAGTGCTCGCTAAGTTCAGCGACTTGTTCATCTGTTACCCTCTTCCCCAAAAATTTCGCGGTTCTCTTTATCGCTGCTCCTTGATCCTAAGGGGGTCATTGTTTAAAATAATACCTTGTAAACCATAAATACACTGCTACTTTACCTTCTTCATCTCCTCGTAAGTTAGAAAGAGTACATTTTCTTGGTCTCTCATCGCCCAGAATTTTAGTACGTGGTTCCAAAATGGCCCCATCGGTGCTTAAATAGGAACGATAACCTTTGAAAAATATGTATATACAGATAAATATTTCGAGCAAAAACCCGATACATACCACTATCTTTCAAAAACAAATCAGCAAATTCTACGAAGCTCCCGGTTATATTGTGAAATTTCCTACAGTAATGATAAAAGCTGACACATGTATCTTTCGGATTTCGTGCGACGTATATAATCTGAAAAGACCGACATATCAATGAAATACCACTTCTTTCTATTAGTTTTTACATCAACTCAGTACGACTTAACGCTGAAATTTAAGTATCTACCTTTGGTTTCTTTTGATGTATTTGTTGCGGCAACAATTCCAAAGGTAGATGTGATTTTATATATCTAGTTCGTGGCATACTCTTCACATTCTCGACGGAATCTCCCAACTTTGCGAACCACTCGACGTAATTTCCTGTGACCATTAACGAGGAGGCTCTAAACGAGTAATAATAATTTATGCATTCCAATGATAACTTTTACTACAGATTTTGTTTGCGTCTTTATACATAGTAGAACTTACTCGAGCAATGGATTACGTATGACAAACAAAGTTTCAGCATTCTTGTAGTCAAAATCATTTCCAATGCACCATGCCATTTCCTGTGCCCAGTGACTACCTGCAGATTATTAAAAAAAAAAAAAACAGAGTAGAGATTAAAAGTTTGTAATAAAAGGAAGGTCTTCATTGAAAATTACCAGTCCGTGGATAGGACACCAGCCATACATCATCCTCATAGATCTCCATATCTCGTATCTTTGTCCCGTAAAATACAAACTGGGGTGGCAGTAAGCAGTGACCAGGTTCCACTCTGAGGAAACTGGATTTTACTCCAAACATTTTGTCCATCCTTTGCCCAACGTCTCCCTCGACCGTGGTAAAGTTAATAGATTTTTTCTCCACTACAAACATCACATTTGATGAAATAAAACAGTCACGAAGTAATTAGTCTACAATTATTTAATCGGACGAACACGAACTTGGTACGTACTTTTGTTTAAGGGTCGTCTGTAAATATTTTCCAACACTGGCCGTGATGCTAATGCGTCTACAGGCTCCAACGAAATGAGAATGTGGACGAGTTTGTTGGCATCTCCTCTCTACACTCTGCATCCACTTTTTCGTCTTTTTATACTTAAAACAACTTTCAATTCTTGGACGCTACCTTATATTTGCGCGCGTACATTTTTAATCAAAATGCTATCTACATGGAACAGAGTATCCTTTATTTCAGGGAAACAATAAAAAAGAAAGTTTGTATATAGATGATAATTAATGAAACATTATTCAACGGCTTCATCCATCTTTGCACTATGTATCAATTACACTTAAGACAAAAATTGGTAGTAAATCCCATTATATGTGAAGTAGAAATGGTGAGGAAATTACAATGGTAAATGACTGAAATGATTTTACTTAATGGTGTCACAAGTCATGGCAGAAGAATGAATTCTTTGCAAATCGAATGATTCCAATATTATCAACTTTCTCGTAAGCGAAAGATTTCACTCTTGGAGAAAGTGGGCGCATTCTAAAAAAGAATGCAGTCGCTTTGATATATGTATTATACAGTGTGTCCGGTTTAAGTGAGGACAGAGGAAAGATGAGAACATTTTGTTATTACATATTTTTATAGGTAGCCAAGATAATTGCAGTGGCCTAGAGTGCATTTTGGACACCTATTGGAGATTGTGGCTTGAACTTCTAGCTTTAGTTTATGTCCTCTGATCATTGAGTTAGCTCGCCTGCACGGCGAAATAATGGCATTTGTTTATTATTCCTTTAAACAAATGCAGTTATCTCGCTTTGTGTTGCGTCAATTTTAATCAAGTTACTGTGGAATTCTCGAATCAACTATTAAATTGTTTGTAAAAAATACATAGCGCATGGAGCCTCAGGAAATCATTTATTGTCGTGTAGCAGCACCTCATTTATTAAAAAAACAACCACCAGGAGCCGAGATAACAATTTTTAAAGCTTTGAGTCCCGGAATGCATTTTTGCGGATTTTTCAATTGTTAATAACTTTTAAACCACACATGCCATATTGTTGCAACTGTTGAAGGAGATAACTATGGCCTGTAGCTTTAATTTAAGATAAGTCCGGTTAAAAAATACGCACTAGAAGGCGAGAAAAACGCAATTGTTTAAATTAACGATGTAATCCAGGAATTCGGTTTTAGCGGTGCGGAAAACTGCGAAAAAGCCCCCAAACGCGAGATGGCGCCACATGCTCGCTTATCGACTGTATGTGGGCACTAGAGCCCCTTTACCATTTCCATGTTACACACAACGTTACCGATAGATTTTTAAAAAATTGATATTTCGGCTGCTGGTGGTTATTTTTTAATCTGTGAGGTGTCAAATGAAAGGGGAAAGACATAAGATATTCATCTGTAATTGGCTGATTTGTCTATTCCTATATATCGTCGCTGTTGAAAGCGATGTTAACGCTCACTTATTTTCACTAATCTCTCCTTTGTAAAATAGATTGAATAAATGTTTAATAAGAGAAATTAACCAATTTCGGGGTAAACAGATTACAAACATCCCTTTAACTATCTTAAATCTAAGATATCGATAAAGAAATCAAATTCATGAAATAAACTCGATTTGAAATTTTATCAAATTTCTTTCGCGCACACGCATGATTCATCACGTGGTTAGAATTCTAACCACGTGATTATCGATTGCTAACTGTCAGTTGGGATGTACAGAAATTTAGTAATGCATTTCCATCGTTTTACTTGATGTTTGGCCGTCAATAAGATTACAGGTGAGTTAGATTGTTTTCAGTCGAAGCGCACAACAGTTGAACGTTCTATCTAATTTCTATATATTTCTTTCCACAACTTTTCTGACATGTTCACAGTAGACGATACATTTCATTTAAACTCTGAAAGGTGATAACAAGTATTTATGCAGAGTTCTAGTAAAGGAACACAGGCACACTTTATCTTCGAATCACGTCAGTGTGACGCCTTTCTCTTTAACTTATTTTGTGTATACGGCGTTACTGTTGCGAAATTATCAATTCGTATTGCTATAATATGCAATCACTATATTACGAATGTTAATCTTCAACATTAAGCTAGATATACAGTCCATTGTGCTTCTCCATTTACTTTGCTCCAACGAATTATTTCCGTAGTTTTTGCTCTCTGGTGTTTTCAATTATTGATGTAAACTAAATACTGCTCCGCTCTGCTATTTTATGTTAATTTCACATGCATTGGAGTTGTTACTTAACTAACCACATGAATTATGTGGCACAGAATCAATTGATAAATTTTGGTCTAATTTTAAACACAGCTTTATCATTGTCCAACTGCTGGTCGCTTATTTAATGTTCAAAGCAATTTTAATGATCATGATTGATTTGTTTTTCCAGTTTATTAGAGAAAAAATGCAAGGAACATACGAATATCAAACAAAGATGAATGAGCTCTCTTGTGCTCTAATCGAGGAGTGCAAATATGCTCCACCAAATGCACATTTATCTAATAACATAAGAAATATTCTGGAAAGATGTAACCGAGAAATAAGAAGGGAAATTGTATCTAAAACCGAAGATGGCTGTGCTCCTTTATTTATTGCATGTCGAAAGGGAAATGTAGAAATTGTGAATTACCTTATAAATGTGTGTAATGCTGATATTGAACAGAGAGGAAGATATCAAGCACCTAATGATCTACCTGTGCATTGTGTTACATCGTTGTGGTGTGCAGCAGTTTGTGGTCATCTTCCAGTAGTTAAAACTCTAATATTCTATGGAGCTGAAGTTGATGCAGTTTCTGGTTTGGGTTCAACTCCTGTAAGATCAGCTTGTTTCATGAATCACCTAGGTAATGCATCTTTGGAAATCTTTATTAAACATTAAATAATATTAAATGTGCAATAACTTTAGAATAAGCTTAATACGCTATATATATGTACACATGTGTGTATGTGTGTAAGCAAATTATGTGTATTAAAAATAAAGCTCTAGGTAGGTCTAGGTCAATGGTTTATTTGCCAAGATCTATATACAACAGATGTTATTTTTTAACAGTGTGTTTTATAACACGCCATATATAAAACTATCCCTCTAATTTGATTAATTTTACTTGTAGATGTTGTGGCGTACCTGGTTGAAAATGGTGCTGATATACACAAAGCCAATTATAATGGTGGTACATGCTTGATAAATTCTGTACAAAGTGTAAACTTATGTAGGTTTCTTTTACAACTTGGTGCTGATGTGAATGCGGCAGATGTTCAATGCAAAACTGCATTACATTATGCTGTCCAGGAGCATAATTTTGAAACTACCAAATTGCTTCTTGAATACAATGCAGATCCCTACATTAGATCTCGAAATAATGACGATGCCCTGCAAACTGCCTGTTTAAAAGCAGCTATTGAAATTTTTGAATATTTAGGTAATGGAAATCAGACCATTAAAAGACATTTGAATAACTATTTAACATCCATTGTAACACTGTTCATTGTGATCCAGTGGAAAATGTACCTTATTCTGCTGAGAGATTAGCAGATGCTCACGATTTAATGGGGTCCACGTGTTTTGATAAAAATGATAATACTCAACTAGCGCTAAAATACTGGCGCCATGCGATAGATATTAGAAATTCTGCAGGAGTTAATGGTGTTCCTTTACCAAAGAGGCCTGTGTTACCTAAACGTAGTGTGTACAGAAACTCTATTGAATTTACAACTGTACAAGACCTTAATGCAATTGAACTTGATTTGGATGCGTTAAGAATACAATCTTTACTAATATGTGAAAGAGTCCTGGGACCACACCATAAAGATACTTTGTTCCGTTTAATGTTCAACGGAGCATCATACACAGACGCCTTTAGGTATTTACATTTGTAGGAAATATTTTAAAAAGGAAAACGGCGTTTTATTAAATGTGTACTTTCTTTATGCAGATATCAAAATTGTATACACGTATGGCATAGAGCGCTGGAAATTCGGGTAGAAAAATATTCGGTAACTGAATCGATTTTTTGATAACGTTAAAACTGGCTGTTGTTTATATATATATTTTTTTTCTTTTCATTGAACTTACAGATTTTATATGCTGGTACGTGCTACACCGCTGAAGCAATAATAAACCTAATGATTAAATTAAACGAAAAAACGATGGACGCAGTAGATAATCCCGATAAAGGACAACCAAGGTTTTGCGATGTAGTAGCGATATTTAAATTGCTATCCAGTCAACTAAAAGAAGCTAAAGAATTGTTAAAAGTAAGATAGGAACCAGTTCATTTGTAACGTTCATATCACTTCTTTCCTACAGATAGCATTATTTCATTACAGGAACGACCTGTGCATAAAGGACAGCGAGATAATTACGAACGGATTCTGAAATGCGTAGGAAATCTTATCTGCTTATTAGTGGAAACGGGAACGTCGGACGATGAAAAGGTACTAACTAGAATATCGATTTGCAATTTAGTCAAACAAAATCCCACAAGCTCATATACGGAAGACACTTTGTTACATCTTTGCATTTCGAGAATTAACACTGTAAGTTTTACTTATTTTACTGCTATTAATAGTACTTATATGTGCATCTCAGTAATCTAGTTTTTTGCTACATATAAATGGTGGGGCGTGTTTAAAATGTGAATTCGGTTCGCAGAGAATTTTTCCACATATCGCTGTTATCCGATTACTTTTGGAATGCGGTGCAAATGTTAATGCGAGAAACGAGCAGGGCGCAACACCGTTACACACAGCAAGTGAACCATACAATTTTGATAATTCTGTAAGTATTAGAAATTTATTGATCATTCATTCACGGATAGCATAAAGTTTAACTATTTCGTTGTTTGATACAGTTAATAAAATTGCTGCTGGATAATGGTGCGCATTTAGACACACCGGACAAAGCGGGCGAGACTCCAATAAAATTGATATCTTCAAACCCAATGAATAATGTGAACCTTGTAAAGTATATTAGTCTTCGCTGTTACGCTGCTCAAGCTATTTTCAAGTACGGCATTCCCTGTAGAATAGATGTAGACCTGCCTGTTACACTCCACCGATTTTTGGAATCTCATAGAGTATAATGAATAGTAAGTGATCAATGTACATTCTTCTTTACATTACTTAGCAAACTAAATTCTATAAGAGACGCACCAATAATTACTATAAAAATGTATATACTTATATTATAATATTTTTCGAAAGTTACCTTATAATAAATATTCAAGGATACATGAGATGTCTCAAGAACTGCAAAAGATTTTTGGCACGTTCATGCATTTAAAATATTACTTACGGATAAAAGAAATTATAATTTAGCTTAACTAACGATAAGAATTCATTTTTTTTTTCGGACCTCGATTTATTTCTTTCATACGGACTATAAAGATACCATTCTTCGTTTATCACCGTCAAATCCTTTTACGATTTATTTATCTAGGTCAGTCGGTTTATATTTACATAATAAGAAGGTACAAGTAATTTTAGCAACTTGTACCTACTTTTATAGCAAACGAAAAAATACAGCCATTATTGCCGCGAGCATCGATAATGTCCGTGTAACAGCGATGCTCTTTGCGTAAGCATCGACTATGTGTATTTTCCAGCCCATATTTGCATGCGTAAATGAATTATAGTAGACAATGTCTGGCCATGTGGAATTGGGGGTAACTTCCAAAACACTGCCCTCTCCTGCGAACGAAAAATTACATCAATTAAATGCTCTCTAACCAATTGAAAACCAAATACAACAATTTCATTATAATTCCCTTACCTGGTTCGCATGTACTCGTTAATGATCTATTGAATTGCCTGAATGTGGCAAAGTCATCGTCCAGTCTTCTATCTCGACCATTATGTTTACTCAAGCAAAGTGGACCAACTAAAAAGAAACATGAATCGTCGGGAAATTACTTCTTTTTCTTTTTACGTAAATAATATTAATTAGAAATATTTTACGAACCAGCGGTTGGTCTTGGTTGGCCCCTCCTAGTGAACTCAACTCCAGCCAGAACTCTAATTTCACTTTGCGCCGCGTCGCTAAGTCTATCGTATCCACCATGTGGTTCATTAGTTATAATCAGTGGATGGTACAAGTTCGGACTGTGAGGATTATTTCCTCCATGCACACGAAAGTTGTATGTTAATCCACGACGTAGGTACAATTCAGGTACCAATTGGCCCTCGATGTACCATGCCAAGCCTGTTGACGTTTGCCCTACGAATCATGCAATTTAGTATATTGTTTAGAGTTGAATATCAATGCAACAAATGTTTCCACCACACCTGTGATCCCTTGATAACCTTTCTTGCCTCCTGACGGGCCAATCGTGGCTCTAAACGTTCGAATACTTCTATCAAATATTTCCGCCCTCTCCCAAGGTTCTCTGCATGGTATAGCAATTACAATTAGAGACATTTGTATGATGTTACAATCATGATCAATTCGTTGCTTACATTAGTTTCGCGTTATTTTCTGTAAAGTCCATACACGTGTTCTCGGGTTCTTGCCTGGCCAACTCCAATTTTAAATCACTCTTAGGATATATGCCGTGGAAGGTTGGCTCTTTATTTTCGTCTAATTGTCCTAGCGCCCATATCACGTAAACTGGTCGATCTGTTGGATATTCCTTGTCCCCTGGATCAGCTGAAAATTAAAATTTGAAATGTATTTCATTTTTCCTACATTTTCCCTTCGTCGTTCTCAAGTGTTCACGTACATGAATTAAGTGTACGCCTGAACGTGATAATATTAATTTCATCTTTTCGAACCGCGGTGTACAATTGGTAGTTATCTAAACCGCCCAATAATTCATCCCTGCATACGCCTCTGTATTGTCCAAGAACCTTTCCGCACTGTTCGCGATATAAAAGGAAGAAAAAGATTCATTAAAACTATAAATACCTGCGAATTATTTATTTTTACGAACCGGTGCTTTGGCGGTAACGTTGTAATCGGCCGCGTATCCTCTGGTACCATCCATATAAGCAACCACAACATCTGCTCCTTGCATTTGGCTCGATGTTTCGGAACCGGACAAACCGAATGCCATGTACTCGTCCTCGGCTAAAGAAAATGAACATTACAAATAAAATACAATTGGCTGTTAAATTCCGTCCTACTCACCGACTTGGCCAGCTAACTCAAGAGTAATTTGTGGGCCAAAAATTTCCCAGCTGACTTTGAATCGCTTATGAAGTTGAATACAATTTGGTAGTGCCTGCGTGTGCTTGATCACCTGTACTTTGATAGATCGATCAGTGGTATTTTTAATTCATTTCGCATGAGCAATGAAAAATTGAAAGAATCGATTACTTTTACTAGAGACGGGGGCACATTTAGCCCATCCGGAATAATAACAGAGCCGTAGTTGGACTTAGACTTCACGTCGAAAATGCTCAACCAATCGATATTGAAAACTGTCATATCCCCGGGTAGTTGAATAGTTATATCCTCGCCTTTGTACACGCGAAGTGGGTCGAGACTATCGGAGCATGAAAAGTATGTTAATTGTGAGTAAAAGTGCTCCTTAAGAAATATCTGTCGAACACTTACTAGCCATACTCGTCGGGAACTTTCGATCCCTTGCTGGAAGGTTGCGGACCAATTCCTATCCAGAAATACGTGTCGTTCCCTTGCCCGTCGTACGTGAATGCTGGTATGTTTATCGTTTTCGAGTCCATGATGATTATGGACTCTGAGGACACTCCGTGAGATCGTTTCGTCAACTGCGAGATCTTTTGCGGCGCTGGCGGATCAAACTCTTCGGGAATGTAAACGTCGCCAAACGTGTTCTAAATAAAGTACCCATTTGTAATTAGCTGAATCGCGTATTCGAATGATTTTCAACCACTGTCGTTCGCTACCTGGCTTCCGAGATCGTACACGGCGAACCATTTTATGTCTGTTACTTTCTTATTGTCTGGCAGTGTCAGGGTGAAATCCTTGTTGAAGTATCGATCGAGGACATTCGTTCTAAAACAGATAGCGCACATCTCCCGATCACGAAGCTTTCGGACAGTTTCCATTTAATCGAAAAAAGACTGACTTGCCCCATTCATCTGGCACGATGAAACCTTGTGGGCCTGGCCGATTCGATGCACCGGCCCAGAAGAAAGTGTCGGCTCCATTGCCATCGTAGCTGAAGGATGTTAGGAGCAACGTGTACTCGTCGACGACGTACACGTCGCCAGAGACTTGATGATGATACGCGTTCAGTTTCCCAAGGTAGTTGCCCTTGTATTCTTCGTCATCCGCCTGGGCGAGTCCTGTTCATTTCATTTTATCGTGATTCACGCTTAGATGGAAAAAAATGACAGATCGCTCGAGACTTCTCTTTGTTCGAAATATCGGTCACAAGGGAAAACGTGGTAGCGTGTAGTGTCGCAATTCAGATCAACATTTCTACTTTCCTGAATGGAAGCTTGCTGCCCTATTGACTTGTCAACTATTCGTTATACCAAAATTTCGATGCCACGACTATTCCGAAGAAGTTACTGTAAACTATATTACGGCGCGCGGGGATTCCAATGCTGGGTAAGGAAACGTCGTTCGCCAAGATTCTACTGTACTCCAAATTATTATCGTTCGTCTCAACCAGAGAATACAAGCTCTCCTCGTGCAATCGTTTTGTCTGAGAACACGTACCATATGCAGGAAAAAGCAAGCATGTCAAAACTGTCACAAGTGCACGCGTTGTCCATCTCCTCTTAACATCTGCCATCACTTCATGTTCCTTAAGTTGACGCAAATGCTTCAGGAATCGTGGTCGAACGAATTCGGATCAATGTTCTCACTGTCGAGGTATATGAAAAGAATGAAAAACGTCGCGAATCAAGCGACGGAGTGTCGAAAAAAGATTGAAAAGTACGCGGCCACTGCAATGGACGAGAGTCCGAGTTGTTTCGTGTCTAGAAAGTAGACTTTGACTGCTGGAACGGTTAGTATATCGGTCTCCAGCCACCTTGGCACGTGTTCACGACTGGAAGAGAAAGTATACTTGTTCTGGAGGTGTGTATGTATGTATGTACACCTCGAACGCGGTTCGATGTCTACGGACAGCTTACCAGTTCTCTGACCAAGATAGGGGGACAGTGTCGCTGGACTCTCGTCCTTCCGGGGCACACTAAAATATGTAGAATGCGCGTCAGAGGTAAAAAAAGGTAACGGGTGATAGCTAATGAGCATCTGTTGCTGAGACCGGTACTTCCGAATGTCTGTTCGATAGCAGATTGTTGGAATGGGAAACGGAGAGGCGTTTAAAGTATTGCACAATTATTAACAGACTGAATTGTTTATTTAATCGAATCTCTATACAATTACATATAAACGTTTGTACAATACCTGTGAAATGTTTGATCGATTTGGGACTTGCGCGTAAGCAACGAACGCTGCCATGCATTCAGTTTTATTACAGCGCTGATGTTGGACGCAAAATTTGATTCCAAAGAAAATGGTAAAATTATTGTGACTATTGGTTATTCAAATGATCCTCAATGGTCTGTGACAGCAAATTATATTTCATAGGCTCGGTCGAGGAACAGTTCATGTGGATTCTTAGATTCGCCAAAGTTAAGCAAATCAAAGACTTCTTGTCAAAGATGTAAGTTCCTCGATCTCTATTTCATCGTTTATCTTAACACACGCATTTACTGTTGCAATTTCAGTCCATCGATAGATTTAAATTATCCAACGCCAAATTTGAGAACGCCTCTAACGTCGGCTATCGATCGTGGTGATCCGCAAATCTTGTCATTTTTATTAGAAAAAAATGCAGCAACTTTAAATGACACAATTACTCAACCCTGGTCAAGAACCGCCCTTATGTATGCCTCTTCCGTTTCGAGAAATCCGGAAATGTTACAAATTCTTCTAAAAAAGGGCGCAAACGCCCGCAAAGTAGACATGTAAGCTGCACAATTGAATTCACGATTTAAGTGCACCTTTATTTCAAAGAAATACTGTTGCAGCAGGGGGTGGACTTGTCTCCAGTACGCTATCGTAGGAGAACGACCAAAGAACGTAGCATATCTTTTAGAATCTGACGATTTGGTAAATCAAAAAGATTTTCGGGGGCGAACACCGCTAATGATATCAGGTATAGCAGTTTAAAACGTAGCCTAGTTGAATTTTCATAAGCAATTTTTCGTCCAGCACATCGATCGAATTTGGAGATACTTTCGATTTTGTTGAATCACGGGGCTGACATCGATGCACGAGATGATGCAGGATTTACAGCCCTTCAGTTAGCAATTTTGTGCAGAAAAAGGGACGCGGCGATCATGTTAATCGAGAGTGGAAGCGACATGAATGTTGTTACACCTTTAACCAAAGCATCGATCGGAGAACTTTGTAGAACTGCTATGCCAAATGTTCTTCGATGTCTTGAACCGAAAGAAAGAACACTACGATGTATAAATAAATATATATAGTTTAGAATAGAAGATTCTGCGAAGAAAACTTTTCGTTCATCAATTTGTCAAATTGTTCAATCACACTCTTGGACATTTCTCCCTTCCACTGATTAACTTTACCGCTTCGCATAAATTCACCGTCAACGTCCGTCGTTTTCATCTGCTTGATCATCTTGATGTGATCTTCGTAATTCACAGCGGGATTAGATTTCATATTTGCAAAACTCAGATGTTTCATCAATGCAGTCATTTGATCGTTGGATAGAGTTTTGTTTAAAAATGCGGTCGTTTTTTCTATTACCGCAGATAGATCCTATACGCGAGAAGGAGTGATTGTTTAGTTTTGAAAAGGCCTGAGAATATTTTTACTACTTACAGACTTCATGTCCTCGTATTTTAAGAATAAAATATTGGTCTCGTCTCTTCGATTCCAGAAGTCGAGGACATGATCCCAGTATGGGGCAAAGCTCACTGTAATAGAATAAAATTGTGTATTCGCATTGAAATGTTGTGCTTATTCTCGTCGCGCGTATACCTACATTTATCGCCCAAAAAGAGGCGACAGAAATTATTAAAATCGCCACGATAGCCCTCCATCAATCTGCAATGATAATAATAGGAGACGCAGGTGTCTTTTGGGTTTCTAGCCGCATAAATGATTTTCGGCTTCTTCTTGCCCGTACGAATCTCTCGTGGAAGTAAATCGAAAGGCAAATGAGTCTTAATGAATCTTGGACTGGACTCATTTTTTATATGAGTCACGCTATCCAAAACTAATTGAGGAAGCTTAATTTCCGGATCCCTTGACATTAAATCGGTGTAATCAAAAAGCACGGTGTACCTGTTTGAACGTATGATTTTTATTATTGTAAGTTTCTGAGGGACATTGATTGTCACCAAACTTTCACTCACTCTAAGAAAGGAAACCTTTCGGACAAGCGAACTTTTGCTGCATCAAAGTCTAAATCCTTTGCGATGCACCAAATCATTTCCTGAGACCATGTTGTTCCTGAATATGTCGTTTAGATTAGCACTCGAAATATAACATTTCCTTTCTCCGCGTAATAAAATTTCCTTATGAAATATCTACCGGTTTTAGGAAAACTGCAAATCCAAATATCGTCGTCCCTGACTTCGAAATTGTCGATTGCCTCTGCGAATTCTTCATACCTGTCCGGTAAGCAAACCCCTTGCACGGTAGTGTATCCTTTGCGGAACTCGCTTATAAATTCGTCTCTCAAAATTTGATCCAAATCTTGATCGGTTTCAATTGGGAAAGCCATTCTTTTAAAGCGTTGCATGTAAGAACAGCTGGAGAAAAATTCTCTGACCCAAATTTAAACTACTCCACCTTTTATACACTTTTTGTCTCTATCTTTTATCTGACTTCTTTATGATATTAAAAACGATGCGACAGAATTTTTTATTTGTAATGATCGTTAATTAAGGATGCAAGGACCGATTTTGCGTACATAAACGAGTACCGTGGCATTCGCACTCAACAATTAAATTCGCTTGAGATACGTTTCCAGTTCGAATAGAAAACAGACTGCTTCGAAAGTTTCTGTATCTTCTTATATAGAGCAACTAGTAGTGGGACAAACGAGCTAATGTTGCTGAAGGGTTTTTGTTTGAATGTTACTTCAGTGGAACAAGGTTGCTACCAATTCTTCTCGGCTTTTTTTCTTTCTGCCGATCGCTCTTCCCGAACGAGCATTTGTTCTCCGGCGTGGAACGCCGGTAATTTAACAAACGACGTGAAATATTATTTAATTAGACTAATTACACGAGCATAAAATTCTTTGAATGAAGAGAAACAAGTGTATTTCTGATCTGCATTCCGTTCTTTTGCATGGTTTCGGCTTAGCGACCAAGGACGCTGAACGGCCGATAAAAAATAGATTGTTTAAGGTGAAATCAGTCGTGTTGCAGAGGTAGGTCGGATGTAAAAACCCTACAGTTTCTGACCTTTTTCCGGCGCCAGTAAAGCGCGTGTAGCGTTTAAGGATAAATGAGCCGAGGACAGTTCGTTGTATCGCTTTACTTTAATTTTATTAACCAAATGAGTATAATACTAATACAAAAAGGTAAAATATTAGAAAAGTTCAAAGGACTATGTTCTCTAAGTCTTACGAGTAACAGAAGATTGTGTACTGTGATTCAGGTACTAACAACTACTTTCATCGTCTTAAAGCATTTCAGTTTCTCTCGATCGAACGCTTCCCCCGCGTGACAATTTTCCTCTTCGACAACACTTCACCGGTAAAATATAAAGCTTCAACTCCATGGCGTTCACTGTCGATTTACGTGAGAATGAAAATTTCTTAATTGATCATTGAATCAGATCTAACGTTGGTGCGTCGTATTCTAAATATACTCTTAGTACGAAAATATCTTGGCAAGACATAATTTCTTATATTCTATATAAATATCATGGACTCTAGGCACGCGGCTGAAGAAAACGCATACTGATACTTTAATGTTTAGATATATAGAAATTCATGCATCATCTAAGTATCTATTTTGTCGCGCCTCTTCGTTGACACAGACGAGTATTTAACTAATATTCTGGTTATTAGTTTTCCAACACACATCTTAAATTAAAGTATAAACATTAACGCAATGTTAGTACGTATTATGCTGTATCGTAAAGAAAAAAGAGGCTGAAGAATTAGATTCGATAATCGAAACTCTTTAATGATCCTTTCAGACCGAAGGGTAAAATGCTTTGTACGTTCTCCACTATCGTCTGTACAATCGTCAGACTACTAATTAATTGTCATTTAGGCTACAAACCACGCTGACATTTCTGTAAGATTACATGTTGGATATAACGCTAACGCTTTGAGACAGATCTACTTGGCCCCTCAATACCTTCTGCTGCAATTTCTTACAAAATATTTTCACCATAAGCTTGTTACGCCGTGCCTCTTCTTGCTTTTCTTGTTGCCTTCTTTTCTGTCGTACCTCGTTCAAACGAAGGTACCGTTTCCGCAGTCTCTCCCTCATTTCTTCGTCGCTTACCTTCTTCTGCGTATAAACTGCATTCAATAATTAGTAACGATGAAATTGCAAACACACAATATATTGTCTTTTAAACAATACAAAATCCGTACCTGTTACTTTAGAAGCTTTCGGCGATTTCACAACGTTCGACGTACTAGCCATCGCCAACAACTGTATTCGTTTCTGCTTTCGCAATTGTCGCAGTTGAGATATTTCCGACATGTATTGCCGGCGCGTCTCAGCGTTATTTACGAATTCCGCTTTATTCTTGGACAAGTAATCCTAAAACAGATTAAAATATTAATGATTCGTATGCTTCATATGAACTGCGGTACCGTCGTATTTGCTTACTTGTAAAGTATTTTTCTGCCCCAAGGCTTTTCTTGAGCTAACTCTTTTAATCGTGTTACAAACACAGCCATCGGTTTTGCCGTCTTTAACAAGACGATTTGATAATGGCACTTTTTGCAATGCATCAAAATTGTCATCCTTCCGGACGTTTCCTTTCGCGAACGAGAGTTCGTACGCAATGGCTTTCGGATACGTTTGAGAGCAGCTACACTTTTTCACGTTTTGATAAGCTGCACCGCAGCGACGACAATATTTACAGTTTCTATCTGAGTCGCATGTTTGGTTCGCTTCGTCCACGTAATTTGGTTTGCCGCTACTCCAACTTCTGGCGTGCAACATTTCTTCGCCGTTTTTTGCTCTCTTATTACAAAAGCAATCATTCTCGCAATCGCATTTTAAACCGTTCTGTATTTTGTACTGTGAAGTTTCGCTGGCTTGTCCATTGGTCACGCAGTATGGCCGCGTTTGGGTCGGTCGCTCTTCCGGTTCCACGAAGTGACCATAATGGCGAACCTCATTGCAATGAGTTTTAGCATTGGAATGGCAACTGCAGTACCCTTTCGCGTTGTGAACTTCCGGCTCGCGACTGTTCTCGCAGGAACAATCGCTCGAACACTCGCACAACTTGATACGGCCGTTTTGATTAGAGCTCGATACGTATCCGTTGCCATTCTGATAATATTTTGAACTGTATTTCATCGGTGCCCGTCCTCCTTTCTTCGGTTTCCCGTTATCGCATTCGCACACGTTCGTGCACCTACATTCTTTCGTATTTTCGCCGTCCCTATCGTGAACATGAAGCATCTTCTTCTGGCATTCCTCGCACTTCGAGGTGGTGCTATTTTCGATGGGAATTCCATGCGTCATACATGGCTGAAATCCTTTGGGCAACGTCTTCTTGTTATCGCATTTACAATCGCTCACGCATTGACAACCGTGGCTACCTTTGCAATCGCAAGTCTTTGATTTCGAAGCGTTTATTTGATTCTTTGCGTCCTTTTGTCGGAACGGGCTTGTCTGAACTTCCTTGCTCACACAATGATAAATTACTTCGGACGAACTAATGCTGTTTCCATTCGTCAGATCCGAGGGCGTTTGCCTGTCGATCGGGCTCTCCTCCCTTATGTTCTCTGCGTTTGCGTGCACCTTTTGAACTCTACTTGATTGATCCTTCTGTTCCTGCAAGCATTGTATGCAAGTAGTCACGACGTTCTGAACGGCTTGGTGTTTCAAGCATTGATTGGCTTGCTCGTTGCATTTGCAGCTGTTCTGGAACTGCATAGCATTGTGCGCCGGACATTTAACGTAATGCACGATTTCCGATTGTATCAGAGCGGGTATCGTGGACGTTTCCTGGGGAACAGTTTGCACCCCGGTGCTGACCAACTTCACCGTAGAATTGTGCATATTCGAAGCGGTCACAATTTCACCGCCAGTCTTCGAATGTGCGCCAGTGACGTTGGTCGCCGTTTGCGCACAGCTGTTACGCTTCTTTATTCGTTGAATAATACTATTAGATCTGCTGGAAAGCTGACACGCTGCCAAATTGCAATGGGACGACCACGGATCCTCCATCGAATTGGCCCGCGAGCGCAATGCATTTCGTAAGAAATATTCCTCATCCTCTTTGGGCAATTCTTGCAAATGCGCCAGCGATCCCATTGCTTTTGCCCTGAAGTTCCCCGGTCTTGATTTCTTCGGTGACGCCCGCTGCCTCTCCGGTCTTCTAGGTTCCTCTAGCAGTTTCTTTAAATTGCACAAGTGGCTAATCTCGTTAGTGATCCAAATGAGTTGATTCCTCTTCTCCATTTCAGCGTAGCTAACCAACTTCGAATCTCCGGAATCGGAATTGCCGCACTTCTTCAATTCGAACTGCTTCTCGGAGAACGTAGTCAAGAGCCTCCAATCGGCCTGTTCCTCGCTATTGCTCGAACGAACAGCCGTTCTTCTGTTGTTAACAACAGCGTCCAGCAACATTCTATTATGATCGGGCGGAGTGCTGTTAGTTGTCGTCGAATCCCCTTGGGAGATCTTGCACCGTTCTTTCGCGCAGAATATGTCCTGCATTTTGTTGCCTTTGCGGCCCCTTTGAGGAAAGAAGCACTCCGAACTCTCGCTTTTGTCCGGATCAGTCGTAGTGTTGCTGCTCCGTGGACAGTCGTCCGATCTCAGGCCCATCCTTGCCTTTCGACCATCGGTTTCCGTTCTGTCTGTGTGCTTGTCTACCTTATCGCTACTACTCTCCGAGGCAACGCCTTTCATAATGCCCCTGCCGTTTCTGACGGACTTCCCTTGGGCGATCTCCTTCCTTGAATTCCAATCGCCCGAAGAATCGCTGATATTGTGCTTCTTCGTTAAAGCCTGAAGTATTTCTCGCTCGTAGACTTTACTTCTCGCGTCATCCGGATTCCACGGAATATTGTCCTCTAAGTTATGCTCAATTTTATCGTCCGTATATTTGGCGGTAATTAATCTCTTCACTACGTGGTGTATCAGTCTTTTTTTAACTTCCTTGTCGCATTTATTGGCATCGACAAGGCTCTTCAAAATATTCACGCTTCGTTCCAAGTCCTTTACAAGACTATCCGAATCTCCCCATAATTTCTCGTTAATACTGGAGCTGGTATTCGGCAGAGTAGAATGCGACCTCGCGGTCTCTGATGACGAGACGTGGCTGCCGCTTACATTTGGAACGTTCTCGTATACGTGACCAGGGAAATACTCAAAACTGTTCGCCCTGCCAGTCATATTCTCGAGATCGTCCGCAGGCTGAGGGGTTTGCGACGCTGAACCATTTTGCGACGGCTCGGAATGAGTGTGATGCCATTTGGCTTCTCTATTCCGTTCGCTCGCTATGGTGCTCCGCGTTTCGCTAGGTCCCAGCTTCCGCGAATTCTGAATTTTGTACGTGTCTTTTGAATTTTTTAAAATTAATGCCGAGCCCTTCTGCAAACTGGCTCCTCTCTTTGGTAACGGCGGCTTCTCATCCTCGGGAACCGAGACTTGAACGCCAACAGATTCTTGAGAGCAAGCGTACAGACTCGTTTGTATCACTTTATCGCAAGTAGAAGGTTTATTTACAATAGTAGCGATCGACGAGGAAGAATTAAAAATTAGGGGCAATGCAGCCTTACCCTTATCTTTAGCGTGCAAATTTAACTCGCTTTGACTCCGCTTCAGAGTAAACTCACAAGTCGGTATAACTAATATGTTCATTGATGTGCTCTTCTTTAAGGGCGATGTGGGAGGGCACATGCTTTCTTTGTTGGTATTCTGCTTAGACGATACATTTTTTACCTCTGCAACGTGTTTCGTAAAACATACCTTAGGCGCGAATGTGGATTTAGGTGTGTCATGATTGTGCTCCTTTTTTGAATACGGCGCAAAACTACCTTGCTGCATAAGATCTTTAGGCAGAGGTCTTTCAGTAGACTTTATACTAGTTCCCGCTATTATGCCCGGCAAGTGATTCTTCACGATCGGAGTAATTTCGATCTCGCTTTCGGATCCTGAGGCATTTCCCAATAGAGGAGTAGAATTCGCGTCCGGAGTCACAGAAGGATTTGAATTTTGTCGTGCCCCCGCGAATTTTCCGGAAATTCCGGATTCTGTAGTGCCTTCGGGATCCAATCTTAAAGCAGCGGAACAACCTCTAGCTAAAGCCATACGTTCTATAGTACTTAATCTTTTGTCGTTTTGTTTGCTGTTAGGTAATATATTAAAGTAGCCAACATCAGCCCCGCTATCCCATTCGAGTGGCTTGTGAGAAGCAATACTAGATGTTGGAGAAGATATTTTTCTTTCTGTGGTCTCCGTTGATATGTCCTGGCTTTCGTTTTTCTCCTCTAAAATTGTCTCTGGTGTAATGCGTTTCAGATCAGGGATCGGAGATTCAGGACTGGACATTGATTGAATGTGTCTAGGCGATGATTCCGAGTTGGAAGATTGGCCAATAAGAGGTGGTCTCGCCCATCTTCTTCTTTCTCTAGGCACATAAGGTCGCAAGCTATAATCCTCTCCTACACAGTCCTGCCTGTTACTCTCTACCTTAGAATTTGCCTCGTATACGTTACAATAACATTTACTCGTTTCTGGTGATGTGCTAGTGGTAGGCAATGAGAAATATTGATCCAAGTTTGCATTTTGAGAATACATGTGGTAATACTCCATCACCTGAGAGGAAAGACTTCTGTTCGTTGTACCCAGTTTGAATTTTACTTGAGGCGCAGCAGTTTGTAGCGAATGACATGGTGTAGAATTTGCGGCGTAATTATAACACTCTCCTTTCTGTATTTCCCTTAAACGAGGAACATCGTCCGAAGCTTCAAAATCTATCAGCCGGCCGTCACAGTTTGACGCAGAATCATACTCCATAATCACGAACTATACGTCCCTCATCATCTTTCATTCAGAGTCTAGTGCACTGTCACATTTCGATGACAAACTTTTTCCTCGAAGGAAATTGTTGG
Source organism: Nomada fabriciana (assembly GCA_907165295.1). Lineage (NCBI taxonomy): Eukaryota > Metazoa > Arthropoda > Insecta > Hymenoptera > Apidae > Nomada > Nomada fabriciana. The sequence continues at coordinate 2,637,542 of OU015692.1, read as the reverse complement.
AAAACATTTAAGAAATTGGCCATACTTCGCTACTTACGAAAGTAAAATCTCTGCGAGGAGTGCGATGCAAGACAGAGGTTATGACGCCAATTTAAACAAACTTGCTTGCAGTACCCACGTAGTTTTTTAAATCTAACAGTTTTTGTGTTGGACACAACTCGAGTGTTATACCATGTCAGTAATTATTATTGCGTTATTTGTCACACTACGTATGTCTCGCGTTGTTTTTCAATATTAACAAAACTCCGATTATTGTTTACATTTCCCCAAAAAACTCGAGAGTAAATTAACGGTGAACATTATGCACTGTATGTACTCGTGCTAGAGTGCAGTTTATTCGTGTTGCCGATGCATGCTTCGGATAGGCTGCACCAATCGCAATGCCGAATTCAAACGTGATCGTTCACATGAGTATTCGCCGTTCAATTGAGAACTGACTATGAAACAGGAACCACGAGGCAAAATTTAAATGTGCTAACGTGCTCGTGTATTGTATAACCTCTTAACATAAATGCAGCAACCAGTGGAATATAATAGATCCATTCGGAGTATTCGGACAAAATGCAAAAGTGCAGAGTTTGCGGCAGTACGGATTTTTATAAAGAAGCTGGCTACTTTTTCTGCGAAACCTGTCAAACTCAGGATGAGGTACGGCAATTTATTTTATTTACCCTAAAGAAAACGGTTCACTAACATTGTCACCTGTGTAGGATATCAGGGAAGAAGTTCTCGAATTGCGAGTTGATAGTACAACAAGATTAAGAAAAACGAAAATCAGGCAATTAAGGCCTGATAGACCAGGTTTGTGTTAAAATGTGTTTGCTAATCTTTAGTTTTTAAGATCTGCAGTTTTTACACTGTTCATGGCTTTGTTTTAATTGTTAGGTGGAGAACTTGGATGGACTTCGTGGGAATTATATAATTTTGTTTTAATTGGTTTGACAAACGAACTCATAGAACTTGGAGTTCCATCTGAGATAAAGTTGACCGTATTACAATTATGGGCAACCTATTTAGGAAAAGTTGAAGTAGCATTTATTTCAACTAGAAAAAAGTGTATGCCAAAATTGGCCAGAAGATTTAAGCAAAGGTATATATGCAAATTAACATTTTTTTATGAGTTATTTAATTTATATCAAAATAAATTATAACTTGTGCAGGGATGCTGAAATTATTTATGGCAAAGCTCAAAAGAAAAAGTATAGAAAACGCAAGAGAGCAACAAGCAGCACAAATACTTCTATTGTATCAGATGGTCCAAGCCATGGTAGCTCGATAAGAGATTTAAATAAAAATAAGGTATCTTTGATGACACTTGTCCAATTAAGAACAACAATTTCAATTTTGTAAGAAACATATTGTATCCACCATTTCAGAGGCTCTTGATAACTGCAGACTATGATAGATATCTACAGTCACAAGGTAGTTCAGAGGGTGATGCCCTTAGTTCCCTTAGCCAAAGTATGTACAGTATTCAGTCTAGCTCTATACAATCGTCTGATAATGAAGGAAGGTAAGTGGCAGTGTTTTTTTGAGCAATCACATTAACCACATAAAACATATCTTTCATAAATCTTACTTTTCCTAGAGTACAATTTAGTTCCCATGCTAAAGAAGAAGCAAGAAAAATTAAAAAACTATCTAAGAATGTGCATAGATCTAAAAGGGTGAGCTACAGAGCAAAGCATATAAGTACTCAATATAAAATGGGTCCTAATGTAATTACACCTATGAGACTATGGGCGATTATATATCTAGCTCTGCGGATTCATAATCATCCCATACAGTTAGGAGATATGTTAAGATACGGAAGAGAAGGACATTTATCCTACTATAAATTGGATCACCTGTTACCGCCGGAAGTGAGTTTAACACCAAGGGAAAGGCAATTCTTAACGCAAAACGTTGAAATAACGCACAAGGGAATGAGACAGATTATCGGGAGTATGGCAAAGTTTCTTGGGGTCTGGAATATAATCTGTCCAGATTTTTTATCCCTAATCAGTCGATATTCTCAAGAACTGGGACTACCAAGTATGCATATTTTTCGCAATTTAATCGTGTATTAATACACTTTATTTTACACATATTCTATATTCTTTTAGGAGGTATTCAATTATACACAGAAAGATTAATAGCCTTATCACCTCCTAAAATGTCATTTGATAGAACAAAATCGTGTATGCCAAACTATGAAGGACGAGCAATATCGTTTATTATCGTAGTGCTGAAAATTTTGCTTGGCTTGGATGGTATAACTGAATATCAAATTAGTAGGGTTGCAGAGAAAATTAACAGGTATGTGAAAAGAAATGAATATCTAGCATACATGGTATTTTATGTTTTGAACCTCAAAATCTACAAATGTAATGTACTGTAACGACGAACAATAGTCGTTTCACTTGAAAGAAAAATGGATAATGAACATACTATCTGCGGCGGAGATATGGTAGCTAAAAGACAAAAGGAAATTGGGGTGGGAGAATGCAAATGTTACGAAAGCAATGTCCCTTGTATAATTGTGCATGGTGGGGCGGGAAACTTTAGCGAGTCCATAGTTATAGAAAAAATGACAGCATGCAAAAAAGCAGCAATAAATGGCTACAAAAAATTAATAAGCGGCGAAACTTCAGTAGATGCTGTAGAGAGTGCCCTTTGGTGGCTAGAGTGTGATGAATTCTTTAATTCTGGTTACGGATCCGTGCTAAATGAGATAGGTATTTCTCATACATTTTCCAAATCGTAAATAAAATAGAAAAAACATAAAAGATTATATTTCATATGAATATAGTGGTATTCTAAACTTAGAAAAGGTACAGATGGATGCAAGTATAATGGACGGAATGTCGTTTAAGTGTGGATCAGTAGCAGCACTTTCAGATGTAGAACATCCTATAACACTTGCAAAGTATGTCATGAATAATTTCCCAAATTCAATCTTTGTGGGCAATGGCGCAAAAAGTTTGGCAGAGCATGCAAACATAAGTTTGTTATCAGAGGGAAATATGGTTGCACCCGCTGCGCGTGTAGCATTCAGTAGAGAAGAAAAGGGATCATTAGAAACGAGCATCGACGATGACAGTTTATCGAACTTCGATATATTAAGCAGTAATCTAAATTACACTTTGGATCGCATTAAAAAATAAATATCTTTTCATTCATGCAATTATTTTTTTATAGATAGTTTTGGCACTGTCGGCTGTGTAGCATACGATGGATATAGTATAGCTGCTGGAACAACGACAGGTGGTTTAAATAAAAAATTGGTAGGGAGGGTAGGAGATACCCCTATTTTGGGTTGTGGAACCTATGCTACTAAGCGTGTAGGTTGCTCTTTAACAGGGCATGGCGAGTCTATAATAAAACTAGGATTAGCACGCGAAATAGTAGAAGATATTGACCGCAACATTGCGAGCGAGGAAGCTTTACACAAACACTTTAATTATATGCTAAAAAAATATGAACAAGTTGGAGGGGGTATTGTACTTCAATCGAATGGTCGTTGGGCAACGTATTTCACTTCCAATAAAATGCCATACGCTGTAATTGAGAATGACTTGATCACATACGGAGCAAGATTATACGAAGAAAAGAAAGAACCGTATAACAACGATAAAAGGAATAATTATAAATGCAGATGCCCGTTCCAAATTGTAATTTTAATACCGCATGAACTGTGTTATGTTTCTACAATTATTTATTATATTTTTGTTATTTCAGCGTAGCTGTTAATCGCAGGCTACTGAACGAAAAGCTTTTTAGTTTCCGCGAATGGCAAAGATACATCGAATGTAGAAAGACAATGTTAGTGCATGCACATTTTCCAACAAAAATGAAATACAGTCCGGAGTCAGATGGGATCGATGATTTGTACACAAAATTCGTCGAATTTGTAACATCAAAGTCAAGTAGACACGAATCTGACGGAAAGGATTCGAAAAATTATTTGCCGGAGGAACTTGCGAATGCTATGGCAAGGCACGTAAATGATTTAAATATCGATGACGTTTCATCAAACGCGATGGATATATTTCCACCGTCTCTAACGCCGCTACATTCGTATTTCGAACACTTATTAAATCATCCACTCTGTGACATTCCTAGAATAGCGAAATACGATTTTTTCCGCACAAAAGTTGGATACATGACAAAACCAGACTCGTAAGTAATTACACAAATCACAATTTTGTTTTTTATCACGCTTAAGTGAAACGTTTTAATATTGTTTTTAGTCTCGTAGAACTTGCAATGCAATGCAACATCGTATTAGAAACGTTTGATTCGAGTTTACATTTTCTTGAAAAAAATGTACTTCCATTTGAACGACCTAGAATGCCAAGTGTTGAAGAATTAAAAGAGTCCGTCGATGTGCAAAGTGATACAAAGGCTCAGAAGGTATATGAAAATGTAAGCTTAAATGAATATTTGCATTTTAAGCTACCATGTTTCGTTAAGCTCGATATCGCTAAAAAACAGCATTACGATGATATTCAAAGCAAAGCGAAAAATTTAGAAGCCAACAGTACAGTAGAAGATTTTACATTTACTGAAACTACGCCGAACGGAAGATTAGCAATTCCTATGGATAGCGATACCGAAAGTGGTGCGGAAAATTCGGACTTTATCACTAATGATAACAAAGGAACCATAATGCTGGGAAATAAATTCTGCGATAAATACAATTTACGCTTATCGCTCGCAGAAAGAGAATCTATTTATAAAACGGACACAACGGAAAATGTACAGTTTAAGAAGGCGAAAGTACAACTTAGACGTAATAGTAAGGGTCAATTTATTAAGGGACTAAACGCTACACCAATACAAATTATTAAGAGTTATCATGATCGCCTTGCCGTAAAGGAGAATATATTAAATTGTCGAACCAGTACTCAAACGAGTATGATAAGTGAGGCACCTATCGATGTTGAAAATGTAGGAGGAAACGAAATATTCGAGAATGACGATATTCATATTAGCGACATTGACTGCGATGATACGTATGTAAATAATGGTTTTCTGGATTTAGACGAATATCTTAATACGAGCGATATTTCATTTCTTAACGAATTCAATGACACTCCTGTACCTGAAGAAAATGGGAAAAGCGGTACAACCACCGAGAGCCATCGATTTTTTAGACCCTACAAAGACTATTGGATGTACCACTGCATCTTTAGTCGCGTAAAATCATCAAATTTCGCAGTATTTGAGAGAGCGTTACCCAGAACTTTTCGTTGGTTACTAAACGAGTGCGCGCTTATCGTGGAAATGTCTGCAGAAGATTTGTACGAAGAAGTGTGCTTGATAGAAGCTTATCACTCGCAAACTTTAACGCCTAGCAGCCCCAGTCGCGACAACCGCGACAATATCAATCCGATATCCAAAAATCGATTAAACTTCATCGTAAATAAATGGTGAAAAACTCTGTGATACATGTTACTGCGACATAACATTTTTTTATTAAAAATACAGCTGCAAATTATTTGCACGAGAACTACATATCGATACATTATTCTAAAGGTCAGTGTTCAGATATGCCCAGCCCATAATGTCCTTCTTTTTTTTATTAACACATTAGAGAACAAGTATTCATTTTTCGTATATTATTACATAATATTCATAATGCCCTCATGCTTTCCCTTGCCGTTTGCTAAAAATATCTTCATTTCTGTTTATCGACCGCGTTCAGAAGTATGGGATAGCGTTAATAGCCGGAGTCGACATTGTGCGGCGCCCCGGTCAAGCAACTGTTGCACTCGGGAGGCTCGCTGGTTCCCGGTGTGCTGCTTGTCCCAAGCTGTCGGCTTCGAGGGACGACGCGACGGTGCGCATCAGTGGTAAACATCAGTTGGCGTAAGACAGTGCCGGATGGCTGTCACCGTTCGACAGTCGCAACCACGATACGTGGTGTGTATACGATCAAGCGGTGGTGTGTCGCGTTCGCCGCATATCTGTGTAAGTTGATTTCTTAAGGAGTCCTCTGCACGAGTATATTCGTACATGCGTGCGTGCCTGCGTGCGTACGCGGTGTACGGAAGACTACTTGCCCTCGTGCTTTAGAGAGTGGTCGTGACGACGCGTTGTTACTCCTGGCATTGCCCACTACGCTTATCGAAAGTGCACTACGTTAGTACTTTTGCATATTCGCTTGTCATCGCACCTGCTCTCTTTGAGGACCTGGTATCGTTCAGCGAGCTGCTTGGTAGAGTTATCGACGCAACTTTCTGTCAATTGTAAGTGGAGACCAAATTTTCCAACCGCGGTGTAAAAATCGCGTTAAATTGAGAAAAGAATTGTCCGCTTTGATTTTCGGGACTCTTTTTTTTAATTTTATTGTTTTTGGAGTGAAAGGTGTACGCGTTATTTACAACGTTGCTCTTTCTGCGGACTTTAAATTACTGTCGCCGTTACTACGCGTCGAATGCATCGATCTTCTTGATAGTACTTAATCTATTTTAGCAAGTAATGTCGGCATGATTCGGCAGATCGTTTCGTTACACCTTGCACCTATGCACACCTGCTGTACGTATTTAATGCGTATGTATTTTGTGTGAACGAAACACAGTCGCAATTGCGGTTCACCGTCCGCAGTGCATCGTTTTATCATTGTCATCGTTGCATGAAAATTATGTTACGATTTCAATGGTCCTCCTACGCGCACGTAAGGTCATCATCGCGTTATCTTTGCAGATTGCCAATTCTTTAGGCACACGGGAGAAATGAGATTTTAGCTAGATAAGAAAGCGTCCACGCCTGGCGCACATGAATGCAGTTTGCAGCTGCGAACGAGTAATTGTACGAAAGGGTTGATGCTTTCTGTGAATCCGAGTAGAATAACATTCTTTTGCCCGAAATGGCATTGACCGAATTCTAGGCATACCATTACAATAATTCTCTCATTTCTGTCCCAAATGTGATACACGCGTTTCATTTTAAAGGGGCGATATTCTTCCTCCAGCGTTTATTAAATCTGCCGAGACTCACGAGAGGTATACAGATGATAGAACGTAATGAGGAACTTTTTGATCTATCCGATAAATGCATAGAAGCCTCGCGCTACAAAGCACAAAGCCCACCGCTACTATCTACAGATTTTTATAGTGCCCTATAGCTCCCACGTGATTTTCCATTGGAATGACGAAACAATCGAATTCAGAAAACGGGAACAAAATTATTTCCCCGCCGGTCCACTGATCTTTTTTTTTTCTCTTTCCGGGCGTGACAGCCGATCGATTCAAAGGTCTACGCACAAAGGGAACTTTATTTTTAATTTCAGTGGCTTTTACGCAACCTATAATTCGCATCGATTTCCTGGCAAGAAAAACTGTTCGCCGTGTAACGACGCGTTGAATGGTTCAGCGAACCGTTCCTTTCTTCGAGTGTTCGCCAGGCGAATCTCTTGTCTCGACGTAACGCATATCATCGATTACACATTGTTAAGGCGATCTACATTGCGGGGCCTCTCCGCGCCATCGGGTTTGCACTTGCACTGGTGCGTGTACGCGTTTTATATTTAGTCCCCTCCCCGGCCACTTGGAAACTTTCTGCACGTTTGGGAAATAAACAATCCGACAGCGCTATAAATTTCAGCAGCATGACAGTCGGCAATCATGTTTCGATGCGCGTTTCAGCATCTTTTGTATCCTGTTACAGCGGTATGCTTATACCTGTTAATGCTGTTATCGGCGTTTTGTTACCAGCTGACAAACCACCTTTTTCGTTCATGCCTTGGTCGTTTGTTCGCCAGAGATATCGTCACGCGGGGCGACGTGTAGGCAATCTTCCACCGAACACGTAGATTTTAAATGAAAACCGCGCGACCGATTGCTTCGCCTCGAATAGTAAACGCACGTGCTCGTTTACGAATGGCAAGAGAATTATCTGTGCGCCCAGCGCTAAAAAGAATGCAACTTGCCAACTAGCCGCACTTCTTGGAGATTAATATGAACCGTATAATAATCCATAGACGGTCCGATATGACTGGTTAAATCTTCCGCATCTTCTCATTACCCTTTCGGTGCATTTTGCGAGATAGGTTGCTCGCATCTTAGTTTCCCCGCAATTGCATTTGACCTACTCAGTAGAGGTTCTCGGTCCTCGACCGTATGCTTCAGTCCATCGATCGAACGTCTCTTCGAAAGCACGGCTAATGGAAACAGATATGTACCTTGGAAATATTTAGAAATCGCGGGAAAGCCTGGCTTTTAGTAGCAAAGGCAGACTCGGTAGCACGGGAGCTTTCGAATTTCTCCGATGCCTCGATAAAGCTATGCCAGGAATCGCATTTTAGTCGATTGTGAACTCGGCAAACGAAGGATCGAGCTATTAAACAGACCTTTGGTTAACTGGCTACTGTGCAATTCTTCGACGCGATATCGGCTTAACTGGCCAGGCTCATGCAGCGAGAAGTTCAATGACGTTCAAATATTTACGGCCCGGAGTTGCCAGTCTTGGAATGGCTGCGGGCCAACTTTTTAAGCAGAAAGTTTTTTCTTCCAACTGCATTTTTTCAATGCACCACGATACGTTCCACATTTCATGCGAAACCTTTCAGTTTCGTCCCGCCAATGGAATAGCGGGACGCGACAGAACGTGGTCCACTCTTTTCGTTCCACAAATCTTATCGCGAGGAGTTTTTCTTTCTGAAGGAAAATAATTCGTCCTTCGTTACTGCTCTGAGAACGCAGTTTCGTCTCGTAGAACAATTGTTTCACCTACGGTTGGACGGCACATTGTCTTCGTGACACAGTGAGAAAATATCGATGCTGTGGTAGCGAGGGGACACCGGAATTCTGCAGTTAAAGCAATGGAAATCGTTTCTCATCATTTTTGAGGCAACTCGTTTTTCGCTTGTGCGCCTTACGGTTCAGATGAATCGAAGGGTTTGCTAATTGTGCCACGGTCTCACAGCTCACACCCTCGTACACATCCTCCGACGTAGAATTTGTTCGAACGATTCCCCATTCAGCTGGCGATAAATGGGGCAGCATATGGGAAGTTGGAGAATGGGATTCGCTTTCTATGGACGATAAATGTGCCTCCTCTACTTCTTGACCGCGACACAACGTCGGAGTTCCTCTCGCAAATGTCCTATACATCGGCTACGTTTGCACGGGTGCTTCTAATTGCGTTAACGCCTATTCAATTAACCCTCTAACGACGAATACATTTCTTTCCAACCCGTTCATTATTTTTTTTCGTCTATTAGTTGGAAATCCGATATTCCTGCAAATTAGACGATCATTTATTTGACAATTGCCATCCCCCTAGGAAAATATTCAGTGAAACATGATGAACGTGGATATAATCGAATCCTCGTTAACTGCGTACCTCTGAACTTTCATAAATTTATACGATGCCTCTCGGTGCCATTAACGGATTACAATGTTAATGGAATTCGATCCGGGTCGACGCTGATATCAGTTTTCCCTCTGCCAGGATAAAGTATTGCGTCGCCCAGCGGCCAAGACCCTCGCCCGTAACCCCTTTCATTTTCCTCATTTCCACATTTCTCGTTTACGAAAGGGCCGTCTGTATAGGTGCACCCTTTGCTCGCCGATTATGAACTGCGGCATCAATTTATATCTACGTGTAATTTATCACACCTGTACAGCGTTCACTTTCTCCGCGGCACTCGAGTCTTTCGTGGAACACCTACTTTAATCGATCTGTCGTTCTTTCGTCGCAATTAGTTCTGCGTCTACGATAACGCGATAGAATCGTGTTCCCGAATGGAAATGAAAGAATGGAATGACTATATATATATATATATCGATTCGAACAGCAGATAACACAAGGGGAATAAAAATTGCAATTACGCTAATTGACGTTGGAATCAGCTGTACGCTCTTTAAACAACAGTGGCACGAAGAAGCTTAAATATATATATCTGCGTGTCGTATTCTACAGCCGATTACATCAACGAAAGCCAGACAAGAAGAAGGGAGAACCACGATGTACTTCTTTTCATTTATTTGCTCATTGACAAAAGTCGAGGGTGCGATGAAGACGAGGCGAGCCCAAGTGTATGTGCCCTCCAAGAAAGAGAGCAAGGAATTCTTGTGGTCACGGCCTTTCACCTTCAAACAACTAGGACCGAAATAAACGGGCGTTCTCTATTTTCGGGCAAACCACTTGGTCAGTCTATGAGCACGCTTTACCCTAATGCATCTCTCAGTCGACAAGAAGCTATGCCACGTCTGCGTACACACACGTTGCTTTTCAACAAATATAACAACACCGATCGCTCCGTCGCAGAGTATTCTTAATCTCTCAGAGCACGCCGTCCGAGGGCTAATTATTTTCGGTGCAATTCAGCGGGCGAAGAATTGAAATTTCAACGCGCCGTATCGACTGCAAAGCTGCTAGCGTTTAGATCACCCTGGCAGTGGTGGTAATTATCGCAGCGAAAATGGGGAATATAAAGGCTGAAGCCAGGTCCCGAACAATGCTTGCGCCGTCGGCATAATTTTCGCGATAAGGGCCGTCACAATGAAACGAATTTACGGGTCGTTGGAACTCGGAGACGCGCGAAATTTTCACGTTATTTTTCGCCGTGGTGTGGCACCGGTTGCCGGCGCCAAGGCGCTTCGATCCATTTCCACGAGACAGGACCAGACGGAACGGGGAGGAGGGAATAAATGCCGCGTTGGGTCCTTCGTGAAAGGAATATGGGAGACACGGACGTTAATGCGAAAATCAATTGATAATGGAATTCGATCGGGCGTTTGCGAAAAGCGAGCACGCCCTCGTATTTCCCTCGATTATTTCCATTTCAATTGTTCTTCTGTTTTACGTAACGCTGTCAATTATAATGACCAGTTTGAAAATGGACAACGAGGATTATCTCGATCCTATTGCAATACGGAACGCGCAGATATAATGAGCCTTTCCCCCTTTGTACCGGCCAAGTGTATTTCAAGTCAAGGACGGTCCACCCGTGGAAAGAAAGCACGAAGAGAATGAATGTGGCTTTTAAAAAAAAAGATTGATTACGACAACAAGTGGTCAGATGGTAGCGCGGTTAAAATCGTTTCGCCAGCTCGCCAAAAGAGTGTTAAATTTAGCAGGACAGTTGCGAATTTACGAGGCACGCAATAGTGAATCGTAAGTCTTCGTCAGAATGGGTCTCGTTTCACCCCTCAGTTTTCTATTTCCCCGCCATTACTATTTGATTTTATTTTATTTCTTAACGCTGTTCCGAAGCACGGGCTCGATGACAGCTTTAAAATACCGGGCAATAAAAACGCGGTGAACTGTCTGGTTGAAAGCGCGCGTTAAAAATAATCAAAGTTCAGACTATGGAAGCAACTCCATTTACCTCTGCGAGTGGTTTCATGAATGAACCAGGGAATTTTCAATGATGCAAGCCAGGAAAGATATCCAAGACGCGAATTTGTAAATAGAAACCGACGGCCAGAGTTACTGGCTCGTTTCGAAATGCAGTATTTTATCGTACCTCATTACCTCTCGCGCCAACTATTATACATACAGCGAATTGAGCGTAAAACGTGCTGCACGTTACTCGTCTTACGTTGCAGCTATCCGTAAGTAGCCGTGCAATTCATACGCGAAATACGAAGAAGCTGCTTTCATCAGCCACGCCGTTTCTTCCTTTCCACGATAAAGGATTATCGATCGGTTTTGAAGCGGACGAACGAAGTAAGAGATGAATCGTGGAAATGCGGAGTATGTTCGGGTTCTCTAGTTTCGACGGAGAAGGGAGGTACAGAAGGGCTGCACGAAAAGAAATACGGGAAAAAAGAAGAAGAAGCAGGGTATTAGGCGTAAAAGCCTTCGTTTGTAAAGTATAACAAGAGTGCGGGGAGGAACGGTCTTTTTCTTCTTTTTGCGATACCCCGGTACAACAGTTGCACCTAGATACGAAAACGTAGAGTCTGCGTTTTCATCGAGTTCCTACGAAACGTACGCTTTGTCTCCGGCTTTTGTACGATTTTCGTGTTGAGCGTGCCTGCTTGTTTATGATCCCAGTACATATTTCGTTCAACGAGAGGCAACGCGAAGAAGCGTCCCGGATTGGATATATTATGCACGAGCATCGCGTTCCTTCTTCAATTGTCTAATTAAATGCCTGTGGAAAACGGCGGTCGGAAGTAACGGCAGTGAAGAAGGAACGCAAACACCGTTCAGTACCCTCTCGAGCTTCCGTGCGATTTCGCGCGTGGAATAAAAAATAACGCCACTTCACTGAATAACTAGGAACAATTTAATCTATTCACCGGGAGGAACAAGGAGGAGAGTGGTGTGCATTTTGAAACTTTTACGACGTTTTTACGTTCGTTTGTTAGCCTTACACGTGTTGTATTCCGCAGAGCTTTATTTATTATATTGGTTAAGTACAATTAAGCTTTACGGACACTTAGACGGAACTACGGAGCGGCGAAGTACTGCTGGTATTTCCCGTAACAATTTTGCTCGAGTAGAACTACGTGGTGTACGGTCTCTGGTCTAAGGGAGCTCTGGCTGTGTTGGATGGTGGTCGAATATATTTATTATTGTAAAAATGGAGAGTAGGGAGTATCTGTGGTTTAGTAAAGGATGGAAAAGGGAGTTTGAAGTTCAAGGATCAGAGGATGGTTAATGGGTAAAGGTTGGGGTCGTTGCGTATCGCGAGGATACTTGGAAAGTTTTGTATCGGAGTGGAAAGGACTGTTTATCTAAAACTAGCATGCGCTATGACTAATTCGTAGCTTGTCATACAAGCTGACTAAAAGTAGTGAGTACATAGTTGGTATACAACACACGTTGTTCGTCCCGCTCGTATTTCGCTTGCGTTTTGCGAGCTGTACGCAAATGTCGTACATTCGCGAAACATTATCGCAGCTCGTGCGGCGGAATACAAACTTTTCGATTATCTGAGTGGCCGATAAACTCTTCTAAACAGTTTGTTAGCTCTGGAGGCAAAGGGGGCCTTGGTACCAATTGCTTCGTGCAAATTCCGATTGTGTCACTACTAAATCTGCGTGTCGACCGTCTTTGCGATCGGTTCTTCGAATCCTTCATTATCCATAACACTAGAATCATAGCACGCGCTGCTTATGTATTGGCAATTGCAATGATGGGAAACGGTAGGAACAGGTCTTACTCTCTTTATCGCGTCCTCGCCGACAAGGCCCGTTTACCTTACGCTTAAGGCCACGTGTTTTCAATTTCGAGCTTCGATAATCTAAACACGATATCGTGTTTTCGTTGCACGCACATGCCTGCGATTGATTTTGCAACGAGGCTGCAAATGAACCGCCCTGCTCGCGGTAAATACGGGCCGAACCGAGAGAAAGCCCCGGTTTCGGATAACTTCGCACAAAGTTTCGTAACAAGCTCTAAATACGAAATACACGGCGTGAATGTAATTTTTAGGATATGATTGCGCAACGATGGAGGAGTAAGCTGCCTAAACGGCCGGCATTGCGTGGAAACGTGATCGTCGATCGTCGAAATTTATGCGCCGGCACGCGCACAGTTTTATACGAGCTACTCTTTTTGAATGAAAATATTCTCGATGTCGTTGTTTCCGTTTTCGACTCGTTTCACGACTGCAAACTGGGCTACAAACGCGTGCTCGACGGGCGTATCGATTCCAGAAACTCCTCACGGGCAATCGGATGTTCGCTTCAATGGGCAAACGCAGAAAGTCCATGGGACATCGGGCAAAGTATCGGATAGTAAATCGTAATTATTTTCGTGACCAGCGTCGCACATTTTTGCTCCTCCCTGTAGGCTATACGCATGCCTAGCTCGAGGATTCGAATTGAATTCCGAATGTATTCGATGCTCTCCTTGACCCACTGGTCGAGTCGTGGTCGATTTCGATATCCGTGCACACTTTCAGATAGTTTACCCTCGTCGAACGCACTTTTCGTGATGAAGGCGACGAATCGCCTCAAAGGCGACCCGATTGCAAAACTTTCGACGCACAGAAATCGATGGTGCTGCGAAAAGGGCAGAATTAGGAAATGGGGTGCAGATGGTATATTACGGACAATCAAATTTGTCTTTCCAAAATGTATTTCGCGTGGTCTGATTGCCATATTCATGCATAAATGACGCGTACGTCCCCTTGGTAATTAGTTACCACGTTTTAACGATGTTTGCGCGTTTAGTTTGATTTCGCCGGCAAAGTTAGAAGCATAAAGTGCTTCAGCTGTTCGTCACGGGTAAACTTCATTGTTCTGTCAATAGACCGAGCTTCGAGAAAGATACTTATAAATTTGTCACAGTTCAGTCAATGGTAGTTGATATCTCACATGTATGTACATACGTGTTTGCTTTCGCGTGGCGTTCGAGGGTTGCGTAATAGGGCAATTGCACAATTTGCTCTGCCTTTTAGTGGAATCATTGAAAGCCAGTTTCAACCGCCTATCAAAGATGATCAGGACTGGGACAAATCGACGGAAGACGGCGAACGTTCTCTTTGCAAGCGGTAAAGCTTCCACGCCCGTTTCTAAACGAATCATTTCACGGTCCTAGGTGCTACTTATAGAGACGGTCTTCTCTCTCGGCCGACATTCATAGGCGTTTATCACGATCTTAACGCGCGAAAAGGCTTAATATTAAAATTTCGCGTGACTGTGCACAGCAGGATCACGTCGCAGCTCGTAGAAATAAAAACAAGCAGACGTGACGCGGTGGTCTTCTAACTTATTGCAGCCTGCCAAGTTTAATACACGAGAAGGAATTGAAATATCTTTCTTCCGTTTAGCACGTTGCCATTGTTGGCGCCGTATCTTTATTCCCTGCCTGAATTGACGTCTATTGTAAACTATTGTTTTCTATTGCTGGTGTCTCATGAGCGAACCAGACTGAAAGGCTGAGCTAAATGGGAACAGCGGAGCTTGTGAAATTTAAATTAAGCCATGGGTTCTTTATGAAATGGGATTTGTCATAGTAAAGAATGTAGATGTTCTCTAATGAAGGTGGGGTTCGCGAAATGTGAAAGTCTTCATCGAAATTCTCCCAGTTTCTACTTTGCATTGTTCATTATATTCTCGCGAACAGTCCGGCAATTAGCGCGACTCAACTCGGTGTGACGGTGGGAGCATTTAACAATGGGTATAGCTTTACTGCATACAATTTTGTTACGACTAGATTAAATGAAAGGGAGAATAGTGTTGTTTGCTCGGGGTGCTAGATAATTGCTGGGGACGTGTATTAACCACTGCAAAGCGGCGTTGCGTTTCTTTGGCACGCGCTTTCGCGAGTCAATAAAGCCACGACCTATTGATCCGAAAGGTCTTCTCTCTCTCTTTCTCTCCCTTCCTGTCTGAGCTGTTCCTATCTCGATGTCGAAGGCGAGTTGGCGTGTAATACGGTAGGCTGAAGATAGACAGACACATCTTCAGACGGATGGCCACTAGAAATCTCTGGAAAGCTCGCAAAAGTTCTATCAACCCTCGATCTCGAGACTCACTCTTACCTGTGTCATCGCTGTAACGTCAGCTGCTGACAACGAACTATTGCCATCGTCGTCGAGCTGCACGTTAATCGCTTGGTTACCAAGCGGACAGATGTTTTAGCCTCCATAGTCCTACTCGCGACCCACCTGTTATTCTCTTTTCTATTCGCCCGTACTCTTTTTTTCCAGTCGATATACCTGCAGCCGCTCATCGTTCATAGCGACTCTTCCAACGAAACAATACATATTATACGTATCTTTCTATCTGGAAAAATTATTATCCTTCAGCCCTTCATTAGTGTCCGCCTATGCAACGCCTCAAAATTGTAGGAACCAAAGCTTCTTCGTCAATTTATCATTGATAAAAAGGCGGCACAGTAAGTCCCTTTTACTTTGCAAAGTGACGTTAATTAAGATATTCGTGGCGCAGCGTCTGTAAATAGTAGTTGCACTCGAGAATCCAGAATTTTTCGAAATTGCTAAGCCCTTTTAGTTTACTATACATGCACGGAAGCTTTTCTTTTTCTCTTTTTTTTTTACTAATTTAATGCGCTTTGTGCGATACGTGTCGCGTACCTGCGTACACCACTCGAAGTATCTGGGTCAGGAGCTTGCGTGGTAATTGGCAGCAGACTAATTCGCTTACAATTAGTTCGTTGACAGCATCAGTGTCTGGTGCACAATGACACCTACACGTTCAATTTCCCTTTTAGAGGTATCGGAAACTTGTATTCTATGGTACTACGAGAAATTTCAGGATACTCTAGTTTAAGTGGAGTAATGTCTCGAAGATCATTCGACAGACAATTAATCTGTAGAGCGGAATTGCATCTATTTAGCTAAGTACTCTGGTGTATCACAAATCCAGGAACTTTTTAATCAAGGCAAACACCGCACGGTTCACTCGGAGTCTCTATGCATACATAAAGGCACGAATATCAATAGCCATAAATATTTCACTGCCCTTCGAAGTACACGTGTACAACGAGCTCGCGGGGGCAAAGGTCGCTTCAAATTTCAATTGAATTGATAGTAAAGGAAATTCGATGATTACGTCCAACTATACAATATGAATTTTCGAAATACATATCGGGCCACATCCAAACTATTTCCTAGCAACCGTCGACTCGCAGCAAAGATCGCCAATTGTAAAGAAAGTTTTTCGAGTCCTTTACGGAGTATTTATACCATGGTTGCAGAAACGTAGACGGTACTTAAGTACAGTAGAACAAGACCTACCACTCGAATTATCTAGGCCACCGGCTTGTAGACCAACTGGCAGAAGCGTCGGGCCTCTTACTTCGCTGACAGCGCTGAAGCTCATCCCTGTGTGTAATATATAAGCGTTAGCTATAAACACTTACAAGCGTCAGCCGAAAAATAAAAGCCACCCACACAGACGTCCCGGTCGTTTCGCGATCATCTCTCGAACTCACGAGTCTTCTTTGCTGGCCCTTTTCCTTTGGAACAGACAATGCTGAAATCAGGTTACCCGAAGATGGACTCGTTCTCCGATAGGCGTTTATTAACCGGCAAACCTTCGGGATAAATTTACATCCTGCCGCAAATTAATGTCGACAGGTAACTGTAGAATCATCAGTTTACTTTTCCGAACACCTACCTTGGCCCTCTATCTTTTTTTCCTTTTTTGGGGGCTCTACATAAAAGGAGGTGACAACTTTTTCAATCACTAATTTATGTCAATTATGAAACGGGATTAACGGATAAATGTCATCGTTTGCAACGGCGGTGTACACACTCTAAAAGCTTTTATTCATAAAGATAGGATTATATTCGCAATCCAGTCGCGAATTTCCGTCAATTGAATAACCCTCTTCAGCCCTGTCATACACGTACATTTCCCCATTCTCAATTTAACTTCGCCGTGTACCAAGAGGCTGTTACGAACTGTTCCGACAACCGGAGGGCTAACGAGTGAGAAACACTGAAACTTTCACCCGAACAGATATGGAAACACGTCTGATATCGTGACGATAGTTGAGAGATTACCGTAGTGGAAACGTAATTAATGTTTGTGGTAACGATTTAATTTTCATCTCGTTGACATTGTTCCTCGAGCGTACTTAACGTTAATTAATCTAAATTATATCTCGTGCGAAACTGTAGCCGGCAACTTCCGGAAGACGCGTACGACCGTGCATGCCCGTTGAAGACCTACAAAAACGCACACCTATCTTGTACGGATTCATCAGGATGGCCTACTGAAATGCTTATATGATCCCTTTAACATTGAGCGTTGACCCACTATTTTAGAAGGACGTTCATGTCTGCTGGCCTCGGGGTTCCCTCGCTATCCTCGTTATTTTTTAATACATGCGTGTTTCTTCGCGGTGCAACATGTTCGCCGCGTTCTGTCTAGTGTTCGGATATTAAATGCCATTGAAAATGAAACGAAATATAGCGAATCGTTTGCGGAATCGCGTCAACGCATAAAAGATTACGAATCCCGGTATTTCGCGCGACAATTCGATGTGCAAATGAAAATTGTTAGCGAGCCGTACGCGCGACGTGTAAAAAATCGTCTATCTAGTAACCTCCACTTTCTCAGGGTTGCTCCTTTTGCAAGGACGAGGGGCGTATACGTTTAACCCGACGAGAATAATAATGCCTATGTGGTAATCTCGTTTATACCGGCATGGTAATTTCCTTGAAATCGGAGACCACCCAACGTGGAAGGTACCCCCATTGTTCTGTGACAATTTCGTGTTCCTTACAATTGCGCAGGTAAAAGTCACGACACTGCATTAATAAAGGCTGTTTAAAATTCAGATCAAAGGATAGCCCCGGAATTTCATTGATTCGTATACATTGTATTATTAATTAGCTTCTGTCTCGCGAATTTCCATTCGCGAATCCATTTTCATTCATAGGACACGAGTTGAATGTATTCAAGGAATGGCAATTAAAAATTTGGACATTGAAATCTGTGCAGCGAGTTCTGGTTAAGTGTCGGGCATCGATCGTTATTGTCTGGAACACACTGTAAGCAGGTACGTCGAACCGAGGGATGCTGCGTGTTTCTTTTGCAAACAGGAATGAATTTCGAACTTAAGAAGCAGCCGGAAAATTCGCTGGCTGAACGCCAGGGACCTTCTGCCAGTGGAATGTACAGTCCACCATTTTAACAAACTGCTGTCCGTCTACGGCCACCCTTCTTGCTCGTCCTCGCAAAATCCATAGTTGCGAAACACCCTTCTAGACATGGCAAAGGAAAGTCGTTACACTCTCGCACAAAATCGTCTCTCTTGTAAGTGCGTTTGAAAGTGAGTTGTCCTTTCAAATGAAATTAAGTCCACTCTTTTCATCGGGACAAATGTCAACGTTGCAACAACTATCCTAGAACATTGAGGGGAAGATCGTTTAGTATGAGAATTTGATCCACTCGTAGATTAGCCCGATGACCTTAAGTGCATTTAAATTGCAAGATTAACCGGCAGTAGCGATTAGCGGTAAAGATTTAACCTTGCTCCATTCCTGAAGGCACATCAATTCTGCCGCGTTCGCCCCGGTACACTCTGGATCAAATGCGTAATATCGGACCGTGTCAATTTCTGTGCTAAAGAATTCACGAATTCCAACGAAACTTAACAGCTCATCGTGGCGACGCAAAATTGCCTTGATTGTTTAACTGCACGTGCTACTGGTTGCCTCATTAAGGGAAAACTCATTAGTGGATAACAAAGGTATTACATTCCATGCTGCGCACACGCGTACGTCATCGGCTGCTAAACTGTTTTACCGCGCCTTAAATGCTGCAACCACGTGAGTAAAATCATCGTGCAAACTTGACGCATAGTAAATATGCACGCAGGTACAAACGATGCGGTCGCTAGCCGCACGTATCAGCTCTATAGAATATAATCCCATCATGTCCCAGTTTATGCGACACTCGTGCTTTCTTCGGTGCCAAGCGCAATCCTTGCACTTCTTTTGCCCGATGTAACAAGTGCCCAAGGGGTGTTCTGGTTTACGAAGCTACCTGGGGGCCGGTGTAAATTTGCCGCGAATTTGTCGGTGGCGGTAAATTTCAATTTCCACGAGCCCCAGGACGATAGGACAGGCTGTTTGCCGATTTCGTCGGATTAATAGGCTGCGTGACGTAGAAGATTGACACAGGAGGCCGGTCTAATAGTAATCTCAACGACATAACGCGGAGATTAGTAGTAGCGCGTCACTTATCCGAGGCCAGCTAATTAGTTACACACATCGCCTTCGGTTTCGCGTATCTGTACACTGTGTCATCTCCCCGCGCACCTGCGCTCGTGTTCTTTCGGGCAAGGTTTGCATTTGCATTACAGATCTTTGCGCAAGTTACACGCCCGCTCACACGCATTCTCTGCGTGCCTACTTCACACTTGTGTCTGGCGTCAATAATAATGCCACAGCCGACACGATTGTAACGGAAACGTAGAAAAAACGATCTGTACCCCTGAACTCTTTCTACACCTGCGCGGCCATACTCGCGCATCCCTTCCTCGTATCGCGTGGATGACTTTACCCACGTTTCGCTACCTGTTGCCTCCTTTTCTTTCTTTTCTTCGATCCCCTGATAATATTTATTCATTCGCAAGTGAGAGCAGCAGCCTCTTTACGGCACACATACACCGCAGAAAGACCGCGATCCCGCACGTCGCTTTCAATTGAACGTGTTCGCGTATCCGCAAACTCATGCTTGTATACGCGATATCGCGCTTGAATTGAGATTAAAGTTCGATGCGAGCTCTCGTGAAACACCTTTCCGCCCCTTGAGATGCTCCGCAGCATCGGGAAACACGATTTCCGTGACAAGGTGAATCGAACGGTTCAACAGGTGCAAATATTGAATTGTCGCCAAAAGTTTCGAATGTGGATTACCAATACTTCAGAATGTGTATAGAGAAATAATCGTACACACGTTAATTTTACTGTTTCAGTGACGTTGATGCGCAGGGGAGGTTCAGATTAGATATAGGAGCAAGATTAACAGGTGGAAAGGGGTTGAAGCTCGCAAAGTATCACCACGCGTCACGCAGGGGTTGTGGGTCTATGGGGGGCCCCGCCCCAGCGGCCCCCCGGCTCCAGCCCAAACGGAAGCTGCCAGAACGGTGCCATCCTGGCAAGGTCCAAGACCGCCCCGCTTCCGGTACCACCGACCAAACGGATGAAGAGCCCCTCCAACATCATGAGGCAGTCTAGCCTCACCAAGCTTGGTTCTATGATCAATACTGCCGTGAACAAGAGAGTCGGTGAGTTCTATCTTTTGTTTCCCTTTTACCTCACTTGCTATTCCTTTCTTTCGCTTCATCCCTTCCGTCGGGCTTTGTCAATCCTCCTCCCCCTATCCCCAAATGCTTGACGACCTGGGACAATGTTTCATCCTCGAGAAAATCAACGAATGGGAATATCGTTGCACAGATTTACCTGTAGGAGGAATGCACTCGCATGCATACTTGAACCGTGCATTGAACCATCCCGTTGCACCTACCATTTGATTCTTCGGGTACCGGAAATCTATAGGCGGGCATTTGTATTCGTTTCAAAGAGTCCTCAACTTATGATATGTCGTGAAAGCTTTGCAAGAAATGTTTTTACCGACGCGAACGTTTTTTGGGCACAATCGTCGATAATCGTTCTCCGCACATAAATACATCGTTACGTACCAATTCGAGTATCGTTTACATTTAGCGGTCGATGGGTAAACCCGACGAGACACGATGTCATCTAGCAATAACAGTATGCCGTCGTGATTGTAACCGATATAGTTCAACAAAAAGGTTCACGAGGATCGTCATCGAGGATGAATTCACGAAATCATAACAGGACCAGAAAATCCATCATTAGTTACGGCAAGGACGTCGGTCAAGAAAAGAAGTTAAACAGCGAGATAAACTCGAACGGCAACAATCACGGGCATTACGTTTGTAAGTAGAAAAACTTTGTGTGAGGTACAGGTAGGTTTTTGAAATCGACGACACTTTGACCGAAGTAGAGTTCAGTTACGAAAGATATAAAAGAGGGCAGGAAACGTCGGCGATGCCGACAACGCGGTCAGTTCCATCAATTTTTCACGGATCAGGACAAAATTCGATGCATGTGACTTTAAGAGTACATAATCTCGCTGTGGGAAATCTGTCACCGCCGGTGTAGACTGAACAAGAATGTGAATCTCTAGAAATTCTATAATTAGATCATATAACGTTCTCTAGAAATCTCTTACTCAAGGAAACACGCGATGCCTATTTTGTTTTCCGTTTGGATTTTATTTTTTTTAGCACTTGCACTTGACCCATAGCAAATATCGTGGCCATGTAAACGCTGTACCAGTTCTATATGCTACTTAGAACAAACTCGTTAACACCTTCTATCTAACAATGTTCGACAACGAGAGTTTCGTGTGTCTTATGTGCTCATGCACTTTCGTACCAGTACGAGACAGTCGTTTCATTCGCGAACCTTTGTACCGTAAAAAAACAACGTTTGTCTTGCTTATTTGTTTAATGAACCCGAGTGTCAGTTAATTGTTCAGCTGAATGAATAACATAGAAATCGACCGGTTCATACAGTGTAGAAGTGAACGGTTCTTGTATGCAGTTTCTCCATAAATCATTAATTCTTACTGAGTTTTAAGGTCAAAAGTTTGCGGAAATTAAAGTAATTACACACTATGTATCAACACATCTGTGATTGATAATTTCTTGACTATAATAATTAATTTACAGTTAATAAGCGATGAGGCAGTTCTCTTTTATTTTTCCTTCAACGTAATTTATTGAACTTAAAGTGACTGAAGATCACTCTGCAGTAAGGTAAAGGTGTATTGATATGCAATGCAGGCCGGATGTCGGGATCATAGTGAGAATGCATCGACGAGATCTATTAAAGCAAACCCCAATGACTTCCATGCTTTCGAGTGCACCTGAAGCGCGTGATGTATTGCAACTTGGATAGCTCATAATTTTCACTTTCATTAAGCTTTCACCGTTCAAATAGAGAAATCGCAAAGAGATATTTTTGTATCCAAGCCACTCTAAGCTTTGCTAAAAATGGACCGGTCGATGACGAACTTTCGCTCGGCCAAGAATTTTACACATTTATCCACCGGTACATCTATGTTTTCCTCTTTGGAGGAGCTGCACGGGAAGCTGACCGAACTTTTGGGTAAATTTTCCTAACTTAATAGTATAATTAGTATGAATTAACTTACCTTTCAACTAACATTATCTGGTATTTGTTTATATCAACTCATTACTAAAGCAGTTTTCTTTTATACCTGTATTTCAAAATTCAAGTTAAACACACCATTTATTTTAAATTACAATTGTAAAGTTAATTGCATTTCGAACAAATGTGTGTTGGTTTTACATTTCAATTTGAATTTTGCGCGGCATAGCTGGCGCCGCTCAGTCGGTCGTGCTCGGAACTTTCCGTTGCACGTCGTGTGCAATCGGTTTTCGCATACAAGATGGCGATTACCGTGGAAGTAGCGAAACCTGGCTGCGGTGTGACGTCACGGCATAGTAGTGTTGTGCGGTTATGCGTTCGTGAATTCCGCCATTGAGAGTTGGTGATCGCGTTCAGGTAACAGTGGTGGACTAGATGGACGAATATGTGACATGATAGAGAATTACGCGAAGTGTGGTTAATAATCGTGAAGGTATCCTGGTTCCTGGTCGCCGGCGTGGCGCGCCGCGCGCGTGTATCTCTGGACTAGTACACGGTATTGGAGCTCGCACCGGGTTTAAGCTCTTGTGCGAATCTCACTGGTTGCGTAGTGTCTCGTATGCGAGATGGCCGGTAAGTAAACGCCGGGAGTGACAGATATAATCTGCATTGCTACCGTGTATTCCTACTTCACGTCGTAAACTCAACAGTGCGTTGCTCCTGCTGGCCGCCTCGTCGCGCCGCGCCGCGGCAACCTGAACCTTGACCCAGATACTAATCACGGGTTCACGGGTATATCCGCAGCGCTTGCAGTGCACGCAAAGTTCTTCTTCGTCAATTCCGCATCCTCAAATATAATAACTCGTACCCACACTTTAGATTCTTATCGTGCACGGTGCAAATGCACTCGTCGCCGTCGCCGGCGACGACAGCGGCAGCTACGGCCTAGGAGCACGATGGATTACGCCGGAACCTCAAGTGGGCTCGCTTTTCCTTTATTCTCCTAATACTTCTTCCGATTTCTTTTTGTGCCTTCCTTTGTTTTATAGGTGAATTTCTGTTCATCGTTTTGTTTTTCCTCAAACTGCTTTGTCTTTATTCGGGACCTAGGTATTGTGTTTCTAGGCAGCCCACGTTTATATTTCATGCTTGCTTATGTTCTGCTTAATTTTCAATGTTTAGTCCTGTTCCTTTCTCCTTATCGTTCTTATCGATTTGTATTGGTTTTTTATTCGATGACGTGATTCCATTCGTACAGTCCGTTTAAAACAAAAAGCTCCTACGATTTCGGAGTTAATTCTTGCGCGTCTTTTTCCATTGTACATCTACCTGTTTCGTGTCTAAGACGCGTGATGTAATTCGAACGATAAGCAATATCGGTTGTTGATCTATTTTACAATATGACATTTTTCTATAAATACGTTAATAACTCGACTCAACAATACATACATGCAACAGCAATTAAAGATCTCATAACAAGATCATAAATATTATTTTATTTCTTAACGCATTGCACATTGCTGTCTAGTTTCTAATAATTAGTATATGAAATTTTTACCTGTTTGTTTCAGGCAATGGTGACATACAGTGGTGTTTCTCGCAGGTGAAAGGAACATTGGAGGACGATGTCACTGAAGGTAAGCTAAATCTAAAATTCTTATTCTATTGTCATATCCATGATCGTTTATTTCGAAATAAAGTGTCTCTACGCATTTTATTTTGCTCCCCTCGTTCTTTTTTAAATATATATTCTTTTAAGCATTGTACCCTAGGTTACAATGGTTTATCAGTAATGTGTTATACTCTAGCCGATATAATCTCGTGTGTTGAATTTAACCACGATGGCGATCTGCTGGCAACAGGGGATAAAGGTGGACGGGTTGTTATTTTTCAAAGAGACCCCATTGTAAGTCAAAATTAATTTTTAATATTTCTTATAAATTAAATTTTATATTAATGTCATTGTTGTATGATTGATATATTAAGCTTTACATTTTCCATGGAGAAAAATTTTCTTTTTAAAAAATTACATTTCACAATTTTTTAAAAAATCTTAAGGATTGAACATAATATTACAAATAGATATCTCAAGTACTTTTAATTCATGCATGACCAATTTTTCTATTACATTTAGAATATTGAAATAGATGAAACATTATTCTATCTTTAATATTTAAGTATTAACACTAAATAATTATTAACGCTAATAATATTTGTATAGAGTAAAAACAGTATACCTCGAAGAGGTGAATACAATGTATACAGCACCTTCCAAAGTCATGAACCTGAATTCGATTACCTGAAATCACTAGAAATAGAAGAAAAAATAAACAAAATTAGATGGTTAAAAAGAAAAAATCCTGCGCATTTTCTACTTTCCACAAACGACAAAACAATTAAATTGTGGAAGGTTAGTGAAAGAGATATCAGGATAGAAGGGTATAATACAAGAGAAGATAATGGTACAGCTCGAGATCCTGCTTGTATCACTTCCTTAAGGGTGAGTATCGCATAAATTCTTGTCTGTATTATTATGCAGGGTGATATATGTATAGATTTTTAGAAGCGTAATCTAACAAATGATTAGGAATACAATAATAGTATTAAAATTATGCATTGAATAAAAGTGCACAGAATATTGCTAAACTTGGGTTTTAGAATGTATCATATATTGAATATCTGCTTATTTGTTTTGACATAGGTACCAACCATAAAACCCATGGAGTTGATGGTAGAAGCATCCCCGAGAAGAATATTTGCTAATGCGCACACCTATCACATAAACAGTATAAGCGTTAACAGTGATCAGGAAACATACCTCAGTGCTGATGATCTTAGAATTAATCTTTGGCACCTCGAGATCACAGACCAGAGTTTTAGTATCCTTCTTCTATATAATTTCGCATCTGTTTTTTTTCTCCTTTAATTCTTGTTGTACTTATGCATTAGAATATAAATCCTTTGCCAATAAGACATGTATAATTTTCCTAAATGAGATATACAGATATAGTCGACATCAAACCGACTAATATGGAGGAGCTAACAGAAGTCATTACAGCTGCAGAATTTCACCCAGCGGAATGTAACGTCTTGGTATATAGTAGTAGCAAAGGAACAATTAGACTTTGTGACATGAGATCTGCAGCGCTTTGCGACCAACATAGTAAGCTCTTTGAGGAGCCGGAAGATCCAACTAATAGAAGTTTTTTCTCCGAAATAATTTCGAGTATAAGCGATGTAAAACTTAGTAATTCAGGAAGATATATGATCAGTAGGGACTACCTCAGTGTGAAAGTGTGGGATTTGCAAATGGAAACAAAACCCATTGAATGTTACCCTGTATGTAATAAAGAATTCACTAATAATTTTCATTCGTCGAACGATACCATTTATTCAACATATTATTCCAGGTACATGAATACCTAAGGTCAAAGTTATGTTCGTTGTATGAAAATGATTGTATCTTTGACAAATTTGAATGTTGTTGGAATGGCAATGATACCGCTATTATGACGGGTTCGTATAATAATTTCTTCAGAGTATTCGATCGTACAACTAAGCGTGATCTCACATTGGAAGCGGCTCGCGACATTGCCAAACCAAAAACTCTTCTAAAACCACGTAAGGTGGGTATACATTTCTTAAATACATGCAAAACGATTAATCGTATTGTGATAATATAATTATTTCTTGTTTTTTCCTCTTAAAGGTCTGTACCGGTGGTAAACGTAAGAAAGATGAAATTAGCGTCGACTGCCTGGATTTTAATAAAAAGATATTACATACTGCTTGGCATCCATCTGAAAATGTTGCGGCTGTTGCTGCCACGAATAATCTCTTCCTGTTTCAAGACAAACTTTAGCACATTTGTATGCAAGTATGTTTCTTTAACATTCTGCCAAGGTTCATGAAAAAATCTATGAGCCAATCGCGTAATAAATGCTTACTTTCCATTTGTTCAGATCATTCAGCGGTATATATTGACGTGAGCAAGGCACGTTCAACTGAAAAGTCCCAGTGGAACAAGGGGTGCCTGAATTACACTGACGAAAGTTGACTATTAACGTGTCAATGGTTGACTGACCGAAAAAGTGGTGTACGTAGCGCCGTCCACACAGCTCACATATTCATATACACTATGTATACACAAACATACAGAATTGCACGTAACACCTTGTCGCGCGTATATGTGTATATAAATGCATGCAAGCAGAGACATATGCGTAGCTCTCCAAACTATTGAAATCCGCTAGTTCGAATAAGATGCACGTGGAATCATTGTCCATTGAAAAAGGAACAGAATGTACAGTTCAAACCAATCAATAGACTCGTGTTGGCGGTTATTATTTAACTTCTTTTTTTTTAATGAAAGATTAGTATGTTCAGTTTGCTCGAATCGTAAAGGTTTTGATACAGTACAATTTCAAACGTTTTTTAACATAGTAGATTTTTTTTACGTATAAAATGGTATCTGTAAAACAAATGCATCAGTAAGATCAAATGCGTAGAGGTAAAAGTCGCTAGATGCGATAAGTGTATTATCAGTACATGTGCGCAGTACGTATATTTGCTTAATAAATTACTTGCAAAGTAAAATGCCTAAGGAGTGCAAAATTAAAAGTAGGAATTATATGTGCCAACGAGATTAACCCATAGCTTATCATTATTTTATTCTGAACTCAGTATTGTTTCTCGTATAAGTTCTCGTATAGTACAATTTTGTGTTTTCTGTAGATAGTCGACTCAAAATTATACTTCTTCGCATCGAAAATTGTATCCTGTGTTTATGGAATTGGTTGGTGCCTTTAGATTAAACACGTCTCCATAACTATTAATAGGTAGCATATAAAGTACATCAACAGTTACCATTATGTGGAAAGCCAGTCTTTCTTTTCTCAGTCAGCCTGTCTGTCATTAGTAAAAAAAAATATTAAACCGTAGGCCTATATTCTCGTGTCTTTACTTCCCGAATAAAATGTGTTATCAACTACACTTTCGATGTCATGTTCAAAATAAATATTCGCCGATACGAGTCATAGAACCGAGAGACAAGACAAATGTCATATTCTACTATAATCTCGCAGGGAAAAAATAAGATCAGTGCATTGCATACATTAAGCAATAAAGAGCATGGGTGCAAAGCACCATTCGTCGATTGCCGCTTTCTAATAAAATAAAACACGATCGAGATATACAGAAGTTGTGGTGGTAATTGTAAGTGAAATACAGATTTTCTAATATTTCGTATTGATAACGTGTTAAACACTTATACACTTACACATATAAGCAGCGATTTCGCACACTGGTAGAAGTAAAATTGAAAAGTGCATTTGACGATGGTAAGCTGGGCTTGCAGAGTTTATGTAAATTAAATATGTGCTGAGTAACTTATACATTAGCTAGCGAAATGTAACTACACATTCATGAACTCGATAGGGACAAAATTCGAACGCAACAATACACTACCGGAACATACGCGCGGATAATCGATTGCGATCAAGGTGAATAAAATTGAATTTTTTATCGATGAAAATCAGTAGCGAAAATTGTCATAATGACACATACCTTACATCCGTGACTTAAATTGTACATGATCGAGAATTAGAACATATAATTTTCACATGTACAAATATGAATTCTCGAGACATAGGCTAACAAACGACTTTCGAGGTTTCCTAACGATATAAGCAATCATATAGTTTTATATAAACAACAAAATTATATGGTCGCTATGTTAACACAATTGTAGTTGATTCACTTAAACTCATCAATCGCCTTTCATTTCAAATTAGTTTCTGAAAGATCTGCTTATATGGCCAAAAATAGATTCACGTGATATGAAAATGCTGTTTTAAATTATGCGCCTCGAATGGTTGCAATGAATTACATTCTTATTCAAACGATGTAATATTTAAGGATTAAGTTTTAGGTATTGGAAATAATTAATTAGATATTTTATGCGATGGATTTTAAAGTCCACTTTAATTTAAAAAAAAAAAGTAGTTTTTCACATGTTATTACGTTCCTTGCAATGGAGCTTTCGTACAATTCTGCTTTATTTATGAATATAAACTTCAGATATAGTATCGCTTAGCAAATCTCATCGTTACTTCGGCGAACTCGTGAAATCATTAACGAAGAGGGGGAAAACCGGCTTTTAATCTTCTGCAGCGCAATGCATGAAACGTAATAATTATGTATTAACCCAGGATTATTACTCAGTATCTTTGTGACGCGATATTTAGGCAATTGTATACTCACGGAGAAAGGAGGTGAAAAGACGCACGAATAAAAATGGAAAATCATAATCGATAAAAGTTGTATACATAATTCGTTTTCAAATGGATATTATGCGCGAAGAAACCGCGAAATTCGTTCTGTGCTCGAACAAAATGTAGATTTATTTTTACAATTAAGTAATAATATTATTATTATTATTGTAGGTAGTCTGCGTTACTTGTTTGTTCTGTTAACTGCTGTACAGGTTTAGTCGCGCTAATGACGATTTAATACGTTCGGTAAGTTAGATAGAATGATGTCGATGATATAATTGATTGGAAGTTTATTAATCGTGTTAAGTGGCCGGAATAAAACGGTAATTGTTCGCACAGTTTAACCTTTTACGGAAACCACTAAATACCGACTCGCTCGAAATATGCAACGAAGGGCGCGAGGCTCTGTTAAATCTTTCCTTAATATTAGTAAAGTTCAATGCTGACAAGAACGATGAATATGAGATTACAAAAGAATCAGATAAACTACTGAAAACGATGGATCCCATTGATTGAAACTAGCTTAGATATAAAATCAATTTGAAAAATAAAACAATTTGTATCCACCTATTTGATACGGTAATGTGTAACGAAGGGGTGAATTGTATGGACTCCTTCGAAAGACATTTCAGCTGTTGAAAAATGCCTTACGACTGGTCGTATCATCGCTGCATTCGTGCATCGGACAATCCGAGTTGACTTAAACGAAGTAAAAAGAACGCCGAGCAGAGTAGAATTTTGGCACGCAGGACCTGTCTCGTTGTGATATAATAAACGTCATTGTATTACTAGCCGAATTTTGGAGCTCTATTTTTATTAAGGAACCACGTATTATTAGTCCATACTTAGCGTTTTTATAGCAAGTACGTAAGAGTCTTTTTACCTGTCTTGCGTGAGATACAATGGAACAGAATTGCAATAGCGAGACATACCCATCGTGCGATACCAATTTTTCTCGATTATTGTTCTATACTTCATTTCTTCTCGCTGATACACACGCATTTAGGTAGAAAGAACGATTATGGTATCCGTTGTCAAATTAAGAAGACTTGTGCCATAAAGCGTAATGCGTAAAAGTACTGTAATGTTTAATCTTTATTTTACATTGTAGTTTTTATCATCGATTCAGGGTCGAGTTTTTCTTCGGGATTCAGAATTGTGTACATCTATTCGAATGGTACAATTTTTTTTTGTGTGAACTTTATGCTACAAAACTGTATAGCACCACACATGATAATGATTTCTTAGTCATCGCGCAACTGGTGTAATTGAAAAATAGGTAAGGCACACATGAGATAGCGAGAAGAATGATTTAAAGTGTAAATGAGAGTAATGAGCAAAACTGGCTAATTTTAATAGCAGCCGAGTAACAATTTTCACTCCTGTCTTTGACTCTAGCATTCAACCTGATCGTTATCATCGGGGTCGACAGGTTCATTACTACCGCATAATGTGCTTCAAAAGATGCCAGCGTTACCGAAAACGAAAGGCGTTTAACGTTGATGATAGCGGTTGATATGTTTGCAAGAAGAAAAAGAAAGCAACAATAAAACTAGTACCGAACGAAGCACTGCGAGTGCAAACATTATTGATAAAATTTGTCGTAAATGATTAGAACGGTGTCAGAGAAAAAGAGGGGCGGTGGTGGTGCAAATTCATACATGAAATCGCAAACGAAAAGACACTTGTATTATAATGTAGCATTATGGTAGCGTATGTAAGCGCATTAAGTTTCGAATATTCAGAGAAACGAATGATCACTGCGTCGAGATATAGATAAGGTACATGGTAGCTAGTTCGGAACGAATGACAGTATGAATATTCTGTATTCTGCACGTCTGTGTCGTTGCATGCTTGCAAGAGACAGAGGGAGGCCAATGATATATTCATTTATTTATTACCTTGTTTTCGGATGAAATGATATACGCATTTAAACGTCGAATATATCAGGCATTAATATTCTTACAATACAATTCTTTTTCGTCATTTCTTGCGGAGCCATTTACAGTCCTACGAATTTTTATTCTAAATGAATTTTTACACGAGAAAAAATAGTGCAAGCCTAGAAGAAACATATTCGATGTTGCAAGGAATGCGTTTCCACGTATGCTTCCAGAATCAATTAAAACATTATTTTAATCTTATTCCTATTCCTCCCTTAATTTCAACATCATTGTAACGTCGTTACCCTCACCCCGTTTTATTTCTGCGAGCGAACGCTAAAGAGTACATGATACCATTAACAAATAAAATTATGAATTTGCATAATAAAATTACCGATATTGGATCTAAAATTATAAACATGTATATACTTTTTTCTATGCATGCATAATCTGCAATTAGAGTGAAACACCTATCTTGATCACCTCCAAGAACATCTAATTTATGTGTTTAATACAAAATTGTTAAATGCAAAAGTTGCATAAATAAATTTGTTTTATAAATGGAGGGGTTTAGGAGATTTGAAGGTCAACTTTGCATTTTTAAATGAAATGCTCTATTTCGAAAGGGCATTAATTTGCAAGTAAAAAAGTATCAAACATTGCTTATCTTAAAGCTAATAATTAACAAGATATTAATAAATCATGCAAAAGCCCATGTACACCACATGATGTACCCCTCGATACCCTGCAACTGCTGTATTAGACGCATAAAGAAGTTATTCGAGGTGATCAAGTTAGGTGCCTCGCCCTATGTACATATAACACGTTTCACTCCACAAACTTTTGAATAAACGATAGTAGCCTTGCACGCGTTGATACACGTCATTTATTCTAGAATATATTTTATGAATGTGCATTATGTTATCGATGAACGCTACATTGTGATTTCGTAAAAAAAAGATTTCTCGTTATTTTTTTACTTTACAATTTAGGTTCAAATGGCTATGCTTTCTTTACGTTAAATCTGATAGTATGATCATTCGCGATAACAATTTCTCAGATACCTAATATAAATTTTAGTAATAACCCTGTACGTAGCAGTGTACATTTATTTTTATTACATTATTTTCGAATCATGTTATAATCATACATATGCATATGTTATAATCATGTAAGTCAGGTAGCATTGAAGTGGCACAGCGCCACCTGATCAAATCGTTCAAATTCTTCGTGTATGTGTCTCCCTCCGTAACCTCTAAAGTATACGCGACAGCGTTTTACATCGGGAAAAAAATTACGTGTATTTTAAAAACATAGTTTAGTCTGAATCTCGTCCCTGTCACGTTCACGTGTTTCAATAATTTTTATCGTGAGTGATTAATAAGCATCGGTAATTAGAGTTCGATTTCCAACGAATTAGAAGGAAACACAATTGACAGAAGGCCGAAAAATTTGCCTGGTGTCCTACCTGTTGTCGCAACATTCTCGCGCAAGGGTGATATCTTTTTCACGAGATTGTGAAACCGTTCACTCTGCCTTGTAAGCAAAAAAAAGCAAGGAATATAATAGTCGACGATTTCTCATCCATGAAATTTTTATTCGGTTGTATTGTAACAGGATCAAGATTCGATACGTTGATCCCATAAAATTTCAAGTTGCTGCTGTATCCTTAGTAACCTAGATCATTCAATGATTACAAATTACAATTCACGATTCTCGGGACGTTTCGTTTTAACCGATTTTTGTTGACAAGAATTATAATATTCGTTCGCACAGGCAAACGTAATACAAAAATATGATATCCAAATGCTTTGCAATTTCAAAGGTAAGTGTACGCTTAACGTAGTATACGAGTTCTTTGGCTTTTATTACATTCCAAACGTTGCACGGCATTGTCAGTTACAAATTATGTACATTCTAAATTGAAACATTTTCGATTTAGGTGTGAGATAAATTAAATTACATTGTGTACTCTATAAAAGCGGAGTGTCATCTTGGAAATTTATATTACACAAGGACGAGCTGGAAAGAAAAATGGATACATCTATGCGTGAGAGATTTCTTACCTTCGCCGACGTTATAATTAGGGTTCCACTTTTATTTATCATAGATGAACTACTCAGAATTGAACGAGGGCTGACGAATGATAATGTGGTGCTAGATAGCACAGAGCATGGTCAATTTAAAATGTCAAAAGATTCAGACAGCATTGTGTATTCAATGACACCCAATTCGTTGTTAGATCCGTTTGACTTGGAGTATTTTGCCTATAAGGTGCATTTCACAATTGTACTGAAATGTCTATGCTGTTGGTTAGGTAAGATCTTTTCATTTTATATACTGTATGTACATAATTATTAATACTTTTAATCCTTATTTGTGTGTGTACTTCTTGAGGCTATACATTGAAAGTTACTTAGTAGTAAAAATTTTTCTAAAAATTTGAATTCCTACATAGCTAACAGTGTAGATTAGTTCTTTAGATGTTATGCACTGCTTTGTTTTTGTAAGACAGTTTTGTAATTTTGTTTTTTTTTTGCAACAAAATTTGCAAATAAAGCAATAGAAGCGTAGCCTCCACTCGAGAGATATCAACAGAGACGTAGAATGTTTGCAATAGTTTGATATTCACAGCAGTAGGGTTAATTCATTTGGGTCACTGTATGTTTAAAGAGGTGCAGGCCTGTTGTACAATGGACAAAGTATTCATGAGAAATCAATGATTAATATACAGAGTTAAATCTTTATTTTCATTTTGGCCTTTAAAAATTTTGGGATATAAATAGAATTCTATTAGAAGAAGCAATATTTGATAGAATATATTTACTTTTCAGGATGTATTGCTGCAATATGTACATTTATGTTATGGACAAAACACCTGATAGTTGTATATCTATACTTAATATCGGTAGGGGCAATATTTATATCGTATTGGTCCAATGTTAGTACAATGAAAGCTATTATTGCGTATGTGGGCACACATGAATCCACAACTAGCATACTCGATGATCTTTTATGTCTTAATTTAAAATATGTTTTAAACGAGGGACCTGGGTTCCTGGTAATTCAAAATTACATATTACAATGCTTATTAGCTAGTATTTTTTGTTATATCCATCTTGCACCAAGACACCCGATTGTACAGAAACTTCTCGTACTAAGTTTCGTAGCACCGTCGATAATGGGCATCTGCCCGCTCCCGGTAAGTCCGACCTTATATGTGTTGCATCAATTTAAAACATTTGCACGTTCAATATAAAATTTACCCATAATAGAATGCAATATTCGCGCACGTACAGAGTAACTTTATACGCTTTCGAAATTTCTTGCACAGCTCAGTAATGTATTAGTCTAGATTCGTGTTTAAACAACGTGCGAATGACAAATAGTTGTAGGCAGCAGGTACGCAGAAATTCGTGCTCACACTATTGAATGTACATATATTTTCAGACACAAGTTCTCTATCACATGCCGGTATTCGGTGCGCTCCTACCTTTGGTCACTTGCCAGTTTGTTCTTTGGTATAACGGCATCACCATGCTCAAGACGATTTATATGGGTTATCAACACGCACGGAACTTTATAAGTAACTACGGTCTATCTGCTCTCGCCGAAACCGAGTGGATGCGATTGAACGTTCCCTGCGTACTACGCATGTTTTGGATGCTACGCGTGGGAGGACAAGTCATTCAGATACTAGGAAATCATTACGGCGAAGAGACGTTCACATACTACGTAATGATTAGAACTCTGTTGGTCAATGGCTGTGAGACCTTGACGGCTGTCTTAGGAATGACCAGCATAATTTCTTTTATATGCCATAACATCGGTTGCTTTTTCCAATGGGTGTTGCTCACAGAGGAGACAGACGAGCGCAGCATCGGTACGGTGTCCGCGATTCTGTTCTACGTTCTGGCACTTCAAACTGGCCTGACCAGTTTAGACAGAGAGAAACGTTTGGTCAAGCTATGCCGGAACTTCTGCTTACTATTCACGGCAATTCTACACTTTGTACACAACATCGTGAACCCTCTGTTGATGTCGCTCAGTGCATCCCACAATCCGGCACTTCATCGTCACCTCCGAGCTCTAGCAGTTTGCGTGTTTCTAATATTGTTCCCAGTATCGTTACTGACGTTCCTTTGGTCGCACTATACCGTGAGCACGTGGCTTTTGGCGGTATCGGTGTTCAGTATCGAGGTGATAGTAAAAGTGTTGGTCTCGCTGGCGATCTATTCGCTGTTTCTCATCGACGCTTACTGCGGCGTGTTTTGGGAACAGTTGGATGACTGTGTCTACATCATACGATCGTTCGGCAACACCGTCGAATTTGCATTCGGCATTATCTTGTTCTTCAATGGTTTTTGGATCCTAGTGTTCGAATCGGGTGGAGCGATTCGTGCCATCATGATGTGCATTCATGCCTACTTCAATATATGGTGCGAGGCGAAATACGGATGGAGCGTATTCATGAAGCGTCGATCGGCGGTTAACAAGATCAATTCTTTACCGGAAGCAAAGACGGAACAGTTACGGATGCTAGACGATGTATGTGCTATTTGCTACCAAGAGATGAGGAGCGCCAGGATCACGCGTTGCAAGCACTACTTCCATAGTGTTTGCTTGCGAAAATGGCTGTACGTGCAGGACCGTTGTCCGCTTTGTCACGACGTATTGTATAAAGTGGAGAACACGCAGAACAGTAAGGATAACGAGGCTATCGCGACTGAACAAGTAGCGCAACCGAACGCCGAGGGCAATGTCTTCCAACAGCAAGTGAACGAAGACAGGTGAAAAGACGCATAGTTCTATTGTGATATATAAATATCTCACGCCGACAAATTGTTACGGACTTCAAATCTAATAACCGTAAGGCATCGATCTCCAAGAATCTTGCCTGAAAAGTTTCGTTTTTCGTAAGTCGCTCAAATTCTCAGTGCTACGATACGATGTACTGTAAGCAGGACCAAGTCCACGTTACCCGACAAGTTGGTTGGTTGAAAGAACAAACAAATTTTACCGCGTGAAGAGCTCCAATCTGATAATTTACGAGTACTCTTTCGTTACCATTTTACATTTAGCTTTTTAAGCATTTTCTTGTGATGCCAAAAGTTTCCGATTCACAATGACGAATGCCCGCGCGTATGCGACTTGCCTTTGTATTTCTCGAGGATAACGTCACTCCAAGCTTCCATGCGCACGTTATGCCCATTCTTCCAATTAATGTCGTTCCAATCCGTCGCGATAGAGCGTCGATTCAAGCGAAAAGTATCGCGTAACGTGTTATTGAAACAGTCGCGTTTAAATGCGAGCAGCTGAATATCAGGCTCGTGAAATATCTTACGTTTAAGCCTTCAAAAGACTGCAATAGAGTAACATAAGTTTCGGCGTTTCTCTAGTAAACGGCCAAGATTTATTGTTTATCACTTCTTACAAAGCAGTTTTCTAAAGGAGATTGTCAAAAAAAGATAAAGCGGAAAAGACAATTTGATAATAGAATCATCCTAGATGTGTATCGAGTACACGATATGGCGAGTACAAGTTGCATACAAGCGATGCTGCTTATTATCCTATTTCGGATTTGTAGCTGCTGTCCGAAATCGATAGAGAGAAGCAACGCGACTGTACATTTTCTAGGATCGTGCTGACCGAAAAAATCTGCTGTTGTAACAAATTTATATTCAGTATATAAGTTGTATGCGATTTTTCCAGAACGCGCGTATTTTATTACATTTAGAAAATTCACATTCTTAATCGATATAGGATTTTCCTTTCTTTCAACTTCGATCACTTTCTCTGTTATTTCAAGTGGAATCCACAAGCCTCTGTGATAGTTAGGTAACAGTGAAAAGTATAAGTTTTCTAGTTTATTGCAGCCAAGCACTATTTGCTTACTATATGTTTTAATATTGACCGTACTATATTTTATTTGTAAAATCAGAGCATGTCCAATAAATGTTATATTTTTAGAGCGTTGTTGTTCCTCAGATGACCCGATCGCGTGTACGGTATCGTCCAACGGGAAATATCGAGGTAGGAGAAATTTACGGCAATTTACCTTGCCGGCCTATTCGCCGTGTCTTCGTAAAATTAGAGCAATTCCAACGCGGCCGATGGAACTAGGTGAAGGCCGCGTTATCATACGTAGTCACGAAACGCGTGTCGAATTTTTAGCATTGATATGGTTTCGTTGATCCCGGGTTTAATATAATCGCTGATTAAACAATTTCAATTACATATATGAAGAAAAGGTCGTGCAATAGATCGAACATTGTAAGGTGTTCTATTCGAAATAGGTAGAGCACCGCGATTCCGGAGAATATTATCGATAACGCTGGCGATCAGAGATAAAAATATATTTTGGCCAGGCAAAGGACAAAAATTGGACGAGACAAATGAAGCCAAGGGAAATGATACCAAGATATCAAGAGAAGAGAATGTTTGTTTGAAAAATCCTATTTTCAATAATGACTGGACTCGGTGGCAGGTACTTTCCCAGCCCGTTCCCCACTCCCTTCTAGAGCTCTCTTTCACATTGCAGTTGCGGACCTCGGCTCGATCTCCGAAAGTGAACCGTCTGATCTGCTCAGTCTAGTGCGCACCGCTGTTCAGTGAGGGTGTCGTTAGTTCTCCGACGCGTTTCTCGACGCAACAGATCGACAGCCGACAAGCAACAAGTAAGCTCGCTGAATTCACCTTCGATATCTAAACGTCGGCGTACATTCATTCGTTTGCATTCTTTAATCGAAGGTACTAACGTTTCTCGTAAAGCGTATCAAGTCCCCCGCTGTACCAGTAACAAGTAAACGAGAGTCCAGCGGTCACATCGTAGCGAGGGACGCCGTGCCCCCTGTTTACAATTAAACCAAACAATTCGTTTAGTTAGCGAAGAGAGTGCAAATGAAATTCGTACGTAAATCGTTAGCATTGGAGTCGAGCACCTCGATGGCGTTAATTAACTTACGATACCTGGCCATAGATAAGCCGACTAATGACGCAACGATTTTGCGCTTTGCTACGTATCGTTAGAACCAGAGCAAGGTGGTTGAAAAACGAAGCAAAACTCTCTCACATTTGTAACTATCGATGCGAGCATTTTTCTTCTGAAATCGTTCAAGAGAAATCGAGGGGTAGCAGTCGATTAGAAGGACTAAAACGAGCGATCCCGTATTTCTTTGTCGCGCGGCTATTTCGTGTCGTTCGACGCGGGAATAGCGATGACAATGATTCACAACGTAGTTCTCTGTTAACCGCATCTCGCGAGATCAGTCGACGATCTCGATATATCGCAGCATCAGGGAATCACCTTGCGAACCATTCTTTTCCGCGACAGAGAAAGCCTTTCCCTCTTTGCTCGGCGTTTAGTTTTAAACGCGTCGGTTCGCGAGTCACGCGCTCCCGTAGAACTGTGAGAACTCCGGTAAAAGTAAAAGTAAAGGAACAACGTGCCGCGTTTCGCAAGTCGGAAATTCGTATGGTGCTTGAACTGACGTAACTTGTTACGCGGATCGTTGTGCGTTAAATCGTGCATACTGCGCGGTAGATTTCAAAGAGTTACACAGATCGTATCGTTTGGAACGCTTTAGATTTTTCTGCGCGTAGATTAGAGAAAATCGGACGTACGTCGGAGCCGTGAACATCAACGTAATTGAAGAAAATATTGCAATCTCGAGCGGAGGACTTCCGCGTTTCTTGCTGTTATTAATAAAAGCTAGTTCGCCGTGGGACGGCGAGGCTAACGCGAGTTCGTGCCTCTTCCGCGATACGACGATCTTGCAACCTGTAATCGGCAGACGGATCTCCGGGCAGTTAATTAGAAACTTGCGGGGAAGAAGTCTTTGTCAGTACTCCGAACCGCGAAAGAAACGCCTCCACCTCTGGGAATGGTACCGGATTCTTGGTCGCGTGTCCGAGCGTTTTGGTCTCCAATTTCTCCCACTCGAGTCTCGCTTAATTACCTTCAA
Source organism: Nomada fabriciana (assembly GCA_907165295.1). Taxonomy (NCBI): domain Eukaryota; kingdom Metazoa; phylum Arthropoda; class Insecta; order Hymenoptera; family Apidae; genus Nomada; species Nomada fabriciana. Next base: position 2,598,850 of record OU015692.1, on the reverse strand, counting down.
TTGCTTTGAACGAACGCTCGGCCGAATCGACAATGGCGGTCGTTCAAACGTGGCCCCAAAGAACGCGTCTGGATGAATTACGATTACGTTGGTCGCAATCAAGAACAGAAGACCCATCTTCGCTAGCTGCCAAAACCCCCGTCTGCCAAGCTCGCGTTTTCGCGATGCACATCGCGATACGAAGTTGCATGACGCGACTTGTTAGCGAGATTCTGCGAAATGCAGCGCGTTCTTGGTAAGCCTGAAATTCGCTTACAAATTTAATTCACGGAACGAGGCAGGGGGCTTTTGTCCGACGATTATGACAATGTCGGAGAAAAACGCAATGTGGCGTAAGAGTATTGGTCTCGTCTATATCGGGGAGTGAGCACGTGCCAGACGCGGTGCACGCACCAAGTGCGACGCCAATAGCCCAGGTGATGCGTGCTTGTGGCAGACCCCGAGGGAAAAACGGTGGAAACGGTGACGAGCTCGATTCCGGTTATCGCGATAAACTCCTATTTGTTAATTCTGAAAAATATCGATGCCGCTGTGGACGCCGCCTAACGCGGGAAGCTCCTGAAGAAATCGATGCGGGCCCAGGAACGTCCGAGAGGGGAACGAGTAACGAGAACGCAAAGCAATTACTTTGCCCCTCCGTTTAAATCGTTCGAGGAGTTTCGTTATTATCGTTTTTGCGGCCAGCAAAGTCGGTCGTCTTATCGAGTTCGCATAGCCAGCCTCGCTCTTCCCACGGTCACTCCGCGTCCGATGATTCGATCGATCATTGTTCCTGATCGACTATTTGCATCGATCCTCGGCGGAAGTTTCCCGCTTCCTCTCTTACTCGGACGATGAAAATAGCCGCAGAGCGGTGCGAGAGAAAATTCGATTGAAAATCGCGTACCAGGCGATAGTTTCGGTTCGTAGAATTACTGAAACAGTTCTCCAAGATGATGAACATATGGCTTGGTGATCCAGTGACGTCTTTCTCGGGGAGAAGGGACGTGAATCCTGCTACACAGGTCCTCGGCGTTAGGCGCATGAAGCATGCTGATCTGCCCTGCCTGGAGCGATTGATACGATCGGAGACCCACGCAATTTTCGGAGATGTGGACATCGGGCGCATTTAGTATTGTTACAATTTTAATAAAGCTGGCCGTTTGTCCGACTTAGAAATGACAGGAAACGTTGCGTTTCCAGCGAGACTAGCTGTCTGTCAGTGGTGCAGTGCACCAGGGAGAACGATATTGTTTCTGGTGTGTGCCTTTGCAATTATCCAAACGTGCCGTCGGTCGCACCCGCGGACTGGTTGTCTTGGTTGTACGCACTGTACAAGTAACTGAACAGCGTTTCGTTCGCTCCGATACGACTTTGCTATAAGAGAAAGGCGAAAAAGCTCACCGATGCTCCGTTTAAAAAAGGGTGGAACACGTGACGGAAAGGAACACAATGTTTCTGCACTTCCTCGTCTGGGACAAACGATACACTGGATACTTTTTCAACAACCTCCTGTCCGGATTGTTCGATGCTGTGTCGCATCTGCAACACGTACTCTTCGTGCTTCCTCCTCGGATTATTATGGGTGAGCCAAAGGGTCGATCTTCCCATCTTCTTCGTCGCTAGAGTGCTGGGCACCAGTGTAATTTCCAGCGGACGTGTTCGAGGGACAGATGATCAGGATTCCGCCCAGATGCTTGGTGCACAGGCCCTCGATACAGTCAGTCTTCATCACAAAGCATCAGCAGAAGAATTCCAGGCTTAGAATTCGACGCGTCGTGTGAGAGATATATAGAATTAATTAACATCAGTCGATTGGTCTATAATCCGTAGCACAGCAGAGTGACGCAAATGATTTGCGAAGGGACAAATTTTCTAAAGCGCCTTAAATGCGACAGGGAAGAAGATAACGACGACGTGATACCGATCATCCACGCTGAGACCAGCCTTTTGAAAGAATTTTACGGTGAATATTATGTCAGCGAGATGGTTCGCCATCCGGACAAATCTCGGCAACTGATCGTCTCCGAAGATGACGATGGAATGGCCACAGGTGTAATGTTTCTGAATAGCACGGTAGACGTAGACACGCTTAACGAGAATTTCGAGCTGGGACCATACAATGGGCTGAGGAAACCACACGAAAATGACCAATTCCCACCGGGATCCATGGATCCGGCCAGCGAAACGTTCTTTGAATTTTTCTCCAAGAAACCTCGGTAACAAAAAAGAATACCCGAACGTTGCTCTGTCTAGTACAAATCTGAGAGATAATTTTCGTAACGCCCACAATCATGCTAGAATCGTCTCGAAAGTCTTGCTGGGCGAAAGTATGGAAGGTTTCGAGGATAGAGAGGAGTTCAGTGTTTCCATGATGTCCATGGATGGTCGGTCGTTGAAACAGATGCCGTCCACGGACCAGTCGCAGAGATCATCCATCACTGTGCAACCGTCGTTCTTCGACTATGCTGGCGCCTCTTACCAGTCGAACATGATAACCGGCGACTTCCTAGACTCCATGCTCGAAATCATGCGTGAGTTTTGTCACCAGCCGTCCTTCGACCATTTAAAAGGAAAGGGATAAGCGAGCGTGGTCTTTCTGCAACGTAGGGAAACGCACGGCTAGTCAAACGGAGAGCAGCGAGTCTCTATCCTTCGAAGAGCTGAAGGTTCCCTCGCAGCCTTTTTATTACGGCGATCCAAACGCCTTCGTTTTGGAGATTTTCGCGACGCAGGACCATATAAAGCGACGCTGGAGCAAAAACTTTGTAGAGGCCGCGTTCGAGTGCTTTCCCGACTTGGATTATTGCGCGATCCTGCTTCCGTTCGCCCACCCTTTTCTTCCGTTTCTCGAGCACTTCGTGGTACGCTGGATTTCCGAGCGATCGGGGTCTGTCTGGCAGAAAATCGAGCTGCATTAGTATTTTCTTTTTCTCCTACCGCTCAGCGTGTACCATTGAGATGCAACAGGGATTATCCGATGACTCTGTACGTAACGCATCGCGTCGCTCTTCTTGGTCAAACAAAGTTGCGCGATGGCAAACCGTCAGATCGAGACGAGGTACAGGAACTCGTGCAGAGAATACCAAAGATGGAGAAAATTTTGGTCGACTTCGACGAGGCGGTGAAGGAAGAACGGACGGACCTGTACTGTTACGTTTGCCAGTGGAACGACACGATCGTCGGGGTGGCAATCATTTGGTAATCTATCAAGAATTTCCATTATCTGCGCCGATCCTTTGGTATTACCTACAAAGCATGATCTGCGCTCAGCATCGAAACGGAAGTTACGTACGTTCAGCGACGTTACCACGTGGAGGACTACATCGCGGTTCAACACATACCTGGAGACGCGTACGGTCGTATTCTACACTTTGTCCTGATGCCGATCTTTTCCATTCATCTGCAGTATTTCTTCTGCGAGATTATGCGCTTCAGTGGCCTGATCGTCCTTTACTATAAGATTACGGAGGATGCGTCAAGCGCCCTGGTAACAATTCATCGCAGCAATTAAATTTCAATTCCATGCAGTCATTTATTCTGAGTACAACATACGTTCCCTCCAAGACGCGTGTGCAACCTCTGACGGTCTGCTTAGACGCCATGGTCCCCGTGAATCCGCGTGTAAGAATCGCGTACACGTACCATGGCCTCGTGGAGACCGACGAACCTGAAAACGAAGCTGAACACTTTTCTCTGTACATGACTACACCGAGATTGGCGCTGATGCCGTACACGATCATCGAATCGAAGATCGTCGTGGTGGGTGCCTCTGATTGCGGCATAGGATTCCTCGAGAGTCTTGCCTATGGGTAAATGATTAACGATGAAAGAAAAATTGACGAGATCTTTTATAGATAAACCATTTCCCTTGCATTTAGACAAAGCTTCGTGCGTTTCGCGAATCTCACCCTAATTTCGCCTAATGGATTGCCATTCGAGAACGATTGCGATTCGATAGCTGCGCGTATGATACCCTTTCGAGGTAAATACTCTCGAGAATATCGTCAGATGGTTGGCGTGCGTGCTTCGATCAACATCGTGTACGGCATGGTGATATCGATACAAAGGTGGGAGACACGGCGATAAAATCATAGGCGGTCGATGAATTTGCGTAATTAATAGAAAGGAAAAATACGTGGCGGTGATGAATCAGGGCAACATCGCGTACGACTATTTGATTCTGACATGTGGACTGCAGTACCAGAGGCCTCAGTTTCAGCATGCGTATCAAAAGAAGGGGTAAGCGACCATGTACGAAAACGAATCTATCGAGCCAAGTCGGTCATAAACGTTCCTTCCAACAGAGAGGTGGATGAAATACCTTGGAACTGTTTGACGATCAACGACGATTTCGAAGCGGCCACTTGCTTGGAGAAGCTGCAAGCGTTGACGAACGGGTTGAAGGATGAAAGTTAGTTCCTGCAGTTTCTGTAGGTTTCGGTAGAATCGTTGCAAAATCAACTTTCTCGCAGAGAGGATTGTACTTTACGGACACAACGTCGACTGTTATTGCGCTCTCCAAGGACTGCTCGAATTCGGCATACAGGGTTCCTGGATCACCCTCATACAACCCCCGTTACCCCAATGCGACAGTCCCGAAACCATTTTCTTCGACCAGTGCGAAGTATACGAAAACTAAAATATGCCAATTAAGCCCGCTTTCCTTGCATTACTCGAGCGACAATTATTGGTATATTTAAGATATACGCGGAACTGATGAACGCGATTACAAGGCACAATATCGAGATACTCGTAGGATGGGAGTTAATCGGCTGGAGTCTGAGAGGCAAGGCAGAGGAGAAAATAATAGAATCTCTCGTGATCCGATTAAAAGGCAAAACTAGAACGATAGACTGCGACGCCCTTGTATCTTTTCACGAGAAGACTATCAGCATGAAGATATTCTTGGGTGACTGCCAGCATTCGACATAATCGAACTAGTACAAGTAACGATCGGCCTCGAATCACGATTTCGACTCCCCCGTTTCAGCGATTTGTAGATCCGGCCTGGTATACGACGGCCACCTGGTCATTGATCCAGATTTCAGGACGAACGATTCTGCGGTCTTTGCTGCCGGCACCGTAACCAAGTATTGCAGGAAATTTCACGCGGATGCCTGGCAGCACGACCTGTACAATCAAGTAGAGATCGGCGAGAGAGTTAGTAGAGTACTTTCCGAATCCATCCAAACCTTAGGAGACCTATTAATTTTTGGCGACTTGGCCAGATGGCCAAGATTCTTCGCACCTTCATAAATGACCAGTATGGAGGAAACGAGGCACCCTTCGAGCCGTTCAAAAGCAAGAAATACTTAGACATACCCGTGTTTCGTTGGCCAAAAGTTGTGGCCTGCGTCTTGCCTGGTGGTTACAAGTACCTTCATGTATGCAAACCCGGGATACCTGTGAAACGTCATCTCGCAATTCGCTACAATCTTTACGTGAGTTTTCGTAACGAATTCGGCTACGTCGGACGGGGAATTACGGTTCAACTGTTGCGTCTAGGGCAAAGTCCTGGCGACCGGCTCGTGCACATCGGATATCGGTTACTTCCGCATACGATTGAATCGCTTCGACACCGTCGAGTCATTGACGTGCTTTAGTAAAAAGGTACGAGGCTCTCCTTTTCTTTTTTATTTAAACGAGAAGAACTGGCGCTGATGCTAGCTAGCGTTTCAGGACTTTGAGGTCCATCAAATCATCCTGTTGCACGGAAAGCATGAAAGCTTGCTGAACGAGTTGAAGGCACGCTTCGAAGTAAGCCCTATTCGTTGATATTCGGGTTGAAATCGCACTGAGTAACTTCGTCCCTGCAGAAATCGCTTATCGTGGATTTGTACGCGTACTTCCGAGAGCCATGGGCTATGGCGATCCTCTACGACAGATTCGACTGTCTGCGAGTGGAGAATCGAGCCACGTTGCTGTCAAAGACAGTGATACCCGGTCACTCTTTGACCGACGATTGCGTGCGTGTTCTTGCAGAACTGAAGTGGCATACGGTGAGTGGCACCATTCAAATAAATCTCTTGCCCCAAACCGATCAAACGTTGAGCTACGATGTCCTGTTAGCTGGGAGAGAGCGAGCGTCGCAGCATCCAAGCGAGATACGCCGGTTCTGTATACCAGCAGGAACTCGAGGAGAATCTGATGAACTTCCTAGAGTTCTGCAAGGAGGACTTGCCCGTGTACTGCACGCCTGGAAAGTTGCGTGAATTATACGCCGACATCGAGGACAGTCCCCTCTATACCGATATCTAACCGAGTCACCGATCTTGGTGCCAGCAATTTCTATTTCACGCTTTCTCGAACAATCAAACACGAAATAAACGATCGCAGAACGATTCCAGACCCTTACTCGCGTGCCTTTCCATCATTTTCTTCTCCCGTGCACGTTTGCGCGTGCAGGCGCGATTATCAGAGCGCACGACGTCAACGAAAACCACAAGCGCGCCGCGAGACGATCTCGTTACGGCCCGACGAGCAAACGCTTCTGATTTTCAGGCCGAGTTCCCGATCGAAAAACCGTCCTCGATCACCGCGACCATGCCTGCTTACTTGGCATGCGATCCGATCTCTGGGTCAAGTTTAACACTACGCCAAGTTGTTCCATAAACAACCGCTCAAGGCAGCGTTTTCCCGCCGCCCACGCATCATTCAGCCGCAACAAACACACGTTACAGAAATGCCGCGGCGCCCTGTTGCGAAACGCGGAACTACCTCTCCTCTTTATCAGGACCCAGATCTCGAACTTCCTAGGGTGACCCGGCGTCGAAGAGAAAGCACCTTTGCGACTTAGAATTCTGAGTGCACCGTGACATTTTGCACGCGGGAGAAGACAGGAAAATACCTGTGTACCCTTGCACGCTGTGCTACCGTATTACCACCTGGTGAAACAGATATTTCAATAAGAAATATCCGCATGTCTTATCGGTTACACGGCACAGGAAAGCCGCCAAATGCTTTACGACTTAATCGACCGGTGATTCAGAGCAGGAAGAAGGGTCGCACTATTAACATTTTGGCAAGGAACTTGGCCGGGGAGTCTCGTCTCATTAGCCTGGTGCATCCCATCAAGGCTGATCCTCTCCCACGTGAATGCATCAATTTACATTTTTATATTATTGCGTGCGCAAAAGCAATTACGACGAAACCAGGTGGGAATCAGTCGCGCGTGAACCACGCACGGGCGCGTTTATCAATCGATTTCCGAACGACCGGGACGACGTTGTCGATAATTCCTGAAATATGAGCAGATCACTGTCGTATTTCTACGAGAGAAAGTGTTACTTGTGCGAGCGCCGCACCGTTTACTCGGATCACGATGCGGCGAAAAGAACAGCGCAAAGAGTGAGATTCATTGAGCCGAGTAAGTGCACGCTGCGTGGAAATTAAGATATCTTTCTTTATTAATTAACCTGTCATTTGCTGCGTCCCTTCCTCCCTTTCCAGCGAACCATTTGCGTCGCGATATTTTCGTCAGCTCTGGAAACGCGACGCGGGGATTAGTTTCTGTTATTCTCGTTTCTGCGTTTCCCGCGTGCTTGAAATGTATCCAAAATTGCGGAGACCCTGACGTCGGGTCAATGTCGCTTTATTTTCGTGGCTCGTTTCGCTGATCGAGGACACGGAATTCATATCTGTCGCTGAAACTTGAACAACTAGCCAGATTTAACGAGGGACTTGTTTTGAAAGTTTTCCCCGGCCAACGCGAGACCGTTCCAGTTATGGGAATGGCTCGTTAATCTCGCGTCATAATAGTACCACAAACGCAAAACAACGTCTCGGACGTTTTACGTAATACCGGCGTTATTATACAACTATTACGATTGGAACGCCTCCGTAAAATGACTTGCGACTCTCGTTTATGTAACCGAAGACAATTTATTGGATGGACGGTTCTAACACCTTTACGGTGCGTACAAACGCGTTTGTTCCCCGTAAAAGGGAATATTCGAGACCTATATTCGCGACGCGTCTGGCTGATTCACGCGTCTGTTGTCGCGATAATTGTCGTGATCTATCCCTTCGCGATGTCGCGTCACCTCGAAAGCCTTGCGCTAAAAGGAGAACAAATAAAGAACATGGACAGCGTTTTTCTATTCGCAGGCAAAATGCTGAGATCCGCTTCACCGCAGTATCCCATGAGAGGGTCCGATGCTCGAGTGATTCGTCTGACGGCAGATCAGGAAGCTGTTCTCCAAGAACAGTTTAACAGATGGCCGAGGGCACCTCACACAGCGGATGTCGTCCTTTTGGCAGCCGAAACGGGGCTGTCCGAGGCAGACGTCGAGGTTTTTATAGTTTTGTATTCGGATTGGAAAACGGACACGTCCGTTGTTGCTTTCAGCTGAAGAGAATCGAGATTAACAAATCATGCCTCTTCCCATTTTTCAGGCCTGGTACGGTATTCGACTAGCTCAGTGGAGGAAAGAGCAAGGCCTGGGAGGAAATATTGGTCTGCATTAACGTTTAACGCTGCAGCTGGAGCAACGTTATCGTAACTGTGTACCTGAAGATGTAACTCTTAGAAGGATTGCGCATCGACCTGACAACGATCTATTCTTTACCGATCTTACGTTACTTTCGATTTATCAGCGCTTGTGCTCGCGTTGATTTCATTTTATTCTTATTGGACATACGAGATGGGTCTGCAGCTATTTATTTGTGCTGATCGTCATCGCGTCGCAGAGTTTAGAGTTAAATTGTCAGACGTAATGGTACCAAAAATTGATTATAAGAAATAATTATTAGAAGAGGAGCGTGTAATAGGGGAATAATCTTAGGAATTTTAACGTCTTTTTAACACATTTGCAGCTGTTTGCTTTGATCCTAACGTAAACTGACACGAAAATGCTGTAGTATAATATAAAACTGCTCTATCCATGTGCCCTTCGACATTATCGAATTGTAGCAAGTATGCCGTGCGGAGAAGACATTACCAATGAGTATTAATCATAAGGTATATTTATGTGATCGTGTGAAAGATCGCAGAAATAAAAAGGGAAGATAATGGTATTAGTCTTTAATGTAACAGGTACCACGAATATTTGCCGACGCTTTTAGATAGTTGTACTAATATTATTTACACGCGTGCAAAAGTACAAATTGAAATGAATATATATTTATATAATCCAGTTACTGAAATAAATGTTACATAAAGGTAAAATTACGAGAAATTGTATGAAATGTTCTGTATCATAAATATCAATTTATTATAGATACCAGGAATTTGAAATATACATAAAAATGTCATTTAAATAAATTACATTTTAAAATTATAACAACGGTAGGTAACTATAAAATCGCTTATCTAGCGTTGATATCTTTTCCAATCGCATCCTTTATCGATGCCAGACCATCTCGTTTGAGCATGTCTTCCAGTTCTCGCTTAATTTTTCCTACCACCGGTGGTCCCAGATATGTAAACGCTGTGTAAACTTGTACCAAAGTAGCACCGGCTTTTATTTTATTGTAAGCGTCCGCTCCGGTAAAAATTCCACCGACCCCGATAATGGGAATGGATCCTCGCGTTCGTTTGTACATATCCGAGATCATCGCTGTCGAAATATCAGAAAGCGGCGCTCCACTGAGTCCACCATCCTCCTCTTTAAGAGGACTGGTTAAATTGTTGCGAGAAATCGTAGTGTTGCACAGTATTAGACCATCTACTGTCGTTTTCTGTTTAAGTATTACGTCTGCGATATCTTGCTTTTCCGTCTCAGATAAATCTGGAGCAAGTTTTAATAGTAATGGTTGCTTGATCTGCATCGAATGCCTGACTTCGTTTACTTTAGTTAACAATCGTTCCAAATCTTTTTTATGTTGAAGCATTCTCAATCCAGGAGTATTGGGACTGGATATATTAATTACAAAATAGTCCGCCACATCTGAGAATTTTTTAATGCCTTCTGCATAGTCTTGTGCTGCGTCCTCGGATGCTTTATTTTTACCCAAATTAATCCCAACAATACCATTAAAGTTCCGACTGTTCTTGAGTTCTCGTACGCGTTCCCACACAGTGTCGTGGCCTTCACTGTTAAAGCCATATCGATTAACAATTGCATTGTCCTCTAGCAACCGAAACACTCTCGGTTTTGGATTACCAGGCTGAGGCTTAGGCGTAACTGAGCCTAACAGAGAAATTCGAATGTAACATGCAATAATATTAAATCATTGAAACCCGCTTACCTATTTCTACAAAACTAAAACCTATGTTGTGCAGTCCCTCTACAGCTTCCCCTTGTTTATCAAAACCAGCTGCCATTCCGATTGGATTTTTAAATTGCAGTCCCCAAACATTAACGGCAAGTGATGATGGGTCTTTTACATTTTGTTTTGGTAAGAGGTCCCATTTTAAAATCTTTACTGCAGCATTATGTGCGAATTCGGGATCCAGCAACTGTGCAAGCGGCACGATAAATTTATTATAAAAGTTTTCATTGCTTTGATAAATGCAAATACCACCATATAACATAGTGGCAGTGCTGGTAACTCTTATGAGCGATTTTAATTTTTCCCTCTTGCTTAATCGATATGCCATTTTAAGACAGATGTGTTCCTCTTAAATTAGTGCAATTTTTCAGTCAGGGAAAACATCCGAACCGTATTTTGTCAATAGGCAATCAAATTACGAAACGATATCATAACGCATTCTTGCGTAGCTCCATTCGAAGATTGCAACTGAAAGTATTTAAACCACATCTTACTTTTAATTATATTTTTCAAATGTTTTTAATATAAGGTTAGAATACTACGGAAATATTTCGTCTATAGTGCTGCTATCTATATAGACAGCTGGGGCACCGACTAGATATAGCAATAGAGATAGTGACTCTCATACCGATTCAAAAATCGCACGCTGATTTTGTGCGTCCTCTGCCCATGAACAGTGATCACTTAAAGAACTATTATTTACTGAAGCAGTTGGGGCGAGATACATGCGATTGTATGAATATATGTAAATGCTTTCGGGGGGCATCAGGAAAGCTATTTCTCGGACAACGTTTCGGTAGAAAAATTTAACTACAATACCTGGTCGCGCGATACAGTTCGGTTCGGCTCGAGTTGAGTTGAAATCACATCGCAATGCATCGGCGCGATGAAATGGACAATGAGATTCGTGTCACGTTTAGTGTCCCGCTTTTATTGCTCGGGAAAGAACAAAAGAATTCTTTAACGAGTATCGTAGGTCCAGCTAACAGTTGGTCAGAAATAGTAAAAGTCTAGTAGGTACAACCCTAGAGTCGTAGGTCCGGCTAAAAGTTGGTCAGAAATAGTAGAAGTCCAATAGGCACGACTCTAGAGTCGTAGGTCCAGCTAAAAGTTGGTCAGAAATAGCAAGAGTCCAGTGGGTTCAACCCTAGAGTCGTAGGTCCGGCTAAAAGTTGGTCAGAAATAGTAGAAGTCTAATAGACAGGACTCTAGAGTCGTAGGTCCGGCTGATAGTTGGTAAGAAAAGGTAAAAGTTCAGTAACTGTAACCGTAGGAGCGAAGGTTCAGCTAAAAAATGGTCAGAAGCCACAAAAGTTCAGTACGTATGACCTTAGTACAGTAGTACGCACGACGGCGGTCGGAGACCTTCGAAGAGTTCGGAAATTGCGAGTACGACCGAGCGCGACCGAGCGCTACCGACGCGCCGCGGAGTGGGGATGACGGAGCGCGGCGCACCGGGTGTCACTATCAGTTCAAGCGTCGTACCGTACGGGTCGTTTATGTTATCGAAGGTTGGGGACATACATCACCTTACAATACAATAGCTTCTCGGTGTTTACTTTACCACCGCATACGCTTGTCTATTAACTTTTATTAATTAATACACGTTTATTTAACAATCGTTTGACTATCGTGGATATACATTAAACTCTTTCTCGAGTCACTTTTGCTGGACGCTTGACCGGTCATCCGATACTATTGGTTTTTTGATACGCGATAACTACTCGTTCATTAAAATAGCGGGTTAATTAATTTATTAGTTTAAACGGTTCTTTGAATCTATATTATATTACACGATTATTCGGATTCGATGCGGTGTTAAGGTTGTGTTTATTTTCTTTGCAATGTCACTTACGTACCCAGTTACATATGTCCTTTCGCAATTTTGAATTCGATTCTGATTTTAGCACAGGTTTATCACGTTGCTTTTCTTTTTGTTGCAGGTACAATGGATGATTGGTTGGTAAAGAATAATATATTGAAGCTGCAGGAATGGAGTATTCAGTTATCGATGACCTTTGATGAAGGACTGGTAACATTTAACTTATTATCCTAACGGTTTATGTATATATCTGGCAATTGGATTTTGATTGAAAGTTATTGAACACTTTCATTATTGTAAATAGATTTCAATCTTCTTCTTCAATCTTACTTCTCTCTATTCGTATATCCGTGTTGATTGAATAATGAAAACATTTCAAATAGAACTTACAATATATCATTCGCGATTGAAACTAGAGTCAGTAAATTTCATTAATTCTAAACGAAAAATTTATAAATACGCGATATTGCTTGCTTACTAGGATCATGATCATTTTTAAAACTCTGACATAGAACAGTCACAGTACGCTTTTGATAAATCATTTGTATTAATCTATAATAATATATCTTGTTTTGACAATTAATAATACAGTAATACTTTATTAAGAAACAAAGCAGTAATTCCTCAACAGACATACAGAAATAAGAAAGAGACAAATAAAATCACATGTGTATTGCTTTAATTTCTACCTCCTCTCCTCATTTACTAACTTGTACAGATTTTCTTGCAGCATAATTTGATGACCGCGCGCAATGCGGTTGTTAGAGTCAGTGCTTGTTCCGTTAAAGTTCTTTTTATTATTTTTTGAGCGCAACCGCTCTTAATAATTATAATTAAATATAAATAGTAGTAACGATACGCGAAAGTAGAGTCAGTGTTTGCTTCGAAATATTGTTCTCGCGAAAAATAGAGTCACTTTGTTCGTCGATCACAATTATAAAACGCGCGCGATAGTAGTCTTTTATCTTTCTTTTTTTATCGCAATAAGTATTCCGGTATTAGAGTCAACACCTATGCTGTTCGGCGAGTTCGGGCTTTCATCCATCAACTTGAAGAGTAAGTACTTCTATATTTCTTTAATCGTATATTACAATGATCTTTGATTATTAACATGTTCGAAAAGTACTGAAAATGCAAACATTTCAATGTTGTCTGTTCTTTTGAATGTTTCAGAAGCTGCCTTGGCTCAATTGTATCACCATAACGATATTGTTGGCCGCGCGCAATGCGGTTGGTAGAGTCAGTGCTTGTTCCGTCAAAGTTCTTTTTATTATTTTTTGAGCGCAACCGCTCTTAAGAATAATTAAACATAAATAACAGTAAAGATACGCGAAATTAGAGTCAGTGTTTGGTCCGAAACAATACTCTCATTCGAAACGAGACATTCAGTCTTCGTTGGCGACGAGCTTGACCGCACCCCTGGCGAGTCTGCAACCGGTGAGTCGCATGCTTTAAAGTTCCTCTGGTCACTCAATCATGTCGCAGGACGAAAGGTCCGAACCGACACGAGTGACTGGTTGTAATTACGTAGATTTTTCTGGCAAGCACTGTGACCATGGGTATATGGAAATATACTCATGAGTAGTAACTTCTTTACTGTTTTATATTATATGAGGATAGGTCTTCTTGTACAACGCGTTTTTAAATAGCTTCAGTATAAAATATATCGCTATATATCTTTTTATAATAGAGTATTTAATTGAATACCTATGAACGGTATTTAAATAGTTATTAATTATTAAACGAATAGAAAGTAACGTCCAGTATTATACGTACATTACTTTGTAGTGTAGAAGTCGAATACCCTTCGACTTCGTTTACTTGTCAATTGCAATTACTGCCCAGTTATAATAAATTGTTAGTAAGAGTATAATATTTCCTCTTTTTCTACTTTGATTAAATATAAAGTAAAGACATTTACTTACCTTGTCAATTTGTTGGAACTATCGAATAATTTTATTATTCGATATCCATATTAGTCTTTAGCGTTTAGAGATATCAATAATTTCACTTTTTCCGCACAATATATCAATTATACCTGAATGTACAAGAAGACAATACGCGAACGGGTAGATCTCGAAATCAAAGCAATCTACTTTGAAACCAACCTTGCGTTTTAGGAGCAATGCTTTGATGATGGGACCACCCGAGGATGTTTCTATTTCATTCAAAGTATATTAAAGTAGAGCCATTGAATAATTTTTCTAATAAACTAGAGTCATTGCAGAATTTTTCTAATAAAGTAGAGTCATTGCAGAATTTTTATAATAAAGTAGAGTCATTTCATTTTCTCTTTAATAAAATAAAATCATATATTGATCTGGTATATATACATGAATATTTAGCCCGTTAGAAAATCAGTATGTCTTCATCATTTTTGTAGACGAGGATTTCCAGGTTTAACCCTTTCCGTGTTCACTGCCCGGATCCCACTCACGTGCCCAGGTGCTACTTGGGTGGGAAAACGGTGGTAGAGCACGATGATATTTATTTAGTTTATAATACTTTATTGTTGGCGACTGACAGTGCGTTTGGTGTATCGTGCACGACGTAATATCCACATTGTGTGTGTGGTTAGGCTGTGGATTTGCGTCGTTCCGTACTAAAATGTAGCTATTATGACCACCATAAGATGTCCATTAATTTAAAGCAGAGACATCATTTTTACTATTAATTGCATTAATAATGCCTACTATACTGAGGCACGAAGTTTTGCCATTTAAAATGACAAAGGCCAAATGCCAAAGAGAATCGAATATACTTATCAATTGCTATCAAGTAGTTCTTGTATCGGTACTTTTTAATTATCCTATTAAATATCAACCGCGGCGTGGTTTTTTCCCACGCGAACGCAAAGATCCCAGCCACTGTCAGTCGATTTCAGAAAAATGGTACGTACATTAGAGTGTGTGAGTTGTGTGACAACACTTGGGTGTCGGGGGCGTCCCGGGACGCCTCCCTAGTGTAGGCTTTTGCGCCCAAGTGTTTGACTGAGAACCGTGGAGTGTCGTGTGTTGGTGTGCCTGTTTGCCATTTTTTAAATATAGGTCCAGGTAGGATAGGTAGCATACTTTCTGGTGTGATTGATAGATATAAGTAGGTAGGGCCGGGCAGGTTGACACAGTCTCTGATCGGGTAGGCACTATTTCGCGTGTTCAACCTGTTTCAGGAAATCTGATTTGAAAAGTCGACGGTGAAGCTGTGTCGCGAACGAAAATGCGTTCGTCTCTGGCTTTGCCTATCGATTTTTCGAATCCTTCGTGGTCGTGGTCGCGATTCAAGCTCCGAAACGAAACGTGTTACATTATGCTCGAGGCTGCACGTGTGAACGAAGAACGACTACAATTTTAATCGTAATCTTTGCGATTTTCTGTAATCACAAGTTTACGATTTTATTTGGTCGTGATTCGGCCACGTGTGTTCCATTTAGCTCCGCGATTTAAACTCTTTATTTCACATATATCAGTTTTTCCTTGGTTTTCGACTAGAGCCTCGAGCCTAGTTTAAGTTTCAGCTGGCCCTTGGGTCCAACGAAAAGAAGAGGCTATATGCCGAAGAGGCCCGACAAACTGTCATTCAAGAGGGCAACTACTAATGGTTCGCCATTCTTTTTAAGAATGGGGAATCATTCTATGTTACTACTTTGTCACTGTGCTTGCATTTTCATTTGTAGAATTTTTATTTGTACTTGGCCGACGCACATTCCGGCCCAACGATACAGCCCTCCCAAAAATATCGCGTTGCTTTAGAGTTGCGAAAAACATGAGAACGGGTCGAATTAGAGTTGCGTTAAATGCCACGCGGATTTTCAAGTAGAGTCGCGAAAAAGAAAACGAGTCTCGCGCATTCTTGGAGGTGCGAAGTGACTCGCGGTTTTTATTTAGAGTTGCGAGCAAATGAAAATCGTGATTGATTTAGCGTTGCGCAATGATATCGCGATTGTTCTAGCAATTTTACAGTTCTTATTGTTAGTTAAATTGTTGTATTTCATAATATACTTTAGATGTGCGAAAGTTACTAGTGTTGCGGAAATTATTTTCGCGTCTTGAGCCTTCAGCTAACTTTGCAGAGGATCTTCAATTACATTGCTTTTTGATATTACAAATAATTTACTGTTTGCTTTCTATCAGCCTTAATAAATAGTGTTGCGAAATGATTGCATCGCGAGTTCCAGTTAGCGTTGCGTTGATTAAAGATCGCGTTTTTAATTAGAGTTGCGAATACCAGTCCCCATCCTGGAGCCACCCTGGAGGGTGGCACATCATCGTCAGCCAAAGATCGTGGCTGACCAATTCTTTGGCAATTCTTGTTCTCTATGGTGTAATTTTTCTTTTCCGTGTTTTATATTTGTCTTTCTTATTATTTTCTTTCTTAACAATTATACTATCTGGAATGTCTGTTGATGGAAATACTGCTAAAAATTTGCCTATATAATAGTAAATTACTGTGTGAACGAATTTAAAAAAAAGAAATGAAAGAAAGAGAAGAAATAATTTGTAGAATCTTTAGTAAATTTATAATAACTCGAGATAGTAGATTTCAATTAGAGACAATACTTGTGACTGTTCATTATTGGAGTTTAACTCTTAAATATTTTCTCTTAATCGTTGCAATTTTATTTTCACCTTTTTTTTTAGTAGAGCCATTTTTTGTAACTTTCGGGCTTGCTTTGTAGAAATTGAAATTCACTCGCGATATCCGTAAATATTTATGTACAATGAAAATATGTACTTACAATGAGACCACACACACACCGTGCCCTGCCCATGCCCCTGCCCAGTTGCCAGTTGTCTGTTCTAGGAAGGCATGGACCACGAAATTAATATGGACTAATTGAAGGGGAATTAAGTATATGCATGCTTATACCTACATGAGTATGATAAAGTATCTGTTAGATTCCTATGTAGGTAGGATATTATTGAAATTGTTGTTTTAATTGAACTCTTAGATATTACATTAGGTAGGGTGATTCTAGTTCTAAGTTAGATCTTTAGTCAGGCAGGGCGTATTCGAATCTAATCTAATATTTAAGAATTTAGGATTTATTTTTATGCTATGTCTTAGTTTTTAAGACAGCAGTGTACACTGCTGTAATAATATTTCGTTGTCTACTTTTTAAGACCGTAGGATATATTTATTTGGAAGATATATTTATTTTATTGTAGTATATATTTTTAAGAAAGTTTTGTTTCAGGAAATTGAATTATCTTGCAGATTTTCTGTCAGGTTTCCTTCAAATATTCAAGTTAGCTTTCGGTCGCGAATTTTCCAAGTACTCCTCTTGTTGTTTTACTTGTACTACGATCAATTAATAATCGTTCTACAAATTGACAAGAATAGGAGGTTTTTCTATTTCAAAAACTATATTGGAATTAGTTTTCGCGTAATTGGAGGGTGGAAGGGCCGTGGCTAGGGTGGGTCTCCATGCGCAGTAACCTCCACGTGGTGAGACCTGGGCAATCAATTATTTATCGTATAATTATTAAACGTTTAACAGACGTTTGATAATTATGTGGAAAATAATTCGAGCGAATTGACTGCGCATTGCACTTTCCCCCCACATTCCCTTTTTCGCTTCATTCTCTTCTTTGCTTTATTCCTTTTTAATTCTCTGCTGGGATCAATCACGCTCGTTTCTTTTCTTCTAATTTATTTCACTACTATTAGCTTCATTCCCTTTTCCGTACTCGGCCCGGAGGACCGATGGTTGGGGACTCAGTTTCAGCGAGTTACGATGTGTGGGGGCGTGATTGTGGTTCTGGAGGAAGGATCCGAGGCCCGCTGTTAGACTACGTCTCTAACGGTTGTTGGTTTTCGCCCTAAATCTGGGATCATGGTCGCGGTTCTTGCATTTCCGGGCTGCAGTGTCATCGTGAGCGGTGTGTGAGCTGTGATTGCGTTCCGGACAGGTGACCCGCCTAGTAGGAAATTCCTGCGAGTTAGACCACGCCAAGCACACCTTGGGGTGGCAGAAGGTATATGGGACATAATCTGGAATCGTGGTTGCGGTCTTGCTTCCGTTCCTCAATGATTTCTGTGGCTCGGTATCGTAACTGGTGTACATTCTAAGTCCTTTTACTGTCCGGACTCTGGGCAGAGGGCTCGCGGACTGCTCGGTAGCAGTCACTTTCGTTGCTCGCCTCCTCAACCACTTTACCCCTGCTTGAGTCATTCCACTTGAGTGTCCAGCCTATGGACTTTACTAATTCAATGCACGATATTGTTACAGATTCACTTATCAGAGGCAAGACCGGAAGCTATAAAGAGCCAGCCTCGTCCATCCCATTTGTAAGATCAAGATTTTTATAATACTTTACTAATTACTGTCGATTTGTCATTGTTTCAGAAGCATTGAAGGACCAGCTAAAGAAGAGGATTGCTGAAAATATGTACATTAAGACCACACTGACACCCTGCCCCTGCCCCTGCCCCTGCCCCTGCCCTTTTATACTGGCATGTTTTACACAAATTGAAATTATTGGACATTTAATTAGGCAGGGTTCATGAAACTAAAAATTCATTCACTCTGTTCTAGGACACCATGGACAACGAAAGTAATTCCTCTTCAATTAGTCCATATTAAGTATATGCATGCTCATACCTATATAAGTATTGTAAAGTATCTATTTTATTCCTGTGTGTTAGGATATTATTGAAATTTTTGTTTAAATTGAACTCTTAGATATTATATTAGGTAGGGTGATTCTAGTCCTAAGTTAGATCTTTAGTCAGGCAGGGCGTATTCGAATCTAATCTAGTATTTAAGAATTTAGGATTTATTTTTATGCTATGTCTTAGTTTTTAAGACAGCAGTGTACACTGCTGTAATAATATTTCGTTGTCTACTTTTTAAGATCGTAGGATACATTTTTAAGAAAGTTTTGTTTCAGGACATTGAATTACCTTGCAGATTTTCTTTTAGGTTTCCCTCTAATATTCAATTTAGCTTTCGGTCGCGAATTTTCCAAATATTCCTCTTGTTGTCTTACTTGTACTACGATCAGTTAATGATCGTTCTACAAATGGACAATAATAGGAGATTTTTCTTTTTCAAAAACTATATTAGAATTAGTTTTCGCGTAATTGGAGGGTGGAAGGGCCGTGGCTAGGGTGGGTCTCCATGCGCAGTAACCTCCACGTGGTGAGACCCGGGCAATCAATTATTTATCGTATAATTATTAAACGTTTAACAGACGTTTGATAATTATGTGGAAAATAATTCGAGCGAATTGACTGCGCATTGCACTTTCCCCCCACATTCCCCTTTTCGCTTCATTCTCTTCTTTGCTTTATTCCTTTTTAATTCTCTGCCGGGATCAATGACGCTCCTTTCTTTTCTTCTAATTTATTTCACTACTATTAGCTTCATTCCCTTTTCCGTACTCGGCCCGGAGGACCGATGGTTAGGGACTCAGTTTCAGCGAGTTACGATGTGTGGGGGCGTGATTGTGGTTCTGGAGGAAGGATCCGAGGCCCGCTGTTAGACTACGTCTCTAACGGTTGTTGGTTTTCGCCCTAAATCTGGGATCATGGTCGCGGTTCTTGCATTTCCGGGCTGCAGTATCATCGTGAGCGGTGTGTGAGCTGTGATTGCGTTCCGGACAGGTGACCCGCCTAGTAGGAAATTCCTGCGAGTTAGACCACGCCAAGCACACCTTGGGGTGGCAGAAGGTATATGGGACATAATCTGGAATCGTGGTCTCGGTCTTGCTTCCGTTCCTCAATGATTTCTGTGGCTCGGTATCGTAACTGGTGTACATTCTAAGTCCTTTTACTGTCCGGACTCTGGGCAGAGGGCTCGCGGACTGCTCGGTAGCAGTCACTTTCGTTGCTCGCCTCCTCAACCACTTTACCCCTGCTTGTGTCATTCCACTTGAGTGTCCAGCCTATGGACTTTACTAATTCAATGCACGATATTGTTACAGATTCACTTATCAGAGGCAAGACCGGAAGCTATAAAGAGCCAGCCTCGTCCATCCCATTTGTAAGATCAAGATTTTTATAATACTTTACTAATTACTGTCGGTTTGTCATTGTTTCAGAAGCATTGAAAAGAACCAGCTAGAGAAGAGGATTGTTGAAAATATTTACAATGATACCACACTCACACCCTGCCCCTACCCCTGCCCCAGCCCCTGCCCATGCCCAGCCCCTGCCCAGTTGCCAGTTGTCTGTTCTAGGAAGGCATGAACCACGAAATTAATATGGACTAATTGAAGGGGAATTAAGTATATGCATGCTTACACCTACATGAGTATTATAAAGTATCTTTTAGATTCCTATGTAGGTAGGATATTATTGAAATTGTTGTTTTAATTGAACTCTTAGATATTACATTAGGTAGGTGATTCTAGTTCTAAGTTAGATCTTTAGACAGGCAGGTCGTATTCGAATCTACTCTAGTATTTAAGAATGTAGGATTTATTTTTATGCTATGTCTTAGTTTTTAAGACAGCAGTGTGCACTGCTGTAATAATATTTCGTTGTCTACTTTTTAAGACCGTAGGATATATTTATTTGGGAAATATATTTATTTTATCGTAGGATATATTTTTAAGAAAGTTTTGTTTCAAGACATTGAATTATCTTGCAGATTTTCTTTCAGGTTTCCTTCAGATATTCAATTTAGCTTTCGGTCGCGAATTTTCCAAATATTCCTCTTGTTGTCTTACTTGTACTACGATCAGTTAATGATCGTTCTACAAATGGACAATAATAGGAGATTTTTCTTTTTCAAAAACTATTTTAGAATTAGTTTTCGCGTAATTGGAGGGTGGAAGGGCCGTGGCTAGGGTGGGTCTCCATGCGCAGTAACCTCCACGTGGTGAGACCTGGGCAATCAATTATTTATCGTATAATTATTAAACGTTTAACAGACGTTTGATAATTATGTGGAAAATAATTCGAGCGAATTGACTGCGCATTGCACTTTCCCCCCACATTCCCCTTTTCGCTTCATTCTCTTCTTTGCTTTATTCCTTTTTAATTCTCTGCCGGGATCAATGACGCTCGTTTCTTTTCTTCTAATTTATTTCACTACTATTAGCTTCATTCCCTTTTCCGTACTCGGCCCGGAGGACCGATGGTTAGGGACTCAGTTTCAGCGAGTTACGATGTGTGGGGGCGTGATTGTGGTTCTGGAGGAAGGATCCGAGGCCCGCTGTTAGACTACGTCTCTAACGGTTGTTGGTTTTCGCCCTAAATCTGGGATCATGGTCGCGGTTCTTGCATTTCCGGGCTGCAGTATCATCGTGAGCGGTGTGTGAGCTGTGATTGCGTTCCGGACAGGTGACCCGCCTAGTAGGAAATTCCTGCGAGTTAGACCACGCCAAGCACACCTTGGGGTGGCAGAAGGTATATGGGACATAATCTGGAATCGTGGTCTCGGTCTTGCTTCCGTTCCTCAATGATTTCTGTGGCTCGGTATCGTAACTGGTGTACATTCTAAGTCCTTTTACTGTCCGGACTCTGGGCAGAGGGCTCGCGGACTGCTCGGTAGCAGTCACTTTCGTTGCTCGCCTCCTCAACCACTTTACCCCTGCTTGTGTCATTCCACTTGAGTGTCCAGCCTATGGACTTTACTAATTCAATGCACGATATTGTTACAGATTCACTTATCAGAGGCAAGACCGGAAGCTATAAAGAGCCAGCCTCGTCCATCCCATTTGTAAGATCAAGATTTTTATAATACTTTACTAATTACTGTCGGTTTGTCATTGTTTCAGAAGCATTGAAAAGAACCAGCTAGAGAAGAGGATTGTTGAAAATATTTACAATGATACCACACTCACACCCTGCCCCTACCCCTGCCCCAGCCCCTGCCCATGCCCAGCCCCTGCCCAGTTGCCAGTTGTCTGTTCTAGGAAGGCATGAACCACGAAATTAATATGGACTAATTGAAGGGGAATTAAGTATATGCATGCTTACACCTACATGAGTATTATAAAGTATCTTTTAGATTCCTATGTAGGTAGGATATTATTGAAATTGTTGTTTTAATTGAACTCTTAGATATTACATTAGGTAGGTGATTCTAGTTCTAAGTTAGATCTTTAGACAGGCAGGTCGTATTCGAATCTACTCTAGTATTTAAGAATGTAGGATTTATTTTTATGCTATGTCTTAGTTTTTAAGACAGCAGTGTGCACTGCTGTAATAATATTTCGTTGTCTACTTTTTAAGACCGTAGGATATATTTATTTGGGAAATATATTTATTTTATCGTAGGATATATTTTTAAGAAAGTTTTGTTTCAAGACATTGAATTATCTTGCAGATTTTCTTTCAGGTTTCCTTCAGATATTCAATTTAGCTTTCGGTCGCGAATTTTCCAAATATTCCTCTTGTTGTCTTACTTGTACTACGATCAGTTAATGATCGTTCTACAAATGGACAATAATAGGAGATTTTTCTTTTTCAAAAACTATTTTAGAATTAGTTTTCGCGTAATTGGAGGGTGGAAGGGCCGTGGCTAGGGTGGGTCTCCATGCGCAGTAACCTCCACGTGGTGAGACCTGGGCAATCAATTATTTATCGTATAATTATTAAACGTTTAACAGACGTTTGATAATTATGTGGAAAATAATTCGAGCGAATTGACTGCGCATTGCACTTTCCCCCCACATTCCCCTTTTCGCTTCATTCTCTTCTTTGCTTTATTCCTTTTTAATTCTCTGCCGGGATCAATGACGCTCGTTTCTTTTCTTCTAATTTATTTCACTACTATTAGCTTCATTCCCTTTTCCGTACTCGGCCCGGAGGACCGATGGTTAGGGACTCAGTTTCAGCGAGTTACGATGTGTGGGGGCGTGATTGTGGTTCTGGAGGAAGGATCCGAGGCCCGCTGTTAGACTACGTCTCTAACGGTTGTTGGTTTTCGCCCTAAATCTGGGATCATGGTCGCGGTTCTTGCATTTCCGGGCTGCAGTATCATCGTGAGCGGTGTGTGAGCTGTGATTGCGTTCCGGACAGGTGACCCGCCTAGTAGGAAATTCCTGCGAGTTAGACCACGCCAAGCACACCTTGGGGTGGCAGAAGGTATATGGGACATAATCTGGAATCGTGGTCTCGGTCTTGCTTCCGTTCCTCAATGATTTCTGTGGCTCGGTATCGTAACTGGTGTACATTCTAAGTCCTTTTACTGTCCGGACTCTGGGCAGAGGGCTCGCGGACTGCTCGGTAGCAGTCACTTTCGTTGCTCGCCTCCTCAACCACTTTACCCCTGCTTGAGTCATTCCACTTGAGTGTCCAGCCTATGGACTTTACTAATTCAATGCACGATATTGTTACAGATTCACTTATCAGAGGCAAGACCGGAAGCTATAAAGAGCCAGCCTCGTCCATCCCATTTGTAAGATCAAGATTTTTATAATACTTTACTAATTACTGTCGATTTGTCATTGTTTCAGAAGCATTGAAGGACCAGCTAAAGAAGAGGATTGCTGAAAATATGTACATTAAGACCACACTGACACCCTGCCCCTGCCCCTGCCCCTACCCTTTTATACTGGCATGTTTTACACAAATTGAAATTATTGGACATTTAATTAGGCAGGGTTCATGAAACTAAAAATTCATTCACTCTGTTCTAGGACACCATGGACAACGAAAGTAATTCCTCTTCAATTAGTCCATATTAAGTATATGCATGCTCATACCTATATAAGTATTGTAAAGTATCTATTTTATTCCTGTGTGTTAGGATATTATTGAAATTTTTGTTTTAATTGAACTCTTAGATATTATATTAGGTAGGGTGATTCTAGTCCTAAGTTAGATCTTTAGTCAGGCAGGGCGTATTCGAATCTAATCTAGTATTTAAGAATTTAGGATTTATTTTTATGCTATGGCTTAGTTTTTAAGACAGCAGTGTACACTGCTGTAATAATATTTCGTTGTCTACTTTTTAAGATCGTAGGATACATTTTTAAGAAAGTTTTGTTTCAGGACATTGAATTACCTTGCAGATTTTCTTTTAGGTTTCCCTCTAATATTCAATTTGGCTTTCGGTCGCGAATTTTCCAAATATTCCTCTTGTTGTCTTACTTGTACTACGATCAGTTAATGATCGTTCTACAAATGGACAATAATAGGAGATTTTTCTTTTTCAAAAACTATTTTAGAATTAGTTTTCGCGTAATTGGAGGGTGGAAGGGCCGTGGCTAGGGTGGGTCTCCATGCGCAGTAACCTCCACGTGGTGAGACCTGGGCAATCAATTATTTATCGTATAATTATTAAACGTTTAACAGACGTTTGATAATTATGTGGAAAATAATTCGAGCTAATTGACTGCGTATTGCACTTAGGATACAATGTACAATAATGTCCGTTTAATGTCCGTTTTTTTTCTACAATTAATATTCACGGAGTCATCCCAACCGATTTTTGGACCGGCACTGATGTATCGAGGATGGAGGTTGCGTCCTGCTTCTTATGTAGATTCTTCTGTTTTTTGACGCTCTTGAGTTAATTGTTTAGTAAGATAATTCATATATTTTTCGTTTGGAGAATTACAATTCCTTACTCTCCATGAAACCTTCTTTTTTATAAATCAAATGCACATCCGTATATTTTATTTCATAAATTAATTATTATCTGTAAAGATGTGCTTGAAACTACGCGGGTCTCTGCCATATCTACAGTGCCAGCTATGCTTTCACCATCTATACGGAACTCCTTGAAACTACTCGCGCCTCTTACTTACCTTAAGTGTAGATATGGCAGGGGCCCGAGTAGGTTTATGCACATATGTATAGATGGCGAAACTAATGGCCACTTTGGGTGTCGGTAAGACAGGGATACGAGTGGTCCGTCATTTCAAGCACTTCTTTATAGTACGCGGTACGATAAACTTTTTGGTTATTTATGTCTATATTTATAAAATTAAGTTGATAATGCTCGAAAATTGTTTCGTACTCTCATTTATATACCAATAAAGTGTTAGTAACTACAGTGTTACAGTCTACATGAAAATTAATATGTACGGTAACATTGTACGTGCCATCGTTCATTTTATTGTACAACAATCAAGTTTTTTAGCAAGGTATATACATTTGTGAATATTTCTTTCTTTTAATAAATTTCCGAGCATGTAATAAATACATACTAATAGTAGTATTATCCTTTATTACGGTCTCGCAGCAGTGTAAGTTGAGGTTAGTGTCTTATAACTTATCTTTGCAATACTATCTTAGCTCTTGCAGTCTCATCATCTGTTTCGCTCTTCCTATTAAACCCTTCACCACCTTACGTATTACAGTATTTCGTATCTCTTTATCGCACATCTATTATACATCTTTCCCATTCCTCCCTGTTTCATTTCAAATTCCTTAGTCAATTTTATATCCTATTATGTATTCCTATTTCTGTACGTTCTGTTAACAGATGTTCTAACGTTTGAAATTTTTGTTTGCGCAGGTCACATCTTTCATTCTTTTCCTCCTCCCAATATTTCTGCAATGCCTTTGAATTTTGCCTGTGCTATTAATTGCTGATTGTGTCAGTGTCCGTTCTTACTCAGGTACTTAAGTAGTGTTGCCGTTCTAATATATTTAAATTTTTCCCCCTGTTGCATTTCATAGTCTCTTCTTTTAAGTCTGTCTGTTAATTCTTTTGCTTCTGCTCTCATCAAAAACACTCTGACCAGACTCGTTTCATTCCTTTTTAAATAATACTCTCCGTCTCTTATGGTTCTGGTTTGGCCCTCCCTTCTTTCTTTGTCTTGCGAATATCCCTTAACAATGTTGTCTCTTCTCCTACATACATACTAATATATTTTTTGTGTGTGCAGGTTTTGTGGGCAAGGAGTAAGGAGCACTGACCGCCACTTCTTATTGCACATAAGAGCAAGGAAGAAGATAGAAAATCTTTTGCCGCATACTGTAGTTATATTAAATTGGTTTATAAGAATAGTTTGTAACTATTAGCGCGTAAGATTAATTTAGAACAATTGTATAATTAATTGTTTTGTATATCTATTACATATTTTATTTTATATTTAGTTTATTCGGTAGATCTTGTATAAACTTTAATATTCCTTCTACCTCAAGTTCTACTGAATGTACGAACTATACATATATAAAATGAAGAATGTAATAAATAATCTGCATATGCATAAATTGCACAATTGCTGTAATTTAAATTTATAATCTTGGACGTATAAAGTATGTAAAGTTCAGTTTAAGTTTTATCTGTAAGATGTATTGTAAATTAACTTCCTAAAATAGTTTATAAGTATTATATTATTTATGTTTGTAGTATTTTTATATTACATAAATGTTAGTTTAGGGTTGATACAAGATTTAGTTGTAAGATGATTTAAAATCTCAATAGATTTAAAAGAATAGTTCATAAGTGTTTGCTTGTAAATTTATATTGCAACATATTTGTAACTTGTATCTTCATTAATTAAATTAAATAAATTTTTGATCAAAAGAATTCCACTTCTCTCTTTATTTTCACACCTTAACAATCCTTGAGAGAACCTAATTCCAATTCCTTATATAAGAAGTACCGTGGACGAACTTTAAATGCAAAGTCCTAATGCGGGAACCTTGTCAAATGGCCCTATACGTTATTAAATTTGACACCAAGAAATTCTTGGGCGGAACATCATTTTCAAAGTCTTCGTTTTTCGCAAAATTTGTTGGCAGAAGTCTAGAGAATTAAGCGCTCAGAAATTCCTGAAACATGACGTCATTTCCAAGAATTGTTGAACTCGGATACCTCCTCGCATATCATATTCTCCTGATACAAATCCCAGATTTTCAGCGAGATATTTTTGTCAAAAACACAGAAATTATGCGCTCGGAAATTCCTGGAACGTGACGTCATTTCCAAGAATTGTTGAGAACGAATACCTCCCCGCACATCATATTCTCCTGATACAAATCCACGATTTTCAGCGAGATATTTTTGCCAGAAACTCGGAAATTTTGCAGTCGGAAATTCCTGGAACGTGACGTCATTTCCAAGAATTGTTGAGAACGAATACCTCCCCGCACATCATATTCTCCTGATACAAATCCACGATTTTCAGCGAGATATTTTTGCCAGAAACTCGGAAATTTTGCAGTCGGAAATTCCTGGAACGTGACGTCATTTCCAAGAATTGTTGAGAACGAATACCTCCTCGCACATCATATTCTCCTGATACAAATCCACGATTTTCAGCGAGATATTTTTGCCAGAAACTCGGAAATTTTGCAGTCGGAAATTCCTGGAACGTGACGTCATTTCCAAGAATTGTTGAGAACGAATACCTCCTCGCACATCATATTCTCCTGATACAAATCCACGATTTTCAGCGAGATATTTTTGCCAGAAACTCGGAAATTTTGCAGTCGGAAATTCCTGGAACGTGACGTCATTTCCAAGAATTGTTGAGAACGAATACCTCCTCGCACATCATATTCTCCTGATACAAATCCACGATTTTCAGCGAGATATTTTTGCCAGAAACTCGGAAATTTTGCAGTCGGAAATTCCTGGAACGTAACGTCATGTCCAAGAATTGTTGAACTCGGATACCTCCTCGCATATCATATTCTCCTGATACAAATCCACGATTTTCAGCGATAAATTTTTGCCAGAAATTCAGAAGTTTAAGTGCTGAAAATCGTGGATTTATATCAGGAGAATATGATATGCGAGGAGGTATCCGACATCGGCAGTTCTTGGAAATGGTGTCAGGTACCAAGAATTTCCGAGCACTTAATTTTCTGGACTTCTGCCAACAAATTTTGCAAATAATAAAGACTTTGAAAATGATGTTGCTTCGAAGAATTTCCTGCTGCCAATTTCAATAACGCATGGGGCCATTTCTACAAGTTCTCTGCTTGTGAATTTTGCATTCAAAGTTCCTGCACGGTAGAACTTGTTTTAGGAATTGGAATTAGGTGTTTTCGAGGATTGTCAAGGTGTTAAAATAAAAAGAGCAGTAGAAATCCTTTCATTGAAGATTTATTTAAACTAATCAGTGATGGCACAAGGTACAAAAATGTTGCAATTCAAATATACAATTCAAATACATCTGACAACTAAATCTTTATCAATTTTAGAATAACACTTATGTCATATGAAAACTGCAATAGACACAAATATGATAAAACTCATACTAAAAATTTACATAGTTTGTATGTAGAAGCTTTATTAATTTACTATAACTGAAGGATAACTAAAGTACGTGGCAAAAGTCTTTCCATCAAATCCACGATTTTCAGCCGAAACTTGTTCCAGAAACACGGCAATTTAGGCAACATTCTTGTGTTTTCCTGGTGTGCAAGCTGCATCTTTGTTGCCGAACGAGATAATCTTTTTGCAACTTTGTTGTTCTCTAAAGTGGAAGTAGGCTGTAGGATCATAGGACTTGTTAATAATATAAAACAGTTAGTTTCTTTCATCGAACATTTAGTCAAACAATTTTATCATATACAAATTACATATACAAGTTACATAAAGTACAAATTACAAAAACTTCGCGTATTCTTTTTTCTTGCTAGCAACCATTGTATACTTAAAATTAACAAATTACAGCATCTTTACAGATCCATATCAATGTTGTCGTTATCAAATTATTTCGGAGAGAGAAGAGTTACGAAGTAGTGGACAATAATTATTTTTAAGCACAGAGCGTATGTTCACTGATTATCAAAAGATTTTCACACGTCCATCATTACCTTCAGTACAGACAAGTAAGAGGCAGAAGCCTTTAGTATCTCTTTGAAGGTGAACATATTCATATCGATGAATTTTCCAGCCGTAATATGGAATGGGGAGTTTCCTCGACTGATGATTAACACGATTTCCCTTGCTGTGTGTCCTTCAGAATGATACCAGGGCGAGTGGTAAGCAGCTTGCGCGATCGCTTCGGTTTGAGATTCGATTCTCTCACCTGCATAGGCGTAAAGGTACAGCTGCATAAGCAGCGTCGCCATCAGGACGACACTTTTCAATGCTCCGGGGTTGTCCTTCGTATTCAGGCAGACCAGAAACATGAAACCTGGTTCCGAAGATTTTCTTTTCGCACATTTTTCTTTTTGCATTTTGCACACAACGCGCGAAGCGACATCGATAAGTAATTACCATCACGCGGCAATTAATTTCTGAGACAATTGTTTGAATAGAAACAAAAGGGAAGACAAAAAGAAGTGCAGCAAGCTTCGATAAGGTCATTGTTACCTTCCACGCAAATTAGTGACGCGCTCATCAGTAGCTGAACTAGGATGATCATGCTGAAGCTCTGTTCCAGATCGTTTGTTAGTACTGCGAGTCGACAGTGTCGTTTCACGATCGTACCGATCCTTTTTTTATAGGAAAATTCGTCATACTCGATTTCCCTGAGACTCATTTTAAGAAGCTCGAACTGGCCGCAGAGGTGCATCGTTAAGCTAAAGAATAACCCGTCGTTGCCGCAATGGGCGACAGCATTAACGAAGATATGCATCCCCTGCAATACCAGTACACACGTATGCTGCAAGAAGGGTAGCGAGCCAAAAACGCAATAAGTAGCCAGGAAGTAATTCAATTTCGTAGCACTGTTCGATTGTGCCGTTGAATTGGTTGTATCTTGTATCATCTAAAAATATGCAATACAGGTTGGCGAGTAGTACAGAATTGTACGTGTAAAACTAACATTCTCAGACCTGGAACGGTAGAATAACATGAAAGGGTAAAGCTTTTACGACGAAGGAGAGGCCAGAAGCGTATCCCAGATATAGTATCATCAGTGAAACCATTCTCCCTTTCTTAAAGTACTCCGTCATAATGCGTTCGTGACGAGAGTCGGCGACGGTCGACCAATCGTTTGCCACTGAACTTATAAGGGCATACGTATGCTTCGAATTAAGCCGCAAAATTAACAACTTTGATAGACTAACGATAGAGGAGAGGTCCATTACAAAAGCGTCCATCGTGTCGTCGATATCGAGGCAATGACGATATACTTCCATTGACAGGGTGTAGATAGTGGTGATCTAATTGCGGAAAGGATCGTGGAAAGATCTAGCCGATCTGCGGCACGAGGCTGTCTTTTTACACGTATAGAAACTTACTTGCGTTATCACGGCGAATACCCATCTACCCATGGAAGCGAAATCGTTGCCGTCAGTCGGCCAAATGCCGATTATTCGAAGCACCGTCTCTTGTATCATGAAGCTTCCACCGATCTTCTTGCTCGGACGCTTTCCATTGTTCATTTCCAGAAAACAGACTAGTGTCTCGGGGAGGTCGATTCTCGAATGTACCCCACCGCTTTCGACTGGTACTGTTTGAAGTATAATTTGTCGCCTGACGCATGAAAAAGTCGTTCCTCGCAACGCTTGGCATAAGACGTCCACTTACGTGCAAGCCTTTCCCTCGCGTGTCTTTGATCTTTTATTCACGCGGACTCGTTTGATACATCAGAGGGCTGCGATAGGCCTGTATTTTCATACAGACAAAAATATCATATTGCCGTCGACAGGACGAGACTACAGGAGCAGTGAGAGAAATGTTGTCGTGATTGCAGCTGTTGCCAGCTGTTTTTTCAACTATTAAAGAAGCATCGAAGTAAATCACAGGACGGACCGATTGCTATCGAAGAATCGGAAATACGAATCGGGAATGGAGTCGGGAAACGTGGAAAAATATTCCGAGGCAGTGAGACGCTCGCGTAGAGCATCGCCGCGAAATTCCAACGTTCCGCATCGAGTATCAAAGTTCATCGAGCAAAACGTGGATGAAAATAAGAAGTCCGATCCCGTAACGGTGTTTCTCGAGTGGAGTAGCACGCGTTGCGCGTGTATAGATAAACGCGTTGGTATTTTTTTTAACGTTGCTGTTACCCGGGAAAAGCGGCCTCGTAGACACCTGCACGAACGATACAAGGATCCCCTAAACTCGGTCATATGCTAGCGTGCACTGGTCGTCGTACGTGTCGGTCCTGACGTAGCCACAGCTTCGACTCGATACTGTGATCCTTCTTTGCGCCACGGATAATGGAGCCCCGTCCTTGGTGTTTCGAATTAAACGGGATGCCATAGCCTTGCGTTGACGCACGTTCCCCAATTCTTCTCGGGGTCAGCGACCGGTAGGCGGAGAGAGCCACCGAAAGTGGCGATCCTATGCACGCTTGTGGAAGCCGGTTTTTCGGACCATCGTCCAATCGGCTTCAATTCCATCGTTCGTATCCCAGGATAATCATTGATCCTTAGAAAATCACCTGAAATTCTTTGCCGCCTATACTCCAAAGAATGTAACTGCCACGTAACATTGGGGGGAGATTTGTATCCCTTTTTGTACCTGCTACGATACGCTTTAATTGATTATTCCGTTCGAGGACCCAACTTAGATATCCCCCTACAAAAATGTTCGAATGGATCAACTTCTGTCACCGTTTTCAAACTCTCAGCTAGATACCCATTGAAAGCAAGATAACGGTACATGAACGTGCAAGTGGATGATAGCCAAGATGCATGCAAATCCGCAGTTTCATTCAGCGAGAAGGAAGACGGGGCACCCGGAAAATATTTCTGGATGCATCCGGGATCCAGGAGGCGTCGAGGTGCTGCAAGAAGTGCACTGTGTTATCGGCTTCCACGCTCGCAGCTGGGTATACTACCTGCTCAGGTAGGTAAGTACCGTTCTTCGGGCTACCTTCAACGGCAGTCACGCCACAACCTTCGCCGTGTCAGGTGCGCACGACTCTCCGAGACCAACGGGACTTTTCGGCTGCTCGTGAGTTTTCTTATCGCCGGTGACCACTGCTGCGGTCCTTCCTCCCTACGTTGCTGGTTACGCAGGTAATTGTTATCCATTTTCGTCCACTCTTTCCCGATCGTGCGTGATTCTTAAGATATATTGCAATGCCTAGTGCACCAGCTATTCGATTAACTTTAATGCGTCTGCAAACTGCCGGCTAAAAAATTGGGAGATTTTCGGTTTCGTTTTGACGTGCTGCGGATTCACGATGCGTATCGAGCAGGGATGTGGGCATTATTCAAAGCTTCAACGATCGTATCGAACACGCTCCAATTGATTGCAACTACCGTTGCCACGGCTGCTCGAATTTCCGTGATTCATACCCCACGGGAAACTATATTTTCCGAGTACAGTATTTTTTAAGTGCTAAAAAATTAGTTATCGCCGATTCCTTCTGAAATGGCTATTACGCTACTTTTCTCCGTCACTGCAAGGTTCCTCGTTATCTGCCTTACTTATTTTCCGTTTGTTCCACAAATAGTTTACTGCGATTGTCAGAAGTATGTATCGTGCAATTTTTGTTCAACTGAAGCAAAGAATCATTTTTCTTCGATCAAAAATAAGTTTTCTACAATCATCTGCGATAAAGTAATTGCTGCACTTATATTTGCTTGCAATTGCAATGGAATATCGCGCGGCAATATCTTGACAATATCATTTTCAAACAAAAAGTGCATCATCGAATGCATACGTGTCGTTTGCACTTTTCGATGTTCAGAACATTTGGAAGTGTCTTTCGAATCGACTGGTTCACTAGAACGTTCACTACAACCTGAGGAGCGATATTTCATCGTTCAAATGGATCATAGGGGATGGTGAATTGCTACTCTTGCTGCGTGCGCTACTCTGAGCGCGTCTAACGAGCTTCTTTAATTACACAACAAAACGCCAATTACGTGTAGACCCCATGGATCTCTGAATGACCTAATAGGTGTTCATTCTGTTCCCCTTTTTTCCTGAACCGCGACTGTCTTAATAGAGCTACGTCACCTATTCCAAAACGGTACACGTTGAACAAAATCATGAATAATACACGAATTGTACCGTTATCCCTTCGCTCCTCCCACGGTTCCATTGTCCAAGCGGAGAAAATTAGGAAAAGTACGGGGGTAAAAAAGAAATTCATCATGCTGATATCATGAGACATATCGCGATCACCAGAAGCAGGAAACGGTGTCGACGTCCTGCTGGCCTTGGGAATCGTCGACGATCCGAGAGTTCTCCTCGCTTTCCCTCTCGTCCACACGAGGAGGAACTGCATCTCGGGCTTTCCGTATTTATCTGTAAAAACGATAAATAACCGTGCCTCGTTCGATACAAGTTCTCCGACCGTAGACAACGTCCACGAGGACAGTCTTCGCCCCGTTATACTTTTTATTCCGCCGGTATGCCACTACCTTAACCGATCCGCGAGTCCTAGATCCCGATGGTGACTCGAACGATGGACAGGTTCACGAAGGAAACTCGATTTCAATGTCGACCGTGAATCTCTGCGATCTCAAACGAATTCCTAGCCAGTCGATTGACACGAGTTTGGCGCGTCGGAGTAGCGATGACTAACAGTTTGTACCGTTAGCCCGAATCGTTCCTCCAACTGGAGAATGTCAATTTCATGCGGTTTACGGTACTGAAATTGCGCGTTAGGATACAGCGCTCCGATTGTTCGCTCCTTCTTTTCATTCACGACCGCTCTCCGGTGTCCCTCTTCACGGTTTCGCAGCGGTAGCAGTTAATCCGAAGATCGATCGCAGAATCGATGCTCGTGCCGGGCAACGAGACGTTTCAATGAGGCCCGCCAGACAGGAGCGACGAATTTTTCTGTCGATCGAACGAACAAATTTTTCTGTCGCGTACAATGCGCACAGCTCTCAGCTGTCATCCGGCGTTCAACGGTATTCGGATGACCACGGGCCGAAACGTTTCCTGTATATCACTTACGCTTAAAATCCTGTCGCCGACCTGAAAGGAGTGGCGTCTTCCGAAAATAACTCGACCACGATCGAGATCCGGTTGAAGGTGAACGACTCGTGCCTGTTCGCTGTGCTTCATAGTCGGGAGTGATGGTCTCCTCAAAAACTCTTTGCGCGTAACAAAGGTATGCTGTACGCTTTCAGAATCGCGGAACACGGGCAGAAGACGAAAAGAAGAGAAAGATGTGGCTGCCAAGGGCATGTATTTTGCTAGCACTGCTGACGCTAACGAGATGCGACACGCAGGAAGAAGGGGACGCATCCGCCGTTTTCCTGGAGGCGGCTAAATCTTTTTTCGCGAACAAAGAGAACCTTAATGGTCTTCAGGGTTTGGCCAGATCGTTCTTGCAGCCGGATGGCGGGAAAGAGGTAGGAATGCTACGAGTACACGTTTATTTCGATGTGCTTAACGCTCATGGTTGATCACGACAGGCCAGCGGTATGTTCGAGGGAAAGTCAAATCTAGAAGGCGTCGGAAACCTCGTGTCCGGGATAGGAAGTTTGTTCTCCGGCGATGGGAACACTCCAGGACTCGATATCTCGATGATCGGTTCGCTGCTCGACGGTGTCGTAAATTCTAATAAGAATGCCAAGAGATCTGCCAGAAGTGTCGACACTGAAGAGCAATCTGGATTTGATCTAGAAGGCATCCTAAATGTGGGAAGCATGCTGATGGGTCAGAGTGGAAACTCCGACCTGCTGATGGGTCTGATGCCGATGCTGTTGTCGAACCTCGGCGGCGAGAGTAACGAGGTCGACGATGCACCCCGAAAGGTGCACGATCACTCGGGGCACTCCTGGTACATGCCGCCTATCGTTGAAAATTTGCACGTGATGTGGGATCACTTTAGCAATTCGGAACTGGGCCAGACGTTGTGGAAGAAGAGCGGATTGGCGCAGTTCGTCGGTCAAATCTCCGACCCGAACGGGCACATACAGTACGAGAAACTGCTCGGCAGCTTCGAGAATCCAGCTCAACGTCGAAGATGGATCAGAACGCTGACGAATTATATCGGTGAATGGATTTCCCACATCTCCGATCCACAGATACAGCAACGATATTTAAATACAATACAGTTCGTGGGGAACAGTTTTTTGAAGTCTCAGGGCTTTCCCAAGTCGGCCATGTTTGATTCGATGCGGCCGGTAGAAAGTCTCTCCAGGTATGCGCTTGATCATGGCCCAAGTTTTCTAACGTTTGACCATTCGCTTCGAAGGAGTCTGGTTTTACAATATTTTTCGGTAGATTGGTGAACGCAGTGGGCAAGCGACATTTGGGAATGAAGATCGACAGCTCGCAGTATATCAAGCCAGCGATCGCATACATTAAAGAGTTGATCGCCTTGGCATCCGAGAAAGGGTTCATCATGTCTCGAGTGAACGCCAGGGAGATTAGCAATAGACTCAGCGATTTGATCAACTACGACATCGTTAATCCTATATTGAAGGTAGGAAATCGGGGTGTGGAAATTGGCGCCATTAATGCGCCGTGCAATGTTTGAACAAATTGTTTATTGATTTTTAGTCCTATCGAGCGTATAAGTGGGCGATCAAGAGGCCACAATGCGCGAGTCAAATTTTATGTACCATTAATGAAAAGAACGAACAGGACGAGGAGCAGCCACGTCTACGAGCTGGTTTGTCTAAAGTGA
The DNA here is from genome assembly GCA_907165295.1 of Nomada fabriciana. Taxonomy (NCBI): domain Eukaryota; kingdom Metazoa; phylum Arthropoda; class Insecta; order Hymenoptera; family Apidae; genus Nomada; species Nomada fabriciana. The sequence continues at coordinate 2,563,474 of OU015692.1, read as the reverse complement.
CTAGCTTCCCTGTTGCTTGGGCTGTCAGCAATAAGTTAGGAATCAATTTCTGGGGTCTCTACGGAGCCATCATGGAACACGACGGATGTATCGTAAGTGAAACGGTTGAAAAATATCTGCATTTACCAGGAAACTTGTTACGCACATTTACGGTACATCGGCATGCTTCTCTGAATTTTTAGCAAAAATATCCAGCTGATTGCACGGACTTCCACGAAGAGGAAATCCGAGTTACCACTGAAAATATTCACAGTGAACTTTGATCCTTTACTGAGTGTGCCCTGTGAGAGACATTCGCGATTTTAAAAGTCAATTTTACAAGTACGAAGTTACAACGCGCGGCTGTTGTTTTATCTCTAGTTTGTAAGTTCTCTATTATGTATCGAAGAAAAACGAAGTAGAAGGAAAGAGTATTCGTGGTAAGTGTCGAAGAAATGAGGGAACATGACATTCATTGCTCCCCAGTTTCTGTACCTGTACATAAACGGAACAACCGTGAACGCAGTTCTCAAATAAGTAGGTTCTCAATTTCTCAGAATGTTGTATTTATGTTCAACCGCGTACCAGAAATATTTTGATTTGCGTGTAGATTTCGAAACTCTTTTAGTTTTATCATATTAAATATGTATATGCCGAAGAAGTGTCGTGAGATTACACAGATAGGGTCAAAGGTAAAAGCACCGAGTTCAATTATTTGTTCCTCCTTTTATTTCGTCGTTGTATTTGCTGTTCCTAATGGGATCTTTAACAAATTCGTCTTGTGAGAAGAGTACGTGTTAAAAGGCAAGTACGATGACAAAGAGACGTTCTTTGAAACATGGCAAGCCCGAGCTTGAGCAAAGCTCGCTTTATCAAGGATGGAAGTTCAACGACTATAGTCTGCCCAACGAGACGAGAGAGTAGACAAACGAAGCTCCCACGTGCTAGCTAGCTGCGACTGCACTCGTCGACGTTCAAGGGTGAAGAAGTACCGATGTTCCGTGGTTCATTATATTTATAGTACAGAGGTTTCGAACCGAGTCAGAGTTTTCTAATGCACAAGGATCTGACATCTATTATTCGGTTCTGCCTTGCCATCCGCTGTCTACTCTCTCGCCTCGTCGGACAGACTATGGACCATTTCGATGGCGCTCATGCGTTTGCGTTCAAGTTCTTAGCCAGCGTTGTCTGTAACAGCTGCTGTAAATATTAGGTAAAAGCCAAATAAAACGCATGTTAAATGTACAAGATAAATTGCGAGGCATTTAGCTTCTGCCATGGTTCCTACTCCATTATTACTTCCTCTTGATGTTTTTGCATGCCCATTCAAGACCCTCCTGAACAAACAAAAAATCTCGTTGCATTCCCGATTCACGTAAACGCACCTCTGTCGAATTATCAACGCACCTTGACACCCTTTCCTTCGGTGGCGATGCACGATTGTATCTGCCAATCGCGATCTTTGATATTGTGCAATCCAAGACCCTCCGCGATTTCGGCGGCAGTAACTGCTTGTCCAAGATCTTGTTTATTCGCATACACCAGCAATGGAACGCCTTTCAACTTTTCTTCCATTAAAAGCTCGGACAATTCTTGACCGGTTTCTTCGAGTCTCTTTATGTCCGCGCTGTCTACGACGTATATCTGGAAAAAAACAGAAAGCAAAAGTTAAGAGATTTCTAACACTTTTCTGTTATTGAACAATCGAAATAACTCACCAATACGTCTGTATTTTCAAAATAATTTCGCCAGTAGGGACGAATTTTTCGTGCACCTCCAATGTCCCAAACGTTCAATTTAAAACCTTCGCTTTGAACACTTTTTATGTTAAAACCTTGCGTTGGTGTTACCTTTAATACATATGTAAAAGGACGATGAATATATTCATTGCGCGACATACAATCGTAATACGTGTAATACCTGTGTAATATCTTCATTCGCCAGAGATTTTAAAATAGTTGTTTTGCCGGCATTGTCTAATCCCAGAAGGAGCAACCGTAATTCTTTATCTGGGTTTGAACGAAGCTTTCTCAAAATAGATAAAAGGCCCTGTTATCAGAATAAAATAAAATTGTGAGTGTTTCCATTCAGTTCAAAGAAATATTCATTCAAATTTCGCGGTTTGCGCGTTGAGCAGACGAAATCAGTTTGACATTGCAGTGCTCTATTCGTGGAATAGATATCTATTTTTCGTTAACAGTTACACTCTCATTTACCGATGTATAATTGTTTGCGGGTACAGAATGGCAAACAAATTGAAAATATCTAAAACCGATCTTTTTGATGTAACGAAAAGTGCAGTATTGTAACCGACAATGCTTAAATGCTACGTGCAGCGTCTGTTAGGTTATGTCTCACTATACTCGTGCAATGAAAAACGTGCGTGAAAATATAGGAAAAGGTGCATAACACAGTGGAGTGCATTTAGAATCAAGTTTCTTTACTTTATTACCATATTTCGTATTGTTTTTATTAATTAAACGGTGACAAAGAAACGTGGTAACAGTCGACCACGACACGACAAACGTTTGGTTATCGTTTCTCCAGTTTATGTTGTTTCTTTCGTATCCAAGGCAACCGACGCTACCTGCAGCTTTTGACCAATAATCTTGCATTGCGTTTACGCAGAAACATCCGTCGACAGGTGCGTTTAAAAGTTTGTTAAACATTATTTTTTAAAACGGTTTATCTTATGGTTAACCGCAAAATGCAATAAAGAAAAGAACACAATATGTATAAAAAAAGTTAATTTTATTTTATAGAAACATGCCGATTTATTATGCTGGTTTCAACACCACCGAATTATTTTCCAACAACGGGAATATTACTTTTATAGTCGATTCATTTACCAAAGTATCATTTCCTGGACTTTCTGACTTTCAAATAGGTTGGACTTATTTTCTCCTATGGAAAAAGGATGAATTATATATTTCGAAAGTATCTAAGGAAAATGATAATAATACAGATTCGTTTACTCAGTCGATACAGATACCAGGAAAATCATTAAATAGGTACATCCTACAGATTGAAACATATTAAAATAAATATAGTTCACTATACCTTTATTATTTCGGCAGCTGTAAGCTAGCTGCGCCTGGAAGAGATAACATAGTAGTCTTATCTAAAGACAATGAGATATGGCAATACAAGTTGTACGAGAACTCTTGGAAAAAAGTTATCAATTTTATCAGTAGCAACAATTATACAGAAAACGAATATCCTGTTAAAATAGTACAAGGAGGATGTACAGTAGTTCTCACAAATTTAGGTATACACGAATCCAATTGTACAAATCACGATTACGATTTTCGTATATGTATATTAAAAGTATGATTCAGGTCGAGCCTACAATGTCCCCACCCTAGTTCATATGCCAAAGAGGGTTAAATTTATTGATATTTCTTGTGGATTTGATCATACCCTGTTATTAGCAGAGTGTGGTAATATTTATACCATGGGAATTGGAACGTACGTACTGCCTCGATCGTACAATTATTATATTTCGAATCAATACAATTTAATTGAAATCCGGTGATTCGTACGAAACAGGCGTGGCCAATTAGGACACGGCGATCTAGAAGACTGTGATAATCCGAGACTCGTTGAAGCTTTGGCTGGTATTAAAGTGATACAAATTTCGGCCTCGGGTTGGCACAGTGTTGCAGTGACCGATCAAGTAAACAAATATTCTCGCAAACAATCAAACAGATTCGATCGATTAACATATTTTAATACGACCCTCCACGAACTGCAGGGTGACTTGTACACGTGGGGATGGAATACGCATGGGCAATTGGGGTTGCCTGATCACAGGGGCCACGTAGTGGCAGTACCCACGTTGGTAGATTTCATTGACGAACAAAACGAGGCAATAGAAATTTCCGTGAAGAAAGCTGAATGCGGGAGCAGCTTTACGGTTTGCATGACTGGTACGTTTCTAAAAGCAACCCGGGTAAGTACAATGAAATGAATGTATTTAGAAAATGTTATCTTTCGATAGACAATGGAGCGCTTTGGGGATGTGGATCTAACAAATACGGACAACTAGGACAGTTGCGGCAGAAAGTACGAAAATCATCGGAATTTGTCAAATTAGACGTACCCATGAACCATACAAATATTACGGACATCAAGTGTAACGAGTGGGGTACTGTGCTGATAACAGATTAAGCTTGTAATCATCTTCAACCATTGTATATGTACATGAACAGAGAAAATAAAGAGAATATTTATTTTAATATTTATGTCTCTAGTTATTTCACGTCATATTTAATATCACACTGTACGCGTTTCAAAAATGTCCATTGCCTCTTGCGCTTGTATCAGAGGAAGAATAAACATGCGGTTGTAGAACAACAATTTTTCATCGTCCATGGAATTCGGCGGGGTCGATGGTACAATGAAATACTTAAACTTTTCTTTGCCTGTAACATACAAATTTCTCCCTTATTTTCGCTTCTGTAATATTCTCAAAGTTGGGAAGATAGGTGCTTACAGTACCTTTAGCTTTTTCAGTGGATCCTTTAGATTTTGCGGTTCTTTCAATTTTTTGTAATTTCTTGCGCAATTTCACTGTCATGGGCGCAGCTTTGGCGGGTGCGAATTGAAGTGGACGCGGCATGCGCAATGTAAATGGTAAATCGTATACTTGTACTTCTACTCGTTCTACGAAGACTGCATAAATGAGGGCGTACCGGAATTCACTGGCATACCTGTAAAATAAAAATTGATTATATGCTCGTATTCGAATATCGTTTTGTTTGATAAGAAAATAATAAACTTACATATCGTATGTGCATTCAATTACGATATCCAACGCAGAAATCGGATCATCGCCATTTGACTTGATAGTGTCTTGAGAAATTGCATTCTGCGTACTTCCCGTAAATGCATGAATTTATATTTAAGTTGACAGTGGAAGATTAAGAAAAGTAGACAAAATACCTCTCACGTGACGGATTTCGTTGGGAAAGGTTTCCCTCCACCTCTTCGGCATCGACGAACACAATTTCGTCCCAAAACAATAGCCGTTGTTTCTCAGATATTTTGTTAGCTGCGCCGATAAATATATCCTTCACTTCCGCGAAAAATTCCTCGCGAAGAAATTTCCTATCTGATCGATCATGTAAATTTCCAGAGGGAAGTATCTTGCATATAAACCAATAAAGGAATGCATTTGTCCACCGCGTGTGTGTTACCTCGTATTAATTTAATTTCTCCAGTTAGCCAACTGATTAAAACCGTAGTATAATACTCGCCGAGATCCTTCTTGTGCCGTAGCACTTGATGGGCTAGTGTATCGAGAAACCAGAAAGATGTCATATTTATCTGGTAATCGGTGATCCCGAGCATCCTTCCAAGCAATCTGCAGAAATAAAAGAAAACATTCCTTGCATTTTCGTTCCATATTGTTTCTAGTCATTCGTAACATCCTAACTCGATAATCTGTTGAGGTTGCTCGCTTTCGATGCTGATCGATTTTCCAACCAGGCTCTCGAATGTGGGAGGTAGCGTAGGCAGAAAGTTTTTGGAGAACTCATGACAATCATCGAACCTATCGCCTGATTCCATTTCAGTGCGCTGCAATTCCATGAATAATTAAAATTTGGTGAATTCATAATTAAAACAAGTTTCCTCATTTCAGCAGACACATTGGATACGCACGACGAAATCGAAAGCAAAAACACGAACATCGGAATCGATAAAATGATATAAATTAAAAGGAACAACTTCGTATGGTGCTCGTCCGTTCGCGATGGTGAAATCTGTTCCAAAGTTGGATATTTGAAGTTTCGTTCGTCCGGCAGTTCTTTCGAGCCGAAGACACTGAAGTACTAAGAGAATTAGATACCTACGTTTATTTGTTGAAATCGAATCGAATCGAGGTGGCGAGTCACAAGATATCAGGTAAGCGGTAGTAAAAGAATCACAGTAGAACGGTTCGTTCGTTTTTTATTCATTGATTTTATTTTTTAATTTTTTTTTTCCATATTTTGTTCAATATTTTCAGAAAATAACACTCCAAAGCGAAAAAACCGTATATTCTCACCAATCCCAATATGTGTATAATACATATATATGTATATATATATTATACTTTTCATATATAATATATGTGTATGTATATATATATATATATGTATATATATATATTGTATACTCTTATACTTTATATATAATAATATTATGTAGAGTAGCGCACACTTTAGACTGTTATCGATAGCTTTTATAATTTTATCGATAAATTACAAATATTGAAAAACATGAAACAGACACAGTCGGCGGGGACACGGGGATTTGGGCGTCCTCGGACATCTTTCTGCAGAATCGTGAAAAAAGATTCTTTCGTTTCTGCGACGTGCTCTGCCGCGGCTTCCGTTTCCCTTGATAGTTCTCGAATTGGATTGCCGGTATGATCAACGACCATTCTTGAGAAAGAGATCGAAAGATGGGAAAACCGTGAGAAATGGGCGAGAAAAAACGAACGTTTCACGTGTCCGTGCCAGCTAGACGGGAGTCGAATATTCCTCGTGTTTTCCCTCGTCCCTTTCTCCTTTGCTTCTCTTTTTGAAAAAAAAGAAAGCAAGCAAAGAAGCCGGCAAACGGGAATCGCGACAAATTCGTACGCCCCACGAGATACTACCACGAATACACCTTACTACGTGTATTATATTCGGTCGCTCGAAAATCCCCGGGTCCCGGTGCGACTGACATTTTTTTTTATTTATTTATATATTTTCACACCGAAGTCAGAAAGGCAATACGCAGTATGAACTTACTTAGTACATTTGTGTGTGTACGTGTGTACGCGTATGTGTGTGGCTTTTACAACTATTATCCTTTTTGTTTCTCTCTCTGTTTTCTTCTTTTTTTTCACATTGGTTGATGATCTTGCTGCTCTTATTGTGTCGTTACTCGTATTTGTTAATGTTCGTTCGTTTTCAGCATGCTTGCTTCCACGCGTTCGTCCTGCTTTTCCGTAATTCTAACAAATTTCTTCTTATATTCATATGTTTTCACCTTAAATTTGGTCGTTTCGATCGCATCTTATACCTTTTGCTTCTACCGATCAATAATTCCCCCTTCACCTTTTTGCCTCTAACATTTTCGTTTCTATTCTTTTCACCTCCTATTTTTTCTTTCCTTTTTTATAGTTATACATATATGCGTATAGTGTTGCATCAAACGTTCGTTCCGTCTTCCCTCGTTCTTTCCGAGTCTTAACAAATATGCGAAGATACGCGAGAGTAAGAGGGAGACAGGAGAGATGATTCAGAGAGGAGAGAAAGGAGCGTAAAGAGAGGGGAGGGGGTGCTTCGGGGTGGGTGGATGCGGATAGAAAATCGTATACAGGCGCAGCCAAATAATTTGAACTGAAGAAACAATAGAGAATAAACAGTAATCAACTCGATAGAAGCATGAAAGAAGAAAATTGTGGGATTGATTTAAGTGGATATCTGTGATCCCAAGTTCTTCCTTCTGTCTTTCGATTAATTCAATTTTCATACCGGCCAACAAGGAAAAGCTCTTCGTCCTTTCGACGAGTTCTTCCACTTCGCCTCAAAGACTATCTATGCACATCCATGAATCTAATTCGTCGAGTTCTACGCGCGTGAGTACAATTCTAAGACGCATTATCCGAAAGAAAGAAGAAATCACTTGCGGCAACCTAGAATTTCCGATAAACAAATAAAAATGAAACCGGTGAAATTAAATATTTTCAATCGATTTTATTGAAAATAATACAACAAAATATCTCATAATAATAATAATAATAATAATAAAAAATAATTAATAATTAATGCTACGTACTGCTCTATTCGACATCTAAATAATCATGTCTTAAAACGTCATTTAAATAATAATATTATCGTCGTCATTAGTCATCATAATAAAATAAAATACTAATTATGATAATAATAATAATAATAATAATAATTATATCATATAATAATGCATCAATAAACAAACTTAATAATCTAATTATTGGTTAATGATTCGTCATCGTCCTTGAACGCTATCAATGGATCTTTTTGTTTACCTAGTCATTAATAATGGACAATTAATTAATTCATTAATTAAATTACACGTTGCTTCGATATGCACATAGAGATATAAAGTCGTTTTTGGTCCCACCTAACTGCAAACGTTATATTCATACAATTTTTTTTTGTCGCATGGATGGCTTTACATGTATGCGTGTATGTAAGTGTTCCTGTGTGTTGTGTAGGTGTTCGATACGTGTGCCCATTTTGCGAAAAACTATTGTTTAACTATCGGTAAAGCTGTCGTTTCTCGAAAATTTGTAATCGCGTATACACATGACAATGTTCTGTTGCCTATTTTAAATCGCCTCCTGCTTTTCCCTTTCTTTTCTGTTATTTTTGTCTTTATTATCATATATTACCTTAGTTCTCTGTGTTTCCTGTTTTCACGAGACTTATCATCGTTCCCTTCGGGCGGTACGAAAAAAGTAGAAGAAAGAAACACGAAAAAACTGGTCGCACGTTTCGTCCCAAACGAATATTTCCTACTTTTGTCACCTATATAACATTTTTTAATTTTGCTACTCGTATCGCCAATTGACTTTATTTTCGTTTCCGACTTTCGTTTCACTGCCAATAGGCTCGTCGCGAGGGACGTGTTCTTCTTGATCGGACATTTCTTTCCGCACTTTCCTGACTATTATCTTTTCCATCCTTTAAAAGTAAAACTTCTTACAACTGGCATTTCGTTACGCTCTTTTAAAATACGCTTATGTTACCTAATAACATTACTCTCACTAGTTACATCACCGTGCAAAGACGAACCTACTTGACGACGTTCTCGAGATTCGATCTTTCTCGGGAAACTCGAGTAGGCGTTTTACCGTCGTGTTCACGGTCCATCTTTCATGAGAATATTTTACAGCCAATCGAGATAATTTTGACGCGGAACCATCATTCGCGGTACCGGCCCAATTAAACTTAATTTAATTACCTTTCTTATTAAAGCTAGGTTACGCGAATTTTATTTTACAATTTCTCGCTCAAATACTGGTTTAGATCAGTCACATATTTTTTATAAGTCTGGCCATTCGTTACAAACACTCGACGACGTCTCCGGCGCGGTTCCGACGATATTTTTGCACGCGACACAAAGTGTCTCGTCTCAGCCGAATTTTACCACAAAATCTTTTTCTCGCATCTCCATGCGTTTTCCTTGCCCTTTTCTAACATGAACAGAAAATTAACGCGGGTAGACGCCGTCGGTTTCTCATAAACAATACGCAATTCGAACCAGACTCTACGCGGAATAATGCCAGTTGTACGCTCCCTCGGAGACGAATTTTGCAAATTTCGAGGCAACACCTGCGCTTCCGTCAAAGAAATTTCATTTAGAAGATAAATACAATTGTTCGACTTTTTGCGTACGCTACTTACAAAAGTTTCTATCGGTAAATGCAATTCGTCTTGAAGTAGAAGGAATGTTTGTGATACGAAAAGTGAGGTAAAATGTTAATTCCATTTCCAACGGAAGCACACGTTCTCCCATTCGTCTCCTCGTTCGCTATCCGACCAGACGATTGACGCGTCTTCGCGGAACGCTCTCAGATCTTCCATGGTCGCTGATGAAAACGATTAAGCTGTCCCGGGGAGTCGTGTCAATCGAATGATCGAACGTTCGCGTTGCATCGTTAACACATTTCAAATAGTATAACCTCACAACCATTTTGATAACAATCAACCTTCAACAAAAGAGCGTCCTACTTCAAAGAATCTTTAAAAATTGCGCCAGCCCGCGAATATACTTCCGGCCCTCCATTCCTCGTGGTGCTTCTCTTTCATAGCTACTCTCTCTTTTCCCTTTCAACCAGGCAACCGGAAGTAAAACCTGCCGGCTGACGTATCACATGTTTCAAAGCTGCGAACCACGTACTTGCAATTTGTTCGTCACTTGCTACTCTCATCCATTCGCAATTCGCTCGAACGCGACTCAAAAGAATGCCCAAAGTATGTCGTTCCCTTCATTCAAGCATCGATCTCAATCGTATACCGCGCTTACAGCCGTTTCCGTTCATCGCGATAAACGCAAATTTGATCGACGATCGATCGTGACAAGTGTCTCACCTTCACCGCAGCTATCGAAACCGAATAGTAAAACGATCCAACCCGCGAATCGAGGCGATGCGCCTTCCGGCTTCTCCCTGAAATCGAATCGCGTCCCTATCAACGACGAACGATCGACGATACATATCTGCCGGCTGCCGGCCAACTAATTAACAATTACCAGGTGGGCTCAGTGTAGCTGGTGCACGCGGTTCTCGGCGAGTAACGCGTCCCCGATCCATTGGGCAAATTCGGATCTGCCGGCTACGCAATATACGATCGTATCGACATATAACAAAACTCGTTGATCGTAGATCACTGGCGCCCGGATCTTCCTTGCCCGTTGGTCTCGCAGAACCAATCGATCAACGAAAGTAATCTTACTAATTACACGATTTAAAACGATAACTCCCAATCGCGCTACGATTACATACGTCAAACTCGATTCTTCGTACACGCGTCGCACGCGTGCAGTTTCCTCAAATGCGTACGCACGCGTTTCGCACGCGACACACTGGTCTGATCAGTTGCGTATACTCTTGCACATACTCATTCCATCGATTACTGAATCAATTGTCCGCCGTGTACATGCATTGTGTATCTATGTTTGTGTTCTGTGTCTCCTGTAATAAAATTATAGATTTTTAGATGTCCCTTCTGTGTGATCGATCCCGCTTGTGTTCCTTCAACAACCTCTCACGCATCGTCCTCCGCGAAACGGGTGAAAAAAGAAAAGCCTGCGAAAACGAAAGAAGAAGGTACAAGCGACCGGCTTGAAAATAACATAGAGAATGGCTGTCCAAACATTTGGAAAAAGGGACCGGCTTTATCGCAAGCACTTGGACATAGGGCTACCGTGGACGAACTCAAAAGATTTCCCCTCCCCCCCCCCCAAAGTTATGATCGAACGCGACGCCGTTGCTCGATTGCTCCTAGCAGCTCGCGATATTAATAATCGTCAACGAGATAATAGCGATGGGTACATGGAGCGCGCGCGCGCGCGCCCGCGTGCATCCATTTACTCAGCTCGCGTACGCGTGCGCGTCTTCGCGTCGCTTCGTACTTTATCTATGTACCTATATATATACACATATAAACGACAGCGCCTACCGCCATAAGAATGACCGATAATCGATATATAATTATCGCGGTGTAAACAATAAATGGCGACACGTATACCGAGAGGTCTCGAATTTTTATATTTATATATATATATGTGTATATATATCTATGTAACGCTTTGGACGCGCCTTAAACTCCTCCCTTTCGATACGAAACGATAATATATAACTGTAAAATCCTTGTGGAATATAAAAAATATTCTCTCGACGTTTCCTACCTAACTATATGAAACACTGCGCTAAGACTGTATACTTCGTCACGAAACGTATATGCGAGCGCGCGTTCGTGTGTGAACACGTGTGTTTGGATGTGTTTTACGTGCGTACGTATTCGTGTTCGATTGTCGTGTCCGACGTGTTAAGGTTTTCTCGTGTAGCCTGCTCGCCTTCGTGTTCGTCATTGTCCATCTCTTCCAGTATATGCGTGTATGTGTATGCGTGTGCTCCATCAGCTATACGTACGATCTTTCTGCTCGAAAGTGTTATGTCTTAGAGGCGAGGGCAACCCGTGGTCCAGATTTCGACGCATATGTATTTAACCGTAGCGCTTCGATACTCGGGAATGCATCATCGGCTGCCCGTTTCAAAAACGAAAAACTCACGTCCCCCTTTCCTCACGGGGAAATCTTGAATCAAGGGGAAATGCCGGACCTTCGGCGCTCCTCGTACGCGTGCAGGGATCACTTAACTCTATGAGATATGCCGCTTAACCGAAATACAGTACTGAAACAGGGGGGAGGTAGGGGCTAATGGGTAAGGGTAGAATGTAGAATCGCGAGCGGACTCGGCCTCGATCGCGAAAAGGTACGAAGGTTGTTACTTTTTAACGTTGTGTGAAAGTTTATGTGTTACATTTGCAATTGTACTTGACGAGCGATTACGCGAAAAAGAGATGAGATGAGATGAGAAAAAAAAGAAAGAGAGAGATACAGATAGATCGACAGATAGATTGAGATTTTGAGAGAGAGAGAGAGAGAGAGAATGAAACTTACTATCGTCTACGTTTTAGGGGGGTGTCGACGGTCGACCGTGAATCGATCGATCTGCGCGTCGGAAATACACCGTACATACGATACATTGGAAACTTAACGTCTCTATACACAGGACTATCTAAGAAATAAGCTTCCGGCAGGCGAAATTTCAACGATAACAGCTACCGTCCGAAACACACCTGCGCGAAAGCGTCCACGGTTTCTAACGCTTTGCTCCATTTACTTTACAAGACATTAAGACTGGCTCTGTTGCGATTAGACGAGTGTTCAACGAGTGTTTCGGAGCAGGGCGTCCTTATTTTTCTTCCTATCTTTTCAATCTTTTGCGTGCACTTTGTTTCCGTTTCTTTCTTTCTTTTTCCTTACTCGCATTCCTTCTTTTTCCAAAGAAAAGAGATGCAGCTGAGAGACTGTTCCGTTCGTGCGTTCTCGTCGAAGGACGACGCTCGATTAACGTGTCTCGGCGTTCGCGAGACAAGCATCGGCCGAACGTTCGACGAAGGGATATTTCGTGAACGATCGTATTCGCGCGTTTTCACGGTTCTCCGTTTTGCGGATACCGTTTGGAAAATCGATGAAAGAAAAACAGTGTTACAGTTAGGTTAATTATCGTATTGTAATCGCAGCATTGTGGTGGTTTGATGTGTACGCGTGTTTCAGCTTACAGAAAGTGATTATACGTCTACGCGGTATTTACAAGGATAAGTTCTATCTGACGCTTCGCAAACACCGCGGCGGTGTTTGCTCACTTTATGCCCAAATTAGATGTACGAGTGATTAACAATGGTCTCGCGCCTTCGCCGTAGAAAAGCAGCGTGGAGAGATGCTCGCCCACCCTGAGAGTAAAAAGCTACCGGAACGAAAATTCTCGTGGAATGTTAATTTTCGCCTTTCGACGTGCTTCACTCGTTAAACTCCTCGCCACTGTGCAAGTCTAGACGATGCAAATGCCCTGATCGCGGTTAGTAAACGTTCATTTTACTATTCTCGGCGCAACGAAAGAGAAAATAAGGGAAAGAAACAAGATCCCCCCAACCCCCCACCCACCCGATGATGCGCGGTATTTATCTTGTTTCGACTGTCTGTCTCTCTTCCGGCGATCGTCGTTACGCGTTCGATGATTCAGACGATTCATAAAACAACGACGATGGAATGATCGTGGAATGATTAAAATGCAGGCAACAACGAACGGCCGAGCTATCGTTGGTCACCGTTTTTCTTTTTCTTTTTCTGGCTTTTCGTATCGTTGATTTTTGAACCGACGTACGCTAAGAAGCTTGCGGAGGTAAGAGAGAAGAATAGAAACACGCTCGCGGTGAAAAATTGACGAGAGTTGCGCGAAGAAATTTACGCGCAGAGAATAACTGGAGGAAAGGTCGATGGCGAAAGCGCGGAATAATCGGTTCTGTTTGATACTTTCTTCTCCTCGTCTATGCCCACGTGTCACTCGATCGTTTTTTCCCTGCTCCCGAGGGACATAAGTACTTACTTTGACCGAAAAGAACGCCGCGCTTGAAACGAAGAAACTCGAAAGAGCGGGAAGAAATCCTTGCCTTGGGAAGAAGAAATTAACGACGAACGGGAGGAGTTCGCGCCTCGGAGGCGTGATAAGAAACGCGAGTAATCTACGACAAAGTCGAGTAACAAAAAACAAAAGTTTACGAATTGCACTTGGGTTCGTCACGGGCTCGCAGGCCTTGCGCTAATTAAACAGTATAAAAAGAATATGCTACGGTAAAAAATGTACGTATTTAAGAAATTGGTCGCCGTTCGCGCGTCTATACTTGAAACTAATCGATAATCTTAATAACGACAATTATGTTAATAATAGTAGCAACGACGATGATCGCGACGATGATGAACACGATATCCATGATAGAACGAACCGCGATAATAATGAGAACGACAATGACAGCGATGATGATGATGATGATAATGATAAGTACTACATCTATTAACCTGTTAACAAATGCACGATTGTGTACGCGTTTACGTAACAGACACACGCGTATCTACACCACGTGTATATATATTTTCGCCTCGGTATCTGTACCTGCGAGATTTTTTAAAGGGCTCCGCGATAATTACACGTTGTAATATTTAGAATGACGATCCTAGTAAATACGTAAAGCTGTCTATGTACGCGCGTGTCTGCATTTCCTTGTAAATGCATGCCCGATCCAATTCATAAACGCACTCTGCTCTAAGAATGGTAATTGTGATGATAATAATAATAAGAAGAAGAATAATAATAATGCTTATGAGTAGCAGCTGTGGCAACAATAACTTGACTATTAATAGCTGTAATAAAAAAAAGAATAATGTAACCAGTACTATTAATAAAGATATTAATTATAATCGTCTGGATATTAATAATAGCAATAATAGTAATAATAATAATAATAATAATGACAATCATAACAGCAAGCTAATCAATTAAATCGACGAGTCTCACTGCTAGCACACACGGCTAAGAGCGAACAAACACTTCCTCGCGAGACGACAATCGTCGAAATTGGGAGAACTCGGAACGATTAAGTATAACCTATCACGATCGATCGTTGTCGAGCAACTACACAGAAATACGACTCGCTTTCGCATCGACGCTTCTTCTCTCTTTTTTCTACTCAGCTGCTCGTCTACGACCTTTGAAATTGGATTGACGAAACAGGAGCGCGTTGCCACCCCCTCCCGCCCTTCGAGATTGTACCGCATAGAGAGCACTCGATTAATTAATTGTCGGAGAAATTGCGCCGTACCTCATCTCGTATATCCCTTTCCTTATTTTCTCTTTGATCCGGATGGTCTTTCGTTTCAAGAGGATTGCCCGAAGGTTCCCGCGTGTTTCTCACAGCCTCGCTGCACGGTCCTGGTTAACGATTCGAAGAACGTTTTCCCCCCGCGCTGCTTTCGACGATCACCAACGACGATTATCGCAAAATCTCGCGTTCCCTCCATATTTTGTTTTAAGAGCATATAAAAAGTCGTGTGGCACATTGACGGTTGGAATGTTATCATTGTTTCATTAAATTTATAATAAGAATCGTAATAATTAATAATAGTAGTAATATAGTACTTCTTTGCGGTATTAATAATATTCTTTTATGTATGTTTAATCATTAATAATAATAATAATAATAATAATAATATATATATAATATATATAATATATATAATATATACTTTTTTGTTTATTATAGTAGTTTGTTTTCTCTGCACTTATCGTTTATATTCTGTGCTGACTGCGGATTTTGATTTGAGGGGACTTTCACCCGTACCCGCTCGTTCGACGCCACGTTTTCGTCGATCATTCCACAGAATGCACGAGCACGTGGCCGTTCAAACACGACACAGGATGCCGGGTGATCCTTCTTTTTTATTTTTATTTTTTTTTGCTGCATTGCTCTTCGTGGCATCTGCGTTTGCGTTGATCACTGCTGGATTATATAAGATGTAGAGATATAGTAGCTGTACTTGTAACTCGGATGCACGGCGATCCTAACGTGCGTCGCGGTGCAACAGTCTCGTGATCGCGACGTGTCCGGTTCAGACAGAGAGAGAGATGTCTATTGTTGCTGTTGTGTGTTTCCGGTTGTATTGTTCTCGGTGCCCCGGGTGAGTATACAACCCGCGGCACATGCGGGGTAACGATCGGACGTTCGCGACGCCACCGATCTAGAGGGACCGATCTTTGTTCGTCGAGCTCGATACCACTTATGGCTCTCCGCCTTTATTTGCCCCCGTGGTGTTTATCGTGGCTCGCGAGAAAGAGTTCGTTGCAGTTGCGTCTGCTGACGGACTCGAGTCCCGAAATGGGCAAAGCGGTGTCGAATTCGAGTGGCGTCCGTCACGAACGTGCCCCGCTTAACTGTAAGGAGACGACTGGTATCGGGAGGCTGCAATATTGTTGTAGCTGTATGTAGAAAGCAGACTGCGTGTATTGTTATACTGCTGGTGTTCGTTTAGCGTGTCACTGAGTGTGCGTGTGTGGTCGGCAATGCGGGTGAATTTTCAAAGAGCTTTTGCATTGGTTGTCCGGAAGGGGTTGTTCATGTGGATGGTTGACGATCTGTTCGATGGGATTTCGGTGCGGAGGGATTGGAGCGTGGGGATTTTAGGTCCAGTTGGATTCTTAGTTTCTTCTTGTCCTTAATTACCTCTTTCGCCTTCGAACGGTTACTTTAAACTTTAAAAACTTTGTAGCGTATCGAAACACGCCTGGCCTCGTCGGGAGCTTCGGCGGGACGCGGGTGCTGATCGTCAAAGCGGGGCTGCGACGTAGCGTAGCTCGAGGGCTGCACGAAAATCGCGAACGCGGTGAGCTTCTCGAAAAAGGTTTCTCGTATACGTGACGCGTCGCTCGGACGTGTCTTTTTGATTAATTCACCGTCAGTTCAGCGTACTTGGTCCGTAACTAGTTGGTCGTACTTTGAATTTCCGGTGCGTATGACTTCAGGGTGATTTTGATACAGGCAGGTTTGATTGAAGCACTGAGATACTACCGTCGTTCCGACGTTCGGGGGTCCGTGGACGAACCGATTTCACCAATCGTTTCGACGCGGCGCCAATGTTTCCAGGTAAATGCGATAATTGCACGGTGATACTATCGTTGCTTCTCGCCGCCGCAAAATCGTCGAGACGAAGTCGCGGCGGTGAAATTTCTCTCGATCGGCCTTCGTTCCTTGCTCCGACGACGGTGCTACGCGGCGAGGCCAGGCTTACACATTGACGATATACAAAAACGAATACGAAAAGAAACGAAACAACACGATATACAAACAACTAAAGCGCCAAACTACGAGTACTACCGGTGCTAACTACGTAGTACCAGCGCCATTTACCTAATCCCTACTAGTCGAAAGGTCTGGGCATAATCAGTGTCAAGACCAATCGCCTCCGATTTGGCCCGCCACTTTTGCAGAAATGAGATCCGCGACCGACGTGGACGCATTGCTCTGGCCGCAAACAAGACCGACTCGGTACACCCCTTAAATCTCGAAATAGGAACATGAACGTAATTTCGACTCGTATATGGAACAAGAAGTAATTGTACTTTAAAGAATAGATCTCACCTTTTGATGGACGAATAATATCTTTGTTCAACGACCTTCGTTTTCATCCGTTGACGCTCGTATGGACGCAGCAGCGATCGCGAGTGCTTTCCCCGTTTCTTTCGTACGGTTTTACCCTTCTTTTTTTTCTTTCTTATCTTTTCGTTTTTTTCGAAATTTCACACGACCATAGCAAACGACCGATCGCGCGCTTCGAATTTACCAACGAGCCGATCGATTGTTCGTGCAGTCGGTCGGTGTCGCTGAATCGCGCAACGATATAAAATATATTATAAAAGTTCAATGAAAACCTCGACAGCCTCGGAAGATTCAGCGAGCATCGGCCGACCGCAGCCGTTTGCCCGCGGGCGTCGAATCGAATAGCACCCATCGCTCGATCGGGAGGCGTACTAGATGAACCGTCGCTACAACGTGCACGGAGAATGAAAAAAGACTTTTCGAGTGGCAGCGAGAACGGATGGTTTCGCGTACCTCGTTCATTCCCAGCTGTCGCGAGAGAGCTCTGCAAAGAAATCGCTGTCAGTCGCAATACGAGGAGGTTCCGCGATTTCGGGCTGATGTCGGAGGCGTGGTCGAGCACTGGCTTTTCCCGTCTTTCCCATTCTCGCGCTCGAGTCTTCCGATTTTTTTCCTCGTATATCTATTTGCCTATCTATTCACCTTCCTTCTCTTGCGCGTATGCCGCGCGAACGGGCGCGTGCACGCGGCGTACGCGCGTACGCGTCAGAAGATCTCGAATAATTATATCGGTATTCAGAGCCGGACGTCGAATCGGCGCGTTGTCGATTTGCTCGGCCAGTGAACGCGAATCGGCGTGCTCACCTGTCGCGTCGTTTGTGTCGTATACGAATTCAGCGGGAAAACGCCCCTACGTAGTCATTACATGACTAGACTCTACGAGTTACAAGCTTATTAAAGCCAATTAGAAAGGTACCATATTTACGGCTGTCCGTGGACGAAACCATCTCGATTTCCAACGATCGTACGCGGGCGTTAATTTTTCTACTATCTGCCCGCCCCGTTGACCCTCGACCGATCGTGCCATTCTTCCATATATGTATACTTTCTTTTCTTTTTCTTCTTCTTTTTTTTCCTTTTTCTCTTTTATTAAATAAGTCAATTTCGGCAGACGTTTGAAAACAGATCAAGGTGGTATTAGATTACAGAACGAGTTCCCTGCGAAAAGATCTAGCAAATATCGAACTAGATCGAAGAAAGGCGCAAATGTTCGAGGATGGTCAAAACGATGCACCGTACTTTTTTCTTGTAGTCGAATCGACGTCGGCTGCTTTTTTGTATCGTGTACGAGTGTGTGTGAATGTTTCTTGTTACGTGGTGGTCTGTTTGGATGCGAGTGTATCTGTACGTGTATACCTACGTGAACGACAGGCCAGCTCTTCGTTGATCACGAAAATCCCAACATTCGAGAATGCGTGAATTGGAAATAAAATTCAATAAACGGTAACCTAGCGCGTAACAGTTCGTTTTCATCGTGTTTCTTCGACGTTTGTTTAAGGTGTACGCGCGTTGAGCGCGGAATGTATGTAAGTATCGAGGTGTCTATGCGTTTCGCGTGGTGTGTCGGTAGGAGAGTGTGTTCTGCCGTGTGTATGTGTAGTGTACGTGTACCTAATTGCACTTATTCGACAAAACGGAACGTAAAAATGAACGCAAGATGGCGGCCGGACGGCCCTGGAACGTATACGGAGGTAATATATTTTTAAAATTTAGCTTTAAAGTCGCCTATCTCTTGCTAACTCTGCCCCGTTCACCGCCTCCTGCCTCTGGAACAACCCCACCATCGAACTAAAGCTTCGGTTTTCTGCTACGATATTACATTCGTCGTTCGTTCTGTTGCGAGTCGTAAAAACGTAACGTCGAAACTTAGGCACAATTTGGAACTGTTTAGACCATTTCTACACGACCCCACCCCGCTGGCAGTTCGCGTGTTCGTCGTTCCAAGGAAGCGTTGGCCCCGATGGCGAATCGATACCTTCCAGTTCTCCTTCTAATCGCGACATGCCCGATAATCGGCACAACTTTCGAATCGGTAATGAACATGAGCATATCAATTGCCAGAAACGAAATCGAACAGACGAATTTACTGGATGACCACTGACCGAGTTTCTCCTCGCGACAGAAACACGCGAACTTCCCCTACGCAAAGCCATACCAAACGTGACGATACTCTGTGAGGTAGCTGTCATTGAGCCGTTTCAGGGCCAATCGGACCAAATCTTCCAGTTTTTGGAAATCCGACGAGCAGAAAAGATACTTCCGCTGCTCGATGCTGCGACGAATACAGAGGAATGACGAATCGAACGGCACACCCGAAAAATTTTGTCCGCACAACAGTTGCGTGAAATTTTCAGCGAAAGAGAAGGAGTCGGTGTCGGCGATCTGTTCCGAATGTTCTGTGTTCATCGGTTATGGTACAAATGTGCGAAACGCGCGCGAGAAATTAATAAGCGACGAAAAAACGGGAATCATTGGGCCCGACTTTCCGTGCGATGCCCGCCATCTTGGTCCCGTCTGACCACCGGTGTGGATAAACGTAATCTCGCGATCTCGCTTCTCCCATATTTATTTCCATTTGGTTTCTTCGTTTGTTTTCTTGGCTTTCCATTTGCTCTCTCTTACTCGTCATTTTGTCTCCACACACCGTAATTACAATAGTATTTCTTTTTTTCTCCTTCTTTATATCCGTAATCTTACACATATACACTAGCTGGTTACGATAATTTGTGAAAAATATACATCAAAATTTTGTTACTTTTTACATCACAGATATTTTAATATAATATATCTTCTTTTAATTCTTAAAGATTTCTTTTCCTCCCCGTTTTCGACCAATCCGTCTCTCGCCGGATCCGTTTAGCGTATCGCCCGCGACATGGAAGGAGACGGCCGGGAATCTACGATTATGCCCCGGGGAAAACGAATTCTTCATATATTTTCGGGGGAAAAAAAAGCCACGCGATACGACGAAATTCAGTCTGCCAATTAGGAGAGGACGATTTTTGCAACACTGGCTAGAGTCGTGCACCCTCCGATTTCCCTCCCAATGAATCGGGTTCCTCGTTTTCGTCCCACCGTCTCCCTCGATGAAAAACAAAGAAAAATTGAAAAAAAACCACGTAAATCGACGCTCTATCTACAGTCGCGTTGTCAACGATATCTGCCCTAGCCTACGCGACGTCGTCTTTTTTTTTCCTTCAATATTTCTCATCAGTATACATATATGTATGATTTCTTTAGAAACGAATTTTAACTATCGAGAATTTTCCTACATCCTCTACGATAACCAATGTACCGATAATATTTAAAATCACAGAACGTTTAGTCCAATTACTCCTTACTTGAATATTTACACGCAAAAATATAGCAGTATTTTTTTTCCCTTTTTAGAAAACGTGCCTTTTTCCCCCCCACTGCATGCTATTTGTCTCTCACCCGGAACAACCCTCGTCGCCTGGTAGAACGCGAGGGAGAGGATCCTACGGATTCCTTAAACCGGCATCGAAACATTTCAATCTCGTTAATCGAAATCGCTGCGGCAGACACGTTGACGCGACTGTGTCACTGGGAAATCGTTACACGGCAGCTTCGCTAATTACGCTGTTAGCGCCGATCGTCCCAATTGTTGCGAGCCAATCGTCCCGTTCTGTTCGAACACGGACGAGACTCGTAGTTCTCGCGTATCTAATTTGTGCAGGAGTCGAGGCTGTCATCGCCGAACCAGAAATTTCCCCATGTACATCCGCGATTCTCGCCCGTCGATTCTAGAAGATACACCCCCGGTAAAGCTTTGATTATCGTCGGTACAGCCGAATCCCGGATAGACAGATCACCGCGCCTTGCTAAATCGTCTAATCGAAAGTAAAAACTTTTCATTTCCATTGTTACGACGACGCGCACAAAATTTTTGATTATTTCACGTTTACCTGGGGGCGGGGTGCGAGGGGTGCTCGCCCGAACTCATCGTACGAAGATCGAGAAATCGCGAGCGTGAGAAATTTCCGGCGACAAGAAAGTCGTTGACCTCGCACAAGTAATTCGAATCTCAAAACATGGATCGACGACGATGGAAAATCGGCTCCTGATTAGAGAACGCGTGCAAAACATCGCGACGTATACTTTTGTAACTATAATTGAATTAACGACAATCATAATGTACGCGCGTCTTACAAACATCCGCGCGATAAATATTCATTTTTCACATCTAACGATAAATCTTTCGTAAAGGTACGACGGGAGTCTTTTTATCCCCGGCGTGTCGGTGAACTGGATTTTGCGGAGTAGAAAGGTGGCAAGGGCTCGGTTAACTAGGGACGTAGGAAAGAGAAAGAGAGAGAGAGAGAGAGAGATAGAGAAAGAGAGAGTGTGTGAGAGAGACAGGGAGGGAGGTAGAGGTCATAAGTAAAGTGAGGGAAGCAGAAAGGAAGGACAGATGGGCAGAAAGGGGTGAAAGGAAGGGGAGGCAGGAAAAGAGGATGGTGATTCGAAGTAGTGTAAGAAATATCGTTCCCTTTCTTCTTTTGGTGTAGTGCTTGGTGAATGTTTAGAAAAAGGTATCCTTTTTTCTTTCGAGGTATCGAGTAGTTAAGGTATCACACCGAACGATTTACACTTTGACGCGAAGCGGGTGGACGACTGGGTGAGTGATTTAAAAAAGGGTGATTTAGTGGACGCAGGGTGGAAGGAAGGTTTAAATTTACGTTTACACACAATCATGATTACTGTTGGTTTTCGCTTGTGTTTTCTGCTGTTCACCTTCGTATTCGTTTCTTTTTTATCTTCATTTTTCTTTAACCCTAAGGAGACCTTAACGTTTACACTCAATAACTTGTTTTGTTTTGAATTTCCGACGCGCCTCTCTGCGTGGTTGCGTGCCACCCATTCTTCCGTTTAAATGTTACTCCTTAATTCACGGTTTCTTGCTTTACGTTTAGGGTAAATTTTTAGTTTAGTTCCAAAAAACACCGAGAGAGTAGCCTTGCTTACATGATTTACTTTTTTTCGTAAGGTATAATTTTTTTTTGTTGCGTTAATAAGGAATTTTCGCATTTTTTTAAAACACCGAACATACATGCCTTATACTTTATGTACAGCCTAGAGTCTTTCAGTCGTTACTTTACTTAAAGAGAGTCATGAGATGAGTGCGTGAATTATCCTTTCGTTTCTTCTGTCCTCGTCCTTTAAAAGCAGAACTGTGAATTCACCTCGGCACGCGAGAAAAAAACGGAAATTCGTGGGCCGCGTTAACCGGTCATTGAAAATCCCTTGTCTTCCTCGCGTGATTCATTTCTACGCGTGTCTGACTAACGAATCATTCTGCATCAAATTCGCTGCTTTCGTCGATTTCGTCTTGGTCCAACGTCTTTCTCAGCTACTACAACTAGCGAAACGACGAAATCGCCACTTTTCAACGTCTTCTAAATAGTCAAGGATCTCCTGTCGAACGGAATTCTAATCGGAAATACGAGAAGATACCTCGATAGTCGCGCGCACGACGCTCATGGACAATCTGCGAACAAAAATTAGTCGAAAGAGGTGGGACTGGCGTTCTTCGTGTCGTCACTTCCTACGATCGGAACGATCGTGAGAATTCTCCTTCCTATTCAACGATGCGACTGACCCGTGCAAATTAGACAACATTCTAATAACACCCTAACACCGTAATCGTCGTCGTCGAAACGATCGATAAAAGCTTTAAAAATTCGTTTAATCCCTGAAAAAAGTACCGGGGAACTTTGCAACGTGTATCCATCGATTGAAAATTTCTAAATTCCTTTAAAAACGACGGCGGCCGATTTTCGACTCGATCGTATTTCATCTAATTTTGCTAAGCTCTCTGCACCGCTAAAAGGAAAACACCGTCGAGATACAGTTTCTAAGTTCGTAGAAAAGTTGGACAGGAAGAAACTGACGTTGGATCGCACGAAACGTGCCAGCGCCGCTTCGGTTTCTTCCCGATTTGTCGTACGATTTCCAATACAGGTATTAGCCAAGCGAATCGACGAAAAATATTAGATCCGAAATAAAACCGACCCTCCCAGGAACAAGCGGATGTTTTCCTCGCGAAGATATTCTACGAACACCGCCGATGCAGCTACTTCATTTCCTCTACGCGGTAGAAAATTTGCATTCGTATCAAAATGTGGGCGTTCTCGCGCGTACGAAAAAATTTTGCAGTTCGGTAAAGGACAACCGAGTCGAGAGCAGGCAAGCGCCCATATATACATATAATAATTCTTTTCTTTGATATATCTTATATGTATATATACACAAACATCTACGTGTTTCCTTCTTGACGCACCAGTTCCATGGAACAGGGCGATCCTCGCTGATGATCGGATCGATTCAGAAGCAATTCATTTCCTACGGCAATGTTTCGTCTAATAACTAATTGTTTTTCTTATTTTCGTTCCACCCCCGGATCAACGGCCAATGATTCCTCGAATACACAACAGAATACAGTATCCTGCGAAACATTTGAAATAGGAAACATCGGAAGAATTTCTAGTCATCGGCGAAGATCGACTCGCCCTTTGACTTTCTCAAGCATCGCGATCCTGCCTCTCTTCTTTCCTTTATCCCCGTTAGGTGCGACCCACTTGACAAGCGGGGTGCGTTTCTACCGAACGCCAGCCTCGAAATAACCGAGATTAGAGAAATATTGTCGTCTTATGAAAAAACGTCACCTATACGCGCGCCAACAAAAGTCTTGGCTCGTTCTCGTTTCGCATACGTCCGTAATGACCAAAAATATATGTATATATATATATAATATATCATTCCTTATATAATTATGTTGCTCCTTACGAGTTAAGTAATGTTAGTAGTAGGTAATAAGTTTGCATTAGGTAGTTTTACATCGATAGAGGAAAAAATACGTTGCGGCGTCGGTAAGTTATTTGTTCGTGTTCTCTTTGTCGCGTTGAAAAGATCTCGCGGCCAACGTTTCCGGCGCACGTTTCGTCGGCCGCGCAACATAGCGAATTTTCATTGCGCGCTCCTACCCAACGCGTATTTTTCCTAGAGACGCGTGCACGCGCGGACTGTTTATATGCTGCTCATCTGTTCCCCGTTTGTATTTTCGTCAGGGTGTTGCATAGATCACCGGGTGCGCGATACCAGCGTAACGCACCCCGGCACTTTTGCGTGCCCGACTGTGTCAAAGGCGTCTATGTTCGTGTCAAAGTGTGTTACCGGGCGAATGTGTATCATATCTGGCGTGGTTGTGTTCCCGTGTGCGTGTGTATACGTGTGTTCATTTACGTGTTCGGTATAATAACATTGCATTTTGTGTCTCGTATCCGTTTCTTGCGTTTCCTTCGGATCGAAATATCGCCATAGTCGAAAGGGTTCCGGTACGACCTACCGTCAGTTGGACGGAGATCGAATGCCGGATACGCGTAACTGATGGAATCGCAATGGGTTGACGGGCGGTTGGCTAGCGTTTACGCGCTTTCGTTACCCGTATTTTCGTTACGTTTTGTTTCCTACATTCAAGTTGCCTCGCGACGATCAATGGGCTTCCGGATGGAGGAGACAGGGTCAGGCTGGGGATACCACCGTCGTTTCGTGGCAAGTTTCGCGTCCCCCGTCCTATACACGTGCGAACCTACGAAGGAGGTGCACGCCTGCACGCCTCTCACGCCCTCCTTCTCCTCGGAAACAGTCGCATTCGCTTTCATAGCCGACTTGCGACGGGTCGTTCTCGATTTCCGCTTGCTTGTTCGTAGCCGCCATCGGCCACTGCCATTATTTTCCGATACCAATCGCGCGAGACACGAGACGATGGTCAAGTGGATCGAACGGCGAACTTTACCGAGCGAGAGGGGAAGAGAGAATGAGAGATAGAAAGAGAGATAGAGAGATAGAGATGGAGAGAAAGAGATAGAAAGAGAAAGAGAGAGAGAAAGAGAGGGAGAGAGCGCGCGCGAAGCGGCGAATCCCCCAACGTGGTATTTACGCGGCGCGTAAACTACAGCAGCATTGGGCGAGGATTTGCTTATCGTGTACACACGGATCGTTCACCGTATTCTCGTTACTCTATGCTCTACTGATCAACGATACCGACTTTCTTTTTTTCTACTGCTCAACGGAGTCTTCCATACTGATCACGGGTCCGCGCTGCTCCGCCGCCGATTGCTGGCTGTTGGTCTGATCCCCGGACCTGTTGCTCCCGGTATTGTAGCCCCGCTGCAGTTGAACAACCAGTCCGCTCACAGCACCGTACTCCTTTTGTTGTTGCTGTGGTGGCGGCTGCTGCTGCTGTTGCTGCTGCTGTTGCTGTTGCTGCTGCTGCTGAGTCTTCTGGCTCGAATGATCTACTATAAGCTTACTATCACAGGCACTTTTTTTGTCAGTTGACACGGCGTAGAGATTGTGTAAGTCCGGGTAGTGATTCTGCTGCTGTTGCGGCTGCTGAACGCTCAGGATCTTCCTATCGCGATCCTCCTGCCCACCGTTGTGAACCTCTCGCTCCCTGCTGCTACGATCGATTCTCGAGTCGCGGGTGCTGTCCTCGTCTCTGCTTCCGGCCCTCGAGATCGAGAGGGGCGTCGGCGGCGACGTAAGCCGATCGCTGCCGTCGTCGTTTCGACCCCGTTCAGACGGCGACGGACTGAGGTCTACGGTTGGCACGCGTTCCGGTCTCTCCGGGACTGGCCTACCGGCCGTGCTCGATGGTCCCCTGTAGCTCTCGTCCTCGCTGCTGTCCTGGGTCAACCTCGGCACAGGCGTCCTCCTCGAATTCCTGCACAGCTGGTCGATCAACGCTTTGCTTCTCATCGCTTCGGGGATTTGCTGTTGCGAGGAGGACTGCTGCTGATTCCTCGCCTCCGTAATCGCCCTCTGGTCCCTTGGAATTCCTGTCTCGAGGCTCGACCTGATCAAATTGTCCAAGAAACTACCGTTCGCACCCGAACCGTCGTACAAGGCCTCCGACACCTCCCGCGACGCTTTACTCATCGGCGTGCCGCGGGAATTCGACGTGCCGGCCGATTCAGCGCTGGCCGCGGCAACGCCACTCCCGTCCCTGTCCCGCTGCTGATGTTGCTGCACCATCGCGGCGTTCCTCTGCTGTTCCTGCAAGCCACGAATCCTGCTGGTCGCGAAGTACTGTTCCGGTAGGATCGTCGGGACGTTCGGTGCACCCGCCATGAACGGCGACGGCATGAACGGCGGCGGACTCCAGAAGTTGAACGGCGTGAACGGTAAATGGGGCATGCCCTCCATGAACGGTGGCATCTTGATTCCGTTCGGCCCTGGAATACCGCCCGGAGGTGTGAACGGCTTCTGCGGCTTTAATTGCGGCTTTTTGTCCGCCGTACCTGGTCGTATGCTCGTGGCGACCGACGCCGACGCAGCGGCCGTCGCCGCGGTCTCCTTCGTCTTGTCGTCGGACTGTTTCTGGTCCCTGGAAGAAAAAAATCGTCGAGAAGATCGATGGTGCTCGAAAGATCGTGCGCTGAAACGGCAGCAACCGGGCAAGAGAGAGTTAATAGTGTGCGACGTACCTCTTCCTTGGCCTCATCAGGTGTCGTTCCTTCACTTTGTACTCGAGGGTGGAGTGCGGCACTCCGTAGTAGCTGCCCGCTCGATGCACGCTCATTTCGCCCCGCTGAACCGCCCGCACTGCCTCGACCAGACTGTCCCTGTCGTAGTTCCTGTACTTGCCCCGCTTCGGTCTGGTTCCCTTGCCACCGGTAGCTGGTTTCTGTTTGCTCGCATCTTGGGTATGCGGTTTCGCCTGCGATTGGGACTGCTGCGTAGCCGGCTGAGGCGGCGTGTATCGGCCTCTCTTGAACGGACTAGGGTCCGTCATCATCGACTGCTGCGACTGCGCTACCCCGGCTTGGCATCCGGGCATTCCAGCCGTCGCAACCGACTGTCCCTCTTGGAATTTCACACTGATGCTCTTGGCTATCACGTCGCGGAAATTCACCGCCACCGTTTTTCCCACCAACGAATTTGTGGGGCTGCTGGTACCGGAGAACGCTGGGCTCGCTCGTTCCAGAAGGCCAGGACTCGAGGCCGTGGCCGCGAATCCTTGCACGAAGGCCGCCGACGTTGGTTCGCCGTTCTTGCTCGAACATCCTGGGGTGCTCGCGGGTTTGTAGGACGGAATCTTGAGAATCGCTCTCCCTTGAGCGCTGTCGCTCGCCTCCTCCTCGATGCTGGGATTGAAGTCGTCGTTCGTTAACGGGCAGCGTTGCTGTTGCTGTTGCGCCTGCGAATGGATTTGCGCTTGCTGGTGCGATTGATGGTGATGAAGCTGCTGATGCGTCGGCTGTGACTGATCTCCGTTCACGCTCTTGTTTAGCCTCTTATCTTCGCTCATCAGCCTTCTCATCACCTCTGGAATGCGATAATCTTGCGTCTCCAAACCTGCGACCATCGAAAAGCAACGGTTAATCGGTGTATCGTTTATCGACTCGCGGGGAACAGTTCGCGGTAAGAAGGGCAATTTCGTTCGTTCGTCGCGCGTGGTGCACATTTGTCTTAATCTCGGATTAGCCTTCGCGAACTGCTCAGGACATTTAAAAATGTTCTGCTCGGAAGGTGGAAAAAGTGTCGCCGACCTGTCGACCGAGGCCTGGCTTCAATCGATTTCCGAAGACCCATCGTCGCGTAATACACTTTCCGACTTTCGTCTCGGCCGTTCGGCGTTGCACCGGTTGCCCGGTCGGCGAACGAAACGGTCTAACGTTTACCGGGGCCCAGGGTTCGCGGTTCTCGCGGAAAAGTCATCGGTTCTCACCTTTAAATGGCGCAGCCGCCGCGAGCATCTTTTGTATATACGGACCGATGTTCGCGTGTTCGAGCCCTGGCCACTCAGCTCCTGTCTCGTGTCCCCGTTGCAGCAACGTTCTCAAGGAATCTCCGCCGCTTCCTTCGAGGGCGGAGAACCTGACGAGATCCTCCAGAGACAACAGTGGCTTTAACAAAGCTTTCTCGACTTCCTTCTCCTCTTCCGCTCCAGACAGTTCTTTGTCGTCCACCTGTTAAAAATATTACTCTCTAGCGTTTGCTATACAACCTGGCCGCGGGAAGGAATTTAAATGCGAATTATCGGTAGCAGTGTCCTCTCAGAGGAGACGCCCCTCCTGCGTTGGTCTTCGCCTAGAGGCGGTTCTTCTATGTTTGTATATAAGTGTGTCTGTGTTGTAACAGTGTCGGTTGTCCATGTATGTATTCTTCTCAGTCAAATGCGGAATGACCAAGCGTCATGCAGGAATTGCTAGGAACAGTTGTTCGCCAAAAGCGTTACGACGCGCAAAAGAATATTCGGAAAGAAACAAATACAGACACAGAAGTTATTCGCGACAAAAATCGTTCCTCCTCCGTCGATAGCGCTTTCCCGCGCGTAAAAAAGAAAGAGAAAGACAACGTCGAAAATTGAGAACCAGCGCGAAAGTACTTCGCTCAGTAAAATGCAGCGATCGACGATTACCTCCGCTAAATTATTCATACAACATGCATCGGAACCAAAACATCTATCGCTAAGCTACCGAACTACCCGCGCTTCTCCTAACGACACCAGGCAGAATCTCGTTCAAGAGAAAATGAATGATAATGTCGGTTTCCGTGGGATACTAGTTTCCCAAATTTCTTAAGCGATTTCTTAAGGCTACCAGAACGCGACTGCTCGACAACTCGGAACGCGTCTCGGCGTCTAAACGATCGTGCCGAAAAAGTTGCGCCACTCGCAAGCATGCTTCGCCGCTGCAGCGTCGCGCGATAAACGAAACCGGCGTACAACTAACAACAAGTAGCATTAGCTTGATTAAAAATGTTAATGCAACATCTTGTCGATCCGTTTGGCCCGAGAAACGGCAACTAGCCGGCGAAGCTCGGCCGTACAAGCACATCGAGGATGCACAGTGTCGAGGTCGAAAAGAAGCGTATACTCGTGACACAGGTATCCGAGGGCTCTAGGAGCCCGTCGCGATCAGTAGCTTACGTCCAAGAATAATTTCCCTCTCACTGTCAGGTCGAAAGGATCGTCCCGAAAACTTACCTCGATTCTTGCAACCCCGCCGAGACCAAGCGGCCGTGCGTCGCGCTACAAATAGTGAGATAAAAAAAAGTTAAACAGCCCATGCAAAAGATTCGACACTACCGAGCATCACGGCAACCGATATGAAATCGCGTGAACCAATACTCCTTCCCGCGTCGGTTTCGTTCCCCTCTAACGCGTCGTCCGTTCCATCATTCATCGGGCTAGAAAAATGAATATTTCAACGACAATGTTGCACAACAGGCAGGCAAACGTTTCGCTGCCCCCTCGCGTATTTAGACGCGATCGGCCCACGCGAATTCTACGATCACCGTGGCAGAGGTATGTTTTGGGGAAGCATCGTTCGTTCTTCCTAACCAAAACCACACTTATCGTTAGATACAAACGGGCGGTTTTAATTTCAATTGCATCTCTCTGTCGTGACCCGAGGGTCGCCGAAACGCGAAGCTCGTGCCACCGGTGCCAGAAGAAGCGTGGTTTAGAAACGACCCCCTACGCTTGTCCTAGCATTTATTGCACGGCCCTACACGCGCCGATTGCAGTTCACACCCTGCAGTTCTACTGTTCTCGATTCTCGTCTTTGCCAATTCTCAATTCTCTCCGGAACAAGTGTGCGGACAAGAGAGCGACCGGGTGTATCGTCGTGTCGTATATCGTATCGTCACGCTTGTTCTCTATCGCCTTCCTCCCAAACCTCCCTGTCTCTCCCTCTGCGTTTCATTTCCTCTTGTTCTGTCCCCAAAACCTACCTCGTCCACTTGCGGGGGCGGAGTGGTCGCGGAGGCGTTTTGGGTCGTATTTGGTGGTGTAGTAGTTGTAGTAGTAGTAGTGGTGGTGGTGGTGGTGGTGGTGGTGATGATGGTGGTGGTGGTGGCTGGGGCGCCGGGCTCGTGAGGGTGTGAGTGGGTGCTAGTCAGGGACGCGTCCCTTTCGCGCTCCATCGCAAGCTTGTAGACCTTGTTCCTCAGGGTGCTCCGCGGTATTCCGTAAATCACGGCCGCCCTTCGCGTGCCGAGCTTTCCACTCTGGATATCCCGGAGCGCTGCCTGCAGTTCCTCCTCGGTGTAGGCTCTCCGGCCACCCCCGGCACCCACCACGGGAACACCACCGACGCCTGCCGCAGCTGCTGCGGCCACGGCCGCCACTGGCCCGGTCATACGAGGTTTCGCGCGATAACAAGAACTGAAACATTCCACGTGTCGTTTATCGTATTAAAAATTCCTCCGCTCTCCCTCTATCACTCTCTCTCTGTCTCGCCCGTAGCGCCAGGATTACGTCGATGCACCGACGAGAGACGTTGGACCGAATCGGGGAACCGTGGCACCGTAACGGGAGAGACCCCTATGGAAATTCGAACGGGATCGCCACGGAAATCCGGCACGGTAACGAAGTTGGATTATCGGCTACTGTAGGTATAGTTTGCCGGTGAACTTGCGCCACGGTTTATACTCGGCAACCACGTGGCCGGCGTAAAACGCGCACGTGTTGTGCACTGGTGGCGAATCGATCCACCAGTGCCTCGTTAACTCTTTGATCTCCGGCGCGCGGATGCATTTGAACGAATTCGAGCAACGAAATTGGCGCAACGAGTAGCGCCAACTTCGCCGAGAGGTGTTGCGCAATTAAAACGTCTCAACGCTGTACGCCGTCTTGCCCAGTACAGTTCTATTCGTTAGCGTCCGTTGAATTAAGAATCCCTCGATACCTATCTTCGAGCGGCGTTCGAAGAATCGTGCGAGGCAAAGGGCGACGGATAGCAATCGGATCGGTACAGTTTGTCTCGCTGTTTTACGATAAGATTAATCGCGAGAACTCATCGCGAAAGAACTCTGCAGAAGAACCGTGGCCCCCCGGCCCCCCACGATGGGTTCGTCGACCTATTCACTGGCGGGCAGCAAAGTAAGCTGATAAAAGTGTGTTTCGACCGTTCTACCCCCTCTCGAGCATCGCCACGTTGAAAGACGTTGCTCCCGAACGACGTATCTCCGTTGTCTCATTTTGTTGTCGTTTCTAATAAACGATCGCCGCTGCCTCTGTGCCAATTAACTAATTACCGATCCGAGCTGCGTCGCGTTCGTCCCGTAACTCCGAATGATCGGGCCGCGTCGCGACGCAATCGTAATTGCTCCTTACTTCGGTCCATCGTTTCTCCAGGATCGATCGAGATAAAAATACGATTGCGGAGCGTATCGAAGGGAACGATAAACGTTCGCGACCGATGCAGTGCTGTCCGACGAGGTAGGTGCAACGTCCGGCACTTTCTCGCGCCGGTACATGCACGAGCAAGATCGTTTTGGAGAAAACTTTGTCAGCGCAACGTGGACGGGAATCCAGTTCGGTCGATCATTCGAGCTTCTAATTTCGACTTTACTCCCGTGGTTTCGACGGCGGGCTATCTTATCGCTAATTATGGTATGGCGCATGCGCCGGCGCGATCCGAGACCGCGATCCCGTCTCCGTTTCTCCAGAGTTCCTCTCCGCATTTTCGATCTTTCTTGCGCGGCGTACGACACACGCGAGGTACTTTGTGCATTCGATGCGTCGGGAGGTGCAGATTACGG
Organism: Nomada fabriciana; assembly: GCA_907165295.1. Lineage (NCBI taxonomy): Eukaryota > Metazoa > Arthropoda > Insecta > Hymenoptera > Apidae > Nomada > Nomada fabriciana. Next base: position 2,531,630 of record OU015692.1, on the reverse strand, counting down.
AGGACTAATAATAGACGACGATAAAAATTTGACGCGCAAAATGTTCTGCGGGGAAAACAGCGAAAACACGAGGGCAACGTACCAACACGATTCGCGACTTTGACTCTCGGCGTTACTCGTTTTCCCTCCCGTCGATCGTTCGATCACCGTCAATTTTGTATCTTTCGCGAATCGCGTCCGCGTTCGAGAACGCTGTCTCCGAACGTTCTCCATTTCGTTTCGGGAAACGTCGAACTTGCCGAATCGCACATTTTTTCCGCGAAATTTGTTCAACCAACCGCGCCGATTCTCCGTCGAATTTTCCGCAACGCCCTTCCGATTTCTCTTCCGTTCATCTTCGATTAACTTTCCCGGCCGATTCGCCCGTGCCAAGTTTCTCCTCGCGATTTTCGAGTTACCCTTTGGAACGGACGCGATGTTGAATCCGATAGCCGCGAGGCTTCGCGCCGAACGAAACGAAATCTTTATTCGACAAACGGATAAACGCTACCATAGAAGCGCGATAATTTTGCCGGCACGCGAATTCTATTGTGGAGATTATTGCGCGGATAACGTACGCCGCGACTCAAACATTTCTAAACAAACCGGCAAAAAATGTTAGGGACTTTCGAGGAAATTTTCGTAATGAGTAGCTCGCGAACAATGGGATGCGACGAGCGGCGGCGGAAAAATTTCCGAATAAGCAAACAACGAGCAACGAACTTTTTAATTACCGGTTCGTACGCGGCTACGGCAGACGCGGACGTACGCCGCGGAATTCTGTTTAACGACCCAACTTCCGTCCACGGCAAAAGTACCCAAGATACGTTCGATCGTCGAAATGCGATCAACACTTTCAATTGCTCGCGCGGAATGCAAACACCTATATCACGGACAGCTTCGCTCCGCCGCGAGGTGTAAAACGAGCCGCGCGATAACGCTGGCGCGAACCGACGCGCCTCTCGTTTCCTGTTACCGAGTGTCCCGGTCGAATTTGACCGAAACGGCCAGGGCAGAAGAATTTTCGGGCACCGCGGCGGTATCAGCCGTGCACGCGCCGGAAACGTCTCTCGTCCGTGCACCGCGGCTTCGCGGGTCGATTAGGCCGAGGGAAATTACTCACTTAAAGATGCTCTTCGGATCGATACCTGCAGTCATCCTTAACGGTATTTTCTGTTGCTCCAGTAGGGATATGTTGTTGTCCTGCGACAGAAAGCGCATCCGTATCATCGACACCGCCTCGGCACGGTTCAGTGTAATACAGTAGACATGTGTGTACGATGGAACGTGAACGTAAGCGTGTACAAAACGACAAGTGTTGGAAGACTCTCTCTGTTTGATGTTAATCCACGCAAGGAGAAGGAAGCGTTTCTACCCACGCCAGAAGGAGTACGTACCTGAGAATTTTTGGGTTTGGCCGAGAGGTCGAGCGGCTGATCGGCAGGCGTTGCGCTATCCTGATGAGGCTGCACCCCAACGAGTGGCGCCTCCCTTGGTGGTAGACACCACTGGGGCAGTAAGGTGGGATAAGTGCCGCTGAGGGCTGCGGCGACCACGGACGCCGCCATCGGGTCCACCTGGACCGACATCGGTGACTCGGCTGATCGCGAGCTGCTACTACTGTCGCTCTGCGGACTCTACAGGACGCGACATCGAACGTTATGTTCGTCCGACGCGTCATTGGTCGGCGAAACACACGGAAAGGAGCTGATTACCACCGGCGTGGGAGGGAAGAAACGATTGTGGAAAAAGGAGCGTCCTCGTCGACGAGAAGGACAAATCGAATCCTGATCAAATTCGCTTTTCGCGCAAGCCACGGCCGTAGCGGGCCAGCTTCGTGAAACTTTTATAAGGGCGACGCGTCAAAGCGATCAAAGCCACGAGACGGTACACCGTGCGGAGGTGAGAAGTACTTTGCGCGAAATAATCAAAAATTGAACGTTTCCCAGTGTCCTGCGCGACACACTCGGAGAACCGATATCGCCGTCCCGTAACGTTGTCCTTTCCGCGCGATTAATTATGCGCTCTGAGGAATTCCGCTCTGGCTAATGCATTTTCGCGTGACGCGGCACGCGTACACGGCCGCGCACGAGTCACGGTGACGAGTCAATTATTCCTCGATTCAATTACTCGACGTTCGTTTTTCCAAGTACCGTCACCATGATGCGACGAACACTGTCCCGCGTCAACCATGCTACGAAACGCATACTTACGAGGGGTGGTTGATCATCGTGCGGTAGCTTGCCGTCCAGGCAAAAGTAACACTTGTCTAACGGCTTCCAGTCTTCCGGCGGCGGACTGGTGCGTCGGCCCCCGATAAAATATGGCGCTATCGTGTTCCTGGCGGCTGCCTCAACCTCCCGGCACGGCAACCCCGACCTGGTCCCGTCCGAATCCGACGCCGGTGTCCCCGGCATTGTTGGCCCACCTCCGGAACTCGGCGCCTCCTGCAGCTCTTCCTCTTTCTTTACTCTCAGCAGGGCCTGCGTCACCGGCGTCCGTTCCAGCAGTCCGACATCCCCCGTTCGTTCCTGCAACAAAACGTTCTCCGCCGTTGTCATCGATGACTCGGGGTGCCGCGAGCGATACGCACAGGTCCGACGCGAACGTACCTTGGTCCCTTCCGTGTCGGCAGCGTTGGCGCCCGGGGGATGATCCCGAGTTCCTCGATCCTTTTCCCCTCGGAGGGGACTGACGGACCTGTCGGCATCTTCGTCGAGCTTCAGCCGTTTTTCCACCTCCGTATGACCCCTTCCCTCCTCCTCCTCCTCGTTTTCTTCGTCGTCCTCTCTGTCTCCGTCGGCCGCCTCCCCGTCGTTCTGTCGACGTTTGCGTCGTCGCCTCGTCGGGATCGTGGTGGTTCCCGTAGTCATGGTAGCCGCGACGATCGACGCCGCGATCGTGCCGGTCGCGGTCGGGCTGCTGGCGAGGATGCTCGTCGTCGACGTCGTCGTCGTCGCCGTAGCCGTCGTGGTCGTCGCTCCCGTTGCCGTGGACGCGTCCGCGGACTTGGCAGCCGATTCGTCTCGGCCGACACCGTTCGCGAACTCGTTCTCGCCGACCTCGACTTTTATCTCGTCCGGCCTGAGGCGACGCTCCTCCTGTTGCTGTTGATAATTTCGATGGTGATCTTGTATCGTGGGGTGAAGGTGATGGTGCTTTTGCAGGTGATGCCTTTGCAGGCTCTCCTGCTTCACCAGGCCCGTCGTCGTCGTCGTCGTCGTCGTCGTCGTCGCAGTCGTTGCCGCAGTCGCCGTCGTTACCGGCGACCCCGTCGTTGTCGTCGTTATCGTTGTAGGTAACGAGGCGGACGCAGGTTGAACCGGACGCGGGCCAATTTGTTCCAGGTTCCCAGGCACCGGGTCGCAGGACGACGAAAACGCCGTGTATAGCCGGTGGTGGGGCTGTGCCGCCAGTGATTCGCTGCTGCGAGTACCGCTGTACAGGGTGTCCTGATATTGCTTCCATCTCCTACGGCCCATTAACTCCTCCGCCACTCGTTCCAGACCTGCGACAGCACCGTAACTATATCAAACAACGATGAGCACAGCGTGCTCGCGGACCCTTCTACAACCGTTTCTCGAACCACCGAGTCCGAGCTGATCCTCGGTTCGCCTTATCGTCGCCGGTGGCCGCCCTCGTCGAGGCGATCGGATCGCGTTCTCGAAACCTCGCGGGAGGCCACCGGTTCAACCGATCGCGTCGGGGAAAACGCTCCGACGCGAGCTCGTGGAAAACGCGAGTTTCTCGCGCGAGCATAGGGAGAGAGAGAGAGAGAGATCCGTTGACCGCGATAACTGTCGCAACGCGTGTCGATGTCGGAATCACCAAAATCGTATGCTCGAGAAACCGGCCGGACGTGGTGGTTTTTCGAAGGACATGGCGGTAACACGCACGTCCCACTACCCGAGGGAATGTCGCAACCAAGAAAATTGCGGCACGCCATATTGCCCGTGCAACGCGAACGCGTTTAGTAATCTTCCCCCTTTTTCGCGTTTCGCGAATCGTTTGATCGCGCGAGCCGTCGGCCAGACCTAACGATGCTTCGACGTCCCTCCTCGTATCGCGGCACTTTTGTATCTTTGAATGACTGCGCTCGTAGCATTTGCACCGCCCGTCCGGGTGGCTGACGATAGGCGCAACGATAACAGAATTTTTCCGGTTCCTTATCCAAGGACCGAATAGTGGAGCCTTATCGTAGCGGCGCGTCACGTGCCCCGCCGTCCATGGAAAGTAGCCGGGAAAAGTTCTACGAGAGGCAGGAGTCGTAATCGCGTATAGATGTCGCCTCGCCCCGCACATTTTTTACGCCCCGTTTGCGAGCAATATTAATTCCAAAAATAAATATCCAGCGGATACGCGAAATATCGAGTTCCAATGTAAATTTACCTGTGTTTATTTTCCCTCTGCGATCGATATCCCGATGGAACTACCGACAATCCTATTTCGAGGCAACGAACAAAAACGCCCGGCGACGCAAAAACGCGGCGGGAGCGTGACGCGAGGACAAAAAGCTGCGAGATTTTCCTCAGGCACGGACGCGAGAGAATCGTCCGACGATACTTTGTCATTGTTCTGGCCGTTCGAGTCGGCTATACCTACTCGAATTGGGCCGCGGACGCGTCCCTTGCTAGAACCCCACGTTCGACGCGTCAATTGATTACAAGCAGACACCCGGTACGGTGGCACGCGTCCCGCAAATGCACCATAACTGTCACGCCATTTGGTCGTCGCATGTGCAGCGAGCACATGCCAACCGATGCACGTACGCGGACGTATTTGCGTGTATGCAAGTGGAATTCGCGTGCGCGAGAAGATCGAGCGGAGGAGGCGATTTTTCGTTGGCCGCCACCTTTGCTTCGCGTTCGATCGATTTTGCCGTTTAGCCGGCGCGAGACAGCTGCACCGATTCGACGGAAATTCTTTTTTCCAAAAGAAATAAACCTTAGGAAATTTCATCGGATTCGCTCCTCCTCGGACACCGCCTGCCCATTCCTGTAAACGTTCGTGCTCCTTTTCGTGGACGATTAAGTATCGTCGACTGATATCGAATTCGACGAACAAGACGGACGAGCCACGCGGGCGATGAATCGAAAAGCAAGACTGCTCGAACCGCGCGAGTATTCCAGCGTTCAAGGGCGCGCTCGACAAAAAAATTACAGGAATATATATTTCGCTTGGTCAACATTGATCGGCAAGGCCTGAATTAACGCTCGCTAGGCTGCAAAAGGAGCGCGTGCAATGAAAAACATCTGAATAAATTATTACTGTTTGTCGAACGTTCGAACGAACGGCGAAGCCCCCACCGCGGTAGCCCATCGTCGTCTGCACGACCATTATTTAAACGCTCTAGTTCCACGCAGCTTATCAAATACAGGTATAACGCCAGTTTGCGGAAACGCGAACTGGATCTGCGCCGAGCGTCGCCGCTGCGACGTATATCTACCGGCACGCGGTGCTGTCAGAAAAACGTATGACAAGCATTACGGTCAGGGCTGAGTTTATGCAGGCGGACTTTAAATGGAGCTCCAGCGAAATGCATTACTTTTCAGCAATTAAGCCTGCGTCGTAATTGTTTTCGACGACCAGTAACCCGTTCGCGAATTTCAATAACGCGCTGCCGACTGTCGTGCGACCAATACGAATATACGTCGACGTTCCCAGAATAATTGCGGCGCTTAACGCGAACACGACGATGGACCGTCGACCGTCCATCCGTCGACGGTGCGCCGAAAAGTGCGACCGATATCCTGAATATTTTTAACGCCGTCTCTTTTCCATTGCATCCGTGTCCCCTTCGCGAGCGTGTCGATAACGCGAGCGATATATTTTGCAACACCACTCGAGCTGCCCGTTGATTTTAATAATGCATCGATAAGGCGAGCGCAAATTGCACAAGTCAACGCAATAGCCGTAACTCACTAATCGACGTGTTAAGAAAACCTCGAACTTCTTCGTAATAGAGCCGAGCGTGCACCAAGACAACCGCAACAATTATACGAATCATCATCTCGCGAGAACGTGCGAGCCTCAAGGCTGCACAGTGAGTCATAAAAATCTGTCCCGAATGAGGCGATCGTTGCACGAAATTTTTATCTTTCGACGTTAAATTTAGCCTCGTTGCACAATGACGTCAAATCTAATTCATCCGCCGCCGCGACGGTACGAAAGAAAGCCAAGGCGAAGGCCAGGACGCAGAATGACTTTTTGCCACGAAACTGAGACGCCAAAAGATTATCGGCAACAACAACGAAATCCTACCTACGTTAGAGTAGAAAAGCTAGACGGTAGAATTGGGCAACGAGTAATTTCAATTGAAACGATCCATTGAAAAGCTGAGGAAAACAATTGCCTTGAAATTGATCATAGGCTCGACGATCGATGCACTTTCGATGCTGAATGCCAGTCAAGATTCCCCTTTCCTTCGAAAGGTCTGATTAACCTCGGCCGAGTGGTACCTCTGTCCGTGTCTATACACTGGTCGCAGCATCGTCGACCTTGCATGTAATCAATGGGCTGCGAGAGAATAATCTAGCGGGAAAGGTAGCAATCGCGCTTTTTCCTCTCACCATCTTCTTCGCCGAGTGGGCGGCGAAACATGGGATCCGGATTTCCAAATGAATGAACGTATCCAGCAGGATGCAACGGTACAGGCAACGAAGTGAAGAAAGTGAAACGGCACGAGACGGTGCGTCGTTTGCGACACATTTCCTAATGACGCGATCAGCGTCGAGCCGCGAAAACAACGAATTTATCTCGTCGTTGGCGAATCGCGAAATGCCTGTCGAAATTCTCCAAACACAAAGAATGAGAAAAATAGACAAGTATCAAGGGCATGGGAAATTCCTGCCAATACGTGACTCGGACATTTCCCTCGACCGCGCGTCGACGGATTGGAACGGTCTCCCGTTTCGTGGAGCATTCACGGCGGGCAAAGTTCGAGTCCTTGATCGATTTCAGAAGTAATTAGACGGCCGGCGCGCCTTTGGATGAAATTCCAGGCAGGAGGTGCCGAACCAATCTTATCTCGCGTGCCATTTAAGAAGAGGAAGAAGTAGGGCAGATGACCACGCCCGGGATTAAGCCAATGATGACGCAGACTTGGCACCAGGAACTTTTCCACCGTATAAAACGATTATCCCCCTTCCTCTTTTCAGCGCTCGCCGCGGTTATACGTTCTTGGACGTCTTGGAATTTTTTCAGCTTCGACTCGAATTTAACAAGAATTTTCATTTCGCCCAAGTCGATGGAAAAAAAAAGGCGAGACTATTCAGGGTTCGAGGATATTAAAAAACGGCGCTTGAAGAAGAGGGGAGGATCGAAGGGAGCGGATCGCAAAGGGAAAATAATGACAAATGGAATCGCGTCGGGGGAGCGGGCCCAACGATGGGCCGGACGGCCGTGCCGGTCGTTGTCTTGATAAATCGCGGATGAAAATGAGGAAGATTCGAGAACGAAGGGGAATTTACTTTCAACGGGCGTCCTCCGAGAGTCGAGGATATAGCGGCACCATTCTTCAATTCTAAATCGAATGGCCTCGGGGCCCGTCCAACCAATGGCGGAGCCGCAGTTTTAGATCCAAGCGCGCGCGCTATATTTCCCCCACAGTCCTGCGTCTTGGTGCTATTCCCTTGGTCCCGTCACTAATCGTCGGCCCGTTTCGACCAATGGCAATCCGGTTTAGACGAGAGTAGAAGGTTAGGAAATGGGTGTTCGGGCATGGTGGGGCCGCAGCTGGCTCTCACGACGCACAAGGCTATCCTTTGTCCGAAACTCGCTTGCGATTCGCCTGCGCCGCTAAGCCTTCAGGACGATAATAACGAAATAATTGCGATAACGACCCCGCGTCAGACGCAACCTATGCTTCTGACGGAGGTCGGCGAGTTCGTGCGACGAAATTTCGTAAACCTATTGTTCCGAATTCGGGTGGACGAAATGCGAATGCGAACGAAAAGCGGTAGGATAGAGGGGTGATAGAGAGAAAGAGGGAAATGGGAGAGAGAGGGAGAGAGAAAATGGAACGGCGTGTAATGTCGATCAAGGAAAAGGCGATAGAGTATCGTACAATGCACCGTGGACGTGAACAACCGCAGGATCTACTTGCCGTTACGGTAAGTAGCTCGACAAATGCTCTCGCGAGTGCTCGTTGCGGTAATAAAGAGCATTCATAAAGAACGGTTACGTTTAATGCGATCCTGGTCGATAGCTTAATTGCAACGATTCGAGTGTCTTTCGCCGGCTCGAAGGCTCGCCCGTAACACTAGGCAAAAATATTCTCGGTCGCCTACTCGAGAGTTATCAGCGTCGCTTTGTTGCGCGATCACGAGGTTCCCATTCACCGGCGAGAGATCGGTTAGTGGTTTTCGAGGCGAGCAAAGGACAGAAGGCAAGATGGATGTCGAAATCCTCGGAGCGTTACTTGTCTCTCAACAAGGCATGGAACCCAGCCGTGCCTCATTAAGATCTTGAAACGATGCTTGCCAAAGATAGAGTGTCCGAAGGTTATTTGTTAATCTCCCCGAGATATTAACACCTGTAGATTTATCGGCGCGACGTTCCATCCGCGAGTCTGGCGAACCCGTCCGTGCAGGATGCTAGGAGACGCGCTGGCGTATCTCTCCTAGGGGGACGAAAATTATCTAAACGATTGACTCGCGAGGCGAGCAAACATTGCTATTTATCTTGGAGGCACGATCGTCTGTATCGCTAAAGTATCTCTGGTTCTAGGTGGAATCGAAGGGAACAGGAAATACAGCCGCCAAAGGCTGCTACAAAAGCATGGAAACGAACAATGTGCGAAGAAAGGCACACCCTTTTCAGTAATGCTCCAACTCCTCACCGACTAACCAACATCACCAGCTGCCCCCAAAAATTTCTGCCTCTCGTTCTTTGTCCTCCAGCTTTGGCATTCTCCCGAGCCGTCATCTCGTCGTACCAACCGCTAGGTAGTCGATGTATTATCGAGCGAGTGCTTCTTTTTTTTTCTTCACCAATGTTCGTCAAGGTGTGCACGCGTCGGTACGAACACAGATCTACGTGAGAATATGTACTCACAAACGTGGGCTGACCTCGCGGACCATTCTTCTTCGCTCCTCCGTCTCTCTTTCTCTTTCGCCTTCTCCCCTACTCCGTTCCACCTTTTCTTACGCGGTCTCTCGTTTCCCTCCACCTCGCTCTCTCTTTGTCTATTTACCTCTCCACCTCCGCGACTAGCCACTCGCTCTTTCTCGTCGATTCTCCGCTGGTATAATGACCTCAGGAATCACTGCTCTGGTCGAACTAATGGAGCGATATCGTGCAATGAAATAATATAGTGGAACAATGTGAAATTACAGCTCCGGTCGCTGCATTAGCTACTCGAAGAGCAGAAATTTCAAGTCTCGCGGCTTTTCGATGTATGCCCGAGTAATGTAAACAGAGATCTTTCAATATACCTTTTTCCCTCCTCTTCGTTCCGTTTCATTTTTCTTCCTTTCATTTTTCATCCCCTTCCTTTCTTTTACTTCGTTTTTGTTCATCTCGATCGATACAGTTATCGTAAACCGGCGCGGTTGACATTGAAACTCATCCAAGAAACTCGTCCTACCACTTTGCAAGCGTTACGACATTAAACCAAGCGTTATCCAACGCTGGAACTCGATGATCACCGTGTTCGCGTTCAATGTTGCTCGAATAAAACTAAGTAAGAGAATGCATACAGAGAGAGAGAAAGAGAGGCCGTGTATGGGAATACAGCATCGTTATCCGTGCACTTTTATTTCATTCTCGTTGCAGAAATAACGAAACGCAAATATCCACCTGCGTCATCAGTGGAACTTGTCCGGATCGGTTCGTACTTTCGTCGCATTTTAGCGTGCTAAGCAATGCAGGCGACAGCCGGACACGAGACGTGTCGTGCAGTCGTCTCCTGACCCATTTATCGTTCCCCCTTGTCTAATGTTACCTGCGAGAAGAATCGCGTCGCGTTGCCGTCGCGCGGGCTACGTTAAATTTATGATTTTAACGCGACGATAAGGAAGTGGCATTGGCGAATTGGAATGCAACAGCGGGAACGGTGACGAGGCGGAAGCGCGAAGGACATCGTAGAATCGCGTTCGAGATATCACAACCTTAACATCCTTTTTCCGTAATTACTTTCGATAAAGGCCATTAATAACTCGAGCGATATTCGCCTCGAGAAATACCCTGCGTAGCTGTTCGAAATCGGTCAAATTCTTTTCTGGCCGTACAGTCATTTCTATGCGAGCAGTTTCTTTCCTTTTCATTCTTCCAGTCGGCATTGGCACCAGGCAGCAAGTGAAAAGGAAAAGGAAACAACAAACGGAACGACACCGAGAAAGAACGAGAATTATGAAGCGGGAAGAAAAGGGAGGAAGATTGATTGGAGGAAAAGTGAGATAGAGATTGAAATTGAAAACCGAGAGTCACAAAGGCACGCCGCGAAACAAAAGAGAAAAACGCGCTGAGACGTGAATCGGGAACGAAGGAAGCAAGCCAGAGGAAACGTATGTATATGCATATTCCTGTTGTGCTTGCGTTTGCAATGAGACTGCGTACGCGAAGCCACGCGCACATTCGGTAACACCGTAAACGGGTGTGGACAACACGCCTGCACCGATTGATACTGGCGCGGCGTTTCGACGTCGCTGCGAAGCAATGCTTTGTGGAGGTGAAATTCGATGGGCGAACCGAAAAGGCAGATTAAAGTACACCCGATTACAGTAGCTATCCGTTATCAGATTAACGCTTCGCCTATTTCACCGCTGCGTCTGTGCAATATCTGAAAGAAATGCGAAAGATTGCTCCTATACGCGATGCGCTGTGACAAACATAGTTTTCCAAATGTACGAGGAAAATGTATCGCACGAAAGTGGGAGAGAACGGTGGAGAAAGAGACAGAAGAAGAGGGGGGGCAATTTAGCAAGTAGAAAGGGAACAGAATTACCGGTGCACGATACGAATTATGCGACTGCAGCCGACTGCTCGCAGCGACACATCCGTTGCATTTTATAAGGCGAATGATCATTAATATCGTTCATTGATATTAATTTCTGTCAAGCTAGATAATCATCTGCCGGACCGTTCGATCATTTAATGGATCACTATGCACTTCCGTCCGAGTATTAACTCATTTACCGCGTTTTGTAGAACGGCCCGTACGCGTCTGTTGCTAATTTTCCGAATTGCTTGTCCGCGTTTCCGGAACACGTTTACATACCGCGAGAAATACTGTGCACAATAGGTGTAGGCAAAAATTTGCAAAATATTCGTGACGCGATCGACGAAGGGAATCGATCGTATCGGAGTCAGACATGTGGCACCAAACAGAACCGTGTCGAACCTCAGGAGGGTGCAAAAATCACGGCGCCTATCGCATCCCCGGAATCCTTGTTAAAGTACCGCTTGCCCCTGCAGGGAACAGAAAATCGTGCCTCCGTCGGTTCTCTCTCGTCCGCGGTTCGCTACGTCTCGCCTTCGAGCACCGATGTCCTTTTGATGTTTTTCGGGAGGCGTTCCAAGGCGTTTCATCGGCAAGCGGCGGGAAGGTGGAGACAAAAAGAAGGTGTCGCGTCGTTTCGCGTCAATTTAACATCGCTCTCCCTTCCTGGCAGGCCACGCAGGGGATCGTTCAGGATTTCGCCTCCACCGAAACACCCAACTCGCCGCGTCCACCCCTGCGTGATACTCGCCCCCACCCCTAATATTCGCCTCGTCTCGCTCCGTCTCGGCACCCCTCTACGGTTTGCTTCGCCTCGTCGAAGCGAGGTCAATCGACGGAGAGGGTTGAAGACGGTCCCCACCCTTCGTCACCGGCCTCCCTACCACGGCTACTCAATATCGTTTCATTACGCACCCTGCTCCACCGTACCTATCCACCACCGCCACCCCGTAACCGCGCTGCCCGCCACCCTCGATGCGCCTGCACCGACACCCGTCGCCACTGCACCCTCCCATCTCCCTCGTCGTGATCACCCCTGACCCTTCCCTCCGCCACCTCCTTCGCATCCTCCACCTCCGCCTCTTCCTTCTTCTCCTCCTTCGCCTACGCCTTCTCCTCCCGCCGTTTCACCCCTTAAACGTCTCGTTCCTACCTCGGCGACGAAACACGAATGCCCACGAATTTTTATTGTTACTTCTCGCGCTGCTACCCCGCGCCACCCTCCCTCGCGACCTTTTTTTATGCGCCTTTTAACGATCAGCAGTAACTGCGCCCACCCGAACACTCCTCCATCCCTACGTTTTCATCCTCTAGCCTCTCGGTCCTCTTCTCCCCGGCACCTTAGACCGAGAGTGTTTTCGCGAAACGAGATACGTGGTTGAACAATGGGAAAACGAACGAAACGGATAGGCGGAAAAATTCGTCACTGTTTCGCGATCTCATCGGTCGACGAAAAATTAATTCGTGGACGCATTTTTCTTTCTTTTAATAAGAATGTGGCCACGCGCAAATCGCACGATTTTCGTGCCCGATATGAAATTCAGTAGAATATCGCAACGGGAGTTTGCCAGGAGATATATTCACCCCCGGGTCGAAAGCGTCAGCAACAAGCGTCAACAAACGCATCCCGTGAGCACACGTGGTATCTATCCGTTAGAGCGCCAGCCCTGTCCACCGAACAGAGTTTCCACTTTGTGCATGCATGCGTGCACACGTACATACATACATACGTACTCTACACGTCGATCTTCTTGTTCCCAGCAATCTCCCGTATCGCGCGATCGTGCGACGTCCTCGTGACGATGCTTGGGCGTTCAATCCGCATCGTTCCCGTTCTTAATCGCGTCGTGTGGAATTTTCGCGGAAGGGTATCGCGGCGGGCATCGATTCGAGATGTCGAACCGTCAATGGGAACAGACATCGCTGCATCGTGTTCAGCTCCGCGGCCTCGATTCGCACGGACCAATCCCGAGAATCACCGGCGATTAATCCCTGCGGTCGAAATTACGCGACGCAGGGGAACTCGCGTTACGATAACTCTCCGCACTCGAAATATCTCGGAAGCCCTCGGCGAACCCTGATCGATCGTCGCGCGTACTTCTTGTTTAAGCAACACGTGCAACGTAACAGGTCGCGACAGCAGACGGTCGCGCGAAATAGAACGATCCCGGTCGAATCACAAACGGGCACACCGCACGCCGGGGTCTCGTTATTCTTTTCGGGAGCACAAACGGCGACACAGAACAAACGACCACTGCCACCATAAATTCCAGCCACTGTCCTCTTCTCGCGGAACACTTGCCGACACCTACACCGGCCACGTTGCACCCGGGATGTAACAGGGACGGCCACTGTCACCGCGGTGGACTGACGAGCGACGAATCTCGTGCCCGTTCCTGCCTATCGTCACCCTTTTCCGAACGTGTACTGGTCGATCTCCGAAGATCATGGAAGTCTCGACAGGAGTACGCCGACAGAGGTCTAACGCCCACACACGCAGCTCTGCCGCGTACTTCTACACCCCGCGTTTCCGCTTTCGCTTCGTCCTTTTCACGGGAACGAGCCACTACCACCTTCCTTGTTAGAATCTTCGCAGGGTGGAGTGCGGGGTGGGGGGTGGGGTGGGGGATGGGAAGAGAACCAATCGCGAAGAAAAAAAGTGGAAATAGAGGTTCGGGAAGAAATCGAAGGGCGGTGAGGTGGTCGCGAGGCGGAAGGATAGAAGGGGTGGGAAGGACTCGCGAAAATATCTCGACCACCAGCGGCAGCTGCGTTCCGAAATGAGGAGAGACGCTGAACGAGAAAGAGGTAGGGACAGCGAAGCTAGGTTGATAGGGGGTCGAAGGTAGCGGAAGGGGCGCGTGGATGGCGAGGTGGTGGAAGAAGAGGAACGAAGGGTGAGGTTACGAAAGTGGAGGAAGAAGCGTAACGGCGAGTGCACGCAACAGCAGCGCGCGTGGAAACGCGCCTTCTACGAGTAACAGAACTCTTCTCTTGACGGACTAACCCGAAGCTGAACGAAGGGGAGAGAAGGGGGAGCAGGAGGACAATGGTGGGGGCGTAAACGACGAGCAGGCAATAGAGGGATGCGGATCTGGAAGAGGGATGAGGGAAAGGGGAGGAGGAAGGTGGCGGAAGAAGGGAGGCAGTAAGAAGAAGAAAAGAAGGTTTCGGGCGGCGGCCGGGTTCGCTCGGTTGTCTGTGGTCAAGGCACGCAGCTCGTGCAGTATTCTCTGTACGCGACCGTAACGTCGGTTGAACGAAACGGAGCGCGACACGGCGAAAGGTGGGACACGGATTGGCTTCGTTGGCTACCATTTAACGCCGGACTAATTACGATCTGCGCCCTGTTCGGGGGAACTTCTGGGAAACGTGATTCGGAATAACTAGGAATGCCTGTAAGGGTCGAACGACCCTTTTCGTCTCGGTTGCCTCGAAATTTCGTGGAAATCCCGAAGAGGCTGGGTGTAACGCGAAGATCGCGAAGAGAGGCGAAATATCGTGAAATTCGCCAACGCGCAGCGAGATGCACGTGCGAAATATCGGTGTGTTTCCCGACAACGTGCAACCACCCTGTTGAACGTACGGACACAAGTAGGAGTCACGCCTGGCTCACAGTCAACCAGGATTCGGTGTTTCGGTTCGCAACAGGTCTCACCACCGGCGTTGCCCTCCCTCTCTCTCTCTCTCTCCCTCCTCTCTTTATCTTTCCCTCTTCCCCTCTTTGACCCCTATCACTCTCGATCCCACCCTCATCCTCTTGCCCTCTTCTCCTTCAACTCCAGGTACACCCCCGCCCGCTTGCTCGCCTCCTATCTTTCTCCCTCCTGGCACGTCACACAAGCACAGTCGCGTCTATACGTACCTTGGACGCGTTCGAAAATTCGACACGCAGAACGCGAATGAACACCATCGCCGGAGCGACCACGAAATCGCGACGCGACTATTTCTCCACGACGCCCATCACCCTTGCTTAATGAAGTCCGAAGACATTCCGTGGAACGCGTCCGTCGAATTCGTTCGGTCGATTTTAACGAGGGCGTAATTACACTCACCGACTACGAAGACCATATTCTTTGTCCATCGCAGCAGCTCCCGTCGGATATGTCTGCGTTCCTGTATGCAGCGGGCATAGGGGCAATCCGCCATTTTTGAAATCACATCTTAGAATAAATGTGTGTGCGTGCCGGCCGGGTGCGCCTGCCTCGAGTTCCCGCGTGGATGTCCACCCCCTCCGCCGCCAACCGTCCGCCGTCCTCGTCGTCGTCGCCGTTGTCGTTCTTGTCCTCGTCCCCGTCACCGTCCCCGTCCTCGTCCTCGTCCTCGTCCTTGTCCTCGTCTTCGTCCTCGTCCTGCTCCTCCTCTCGCCGTTCCTCCTGTTTCCCTCGCTTCTCTTTCGGCCCTCGGTTGACCGGCTTTCCCCAACAGTCTCTTTTGATTTCGCTCGTCGTACTTCTCCTTCGTCGTTGAACGCGCGCCACGAACGCGAGGCGTGCGCTAAAAGGAAGCGAGGGGGAAAGGAAGCGCGTATGCACAGCGAAGCTTCAACGTGCGCGCCTGGTACGACGTCACGCGTAACGTAGGGCAAGCCTGGAGCGGACAAAGCCTTGGAGTGCAGCGGGTTGAAGTTGGACAATCTTTCGCGCGTTTGCGGTCGCGTTCGCTATCGTCTTGGTCCGCGTCCTCGTTCTTGTCTTCCTTCTCCTTCTCCTGCTGGTCGCGGTGGTCGTCGTGGCCGTCGTGGTGGTCGTCGTGGTCGTCGTTGTCGTCGTCGTTGTCGTCGTCGTCGTCGTCGCTGGCGTCGTCGTCGTCGTCGTCGTCGTCGCTGGCGTCGTTACGTCGGCTGTGGCGATGCTTCTTCGTAAAGGTCGGAGGGATGGCGAGCCGACGGCAGCGACGGTGACGGTGGCGGTGGCGGCGGTGATAGCAGTGGCGATTACGGTGGCGGCAACGACGGCGATGCTGGCGGAGGAGGGATGAGAACGCCGAGAAACGACTATTCCCTCGTGCCGAGACAGGGTTAGGGCACGGAAACACACAACACACGTGCACGCTTGCGCCTTGAACGGTGCAAGAGTGCAGTCTGTCACTGGCGGCAGGGCCTGCCTCTCGCTTCCTCTTCCGGTTCTTCCCTTACGCTTCGGCCGATTTTGCCTTTAACGCTCACCCTACTGATCCACTCGTCGCGGCTCCTTTCGCGCGAATCACTTAACCGGCTTGTCACCTGGAACAGAACGAGAGGCACAGTTAGCATAGTTCTACACGCGAGTCGAGATCGATTCTCGATCGTCGATCGCGCCGCTGCGCGATCGAATTGTGCGCGAGGAATTGGCCGAGCCCGAAACGGGTAGCGCGACGCTGGCCCGAAATGAAACATTGCCGGCAAGAAGAACGTCAACGCCGACGGTGCAGGTAGAAAGGTAGTAGGGGAGGCTCGCGCTCTCACGCGGTGACGCGATATGGGCAGGAAGGGTGGAAGGACGGGGAGCGAGGGGCAGTGGAAAGAGGAAGAGGAAGCGGAAGAGAAAAAGGAAGAGGAAGAGGCGCACAGGGTGGTCGGAGGATAGCTATAGGGGCGGATTCGCGCGCTCTACGCCAGCAATTGGGTGGGAGAGCACACCGCCGAGAGAAAGAGAGAGGAGGCAGAGTGCGCCTAATATGCAACAAGAGAAAAAGAATTGGCGATCAATAGGTAGTAGCTGGTAAGCGTCCTTTCATCCGCCCCCGCGGACACCCTCGTTCTTTCTACTTGCCCTATTCCCCTCTCGTCCGTCTTTCACCTCCTTCCTTCTCGGTTCCCTCGATCCTCGCGGCCCCCTGTCTCTCTCCTTCCGCGTCCCACCTTCCAGCCCCTTCATTCTCTTGCGTTCATCGCGAAACTCCTTCGCTCCATCGCCTTTGTTGCCTAGACACCCGCCCTACTGACGCACCTAACTTTCTCTTTGCCACCGAAAATCAAACATCTCCTAATTGCCTCTCTATTTTATCCTCGCTCCGTCTCTCGCCGGTCCGACGCTCTCGCTCGTGTTTCCCATTCTCCTTCGTTCGTTCGTTTCTACCCGAAGAAACTTTCGAGTAACTCTCGACTGCACGTGCTTAGCGTGCAGCGAGATCTCGAGGCAGCAGAGAAAGGGAGAAACGCGACCCGAGTCTCCCAGCGCAAAGGTAAGGAAGATCTCGTCTAAATCTTAATGCTCCGAGCAAGGTTGCGCCGGTATGCGAGTGGTAGACGCTTTCCCTTTTAAGCGTTGCTCCCTTTTCGCCACTCGTTCGTCCCTGTAACTTGTCGCTGCACCGAGGTGGACTCGCGATCGATGACGTCCTTCGATTAAGCGAAGCGTGATCATTTATCGAGGGGACGCAACTAGGCGGTAATTAGGACGGATTCGAGATCGATCTTCGTTTGCCCGGTACAGATGTGTAATCAAAATCGGAGCAACAGCGTCCGTGAAAAGCGTTCGATTCTCGGTGTTGATATTCCGTTGGCGCATGAACACCGCTCGGTGAATGGGAGTTAGCGGGGGCCAGCAAGGTGATACAACTGGCGCTGGGAGATCGATCGGATACTCGCCGTAGGTAAGCCTACACGAACAACATCGATGAAACGCACGGGGATCTCGGTTTTGCGGTTCTACTCGTGTTCCACATTCTCAGAGGGTCGCGTGCGAACGTGTCCAAGTTTTCGCAGGCGTCATTGAACTTTCGCGGATTCGCCGCTCGGAAAAAGATCCGGGGTTTCCTCGAGGAGGGTCTCGACGACGATAGGGGAATAATAATTATGGGATCGAGGAATTGCGCCGACGACAAAATTTATTACGAATTGTTGAAAAATTGGGGCAAAGATTCCTACGAGTTCCACATTCTGTACGCCGTTGTGCACGCGTACAGGTGCATCTACCGATGTCAATGAACCGTTACGAAGCACGCTTGGCGAGGGAAAAGTGACTAAGAAAAGTGACTCTCGGTTCACCTCCAAGTGCTCGAGTCTTGCCCTATCCACTGTTTCTCCCTTCGAGTCTTTTGTCTCGAGCCTCGAATTCCGCAAATTTTTCATCCGATCGGATTAGGCTCGATTCCAGACGCTCTCTTTTTTTACGAATCTTTTAATTCTCCAGATGTAGAGAGGCCAATAACTCTCCCCGACGTACGTACCTGTACACCTTCGAACGGTCACCTTACCCGCTTGGTTCGTAATCGATTTTCCCATTACGCGAATCCGGGTAGTGCTTCGCACACACTCGTTTCGTTTTCCGTCGTTCCGTGTCCAACCTGCATTTCCGTCGACGAACAAACGGTCTCGATTCCCTTGTCCCACCTTCCCGCCCTACTCCCCACTCCCATCTCCTTTTCTTTTTCTCTTCTCCGAGTGCATCTACACGGTCGTTTCCATCCATGTTTTCCTCTCTATTCGTTCGCGATAACCGTGCAAGTGTACAGCGCAAGACGCACTGTCGGCTTCGAACCGACGTAATCGCGGCATCGTGGAACTTTGTGAAAACCGTTCGATCGTTTCGCGATCTCCAATCGATTGCCACAATACCGTCGTTCCCTTTGCCGCAAATGGGACGAATCGATGTTCGAGATGCGTCGTTTTTGTCCGGGTCGTATCGCTTCATCGCTACGCGAGATAAGTCGATGCTCGATTACAGTTTTCCAGCAATGAAATAGTCAGCCGGAACATATTGTGTTCGTCGGCCGACTGGTACGTACGAGAGTCACGAGAGCGCAGCGTTCCGTCAAATTGGAAGAAGCATCGCAGGTTGCATTGCATTCGATCGGTGGTCGCGGGCGCGTTACTCGAAGTCGGAGTATTTTTTTCGCGTGCGAAAGGGACGAGCGAAGGAAAAGACGAGGAGCGCGGAAGGAAGAGGAACGTCGGCGGCAGAGTAGGGATGATAGGGCTGCTTCAGGAAAAGCAGTCAGGGGTGGTCGAGAAGAAGGATGAAGACGAGGATGAGGATGAGGAGGTGGGAATGGAGATGGAGAAAGAGGAGGAGGAAGAGAAGTGGGGGAGATGGTGCACTCGGTTTTTTTCCCGGTCGGGGGGAGGCAATGGGCGCGAGGCAAGGGTGCGTTGGATTCGGTTACTTGGTCTCACCCCTTGGACCACCTCCACCGGCGGCAGCAACAGCGGCGACGGTGGCGGCGGCGGAGGCACTCGTGCCCTCTCTCTTTCTCTTTCTCCTCAACTGCTTCCCTCTCGCTTCCTCCTCTTTCGTCTTCCTTTCCCGCTCACTCTCGGTCCCTCGCTCGCTTTCGATCTCTCCCCCTTGTCTACTCGCTCACTCTCTCACCCTCGCTCTCTCACTCACTCTCTCTTTCTCTCGCGCGTTCCATCTCTGTCTCTGTTCCACGCGCCTCAGTACGGTACTTGTCGTTTTTTTAACGAAGGATCCGCTCAATACCTCGGCTGTCATAACCTCCCGGCACCCTTCCAGGGTGGCCCGGCTGCCACAGCAAACCCACCCTCAACCCTCCGACTTGCGCCTCCACGGGGCCCACCGATCCTCCCGACCGACGAGCCACCACCTAGCACCCCCGCGTTCTCATTCCTCTTCCCAGTTTTTAACGTTTCGTTCGACGTTTCCCCCCGGGCGAGTGCTAGGGACGGTGCAAAGGGGGAAGTGCATTTCGTCGTTACTTTGTTTTACGTTCCTCCTCGCCTCCTCCTCTTTCTTTCATGCCCTCTTTTGCTTTATCTCTCTCCCTCGTCTTTCTCTCTCTCTTTCTATTCCCTACTCTCCATCGCCCTTTATCTCGGCTCACATTCGTGCACGCGTATACTCTCTCGCACATACTGGTCCGCGGCCTCTTTTTCTTCTCTCCCTTGCCGACACCGCCCCTCTTGGCTTCTTTCCCCGTCCTCGGCACGTCTCGTCCTTTTTCTCCAGCCGGCGGTATCCTCTGACTCCGTGCCCACGTACGCTACCCTTCGTATCCCACATACGTATTAGGTGCACCGCGAGCCCGGTCCCTTCCGCCTCTCGTATCTCAATTTTTCGTGCGTAAAAAATTCTCCCCGCGAAAAAACTTTCGCGGGAAAAGAAACATTAGTGCTCGAACGAGATTCTGGTCCGGTTGTTTCAGAGGGGATGACACAGTTGGCCACGAAACCCTCGTCGCGCTCGACTTCTCCCGATCGAATCTGTGAGCGGCGAACGGTCGAGCGCACCCCCAAAATTGTGCTTGGGTTCAGAGGGATTCTAAAGTTCCACCGCAAAATAGTCCCGATGATATCGGATGCGACGTGTGCGAACAGAATTTAGATTCAAGAGCGCGGAATAAAAGTGGCGTATAATCGTTTCATCGTGCCTCGAGACAAGAGACAGCTTTTGATTGATTACGAATCGCGTTCGTTCCTTGCTCGTTTAAATGCTCGTCATCGTGCCGGGCACTATGAGCGCACAGATTTCTTAACCCAACTGTAGGGCATCGAACGAAATATAAGAGGGCGCGAGGCCACAAAGAGCGGACGCAGAATCGCGAAACGTTTCGAGGGAAACTTGTATGGAATACTGGAAGCGATAGTCCTCGTGGCCGACGAGAACGCTTAAATCCTGTTTGGAAGCTCTCGAGAATCCTGTGTTAGAAGTACCAGCACGACATGGTTCTCAGGGAAGCAACAGTTCGTTCTGCTACCCCCCCGCCCCCGCCCTCTTTCGGCTTTCGTCGCTTCCACCTTCTGGTATCCTCCTTTCGCTACCCTAAACCGTTGCTACCAAAGCACAGAGTTAACCTACCCCGTTCTCCGTGCGCCTCTTCGCCAACGCGATGCTCCTTGTCGTTTCTCTTCGAGTTCGCTCGCTCTTTCCGTCTCTCCTCCTTGCACGCTTCTATGACTACACTTTGGGTATCTACTAAATTTAGGCTCCAGCATCTCTCGCCAATCTCTCTCTCTCTCTCTCTGTCACTTCCTTCACCCTCTGCTCGTTCTCTCGCTCTCCGCTGTGAACACACTTTGGACACCTTCATCGACTGCTGCTACCTCGCGCGAACTTCAACGTAAAAGGGATACAGCCCTTAACACTTCAGACACCATTTTCTTCCCCGTATAAAACGATAGACGCGAGATTCAACCGGTATCTCTTGCGGCGACGTCACGCCTTCCAATAAATATCCACACCTTCAACGGTAACGCCGACTTTTCCGCCGTTAATTACGATTTCCCTTACTGCACGTCCGATGCCATTCCCGCCTGTCGGATATCCAAAGACATGCCTCTAGCATCGTAGATATCATCGACGGTGAATAGTCGATAGAGAAGCGCGTCCCAACGTGTGGCGCATTCGAACAGCTGCGTAGAGGATTTGCGCGACACGTTGATAAGAGCTGATTGATATTTTTGTCGAGGACGAGCCGTCGCGCTGAGGCGTGTGTCACAGCGATTTAATTTTGTTCGGTAGATCGGACGCATTTAACAAGCGTACGGTATCGCCAAAAGGATAATCGCGATTTTCGACGCGACCTAACCCCGCGATTACTATGATTTCCCCTTCGAAAAGCAGGCGCCGTAAAGTAGCATGAAAAATTTGTTCGACGAGTGCAAACGTGGAACCAACAGCGGAGGGAAAACGAGGAGAGAGAGAGAGGGGGTGCCTATGGGGGAGCGAGCGAGAGGGTTATTGAAAGGATGAAAACGTTGTAAAACAAAACGTTTCGCTGGACGCAATTTCCAGGTGGGATTCCGCGCTGCGAAATGCAATAAAAATCGTTTCGCTTTATCCGCGTGCTCTTCAGCGATGTTCGAAAAAACTGGAAAACGTGTGACTGCTCGCATTGCCAAGCTAAATACGCGTGCTCAAAGCTCGTGACGCGAATCGTATCGTTGCAAAACGTAGGATAAACTAATGTCATTAGAGGCGAAAGCAGAGTTGAAACGTCATAAAGTGACGAGCGCTTCGGAAAATTTATAAAGTAAATGATTAACGATTAATCTCGAGGAGCCGATTAAATTACCGCGGAGTTATTTCACGTTCCAGCGATCATTAATGAGCTATCGCGATCTAATTTTCTGCCACTTCCATACGTCATCGGATGAGCCAGCTCAGTTCGCTTTGTTTGTTCGATTGATCCTTATACGCCGACGAATGGGGTCAACGCGTCGGTATACTGAATTTAGGTCTAAATCTGTATCACGTTGCGACGCATTCGTATCGTATCATTTAATCGTTAACCGCTTCCGCCAATTTTCCACGGACGTTTCCACGGACAAGGTAATCGGAGGAAATTTTCCAAATGAGACTGCCCCGACAGTTGAAAGTTATTTTCTTGCCGGGTGAAATTTCGCTCTATCGCGGTTGCTCTCACCGACTCGTCTTTGGATGGCAATATTACATAATCTCGCTTTCCTTTGATGCGACCAATAACGTCGAGAAAGAAGCTCGACCGCGTGGCATGCACTCGTGGGCTATAGCGAAGCGAAAAAATCGTCGGAACGATGGAAAATCTAGCTCGAGGTGAGCGTTTCTGGCAAATACAATTGAAATTAATTTAGTCGGGCGGCCCTTCGACAGCCGAGGGGTTGCGGAGCGTTAGGGAAAGGGTGAGAAGGAGAGAGCTCGAAGCTGATATAACGGGGTAAAAGAGGCAGGACACGGCGAAGTACGCGCGGGCAAAGTGTGTATCTCGCCCGGCACGATTCAGTGCGACGAAGACGAAGACGTGGATGGGTCGCAAGAATTGCGAAAGAGCGACGGAGGAAAAAGGGCTTCGCCCTTGGCCAGAGGGAAAAGTTCTGGACGCTGCCACCGGGTTCCTTTCCATCCCGATCCCTGCACCGTCTCTCGCTCCATCCCTCTTCCCTTCTCTTTCGTCCACTTTCTTTCGCCCCGCCGCCCTTCGCAGCGCGGTTCACATATGCCAACATTTCCACACGCATACCCGGCTCTCCTCCCCGTCTCTTCGCGCCGTGGCTCTCTTTCTTTCATTCTTCCCGCCTTTCTTTCACCTCGTCACTTTTCGTCTCCTTTCCCATCTATCTCTCTCCCTCTGTCGTTCGCTCTTCCGCGCACGCTCGAGTGTACGGCGAAATGCATCAAAGAATCCATCAAATTAAAAACGCAATTATAAAAAGCATCGTCGCCTCTTTGTCGAAAAGCAAGCCTGCCGGAGCGACCCTCCAGGCCCGCTCTCCCGCTTTCCCGGCGTCCACAATCGTACCTCCCACCCTCTGCCGGCTGTTCCCTCGTACGTACTCGCGACGTAGCTTCGTACATCAGTCCCTGCATGGATGTGTCACACGGTTCGAGCCCCTTCTCCTCGGCCACCTTTGCCACGTACGTCTGGGTTCCTACCCCGAAAAAAAAAAAAATGCTATCGATCTCCCGTCCTCCGGCGAGACCGCGCGCCTCCTTCGTCCCACCGCGGCCTCAATTATAAAACGCTTCGAAACATGGACCCCCGCTCTCACCCCAACCGGTAAGCCGGGCGTAAAGACGATGACGGGGTGGTTGGTGGTATGAAAAGCGCGCGTTCGACATCGTTGCAGCCGCTGCAGTCGTTGCACCCGCACCGTTGCACCGCGCGACTCGTTCGTGTTTCGCGGGTTCGTTTTCCGGGGACCCTCGAGGGTTTCGTGCACGCTTCTACCGCTTTGACGCTTACTTTTATCTTCCCCCTTATTATGCATCGCGTTTTTGGTAAATGAAAATGCGTGGCTTCCGTGACGACGACGTTCACAGTTTGAAAGTGCCCGGCCTCGCCTCGATACACCGTGATCCGCGTAACCAACCCCTTTGCGCGTCGCTATATCGACGATTCGCGTTTTCGATTAAACGCCGATAACGCGGTGCGAACGATTCTCCCGAGAAGTCAGGACCCTGAGGGTGTTGGTACGCGAGTGCGTAAGATGCAGAGCGCGATCCGCGATATTCACCCCTCCGTGTCCGTTCAACTGTTGCCGCTAACCTGGCGCTGGCGTAGCTGGATCGCGAAAGGGTGGAAAATTGTTGATGTCGTATTCACGAGGCTTCCCTAGACTGCGCGCACGATCGCGACGGAAACTTTAGAAAGAAGCTAATACTTTCATGAGACGTTCGATGGTTGCCCGGCCGAGGGTCTAGGATAGCTTATACCGCGGCACACGAGTAGCAAATTTTTAAAGAGCTCGCGAACACGCTATATCCTTCTCGCGTCGATGCGAGTTAGGGGAAAAGCGCAACGGTAGGAGCGGTGAAAAGGAAAGAAAGGTCGATCGGTGGTGGAAGTAACTCCGCGTCGGACAGAGGATCGACGCAGTATGCCTTATTTATATACGGAACAGGTAGCTGGCAATTAATCGAGGGATCGGTATCGGTGGGACGTCCGCGGAGGATAAACGGATAAGTCTCGTCTCGAAGAGCGCGACGAATCGCGAGGACAGGGGGTGGCGGAGTTCCGGCAGCACCGATATCTCCCCACTAGGTTCGTTTTTTCCTGCGAGCAGCTACCTATTGATCCGATATTCAAAAATTTCAGAAACGACGAGATAGGAAGCCGGTAGAAGAAGTGGAGGAGACGGAGGAGAAACGGCACGAAAAGTGGAAGAGAAAGAGAAAGAAAGTAAGGGGGTGGTCTGGGTAGGGAAGTGCAGCGAAGTGGGGCGGCAGGGATGAGTTGTCGCGAGCGGACACCCCCGCAAGGGTGGGGGTTAACTAACACACCACTGCCAAAGACGCGAATTCCTTTTTGTTTTCGCGAGTCTTTTTTTGTTTCTTTCCCCTACGACCCCACCTGCCGAGCTGAAACTTCTCTGGCCGTCTCTACTCTCTTTCTCTATTCCTCTCCCTCTTCGTCACCCACACCTTCGGCCTCGCTCTCTCTCTCTTCCTTTCTTTCTCTGCCTCTCTACCGAGACGACCACCTATCTCTCCCTCGTCCATCTGAAATACGAGTTCGATATTACCCTTCAGCCGGCGACTGTTCGGTTCGTACGCTATCCGGGCATGTCCTTCGATCTGGCCCCGGTCTAACCATTACCGATCTCTGCGCAATTTAATTACCAGCATTTTATAAAAGTATCGACAGCAGTCGTCTTGTTTACGACTTTGCAAATTAATGTCCCGTCCTGCAGCGAACTCCTCCTCGGTCCCGATTTGCCAATATCGTGAAAGCACGACGGGGAAGGGGCGACAGAAAAAACCTTGAAATTAATATTTCCGCCATTGCTTCGTCGAAAGGCAAAGGGACGTTGACCCTTGCCGAGGGGTTGGAGTGGTATAGAAACACTCCGGAGCTATACTTGTCCTATACGGTGACCGCGCGAAACGACAATGCCGTCGCATCTACATACGTAGATATACGTGTACGCCTATACACGCGATTTTCGTCTCGTACACCTTCCCCCTTCGATTCGTAATTTTTCAACAGATATCCGCTTAGTTGTTCCACGGACGGGCGTGAAAAAAAAAGCATAATAAATGGAACGCGTCCGTCTGGTTGCTAGACGACGCGGGGGATGATCTGGACACAAAATCAACAAAACGGACGATGAAACGTCAGGTGCAAGACGGCCAATAAAATCGAGTCGAATGTAATTGACTGGTAAATAAAAGGCGCGAGACGCGAATCGATAACGACGAGAGAAACAAAAATTGAAATGCGCTTTGAAAATCAACCGACCGACGAGAGGTCTTGACGCGACGCATCGACTCTGATCTAAATTGCTCGGTACTGCCACGATACATGACGTTTATTAATTATAGGAAGTGGGATTTAGTTGGGGGAAGGGGTGGTCCGGCTGAACAACTTGTTGACTCCGGCACGCTGTTGGTACACGTCATGCCGCTGAACGAAGGTGAATTTTGCCGTGCGTGTCGGCCGACGAATCTTTCGAGAACCGATTCGACGTCACTCTCCGTCCAACGAAAAACCATTACATTTTTACAGCATCCGCGAAAACAATACGCTCGCCAAGGAGGCGGCCGCCAGCGCGGTCTAGCGCTTCTTTTCGCCAAGGGGCTCGGGCGATAAGAGGCTTATTGTTGAATTTCACGGCGGCAGACAAAGTCTGCTCGCGGCGAAATATAATATAACTCGGTAATATCTCCCTTCGACGCTTTCGTAAACACTGTATCAACGAACGGAGGGTGCGCCGGACGTTCTCCGGGGAGACAACGATAGCCCGCCTCTGTTCCTCTTGGTCGCGTCGTCTCGTAGACGAAGAAAGAGCGGCGGATAGAACGGAGGTTTGGGAAAAGGTGGGCGAGAGTGGAGGCGCGCGTTGGAAATTTCTCCGCTGCCGAAATCCCTTTGGAATTATCTGACGCGTTCCGATTTTTGGAAGTGCACTCCGCGTTCGTGCCCTAATCTCTTTCGAGATAATCCCGTCCGATCTGATCCGATCCTATCCGGCAATTCCTGAAGCTCGATGCGACCCTACCCTTTCGTCGACTTTTCGATAGACGAAAATGCGCTTTTCCGGAGCGAAACGTTGCAACGATCTTCCCTTTCCGGTGTCTGGCCTAGTGTGCCAAAAGGGCGGTGAACGTCCGCGAAACGAATGACGTTCCGTCGTGGCCGGTCGCTTCGCGTTCCAGAAATCGAGGCGATCGGTTCGCGACGTTGGACGAGAACTGGGCGTAAAACGAGGAAGACAATAGTCGCCATTGGTTAGCACCAAAATGTCAGCTGACAGGTTTCGCGCGGTTACGTAAACTTATAGCGATGTAGATAGTCGAAGTAGAATGGGGACGTTCCCGGCACGGCGGCGTCGCGACTCGTACGACGAAATGCACTTGCCCGCGTTACTGTCCGCTGCAAAAACATAGCTCCTTCTCCCCTTCCCGTTTTCACCATCTTTCGCGTTACTCCATACGCTCGACGCCGCGCCGCGCCGCGACGCGACCCGACGCGGACCCATACATCTACACAAGCGTGAACGAGCTGCTCGCGCGTTGCACCGCGAGTCGCGTCGTCGCGCGACATGCCACAATTCCGAATGGAACGCGTCGCAACGTGGCTATGACAATCGAGGATGTAATCCAGCCGACCGTCACTGTGAAAATGTCCCTACCTGACCGAATTAAAATGAAAATAAATCCAAACCACCGATTCTCCGATGCTCGACGAATTTTTTGCTCCATTTTCGAGCGGAAATCGTGCCCGAAACAGAGACGTGTAAATGGGATGCGCTCGTGAAAAAGTGACACGCAACGGGATCGAAACGTTGACTCTTTTTTTCATTTTTTATTTTCACGCGTCTCGACCGCGGTGACGGAATCTCGAAGCAACGACAAGGTGGAAGGCTTAGGCCTCGAAAGAATCGATAAAAAAGCAGCTGCGACGTGCAGCTCGTATGGCGGTGCGAATGGAGTGCGGAATCGTAGGAAGGAAAATATGAGGGCGGCACTGCTTAGCCTCGCTTCGATCTGGAGAAGTGCCACCTATAATCGACGAAGTTCGTTTGGCCGTTCCCGATTTTTCCACCGGCACGTCTGGGACAATCGCGAAAAGTCACCGGCAAATAGCTTCCCCGCTATAGCTGGGAGATAATTTCGAAATAATTCCCTGGGGAAGATAATACAATTTTCGTGACGCACCGAGTGGACAAATAGAGTTCGTGTCTCGTTATGAAATCCTCTTTGCAACGAACGTTTATCCGTGCGGTGCAAATAACGTTATAACTCTTGCTCCATTCGAGGACGATAATAAAACGTCGATTATTGCTATGGTCACTAGCGTATCAGTTTAAAGGGGAAAAAAATCTCTCCCGCTTTTTAAGCCGAACCCGATTCGACCTGCCTTCCCGCTGCTCCCAACATCTGCAATCTCGTGTGCCAGCTAATTTCCACGATATTTCTTTGCCAATTTAGCAACTCGTGCATCATGCCCGGAGCATATTTGATCGTCGAATTTTTTCGGAGCACGACAAAGGAAATGCGCCACTTTCGAGGCTCTCTCGGTTTCTTCCAATATAGAAAACGTTCGACCGAACATCGTTCGTTTTCCCGGAACGAGTTACTTCGGATAATATGTCGATGTTCTAGTATCAAGCGCGTGTCAATGGCAGCTACGATAATTAGTAAACGCTGCTTTACGGCTGACGAACGTCCGTCCCTCTGAAAGCTTATGGAACGCGGGATGGAAAACG
The DNA here is from genome assembly GCA_907165295.1 of Nomada fabriciana. Classification (NCBI taxonomy): domain Eukaryota; kingdom Metazoa; phylum Arthropoda; class Insecta; order Hymenoptera; family Apidae; genus Nomada; species Nomada fabriciana. Next base: position 2,503,644 of record OU015692.1, on the reverse strand, counting down.
TAATTTCAGCGACGGATTAGAAATAAGTTGCAAAAGCATCGATCGCTCTTTCTCGATTAAATCTCAGGTGTGAGCGTCGGCGAGGGCGAACCGGTACTACACGGCAGCGACAGTAACGCGCAGAAGCGAGTAATTTAATGCTGTAACGATTAATTTCAGGACGTCGATCTTCCTCTAAATCTTCCACCATGGTTATAGTACGGCGACGCAATCGGGGCAAAAAGCAAGAAAATTGGTGGAATGGGCGAGACTCGGAATACATACTACGTTTCAGTCCAATATTTACGTCACCGAAGATACCATCCTTATAAGTAAGTACTGCGAACAACGCGAACCGAGAGAGAGAGAGAGAGAGAGAGAGAGGAGAGAAAGAGACGAGAATTATTTCTTTCTCGTTCAAAGAAGCGACGTGTAATCATTGACAGACAGACATTCAGAAGTGGAACGAACGCGTCACGCAGACACTTTCAATTAGGTAAATCAAACTCGCGTTTAAAATACATTTTCGAAATCGTGTGTATCGGTGTATCCTTTCGAGCGGCTAATGCGTTAAACGGAGCTCGAGTATAGCGGAGCAACATTTTACCGTAGTGCCGATTAATCCGCACGTAGACGCTGTATCCTCGAACGCGGCCAGTACCATGGTCGCTTATTGGCCTGATTTTCGCCATTATCAATATTGATAGTCTGGCTTCTGTAGCTGTTCTAAAGAGCAGCCTGCCCGGTGCCCCGCACAGTATTATCGTGGATGAACGTCGTGCACATGTGCGTATATTTTTATTTCTATCTCCGACTCACGACTTCGAATGCGCGTAAAGCATCGTGCGGATCGCCCGTCCGAACCTTCGGGCGAGAATATCGGTCGAGTTTAACGAATTCGTAATCGCAATCGACGGCTGTCTCGTTGTGCACTTTCAGTGAAAGGACGAGGTTTGATGCTCGAGTGAGTCATCCGCGTTCCATTAACGCGGGGCGCGACGAGTTCAGTTGTTCCCCAAGAATGGTCGAAACACTTATTCCTCCACTTCCTCTTTTCTGGACAGGGCCCATGAATAAATGCAGCACGATTCCAAGAATAAGACGGCGCGATATGCGTTCACGTCTAGATGCGCATCCTGCCGCATCTAATGGCCGACTTGCATCTAATGGTCGCTTCCTATCGGCTTCGTCGTACTTTCTTCTGCTCGTACGATCGCAAGTGCTACGATGTCGCGGAGATGCAAGAAAGGAACCGGCAGCTCGGGCCAAGTGTCCGCTTCGAATTATGCGTGGAACGCGGCTAGAGTCTTCGTCCCACGGAGCGGCACTCGATGATCAAACCGTTTTGCATTTAACGCGCAAGTGATCCACGCGTTTCCGGGACTAATTAACATTTCGTATACCCAATACGACCTGTAAGTACGTGCGTAGCGCGGATAAAAATAACTCGAAGAAGACTTTCAGTCGAGGACACCTTGTCTAGGCGAGACACGTGCAGTTACGCAAGCTCAAATCTACCGATCATTCCTCTAATTCCTCTCCACCTTGCGCACTTTTCGCGTTACGGCGAGCATCGTGCGACGCGTTTCAAATTTTACTCGCGACGCCGACCAAGCTGTCTCGGTGGAAAGGCAAGTCTTGCCGGGAGAGCAACTTCAGATGAAACGAATGCCGATCGCGCGGAGCTACAGCGGTGCTTTTTCAGATCATTCGACGCAAGGTTTCGCGGAGCGGCGTACAACTACCAGTTACATGTGAACGCTTTAAGCGAGCACTTCGGCTCGATTTGATCTCCCTTGGCAAATTTTACGCGACAGTGTCGTGCCTTCGGTCGAATCGATATCGCTAGAGCAACTCGCGTCGTGCAAGCCAAACACCGCGCCAGGGTTTTCCAGTTGATCCATGAATCGAAGCGACCAGTTCGCCGCAGTACAGTCTAAAGAACAAGGAACGCACGGGGAACGCGTATACGTGTATACTACGCGTACGTATACCGCTGCGTTGGCGCACAGAAAGAAAGACGCTTCGTGTCATCTTTGACACGTGAAGCCATTACGTAAGCCTTAATATGATGACCCTTGAAGCGACCCGTTGATCTAAATTCATTGTGCAGTCATTGCAACTTGCCAGTTTTGCATTGGAAAAAGACAAATACGAGTAGACGAACGGTGGCCGCGCGGCACAGCGCCGGCCCGATTTCGCGTACGTAAAGTTTCGTTCCAGGAAAGCTGATGCCGTTGACAACGAATGGACGTCCATGGCACGGCCGGGTGTCGCGGCAGAGAAATAGCTGGGACCAAGTTACCGGACCGTGTTCGGCACATGCAGACGTTACGTAAGGCTAAATCTGCCGGCCATTTTACTAGCCCGAGCGTGAGCGCGAACGCGACTGTAGGTGTGCAGAAACGCATTTGTACGAGCGTGGATGTGCGTGAGCCCCTCCGCTCCATCCAGCTCCGACACCCTTCTTCTCTGTCGCGGTTTATCCATCCGTTCTGGCTATCCTACGCTCGCCGGCACAGTCTCTGGCCTAAGCACTTTCAATGTCCAGCGCAGTTAAACTGGCGTATCGTCGTTTCTGCGAGTGCGAGTACACGTGCAGTCACGTGTTCGCCTGCGTGCCGGGTCTGTGGCGCGATTCAGCGCCGCGATTCAGCGTCGCGACGCCGCTGATTCTGCATGCGCGCTCCTTCGCTGCTCTCTCCAACACCGAGACGCCTTCGGGCCCGTTTTTGAGCAACACTCGTCGCCCCATGTCTGCCCCGCTCGCTCCGTTTCGTTGAGCCCGCTTTAACGCGCGGAGCTAAATCTTTTTTTCGATCGCGGTGGTGCAGCGAAATTCGAAAAGTGGGTCAGTTTCGTTCCAGGGTACGATAAATGCGCCAGTTCGGTCGTTTTTGGAGTGGGCCGGGGGTTGATCGTTGCTCGAATCGGAGCACACGGGAGAATAAAAGCGGGCAGAGGTAGCGAGACGGAAAACACTGGGTTTCCCGCGAGCAACAAAGGGATTCGGTTTCTGACTGTAGTTGTCAGGCCAGGCGTAAGTAATAATCATTAAAGTCCTTGAGTAGCGTGCGTTGCAGGGAAAGGTGTACGGTTTTATTCCGAGCGTTCTTTCCAATTGGAAAGCTTGACGCGATTCGAATTCTTTCGCAAGCGTTTCAAGTAGGTACAGCGGGAAGTGCAGGAATTCGCAACTCGTGAAACAATGAAGAATAATTCTACGCAGAGCCGCATAAAGGGCCGGGGGGGGCAGAGAGAGAGAGGGAATTTTGAAAATATTCTGGAAAGCGTAATTTTCAAGTTGTCACAATGGCGCAACCTGTTGCTCTCGCCGGGCTTAGAAACTAAAGGTTTGCGCTTAAGCGTAACGGACACATTTCGTTTGCCCCTTTTTACTTTTTTCCTTTTTTATTTTTGCACCACATCCAGCTGGGTTTTTTGCAAAGTAGAATGGATCCACGCGGTCACGCGCGAGCCTCTGCACCTCTGCAATATTTTCGGAATAAAGAATCGCGTTTCTCCAGCGGTTGCCGCGTAACCGAATTATCCCTCGGTTCCGTTTTGGCTTCCCTCTGCATTTCTCGTCTGTCCCAGCGCGAACGAAAATGATAAACGATTTCTCGAAATTACGATCATATCGGGGAATACTTACACGTTTTACA